>CM035136.1:92955053-94365053 GCA_020205605.1 Panax ginseng | reverse complement strand
TTTTATATATTATTAAATCAATAATTGAGATTACAAAGTTATTAATATTATTATTTGCAATATTAACGATGTCTGAAGTTCTCACAAGGAGAGTTTTGGTCACCTAATTGCGCGCCAATAGGGAAAATCCTTATTGAAAAGCCCCTCTTTCTTGGGAAACGACACGGTCGATTAATATTGTGAATTATAATAATGATGATAAAGTTTGTTTTATTATTATTATAAATGTAATAAAATGCAGAATTTTTTTATATAAAAGTAATACTTTTATAAAGTTATTTGTTTTATTAGATTTTAAATAGAATATATTATATTTTATTATGCATAGTGTTTGTATAGTGCCCTTACAAGAAAAATCTTTTATATAAAAATGTAATACTTTTATAAAGTTATTTGTTTTATTAGATTTTAAATAGAATATATTATATTTTATTATGCATAGTATTTGCATAGTGCATTCATAGTGTTTGTATAGTAAAAACTTTTTATATAAAACAGAATACTTGTTATAAAGTTTTGTTTTATTTGATTATAAATAGAATATATTATATTTTATTGCATAGTACAACATAGTATCCTTTCCATTCTTCTATAAATAGGATGCTTAGTTAGAATTGAAAATCACATCAGAAGTTCAGAGAATTCTCCTTCTATAATCTTGAGCGTAGTTCTTTAGAGTTTAAGAAAGCTTTGAGCATAGAAATTAGTGCAAGTTTTCTTCAAGTATATCCCCGCCCTACCCGTCGAAATACTCTTCTTTTTAAGGTAAGGGATATTATTCTTTCGTATTCATGAAGAGAGTTATTTTCTTTCAATACTCGTAAGGGTTGTTATTCCATTCTTTATTATTATGTTGAATAACTTTTGTCTATCTGGTACCGCATACATGGTGAAATTCTTCTGTTATTCCATTCTTTATTATTCTGTTGGAATAACTTGTCTGTGCGGTCTATCGCATTCCTGGTGAATTCTGTTGTTATTCCATTCTTTATTATTCTGTTGGAACATCCTGTCTGTGAGGATTACGCATGACCTGGTTCTATTCTTTATTATTCTGTTGGAACATCCTGTCTGTACGAATTACGCATGACATGGTTCCATTCTTTATTATTCTGTTGGAATATCATGTCTGTGCGGGTTACGTATAACCTGGTTCCATTCTTTATTATTCTGTTGGAATAACCTGTCTGTGCGGATTACGTACGCCTGGTGAATTCTTCTGTTATTCCATTTTTTATTATTCTATATATTGGAATAATCTGTCTACGTGGATTATCGCATGGCGGCAAAAATCCATTTGCGATTTCATATATTCTATTATACTCAATTGATTAAAGTTTTGGCTTCTATACTCCATGAAATTAGTGGAATATCCTTGATATTATTATATTTTATCAGTTTAACACTGTTGAAGGCTAATAATAATTTATTCTGCATTATCTTAGTCATAATATTTCTTACTGGGCTAGTTGAGCTCACCCTTTTGCTTTCATTGTTCTCTTGAAATGAGAACGCCTTGACAGGACTAGTCGGGAAACCGGAGTGACGGTCCGGATAATAGCATTAGTAGTCCTCACTATTCTATAAAATAGTGTGATAATAAATGTATTGAGGACTTATTTTGAGTTTGAATCATCGCCTGAAGACAATATTTGTATTAAAACTCATAGCTCATGTCAGATATTTAAGGTTGTATTTGTATTACGCACCATGTATTTGGCAACTTTCGTAATAGGTGATGTATACCTATTTTGGGGGCGTCATAGTTGGTATCAAAGCTTAGGGATATGATTCCTGGCTGAGATGTGAGGTAAGAACTAGGAGGGGAGAGACGGGAAATTCCTTCGCTAGTATGACCTACCTAAGTTTATTTGGTATTTAATTGGTCGGTCAGAGTATAGGGATAATATGTGATATGATAACTAACCCTTGTTTTGTGGTAGTATCTAAAAATGACATCCGAGAATGTTGAGAATAGCAATGGAGCACAGGAGACCGTTGAGTCTCCACAGATCAATAATCAGGATAATATGCATCAAGAAGGCGATAATCCTCATTCAAACAACAACACTGACCAAATGATGAATGATGGAATGTTCAGAGGCTTTATGCAATTCATGCAACATCAGGCGAGAGCGGCTCCTGTCCAAAATGTTGGTGGAAACACTGGAAACTCTCAAACAGTCACCGCTAAACAGTTCAAGGAGCTAGGACCACCGGAGTTTATTGGAGAGCCAAAACCACTTAAGGCGGTGACATGGATAAAGCAGATCACCAAGATATTTGATATAACAATCCGAAATTTTGGATTATCCAGAATTTAGGTTTAAAGAATTAGTTATTAATAAAACTAATTTTTATTAATACTATTATGTGTTATGTGTTTATTAATCGTTCTATAACCTAGGATGATTATAAACCGGGAGTATTCTGGCTAAGAGCTAGTCTGAGCAAATAAGAATTTTCAAGACGAAAATAAAAGTTTTTTGGGAACAAAATATTTTCCGGGGAAAAAGACGAAATAGGCACTATTCATCCGTTTCTGCTCGGAGATTTATTTTGAAATTCCGAGAAGTTATCGATTACGTAAAATGTTGAGACGTGATGGAATATTCAATAATATTTCAGTTATGGCAAAAACGAAGTTTTCGCCTGCGGACTCAAAACCTAAGGGTTAGGTAAAGTGAGTTCCGAGAATTTTATGATCACATATAATCTTTAGGGTAATTATGCGTGAGAAATACGAGGATAATACTAGTTATTATATGAGTATAGTAAGAAGATTAGTACAACGTATAATACGAATATCGTACGAACTATATACGAAGAAAATACGAGAATACGAGAATGAGATGCGTAGAATACGATTAGTCTTAATGGACTTTGAGTTCATGGACTTTGTAGAATTTAATTGGACTTAGATTATGACAAGCCCAACGCTTTGTGAAATCAAGCCCAAGATAGGCCCAATAAGAATTAGGGTTAAGGCCCAAACCAAGAAAAGAAACCGCGGATCGAACTGATGGGTAAACGAATGGGTAAAACCAATGGGGCAACCCATTGGGTGACCCATGGGCAAGAGGGGCGGCCACTTGGCCACCAAGTAAGGGTGGTGGCCAAGTAAACTTGGTGGCTAAGTTGTTGGAGGAGGTGGGAATAGTAAGGAGGTGGGGGGCGAAATGACTACAATGCCCTTAGCCTTGATTTTCTATAAATAGGAGGCTTAACCTCATTTGGTTGGATTTTGAAAATCCCACACTTGAGAGAGAGAGAGAGAAGTCGTATGGGAAGGAGAAGGAAGAGCGTGAGTATGAATGATCGGATCGAAAGTGATCGTGTAATAGCAAAGCTTGCAAATCACGGCCAGAGTATATCTGAAGAGGATTAAAGAAAAAGCGGTAATCCCAGAACCCTAGTTTTTTCTAATATTTTCTTTTAGTTTAATATGTTTAAAACATAGCTTAATGAGAATAGGGAGAAGATGATGTTAGAAATAATTTCATATGGTTGAAATCATGAGAAAAGAAGAAATAAGAGCTTAGAAATTTAGTTAATAAATTTCTTAAAGAAGTATAAGATTCGTAGCGAATTTGACCGATCCGAGTGGATTATATGAATAAGTAGGTGAAATAAGTAAGGAATGATGTTCTATAACATCAAATTCTAATAAAAAGTGAAATCATAATCCAAAATATCGATTAAAATGAAGAACGAACGAAAAACACACGAAGAACACGAAGAACGTTGTTGATGGACAAATTTGAAACCATCGTAGGATAATTGTTGTTGATGGACAAGTTTAAAACCATTGTGTATAAGATAGTTGCTTCTTGCTTGGTTAGGATCGGTAGAAATGTTCATGAAGAACGGATTAAAACTTAGCTATAACGAAGTTATGGCGAAATATTCATAAAAGACGAATGAGAATTTGAAAGTTAGTAAATGAACCCGAGTGGGTAGGGTTTCATAAGAAAGTAAAAGAACATAGAACACGTGAGTCGTAGACTTAAGAATGAATGACTTCCGAGTTCGGATGACCGAATTACGGACGAACGAACGAACGAAGAGCGTTAAAAATGTAAAATGAACAAAGGGTGAAGATCAAGCCAATCGAATGGCACGTTAACGGATTTATAATGAATTTCTGCTCGATGGGTATTAAATTACGTAAGATAAGGAAGAGAATGGCTTTGGAACGACCTCGTTCTGAGTTATAACGAAGGAGTTATGAGATCGTCAAGTAAGCATCTCAAAATTGATTTAACACTTAGAGAAATTTTCTAGGGTTAGGGCTTAGCGTCGGGGCGCCAGTCATGCCTTGTAGAGTGGTGCTTGGCGGCCGCATGAATCGGGGCGGTCTCGCAAACTCAGCATGCACAAGGCAAGAGATAACGAAGGAGTATACTGCTGCGCAAGTATTGGGAAAAAGCCAGAGATGAGCTTTTAACTGCTCAGCTCTTGGGGTAAATATAAGGGAAGATAAAGAATATAATATTCAACTAATGTAACACTTCATCAATTGATGTAAACCTTTATTAAAGGTTGAACGTATAGATTAAATAAGATTAAATGACAAAGAATATAATCACGGGTTATGTAACCGATATCCGGGGACCGTCGTCGCGATGAATGGACGTGAGGGATTGCTATGGTTGTGATTCCTTAGAGGTTGAGCGACAAGGGTAATGAACATGGGGTTCATGTAATGGATAACAAAAGTATTAATAAGATATGAATTATCCAAAAAGCTGTAATGAATTAACGGTAATAAGATTAATGGAAGCTGAAAGTGAGTCGATAAGGAATGAATCCTGAAGTATGACAATTAGTTGCCAGAAAGCCGTAAGGAATAAGAAATTGACTTAATCAAACATTATAGTTTAATAGTTCGTATAAGTTAAGAGAAGTTAGGTTGTGGTACAATCGTAACTTTGATGGTTGACATATGGGAGTTGGGCTAAACAATTCTTTCAAAGAGCGAAGGTATATATGAAACTGGCAACCGATCTAACTCACTATGATGGCAATGTAGATGAGACGGGAACTTGTTTATTGGTTGTTTATGGGAAACCACTCAGAGTACCATATGTACTACTACCAGAGAAGCGATGTGTGTTTAGTCTTAGAGAAATTATAAGAAGAAGATAAGAATATAATCATCTTAAGATGATGAACGTTGAGTAAGACATCTCCGTATGTTATGAAGCCGTAAACTGGTTAAGGAAGTTAGTCGCGTAAACTTATATTGCAAGAACGCGAACCCTAAGAAGTAAAGTTAAGTAAACTAATGCGTAAGTTCAATATATGACTAATTGGTGTTTATGTTTTCTCCTTATATGTTATATAGGAATTGAATGAGCAGTTCAGCGTAAGCTGTAGCTGGGCGTAAGACAAGCTTCCTAACTTCATTCATATTACATGAATGCTAGTTTCTTAAACTTCTCAGATGTTGTACTTAAGAAGTTCTGTCTATGTGCGAACGTGTGATATTTGTACAAGGTGGTAGAATGTATGAGGCCTTGAGCCACAATTTGAACACTTCGGTATTTCTATGATATGCATTGTTCTGTGATTGAGCTGTTCAATTCAAGTATGTTCTGTTTATACATGAACCGTTATTGTTAAGTCTGTGCTAATGATTCTAGCCAGATAGGATGTGTATGAACAAGGTAGAAGAATGAAAGTATTTCAAAGTGAAAATGACTGATGTTTTAAGATGATAGGAATCGAGACTATTCCTATTATTCAAGCTGCTTCATAACCTTTGTTCGGTTATAGAAGTTCTAAAGAAATATTTTAATTCTAAAGTTGTTTGTTCAACTATTATGACTTGCTGGGCAATTGAATGCTCACACTTACTTTAAATGAAAAACAATTTTCAGCGAACAAGGTTAGAGGAACTTAAAGATCCCGTAAAGATCAAGTTGACAATATCCAGATGAAGTACCAGTCAGAAGGTGAATGAGCGAGAAGATCAAGTGAAGACTTGTAATGTAGAAAGATAAAACTGAACAATAGACTAGTCTAATGAACTATTATGTATCCTTGGTGGCGGATAAAAGTCACTCTTGTAAGATGAAATGAATAATGTATTTATTTTTATTTGTATTGAAAAAGGTTATAAGGTTTCCAGAACCTGGGATTTGAGAGTGTATGTCGTTATATTTCAGTATATAATGATGTATGTTGGATGAAGGATGTACTCGTGGCGTACGGAATCCGGGTGTGAAGATAGACCGGATTTCGGGGTGTTATATATTATGTCTTGGGATGCTCCGAGGAGCAAAAGGTTCCCTTTGCCACCTTCATGTTCCGAGGAGAGGCAGATTACTGGTGGGAATCTGTAAAGCGTACTCAACCTGCCACACTGAAGATGTCTTGGGAGAAGTTCCAAGAACTATTCAACGACAAGTACTTTCTCGAAAGTATTCGTCACATGAAAGAGGTAGAGTTCATCAAGTTGGAGCAGAACAATATAACCGTGTCACAGTACGAAGCTAAGTTTGTCGAGTTGTCCCGGTTTGCATCTCACTTGGTTGATAATGAGGAAAGAATGACGCGGATGTTTCTAAGAGGTTTGAAACCCGAGATACGTCAATATCTAATTTCTCATATACTGTGTTTGTATTCAGATGTTGTAAATAGGGCTCAGTTATTGGAGCGCGATAACAAGTCAACTCAACCAAGAGAAAGCAGCCGGGAAAATGATAATACCAGTGGTAGCAGTCTTCGAAGCGGTGACAACAAACGTGGAGGGAATCAACATGCCAAAAATGGTAACCACTTCGGTGGTAATCATGGCCAAGACAATAAGAATGGACATTTCAAGAAGAGGAGATTCAACAATGATGGAAAGACGTCAACATCAGTACCCATGGTTAAGGAAGGAGAACGACCACCTATCATATGCTTCAAATGCGGAGGGGAATGACATATCAGTCCAAACTGCGCGATGCCATCCAAAGTGTGTTATAATTGTGGAAGATAATGTCACCTAGCCCGATTTTGTCGTGCACCGAAGACAAGTCCAGTTGGAACGGTGACACAAAATACCGTCCCATACAAGTCAAAACCAGTAGTTCAAGGGAGAGCTTTTGTTGTGACCTCCTAGAAAGCAAGGAACCCGAACGAGGTCATCACGGGTAAGCTTATCATAAACTCTAGCGAAGTCTATACCTTATTTGATACCGGTTCTACCCATTCTTTTATTTCTCCTACTTGCGCTCAACGATTAAATTTGACTCCGGAGAAATTAGACTTTGACTTATCTGTGGAAACTCCGTTAGGAGAAACCTTCATTACATCCACTGTTTATAAGTCTTGTTTGGTTCAAATCGGTACCCTCACATTACCTGTCGATCTTATTTCATTGAAAATACTTGCATTTGATGTGATTTTAGGGATTGATTGGTTAACTACTCATCATGCAAAAATTGATTGTTTTCGTAAGGTTGTTAGCTTTCATATTCCTAACCAACCTATTATACGAAATCAAGCAACCAAACTATTAAAATTAATCACTGTCATCTCAAGCCATAAAGCTATTCGTTTATTGAAAAATGGATGTCAAGCTTTCTTAGCTCATGTCACAGATTTAAACAAAAATACGTCAAATTTGAATGATATTTCTATTGTTAATAAATTTCCTAACGTATTCCCTGAAGAACTTCCTGGCCTACCCCCAAAGCGTGAAATTGAATTTTTTATCGACCTAGAACCCGGTACAAAACCCATTTCCAAAGCCCCATATTGAATGGCTCCTATTGAACTTCAGGAGTTAAAGACCCAATTGCAGGAATTGTTAGACATTGGTTTCATTCGTCCTAGTACGTCTCCTTGGGGTGCTCCTGTTCTATTCGTGACAAAGAAAGATGGGAGTATGTGACTTTATATTGACTACCGGGAATTGAACCATGTCACCATCAAGAATAGGTGTCCGTTACATCGCATTGATGACCTGTTTGACTAGTTGCAAGGAGCACAATTCTTTTCAAAGATCGATCTTCGTTCTGGATATCATCAGCTGAAGGTTAAAACTGAGGATATTCCAAAGACTGCCTTCAGAACTCGGTACGGGCATTATGAATTCTTAGTCATATCTTTCGGATTGACTAATGCTCCTGCTGCCTTCATGGATATGAATGAACCGAGTATTCAAGGAATATTTGGATCACTTTGTGGTCCTCTTTATTGATGACATCCTCATATATTCCAAAAGCCGTGAAGATCATGAGCAACACTTGAGGTTGATACTCCAAAAGCTTCGTGAAAACAAGCTTTATGCTAAGTTGAAGAAATGCGAGTTCTGGCTTGAGGAAGTAGCATTCCTTGGGCACGTAGTATCAAGTCATTGAATATCTGTTGGCCCGACAAAGATTAAAGCTATTCAAAGCTGCGAGCAACCTAAATCAGTGACCGAAGTACGTAGCTTTCTCGGCTTAGCTGGTTATTATCGGAGATTCGTGGAAGGGTTTTCTCGAATCGCTACTCCATTAACTCAGCTGACTCAAAAATATATAAAATTCGGTTAGAGCGTGGAATGTGAGAAGAGTTTTCAAGAACTCAAGAGGAGACTCATTTTAGCACCTGTTCTGACAATACCATCTGGCTCAGAGGGATTTGTCATCTATAGTGATGCATCGGGCAAAGGGTTAGGATGTGTTCTCATGCAACATGGGAAAGTCATAGCCTATGCCTCTCAGCAACTCAAAGAATATAAGAGGAATTATCCTACTCATGATCTAGAGTTGGCAGTTATTGTCTTCGCACTTAAAATTTGGAGACATTACTTGTATGGGGAGAAAGTGGAGATCTTTACGGATCATAAAAGCCTCAAATATTTCTTCACCCAAAAGGAACTCAACATGCGGCAACGACGTTGGCTTGAACTATTGAAAGATTATGATCATACCATCCAATACTATCTTGAAAAAGCGAACGTGATAGCTGACGCATTGAGTAGAAGATCATATGCGGGTACGAGTGCGATATTGTCAACGCAAAGGCCCATTTTGTGTGACTTATAAATGATGGAGATAGAGTTAAAGACTCCAGGGACCCATGTGATGATGACAAATATACGAGTAGAACCGACTTTAATCGATAAAGTAAAAGCTGCTCAAGCTACAGACCTGGAACTGATGCGTATGAGAAAGAAAGTGCAAGAAGGTGCTATGACGGAAGCAAGAATCGATGAAGAAGGAATACTTTGAGTCAACTCCAGACTTTGTGTTCCTAACGACCCTAATTTAAAGTATAAAATCATGATGGAGGCGCACAACACACCGTTTGCAATCCATCTTGGGAGTACCAAAATGTATCGTGATCTTCGTTATACATTTTGGTGGAGCAATATAAAGAGAGAGATAACACTGTTTATCTCAAGGTGTCTAACTTGTCAACGAGTTAAGGCGGAGCATCAAGTACCAAAAGGTCTATTGCAACCACTTGAAATTCCAGAATGGAAGTGGGAGCACATTACCACCATTCAGATTTCAAGATTCTGGCCTTCCTAAGGTTTCTCAAGGCATATATGCAATTTGGGTCATTGTTGATAGATTGACCAAGTCTGCTCATTTCTTACCGATACGAGAAACTTATACACTTGAACGTCTTGCTCGTATGTACATAAACGAGATTGTAAGACTGCATGGTATGCCAGTATCCATAGTTTTTGATCGAGACCCAAGATTCACTTCATGATTTTGGGTTAGTTTGCAGAAAGCTATGGGCACAGATTTACGATTTAGTTCGACATATCATCCTCAGACGGACGGGCAGTGGGAGAGGACTATTCAAACTCTTGAAGATTTATTATGACTCTGTGTCCTTGACTTTAAGGGAAGTTGGGATAAGTTCTTACCATTAGCGGAGTTTTCCTACAACAACAGTTATCAAGCAAGTATTGGCATGGCTCCATTTGAGGCATTGTATGGAAGAAAGTGTCGCTTCTCCAAGATCTTTGGGATGAGGTGGGTGAAGCAACGTTGTTGGGACCGGAGTTGGTACGTATGACTACGAAAAAGATTCAAACAATCCGACAACGTATAAAAACCTCACAAGATCGACAAAAGAGTTATGATGATCTTCATCGAAAGGACGTAGAATTTGATATTGGAGATCATGTGTTGTTACGTGTTGCTCCATGAAAAGGAGTTACGAGATTTGGAAAGAGAGAAAAGCTCAATCTTCGATTCATTGGCCTATTTTTAAGCCTCGATCGAGTAGGAACTGTGGCCTATAGACTCGCTTTACCGCCAAGTATGTCTCGTGTTCATAACGTTTTTCACATATCTATGTTACGTAAATATGTGAAAGACCTTCACCACATTATTGAGTTAGAACCGGATGAAATAGCGGAAGATTTAACGTATGAAGAGGTTCCTGTTAAAATCTTGGATAAGAAGGAACATGTTCTACGCTCCAAGGTTATATCTCAAGTCAAAGTTTTGTGGAGGAACCACGATGTTGAGGAAATGACCTGGGAGTTAGAATCTAAAATAAAATCAAGGTATCCTTACCTCTTCGACATACCAGGTACGTACCCTAATTTCGAGGGAAAAATTTCATAAGAATGGGAGGTTGTAAGACCCCAACTTTTATGAATAAAGATTAATTTTCTATAAATATCATTTTTGAATATTATGGAATGAATTTGATATAATGTTATAGTTGTGAATAATATTTATAAATTTTGTAAAGTACGCAAGTTGTTATATAATATTCGATTGGTCGGGGAATATTCGTTTTAACAGGGAATATTCGTACAATGGCACAATCATTGGTGGACCCCACAACGGAATTATTGTCGGATTGAGAAAATGACAAAAATACTTTATGAAAATAACGGCAGAAGTTTTACTGTTAACTGCTGAAACACCGGGTGTTAAAGAAATACAATGTCTGGCGTGGTTGCATAGTAGCACACGGTATTGATTATTAATGCTTACGTGAGAAGTCACTCTGCTTTTGTTCAATTATTGCTACGAATTGTTCTTTGCATAGTATCTCACGTTATTTGATTCAATTATTGTTAATATTTTATATATTATTAAATCAATAATTGAGATGACAAAGTTATTAATATTATTATTTGCAATATTAACGATGTCTAGAAGTTACATCAATGAGAGGTTTGGTCACCTAATTGCGGCGCCCGATAGGGGAGAAATCCTTATTGAAAAGCCCCATCTTTCCTGGGAACGACTTGGTCGATTAATATTGTGAATTATAATAATGATGATAAAGTTGGTTTTATTATTATTATAAATGTAATAAAACAGAAAAACTTTTATATAAAATGTAATACTTTTATAAAGTTATTTGTTTTATTAGATTTTAAATAGAATATATTATATTTTATTATGCATAGTGCCTACATAGTAAAATCTTTTTATATAAAACGGGAATACTTTTATAAAGTTATTTATTTTATTAGATTTTAAATAGAATATATTATATTTTATTATGCATAGTATTTGCATAGTGCCTGCATAGTGTTTGCATAGTAAAACTTTTTATATAAAACAGAATACTTGTTATAAAGTTTTGTTTTATTTGATTATAAATAGAAGATATTATATTATATTGCATAGTACAGCATAGTATCCTTTCCATTCTTCTATAAATAGGATGCTTAGTTAGAATTGAAAATCACACCAGAAGTTCAGAGAATTCTCCTTCTATAATCTTGAATTATATCTTATCCTAGCTTTGACCGGTAATCATGACAAAAGATAACAGTTGACAGTTATCTGTCACCGCCTGCATGGCATTAATGAGGATGGGACTCAGTCGACTGACGGTGACAAACAGTGGCAGAATGTAGTGGGTGAGTTGCACACTTTCTACCGAGGTGATCAGAATGGGGGTTATGTCGGTAGTAGTGGTAGGTGTACGAAAAAAAACAAAACCGGGCTTGGAGTATATAGGGCAAAGATCACATAATCTACAGGTAACAACATTCAACCAAATTATTCTCTCTCTCAATACACTAGACATATTATTCCTCCATTGTTAACCTTGTGATCGCCGATCATCGACTCTCACGCCGAAAGTTATCCCAACGGGCCAAGCCGTCAAGCTTTTGGTGTTAACTTGTTGAACTGTGCAGGATATCGGACGCGTCTTAGTGATTAGGACGTGAGGAAAGATCTTGGCGTTAACATTGGCGCTAGAAGGAGGGGCTGAGTTCTAGTGTCTTGAACATTTTCAATCATAAACCGTGTTTGTTCTACGTCGGAATCCATGGGAAAGAGTAGAACACCTACACCTGAAGGACAGCCGATGGCTGTTAGTTCGTCTACACTGCGAGTATCAGTCAAAGATCGTTTGGGACCTGGAATCAGTGCTCATGCCAGCACGGCTTCCAAACGCCCATCTGAAGGTTCTCGCCCGAAGCCCGTGCGTAACATTAAGCGAAGGCTCGTTTTCATGGCTGAGAAAGAACCTGGTCATGGTCGAAAATGGGTAGAAGGCACACCGCTTAGAACCCGACACCGAGATAATCAGGATGATAAGGCCTCCAGGTTAGCCAAGATGGCAGACGAAACAAATAAAGCTATGGAGGTACATCTGTAACAGAGACAGGATATAGTCAAGCAGATGCTTCGTATGGCAGAGTTAAGGGAACAAGCGTCAAGCTATGTTCAATCCGAAGAGCTTGGGCACAGGAGGGGAAAAGAGCCTGCCCATTCGGGTCGTGAATCTCGAGGCCAACCTCGAGAATGAAGAAGGTCAAGAAGCCCTACTCCCCAAAGATCGAAGAGGGCACACCACCCTGTCGGTTCTAGGGAGCAGGGTCGAAGCAGGCAGAGAGGCCGGTCCAGAGAATATACACCCGAGAATACAAAGAAGGCACTTTGCCTTATAGATCCAGAAGTCGCACTCAGGAGGGTCCACTGAGGGCACACCGCCCTGTGGACTCTCATCGTCAGAAAAGCCTCGTGAAGATTGGGGGTTCCATTATTAATGCCCGGTCTACTCAGAGGAAGAAAGAGTTACCAGAAAAAGAAGCATCATTTCAACCAGAAGGAGTGGAGTATCTGGTGAAAGAACTAAAGGAACTTCGGAAGCAGCTTGCTGAAGTCCAACAATCAAAGCATACTTCGGAAAAGAAGGCATCTCCTTTTTCCGCAGAGATTCTTAAAGAAAAAGATGACCCCACTAAGAAGTTGCCCCATAAGGAAAGCTATGATGGATCAGGTGATCCTTATGACCACAGTCAGGCGTTCGACCGACTGATGGACTATTATGACTTTAGCGATGCTGTTAAGTGTCATACCTTTGTCACCACGCTCAGAAAGGATGCCATGCAGTGGATGGGGACTTTGCCTTCGGACTCAGTCTCTGTAACGACCGAGAAATTTGGATCCTTTGTAAAATATTTGAAAGAATTAAATAATGAATAAAATAATATTATTTGTTATTATATGTGTTAATAAAATGTATGTCGTTCTATAACCTAGAAACGCCGGAATATCGTAGTATTTGAACCAGTGAATGAATTAAAGTGTTTGAATTTCCAAGACGAAAATAAATATTTTCCAAGAAAGTTTACGAAAAACACTATTCACCGTTTATCGCACGGGAATTATTTTTGAACTTCCGAGAAATACGTAACGTTAAAATATCAAGACGAGATGGATTATGTAATAATAATCTAAGTATAGAAAACGCAATAATTCGCATGCGGACTTAAATTAAGAATGTATGTATTAAAATCTAATGAAATGGAATGGTGGATATTGTATAAAGAGCAAGTCCAATATGAATAAGATGTAAACCTATGTGAGATTTATACTAAGCCCAAGTATTTAGTTAATGAAGCCCAATAAGTAATTAGCTAGATTAATTAGCAAGCCCAATGAATTGGTCATGACCCATGGGGCAATCCAAGTGTAAGTGGGTAGACTTGATGGGCAAATATTTTGTGTGATGACCAAGTGTTGTGATGGCCAAGTAATAGAAGTAGCTAGCAAGTAGTCTTGGTTGATAAGCAATGAATAGTAAGGAGGTGGAATGTCCAAATGACTAAGTTGCCCTCACTTTGAGTTGCCTATAAATACCAAGCTTCATTTCATAAGTTGGTTGTTCTAATTTCATCCAACTCCTCTCAAGATAAACAACTTACTTGGTAGAGAGAATAAGCCACATAAGCACTTATAAGCCAATTCAACTTTTGCTAGATTTTCCAAAGTGAAGTGAAGTAATAGCCTTTAAGGGTAAGACTCATATCTATTATCTTCAACTCTTCTATGATAGAATTGATAGAGAAGTGGGATGGTTTGATGATAACATGTAATAAGTCATTGATGAATGAACTTAAACCGAATAAGTTGAATAAGCAACTTGAATCTAATTAAGTTGATGGACTTAAGTTCATAGTAAGTTATAAGCATGAAATTTGCAGTTAATAAGTTAAATAAGTCATTGACTTATGAGAATAAGTCAAAACCTACCTTGATAATAAGTTGGTGTAATACGTAACTTGAAATGTCTATATGTTGATTAAAATCCACCTAGAATGATTAGTAATGAGGTTTCACTAGAATTTACACGATTAGACGATAATCGTCGAATTCGTGAAATTCTAGGAATGGAAGTCGTATTTTGTGTTTGAAGTTGTAAACATTGGTTTTCGATGGAGACAAGTCATATTTGGCATTATAGAGTTGCGGACTCAAAAATGATCGGATTCCAACTTAGAACAAAGAAACGAGCGTTGAACGTTCACGAACGTTTATCATTTTCGTTAAAATAAACTAATAGGAAAAATTTTAACAAACGAAGTAAAATAGATAAAATTCTTGTATAAACGCATAGAGCACATAATTTGTGAACCGTAGGCTCTTGAACGAGCCAATTCGGACTTATAACGAAGAAGTTACGAGTCCGGAAGTTTCACAAAAGTTTCAAAACTGTCCAAGTTTTACGGTGCCTGAGTGGCATGGCCATGCATTCATTAAAAAAATAAGTCCGCGTCATGGCGCTAAAAATGGCCATCGACCTTGGAGAGTCACTTGTGATGGGACATATAACACAGAGACTCAGCATACTGTAGCCCGAGTCCGGGTTTTTAAACAATAAGTGGTGACATCACGGTAGCGGCACCAAGTCAATAATTTGAAATTTCTACCTTGACTTCATAACCTAGATAACGAAGAAAGATTTACATGTTAAGCATGAAGAGTATTTGATAAACAATTAAATGAGAATCTTAATAAAACATTGTTAAGACATAATTAAGCCTTAAGTATGAACACTTAGAGTTAAGTTAAGTCAATTACATATGAACGTGAGAATGACCTAACGGAAAGTCGGAATCAATAATAACAAATCTAATACGTATTTAGATTGAGAAGAAGGGTAAGATTCTTTAGGAACCATATGAGATCATTCATGACCTAATGTTCTATGTGATGTTATTATCTAATGTAGAGACTTTAAAGACATAAAGTGCACGTGTTATAAACTGTAGCAGACGCTAAAGGCAAGTACTCTAACCCTTGTTCCAGTTCGATCTAGACAAGTCTTTGTGATTCATGTATTCTTCGAATGAGTTAGTATCTGAGGAAGTCAAAGCCAATCCTTTCGGCTAGATGTATGCTATGGTATTCTATCAAGTGTTGATAAGGATTTACCAAACTAATATTGTTGTGGTTTTCAAAAGTAGATTGTGTATGCTCAAATTATTTTGTCGTTAAACGACAGACACGTGAGGTTACCACAACTTAAACGTATACACGTTTAATGAATGTAGTGTTGATCAACATAGAGTACTATAGGCTGATCACCTAGACGTGCTCGTAAGCTATGCCGGACTTACGGACTTCGTGTCGGGATGTCCTTTTCAAAGTACTTATGAAATGCTTACGGTATTGAACCGGAATTGATGTTTTACTGAATATTGTTGTTGTAAAACGTTTTGAATGAAAAGAAGTGCTATTTTGAATTATCGATAGTACTTCGTAACAATTGTTCAGTTATCGAAGATATACGATTCCTATGTTTCAAGCATGTTATTTTCCTAGAATTTTTGTACTTGCTGAGCTAGATAGGCTCATTCTTGCTTGAACCATATAAATGCAGCTAAGACCGAACGGACCGATGGATCCGGCAAGGATAAAGAGAAGGCAAAGGCAAACCCGTGGATTTCATATGTAATATTATAGTTTTTGTAATTGATATTATGACAAAGACAATGTATTGGTTGTAAAGAACCTGGGGAATGTAAATATTCTTTTGATATATATATAAGTTATATCCGTTCGTTTGAGGTATTTCAATTGAATGTTTATGTGAACTGTAGCACCATGTAGCACCATCTGTCGGGTTGGAAGATATCCGGATTTGGGGGCGTCACAGGTTGGTATCAAAGCATTAGGTTATAAAACTTAAGGGGGGGGGGGGAAATAAAACCTTAAGTCATAACCTTAAGAAAAGTTAAAGAATAAAAGATGGAAGTTAACCTTATAAAAATGCATTATATATGTTATGTGTTTTTATTATTCTTCTAATGTGTACTAATCAAACTTTTGTGTTGTTGTAGATGTTAGGAGAAAATAGAGACGTACAGGTAGTCAGTGAAGAATCGGTTAATCAGGTAGAGATTATACCGAGTCCCATAGCGGCAGATCCCGAGATTGTGGTGGTTGAGTCTGGAGACTCAGAAAGTTTAGATCTCATGTCAGTATTTGATGGCATGATAGAAGAAGAAGTGGAAGCGGTGTCCTTCGACCCAATAGTTATAGCAGCGGAGACGGCTCCGGGGGAGTCAATGATGTCATTATTCATATCAGTAATAGATAGGAACATCCACTACTTCCAGGAGGTTAAGGAGCTGAAGACAGAGCTCCAAGCTGTTATAGAGGATAAGACGGACGTGGAGTCCTTGTGGGAGCAGGAACATAATGAAAGGGTTTTGGCCAAGGACAAGGTCCATGGGTTGAAACAGGAGGTTTTTGAGCTCAGGGAGGAGCTAAAGACCAAGAAGCAAAAGATAGGGAGAATGTCCTATATCCATAGGAATTCTCATGAGGATTTCGATTCTTGGTAGTTTGGTTACCTCAGAGATAGGGCGGAATAACGACATCTTATCACCGTATATGATATTATTGCCGGTCTTGCCAAGGCGGATTTTGAGAATGCTTTAAGGCAAATGTAATCTTGTAGTGACTAGATTAGTTACATATGTACATATTTTTGTATCTAGTAGTGACGTAGAACCCACTTTTGTATAATCAAGGGTAGTCTTTTGTAAATCCCAATTTTTGGAAAATAATGGCGGGAAAGTAATGTATTCGGCTTAGGCTGTGTTATGTAACCGATGTAGTATTATACTATAATGAATTAATATAAGTTTTCTTTTTTCAAAAAATATTGAGTAACGAATGTTTAAGTTATTGTTTACCATTAAATAATAACTAACTGGAAGGAAATGAATAATAACGAAATATGTGTTTATTGTAACAGCAAAATGCCGCCAAGAAGAGTACCACGTAATCAAGGTGCGAACACAAATCAACCGGAAGGAGGTCCGGTTAACCCCATGCAGGAATTTTTGAACCTTTTAACCGCATCGTTTAATCAAACTGGGGCTAATATCCCCGTAAATCCTGGTGTAATACGAGCTACTACATTCAAGGACTTTAAGAGTGTGGGTCCGCCGGAGTTCAAAGGAACTACGGACCCTATCGAAGCCCAAATGTGGGTGAGGGAGATTGAGAAGGCATTTGTGATAGCAAATGTCGACGAGGCCTAAAAGGTTGCCTTTGCAACCTACATGATGAAGGGAGAGGCCAACTTTTGGTGGGAGGCCAATCAGACTAGGGCCGGAATGGATGTGATAACGTGGGTGAGGTTCAAGGAAATATTTTTCGAGAACTATTTTCCCACGAGCATGCAGGGAAGGATGGAGATGCGGTTTCTGGAGTTGAAGTAAGGGGACATGACGGTTCCCCAATATGCCGCCAAGTTTAATGAACTGGCAAGGTTCGCTCCACATCAAGTGGATAACGAGGTGAGGAAAGCTCGACGGTTCGAGCAGGGCTTGAAACCCTGGCTCTATAACCGTATCTCTGTGTTCCAAAGTACTTCCTTTCGAATTGTTTTAGAGAAGGCAATAATTGCCGAAGGTGGTAGCGAGGCGTTGAGCCAATACCACAAGGACAAGAAAATTAAGGGGAAGGTGGATGGGGGAATAAAGGTTGAAGGTGCCAGCGGGAGTGACGAAGGGTATAAGAGAAAGGTGAGTAGCTCGGGGAATCCCGTAGTGAAACTAGGGGATCTGAAAAGGAGGATGGAGGCCTGCAAGACCTGCAGGAAGACTCATATAAGAGTCTGTCTCAAAGGTAAGACTGTGTGTTATAATTGCGGACAGGAGGGGCATATTGCGCCAAACTGTCCAAGCCCAAAGAAGAATCATGGATGCTTTGTATGTGGATCAACTGACCACATGGCAAAGAACTACCCAAAGAAGGGGACAGACGGGAATAGGGGCACCAATAGTGGTAAGTTAACTATTGGGGGTCCAGTGCAGCCGGGTAGGCCGATGGACCGTACCTTTAATATGACCGTCCAAGACGCGATGGCCTCGGGGGACGTAGTCGCAGGTATTATTCCGATCAACGACTTAAATGCATACGTGATGTTTGACTCGGGTGCTACTTGTTCGTTTATCGCATGTGATTTTGCTAGACGATTAGGATTACTTCCCGAAAAGTTGCCTATACCTTTCAATATTAGGGTAGCAAATGAAGAGATAATTCCTGTTGAAGATATTCATAGGAGTTGTTGCGTAGACATTCGAGGTTGTAAATTATCGGTAGATCTGATACCGATAAAGTTAGGAGAATTCGACGTAATTCTCGGAATGGATTGGTTGACAAATCATGGGGCAATTATAGATTGTCAAAAGAAATGCGTAAATATTAAACATCAATTCAATCTCATGTAATATTTTACGAGAATAAATCGTCGGGACGTTCGTGTTGTCTTACCATGACACAAACTAGGAAATTATTAAGGAAGGGGTGTGTAGGTTATTTGTGTCATATGGTTGATACCCAGAGGGTGGGAGCGACCATGGAAAAAATACCTATAGTGAGGGAGTTCATGGATGTATTTCCGAGTGAGTTGTCGGGTCTTCCGCCGGATAGGGAGACCGAGTTCGTAATAGACATTGTGCCAGGAGCGGCACCAGTTTCCAGGGCACCGTATCGTATGGCGCCAGTAGAGATGAAGAAGTTGATGATACAGTTGCAGGAATTATTGGACAGGAAGTACATTCAACTGAGTGTTTTGCCATGGGGAGCACCGGTATTGTTTGTCAAAAAGAAGGACGGATCTTTAAGACTTTGTATCGACTACCGAGAGTTGAACAGGTTAACGATAAAGAATAAGTATCCATTGCCCAGGATCGATGATCTTTTTGATCAGTTGAAAGGGGAAAAATATTTTTCCAAAATAGATCTAAGGACGGGGTATCATCAGCTGAAGGTTAGGAATAAAGACGTGCCAAAGACAGCATTCAGAACTCGTTATGGTCATTACGAGTTTCTGGTGATGTCATTTGGGTTAACTAATGCACCTGCTACATTTATGGATATGATGAACAGAGTGTTCAAACAATATTTGGACAAGTTCATCGTGGTGTTTATTGATGATATTCTAGTCTACTCTTAGACGCCAGAAGATCATGCTGAACACCTAAGAATAGTATTGGAGACATTAAGAAAGGAGAAGTTATATGCGAAGTTCACTAAGTGTGAATTTTGGTTAGAGAGGGTACAGTTTTTAGGTAATGTCATTGACCATGAGGGGATTTCAGTAGATCCAGCAAAGGTGGAAGCCGTGATGAATTGGGAACAACCGAAAACGCCGACTGAGGTGCGGAGTTTCCTAGGGTTAGCAGGTTACTATCGGAGGTTCATTCAAGACTTTTCGAAGATAGCTACTCCGTTGACTAACTTGACGAGGAAGACGGTGAAGTATGTATGGACTAAGAAGTGCGAAGATAGTTTTCAAGAACTGAAGAAGAAGTTAAGTGAAGCGCCTATTTTATCATTGCCCGATGACACGGGAAATTTCGTAGTTTATAGCGATGCTTCGCATAAAGGACTGGGTTGCGTGCTCATGCAGCATGGCAAGGTCATTGCGCATGCATCTAGGCAGTTGAAGGATTATGAGAAATTTTACCCTACTCTAGAACTAGTCGCGATGGTATTTGCCTTAAAGATACGGCGACATTATCTTTATAGGGAAAAGTGTGAGATATACACGGACCATAAGAGTCTAAAATATATCTTCACACAGAAGGAGTTGAATATGAGACAGAGGAGGTGGCTGGAGTTGATAAAGGATTACGACTGTGAAATCATGTATCACCCTGGAAAAGCTAATGTAGTGGCCGACGCCTTGAGTGGAAAGGGTCGGGAGAAGTTGTCTATATTAACGGCTCAAACTGAGTTAATAACAGAGATGGCTAGGATGGAGTTAGAGGTGAAGTTGCCAATTGAGGCGGATCAGAGACTATTTGCGACGGAGATTCAGTCTACCATCGTAGAGAGAGTCAAGGAGGTGCAGCTCAAAACCGATGAGTGTGACCAGATGAAGAAGCGGTTAACCAATGAAAAAGATATTAAGTTTAGTCTTGATAATGAGGGATTATTAAGATTTGAGGGAAGAATTTGGGTTCTGAATGAGACGAAATTAAAGGAGCAAGTTTTACAAGAGGCTCATAGTTCGAGGTACTCGATTCATCCTGGTAGCACTAAGATGTATCAAGACCTTCGACAGAGTTTTTGGTGGCCGAATATGAAGAGAGAAATGGCCGAGTATGTGAGTAGGTGCTTGACTTATCAAAGAGTTAATGCCGAACATCAACGACCGAGTGGCTTGTTATAGTCATTGGAGATTTCGGAGTGGAAGTGGGAGCATATCACGATGGATTTTGTGGTGGGACTTCCGACGACTCAGAAGGGATATGATGCGATTTGGGTAATAGTGGACCGGTTGACAAAGTCGGCTCACTTTTTCCCAATTCGAAGTAAGTATAACTTAGATCAGTTAGCTACACTCTATGTTAAGGAAATTATTTCCAGACATGGAGCACCTATTTCGATAGTGTCAGATCGTGACCCACGATTCACATCGAACTTTTCGAGAAGTCTTCAAGAGCAGTTGGGGACGCAATTGAAGTTGAGTACGGCATATCATCCACAAACCGATGGACAGAGCGAGAGGACAATTCAGACGTTAGAAGATATGTTGAGATCTTGCGTCATGGATTTCAAGGGTAGTTGGGATGATCATTTACCATTAGTAGAATTTGCATATAACAACAGTTATCATGCAAGCATAGGTATGCCGCCCTATGAAGCTTTATATAGGAGAAAGTGTCGAACACCATTGTATTGGGATGAAGTGGGAGAACGCCGAATGCTAGGACCAGAATTGGTGCAGCAAACAACGGAAGTGGTAAAATTGATTCGTATGCGTCTCGTAGTGGCTCATGACAGACAGAAGAAATACGCAGACTTACATCGAGAGAATAGAGAGTTTGAGGTAGGCTCGTACGTATTTCTAAAGGTATCTCCCTGGAAAGGAAAGATACGTTTTGGAAAG
This sequence comes from Panax ginseng, assembly GCA_020205605.1. Lineage (NCBI taxonomy): Eukaryota > Viridiplantae > Streptophyta > Magnoliopsida > Apiales > Araliaceae > Panax > Panax ginseng. Next base: position 94,343,429 of record CM035136.1, on the reverse strand, counting down.
AAGGGAAAACTAAGCCCAAGGTTTATAGGACCTTTTGAGGTATTAGAACGGGTAGGTGAGGTAGCTTATAGGGTAGCGTTACCTCCAGACCTAGAGCGAATACATAATATATTTCACGTTTCAGTGTTGCGTCCTTACAAACCGGATTACAAACACGTAATAGAATTTGAGCCTATTCAAATCGAGAAGGATTTAACATATGAAGAGATGCCGATTCAAATCATCGATAGAAAAGAGCAAGTTCTGCGAAACAAGGTAATATCATTAGTAAAGGTGTTATAGAAGAACCACGGTGTCGAGGAAGCAACGTGGGAATTGGAAGATAAGATAAAGAAGAATTATCCTCTTTTGTTTGAGTAATGTAGGGCGAGATTCTAGGGACAGAATCTTTATAAGGGGGGAAGAATGTAATGACCGAGAAATTCGGATCCTTTGTAAAATATTTGAAAGAATTAAATAATGAATAAAATAATATTATTTGTTATTATATGTGTTAATAAAATGTATGTCATTCTATAACCTAGAAACGCCAGAATATCGTAGTATTTGAACCACGTGAATGAATTAAAGTGTTTGAATTTCCAAGACGAAAATAAATGTTTTCCGAGAAAGTTTACGAAAAACACTATTCACCGTTTATCGCTCGAGAATTATTTTGGAACTTCCAAGAAATACGTAACGTTAAAATATCAAGACGAGATGGATTATGTAATAATAATCTAAGTATGGAAAACGCAATAATTCGCATGCGGACTTAAATTGAGAATGTATGTATTAAAATCTAATGTAATGGAATGGTGGATATTGTGACGCCCCCAAAATTAGGTATACATCACTCATCTTGAGTCGCCAGGTACATGGTACAGAATTCAAATACAACTTAATAATACAACTGTCGTGTACAATACGACAAAACATCAACTGTGAGTTTGAATACAAATATTATCCACTAGAGAGTATACAAACCCAAAAGGAGTCCTCATTACAATTATTATCACACTATTTCACAGAATAGTGAGGACTACTAATGCACCATCTAGGACCATCACTCTGTTCCCCGACTAGTCCCAGCTACGTTCTCATTTCCTGAAGACAACAGTGAAAGAAAGGGTGAGCTCAACTAGCCCAGTAAGAAATATTATGACTAAGATAATGCAGAATAATTTATCGTTAGCCTTCAATAGTGTTAAACGGATAAAATATAATAACTATCAAGTTTAACTGCAGCGGAACAAGCAATCCATTAGAAGAGTCAAGTAGGGAAACACTATACAAACACTATGCATGCACTATACAAACACTATGCATAATAAAATATAATATATTCTAATTATTGTCTAATAAAACAGATAACTTTATAAAAGTATTCTGTTTTATATAAAAAGATTTTACTATGCAGACACTATGCATAATAGAATATAATATATTCTATTTATAGAATAACTTTATAAAAGTATTCTGTTTTATTACATTAATAATACCAATAACACAAAAATGAGTGACTTATCACGTAAGCATCAATAATCAATACCGCAGTGCTACTACGCAACTAACCCAGACATTTTACTTTTACTTTACTCAAAGTAGTTCAACAAGATTAATTCAGTAAAACTCCCGCCGTTATTTTCATAAAATATTTTTGTCGTTTTCTCAATCAGACAATAATTCCGTTGTGGGGTCCACCAATGATTGTGCTGTTGCACGAAAATTCCCTGATAAAATATTCCCCGACAAATCAAATATAATATGACAACTTGCATACTTTGTAAAATTTATAAATACTACCCATAACTATAACATTATCTCAAATCCACTCCATAATATTAAAAACAAATATTTCAAAAAAATTAAATCTTTATTCATAAAATCTGGGGTCTCACAGATATTGTATAAAGAGCAAGTCCAATATGAATAAGATGTAAACCTATGTGAGATTTATACTAAGCCCAAGTATTTAGTTAATGAAGCCCAATAAGTAATTAGCTAGATTAATTAGCAAGCCCAATGAATTGGTCATGACCCATGGGGCAATCCAAGTGTAAGTGGGTAGACTTGATGGGCAAACATTTTGTGTGATGACCAAGTGTTGTGATGGCCAAGTAATAGAAGTAGCTAGCAAGTAGTCTTGGTTGATAAGCAATGAATAGTAACGAGGTGTAATAAGGAGGTGGAATGTCTAAATGACTAAGTTGCCCTCACTTTGAGTTGCCTATTAATACCAAGCTTCATTTCATAAGTTGGTTGTTCTAATTTCATCCAACTCCTCTCAAGATAAACAACTTACTTGGTAGAGAGAATAAGTCACATAAGCATTTATAAGCCATTTCAACTTTTGCTAGATTTTTCAAAGTGAAGTGAAGTGAAGTAATAGTCTTCAAGGGTAATACTCATATCTATTATCTTCATCTCTTCTATGATAGACTTGATAGAGAAGTGGGATGGTTTGATGATAACATGTAATAAGTCATTGATGAATGAACTTAAGCCGAATAAGTTGAATAAGCAACTTGAATCTAATTAAGTTGATGGACTTAAGTTCATAATAAGTCAGAAGCATGAGAATTTGTAGTTAATAAGGTAAATAAATCATTGACTTATGAGAATAAGTCAAAACCTACCTTATTAATAAGTTGGTGTAATACGTAACTTGAAATGTCTATATGTTGATTAAAATCCACCTAGAATGATTAGTAATGAGGTTTCGCCGAAATTTACACGATTGGACGATAATCGTCGAATTCGTGAAATTCTCGGAATGGAAGTCGTATTTTGTGTTTGAAGTCGTAAACGTTGGTTTTCGATGTAGACAAGTCATATTTGGTATTATAGAGTTGCGGACTCGAAAATGGCCGGATTCTGACTTAGAACGAAGAAACGAGCGTTGAACGTTCATGAACGTTTATCGTTTTTGTTAAAATGAACTAATAGGTAAAATTTTAACAAACGAAGTAAAATAGATAAAATTCTTGCATAAACGCATAGAGCACGTAATTTGTGAACCGTAGGCTCTTGAACGAGCCAATTCGAACTTATAACGAAGAAGTTACGAGTCCGGAAGTTTCACAAAAGTTTCAAAACTGTCCAAGTTTTCTGGTGCACAGATCTGGCGCCGCATGGCTTCATTAAAAGGCAAATAAGTCCGCCATACGCCAAAATAGCCATCACCACTGAGAGTCACTGCGTTGTGAGACCCCAGATTTTATAAATAAATATTTAATTTTCTCGAAATATTATTTTTGAATATTATGGAGTGAAATTAATATAATGTTATAGTTGTGGGTAATATTTATAAATTTTGCAAAGTACGCAAGTTGTTATATAATATTCGATTGGTCGGGGAATATTCGTTTTAACAGGGATTATTCGTACAACGGCACAATCATTGGAGGACCCTACAACGGAATTATTGTCGGATTGAGAAAACGACAAAAATATTTTTATGAGAATAATGGCGGAAGTTTTACCGTTAACTGTTGAAACACCTGGTGTTAAAAGTACAGTAATACGCGTAGTTGCATAGTAGCATACGGTATTGATTATTGATGCTTACGTGATAAGTCACTCAGTTTTATTTTATTGGTATTATTAATGTAATAAAACAGAATACTTTTATAAAGTTATTCTATAAATAGAATATATTATATTCTATTATGCATAGTATTGCATAGTATTTTGCATAGTAAAATCTTTTTATATAAAACAGAATACTTTTATAAAGTTATTGTATAAATAGAATATATTATATTTTATTATGCATAGTGCCTGCATAGTGTCTGCATAGTATTTTGCATAGTGCCTGCATAGTGTCTGCATAGTGTTTTGCATAGTAAAATCTTTTTATATAAAACAGAATACTTTTATAAAGTTATCTGTTTTATTAGACAATAATTAGAATATATTATATTTTATTATGCATAGTATTTGCATAATTGCACTGCATAGTGTTTGCATAGTAAAATCTTTTATAAAGTTATTCGTTTTATTAGATTATAAATAGAATATATTATATTTTATTTAAAAGATTTTGCTTTAAATATGGACCGTCAGATTAAAGTAAATCAATCTGGACCGCTCATGAGTTAGTTACTATCTGATCCATTTTTCTATAAATAAAACTCATTCATTCATTATTTTTTACGAATTCACCTGAAACTCTGAGAGAGACTATAGAGAGAAAGAAGAAAAAAGTGTTCGCTACTTCACTTTACTTATATATCAAGTACTCTTCTTTCTAAGGTAGGGAATATTATTTGTTGTACTCATAAGGGGTATTCTTTCTTTCTTATTCATGAAGAGAACTTACATTATTCCATTCTTTATTATTACATTGGAATAACTTGTATCACGCTGGATACCCTATACTTGGTGAAATTCTTACATTATTCTATTATTTATTATTACATTGGAATATCTTGTTCATGCGTTTTATGACCTGGTTCCGCTTTTATTATTACATTTGGAACATCTTGTTTGGTCATGTAATTTCACCGGACCGTTCCGTTATTATTATTACATTGGAATAATCACATACGTGAAGCACCGCAGGTAATGCATGGTGATTTCTTTTGTCATTCCATTCTTTATTATACTCAGTTGGCTAAAGTTTTGACTTCTATACTCCATGAAATTAGTGGAATATTCTTAATATTTGCGCTTCATCCAGTATCTTTTCATGGAAATATTCTTCTGAGCATTCTTGAATTTTACTCTACAAAGTAGTATCATGTTGACAATTTGGACGTTATCCGTTCCTAGATAAATTAATTCTTGAACTTGTTTTATTGAATTCTTATATCATTGTTATCATCCTCATGTTTATTTTTTTTGAAAGTCATCTGTGGCCTGTAGTGCATAGATGGACTTGGTATGATTATGACCAGGGATTATTCGGTATAATCATAACCGTAATGTTACAAATGATGTGGAAAAAGTCCTCATTGGCCCGTAGTGCATTGATGGACAGTTTTTGGTATGATTATGGCTATGGATTCTCTTTGGCGTAGTGCAAAAGATGAATTATTTTATGGCATGATCGGGATGATTGATGAAAACATGATTATCTTTAAATAGTAGTGCATGGATAATTAAATGGTAGGTGATACTTAAAGAATATCCTTGGCACATAGTGCGGGGATGATTTAATGATGTGGATTATTTATTAAGTTGAGTCTCGGCGATAAAAGTGATGAAAAACCTTTTAAATCATAGAAGATAGTAGATTTTATTCCTACTTGAATCTTACAATGGATTGCTTGTTCATTGCAATTAAACTTGATAGTTATTATATTTTATCGGTTTAACAACATTGAAGCCTAACGATAAATTATTCTGCATTATCTTAGTCAGAATATTTCTTACTGGGCTAGTTAAGCTCACCCTTTATTTCACTGTTCTCTTCAGAAAATGAGAACGTAGCTTGAACTAGTCGGGGAATAAAGTGATGATCCTAGATGTTTGCATTAGTAGTCCTCACTATTCTGTGAAATAGTGTGATAATAATTATAATGAGAACTCCTTTTGAGTTTGTATACTCTCTAGTAGACAATATTTGTATTCAAACCCACAGTTGATGTTTTGTCGTATTATTCACGACAGTTGTATTATTAAGTTGTATTTGAATTCAGTACCATGTATCTGGCGACTCAAGATGGGTGATGTATACCTAATTTTGGGGGCGTCACAGTTGGTATCAGAGCTTAGGGATATGATCCCTGGCTGAGATGTGAGACAAGAACTAGGAGGGGAGAGACGGGGAATTCCTTCGCTAGTATGACCTACCTAAGTTTATTTGGTATTTAATTGGTCGGTCAGAGTATAGGGATAATATGTGATATGTTAATTAACCCTTGTTTTGTGGCAGTATTTGAAAATGACATCCGAGAATGTTGAGAATAGCAATGGAGCACATAAGACCGTGGAGACACCTCTAATCACCAACCAAGATAATGTGATTAGAGATATCCATGTGGTGATTGAGGAATTAAAAGTTGCACTCAAGCTAGTCGCAAAGGTAGCAACTGAGAGTGAGGAAGAAGAGGAACTTGGGGAGGATTTATTAGAAGAACTTATTGATCAAAATGTAGAATTGCAAAATTGTATTCATAAGTTAGAAAAGGAGGCTGAGGAACGGAAGGCGGTCGTGGAGCAAAGGAATTTAATATTTCAAGATTGTATTACCCAATGTGCGATAGCTGAATAGGAGCGCTCTTTGGCAGAGTATACGATATTAAAGCTGGAATCTGAGAATTCAAATGTCAAGGAGCAGCTGAAAGAAGAAACAACTAAACGAGTGAGAATGAAAGATGCATGGATAAAAGCCACACGACGCGTTGATATTGTGGAGAGAGAAGTCCGATCTAAGAAAGCTAAAATAGATGATATGTATTTCTCTTTTTCGACAGCAATTGGGAGAACCCAGCATCGAGTTTTGAATTGCCCTATACATTGTGGTCAACCCCAATTCGATATGGATCAAAGGCTAATGATTCGGATCATGGAGCGAGAGTCTGACGAAGCGATTGAGGTGGAATATGCCTATAGCGAAAGTCAATTCCGATGGTAATGATGACACCAAAAGATGTCCCGAATAAGTCAAATTCGGTAGTTTAAGGGAGAGCATTTTTCGTGACGAGGAATCGAACAAAGTTATCACGAGTTAGTTAATTATAAATTCTTGCGAAGTCTATACCTTATTCGATACCGGTTCTACCTATTCTTTTATCTCTCTTGCTTGCCCTCAACATTTAAATTTAACTCCGGAGAAATTATACTTTGACTTATTGGTTGAAACTTCGATAGTAGAAACCTTCGTTACCTCCACTATTTATAAATCTTGTTGATTCAAATCGACACTTTCACGTTACCTGTCAATCTTATCTCTTTGAAAATACTTGCCTTTGATGCAATTTTTAGAAATCGATTGGTTAACTACTCATCATGTTTTTTGTAAGGTTGTTAGCTTTCATACTCCTAACCAACCTGTTATGCTAATTCAAGCAACCAAACCACTAAAGACAATCATTGTCATATCAAGCCATAAGTAAAGAGCCCCGATCCTTTCGTTGTTGACTTCCTTGTGTGGAATGCACCGAAGCCGAACTTTCCGTAGGGGACGTTGTGAATAACGGTGACAAGTTAATAGGTATCCATGTGACGTGTTATCCAAGTCTTGGACGAGAGTCACAGTTTTGAATGGTATTTCTGTTGTTAATAAATTTCTTGACGTATTCTTGAAGACTTCTTAGCTTACCCTAGGCGTGAAATCAAATTTTGTATTGACCCCGATACAAAACCCATTTCTAAAACCGTTAAATATTTCTTCAACTAAAGCGAGCGTAACATGCGCCAAAGGCGTTGGCTCGAAATTTGTTGAACATTACGATCGTACCATTCAATAACATCGTGGGAAAGCAAGCGTAAGTAGGCGACGCGTTGAAAGTAGAAGATCGTATCGCGTTCTGAGTGCGATGTTGTTAACACAAAGGCCCATTTAAATCGACTTACAAATGATGAAGATAGAGTTAAAGACTCTAGGAACCCAAGTGAAGATAACGAATATCGGGTAGAATCGACTTTAATCGATAAAGTTAAAGTCGCTTTCGAGCTACATACTCGACGATGAATGTGAAGAAGAAGGTTCAAGAGGGCGTTATTCTAGAAGCAAGAATCGACGAAGAGAGGAAATCTCAACCCTCGATTTAATTGGCCCATTTGAAATCCTCGATGAAGTAGGAACTGTGGCCTATAGACTCGTTTTATCGCCAAGTATGTTGCGTGTTCAGAACATTTTTTTTCGTATCGATGTTACGTAAATATAGGGACGACCCGAACCACATTATTAAATTAGAACTAAATGATATAGTAGAAGATTTAACGTATGAGGAGATACGTGTTAAAATCTTAGATAAGAAGGATCGTATTCAACACTCAAAGGTTATACCTCAATAATTAGAATCTGAAAGAAAGCAAGGTATTCTTATCTCTTCGAATATCAGGTACGTACGTAAATTTCGAGGGCGAAATTCCATAAGGAGGGAAGATTGTGAGACCCCAGATTTTATGAATAAATATTTAATTTTCTCGAAAATATTATTTTTGAATATTATGGAGTGAAATTGATATAATGTTATAGTTGTGGGTAATATTTATAAATTTTACAAAAGTATACGCAAGTTGTTATATAATATTCGATTGGTGGGGAATATTCGTTTTTTAACGGGAATATTAAATGCAATAACGCACAATCATTGGTGGATCCCTGAATAGAATTATTATCGGATTGAGAAAATGACAAAAATATTTTATGAGAATAACGGCGGTAGTTTTACCATTAATTGTTGAAACACCCGGTGTTAAAAAGTTCGATGTCTGGCGTGGTTGCATAGTAGCACGGTATTGATTATTGATGTTTACGTGATAAGTCACTCAGTTTTATTTTATTGGTATTATTAATGTAATAAAACAGAATACTTTTATAAAGTTATTCTATAAATAGAATATATTATATTCTATTATGCATAGTGTTGCATAGTGTCTGCATAGTGTTTTGCATAGTAAAATCTTTTTATATAAAACAGAATACTTTTATAAAGTTATTCTATAAATAGAATATATTATATTTTATTATGCATAGTGCCTGCATAGTGTCTGCATAGTATTTTGCATAGTAAAATCTTTTTATATAAAACAGAATACTTTTATAAAGTTATCTGTTTTATTAGACAATAATTAGAATATATTATATTTTATTATGCATAGTGTTTGCATAGTGCCTGCATAGTGTTTGCATAGTAAAATCTTTTATAAAGTTATTCATTTTATTAGATTATAAATAGAATATATTATATTTTATTTAAAAGATTTTGCTTTAAATATGGACCGTCAGATTAAAGTAAATCAATTTGGACCGTTCATGAGTTAGTTACTATGCAGTCCATTTTTCTATAAATAGAAACTCATTCATTCATTATTTCTTACGAATTCACTGAAACTCTAGAGAGAGAAACTATAGAGAGAAAGAAGAAAAGTGTTCTCTACTTCACTACTTCTATATCCAGTACTCTTCTTTCTAAGGTAGGGAATATTATTTGTTGTACTCGTAAGGGATATTATTCTTTTGTATTCAAGAAGAGAACTTCTGTTATTCCATTTCTTTATTGTTACATTGGAATAACTTTTGTATCCATGCTCTTCTACCCTATACTTGGTGACATTCTTCAATTATTACATCTTTATTATTCTATCTAATATATTACATGCATGCTATCTGTAGGACTGGTTCAATTTTTTATTATTCCGCATTTATTATTACATATTTGGAATATCCTATACATGCTATCGTGGGACTGGTTCCATCATTTATTATTTATTCATTTATTATTTTGTTGGAACATCCTGCATGCGATTTGTGAATTTCACTTTGACTAGTTCCGATTATTATTATTACATTGGAATAACTTTGTCTATCTGAACATGCATGGTGATTTCTTTTGCTATTCCATTCGTTATTATACTCAGTTGGTTAAAACTTTGACTTCCATACTCCATAAAATTAGTGGAATATCCTTGATATTTGCGCTTCATCCAATATCTTTTCATGGAAATATTCTTCTGAGCATTCTTGAATTTTACTCTACAAAGTATCATGTTGACAATTTGGACGTTATTAGTTCCTAGATAATTTAATTCTTGAACTTGTTTTATTGAATTCCTATATAATTGTCAGCATCCTCATGTTTATATTATGTTGAAAGTCATCTGTGGCCTGTAGTGCATAGTTGGACTTGGTATGATTATGTCCAGAGATTATTCGGTATAATCATGACTGTAATGTTACAAATGATGTGGAAAAAGTCCTCATTGGCCCGTAATGCATTGATGGACAGTTTTTGATATGATTATGGCTATGGATTCTCTTCGGCCAAGGGTACAGAGATGAATTGTTTTATGGCATGATCAGGACCGTTGATGAAAACACAATTATCTTTGGCCCGTAGTGCATGGATAATTGTGGTCGTGATACTAACGAATATCCTTGGCCGTAGTGCATAGGTGATTCGATGATGTGGATTATTTATTAAGCTGAGTCCCAACGATAAAAGTGATGAAAAACCTTTTAAATCATAAAAGATAGTAGATTTTATTCTCTACTTGACTCTTTTAATGGATTGCTTGTTTCACTGCAGTTAAACTTGATGTCTATTATATTTTATCAGTTTAACATTGTTGGAGACTAATGATAATTTATTCTGCATTATCTTAGTCATAATATTTCTTACTGGGCTAGTTGAGCTCACCCTTCCTTTCACCGTTCTCTTGAAATGAGAATATAAATTTGGGACGAGTCGGGGAATGGAGTGATGGTCCGGAGGATAGCATTAGTAGTCCTCACTATTCTGTGAAATAGTGTGATAATAATTGTAATGAGGACTCCTTTTGAGTTTGTATAATCTCTAGTAGATAATATTTGTATTCAAACTCACAGTTTATGTTTTGTCGTATTGTACACGACAGTTGTATTAGTAAGTTATATTTGAATTCTATACCATGTAAGTGGTGACCCAAAATGGGTGACGTATACCTAATTTTGGGGGCGTCACAGTTGGTATCAAAGCTTAGGGATATGATCCCTGGCTAAGATGTGAGACTAGAACTAGGAGGGGAGAGACGGGGAATTTCTTCGCTAATATGACCTACCTAAGTTTATTTGGTATTTGATTGGTCGGTCAGAGTATAGTGATAATATGTTGCATGTCAATTAACCCTTGTTTTGTGGCAGTGTTTGAAAATGGCATCCGAGAATGTTGGGAATAGCAATGGAGCCACGGAGACCGTTGTGTCTCCACAGATCAATAATCGGGATAATGTGCAACGAGGATGGCGATAATCCTCCTGTAAAAAAATGAACACCGATCAATTGTGAAAGCACCAGTGATGCGTTTAAGAGCTTTTTAAATTCATGCAACATCAAAGTGAAACGGCTCCTTTTCGTAATGTCAGGGAGGAAATAATGGCAACCCACGGTTGGTCACCGCTAAGCAATTCAAGGAGCTGGGACCACCGGAGTTTTTGGGAAAGCCGAAACCACTTAAGCGGAGGCGTGGTTAAAGCGGATCACCAAGATATTTGGTGTTTTGGGATGCTCAAGGAGCAAAAGGTTCCTTTGCCACCTTTATGTTGCGTGAAGAGGCGGATCACTTGTGGGAATCACGTAAAAGCGTTACCCGACTGACGCCTTTTCAAGATGTCTTGAGAGAAGTTCAAGAGTTGTTCAACGACAAGTACTTTCCGAAAGTATTACGTCACATGAAGGAGGTGGAGTTTATCAAGTTGGAACAAAACAATATGGCCGTGTAATCATGATCTGAGGTTAAATTTGCGGAGTTATCCGGTTTGCATCCCATTTGTTCGATAATGAGGAGCGAATGACGCGAATGTTTTAAGAGGTTTGAAGCGGAGATCGCCAATATCTTATTTCTCATAAAGCGTGTTTGTATTCGGATGTTGTAAATAGGGCTCGATTAGTGGAAGCGCGATAACGAGTCAACGCATGACCAAAAGAGAAGCGGCCGGCAAAATGATAATCTGGGGTGATAACGATCATCAAAGCGGTGACAATAAGCATAGAGGAATCAACATGCGAAATGGTAACCACTTGATTGTGGTAATCATGGTCAAAACAATAAGAAAGGACATTTCAAGAAGAGGAGATTCAACAATGATGGAAAGACGTCAGCACCAGCACCCGTTGTTAAGGAAGGAGAACGACCACCTATCATATGCTTCAAATGCGGAGGGGAGGGACACATCAGTCCAAACTGTGCGATGTCGTCCAAAGCATGTTATAATTGTGGAAGAGAAGGTCACTTATCCCGATTTTGTCGTTCACCGAAGACAAGTTCAACTAGGATGGAGGCACCAAAGGCCGTCCCAGAAAAGTCAAAGCCGGTAGTTTAAGAGAGAACGTTTTTTTTTCGTGACAAGGAACCTGAATAAAATTATCACGGGTATGTTAGTCATAAACTCTTGTGAAGTCTATCTGAAGTGTTGAATCTGGGTTCTACTCACTCTTTTATTTCACCTAGTTGTGTTCAATGTTTGAATTTAACTCAGGAGAAGTTAGATTTTGATTTATCTGTTGAAACTTCGGTTGGGAGAAACCTTCATTACCTCCACTTATTTATAAATCTTTTTCAAATCAACACTTTCACGTTACACATCGATCGTATCTCTTTGAAAATACTTGTCTTTGATGTGATTTTAGGAATCGATTGGTTAACTTCTCATCATGCTTTTAAATCAAGTTGTTAGCTTTCATATTCTAACCAACTTTGTTATGCGAATTCAAGCAACCAAATCACTAAAGTCAATCATGGTCATATCAAGCCATAAGTAAAGAGCCCCGGTCCATTCGTTGTTGACTTCCTTGTGTGGAATGCACCAAAGCCAGACTTTCTGTAGGAGACGCTGTGAATGACGATGGCAAGTTGATAGGTATCAATGTGACGTGTTACCCAAGTCTTGGATGAGAGTCACAGTTTTGAATGATATTTCTATTGTTAATAAATTTCTTTACGTATTCTAGAAGACTTCTTAGCCTACCCCTAGAGCGTGAAATCGAATTTTGTATTGACCCCAGTACAAAACCCATTTCTAAAACCCTCAAATATTTCTTCAACTAAAATGAACGTAACATGTGCCAAAGACGTTGGTTCAAGCTGTTGAAGATTACGATCGTACCATTTAATACCATCGTGGGAAAGCGAACGTGGTAGCTGACGCGTTGAATAGAAGATCGTATCGTTCACGAAGTGCGATGTTATTAACACAAAGACCCATTTAAATGCGACTTACAAATGATGAAGATAGAGTTAAAGACTCTAGGAAACCCACGTGAAGATAACGATTATCTGAGTAGAATTAATCGACTTTAATCGATAAAGTTAAAAGCCGTTCAAGCTACACACACGGGAGTGATGAATGTGAAGAATTAAGAAGGTTCAAGAGGCGTTATTCTAGAAGCAAGAATCGATGAAGAAGGAATACTTGAGTCAACTCCGGACTTTGTGTTCTAACGACCACGATTTAAATTATAAAATCATGATGGGCGCATAACACACCGTTTGCAATCCATCCTAGGGAGTACCAAAATGTATCATGATCTTGACATACATTTTGGTGGGGCAATATGAAGAGAGAGAGATAAGCTTTGTTTATCTCAAAGTGTCTAACGTGTCAACGAGTCAAGGCGGAGCATCAAGTAACAAAAGGTCCATTGCAACCACTTGAAATTCCAGAATGGAAGTGGGAGCACATTACCATGGATTTCGTTACTAGTCTTCCCAAAGTTTCTCAAGGCATAGATGCGATTTGGGTCATTGTTGATGGATTGACCAAGTCTGATCATTTCTTACCGATACGAGAAACTTATACACTTGAACGTCTTACTCGTATGTACATAAACGAGGTTGTAAGATTGCATGGAATGCCAGTATCTATAGTTTCTGATCGAGACCCAAGATTCACTTCGCGATTTTGGGTTAGTTTGCAAAAAGCTATGGGCACAGATTTACGATTTAGCTCGGCATATCATCCTCAGACGGACGGACAGTCGGAGAGGACTATTCAAACTCTTTAAGATCTATTAAGACTATGTGTCCTTGATTTCAAGGGAAGTTGGGACAAGTTCTTACCATTGGTAGAGTTTTCCTACAACAACAGTTATCAAGCAAGTATTGGCATGGCTCCATTCGAAACGTTGTATAGAAGAAAGTGTCGTTCTCGATTATCTTTGGGATGAGGTGGGGAGAAACAACGTTGTTGGGATCGGAGTTGATGCGTATGACTACGAAAAGATTCAAACGATCCGACAACGTATAAAAACCTCATAAGATCGACAAAAGAGTTATGTTGATCTTCATCGAAAGGATGTGGAATTCGATATAGGAGATCATGTGTTGTTACGTGTTGCTCCGTGGAAAGGAGTTACGAGATTTGGAAAGAGAGGAAAACTCAATCCTCGATTAAATCGACCCATTTTAATCCTCAATCGAGTAGGAGCGTGGCTATAGACTTGCTTTACCGCCAAGTATGTCTCGTGTTCATAATGTTTTCACATATCCATATTACATAAATATGTGGAAGACCAAAACCACATTATTAAGTTGGAGCCGGACGAAATAAGCGGAAGATTTGGCGTATGAAGAGATTCTGTTCAAATCTTGGATAAGAAGGAACATATTCTACGCACAGAGGTTATACCTCAAGTCAAAGTTTTGTGGAGAAACCACGATGTTGAGAAATGACTTGGGACTTAGAATCTAAAATGAATTCAAGGTATCCTTACCTCTTCGACATACCAGGTACGTACCCTAATTTTGAGGGCGAAATTTCATAAGAAGGAGAGATTGTAAAACCCCTACTTTTTGAATAAAGATGAATTTTTTATAAATATTATTTTTGAATATTATGGAGTGAAATTGATATAATTGTTGTGGGTAATATTTATAAATTTTGCAAAATCATGAAGTTGTTATATAATATTCGATTGGTTGGGGAATATTCGTTTTAACGAGGGAATATTAAATACAACGGCACAATCATTAGTGGACCCCACAGCGGAATTATTGTCGGATTGAGAAAAGCGACGAAAAATACTTTATGAAAATAACGGCGGAAGTTATCTGAATTAATCGTTGAAACACCCGGTGTTAAAAAATGCGATGTCTGGCGTGGTTGCATAGTAGCACACGGTATTAATTATTGATGCTTAAGTGATAAGTCACTCGGTTTTGTTTGGTATTATTAATGTAATAATACGAGAAAAAAAATTTATATAAAATGCAGAATACTTTTATAAAGTTATTCTATAAATAGAATATATTATATTCTATTATGCATAGTGTTGCATAGTTATATACTAGCATAGTGTTTTGCATAGTAAAATCTTTTATATAAAAGCAGAATACTTTTATAAAGTTATACATTTTATTAGACAATAATTAGAATATATTATATTTTATTATGCATAGTATTTGCATAGTAAAATCTTTTATAAAGTTATTCATTTTATTAGATTATAAATAGAATATATTATATTTTATTTAAAAGATTTTGCTTTAAATATGGATGAGTCGATTAAAGTAAATCAATCTGGACCGTTCATGAGTTAGTTACTATGCAAGTCCATTTTCTATAAATAGAAGCTCATTCCTTCATTATTTTCTTACGAATTCACTGAAACTCTAGAGAGAGAAAATTATAGAGAGAAAGAAGAAAGTATTCTGCTACTTCACTACTTATATATCCAGTACTCTTCTTCTTAAGGTAGGGAATATTATTTGTTGTACTCGTAAGGGATATTATTCTTTTGTATTCAAGAAGAGAACTTCTATTATTCCATTTCTTTATTGTTACATTGGAATAACTTTTGTATCTGTATACTTGGTGACATTCTACCCTATACTTGGTGACATTCTTCTATTATTACATCTTTTATTATTATTACATTGGAATATCAATATCATTTTATTATTTACATGCATCTTATCTGGCTTGGGACTGGTTCCATCATTTATTATTCCGCATTTATTATTCTTGGAACATCCCATCGATGTGAATTTCACGACTTTGGTTCCGTTATTATTATTACATTGGAATAACTTTGTCTGTCTTGAACATGCATGGTGATTTCTTTTGCTATTCCATTCGTTATTATACTCGGTTGGTTAAAACTTTGACTTTCATACTCCATAAAATTAGTGGAATATCCTTGATATTTAAGCGCTCATCGATATCTTTTCATGGAAATATTCTTACGAGCATTCTTGAATTTTACTCTAAAAAAGTATCATGTTGACAATTTGGGCGTTATTAGTTCTGAATAATTTAATTCTTGAAACTTGTTTTATTGAATTCCTATATCATTGTCATCATCCTCATGTTTATATTATGTTGAAAGTCATTTGTGGCACATGGTGCATAGATGGACTTGGTATGATTATGACCGAGAGATTATTCGGTATAATCATGGCCGTAATAATATTACAAATGATGTGGAAAAAGTCCTCATTGGCCGTAATGCATTGATGGGCGAGTTTTTGGTATGATTATGGCTATAGATTCTCTTGACCAAGGGTGCAAAAGATGAATTGTTTTATGGCATGATCATAAATCACAATTATCTTTGGCCGTAGTGCATGGATAATTGTGGTCGTGATCTAAAGAATATCCTTGGTAGTAGTGTGCATGGGTGATTCGATGATGTGGATTATTTATTAAAATTTGAGTCCCAGTGATAAAAGTGATGAAAAACCTTTTAAATCATAAAAGATAGTAGATTTTATTCTCTACTTGACTCTTTTAATGGATTGCTTGATCATTGCAGATTAAACTTGATGTCTATTATATTTTATCAGTTTAACATTATTGGAGACTAATGATAATTTATTCTGCATTATCTTAGTCATAATATTTCTTACTGGGCTAGTTGAGCTCACCTTTCCTTTCAATGTTCTTTTCAGGAAATGAGAATATAGCTGGGACGAGTCGGGGAATGGAGTGATGGTCCAGATGATTGCATTAGTAGTCCTCACTATTCTGTGAAATAGTGTGATAATAATTATAATGAGGACTCCTTTTGAGTTTGTATAATCTCTAGTAGATAATATTTGTATTCAAACTCACAGTTTAGGTTTTGTTGTATTGTACACGACAGTTGTATTAGTAAGTTGTATTTGAATTCTGTACCATGTAAGTGGCGACCCAAGATGGGTGACGTATACCTAATTTTGGGGGCATCACAACGTAGCTGGGACTAGTCGGGGAACAGAGTGATGATCCTAGATGTTTGCATTAGTAGTCCTCACTATTCTGTAAAATAGTGTGATAATAATTGTAATGAGGACTCCTTTTGAGTTTGTATACTCTCTAGTAGACAATATTTGTATTCAAACTCACGAGTTTATGTTTTGCTTGATTATGCTGCTGACGGTTGTATTATTAAGTTGTATTTGAATTACGTACCATGTATCTGGCGACTCAAGATGGGTGATGTATACCTAATTTTGGGGGCGTCATACCATATGCATTACGACATATAACACGAGACTTCATGACGCAGCCTTGAGTCCGGGTTTTCGAACAATAAGTGGTGACATGCAAGCAAGACCAAGTCTGAATAGCCGTGATTGCACGGCACTACTTCATAACCTAGATAATGAAGAAAGATTTACATGTTAAGCATAAAGAGTATTTGATAAATAATTAAATGAGGATCTTAATAAAACATTGTTAAGACATAATTAGGCCTTAAGTATGAACACTTAGAGTTAAGTTAAGTCAATTACATATGAACGTGAGAATGACCTAACGGAAAGCCGGAATCAATAATAACAAATCTAATACGTATTTAGATTGAGGAGAAGGGTAAGATTCTTTAGGAACCATATAAGATCATTCATGACCTAATGTTGTATGTGATGTTATTATCTAATGTAGAGACCTTAAAGACATAAAGTGCACGTGTTATAAACTGTAGCAGACGTTAAAGGCAAGTACTCTAACCCTTGTTCTAGTTTGATCTGGACAAGTCTTTGTGTTTTATGTATTCTTCACATGAGTTAGTATCTGAGGAAGTCAAAGCCAATCCTTTCGGCTAGACGTATGCTATGTTATTCTATCAAGTGTTGATAAGGATTTACCAAACTAATATTGTTGTGGTTTTCAAAAGTAGATTATGTATGCTCAAATTGTTTTGTCGTTAAACGACAGGCACGTAAGGTTGCCACAACTTAAACGTATATACGTTTAATGAATGTAGTGTTAATCAACATAGAGTATTATAGGCTAATCACCTAGACGTGCTGGTAAACTATGCCGGACTTACGGACTTCGTGTCGGGATGTCCTTTTCAAAGTACTTATGAAATGCTTACGGTCTTGAACCGGAATTGATGTTTTACTGAATATTGTTATTGTAAAACGTTTTGAATGAAAAGAAGTGCTATTTTGAATTATCGATAGTACTTCGTAACTATTGTTCAGTTATCGAAGATATACGATTCATATGTTTCAAGCATGCTATTTTCCTAGAATTATTGTACTTGCTGAGCTAGATAGGCTCATTCTTGCTTGAACCATATGAATGCAGCTAAGACCGAACGGACCGATGGATCCGGCAAGGATGAAGGGAAGGCAAAGGCAAACCCATATATTTCATATGTAATAGTATAGTTTTTGTAAGGGATAATATTGATATTATGACAAAGACAATGTATTGGTTGCAAAGAACCTGGGGAATGTAAATATTCTTTTGATATATATAAGATATATCCGTTCTTTTAAGGTATTTCAATTGAATGTTTATGTGAACTGTAGCACCGTGTAGCACCATCTGTCGGGTTGGAAGATACCCGGATTTGGGGGAGTCACAGTCTCAATATGGGCAGATTTGTGCAGTAAGTTCCATGCTCATTTTGGGAGCAACAAGAGGAGGGGAAAACCAACCGGCTCATTGGCTCAGGTTCGACAATATTCGAATGAGTCTTTGGGCCAATATGTAAAACGGTTCTGTGAAGAAGTCGGCCAAGTGACAGACCTGAACGATCTACAAGCCGTTGGACTGTTTCAAAATGGATTAGACCTGGTCAAATCAAAAAAGTTGGTGAAGAAGTTGATGTTTCACCACCTTAAAGTCTCGTTGAAGCCTTCGACAAAGCAGAAGGCTATATCATGGTAGAGGAGGCCATGAATAGTCTCAAACGTTCTTCTTCAGATCGGTTTAAGGAGACAGATCGGGACAGAACAGACGGGGACCAGAAGAAGAGTGAAGGGAACAAGGACCGCTATGATGGTGGGTCAAAGAAATACAATAACAACTGGAAACAGGGGGAGGTCATTCATCCGCTCCTGCCCAAAGAGTTAATAGGACGTACACTACACTCAATACTGATAGGGCTGTCATCCTGGACCAAATCAAAAATCAACCTATTTTCGAACTACCTCGAGATAACATTAAGCCCAGAAAAAGTAACTCTCGTAAGTATTGCGACTATCATCAAGCTTCCGGTCATGATACAAATGATTGTGCTAGTCTAAAGGACTTTATCGAGAGGAAGGTTCAAGGTGGAGCTTTAGTTCAGTATGTGGTTGCCAGAATGACTCAACAAACTCAATGAGAGGATAGAGAGCACTGTCAAAGTTGCCCACCCGATTCAATGACGTTATCGGCTCTTGGATGACTGCAAGGCACGTGGTAGATGTCATCACCGGGGGCACTTCTGGAAAGCTTGTTGGAAAGAAGCGCCGAAGTTATTTGGATTCAGTCATATCGGTGGCGGGTACCCTCCCGAAGACTGAAAGACCTTATCCGGGTACGGTAATCTCCTTTACTGGTGAGGATTACCCTTCGAAAACCATCAAACTGCACGAGGGATCATTGGTGGTAACTACACAAGTGGGTTCGGTGGATATGAAGCGAATGATGATCGATAATGGGTCTTCTGTGGATATTATGTATGCCCACACTTATTAGAGGATGCATCTGGATGGGCAGAAGATGGAGATCGGTCAGGAGGCTCCTTTGTACGGCTTCAGCAATGATCCAGTCAAAGTGGCTGGAACTATTGAGTTGTCGGTCATCTTCATAACGGCTCCCCAACAGGTAGAAATAACTTGCAAATTTTATGTTGTGCATGTAGATTCTGCTTATAATGCCATTCTGGGGAGGCCTACTTTAATTACTTTACAAGCTGTGACTTCGATCCCTCATTTCAAAATCAAATTCCCTACGGCTCATGGAGTTGGAGAGGTGAAAGGAGATCTGGATCTGGCCAGACGATGTTATAGAAATGCAGTGATCACTTCGGGAGTAGGGGTGTCAAAGCAGAAGCAGACCATGGTAATAGAGATCGAGCCCTTCACTGAGAGCAGTTCAGAGCCATTAGTTATGTCAGCTGGAGAAACAGGAGAAATCGAACTCATTCCTGGCAAAGAAAACAAGACAGTAAAAATAGGTTCGGGTCTGCTGGAACCTCTCCGAACGAAACTCATGGAGCTCCTACGCTGCTGCTGACATCTTTGTGTGGGAACCTCAAGACATGCCAGGAGTGAGCAGGGAGATTGCTGAGCATCGGTTGGAAGTGGACCCGTCAAAGAAACCAGTTCGGCAGAAGAAGAGGATTTTTGCACCTGAGCGCCAACGGATCATCGATGAAGAGATTGCAAAGCTGCTGGCTGCAGACTTCATCTTTGAGATCGACTACCCACAGTGGATGGCAAATGTGGTGCTGCTCCAGAAGCAGAATGGAAAGTGGCGAGTCTGCATCGACTATACAGATCTGAACAAAGCTTGTCCTAAGGATTTCTATCAGCTGCCCCACATCGACCAGCTCATCGATACGACTTCGGGGTATGCTTTATTGAGCTTCATGGATGCATTCTCTGGGTATCATCAAATTTCCATGTGTAAAGAGGATATACCTGAAAGTAGTATGCACATAAGCCAATCATGTTTGATGATAAAGCATATACTTTATAACAATCTTATTTATTTATTAATAAAAAGTATTAATTTATTAAAGGTTTTTAATTATCTACATGATGTTATTTTATAATATGTGATAAACCCATAGTTTTAAGCAATGCTTTTAGAATAATGATGATGATCATTCTAATTAGATCTAAATTCTTAGAAAGCTTAAAACTAAAATAGTTCCCAATCATTGGATTACTAAATTGGGGATTAGTGAATCCGGATATATTGGTACATACGTTGCTTGCTCATTAGATGAGGATGATTGATCTCATGATCATTTGTGTGGAGACACTAAAGCAACTATGTAGGTGTTTATTAGAGAATAAGTTCACTGAACGTGGCTCGCTAAGGAATACCTAATGGAGTTTTATTTGCCTGTCAATAGGAATTCCTGTAGTGATAGTAGTACAAGTGATCCTTGGACTTGAGATCATCATAGTATCTTATGTATGATGAGTTATACTTTGACTTATTTCTTAAGACCCTTAGGGTATATCAAAGGATATGCTTTGGTATAATAAGTTGTACATGGAGATAATGTATGATCAATAAAGAATCTACCACTTCTAGTAAAAGAAGAGAAATGTCCTATGTGATTCGATAAATGACAACTCAGTAGTCCTTGGCCAAGGCAGAATGAAATTAGAAAGGAGTTTCTAATTTGCATTATTTGGTGTTGTGCATTTAAGAGTCGAAATACATATAATTAAATAAAATAAGACTTAACAGAAATTTCATGTCTTATATTTAATTGGGACATTGTATAGTGGAAGGATTGAATTATACGATAACTATTAACTCAAAGGTTCTTTTATGATTAATGTTGAAATCTATATTATCTGGAAAGTCGTTGATCGCTAGAGAGGCTTATCCCTATTGTAGAATAAATATTATTAGTTTAATTTATTTATTTAAATAAGATTAGAATTGTTCTAATTGATTTATTCACAACCGGTTTAATATGGAGAACATAAAGGGTCACACCATAAAGGAAGAATAATTATTTAAGAAGTTAATGGCATAATCGTAATAATAAGTTAAGTATATTTAATTTAATCTATGGTGATAGAATAAATTAAATAGCTTAATATTTATTATTTAATATTTTAGAAATATTAAATATAAATTAATAAGAGGAGTCTTATTATTATTATTATTATTATTATTATTATTATTATTATTATTATTATTATTATTTAATTCCTAAAGGAGTTTGGGAATTAATTAATAAAAGTACTCTCAAATATCCTAATAGGATTAGGAAGCAAATTAATTAAAAGAGTTTAATTAATTATCCCTAATAAGATTAGGGAGCTTAATTAATTAAAAGAATTTAATTAATTAAATAAAACTCAATTCCTTAATTGTTAAGGAGGGTTGCCTACATCTATAAATAAGAGGAGTTTTATTATGGGTGAGGTGGTTGACACTTTCACAACACGTGAATACGTAATTCCAATAGTTGGGAGAGGACGTCTTTTTCTATAGAGATAGAAAATTAGGGTTTTGCCAAACACCCATCTTTTTGAATTTTTGTTCTTCCTTGGTGGATCACCTCTAGAGACCAAACACTTGGGTGGCTAACGTTGATTAAAGGAAGGAACCAAACCCGGTGGATTCAAGTTGAACGCGAAAAGGATTGGAGGTGAACTTGTACCTGAGGAAGCTCGAATCTTCAAGGGTATGATTCTCTTTCTTTCTTTTTCGTTTAATTAATAATTATGCATAAAGGGTGATCCGGGTATATGGTTTATAAAAATTTAAAACTCTAATTATCACGTTTAAAACTTTATTTGTGCAATTTGATTGCGTCTATGAATATTACAAAAACCTAACGATGGCGTCGAGCCAAACCTTTATGCGAATTATTAATTGTTTTAATTTGATATGTATATTGATATGTGTTTAAAACAATTTAATTGAACATAATTTTGTTGTATAAAATTTATTAAAAAAAAAATTCGCTAAATCCTATTAAGGAGTTCGCGTGAGTCTTTAAGTTACAGGTGATTTTAAAAAGTTACAAGTGATTCCTTTTAAAAAGTTTCCTGCAGCGTGGCCACGTACCAAAGTTATCAGGAGTATGATATTAACTTGTTATGCTAAAGTTATCAGGAGATCAAGTAGCATATCCTGTTATTACGTGATTCTTTTTCAAGGGAGATATACGGATTATAATATATATATATATAATATATTATGTATTATATATATATATATTCTTAATTATTTTATAATTAAAATAAAATATTTATTTTAATTTTAAAATAAAAGTTTATTTTAATCTTAAAATAAAAAGTATATTGTAATTTTAAAATTGAATTTCATGTTAACTAATTAGAGTTGGAATTAGATTCCATAATAACTAATTAGAGTTGAAATTGAATTCTATGTTTCCTTAAATAAAGGAGTTTATTTAGATATGAAATAAGATTTCATATTATTCAAAATAAAAGAGTTTATTTGTGAATAGGAAAGAGAATCCTAATTTCCTTAAATAAAAGAGTTTATTTAGATATGAAATAAGATTTCATATTATTCAAAATAAAAGAGTTTATTTGTGAATAAGAAAGAGAATCCGTGTTTCCTTTTATAAAGGAGTTTTTTTTTTTTTACTTAGAATTGGATTCCATAATTAATTAAAATAAAGGAGTTTATTTCAATTAAAGATTTTGATTAAAATAAAATAGTTTATTTTATTCAAAATTGGATAAATTAAAATAAAATAATTTTATTTTGATTTAAATTTGGATTAAAATAAAGGAGTTTATTTTATTCAAAATTAGATTTTATACTAACTAAATTTGCCCATTAAATGATATCAATATATATATTGAATATTTATTATTCATGAGATGAATTTTATTTATTGATGCTTTTGATGATATGTATGATAATAAATGGGATTGATTCTGGACTATTGACCTATGTGATTGGATTTTATTTTAGTTGGATGCATGAATGTATGAGTTTTAATAAATGGGGTCTGCATACCTCGTCTTCTCTAATTTTTTCTTAATGTAAATTCTTACTCCCTCATATGTATTTCCCCTTGACTGTTGATCAAGGTTTCTATTTATTTTAAATAGTTTTGTAATAGGAATAGTTAGAATAAATTTTGAAGAATTGGAGATCAAGGAGCAAAGGAGCGCGTGAAGACCCGTTTGTAATGGAGCCCGAGTTTAAATGTAATAGTTATATTTAAATATTAATCATTGCACCCCTAGGGTTTGACCTTTTGGTTCACTTGGTGGCTCTAGTGAACTAAACTAGAATAAAAGTCCATAATCAATCTAGGTAGAATATAGTATTCTATATGTGCATGCTTATACTATATGTATATTATATATTATGCAAACATGCTTCGCATGTTAATTAATATGACGCGTATTTTATATATATATGTGCATGCGCGCTAAACAAGATGAGACAAATTAATAACAAACCCCTCAAATATTTTATATTAAGTTGTAACGTTCAAAGATATTTGGAATATCGAGCGTCAGCTTTCTAGCATGATAGAAACAATAGAGTATTGAATATTTAATATGAGTTTGTTGTGCACACACAAGGCAAGTATTAAATATTTAAGATATTTTATAAACATATGATGTTTATAAGGAATTGAACATTCTTTGCTTTGTTGTGCACACACAAGGGTTGTAGTTTTCTCTTCACTTATATGGAAATCTTTGAGTGCGACTTAACTTAAATCGTTTTAGTTCAGATGTGCACACACTTGATCATTATGATTTAAGAGGCAAAATACAAGGAGTTACATAGTTGATGTAATTGACAAGAGTTGTCTACCTATTTATTTATATATAGTTTGTTGTGCACACACAAGGCTATATACATTTGAAATGGGATCCTTATTCTCACTAGCATATCTTTAATTAGATATTGTCGAACTGTATATATTGAGGGTAATATAGTTTGAAGAAAATAGTGGGAGATACCAATTTAAAACAAAACCTAATTTATTTTGGTAATTAATAAAAAAATGTATGTTAAAATGTTGTTAATTACAAATTCATTTACAGAATTTTACAATGTCTAAATTACTATCACTGTGAAACATATTTGATGCTATTTAATCGGACCGAATTAAACAGATTGGTTAAGGAAATTGAGAAAAGTTCTCACGACTGAAAAGCTATCTTATGTCCTTAATACGTCTATCCCTGCAATGGTTGCAGATAATGCATCTGAGGAAGAGATTGTTACTTTTAGAAAGTGACAAGATGATGCACAATTGGCTCAATGCATTATTCTCGCATCCATGAGTAACGAGCTTCAGCGTCAGCATGAAACTATGGATGCTTCTACTATACTCCTACACATCAAGTAGTTGATGGTAAGGAAAGTAGAACTGATAGATATCAGATATCTAAGGAGCTCTTCCGATCTAGAATGACCAATGACACTACAGTACATACACATGTCCTAAACATGATCAATTTGATTGATCAATTAGGACAACGGGTTTTGTTATGGATTGAGAGTTGAGCCAAGATTTGATCTTGCACTCACTCGCGGACTTCTTTCACAATTGTTGTGAATTTTTCATATGAACAAGCTAGTTATCAGCCTCGCTGATTTGCTTAACATGTTGAAAAATGATGAGAGTCACTTTCCAACCAATAAAGACCATGTCTTACTAGTAGGGGCCAAAGGATCTTCTGAAAAGAAGAACGATTCAAAGAAGGTAAATAGAAAGGCAAAAACAAAGGATAATAAGAACAAAACTGATACGGATAGCAAAGAAGTTTGCTTCCACTGCAATAAGCCTGGACACTGAAAAGAAACTGCGAGAAGCATCTTGCAGAGCTAACCAGAAGAAGCGTAGTGAAGTTTTTGTTACAAATACAATTTTGTTCATGATTGAAATAAATTTTTCTTTAAGTCAAGGTTCTACTTGGGTATTGGATACCGACTTTGGTTATCATAAATATAGATTTATGAAGGGACCAAGCAGAAGTGGAAAGCTGAACATAGATAAGTAATCCTATATGTGGGAAATGAAGCAAAGGTTGCTGCATTAGCCATAGAAACATATAGTTTAGCATAGCCTACGGGCAAATCTATTAAGTCAATAAGTTGTTATTGTATTCCAGTTCTCGTTAGAAACATTATTTTCATTTCGTTGTTGGACAATGAAATTTGGTATTATAATTAAGAACAATTGTTGTTCTATTTATAATAATAATGTTTTATATAGAACTGGAATATTACTTAATGAATTTTGTATACTTGACTTACATGAAAAATTATTTTGCAAATTGAACAAACTAGTATAAGAAAAGGAGATGATCATTCAAAGAGTTGAATGTATGTATTTGCTGAAATACAAGTGTGAATTATTTGAAAGGTTCAAAGAATTCAGAAGTGAAACAAATTGGCAAAGTATTAAGATTCTTTGATTAGATCAAGGAATAAATACTTGTGCAATAAGTTTCTAGATCATCTCAAATGATTTTCTCATAATGGGCGCCTCTAATACGTGATAATTGATTGATGTATCCGAAAGGAAAAATCGTACCTTGTTAGACATAGTGCGATCCATAATGATTTTACTGGATATTCCAAAGATCCTTCTAGGATCATGTCCTAGAAATGGTTTATATCTACGAAAAAGGTAACCTCAAAATCATTTAAGATTCCATAAAAGTTATGGACGGGGAGGATTCCTAATCTTAAGTATATTAAGTTAAGGGGTTGTCCAACTTATGTGAAAAGGTTTCAAAGGATAAGCTTGGGACAAAATTTGACAAATCTGATTTGTGGGATATCCTAAAGTAAGTTTAGGGCATATGTTCTATAATTCTACTTAGCAAAAGGTGTTTGTTCACGAAACACGCCTTCTAAGATAAAGATGTTTATCATTGAAGGGCTAGTGGGAGGATAATAGATCTTGAAGAGTTCAAGAACCACAAAACACTATAAGTCGAATAAGAGGAACACGTAGATAAACCTATTGTTGTACCTGGCAAGATAATCGTAAATGCGGAATAGTCACCAAAGATACCTAGGAGGTATGGATTCATCATGGATTATGATGATGATGAGGTACGTATCATAGAAGATGATGATCCGAGTTACATACGATGAGGTAAGAGTTCTAGTGTGTACAAAAAGAATTCGATTGGGAGCGTCGTGACATTCCTAGTATT
Source organism: Panax ginseng (assembly GCA_020205605.1). Taxonomy (NCBI): domain Eukaryota; kingdom Viridiplantae; phylum Streptophyta; class Magnoliopsida; order Apiales; family Araliaceae; genus Panax; species Panax ginseng. Next base: position 94,316,724 of record CM035136.1, on the reverse strand, counting down.
ATATATTAATATATTACGGATAAGGAATGACATACCAATGCTGCAATCAGTAAAGATAAAGTTGTCTAAATATTCCTCCATGAATGATTTGGAAGAGTATCTTAATTGGGGATACAAATCTGTATAGATAGATTTAAGAGGATGCTCGACTTAACCCAAGGAACGTATATTCATTTGATGCTAAAGTCGTTTAGCATGGCAAACTCCAAGATTTGTCTCATGTTGATGAGCCATGGAGTGTATCTCTCTTAATAGTCCCCACAGACTCCTGAAAAGAGAGATCGCATGAGTGACAATCATGTATGCAATGAAATGTACGAGACTTGATGTTGATCGGTCATATTTTGGAGAATATCACTGTAAGACAGTGAAAACATCTTCAAGTACTTAACCAGCACTAAGGATGTGATCATATTCATGGTGGGTCTAAATTAAAACTAGAGGGCTTAACAGACTCAAGTTTTTCAGACAGACCAAGACGACAGAAAATCCACTTTAAGGTAAAGTGTTACCTTGAACGGTGGTGCAGTGAATTGGAAAGGTTTCAAATAACAAAGAGTTGCTAGTTTAGTAATAAAGACAAAGTTTATAGCTGTAAATGAAGCTGCAAGTTGATTGTTTGGATGATAAGTTCATTACAGAACTAGGAATAGTTCCTAAGTCTCATCTTGGATCTAAACATGTGTTGTGGCACTTTTATTTGATTATAGGAATCATTGAAAGATAAGAAATCACTATAGAGATAGTGGACTCCTAAGAACAACATTACATATCCATTTACTAAAGCTTATCCAACAGCAGGATAATCGTTACTTAGAGAAGAAGGGTATGAGATACCATGGCGATTGGCTTTAGTGCAAGTGGGAGATTGAAAGTAGTATGCACACAAGCCAATCATGTTTGATGATAAAGCATATACTTTGTAACAATCTTATTCATTTATTAATAAAAAGTATTAATTTATTAAAGGTTTTAATTATCTACATGATCTTTGTTTTTATAATATGTGATAAACCCATAGTTTTAAGCAATGCTTTTAGAATAATGATGATAATCATTCTAATGAGATCTAAATTCTTAGAAAGCTTAAAACTAAAATAGTTCCCAATCGTTGGATTACTAAATTGGGGATTAGTGAATCCGGATAGATTGGTACATACGTTAACACTCATTAGATGAGGATGATTGATCTCATGATCATTTGTGTGGAGACACTAAAGCAAGTATGTAGATGTTTATTAGAGAATAAGTTCAATTGAACGTGGCTCGCTAAGGAATACCTAATGGAGTTTTACTTGTGCATCAATAGGAATTCCTGTAGTGATAGCGATCTAAGTGATCCTTGGACTTGAGATCATCATAGTATCTTGTGTATGATGAGTTATACTTTGACTTATTCCTTAAGACCCTTAGGGTATATCAAAGGGTATGCTTGGGTATAATAAGTTATACATGGAGATAATGTATGATCAATAAAGAATCTACCACTACTAGTAAAAGAAGAGAAATGTCCTATGTGATTCGATAAATGACAACCCAGTAGTCCTTGCCCAAGGTAGAATGAAATTAGAAAGGAGTTTCTAATTTACATTATTTGGTGTTGTGCATTTAAGAGTCGAAATACATATAATTAAATAAAATAAGACTTGACAGAAATTTCATGTCTTATATTTAATTGGGACATTGAATGGTGGAAGGATTGAATTGTACGATAACTATTAACTCAAAGGTTCTTTTATGATTAATGTTGAAATCTATATTATCTGGAAAGTCGTTGATCGCTATGGAGGCTTATCCCTATTGTAGAATAAATATTATTAGTTTAATTTATTTATTTAAATAAGATTAGAATTGTTCTAATTAAATTATTCACAACCGGTTTAATATGGAGAACCTAAAGGGTAACACCATAAAAGGAAGAATAATTATTTAAGAAGTTAGTGGCATAATCGTAATAATAAGTTAAGTATATTTAATTTAATCTATGGTGATAGAATAAATTAAATAGCTTAATATTTATTATTTAATATTTTAAAAATATTAAATATAAATTAATAAGAGGAGTCTTATTATTATTATTATTATTATTATTATTATTATTATTATTATTTAATTCCTAAAGGAGTTTGGGAATTAATTAATAAAAGTACTCTCAAATATCCTAATAGGATTAGGAAGCAAATTAATTAAAAGAGTTTAATTAATTATCCCTAATAAAATTAGGGAGCTTAATTAATTAAAAGAATTTAATTAATTAAATTAAACCCAATTCCTTAATTGTTAAGGAGAGTTGCCTACATCTATAAATAAGAGGAGTCTTATTATGGGTGAGGTGGTTGACACTTTCACAACACGTGAATACGTAATTCCAATAGTTGGGAGAGTACGTCTTTTTCTATAGAGATAGAAAACTAGGGTTTTGCCAAACACCCATCTTCTTGAATTTTTGTTCTTCCTTGGTGGATCACCTCTAGAGGCCAAACACTTGGGTGGCTAACGTTGATCAAAGAAAGGAACCAAACCCGGTGGATTCATGTTGAACGCGAAAAGGATTAGAGATGAACTTGTACCTGAGGAAGCTCGAATCTTCAAGGGTATGATTCTTGTTCTTTCTTTTTTCGTTTAATTAATTATTGTGCATAAAGGGTGATCCAGGTATATGATTTGTAAAATTTTAAAACTCTAATTATCACGTTTCCGCTTTATTTGTGCAATTTGATTGCGTCCATGAATATTACAAACCTAACAATACCGAAGACGGCCTTCATTACACATCGTTCTGTATATGCCTAAAAGAAAATGACCTTTGGCCTAATCAATGCCAGGGCCACATACCAGAGGATGATGAACTACGTCTTCAGATATCAATTGGGCAAGAATATGGAGGTGTACGTGGATGACATGATAGTCAAAAGCATGCAGGTGCAGAAACACTTAGATGATTTAGAAGAATGCTTCCAGACGGTTCGTTATTAGCCTACAAAGTACTTCGTCAGGGGTACTACTGGCCTACCATCTTTAAGGAAGCAACGGAGTATGTCAAGAAGTGCGAGAAGTGTCAACTCAACAGTCCAATCCCATATCAGCCACCAGAAGAGCTATACTCGATCTTATCTCTTATACCCTTTGTTGTCTAGGGGGTTGATATACTGGGTCCATTGTCGAAAGCTAAAGGTCAGGTTAGTTTTTTTATAGTTATCATCGACTATATGACCAAATGGGTAGAAGCGACGCCACTTAGGTTAATAATGGAACAAGAGTGCTTTAAGTTCATGAAGGAGTCAGTGGTGTTTCATTTCGGAATTCCTAAGGTGGTGATTTCGGACAACGGACGTCAGTTTGTGGGATCAAAATTTGAAGCATTTTTGAAGGAGTTGGGAGTTCAGCACAGAAAGACTTCAGTAGCTCATCCTCAATCGAATGGGCAAGTCGAAGTGACCAACAGAACACTGCTGAATGGGATCAAGCGTAGACTGGATGAGGCTAAGGGAAAATGGCCAGAGGAGCTGCTCAGCGTACTATGGGCTTATCGGACTACACCGAGGACTACAACAGGGGATTCACCTTTTAGACTGACCTATGGTACTGATGCCTTAGACCCAGTTGAAATTGGATCTCCAAGTCTTCGGGTCAGTCAATTCAAAGAGATCTACAACGAAGAGGGTCTGAAGGTCAATCTTGATTTGCTTGAAGAAGTCATAGAAACGGCCTTGATCAGATTGGCAGCTTATCAGCGAAGAGTGGCTAAGCATTACAATAAGGGGGTAAAGCTTTGCAGATTTAATGTGACAACCCGGAAATCCGGATTGTCCAGAAATTAAGATTTAAAGAATTAGTTATTAATAAAATGAATTTTTATTAATACTATTATGTGTTATGTGTTTATTAATCATTTTATAACCTAGAATGATTATTAATCAGGAGGATTAAATTTACGAGCTAGATTGAGCGAGTAAGAATTTTCAAGACGAAAATAAAAGTTTTCCAGGAACAAAATATTTTCGGAAAAAAAGAAAAAATAGGCAAACTATTCACCGCTTTACGCTTCGGAGATTTATTTTGAAATTCCAAGAAGTTATTGATTACGTAAAATGTTGAGACGTGATGGAATATTCAATAATATTTCAGTTATGGCAAAAATGAAGTTTTTGCCTGCGGACTCAAAACCTAAGGGTTAGGGAAAGTGAGTTAGAGAATGTAATGAGTGCGATATAATAACTAGGGTTATTATGCGTGAGAAATCTGAGTATGATCGAGTTATTATACAAGTATAGAAAGAAGAATAGTACGACGTATAATACGAATATCGTACGAGCTAAATACGAAGAGAATACGAGAATGGAATGCGTAGAATGCGATTAGTCTTAATGGACTTTGTGTTCATGGACTGAGTAGAATCTAATTGGACTTAGATTATGTCAAGCCCAATTATTTGTGAAATCAAGCCCAAGTTAGGCCCAATAAGAATTAGGGTTAAGGCCCAAACCAAGAAAAGAAACCGCGGATCTAACCGATGGGTAAACGGATGGGTAAGAACCATTGGGGCAACCCATGGGGTGACCCATGGGCATGTGGGCCGGCCACTTGGCCACCAATTAAGGGTGGTGGCCAAGTTAACTTGGTGGCTAAGTTGAAGAGGAGGTGGGAATAGTAACTTTAGGGGCTTAAATGACTATTTTGCCCCTAACTTCAATTTTCTATAAATAGAAACCTAGAATTTCATTTTCTAGGATTTTGAAAATCCTACACTTGAGAGAGATAGAGAGCTCGGTTGGGAGAGGAAGAGGAAGAGCGTGAGCATGAATGCTCGGATCAAAAGTGATCGTGAAATAGAAAAGCTAGCGAATCATGGGTTTTTAGTATAACGGAAGAAAAATAAAGAAGAACGATGTCCCAACACTAGTTTCTTCTAATATTTTCTTTAAGTTTTCTATGTCAAAAACATAGCTTAATGAGAATAAGGAGTAAAAGATATTGAGAATGATTTCATATGGTTGAAATCATGAGAAAAGAAGAAATAAGAAATAAGAAATTTAGTTTATAAATTTCTTAAGGAAGTATAAGATTCGTTAGGATTTTGAGCGATCCGAATGAATCCTATGAATGAGTAGGTTAAATAAGTAAGGAATGGTGTTCTATAACATCAAATTCCAAGAAAAAGTGAAATCATAATCCAAAATATCGATTAAAATGAAGAACGAACGAAGAACACGCGAAGAACACGAAGAACATTGTTGATGAACAAATTTAAAACCATCGTAGTATAATTGTTGTTGATGGACAAGTTTAAAACCATCGCGTATAAGTTAGTTGCTTATTGCTTGGTTAGGAACGGTATAAACGTTCATGAAGAACGAATTAAGACTAAGCTATAACGAAGTTATGGCGAAAATTTTGTAAAAGAAGAACGAAAATTTGAAAGTTCGTAAATGAACCCGAAAGTGTAGGGTTTCATAAAAATGTAAGAGAATGTATAAAACGTGAGTCATGGACTCAAGAACGAACGAATTCCGAGTTCGGATGACTGAATTACGGACGAACGAACAAAGAACGTTAAAATAAACGAAGAATGAAGATTAAGTCAATTGAATGGCATGTTAACGGATTCAGAACAAAGTTTTGTCCGAGGGTAATCGAAGTACGTAAGATAAGGAAGAAAATGGCTTTGGAACGACCTCGTTCCGAGTTATAACGAAGAAGTTATGAGATCGTAAAGTACTCGTCTCAAACTTGACTTAACACATAGAAAAATTTTCTAGGGTTTTGGCTCGGCTTGTGCAATGTTGACGAGCTCGAGCCTCAGTGCTATTAATTGGCGCCCATGACACGAGAGATAACAAAGGGTTTGGCGCAGCAAATTTGCACCAGGAAGAAGGTAAAAGTAAAAGTGGTCAGCACATGTTGAGAGAGAGAGGAGGAATGGCACTGGCATTGTTGGCAGGTGCAAAAGCAATCTCCAAAATGAGATTTGTAGTTCTCAGTTACTGGAGGATGTGCAAGAAAGAAGTATGAACATGTAGTTCACTAATGTAACACTTAATCAAGTGTATTAAACCTTTAATGAAGGTTGAACAGAAAGATTAAATGAGATTAAAATAAGGTGAATTCGAGTTACGTAACCGATGTCTGGGGACCGTAGTCGCGATAGACGAACATGAGGGATTGCTATGATTGTGATTCCTTAGACATTGAGTAACGAGGGTAATGAATAAAATTTTGATGTTATGTTATGGTAATGTAAAATGAATGTAAAGCGTATAGACGTTGTGAACGCAACGTTGTTGCGAAGAACGATCGGTCTTAGCATACAACGGACCGTATGACTTTGACATTAAGAAAGAATAATGAACATGGGGTTCATGGGATGGATAATGATGAATGTAATTGAAACCTTGAGTAAAGGTTGAATGAGAGATTAAGAGATGTGCAACGTGAACGTTGAATACGTAAACGATCCTCGTAAATCGTATTCACGTCAGATGAACGTTCTAAGTATATCTTGGTTGTATGACATAGACGTTGACGAAGGTAGTACGTAAAATATGAATTGTTGAGAAAGTCGTAACGAACGGTAATAAGATTAATGAAAGCCGAATGTGATTCGGATAAGAATGAGTCCTGAGGTATGGCAATTGTTTGCCAGAAAGCCATAAGGAATAAGAAATTGACTTTACTAACATTATTATTTAATAGTTCGTATAAGTTAAGATAAATTTAGGTTATGGTACAATCGTAACCTTTGATGGTTGACATATAGGAGCTGGGCTAAACAATTCCTTCAAAGAGCGAAGGTATATCTGAAGCGGCAACCGATCTAACTCATTTGTGATGGCGATGTAGATGAGACGGAACTTGTTTATTGGTTGTTTGTGGGAAACCACTCAGTACCATATGGGCTACTAGCGGAGAGAAGCGATGTGTCTTTGAGTCCTGAGAAGTATCTGAAGAAGATAAGAATGTGAATCATCAAAGATGATGAACGTTTTGAGTAAGACATCTCCGTATGTCATGAAGCCGTAAACCGGTAATGAAAGTTAGTCGCGTAAGATTATATTGCAAGAACGCGAACCTTAAGAAGTAAAGTTAAGTAAATCAATGAGTAAGTCAAGTATATGACTAATTGGTGTATGTGTTATTTTTCTTATGTGCTATATAGGAATAGGAATGAAGCGATTCGTAAGTTGTTCTTGCCATGCGTAAAGGCAAGTTTCTAACCTCATTCATATATTTTAAATGAATGCTAGTTTCTAAAACTTCTCGGATGTTGAACTTGAGAAGTTACGTACATGTCTTGAATGTGTGATATTTGTACAAAGTGGTAGAACGTATGAGGCCTTGTGCTACTGATGTGAACACTTGATTGTTTCATGAGATGAACTGTCTATGTTTGAACTGTTCAATAAAAGAATGTTCTGTTTATACATGAACCGTTATTGTTAAGTTTGTGCTATTGATTCTAGCCAGACAGAATGTGCATGAAAGAGAGTAGAGAATGAAATTATTTCAAAGTGCATGTAACTAATGTTTTAAGATGATAGGAATCAAGACTATTCCTATTATTCAAGCTGCTTCGTAACCTTTGTTCGGTTATTGAAGTCTGAAAAGAATGTTTAAATTCTTGAAGTTGTTTATTCAACTGTTATGACTTGCTGGGCAATTGAATGGTCACACTTGCTTTAAATGAAAAACATTTTCAGCGAACGATGTTAGAAGAACTTAAGGATCCCGTATAGATCAAGCTGACGGTATCCAGGTGAAGTGTCATTCGGAATGTGAATGAGCGAAAAGATCAAGTGAAGACTTGTAATGTAGAAAGATGAGAATTAAACTACAGAATAGTTTAATGAACGATTATGTATCCTTGGTGGCGGATAAAAGTCACTCGTGCAAGATGTAAAGAATAATGTAATTATCATTATTTGTAATGAAAGAGGTTATAAGGTTTGAGAACACAGGAATTGAGAATGTATGTTATTATATTTCAAATATAATGATGTATGTTTGGATGAATGATGTACTAAATGACGTCTGAATCCGGTGTGAAGAAAGACCGGATTTGGGACGTTACAAGTTGGTATCGAGTGATAGGTTATAAACCTTAGGTATGAGTGCCTAAGACTATAATCGTAAAGAGAAGGATAAGAAGATCACCACGTGATCATAGTAAATCGTAAATGTAGATGAAACATTAAGCGATGAATGATTTATAGCTAATGCTATGAATAAATGGTACTACTGAAGTAATACGGGAAGAAGAACTCAAATTGAGTTGTAAAGGATAGTATCTGAATTAAAGAAAATTAAGTATTAAGTAAAGAGAAAGTTAGAAGTTGTAAGATTTCAATTGAGGACTCGTGTGATGGTTTGAGTTGTATGAATCTTTGTATAAAGTGGAGGTTTGTGCTTGGTGTAACAACCACTTAGTTTATTACGGTGATAATCATTGAAATTGGTCGTATTATCAAGATGTATATGACGAGAAGGTGAATCTTTTCTCATGTATATACTTGATAGGTAGAAAATGATAAGATAGGTCTGCGGGTTCTTGAAACTCATACTTATGAAAAGTTTGTGACTCATAGTTATATGCTATGTTTACGAGCCCTAGGCATATGGATAGTCCTTGATTTGTTCTTGGATTACATATTGCGAAGATAAGTTCTTAAACACATATGGTTGTGGAAAGTTCCTAAACACATAAAGTGTGTAAAGTGATGAACTATACTAAGGTATAGGAATGTTTAGGCCCAAAGTAAGTATTTTCGAGAGACTTAGCATTAAAGGTGCTAGAGAAGATTAAGTATTGTCATGAAGTAAGACAATGAAGGAAGATGGAAAAAAGATATTCCAAGTCATCTAGCTATGCTAGATTTCAAAATTCTTGAAATCGTCTTTGATGTGCGCATTTTGAAAATGAAAGAATTGGTTCGACTTTTTGGAACCAATGGATTTTAAAAGAACTATTCTTGGTATGTCTATGCTAATTGTTTCAAATAGATGTAAATTGGTTTAAAATATCAAAATGAATTTTATATCATCGATTGCATTTGATGCAAAGATGGTAAAAGGATGGAGTTATTAATGCAATTAAACTCGGTGTTGGATTTGATCTTAGGATCAACAACTTTCTTATGGTATGATGTATAATGATGAAGTCATAAAAAGCGATGAAGTCCTCAACGTCTTTGTGAAAAGTGCGGTATCATGGCGTCATAAAACGTTTTGATGTATTGCGAAAGAATTTAAAGAAATAGTCGACGTCAATTGAGTTGACTAGACGAATGTTTCAAGTTGATGTCCAATTTATTGGTATGGTCTAAGCTACTTGATTTGGCTAAGACGAATGGTATGTCATGATTAAAAGAAAATCGAGCTTTCTTTGAAGAGCTATGCCAAACCAAATTGTTTTGGTGTGGAATCTAATGAGTAAGTCTGAGGTGAACATACTCCGAAATGGGGTTATACGATGAGTTGACCACCTACGTATGGAAGAGGTAGTTTACCTTCTTTGTGATTGTAAACTGACCGTGGAAAGAAAGTGTCAGGAATAAGCATGTGAATGTTATTCCTATTTATATATGATTTGATTATGATATATATGTATATGAATGAATAATATGCAAGTATGCTTGCATTAAGAAAAGCTGTAAAGTCCTCTGATAGATAATAGAAATATGTGTACAAGGACTTAGAATGAATTGATCAAATATGTTAGGTTGATCCTACATAAGAAAGATAGCTTTGTAAAGTCCTTAAAAAGAAATGATGTACAAGGACTATAAATATAGAAAGATCAAGCTTGTTAGGTTGATCTTATGATGTAATAGATAGGCTAGTCTGATCGTCGAGCACTGCACCAGAAGTCGTAGTCTGCCAGGTGAGTCAAGGTTAACTCGGGAGCTATCAAGGCAGAAAAGGAGTATACAAGATAGTAGATCTCGGGTTAAATGAGTACCGCCAGGGGAAAACGAAGAAGGATCGTAGTGTATCGAGAAGAGCTTCCTCGGGATCGTAGCGTGCTGAGGAAGTCATGTTCAGAATCGTAGAGACAGCCTGCCTATGAGCCGAACGATCATCTGCCGAAGCCAAGTCCGAAACGTAGACTACACTCGAAGTCGTAGAGTCTAGTGATGCCGAAGCCAAGTCAAGGATCGTAGACTACACTCTGAGTTTGTAGAGTTCATTAAGTGAAGGAAGAGATCGTAGTCGGGCAAGATCAGATGAAGACAACAAGCACAAGGTAGAAATCGTAAAGTGTCAAGATCTAATCTCAGGATCGTAGTGTCTGCACAGCCAAAGCTAAATCGTTGAGTGCAGAACTACGACTCCAACAAAAGTGCTCACAATTGCTAAGTCAGAATCGTAGAGTAAAAACGGTTCTCAAAGAATGAGCACTCCCAGAATATCCAAAGGTACGAAACCTCTGGTTGGCACTGCAAAGATGCAATCCACAGAAAGGGAACTAGAGAGCACTCAACGAATGGCATGCAGGCTAACAGAAGATCTCAGCACAAACCTAATCAGAATTAAGATTGAGGTGTAAGGCCATTCGTGATGAAGTCTTCCACAAGGAGAACCAAAGAAGACTTCAGAAGCTGACTAAGGAAAGTCAGCTTATGCAGTAGCTATCAAGTGTAAAGAAGACAACGATCTTGGAAGCAACCGAGATCGTAGTGTTTTCCAAACAAAGAAGGAACTGATGGAAGGTGAACCGAGATATTGGTCAGCTTCTGAAGAGCAAGGCTAAAGTGATTAAGTGCAGGTTCAGCTCATTGATGATAAGTGAGCGGAAGATCACCAGGAGAAAGCAAAATTGGACGCCCACAAATCTGAAGTGTCTTGATATTGAGAGGGGACCAGAGCAAGCGAATTAGGCCATCGATGTCGAGAACGATCGAAGAAAATAGAAGTATTGAAGCCTTTGCATAATACAATCTGAGAAGAGGTGTTCTACATTGAAGATCCAATCAACACTCTTGAGGATCGTAGTGTTAACTCTACTAGTCAACGAGCAACAATTAACAAGACAACTGCGATCGAGTCCTTGAAGACATGCATCGAAATTGTAGAGTTCGAATACACGAAGACTAAAGCATTAGCAAATTGTTCAATCTGAAGGGTAACATTGGACAAGTGCTTATTGAGAGCATCGATGCAAAAGGACAACCTCTGATCAAGAATTCGAAGAGGTAATAAAGTCTTCAACACACCCAAGACAATAAAGTGATACATCGGCGGTAGTAGGTGAAACGATGAAGCTACTGTTGTCGAGAAAAAATATGACAAGTCACATCAAGCAGTCTACATCAAGCAACTTGAGATCTGTGAAGATATTTGAATAACTTCCAACGGCTACTTTCTAATGGAAGGATTGGGAAGAAGTATAAATGTAGAAGAGATTCAAAGATCAAAGGTTGCTGGAGTTGTGTATTCCTGGAGAAAAGGTGGACGGATCCAACCGAGTAATAGTGAGTCCAAAGGCTCACTCTACGATCCACCAAGAACACTCAGAAGTCAGATCAAGAAAGAAGTAGAAGTGTGAGTTCTACTATGTAGAAGTGAGAGTTCTACTATATGAAGAGTGTTCTGAACTGCCGAGAGAAAGAAGAGCATAATGTCATCTGGATGTCAATCATGGGAAGACTCTAAGTACAATAGAGAAGAGCTTACGGTCACCTTAGCCAGTCCATCACGGGAAGGCATCGAGTAGCAAGAAGGGAGATCACAAAAGTCATCTTGGTGTCAAACATGAGAAAGCTTCTAAGTACCTTACAGAAGAGCTTACAGTCATCTTAAAAGCCTCTCATGTGCAGGCATCAAGTATCAAGGAGAATGATCTTCAAGGAAGTTCATCAAGCGATCATCCGGAGTAGTTGAGCAACCTAAAAAGTTGAGCATCATGCAACACTCAACTGTTCCTCAAGGATGATCAAGCCAAGCTGCTAAGGAGAAGATGTTGAGCATGAAGACATCTTAGCGACCAAAGACAAACTCTAACAACAACAAACAAACAACTCAACGAAGCCAGGGCCTAAGGGGTCCTTGTTCGGAGGGACTAAACAAAGCAGGGCCAAAGGGTCCTTATCCAGATGGACTAAACGAAGTTCCAAGCCTACTGGGCTTAAAGAGTTCCTAGGGAACTAGAAGAGTCCCAAGGCTGCTGGCCTTGAAGAGTTCTTAGTGAACTAAAGTTTCCAAGGCTGCTGGCCTTGAAGGAATCATAGAGATTCAGGGTGCTGCCCTTCCTTAGTGGAAATCCTGCTAGTTAAAAGCAGAAGAGTGGATTAGGAGCTTGAGTCTCTGAACCACTTAAAACCTCTTGAGTCTTTTACATTATATCATTTACATTATGTCTATAACTGCTATAACTACTATGTATGTTTTAACTACTTACAACTAAACTAACCCAACGAACAATGTATGTATGATTATGAATATATCAATGAAGGGGAATCTTTTACTTATTCCGTTGTGCTTGAAAAGATTCTTATGTTTGTCATATACTCTAATATGAACAATACATCATAAACCAGAAAAGTATTTGAAAGAAAAAGGATCTATTCAACCCCCCCTTCTAGAACTATTGTGCCCTCTGGGAACTAACAATTGGTATCAAAGCAGGTTCTCATGATATATTTAAAAGCTAATCGCTTTGAGTCTGATCCCAGGCACTAACATTGTTCTAAACTTAGTTTAGTAGTAAGTAGCTTGTTATATGCAGAAGAGCTCACATGTTGGAAATATTGTGTATAGGTAAAAATGTGTATACACCTAAAGCTGCTCAGATTGGTCCATATCCTCGATTGTTATATCAACAAGACCAATCCTAGCCTGCAGTCAATCTTGTAGTCTGAAGACTAGATGAGAGAAAGAGAGCAAGAGACATCAGTGACAAAGAGTAAAGCATTCATCAGTCTGAAAGATGAAGAGGTCACGCGTACAAAGAAATGCTGATCAAGAGGAGAAAGAAGATCTTCTCAAACCTATGAGTGACCAACCATCAACCGGGTGCTATCTTTGTAAACTCAAAGATGTCAAAGATCTTAAGGCTACGATTCTCTTTATCTATATCGTCAAGACCACTACTGATTGATTAAAGGTCAGCAAGAGCAATAAGCTGTCAGGAGCAAAAGTAAAGCCATGCACATCAATACCCAACCTCAGTATATCTTCAATAAATGACCTGCTTAAATTCTTGACAAAGAAAAGGTGCAGTTCCTCACTATTATAAATGTACATCATTATTGCATCTTCTTATGAACTATAACAGTATTCTGTCAAGGAGTCATAATCTACCTAAAAAGGTGAAGAGAGAAAGTGACATGAGGATAGAAACTCAAATGACTACAAACTTTCTCTCCATCCAAGCTTTAGGTTGAAGATGATATCTTGAAGGAAGTCTGACATGGGTCATAAGAGCATCACAGACCTAATGAACGTTATGTGAAGTAATCTTTCTTTGATGGGTTAGTATGTATGTACAAGCCTATGTTCTAAGTGTTTGACAACACACGAGCATGATCGATTCTCGCAAGAGGATCTTGCTGACTTGTAGAAACTGATCACCTCAATGAATCAACTAGATACTCCTAAAATCGTAGAGCTGATTCTCACTCTGTGAACACTTAAACATTGTGAACATAACTCAGTGAATGATGAAACCATCATAGATGGAGAGTGTGTTATTAATGCCATATTCCACACACACTCATCAGCATGCATGTATGGATATGTCTGTTGATGATAAATATGATGATTATCCAAATAAGAGGAACAGGGGTTTAGAAAACTAACCTAGCAGGACCCATTTAACTATGGGTACCAAAAATAGAAATATATTTAAACCTGCAGGTATTTGGTCAGTCTGACCACACTAAGGAATGATGAAGCAGAAGACTTTAGTCAAGAAGATACAACCAGCAGAAGGCTAAGGACTGTTCAGAAATGAGTCTGATAAAGTTCCTATATGACCAAGTCTGTCCTTGAAGACCCTCTGAGCTAACCGGAATGGAGCCCACATGGCTGCACATCTGTATATGGGAGCATGCCATGAAACAGAAGATAAAGAGGATTCTATGTGCCCATATCAAGAAAGACATGCTTTATGGAAAGGATCCTCAAGGGAAGCTCACAACAGAAGATCATTGAGCTTAAGACAAAAGGAGTTCTTTACGAAGTAGAACTTCTCAAAACAAAGGATTATCAAAGAAGACTACGTTCGTAGTGATGTCAAACGATCGTAGAGTCATCAATCCTGAAAATACTCATCTCTACGATACAAGGAAAACTAAGCAACGATGATGATTCCAGTTAGAAGGAGAAATGATGGGCTGCCTTCAAATAAACATGAAGAAGGAATCACATCTATCTGAGGAGACAACATCAACAATGGGGGAGCAGTGATCTGTCAAGGAATAACACCACTGTTAAACCTGGAAAAGATATACCAGCTACAGAGTCTCAAAACTTTGTGGCTGATGAACCAAATGAAGATCCATAGTCATTAAGAACGTCTCAAAATGTACTACTGATAACCCTTCAGCCACCCAATCCATAATCGTGAAGTGCCTACGATCAAATATATGATCGTAGTGTAAAAAGCAAAAGGACACCACGATTTCAGTAATACAGTTGTCTAAAGCTGGTAGAAGACCTCCCCACCAGAAAAAGGTCTAATGAGATGTTTTTTTGCAAATCAGTGTCATAGTACTTCATCTGGAAAGCGCCTCAGGGACAAACCTGACCCTTAGCTCTCACTAAGAGGTTGACCCTTCCTGAGCTACCTTATCCCAGAAGGAATACTTGATCTAGTTTATCTCAGAAGAATTAAGTCAGTCAACGATCGTAGAGTTGAGTTTGAAAAGGACTAAACGATCATAGTGCAACTGCAGCGATCGTAGAAGACAACTCAACGATCGTAGTTCTACCAAAGGGTACTCCAATTCACAAGGAGCATGAAGAATGAGACATCTGCTAAGCCATTCAAGTTAAGGAGATAAGTTCGAATACATCAGTGATTGAGCTATGCTGCATCGAAGTAAGGAGGAAAGACGAAGCCATCCACTGCATCATCTCTCAGAAATTGATCGTTGAGTCAACAAATGAAATCGTAGAGTCTATAGCTATCTCATCATGTTACTCTACGAATCAAAAGGTCAACGGTCAAAGCCACGTAAATTAAACGTCCACTCCTCTAACAACTGAAAAGTTGTGGGGTTACAGCTCATTACTAGGCAACGTGCAACCAATGGACAGTTGACACATCACTGAGTATGCAGAGTTAGAAGGAACTGCCTTAAAGACAAGTTCAAATCTCCAGACAGTTACCAAAAGATATCAAACCTTTCTCTCTCCCATTTTCAAAACCCTAGAAAGCTTTTCAAGAGCAAAATCAGTTAGCCTTCTAGAGTCTTACCAAATCTCAGTCAGCCATCTCGCATAATCTCTCTAAATCAAACACCCACAGTCTTCGAACGATTCTAATGGAGAATTGGAAAGTTATCACCGGCATTCAGCTTGGAACCAAATCGTTTGTAAAATCTAAGAAGAAGTTCAAGGACATCCTTAGAATCGTAAAGGAAGCTGGGTTTTCAGAATGTCTCGAGGCGAGTACTCGTGTATACATTAACCTGGTTAAGGAGGTTCAACTCAAACGTCTCCATAAATTCTGGAACTTTATCTACCAAGGTTAAAGGTCAGATTCTGAAGCTGAAATCTTCTGACCTTAATCAATGCCTAGGTTTCCTTAGCTAAGGGATGAAGAACCTTGAAGATGTCAACATTGAGCAAGAAAAGGAGTTGATGGGATACCAAAGAAACCCTAGCTTCAAAGACATGAAGAAGAAGGAGTTCCCTGAAGAGTATGAGTTCCTAGCTAAAATTGTAGGAAAGTGCATATTGTGCAAAAACACTGCACATGATACGGTGATTGATCAACAACTGAAGATAATGGCAGCTATAGTTCTGAAGAAACAAATTGACTTTGGAGCTATTTTGTTTGATCATATCTCTAAGTGGGTAGAGAACGCTGAGAAGAAGCCACTGACCAAAGTATTTCATGGAAGGTTGCTGAGTATCATTCTGAAGAAGAAATTAGGAGGAAAAATAAAGGAAGATGAGGGAAAAGCCTTGAATGTGCACAAGGTGATGTCTCCATAGCTATTTGAGAACTAGAAGAAGAATCCCAAGGAGAACAAAAGGCTGACAGTTGGGAGCAGCAGTAGAGCCTCTGCAAAGAAGAGACAGATAGTAAAGACAGAGAGCTCTGAGTCCAGTGACTCTGCAGCAGCTGAAATCACACCAGCCAGGAAGAAATCAAAAGTGCTGGAAAGAGCTGGTGATGTGAAAAAAGCCCAGGCCCCACCAAGGAGAGTCTCCTCCTTGAACAAGAATGAAGAAGAAAAGGCCCAAACTGCTGAAACCACAAAAAGAAGAAGCAGCAGGTTGCTTCAAGGGCCAATCAGCAAGAAAGTTAAGATGGATGACAAACCAACCTTAAGCTTCTCAAATCAATTCATCTCAACTGAAGAAAGGGACGTGGAGTCGTGAAGGGAAGAAAGAAGAAGATGTAGTCCAGGTCCCACAACAAGACATCCAACAATGAGAATGAAGCGGATGTGATGAAGGAAAGTCACGAAAAATCTTTGAAGAAAAAAAGTGCTCAAGCCCATGGCCAATCTTGAAAGCGATCCACTCGATAAAGAAAAAGAAATTCATGATGATCAAAGTGCATCCCCAAATGCAATTGCCCCAACCAGCCCAGAGAATGGGTCAGAAAATGCTATTTAAGAAGAAGAAGAAGAAGAAGAAGAACATGTCCCCTCAAACCAAGAATGCTCTCATGATGGGTCAAAAAGTGATGAGGCCAAGAAAGAAGAATCTGCTCCTGCCAATGCTGATCTCCGAAGAAGTCTTTCTGATGAGCAAGAGGAGTCAGAGACTGAAGAAGAAGAAGAAGAAAAAGAGTCAGTGTCTCCAATAATTGAACCTCCATGAAGAAGGAGAAGCTACAGTACGCAAGCCCGGTTTGCCTCCAAAAGGAACAGTGGCCAATCAAATGCCATCATTGAATTAAGTGATGATGAATCAGTATCCCCAGAGAAGATCTTTGAAGAAGAAGCCAAGTGAAGAAGAAGAAGAATCTAAGGAAAGACTTCTTCAAGAAAGTTCGAGATAATGAAATTCAAAGAAGAAGGATTTTCTGTTGAAGATGATCAAGAAGAGTCCGAACATGAAATGCAACAAGAAGACCTCTCTGCTGAAAAGTTGATCTAAACGGTTACAGTTACGAGAAGAAGAAAGCGAAAATGATTCCAACTCAAAGATCGGGAATCGAAAAAACTTCGAACTTCACCTGTTCTTTCACCTGCAAGATTTACCAAGAGAATTGTGGTAGAAGTTCCTAATGAACCATCAGAAACTCCTCCTGACAGATGGGTAAACCATGGAGGTGAACAGATCAGATAGTAAGAATGACCTCCTTTGACTTAGTCAAGAACTGGAACAACATGGAAATGGATTGCACAATTATTCTCTATAACCCTGATGATTTACTGATGAGATGGTTCTTCCAATCAATGCCTTGGCTGAAGGCCTTTACTGAAGGAGATGGAAGTTACTTCAGCTGGTGTTACAAGACTTTTCCAAGCATGGAACTGGTAGCCCAAAACTTTCCAATGGTAAAAATTTATGCTACCAAGATGATAACAAACCAGCCTCACTTCAAGGTCTATCGACAAACTAAAAATCTCTACATCCCCTACGATCGTAGAGTAGATTCTGAAGGAAGAAGGGTCATGACCAAGGAGCTGATCGTAGAGTCTGTTCATTCTACGGCTGATGGTGTTCAAGCCCAATCTCAGAAGCCTCCTTATGATCAAGCATTTGCTATCGATCCTCCATCATCCTCCACAAGCAATTGGTACTCCACGATTGTTCGATTATCCAAACATTTGAAAAAGCGTCCAAAGATGATGATCGTAGAGTCCAATCCATTGCTCAACCTGAAGCTGCCAATCAAGAAGATCAAACTGCTTTGGAGCAGGAACTACTGAAGAGCTCTGATGATCTAAGTAAGAAGATATCTATGCTCACTGAAGAATCACAGAAGCAAATAGCAGCAGGAGATGATTCCTTCCAGCACCAGCTTCAAGCTATCTTGGCTGATGTATCTCTCAAACTCCAAGAGAGAGATAGCATCTATCAGAAGGCCATCCAAGATCAGAAGACAGTAACTCTACAAATTCAGGATGCCAATGCAAAGCAGATCGAAGCCCTCTCTGACAAGATTGATGATATGAGGTAGACCTTCTCAGTACAACTTGAGCTCAGCCAGCAAGAACTAAAGTTTGAAATTGCCAACTCCTCCTACCTGATGGAGCAGCTTATGTCCAACATGGAGTAGCTCTCTCAAATGATTGATGACAAAAAGGGGGAGAAAAAGAGGCGAAGAAAGAAGAGGAGAAAGAGGCACCAAAAGAAAAGCAGAGGGTTAAGGGAGAAGAAGTCAAAGAAGAAGAAAGCAGCAGCAGATAAAGAATCATCATCTGAGGGGGAGCCTGAAGATGATGATACCAAATTCACAAAAGCTGAAGGGGAGCCAGATCAGAAAGGTGATGTAGGGGAATCAAGCAAAGATAGAAGGTCATCATCAAAGGGGGAGCAAAAGCAAGAAGCAAAAAAAGATGAATAGCTGATCAATAGCAAGCATCCTGGAAACACAAGGAGCCAAGGAGGTACATCTCTAATCTGTTAGGAATGTGTTCTGGATCCAGGATGTAGAATGTTTTAATGTATAAATTGACATATCAATATAAAAGTCATTCATGATTAACTGTTTTAGAAATACAGCTGCTCACTGTATATAAGATTCATTCATAACATGCATATGCACTTATTATTTTTGTCATAATCAAATAGGGGGAGATTGTCAGGAATAAGCATGTGAATGCTATTCCTATTTATATATGATTTGATTATGATATATATGTATATGAATGAATAATATGCAAGTATGCATATTCTGGGAGTGCTCATTCTTTGAGAACCGTTTTTACTCTACGATTCTGACTTAGCAATTGTGAGCACTTTTGTTGGAGTCGTAGTTCTGCACTCTACGATTTAGCTTTGGCTGTGCAGACACTACAATCCTGAGATCAGATCTTGACACTCTACGATTTCTGCCTTGTGCTTGTTGTCTTCATCTGATCTTGCCCGACTATGATCTCTGCCTTCACTTAATGAACTCTACGAACTCAGAGTGTAGTCTACGATCCTTGACTTGGCTTCGGCATCACTAGACTCTACGACTCTGAGTGTAGTCTACATTTCGGACTTGGCTTCGGCAGATGATCGTTGGACTCATAGGCAGGCTGTCTCTACGATTCTGAACATGACTTCCTCAGCACGCTACGATCCCGAGGAAGCTTTTCTCGATACACTACGATCCTTCTTCGTTTCCCATGACAGTCTACGAACTCCGAGATCTACTATCTTGCATACTCCTTTTCTGCCTTGATAGCTCAAGAGAGTTAACCTTGACTCACTGGCGGATACTCGACTTACAGTGCGGTTAACAAACGATCGACTAGCCTATCTATTACATCATAAGATCAACCTAACAAGCTTGATCTTTCTATATTTATAGTCCTTGTACATCATTTCTTTTTAAGGACTTTACAAAGCTATCTTTCTTATGTAGGATCAACCTAACATATTTGATCAATTCATTCTAAGTCCTTGTACACATATTTCTATTATCTATCAGAGGACTTTACAACTTTTCTTAATGCAAGCATACTTGCATATTATTCATTCATATACATATATATCATAATCAAATCATATATAAATAGGAATAGCATTCACATGCTTATTCCTGACAATCTCCCCCTATTTGATTATGACAAAAATAATAAGTGCATATGCATGTTATGAATGAATCTTATATACAGTGAGCAGCTGTATTTCTAAAACAGTTAATCATGAATGACTTTTATATTGATATGTCAATTTATACATTAAAACATTCTACATCCTGGATCCAGAACACATTCCTAACAGATTAGAGATGTACCTCCTTGGCTCCTTGTGTTTCCAGGATGCTTGCTATTGATCAGCTATTCATCTTTTTTTGCTTCTTGCTTTTGCTCCCCCTCTGATGATGACCTTCTATCTTTGCTTGATTCCCCTACATCACCTTTCTGATCTAGCTCCCCTTCAGCTTTTGTGAATTTGGTATCATCATCTTCAGGCTCCCCCTCAGATGATGATTCTTTATCTACTGCTGCTTTCTTCTTCTTTGACTTCTTCTCCCTTAACCCTCTGCTTTTCTTTTGGTGCCTCTTTCTCCTCTTCTTTCTTCGCCTCTTTTTCTCCTCCTTTTTGTCATCAATCATTTGAGAGAGCTACTCCATGTTGGACATAAGCTGCTCCATCAGGTAGGAGGAGTTGGCAATTTCAAACTTTAGTTCTTGCTGGCTGAGCTCAAGTTGTACTGAGAAGGTCTACCTCATATCATCAATCTTGTCAGAGAGGGCTTCGATCTGCTTTGCATTGGCATCCTGAATTTGTAGAGTTACTGCCTTCTGATCTTGGATGGCCTTCTGATAGATGCTATCTCTCTCTTGGAGTTTGAGAGATACATCAGCCAAGATAGCTTGAAGCTGGTGCTGGAAGGAATCATCTCCTGCTGCTATTTGCTTCTGTGATTCTTCAGTGAGCATAGATATCTTCTTACTTAGATCATCAGAGCTCTTCAGTAGTTCCTGCTCCAAAGCAGTTTGATCTTCTTGATTGGAAGCTTCAGGTTGAGCAATGGATTGGACTCTACGATCATCATCTTTGGACAGTTTTTCAAATGTTTGGATAATCTGAACAATCGTGGAGTACCAATTGCTTGTGGAGGATGATGGAGTGACTGATAGCAGTGCTTGATCATAAGGAGGCTTCTGAGATTGGGCTTGAACACCATCAGCCGTAGAATGAACAGACTCTACGATCAGCTCCTTGGTCATGACCCTTCTTCCTTCGTAATCTACTTCTACGATCGTAGGGGATGTAGAGATTTTCGGTTGTCGATAGACCTTGAAGTGAGGCCGGTTTGTTATCATCTTGGTAGCATAAATTTTACCCTTGGAAAGTTTTGGGCTACCGGTTCCCATGCTTGGAAAAGTCTTGTAACACCAAATGCTTCCATCTCCTTCAGTAAAGGCCTTCAGCCAAGGCATTGATTGGAAGAACCATCTCATCAGTAAATCATCAGGGTTATAGAGAATGATTGTGCAATCCATTTCCATGTTGTTCCAGTTCTTGACTAAGTCAAAGGAGGTCATTCTTACTATCTGATCTGTTCACCTCCATGGTTTACCCATCTGTCAGGAGGAGTTTCTGATGGTCATTAGGAACTTCTACCACAATTCTCTTGGTAAATCTTGCAGGTGAAAGAACAGGGTGAAGTTCTGAGTTTTCTGATTCCTGATCTTCAGAGTTGGAATCATTTCCTGCTTCTTTCTTCTCAGAACCAGAACCGTTTAGATCAGCTTCAGCAGAGAGGTCTTCTTGTTGCATTTCATGTTCAGACTCTTCTTGATCATCTTCAACAGAAAATCCTTCTTGCTGAATTTCATTATCTGAACTTTCTTCAGCAAGTCTTTCCTTAGATTCTTCTTCTTCACTGCTGGCTTCTTCTTCAGCATCTTCTCCTGGGGATACAGATTCATCATCACTTAATTCAATGATGGCATTTGATTGGCCACTGTTCCTTTTGGAGGCAAACTGGGCTTGCAGCCTGTAGCTTCTCCTTCTTCATGGAGGTTCAATTATTGGAGACACTGACTCTTCTTCTTCTTCTTCTTCTTTAGTCTCTGACTCCTCTTGCTCATCAGAAAGACTTTTTCGGAGATCAGCATTGGCAGGAGCAGATTCTTCTTTCTTGGCCTCATCACTTTTTGACCCATCATGAGAGCATTCTTGGTTTGAACAAGAATGAAGAAGAAAAGGCCCAACAAAAGTGTCTGCACAGCCAAAGCTAAATCGTAAAGTGCAGAACTACGACTCCAACAAAAGTGCTCACAATTGCTAAGTCAGAATCGTAGAGTAAAAATGGTTCTCAAAGAATGAGCACTCCCAGAATATCCAAAAGTACGAAACCTCTGGTTGGCACTGCAAAGATGCAATCCACAGAAAGGGAACCAGAGAGCACTCAACGAATGGCATGCGAAAGCACGAAGATCTCAAAGCCAAACCTAATCGAATTAAGATTGAGGTGTAAGGCCATTCGTGATGAAGTCTTCCACAGGAGAACCAAAGAAGACTTGAAGTCGACTAAGGAAAGTCGAAACTTATGCAAGATAGCTATCAAGTGTAAAGAAGACAACGATCTTGGAAGCAACCGAGATCGTAGTGTTTTCAAACAAAGAAGGAAATGATGGAAGGTGAACCAGAGATCTTTGGTCGACACGAAGAGCAAGGCTAAAGTGATTAAGTGCGAATTCGACTCATTGATGATAAGTGAAGCGGAAGATCACCAGGGAGAAAGCAAAATTTGAGCAGCGCCACAAATCAAGTGTCTTGATATTCGGAAGGGGACGGAAAGCAAGAATTAGGCCATCGATGATCGAGGAGAACAGTCAAAGCAAAATGTAAGTATTGAAGCCTTTGCAATACAAGGAAGAGGTGTTCTACATTGAAGATCCAATCAACACTCTTCAGGATCGTAGTGTTAACTCTACTAGTCAACGAGCAACAATTAACAAGACACTACGATCAGGTCCTTGAAGACATGCATCATAATCGTAGAGTTCGAATACCTAAAGACTGAAGCATTAGCAACGGTTTAATCTGAAGGGTAACATTCAGACAAGTGCTTATTGAGAGCATCGATGCAAAAGGACAACCTCTGATCAAGAAATCAGAAGAGGTAATAAAGTCTTCAACCTGCCCAAGACAGTAAAGTGATACATCGGCGGGTAGGTGAAACAATGAGACTACTTGTTGTCGTAAAAAAATATGACAAGTCACATCAAGCAGTCTACATCAAGCAACTTGAGATCTGTGAAGATATTTGAATAACTTCCAATGGCTACTTTCTAACGGAAGGATTGGGAAGAAGTATAAATGTAGAAGAGCTTCAAAGATCAAAGGTTGCTGGAGTTGTGTATTCCTGGAGAAAAGGTGGGTGATCCAAATCGAGTAATAGTGAGTCCAAAGGCTCACTCTACGATCCACCAAGAACACTCTCGTAAGTCGATCAAGAAAGAAGTAGAAGTGTGAGTTCTACTATGTAGAAGTGAGAGTTCTACTACATGAAGAGTGTTCTGAACTGTCGAGAGAAAGAAGAGCATAATGTCATCTGGATGTTCATCATGGGAAGACTCTAAGTACAATAGAGAAGAGCTTACGGTCACCTTAGCAAGTCCATCATGGGAAGGCATCGAGTAGCAAGAAGGGAGATCACAAAAGTCATCTTGGTGTCAAGCATGAGAAAGCTTCTAAGTACCTTCTGGAAGAGCTTACAGGTCATCTTAGAAGCCTCTCATGCGTACCATCAAGTATCAAGGAGAATGATCTTCAAGGCAGTTCATCAAGGGATCATCCGGAGTAGTTGAGCAACCTAAAAAGCTGAGCATCATGCAACACTCAACTGCTCCTCAAGGATGATCAAGCCAAGCTGCTAAGGAGAAGATGTTCAGAGCATGAAGACATCTTAGCAGCTCAGCACCGACTCTAACAATAACAAACAAACAACTCAACAAAGCCAGGGCCTGAGGGGTCCTTGTTCGGAGGGACTAAACAAAGCAAGGCCAAAGGGTCCTTGTCCAGATGGACTAAACAAAGTTCCAATCCTGCTGGGCTTGAAGAGTTCCTAGGGAACTAGAAGAGTCCCAAGGCTGCTGGCCTTGAAGTGTTCTTAGTGAACTGAAGTTTCCAAGGCTGTTGGCCTTGAAGGAATCGTAGAGATTCAGGGTGCTGCCCTTCCTTAGTAGAAATCCAGCTAGTTGAAAGCAGAAGAGTGGATTAGGAGCTTGAGTCTCTGAACCACTTAAAACCTCTTGTGTCTTTTACATTATGTCATTTACATTATGTCTATAACTGCTATGTATGTTTTAACTACTTACAACTAAACTAACCCAACGAACAATGTATGTATGATTATGAATATATCAATGAAGGGGAATCTTTTACTTATTCCGCTGTGCTTGAAAAGATTCTTATGTTTGTCATATACTCTAATATTAACAATACATCATAAACCAGAAAAGTATTTGAAAGAAAAAAGATCTATTCAACCCCCTCTTCTAGATCTATTGTGCCCTCTGGGAACTAACAGAAAGGTTACGGCGTTATGCTATTTAACCTAGTAAGAGTTCATGGTCAATTTGACCCCTCAGCAAAAGTATGAAATGTTTTAAAGGAATTCTTACATTCCTAGTTATTCCTTTCACTTCATGATTCTTGATAAGTTATGAAGGGTAGGGAATGTTTGAAAGATAAGAACTTCTTTGAAGAGAAGTTGAGAAGAAGAGTAAGTTAATATTTCGAGGGTGAAATTCCGTGAAGAAGGGGTGAGTGTGATAAGCCGGGTATGGGTATGGTTTGAAGAAATTCCGAGGATGGAATTTTTATAAGGGGGGAAGGATGTGACAAACCGGAAATCCGGATTGTCCAGAAATTAAGATTTAAAGAATTAGTTATTAATAAAATTAATTTTTATTAATACTATTATGTGCTATGTGTTTATTAATCGTTTTATAACCTAGAATGATTATTAATCGGGAGGATTCTGGCTACGAGCTAGATTGAACGAGTAAGAATTTTCAAGACGAAAATAAAAGTTTTTCGGGAACAAAATATTTTCGGAAAAAAGACAAAATAGGCACTATTCACCCGTTTCTGCTTGGAGATTTATTTTGAAATTCCGAGAAGTTATTGATTACGTAAAATGTTGAGACGTGATGGAATATTAAATAATATTTCAGTTATGGCAAAAACAAAGTTTTCATCATGACTCAAAACCTAAGGGTTAGGAAAGTGAATTCCAGAATGTAATGAGTACGTATAATAACTAGGGTTATTATGCGTGAGAAATACGAGTATGATACGAGTTATTATACAAGTATAGAAAGAAGAATAGTACGACGTATAATACGAATATCGTACGAGCTAAATACGAAGAGAATACGAGAATACGAGAATGGAATGCGTAAAATGCGATTAGTCTTAATGGACTTTGTGTTCATGGACTGAGTAGAATCTAATTGGACTTAGATTATGTCAACCCAATGATTTGTGAAATCAAGCCCAAGTTAGGCCCAATAAGAATTAGGGTTAAGGCCCAAACCAAGAAAAGAAACCGCGGATCGAACCGATGGGTAAACGGATGGGTAAGAACCATTGGGGCAACCCATGGGGTGACCCATGGGCATGTGGGCTGACCACTTGGCCACCAATTAAGGGTGGTGGCCAAGTTAACTTGGTGGCTAAGTTGAAGAGGAGGTGGGAATAGTAACTTTAGGGGCGAAATGACTATTTTGCCCCTAGCTTTGGTTTTCTATAAATAGAAACCTAGAATTTCATTTTCTAGGATTTTTGAAAATCCTACACTTGAGAGAGATAGAGAGAGCTCGGTTGGGAGAGGAAGAGGAAGAGCGTGAGCATGAATGCTCGGATCAAAAGTGATCGTGAAATAGAAAAGCTAGCGAATCGCCGGTTTTGTATAACGGAAGAAAAATAAAGAAGAACGGTAATCTGAACACTAGTTTCTTCTAATATTTTCTTTAAGTTTTCTATGTCAAAAACATAGCTTAATGAGAATAAGGAGTAAAAGATATTGAGAATGATTTCATATGGTTGAAATCATGAGAAAAGAAGAAATAAGAAATAAGAAATTTAGTTTATAAATTTCTTAAAGAAGTATAAGATTCGTAAGGATTTTGAGCAATCCGAATGAATCCTATGAATGAGTAGGTCAAATAAGTAAGGAATGGTGTTTTATCACATCAAATTCCAAGAAAAAGTGAAATCGTAATCTAAAATATCGATTAAAATGAAGAACGAACGAAGAACACGCGGAGAACACGAAGAACATTGTTGATGGACAAATTTAAAACCATCGTAGTATAATTGTTGTTGATGGACAAGTTTAAAACCATCGCGTATAAGTTAGTGGCTTATTGCTTGGTTAGGAACGGTAGAAACGTTCATGAAGAACGGATTAAGACTAAGTTATAACGAAGTTATGGCGAAAATTTTGTAAAAGAAGAACGAAAATTTGAAAGTTCGTAAATGAACCCGAAAGTGTAGGTTTTCATAAAAATGTAAGAGAACGTATAAAACGTGAGTCGTGGACTCAAGAACGAACGAATTCCGAGTTCGGATGACCGAATTACGGACGAACGAACAAAGAATATTAAAAACGTTAAAATGAACGAAGAATGAAGATTAAGCCAATTGAATGGCATGTTAATGGATTCAGAACAAAGTTCTGTCCGAGGGTAATCGAAGTACGTAAGATAAGGAAGAAAATGTCTTTGGAACGACCTCGTTCCGAGTTATAACGTAGAAGTTATGAGATCGTAAAGTACGCGTCTCAAACTTAACTTAACACTTAGAAAAATTTTCTAGGGTTTTGGCTCGGCGCCGCAGCGCCGAGAAGTGGCACCGCAACGCGAGCTCGGGCCTCAGGTGCTGTTAATTGGCGTCGTAGCATAAGAGATAACAAAGGGTTTGGCGCAGTATTTCAGACTGGAGGAAGAAGGTAAAGTAGGTCGCGGCGTCGCTCGTACGAGAGAGAGAGAGAGGAGAAATGAAGTACAATACGGCAAGCGAAAGCAATGCCCAGAAATGAGATTTGTAGTTTTCAGTTACTGGAGGATGAGCAAGAAAGAAGTATGAACATGTAGTTCACTAATGTAACACTTAATCAAGTGTATTAAACCTTTAATGAAGGTTGAACAGAAAGATTAAACGAGATTAAAAGAAGGTGAACGCGAGTTACGTAACCGATGTCCAGGGACCGTAGTCGCGATAAACGAACGTGAGGGATTGCTATGATTGTGATTCCTTAGACATTGAGTAATGAGGGTAATGAATAACATTTTGATGTTATGTTATGGTAATGTAAAATGAATGTAAAGCGTATAGACGCTGTGAACGCAACGTTGTTGCGAAGAACGATCGGTCTTAGCATACAACGGACCGTATGACTTTGACATTAAGAAAGAATAATGAACATGGGGTTCATGGATGGATAACGATCAATGTAATTGAAACCTTGAGTAAAGGTTGAATGAGAGATTAAGAGACGAACAACGTGAACGTTGAATACGTAAACGATCCTCG
Source organism: Panax ginseng (assembly GCA_020205605.1). NCBI lineage: Eukaryota > Viridiplantae > Streptophyta > Magnoliopsida > Apiales > Araliaceae > Panax > Panax ginseng. The sequence goes on along the minus strand of CM035136.1, from coordinate 94,289,385 downwards.
TAAATCGTATTCACGTCAGACGAACATTCTAAGTATACCCTGGTTGTATGACATAGACGTTGACAAAGGTAGTACGTAAAATATGAATTGTTGAGAAAGCCGTAACGAACGGTAATAAGATTAATGAAAGCCGAATGTGATTCGGATAAGAATGAGTCCTGAGGTATGGCAATTGCTTGCCAGAAAGCCATAAGGAATAAGAAATTGACTTAACAAACATTATTATGTAATAGTTCGTATAAGTTAAGATAAATTTAGGTTATGGTATAATCGTAACCTTTGATGGTTGACATATGGGAGATGGGCTAAACAATTCCTTCAGAGAGCGAAGGTATATACAAAACTGGCAACCGATCTAACTCACTGTGATGGCAGTGTAGATGAGACGGGAACTTGTTTGTTGTTGTTTGTGGGAAACCACTCAGAGTACCATATGGATTACTAGCAGATAAGCGATGTGTGTTTGAGTCCTAGAAAGTATCTGAAAGAAGATAAGAATGTGAATCATCAAAGATGATGAACGTTTTGAGTAAGACATCTCCGTATGTCATGAAGCCGTAAACCGGTAATGAAAGTTAGTCGCATAAGATTATATTGCAAGAACGCGAACCTTAAGAAGTAAAGTTAAGTAAATCAATGAGTAAGTCAAGTATATGACTAATTGGTGTATGTGTTTTTTTCTTATGTGCTACATAGGAATGGGAATGAGCAGTTCAGCGTAAGCTGTTGCTGTGCGTAAGGCAAGTTTCCTAACCTCATTCATATATTTTAAATGAATGCTAGTTTCTAAAACTTCTTAGATGTTGAACTTGAGAAGTTCTGTCTATGTGCGAATGTGTGATATTTGAACAAGGTGGTAGAACGTATGAGGCCTTGTGCCACAATGTGAACACTTCGGTGTTTCTGTGAGATGAACTGTTATATGTTTGAACTGTTCAATAAAAGAATGTTCTGTTTATACATGAACCGTTATTGTTAAGTCTGTGCTATTGATTTAAGACAAACAGAATGTGCATGAAAGAGAGTATAGAATGAAAGTATTTCAAAGTGCATGTAACTAATGTTTTAAGATGATAGGAATCAAGACTATTCCTATTATTCAAGCTGCTTCGTAACCTTTGTTCGGTTATTGAAGTCTGAAAAGAATGTTTAAATTCTTGAAGTTGTTTGTTCAACTGTTATGACTTGCTGGGCAATTGAATGCTCACACTTGCTTTAAATGAAAAACATTTTCAACGAACGATGTTAGAAGAACTTAAGTGTAAGACCCCAACTTTTTGAATAAAGATTAAATTTTCTCGAAATATATTTTTGAATATTATGGTGTGGATTTGATATAATGTTATAGTTGTGGGTAATATTTACAAATTTTGTAAAGTACGCAAGTTGTTATATAATATTCGATTGGTCGGGGAATATTCATTTTAACAGGGAATATTCATACAACGGCACAATCATTGGTGGACCCCCACAACGAAATTATTGTCGGATTGAGAAAACGACAAAAATACTTAATACGTGTGGTTGCATAGTAGCACACGGTATTAATTATTGATGCTTACGTGAGAAGTCACTCAATTATACTCAATTATTGCTACAAAAGATTGTCTTTGCATCATATCTCTCATATTATTGATTCGATTATTATCATAGTATCATCTGCATAATATGTTATTTTATTAAATCAATAATTGAAAAACGACAAAGTTATTCATATTATTAAATTACAATATTTACAATGTCTAGAAGTTACATCAAGGAGAGGTTTGGTCACCTAATTGCGGCGCTATAGGGAAAATCCTTATTGAAAGCCCCTCTTTCCTGGGAGCGACTGGTTGATAAATATTGTGAGTTGTAATATTAATGATGAATGTTATTAAAATTGAAGTTGTGTTAGGAGTTGAATTTGGAGACGCAGACGTGATATTTGAGTCCTAACGATGAAATTAGTAAAATAGTCTATAAACACAAAAAAATCGAAATTCACTATTTGGTCAAAAAATTCAAATTGACTTTTTGGGAAAAGAATCAAACTTCAAATTTCAAAATTTATATTTTTGATAAAATGGTTTCATTGTGTTTAAATTATTTGTGTTAGTGAAAATCGACAATTATTTCGATAATAATTGATGTCTGGAGGTTATATTGACCCGATCGAATTATTTAACCTGGATAAATGAGCAATTGATTGCTATTATTTCACATGATTATAACTATTTATTCACATGTGTATACTATTGTTTCACATTCTTGTTACTATTAGGGGAGTTGGTGTAAGATTGATAATACTTGCATGACTAAGTTAAAAATTGAGGTATAGATGGAGGTACTATACTTTAATTCGTATTTTTACATGTCTAGAACTATTGATTCACATAATTTACTATTGAATCACATTATTTACTATTAGGGGAGGTGGTGCAAGTTTGATAATACTTCCATGACTAAATTAAAAATAAAGGAAAAGTTGGAGGTATTGTACTGTAATTTTTCGAGGCCCAAAACATGCAATTATCGAAACTATATTTTTTTATAAATAGAAGCTCATTCTTCCTTCATTTCTTACCAATTCACAAAAGCTTTAGAGCGATTATTATAGAGAGAAATTATAGAAAGAAGAAGAGAAGTCTACTACCTCACTATTCTAGTATCCAGTTTTTCTAAGGTAGGGAGTATTATTTCTTTCTTATCCATGAAGAGAACTTCTGTTATTCTATTCTTTATTATTCTGTTGGAATAACCGGTATACGCGGGCTACCCTATACTTGGTGAAATTCTTCTGTTATTTCATTCTTTATTATTTTAATGGAACATCACATGCATGCGTTTCTGTGGGACTAGTCCCATTATTTATCATTACATTGGAACATCACATCAGATGCGTTTTACGTCGGACCTAGTTCCGCCTTTATTATTACATTGGAATATCTTGTGCATGCGTTCTATGCGGACACTGATTCCGCCTTTATTATTCTATTGGAATATCACACATATGCATGCGTTTCTGGCGGACTGATTCTGTCTTTATTATTCTATTGGAATATCCTGTCTGTGCATTTTACGCCGGACCTGATTCCGTTATTTATTATTACATTGGAATAACTCACTGTGCGTTCTATCGCATGCTGGTGATTTCTTTTGTTATTCCATTCCTTATTATACTCGGTTGGTTAAAGTTTTGACTTCTATACTCCATGAAATTAGTGGAATATCCTTGATATTTAAGGCTTCATCCAATATCTTTTCATGGAAATATTCTTACGAGCATTCTTGAATTTTACTCTACAAATAAGTATCATGTTGATAATTTGGACGTTATTAGTTCCTGGATAAAATAATTCTTGAACTTGTTTTATTGAATTCTTATATCATTGTCATCATCCTCATGTTTATATTTTGTTAAAAGTCATCTGTGGCCTATAGTGCATAGATGGACTTGGTATGATTATGACCAGAGATTATTCGGTGTAATCATAACCGTAATGTTACAAATGATGTGGTAAAAGTCCTCATTGGCCTATAGTGCATTGATGGACAGTTGTTGGCATGATCATGACCATTATTGAATACACAAATATTCTTGGCCCGTAGTTCATGGATAATTGTGGTCATGATACTAATGAATATCCTTGGCCGTAGTGCAGGGATGATGTGGATTATTTATTAAGCTGAGTCTCAGCGATAAAAGTGATGAAAAACCTTCTAAATCATAAAAGATAATAGATTTTATTCTCTACTTGACTCTTTTAATGGATTTCTTGTTCCGCTGCAGTTAAACTTGATGGTTGTTATATTGTATCGGTTTAACAACATTGAAAAAAACTAACGATAATATATTTTGCATTATCTTAGTCATAATATTTCCTACTGGGCTAGTTGAGCTCACCCTTTTACTTTTATTATTCTCTTCAGGAAATGAGAACGTAGCAGGGACTAGTCGGGGAACGCAGTGACGGACCAGATGATAGCATTAGTAGTCCTCACTATTCAGTGAAATAGTGGAAAATAAATGTAATAATATTGAATTTGAGTTTATATATTGTCTAGACGACAATATTTGTATTAAAACTCATAGCTTATGTTTTGTCGTACTTTACACGACAGTTGTATAATTAAGTTGTATTTGTATTCTGTACCATGTATTTGACGACTCAGAATAGGTGATGTATACCTATTTTGGGGGCGTCATATTAAGGATCCCGTATAGATCAAGCTGACGGTATCCAGGTGAAGTGTCATTCGGAATGTGAATGAGCGAAAAGATCAAGTGAAGACTTGTAATGTAGAAAGATGAGAATTAAACTACAAAATAGTTTAATGAACGATTATGTATCCTTGGTGGCGGATAAAAGTCACTCGTGCAAGATGTAAAGAATAATGTAATTATTATTATTTGTAATGAAAGAGGTTATAAGGTTTCGAGAACCTGGGAATTCAGAATGTATGTTATTATATTTCAGTATATAATGATGTATGTTTGGATGAATGATGTACTCGTGACGTACAGAATCCGAGTGTGAAGAAAGACCGGATTTCGGGGCGTTAAATTTGAAGTGGGAGATTTTGTTCTAAGAGAAGTCGAAGCATCTACACCTCATAATTTGGGAAAGCTAATGCCGAACTGGGAAGGACCGTATGAAGTCATCGAAGTACCGAAGCCGAGGACTTATTAGTTGAGGGCATTGGTTGGATCAAAAATTAAAAATATTTGGCATGCTAGCAGGCTTCGAATATATTTTCAGTAGATACGGTGTCATTATACCGGAAGTCTGTAAATGTTTAAGTCATCATCAATAAAAAATCCTTTTTTCTCAACAAGTCTTGTCTTCGTTGTTGTTCACTTCATTGGTGTGAGGAGGTTCGGGTGGACTCGCTGACCATTCGATGGTAGCCTTTGTGACGCCCCCAAAATTAGGTATACATCACCCATTCTGAGTCGCCAGATACATGGTACAAAATTCAAATACAACTTCATTTACAACTGTTGAGCTGTCGTATAGAATACGACCACAGTTAACTATGAGTTTTAATAAAAATATATGTAACTCTCATGGTACCTCGACCACAACCTTACAATTATACTTTACATAAAAGTATAGTTAAAAACTGTTTTAGAAATTAAAATCTTTGGAAAGTGCTCAAGGAAACCTTCGTACATGGGAGGTCATGCGTCTAGGTTATGATAGATATCATATGTCCACAGAATTATCCTTGGTTGACCCAAAAGTCCCCAAAGAAAAACAAGAAGATTACTATCATCTTCTTTCCAATGGTGAGTCTTCTCTTGACATATAAATATCTCCGTTGTCTCCAAGTGAAAATTATGTTTCAAATAAACTCCAAGATCATACAGGTAGTGCTCGTAGATATATTTAGCAAGTGGATGTGCACAACCATGTCTTATGAGAACACGAGGTTGTATGTCATTAGACATCTTGTATGATAGTGGCAAAACACCCTTCCAAAGTTGGGTTCGCCTCACCCTATTTGATTCACCAAATATAACTACTAAATGATGTATAGAATACAACACACTTTTTTATACTATTTAGGGAGAACATCCACAGCTAGAGACCACTGTTCTATTCCCCTATTATCCTCGCCGAATTCGACAACACTCTTACAAGCAACACTCTTATTACACAGAAAGGAATTGTGAAGCGTAAAGGGTGAGCACAACTAAATGCCCTAAAATAATATCATGACTAAAGATAATTAAATTATCAATAGCTTTCATCAATAATAAATCGGAGATTTAGAACATATGGTAGATGATAAAACTTTTCAACCATAGTTGCGGTGAACGAAAGCAATCCATTAGACGAGTCAAATAGACCATAAGGTCTATTATCTTCTCTATGTTAAAAGTCCACCAATAATGTTTTATCCATATAAAATAAATCAACAGTTCATGTCCACAATCATATGAATAACTCATAATCATAATTGTGGTTCTAAATTCCTCTTCGCAACTAGGACGAAGATAATTTTTATCACCTATCTTCACCTGAAACATCAAAAATCATTGTTATACCAAATCAGAATTCTTGCTCATAATCATACTAATAAATTCATCTTTGCACTACGGCCAAAGATATTCATTAACAATTCATCTTTGCACTACATGCCAAAGACATACAACTATATTTTAGAAGAGTAAAGTAGAGCATGATATCTACTATCTTCTACGAATTAAAAGTGTATAATAAATATTTTATCGCTGAGACTCAGCTTAATAAATAATCCACATCATCGAATCACCCCCTTTACTACTACCAAGGATATTCGTTAATATCACATCCATGAATTTATATTTCATCATTTGAGACTCAAATTTCGATAATCAATCCATATCACCTGAATTATCCATGCACTACTACTGAAGGATGTTTGTTAATATCACGACCACGAATTATCCATGCACTACGCGCTAAAGATAATCGTGTTTTTTCATCAACGGTCATGATCATGCCATAAAATAATTCATCTTTGCACCCTTGGCCGAAGAGAATCCATAGCCATAATCATACCAAAAATTGTCCATCAATGCACTACGGGCCAATGAGGACTTTTTTCACATCATTTGTAACATTACGGTCATGATTATACTGAATAATCCCTAGTCATAATCATACCAAGTCCATCTATGCACTACGGCCAAAGATGACTTTCAACACAATATAAGCATGAGGATGATGACAATGATATAAGAATTAATCAAATGAGATAAAGGATAAATATTAAACATTTATAATACAATTTATCCAGCGTTCAATAATAACCAAATGTTATCAACCACTTAATAATCTCATAATCTAATATTGTAACGACTGAGAAATTCGGATCCTTTGTAAAAACATTTGAAAGAATTAAATAATGAATAAAATAATATTACTTGTTATTATATGTGTTGATAAGATGTATGGCGTTCTATAACCTAGAAACGTCAGAAGATCGTAGTATTTAAACCACGTGAATGAATTAAAGTGCTTAAATTTCCAAGACGAAAATAAATATTTTCCGAGAAAGTTTACGAAAAACACTATTCACTTATTACCGCTCGGGAATTATTTTTGAACTTTCGAGAAATACGTAACGTTAGAATATCGAGACGTGATGGATTATGTAATAATAATCTAAGTATGGAAAACGCAATAATTCGCATGCGGACTTAAATTGAGAATGTAAGTATTAGTAAACCTAATGAAATGAATTAATGTAACTTTGCATAAAATACAAGTCCATAAGCTATAAGGTGTAAACCTATGTAGGATTTATACTAAGCCCGAGTGATTAATAAGGTGAAGCCCAAACTATTATAGTGCAAGCCCAACAAAGAATTTGCTAGATTGATTATTAAGCCCAAACCATGATCCATTAGCTAAAAAAGACCCATGGGGCAACCCATGGGTAAGCTTGATGGGCAAATAAGTTATGTGTTGGGCAATAACTTTAAGTAATGACCAAGGAATGGATAAGAGTTGTGGGCAACAAGCAATGAATAGTAAGGAGGTTAGTTTAAGGAGGTGGGATGATATAATGACCTAATTACCCTAACCTTGAAAGCTCTATAAATAACAAGCCTTTTCATTCATTTGGAGTTTGTTAATTCATCCAACAATTCTCTCTCAAACAACTTATTTGTTAGAGTTAATAAGCACTTTGAGATTAACCTTTCCTTAGTAGATTTCCAAAGCAAGTGAAGTAATCATCAAAGGTAAATGATCTTGTCTTCTTCATCTCTAACATATTAGGAGGATAAGAGAAGTGTAATCTAATGAACTTAGATGCTAAGAACATAGGAGAAGTTGATAAGTAATGGACTTAAGCCGAATGAGTTGAATAAGCAACTTGAACTTAAATAAGTTAATGCACTTATGAAGAATAGCCTTTGTTATCATAAACATGAGAATTATAGATAATAAGGGAAATAAGTCCTTGACTTATGAGAATAAGTCAAAACCTACTTTGTTAATAAGTTGGTGTAATAAGTAACTCGTAATACTTACTTGTTGATTAAAATCCACCTAGAATGATTAGTAATGAGGTTTCGCCGGAATTCACACGATTGGACGATAATCGTCGAATTCGTGAAATTCTCGGAATGGAAGTCGTATTTTGTGTTTGAAGTCGTAAACGTTGGAATTTGATGGAGACAAGTCATATTTGGCATTTTAAAGTTGTGGACTCGAAAATGACCGGATTCCGACTTAGAACGAAGAAACGAGCTTTGAACGTTCACGAACGTTTATCGTTTTCGTTAAAAGTGGACTAATAGGTGAAATTTTAGCAAACGAAGTTGAATAGATAAAATTCTTGAATGAACGCATAGAATACGTGATTTGTGAACCGTAGGCTCTTGAACGAACCAATTCGGACTTATAACGAAGAAGTTACGAGTCCGGGAATCTCACAAAATAAAAAGTCAGTGGAAATTTTCTGGTGCACAGAGTTGGTCATAATGGCTTAGCCTAAGGCCATTTAGCCCATGCCGCCACAAACCGAAGCTTGTAAGAGTAAAGCCATAACCTTCTAGAGAGTGGCGCCGCAGCGCGACCATTAACACTAAGACTCGGCGTAAATAGCCTTAAGTCCCGGTTCTAGCGATAATAGGTGACGTGCTTGCAAGCATTGACAAGTAAAAGCCAGTACCATTCAAATGAAATTTCAAGACCAAGACAATAATGAATGTTTATATATAGAGCATGGTTAGTAATTGATAAACAATTAAATGAAGATCTTAATAAAACATTGTTAAGACATATTAGAACTTAAGTATGCACACTTAAGGTTAAGACTAAGTCAATTACTTATGAATGTAAGAATGACGTAATGGAAAGCCGGAACCTTTAATAGCAAATCTAATATGTAATTAGATTGAGAAGTAGGGTAAGATTCTTTAGGAACCATGTGTGATCATTAATGACCTAATGTTCTATGTTATGCTATCATCTAATGTAGAGACCTTAAAGACGTAAAGTGCATGTGTTATACATTGTGGCAGACACTAAAGGCAAGTACTCTAACCCTTGTTCCAGTTCGATCTAGGCAAGTCTTTGTGATTCATGTATTCTTCGCATGAGTTAGTATATGAGGAATGTCAAAGCCAATCCTTTCGGCTAGACGTATGCTATGTTATTCTATCAAGTGTTGATAAAGATTTACCAAACTAATATTGTTGTGGTTTTCAAAAGTAGACTTAGTATGCTAAAATATTTTGTCGTTAAACGACAGGCACGTGAGGTTGCCACAACTTAAACGTATACACGTTTAATGAATGTAGTGTTGATCAACATAGAGTACTATAGGCTGATCACCTAGATGTGCTCGTAAGCTATACCGGACTTACGGACTTAGTGTCGGGATGTCCTTTTCAAAGTACTTATGAAATGCTTACGGTTTTGAACCGGAATTGATGTTTAACTGAATATTGTTGTTGTAAAACGTTTTGAATGAAAAGAAGTGCTATTTTGAATTATCAATAGTACTTCGTAACTATTGTTCAGTTATTGAAAATATACGATTCCTATGTTTCAAGCATGCTATTTTACTAGAATTGTTGTACTTGCTGAGCTAGTTAGGCTCATTCTTGCTTGAACCATATGAATGCAGTTAAGACAGAATGGACCGATCGATCCGGCAAGGATAAAGGGAAGGCAAAGGCGAACCCGTAGATTGCTTATGTAATAGTATAGGTTTTGTATTAAATAATATTGATATTACGACAAAGACACTGTATTAGTTGTAAAGAACTTGGGGAATTTAAATATTCTTTTGATATATATATAAGACATATTTATTCTTTTGAGGCATTTCAATTGAATGTTTATGTGAACTATAGCACCGTGTAGCACCATCTGTCGGGTTGGAAGATACCCGGATTTGGGGGCGTCACAAATATCATTAATATTATAACCATATTTTAATCATTTCTAAAACTTATAAACAATTTATTTCAATTGTTTACATTTTATCAAATAATGTATTTAATCATTCAAAAATGTCATACTCATAAGATTTCATAATCAATTATCAAATCCCTCATTAAAAATCTACATATACCCTATATAGGATTCTCAAGCCATAAAATCCTATTTTCTAATTTTATTACTTCACATAACATATTTAATTCATTTACTCATAACTAGTTCATTTTTATGAAAAATACCAAATCAGTCCCAAAAATATTTCTTTTAAGGATTTAGCGAAATATAGTCCCATCTTGAACATATATTTTTCTCGAAATTTTTAAAATTCATTTACTATTTTTCATATGGCTAAAAGCTCGAAATATTTAGACATTTATCATAAATTGTACTTTTGTCCAAAAATTCCGAAATTTACAGGGTATAATCCCGTTATATACATGTACTCCCAATAAAAATTTCACCAATTTTGGAGTTAACCACAATGAGTTATAAGGATAGTCTTTTAAAATAGTCTTTTCCCATAAAATCCATAACTCTTAATCTATACATCAAAAAATCGCAATTTTTGGACACAATCTAGAAAACTCATCAAATTATCATTTCAAATTTTTTCAGAATTTTTTAGGGTCAGAAAAATTACGAATCTGCCCCTGGCAAAAACCCCTTTTTAATGAAAAATACTATTTATATGAATACGAATGATCATTTACCATGCATGTGGTAATTTACATAGACATGTTATTTCAACAGAATAATAAAGAATAGAACCAGGTCATGCGTAAACGCATGTATGTGATATTCCAACGTAATAATAAATAATGGAATAACGTAAGAATTCACTGGGCATGCGGTGAATCAGCATGCATAAAGTTATTCCAACGAATAATAAATAATGAAACCGTGTCATGCGTAAAGCATAGACAGGATGTTCCAACAGAATAATAAAGAATGGAATAACAGAAGAATTTTACCATGTATGCGGTACTTCGCATAAATAGGTTATTCCAATATAATAATAAATAATGGAATAACAAAAGTTCTCTTCATGAATACAAAAGAAACAATACCCCTTACCGTAAAAGAAACTGAATATAAGAGTAGGGAAGTAGCAGAATACTTTTTTATAGTTTCTCTATAATTGCTCTCTCTAGAGTTTCAAATTGAATTCGTAAGAAATTATGAAGGAATGAGCTTCTATTTATGAAAAATGGATCGCATAAGAATTAACTCATGAATCGGTCAGTTTGATTTACTTTAATCGACTATTCCATATTTAAAGTTAAAATCTTTTAAATAAAATATAATATATTTTATTTATAATCTAATAAAACGAATAACTTTATAAAAGATTTTACTATGCAAATACTACGCAGCACTATGCAAACACTATGCATAATAAAATATAATATATTTTAATTATTGTCTAATAAAATAAATAACTTTATAAAAGTATTCTTTTATATAAAAAGCTTTTTCTGGTTTTATTACATTAATAATACCAATAAAACAAAACCGAGTGACTTATCACATAAGCATCAATAATCGCATCAGTGTACTACTACGCAACCACGCCAGATTCTCGTATTTTTACTACCGAGTAGTTCAACAAGATTAATGGTAAAATTTCCGCCGTTATTTTCAATAAAATATTTTTGTCGTTTTCTCAATCCGACAATAATTCCGTTGTGGGGTCCACCAATGATTGTACCATCGTACGGATATTTCCCGACAAAAAGAATATTCCCCGACACAACGAATATTTTATATAAACTTGCTTACTTTGCAAAAAAAATATTCAAATATTACCCTTAACTTTAAACTTTTATCAATTTAACTATTTATCAAAATAAAAAAATTGAATATTTTTATTTCATAAAATTCGGGGTCTCACAATCACCCCTCCTTATAAAATTTTGCCCACGAAATTTACGTACGTACCTGATATTCGAAAAGATGAGAATACCTTTCTTTCTTTTCAGATTGTACCTTCCCGGTAATTTTCGTGTTATCATGATTTTCCCATTTCTCATCTCCTGTATTTCAGATATCATTCTAGAATATAGCTTAAAAACAAAGGTTAATTAACATATCATAATTTGTCAACTTATCAAGTAAACAATTTCAACTTAGGCAAGTCACACACTAGCGAAGTATATAACTCGTCTCTCCCCTCCTAATTCTAGACTCTTATCTCCGCCAGCGACCATATCCCTAAGCTCTGATACCAACTGTGACGCCCCAAAAATTAGGTATACATCACCCATTCTGAGTCGCCAGATACATGGTACAAAATTCAAATACAACTACATTTATACAAGTGTTGTGCTGTCGTATAGAATACGATCACAGTCAACTATGAGTTTTAATATAAATGTATGTAACTCTCATGGAACCTCGATCATAACCTTACAATTATACTTTACATAAAAGTATAGTTAAAAACTGTTTTAGAAAGTAAAATCTTTGGGAAGTGCTCAAGAAAATCTTCGTACATGGGAGGCCATGCGTCTAGGTTATGATAGATATCATATGTCCACAGAATTATCCTTGGTTGACCCAAAAGTCCCCAAAGAAAAATAAAAAGATTACTATCATCTTCTTTCCAATGGTGAGTCTTCTCTTAACATATAAATATCTCTGTTGTCTCCAAGTGAAAATTATGTTTCAAATAAACTCCAAGATCATACAGGTAGTGCTCGTAGATATATTCAGCAAGTGGATGTGCACAACCATATCTTATGATAACATGAGATTGTATGTCATTAGACATCTTGTATGATAGTGGCAAAACAACCTTCCAAAGTTGGGTTCACCTCACCCTATTTGATTCACCAAATATAACTACTAAATGATGTATAGAATACAACACACTTTTTTATACTATTTAGGGAGAACCTCCAAAGCTAGAGACCACTGTTCTATTCCCCTATTATCCCCACTCGACCCGGCAACACTCTTACGGCAACACTCTTATTACCTAAAAGGAATTGTGAAGCAGAAAGGGTGAGCACAACTAGCCCAGTAAATAATATCATGACTAAAGATAATTAAATTATCAATAGCTTTCATCAATAATAAATTAGAGATTTAGAACATATGGTAGATGATAAAACTTTTCAACCATAGTTGCAGCAGAACGAGCAATCCATTAGAAGAGTCAAATAGACCATAAGGTCTATTATCTTTTCTATGTTAAAAGTTCACCAATAATGTTTTATCCATGTAAAATAAATCAACAGTTCCTGTCCACAATCATATGAATAACTCATAATCATAATTGTGGTTCTAAATTCCTCTTCGCAACCAGGACGAAGATAATTTTCATCACTATCTTCACTTGAAACATCAAAAATCATGGTTATACCAAATCAGAATTCCTACTCATAATCATACTAATAAATTCATCTTTGCACTACGGCCAAAGATATTCATTAACAATTCATCTTTGCACTACATGCCAAAGACATACAACTGTATTTTAAAAGAGTCAAGTAGAGCATGATATCTACTATCTTCTACGAATTAAAAGTGTATAATAAATATTTTATCGCTGAGACTCAGCTTAATAAATAATCCACATCATCGAATCACCCCGCACTACTACGGCCAAGGATATTCGTTAATATCACATCCATGAATTTATATTTCATCGTTTGAGACTCACCGATAATCAATCCATATCAATTGAATTATCCATGCACTACTACTTAAGGATATTCGTTAATATCACGACCACGAATTATACATGCACTACAAAATTAAAGATAATCGTGTTTTCATCAACTAGTCATGATCATGCCATAAAATAATTCATCTTTGCACCTTTGGTCAAGAGAATCCATAGCCATAATCATACCAAAAAAGCGTCCATCAATGCACTCACGGGCCAACGAGGACTTTTTCCACATCATTTGTAACATTACGGTCATGATTATACCGAATAATCCCTGGTCATAATCATACCAAGTCCATCTATACACTACGGCCAAAGATGACTTTCAACACAATATAAGCATGAGGATGATGATAATTATATAAGAATTAATCAAATGAGATAAAGGATAAATATTAAACATTTATAATACAATTTATCCAGCGTTCAATAATAACCTAATGTTATCAATCACTTAATAGTCTCATAATCTAATATCATTAATATTATAACCATATTTTAATCATTTCTTAAACTTATAAACAATTTATTTCAATTGTTTATATTTTATCAAATAATGCATTTAATCATTCAAAATGCCATACTCATAAGATTTCATAATCAATGATCAAATCCTCATCAAAAATCAAGCATATACCTATATAGGATTCTCAAGCCATAAAATCCTATTTTCTAATTTTATTACTTCACATAACATATTTAATTCATTTACTCATAACTAGTTCATTTTCATGAAAATACCAAATCAGTCCCAAAAATATTTCTTTTCCGGATTTAGCGAATATAGTCCCATCTTGAACATATATTTTTCTCGAATTTTTAAAATTCATTTACTATTTTTCATATGTCTAAAACTGCCGAATATTTAGACATTTATCATAAATTGTACTTTTGTCCAAAAATTCCGAAATTTACAGGGTATACTCCTGTTATATACATGTACTCCCAATAAAAATTTTACCAATTTTGGAGTTAACCACAAGGAGTTATAAGGATTTACTTTTAAAATAGTCTTTTCCCATAAAATCCATAACTCTTAATCTATACATCCAAAAATCACCATTTTTGGATACAATCTAGAAAACTCATCAAATTATCATTTCAAATTTTTCCAGAATTTTTGAGGGTCAGAAAAATTACGAATCTGCCCCTGGCAAAAACCCCTTTTTAATGAAAATACTATTCGTATGAATACGAATGATCATTTACCATGCATGTGGTAATCTACAAAGACATGTTATTTCAACAGAATAATAAAGAATAGAACCAGGTCATGCGTAAACGCACAGACATGATATTCCAACAGAATAATAAATAATAGAATAACAGAAGAATTCACCAAGCATGCGATAGATCGCATGCATGTGGTTATTCAGCAATGTAATAATAAATAATGAAACCAGGTCATGCGTAAAGCATAGACAGGATGTTCCAACAGAATAATAAAGAATGGAATAACAGAAGAATTTCACCATGTATGCGGTCCTTCGCATAAACAGGTTATTCGAACATAATAATAAATAATAGAATAACAGAAGTTCTCTTCATGAATACAAAAGAAACAATACCCCTTACCGTAAAAGAAACTGAATATAAGAGTAGGGAAGTAGCAGAATACTTTTTTATAGTTTCTCTATAATTTCTCTCTAGAGTTTCAATGAATTAAATAAGAAATTATGAAGGAATGAGCCTCTATTTATAGAAAAATGGATCGTGCATAAGAATTAACTCGTGAACTATTCCAGATTGATTTACTTTAATCAAGGGTCCATATTTAAAGCAAAATCTTTTAAATAAAATATAATATATTCTATTTATAATCTAATAAAACAAATAACTTTATAAAAGATTTTACTATGCAAATACTATGCATAATAAAATATAATATATTCTAATTATTTGCAATAAAATGATAACTTTATAAAAGTATTCTGCTTTATATAAAAAGATTTTACTATTAGCCTAATAAAACGAATAACTTTATAAAAGTATTCTTTTTTATATAAAAAGCTTTTCTGTTTTATTACATTAATAATACCAATAAAATAAAACTGAGTGACTTATCACATAAGCATCAATAATCAATACCGCATGTCTACTATGCAACCACGCCATTCATCGTACTTTTTACTACCGAAAGTAGTTCAACAGTATTAATGGTAAAACTTCAGCCGTTATTTTCAATAAAATATTTTTGTCGTTTTCTCAATCCAACAATAATTCCGTTGTGGGGTCCACCAATAATTGTACCGTCGTACGAATATTCCCCGATAAAAAGAATATTCCCTGACTAATCGAATATTCCCCGACACAACGAATATTTTATATCAACTTGCTTACTTTGCAAAAAAATTAATTTTACATATTACCCTTAACTTTAAACTTTTATCTATTTAACTATTTACCAAAATAGAAAAATTGAATACTTTTATTTCATAAAATTCGGGGTCTCACAGCCTTATTGGCAGGCGGTCCTTATGAGTTTGTCAGGCCCTTCGTGGAAGGCAAATGTCATCCCTCATGAGTTTGTCAGCCTCTTCGTGGTAGGAAAATGTCATTCCTCATGAGTTTGTCAAGCCCTTCGTGGTAGGCAAACGTCATCCCTCATGAGTTTGTCAGGCCCTTCGTGGTAGGTAAATGTCATCCTTTAGACATTGTCAAGCCCTTCGTGGTAGGCAAATGTCATCCTGTGGGTTTATTAGGCCCTTCGTGGTAAACAAATTCCCTATGAAGCAGATCTACCTCACACTTCGGTAACGAATAAGTATTCCTTTACTTTACCTAAAATTTTTCTAAGTGTTAAGTTCAGATTGCCTCATTACTTAACTTCATCTTATCTGTTATATAACTTGTTTAGTTATTTATTAACAGTTTAAGTTAATGGTTCATACATTTGTTAAGATATAGTACTATTAACAGAAATTAATAACAAAGGAGTAATAAGGAAAAAGATTGATATTTCATTAGAATAATTGTATTTACATGAAAAGATCAAACAAATTACAGAAGTCCTATGAATTAAAGAAAAAGAGACTCGTCTTCAAGTATCAGCTTCATCTTCAGAAGAATCGAGTATCTTTGAATCAACCTTAGCTACAACAAGCTTTGCTTTGTCCTTCCTTCGGCATTCATAATATCCATCAGAGAACATTTGAACCACCTTCTCGTTCAACTCATTTGACTGACGATATTCACCTTGGATTTGCTTGCGAAGATCTTCGGTCAAGGGAGGACCTAGATCCCTCAGATCACAAAGTTCCCGAAGTTTCGCTTCAAATTTCTCTCGATCTTTGGCCCGCTCCTTCCCAACTCATAAATCCTTGGCCTCAAGATCGTTTACTTGCAACGCCAGACTCTTGTTAGTCTTCACCAGTATATCGTTCTTTTCAACGAGGGATACGTTTGTATGAACCAGATCTGCGTTCATACTGGTGATGGCTCGATGGTTAACCTCAGCTGCTCGATGAATGGCTTCGGCGGCCTCCATCTTCTCTTTCAGTTTATTCATGTCTTTTTGGAGACATTCATTGTTGTAAAGAGCAGTACCGAGATCACTTCTCTCCTTAGCCAAAGCCAACTTCAGAATGATATTCTCTTGTCGGGCTGCATCTTCTTCGATTTCTTTGTAACATGGGAGAAGACGCCCGAAGACAGCATTGGCCTACAGATGTTCAGAAATAATCAGTTAATCTCAAGGAGATATATATATAAATTCGAGTGAACAGATGAATAAGTATTTACCTTGGCGTGATAGCTCATTCCTTCCTTGATCAAGTCCATAATTGAACTTTTGTCGAATCGATGCTCATCGGTATCCCTGACAAATGAGTCGAAGAGTTGGAAAGGGAAGTTTCCATTGAACTCTGGCCATACTGTAGGCGAAGACATCACTTCACGCTGGAAGGCCGAGGGTGGTGATCGTGTTGGGGAAAGCACGGGAGGTTCATCACGAGGAGGAGATTGAATAGGTGGATCTGAAGAAGGTGGAGGTTGAACAGGAGTAGGTCCTGTAGGTGGTGGCGGCTGATCTCCCGAAGGTTGTTTCCTTTTACGAGATAGGGCTGAAGGCTCAGTTTGTTCCTCACCTTTGTTTTCAGAAGCCAAGATTTCCATGGAAGTAGGTACCCAGAGTTCGTCAGCAGATAAAGGTACTATCTTAGATTTTCTCTTCTTCGTTTGAAGATCTTGCATCCGTTCCTCCATAGGCATATTAATCAGACTCGCGGTAGAAGTTGGTCGAGAGTCCTGAATAGTCTGAGGAGGTTTCCGAATAGCTCTCTTCTTCCTACGAGGTCGGCCGGATTCTTCTGTAGTTATTGGTTCTTCTTGAGGAGTTTCGGCCTCTTGTGTGTCAGAAGTCGGAATCTGTTCGGGAGAAATTTCGTCGGAAGGGGATGGGGGCTTACCCAAGAGAAATTTGTCTAGCTCCCTTCGATCAATGGACGTCGGTTCGATTAAGGACACTGCAGAGGAAACAATGAGTCAGAATCAACATTTCCAAAGAAGATTAAAATAAATTATACATCCTTGTAATTCAAAAACTTACATTTGTGGTCATACAACCATGTTTGTTTGCTTAGGAGTCCGAAGCTCCATTCTTTCAAAGGTATCCTCTCTATGATACGTACCATTTCTCTCACACGTTTTTCGGATATATCGCCAAAATCTGCAGAAACATGACCGGAAACAGTCCAATCTGGAAGGGAAGAGATTTCATGACCATTAACAAAAAACCACCTGTTGTGCCACCCTCGGTTGCTTGAAGGAGTATCCATTAGAGGTCGTTTCTCAATTTTGGCATTAGGTTTAGGGGCTATTTTGCTCAGCATTTTGAAGCCTTTTTCTCGAGATTTCCCGATTGAGAAAAGGGTGAAGAAAGAATCGATAGCAGGAGGGACTCCAATTTCGTAACATAATGCTATGTAGGCCAGAATGTGGATGTATGAATTCGGCACCAGTTGTGCGAATCCAACTCCAACAAACCCTAGAAGGGTAATCAAAAAGGCATGCAGGGGGAACCTAACCCCCTTTCCAGAAACGTTATCGGAACGGCGGTCCATCCGTCAGGTCGATGGTACATTCTTTCATGGGATGCTGCGATCCTCACCCTGTGGGTATCCGGTATTTGATAGTGAGTTCGAATGTTACGAAGCTCGATTTCAGTAACGGTGGATGGAGTGTTGGCATGAGGAAATTTTGTCCCATCCTTGAAGAATTCTGAAGGTCGGGGGGGGGGGGTGGATTCTTGATTGGAGAGGTGGCTGGTGGTGGGTTTGAAGTCGAAGTTGCTTCAGTGGGATTATGTGGGGGAACAACAATGGTAAGGGGGGCTACACGAAGTGGGGAGAGGTTGTTAGTATTCGATGAAGCTGTTGCCATTGTTGACGACTTGCAGAGAAGAGAAAGAAATTTGAGGAAAAGAAATCTAGAGCTCGAAAGGGCGTCTGAGATTCAAATTGACAGGTAAAGTTGTCAATTTGGGGGAAAGTTACCTTTTATACTGACGGTTGCACGTTACACGAGGGCGGCACATTTAATTCACATCAATGATGTAGGAGGGGAAGAGATAGCGTCCGGTTTTGGGTATAATGCTTTAACCGGAGTGGGCTTCTTTCTTTTGGGCCTCTGATTTCATTTGAATTAATGGCTGGTGATAATTAGTTGGGCCTCGACGAGGTATCTCTTAACCCCTTTTGATTTATTACAATTCATTTCATCATGGACCTATATTATTTACAGTCCTCCATTAAACACCCTGTTTAATAAAAGACTGGGGGGCTATGTTGGGCCATGATACTTTCACTACTGGGCCGGACTTATTGGGCTCCTCCCTTGGATCTAAATATCCTTTATAATTGGATCAGATCGATTGGGCTCCTCCCTTGTGTTATATTTGTTATGCTTTAAATATGTTGGGCATCTCATTTGGACCGGTCCACTATGTAAATTATATCTTATCCTAGCTTTGACCGGTAATCATGACAAAAGATAATAGTTATTATCCGTCATCACCGCATGACATTAATTAATGAGGATGAGACTTCGGTCGCCCATGGTGACAAACAGTGGCAGAATGTAGTGGGTGAGTTGCACACTTTCGGCTGAGGTGACTGTAGTGGGGGGTTGTGTCAGGTAGTGGTAGGTGGCACGAAAAACCAAACCGGGCTTGGAGTATATGGGGAAAAGATCACACAATCTACAGGTACCAACATTCAACCAAATTATTCTCTCTCTCAATACACTAGACATATTATTCCTTCATTGTTAACCTTGTGATCGCCGACATCGACTCTCATCACGCCGAGTTATCCCAAGCGGGTCAATGTCATCAAGCTTTTGGTGTTGACTTGTTGAACTGTGCAGGATATCGGACGCGTCTTAGTAATTGGGACGTGAGGAAAGATTTTGACGTTAACAATTATCTTATATGGGTAAATTTATATAATTCTAGTTATATATTAATTAACATAAAAACTCAATCTTGGGATTTAATCAAACTTCCGTTACAATCACATGCATACACAATATATTAATTATGAATTAATTTTATAAGAATAATTTGATATTTTCGCAATAGACCCCATTTAATTTTAATATGAAAGAAGTCTTAAAGAGAGTTTAATTCTATATTTTTCTTTAATAAATTTAATAGTGATAATAATGAGATTGTATTTGAGAAATTTGAAACAATCGTGTCCTTTTATATTATCACAAGAAAGTTGAGACTTTCTTTAAAATAAAGATTTGACAAATGAAATCTTTTATTTTGAATTTTTTAATTTGATAGATGAGATTTTTTCTTTTCTACGAAAGGAGGGACTAGGGAGTATAAATTTATAGAGTTTGACGTGCAAGTGTAATATCTTATGAATGTTTTCTTTAGAATTAGAATTAGAATTAGAATTAGAATTAGAATAAACGGGTACTTTAACTTTTAAGCGTTTTCTCAAAAAAATAAATAAATTTAAGCGTTAAAAAAACATAATATAATTTTTATAGTGAGAAAGAAGTCGATAATTATATTAACCGGATAAATAGGAGATTATTATGCTAAACGTATATATATATCTTTTAATAATATAAGATACTAGTAAGATACTAGGAAATTATAGATTTTATTCATTGAACGTAAGAGAGTCCAGATGGCGCTTGGCAAGCATTTCACCTTTTATAATATACTTAATATATTAGTATTAGTATCAGTAAGGATCAAGAATATTCTCCTTAAATAAGATTTCTTTAAATAAATAGCGTTCTTTTTATTAAAATTACGCTGCTTTTGGAGGATCGGTGGCATTTTTGTAAATATGCGGTGGCATTGTATTTACAAAAAATGCACCGCATCCCTCCAAAACGACGTAATTTTAATAAAAAAATATTATTTAAGACGGAATACTATTTAAGAAAAATATTCTTGATCCTGACCGTTAGTATATATATATCTATACCTATATTACTATAATGTGTCAAACCCACATCTCTTTTATAAAAGTTTCTCTCTCTGAGTTATGGTGTTGACATACGAAAGCTAGTTCTAGGGTTTTTCTTTATCCACTCTTATTGTTTTCTAAAAGTCTATTCGACTGTGAGGTACTGATTTTCCCCTCTTGAACCAAATCGAAGGAAATCACTAGTTTAAAGCTTTGTTTATGCGTTAATTAACTAGATTTCTGTTATTTTTCTATCCTTTTGGAAGTATTTTTGGGTACTTTAAAATTTTAACTCAGCATCCCTATAATGTTGGTGAGTTTTGGGTACTTTTAGGTTTGGGTCTTTGTTTGGTTTTAAGATTTATCGGGTTATTTTAAAGCTTTGAACACTATTGTTACAGTATCTCATTTTTGATTTAAATGGTGTTGGTAGATTGCTATGTTGTGGCTTTCAGTTTCTGTCCTTTGAGCTACTTGGGGGTAGTACCTTGTTTAGATCTCTGTTTGACATTTAGTTTGTTTACCCTATTGAGCACTTTTAATTCTTTCACTGTTTTTTGAGGTTCTGTGAGCCTGACAATTATGTCTTTTTTCAGTGTTTCCGTACGTTTTTATCTCAGTTCTCAAGCTACAGCTAATATCTAGGTAAACCTAGCAGTAATATTCATGTGTTTGGTTTTTAATTTCATTTTACAGCATGCATGGTTTGTTTAATGTTCAGTTGAACCTTTTATGGACATAGTTGTGCGTTTTCTGTATTTGATTTGGTTTATGCCAGTCTCCAAAGCAGTATATTTCTCTGTTTTGGTGTTTGTTCCAAGGGGTTACCAATAGTTGCATTTCAATTTTCAGATCAAGGCCTCTGCTAGTTCAAGGAGGTCTCTTTTTATGTTCTTCTCCCTTCCTAACCGCAGTTATTTAATTTGGTGTTTTTTTTGTCATTCTAAGGCTTTTATGAGGTCTTCTGTTGTTATGTCTCAAAACCTTGGTTCTTTTATTTGGTTAAGAATCTAAAAACTTTAAATCCAGATGGGGTAAAGCTTATTATATTTTTTCCAAGGATTTATAGCATAATGCAGTTGTAGAATGTTGATAATCTTTTCATATCAAGGGATTCTGTTTTTTAAGCCCTCCCTTTTATTTTCTTTCCTCTTTTTTTTTTGTTTTCAAATAAATTTTCATCTTTAGTTAAACTAGTAAAATGTTCTTGTATTATTACCTTGTAAGGTCATAGAATTAACAGTTTGGCAACCTAAGTACCTTTTAGTCTATATTACATGTACTCAAAATCCTTACCGGGTATGGAGAAGTGTCACACTCTGGGCGCGCTCCAATTTTTCAAAACATTGTTCACTATTTTATCTATTTTGGAGTGTCCAGCTGCAATAGCCACACCCATGCGTCTACCAGGGTACTTCACCCTCAACTTAAGAGTCCATGTTGTACAACTTTAAGTTTGTTGTTCTCGTCGACCTTCTTTTGTAGATAGAATAGGGTCTTGTTCTAATGTTTTCTTAATAATTTCAGGTCTTATATCTAGTTCCTTGTCTGATTTTTGGTCTGGGCTTCACATAAAATCTCATAAACTAGAAACATAAATGAGAAACATTTGGTCCTTCGTTCTAAAATCTGCATGTAACCAAACGTTCCTTCCTTTTGGAAGCTTGTCATTGATATCAGTTCTATGTATGATTGTTTTCTGGCATATTCTCTGTACGTCTTTGGTGACTTTATGGTTTCAACATTTTTAAATGTTAATGTTTTGATACTTATAAAAAACATGTATATTTTTAACGTTTGGAGATGTGATGCCTTCTGGATTCTGGTTAGTTGCCATGCACTAGTTGCTAGATATATTCAAGCCTGTCATATGGTTGGGTGTTTTGTCAGAGAGCTTTATCTTGTGAGTTCTGACACAGGATATAGGTTCTATTTCCTCAGTGACATGAATTTTTCTCCTCCTTTTTGAAGTTTATGATTCATGAACAGTAGTATGTTATGCTAACATGCTCTTCTTAGAACCCTAATATTTTTACTACTTCACTTTTGAGGATGAATATTTCAGAATATCCAACAGCTCTTATTTGGTAATTGGTTAAAGAGGCTGTAGAACTTGTTTTGGAATGTATAATTTTTTTGTCAATCATTATTGTTCTAGGTTTATTTGGCTTTGCTTTTTCTTCCTTTTTCTAAATTGAATGTGTATAAGCATGCCCTTCTGTTTGTTGATCCCATCTAGTGTTGAGCAGATTTGAGTTGAGTACTTTTCTCACCTTTCTAACTAGTTGATTTTGTAAAAGCTTAAGCCGAAGTAATCTCACATACTAGTTTGCTTTTGCTCCTGATAGTAACTATACTTGCCATTTTCAAGGATTTCAGTGTTTATAACATTTGTTGAAATATTTGATATATAGGATCTGGTAATGGCTTCATTTGAACAAGAAAGTAATGGGGCAGCAGGTAATGGGGCATCAGAGGAGGCTCTGCCTCCACCTCCTCCTGTTCCTGCAGATGTTGTTCCAATGCGTGCAGAAGCAGATCTTGTTTCTGAACCAGTTAAGAAGAAGGTTGTGCGAGTACCAATAGCTAGACATGGCCTGGCATCCAAGGGGCAAAAAATTTCACTCCAAACTAATCACTTTAAAGTGAACGTGACTAATGTTAATGGACACTTCTTCCACTACAGTGTAAGTGTTACCTGACTATCATCACCTTCAGGACTACTTTTAAAGATCTTGTTATGCTGTACAACTTATTGCGCTAATTTTGTTTGAGTTTGTGTATCAAAACAATGAATGTGTTGTCATGAATTTTACTATAATGGACCAATTAGAATTATCTTTTTATATTTTTTTTGGTTGTGACAAGTTCAATTTAGATGTGTCTAGTATTGCTTAAAACCAAACCTGTGCCCCGCTCTCTTTTCAAGACGACAATCAAAATGGGACCAAGGAGTAACTGACCAGGGTTACCCAATTCGACCCCCCCTACGACCCATGATCACGACCCCAATCGTGGTATTTTTGCGTACTAGGTCGCCAAAATTGGCGTTCCAATTTAATAATTGAACATAGAAAATCGGGCATATTGAGGAACAAAATTACGTGTTAAAAGCCTCCATGATCGAAGCTATCTATCCTTGCCAATCTCTGCTGCCGATAATGGAAGTTGTCGTCGACGATGGAAGGATGGAAGTTTTCTGGCGATGATGAAGCTCATCCATCACTTGTGAAGGATTTGAAGGTTTACACTCAACATTTTGTAACATTGTTTTGATGGCCTCGTAAGGAAGAGGAGTACGGCGTGAGGTAGAGTAGGAGAAACACGTGAGAGTGAACTTTATCTCGTTTTGTTTGTTTTTACTTATGTTAAAGTAAAAAACGATTAAATAAAGCAATACAATTAAATTTTTACTATTTGTATATTAAATATAAATTTAATTTTAACTAATTAAAATTAATATTAAAATATTTTGAATTTAAAATTAGTGTAATTTATGTACCTTTTGAAATAATAGCTATTATAATTAATAATAGATTTTGAACATTTTATACTTTTATTAATTACAAATTTTAAATGAATTAAAATAATTATAGTTGATTTTATTTAAAATGAATTAAGTATTTTGTTAAGGAATATATAAAAATAAATGATGTATAAAAGTTGGTGATTTTAAATTTTAGAATATTTATAGAAACTAAAAGTTATAGATATAATTTAATAAAATTTATTTGAAAAATATAGAAGTTTGTGAACACTCCATCGTAAATTAATCCCATAAATCATAGGTTTATACTATATCCCAATTCTGGTAACCAAAAGGAATACTTTATTATTATGAATTATGGAAGTCGATTCAAATTTTAAATTGGTAGTTCAAATTTTAGATTATTAGAATTTAAATGTAGTGTACTTGTTGACAATTTTTATTTAAAAGTAATTTAGTACATGTATATAATTTAAATGTATGTATTGAAAACAACCCAAATAAATGATCATTAGCGTATTGCGTTCCCAATTATCGTACCGGCTAAGTATACCCCCTCAGAATTACGAATTTATAATGTAGCATACCCCATACCTAATACTCATACTGCTTCCCTATCGTACCACGAATTTGGTAACACTGTAACTGACTTTCATTTTGATACATTACTTTGAATAGGTTGCTCTTTTTTATGAAGATGGCCGCCCAGTTGATGGCAAGGGTATTGGAAGAAGAGTGCTTGATCGAGTTCATGCGACTTACGATACAGAGTTAGATGGAAAAGACTTCGCTTATGATGGGGAGAAGAGTTTGTTTACTATTGGTGCTCTTCCACGTAACAAACTGGAGTTCACTATTGTGCTTGAGGATATTACTTCTAATAGGTAAGCTATTACTCATTAATGCTCACATTATTATTATGTGATGATGGCTTTGTTCTAACAGGTTGTTTGTATTCAGAAATAACGGAAATTGCAGCCCTAATGGTCATGGAAGTCCAAATGAAAATGATCGAAAGAGGTTACGTCGTCCATATCAATCGAAAACATTCAAAGTGGAAATAAGTTTTGCTGCTAAAATTCCTATGCAGGCCATTGTACAAGCATTACGTGGTCAGGAGTCGGAAAACTCTCAAGAAGCCTTACGAGTTCTTGATATAATCTTGAGGCAGCATGCAGCGAAGCAGTATGTTATTTTTCCTCAACACTTCTTAAGGTTCTTTTTGTCAATTGTCTGACATGTATGGAGAACTGCAGGGGCTGCCTACTTGTTCGTCAATCTTTCTTCCACAATGATGTGAATAATTTTACTGATGTGGGAGGTGGTGTTCTTGGCTGTCGAGGATTCCATTCGTCTTTTCGTACCACTCAGGGTGGCCTATCTTTGAATATTGGTAATTTTTTAAATTTTGTTGGTCTCTTTATTTCACCCTTTTTCTGATCACTTGTGGTTATATAACCAACTCTATTTTGGTGACTATCAGATGTATCTACAACAATGATTATCCAGCCTGGTCCAGTTGTTGATTTTCTAATTGCCAACCAAAATGTGAAGGATCCCTTTACAGTTGACTGGGCAAAGGTAACTAATGGCTCACTTCATAATCAATGGATTTATATTGACGAATAGTTTTTAAGCTTTTCTCTCCTCATTTGATCAGGCCAAACGAGTACTAAAGAATTTGAGGGTGAAGACTAGTCCAACCAACACCGAGTACAAGATTACTGGATTGAGTGACAGACCTTGCAAAGAGCAGACGTATACTTCTGCTACATATTTGAAACCCTTTGTCTATCTACACTAATGATTGCTGATGCAGTTATTATCTTAGTGAAAGCCGACTTTCTCCCATTCCACTGCTGTATTGCAGTTATAAACATTAATTTCAGAATAAACATGAAATAATTTTCATTTTGCATTTTGTAGGTTTACATTGAAGCAAAAAGGTGGAAAGGATGACAATGGTGAAGTTCAATCCACCGAAATTACTGTTTATGATTATTTTGTCAATCACCGCCATATTGAATTACGTTACTCTGCTGAACTACCATGTATTAATGTTGGGAAGCCGAAGCGACCAACTTACTTTCCCCTTGAGGTGAAACAATTGTTCTGTTCAGCTCATACAGAATGATGGTTTGTTCACTTAATATATAATACTTCTTATGTAGGGATTATGTGAATTCTCTAACTATATTGTTTTTTGCAATCGGATTTAGCTTTGTTCATTGGTTTCCTTGCAACGTTATACAAAAGCACTATCCACTCTTCAACGTTCGTCCTTGGTGGAGAAATCAAGACAAAAGCCACAAGAAAGGATGAAAACTTTGACGAATGTAGTTCTCTTATCCAAACCCTAGTGGCTGAATTGTTAGCGCGAATGTTTACTTTATTGCTTTTGGCAGGCTCTGAAAATAAACAATTATGCTGCTGAGCCTATGCTGCGTGCCTGTGGTGTTTCAATTAGTAATAGCTTCACTCAGGTTGAAGGCCGTGTTCTGTCAGCACCAAGGGTATAAACTGGATTGCAAAAATGGCATTTCAATTTGTTAAATTGTACTCTGATTTCTTTTTGATGATTTTTGTTGTCTGAAGTGATGAACATACTTTTTATCTTGTTAGATTGCTCTGAGGAGTTGCAACTTGCTAGAAAGTAAAATCACCATTTCATGATTGCTATATCACGTATTATTGAATATGATATTCTCAGTTTAATGAACAACTATTTGTTATCATTATCTTAATTTGCATTTAGTCATTTATAATATTACCAGGACTAAATATTTTTTTTTGTTTTTTTTAAGTTTTATCTAGACTTTGGCTTATTTGTATTTTTATTGCAGTTGAAAGTCGGAAATGGGGAAGATTTCTTTCCACGTAATGGTCGCTGGAACTTTAACAATAAGGTGTGCTTTATTTATTTATTTAACTTGTATTCTTTTGTTTTGTTGCTTTAACAAGATTTTTATGTGCTCGCCCAGAAACTGGTGGAGCCAACTAAGATAGAACGATGGGCTGTTGTCAACTTCTCAGCTCGCTGCAACATACAAGGCCTTATTAGAGATCTTATCAAATGTGGAGATATGAAAGGAATTGTATGCTCTTTCACATTTTAGCTATACTTCCTTTTTACTTAAAAAATGCGTATTGATGAGTCTGTTTTCTTCTTGATAATATAGTCTATAGGTGATCCTTTTGATGTGTTCGAAGAGAATCCGCAGCACAGACGGGCTCCACCCCTCGTAAGAGTTGAAAAGATGTTTGAGGCTATACAGTCGAAACTTCCCGGAACTCCCCAATTTCTTCTGTGCCTACTTCCCGAGAGGAAGAATTCCAATCTCTATGGTTTGATTGAGTTGATTTATTCTTTCTCTCATTTTTTTCTTTCTGTTTCTTTTTTTGTTTGCAAGGGTTAAATAAATGATTTGGTTAACCTACTAGGTCCTTGGAAAAGGAAGAATCTATCTGAATATGGAATTGTTACACAATGTATTGCTCCAACCAGAGTCAATGATCAGTATCTAACTAATGTGCTCCTTAAGATCAATGCAAAGGTATGATAACTGTATGATGGCTTTCTAAGCTGGCAATCTGTTCTTATGTTTTCTCCCTTAACCTGGAGTTATTAAAAATCAGACAACCAGTGATTAAAAATTAGACAACCACACTCACTAAGGCAATAAGCTCCATAAAGGCAAATATTAAAAGACTATACATGGAATTTAACTTCAATGTAGCAACCAGACGTGAGAGTCAGTGCTTTAGTACATCATTTAAATTTTTAGTGCAATTGTTTTCTTCATCATCTTTGCAGCTTGGTGGATTGAATTCTTTATTAGCAGTTGAGCATTCTCCTTCCATCCCTTTGGTATCGAAGGCCCCAACAATTATTCTTGGGATGGATGTATCCCATGGCTCACCCGGGCAGTCTGACGTTCCATCAATTGCTGCGGTAATATGCTGCTTTTTTCTTTTTTCCCCTTGGTCTGCCTCTTGGAATGACTTCAATCTCCTGATAACATTGACCTATTTGCAAGTTTTAGTAAATAAGAGTTTTTGATTCATGAACATATCGGTATTCTATGACATAAAGACTGTTCTGCTCTTTTCCCTTTGATTAAAATTCACAGGTAGTTAGTTCCAGGCAGTGGCCACTGATTTCACGTTATAGGGCATCAGTTCGTACTCAGTCCCCAAAGGTTGAAATGATAGATTCCTTGTTCAAAAAAGTTTCTGATACTGAAGATGATGGAATAATGAGGTGGGGTTTCCTTGAGTTTTAAGTAGGTACCAGGTGTCTGTGCGGTTGCATTCATTTTTACTGTTCTGAATACTTTATTTACACTTACTGATTTATAACAAAAGAACATTCACATTGAGTTGTTTGAATTATCAATATTGGATGATTTACGCTCTATTTCTGAGTTTGGGTAGAAAAGAAAATAAGAGAGTTCAAATCACTAAAGAAGATAAATGGAGGGGGAGTTGACAACTTTCCTTGTGTTTGTGAGTTAAGGTCCTTAAGGAGAGAGTGGACGTGGAAGGAATTAAAATTTTAGTGTTTGCTATTCCAAGGTGGAGTGGGAATAATAAAAAGGTTTTATACAAGTAAAATGGTTTTCCACCCAAATCTTCTCTGTTTCTGGTGGATAGTTTTGGGTAGAAAGTTGAGGTTACTTTCCACCCATTGTCCTTACTTTCTCTCCTTAAGAAAACTCACAAACATGACATTTGGGAGGAAAACTTGTAAAGCCCTCACGTTTTCTTTCTTTTTGGCTCACAAACACTGTTTACTTAATGCCCGTGATTGCTCTCTAAAATTTACTCCCATTAATATTTTTCTTCTCTTATGGTCAATTTTAAAGGTGAGATTTCTTCTTGAATTTCAGGGAGCTTTTGGTAGACTTCTATGTGAGTTCGGGCAAGAGGAAGCCTGATCAGATAATCATATTCAGGTATATATAGGTAGATGTGTGTGTGTATACATCTATCTATCTATGTATGTATATATAGATATCAAGTTTTTTAGACTCAGACCGGTCATCGAATCGGAAAAGGTACCGTGTGGATGGATTACTAGTTCAACCAGTGGTTGAATCGTTATTGACTCAGTGATGTTAGTAATATATAAAATATATATTTAGTAATTAATAAAATTTTAAAAAATTTCGTTTTCATAAAACATAATAAAGTTGAGTTATAATATTACTTGAGTTAATTTTAATATTAAAACTTTTTTGGTACAAAAAAATATTTAAAAATAATTTAAACGGTTCACTGGGTCAACTTAACCGGTTGAACCACTTGTTCGACCGGTGGCCAATTGGTTCTACTGTGTTTTGACTAGAGATGGTTTATTGGTCCAATTCGGACCGTAGTGCCGACCGGTTTCGGTTGAATCAGCTGTCCGGTCCAGATTTAATAACCATGATATATATATACACACGTATGAACATTCAGCTAGTAGTATGTATTTTTCTAATCTAAATGGATTTGGCATTTGATCTTTTTGCTAAGATAAAGGCAACTCTTAGAAACAACTAAATCCAATTTTAACGCTCAACCATATGATTAGTAGAAGTATTTTTGCCTTTCCATGATTATTTCTTAGCTACTCATGGTATATATAGAGGTAGGGTTTGAGCAGAATTACAAGGATCAATTCATATTTTGTGATTTTGTTGTATTAGCAATTAGAAATTGGAAATAAATATCATGTAGATTTTGATATGATAGGGAAGAGCTGCCGAAAAAGAAAAGTGATTTTTAGAAGCAAGTGTATTTTTTTGTAGCAAGCAAAGTTGCAAATGAGGTAGAACTGCTGCTTATATTCCAATTCCTTACCTGGCTCAACCTACATTGTTTAAAGACTTTACCTGGCTCAACCTGCAAAGTTGCAAATGTCTACAAGCTTGCTACTGGGAAAAATATTCAAGTTCTGTTTAAAACTTGGATCTTTTAACACATTTTTCTTTCTTTCCTGTTCAACCTTGAGTCATTCCAAAACATATAAAGTGTATGCATAAATTTTCCAGATCTTTACAATCTCTTAAAGAAAAAATCATAACGGAAATGATATTTAACATAATTGCGAGAAGCGGTGGCAGTTGACCTCTAGAGGCGATAAGGCGCTTGTCATGACGTCCGTATGGTGACAAGTCGGTGACAATGCGCAATTTATACGTTATTATTTGACTACAAAAGTATATTGAACAATAATATACATGTGGTAGGCGTCGCCTAGGTGACACCCTGGCCACGCCATGCCATGACAACTATGATTTAACCAAATTTAAATTTCAAGATTCGGATTATCCAAATATAAATTCTTAAATTTTAATCCAAAAAGTTCCTTTACATGTGGTTTCAAATTGAAACATCACCTCAAAGTCCTGTGATAATACTATCAACAAAATTACCCATAAAAGACCCATTTCCACTCTGTTTATCGTATATGACTAGATCATGTTCAGATCATGTTTGCTCATGGTTGGCAATAATTTTTGCTCATGGTTTCCCTTTTTTTTGTTAGGGATGGTGTAAGCGAATCTCAGTTTAATCAGGTTCTGAACATTGAGCTAGATCAAATAATTGAGGTTTGTGTAATCAATATAAGGATGTTTGCCCTGTTTTTTTCTTTTGTATTATTAGAAAGAATTGTACAACCCTTATATTTAAATTATGCAGGCCTGCAAGTTCCTTGATGAGAAATGGTGCCCAAAGTTTGTTGTAATTATTGCACAGAAAAATCACCACACAAAATTTTTCCAGCCAGGATCTCCTGATAATGTTCCCCCAGGTACGTTCCAAACAATCATTCTGCGAAATAGAATTGTGATATAGCCAATTCCTGCATCAAATGTTATTTATTATTTATTTTTGTTCAGGAACTGTGATAGACAATAATATTTGTCATCCGCGGAGCAATGATTTTTACTTGTGTGCTCAGGCTGGAATGATTGTGAGTAATACCAAATACTGTTGTCAATTCTTCTTCTATTGACAAGTATCATGTTTCTGTAATGTTTTTTTTTTATAATAATTAATAGCTTTTAATATCTGTGCTGAATCTTTTAATATTTTCAATGTTCTTCTGTCACGTCTGCATATATTTGTACATGTATATGTCATTTAATATGACCATTGAGTATTTTGTATAAAATTTCAAGCTGGAGCCTATCAAGTTGGTTGATCAGGGAAAAAATACTTGGCATCTATAATACTTTGTAGAGTAATGGATTACAAACTTTGCTGTATGGGCTCAAATTTGTTATCTTGTGAGGCACTCGTGCTCAATTATAGCTAGACATAGTCTACCCCCACACCACCCCACGCCACCCTGCCCAATATCACTACGCTACTGTTGGTTCGACATAGGTATTATATTACATTACTTGGCTAGAAAGTTCACCAAAAGTACAAGTTGAAGATGCTCTATGATTATAACCCATCTGAACTTGGTTTTGATTCATTGTAAGCAGTTTTTAGATAAATGCGGTACTGATGATGAAAGGATATCCCTACTAGATTTTATTTATTTTAGGATGGTGGGAGAAGTGAAAAATGAAGGTAGGCTGGCCTCACCTCATGTGTTTTTATTGAATTTGAGTTGCTAAAAGCAGCTCTGAATCTGATTTAGTTGACCTTTTCTTCCTAGTTTTTCTATTCCTACCTGAATTTGGTATAATTTCCGAACAACTTGGACAAGTTACCTTCCACTAAATTATATTAACACAAGCACGACAAGTTTGTGAAATAAAATGAATTTATTTGCCAACAATTATATATATATATATATATATATATATATATATATATATATATATATATGCCCTATCCATAGCAACCGGTTGTTGAAAACCGTTTATCATGATATCCAAGGGTTGAGATTAAATAGGGCTTGGATCCTTCCACTAGGAGCAGCGACATGACTATTCTTTCTGGCGGCTCGAGAAATTAGTGCAGTGCCTTTCAATTTAAAATTCATAGCGACAAAATGTCATGCCGTTGGAGCATCTAGCGGCAGAACTGTTTCACGTGTTATTTTTCTTTTGATTTGTATTTGGTGTCACTTGCCGCAACAAATGTTGGCATGTTTGACTAATATTGGGTAGTGTTTAAATATATCAAGACCAGACTTGTTCTTTGATTTTTCATAGCAGGTGATACAAAATCACCAATCCAACTATATCACCAATCCCAATCCCACTGGACTATTATTATGTAATATAAGTAATAGTTTATTTAAATTACCAATCCCACTGTATCACCTAGTATGCAAAATCAGAGAACCAAACTTGATATATTAAAACACTACCAGTTTGTATACATTGAGTCAAACATGCCAAATGGCATTTGTTGTGGCAAGCGACTATTATTACTATGTAATTTAAGTAATAGTTTATTTAAATTGCCAATCCACTGTATTGCATACCAGACTTGTTCTCTGATTTTGCATAGCAGGTGATACAAAATCACCAATCCAACTATTTCACCAATCCCAATCCCACTTGACTATTACTATGTAATATAAGTAATAGTTTATTTAAATTACCAATCCCACTGTATCACCTAGTATGCAAAATCAGAGAACCTCAAGTCTGGTCTTGATATATGAAAACACTACCACTTTGTATACATTGAGTCAAACATGCCAAATGGCATTTGTTGCGGCAAGCGACACCAAATACACCGACTATTATTACTATGTAATTTAAGTAATAGTTTATTTAAATTGCCAATCCCACTGTATCACCTAGTATGCAAAATCAAAGAGCCTCAAGTCCGGTCTTGATATATTAAAACACTACTAGTTTGTATACATTAGTCAAACATGCCAAAATTTGTTGCGGCAAGTGACCAAATACAGATCAAAAGAAAAATAACAGGGAAATAGTCATGCTGCTAAAGGCTCTAGCGGCATGGCAAACGACAACATTTATTCTATGCTGCTATGAATTTTAAATTGGAGGGCACTACATAATTTCTCGAGCCATCATAAAGATAGTCTTGCCACTACTCCTTACTGTAGGGCCAAACTCTATTTAATCAACCCTTGGACATCATGATAAACGGTGTTAGATGTGGTTGCTGGAATAGTACTTTCAACAACCGGTTGCTATGGACGGGGTTCCATATATATATATATATATATATATATATATGCATAGATAAACTTTAAAAGTAGATTTCATTTAATAGGTCCATTAATTCCCACAAATGATTTTCAAATTATGTCATACAAGCATGTGTGTGTGTGTGTGTGTGTGTGTGTGTGTGTATATCCAATCATTGTATATATTTCACGGGATACGAAGAACTATCCATTGCATCAAAAAAATGGAGTTTGGCTCGTGACCACCAAAAGGACTCGGTAAAATTATTGTGAAAGATATAATCAGATATGATATATATTTTTCAGTACTGAACTAATCTGGCATGCTTTTCATATGCTATGTTTATGTATTAGCTATTTGATGCATTGTTTTTTTTCATAAGCTGGTTGCCTATGTTTTGGAATGTCATTTTTTGACTCGGTTTTGGTATCGGTATCGGTTTACAACAGTTACGTTACAAATTCGGTATCCTTTATTTAAGTTGTACTTAACTAGGGTATAATTTAAGTACAATTTAGCTCAACTAATTAGCGTAACGTAGCTGTTGCCGAATTTACCTTTTACATGAATAATTTCTAATTTTGCTATTCAAGGTTGCGGTTCGGCACTGACCGATACCTAACCGATCAGCCAATATTTCGGCGTAACGGCCGATACTTTGTATACATTATATATTTTCCTTCTTGGCAATATGTTGAGCTGTCGGCTATTCATGTTTTTACCCAATAGGGCACCACAAGACCCACACATTACCATGTTCTGTTGGACGAGGTTGGGTTCTCAGCAGATGATCTCCAGGACCTTGTCCATTCTCTTTCTTACGTGTAAGTGTTCTTTAATTTATTTTAAACCATCATGATTAATTAAGTCGCCATGATTAAACAGTTATTAACCTTCCAGATAACTGTTTCTGCAGGTACCAGAGAAGCACAACTGCAATTTCTGTAGGTAAAATATTCATTTCCCTGACAAGAGTGATGCTTCACACTGCTTATGTGGATGTTGTAGAATGATCGTCAAAAATCTAACTTTAACAAGTTCCTTGGATTACTGTTTTTATGTTTTTTGGTTGCAACATCTCACCCTAGGTTTTGTGAAATTATCACTTGCAATGTTTTCAATATTTTGTTCTATTCTTTTGGTATCTAATCTCTCCCTTTCACTGTACAGTTGCTCCGATCTGCTATGCTCACTTGGCAGCCACTCAGATGGGCCAATTTATGAAATTTGAGGATATGTCAGAAACATCCTCAAGTCATGGCGGGTTGACATCTGCTGGGGCTCTTCCTGTCCCACAGTTGCCACGGTTGCAGGATAAAGTGTGCAATTCAATGTTCTTTTGTTGAAGGCTTGTGGCCCCCTTCTGGTTGATTAGAATGATATGCTATAGTTTGTATATATTTTATTCCCATCACGCTTTTATTGTGACCCTTCTCTGGTGGTGGCCCATTTACTTTAAACTGGATTCTTTTATTATGTATCCGTAGTTGGCACTTTTAGTCCCTGGCTATTGCTTTATTTGTGTCCTTGGATTGGTTGCATGTATTGCTGATTTGCAAATTTGGCTAGTGATCAACTTTGACTGACCGTGTCTAATGTCTTGGCCACTTGTGATTGATAAGTTTGGTGAAACAGGTGCAACTTATTTAGGCCGTGTATGTGATTAGCTAAGTAAGCAGCCAAGCCATTAAAACAGTTTTTTCCAGCTGTACCTGTAAAGTATGGGAAATGGAACCCTACTTGTCTCTCTTGTGGAAGTTGATTCTCCTCTAGACTTAATTCTCCTCTAGACTCTTGTGGGCAGAATGATTTGAATTTTGAAAGTCTTGTATCTTTGGTAGATTTAGCTGAGGCTTTTCATATTTGCTAACATTCATATCTTAGGTAGATTTGCACTATCAAATCAATATATAATGGGGTTCTTGGTTGTTTGTGAAGATGTGCATGCTTAAGCTGTTATGGCAACTCTTTAAAACTAAAGTTAAATAGGGGATTGGATAAAAATAATGTTACTATCACATAAAAAAAGGTCATATAATGTTTACATTCATACTGCGTGCTTAACATGTCGGGGGGGTGGGGTGGGTTGCGGGGGGGAGGGTGTTCAAAATATGCATGTGTGTATGCGAGTATTATGTCTTCATTTTTTATGTGATAGTAGCACTGTTGATTAGATAATGTATGTTATGTCAATTCTTAGTTTGTTTCATACTTGTATTATTTTGTGTTAGATTTGGCTTAAATGTGTGATTAAAATTGTCTCCTCTTTTCGTAAAGGTGGAAAAATACGAAATAGTAAAAATTGAATTTTAAATATTAAAAAGTGGAAAAAGAAAGAGGAAAAAACTAGATAAAAAGGTCTTATTAACTTCAGCTTATTCATCATCTGTTATAATTTGAGTCTAATTTGAAATGAATTTATATATCAATGTGTTTTACTTTATGAATAAATTAAAGGAGGGTTAAATATACTTTTCCTCACCCTACTCGACCTCAGTTTACAAATGCATCATTGAACTGAATTTTTTTTCATTCGACTCACTGAACTATAATTTATTTACAAACCGTTACAAATTCTGTTAACTTGTTTGACTTTTAACGGATTGAATACACATGGCAAATAGACTTTGTATATGTCATATATATATGTCCACCGTGGCATGTCATGGTGAAAAAAATAAATAAAATACTCAAAAGCCAACAATTAAGACAAGTTAATCAAATAAAACAATAGGAAAAAAAGCAACCAAATAAAATCTTTAACTTCACAATTATAAAATACAAAAAATTAATAACTTAAATGTGATACATATATATATATATATATATATATATATATATATATATATATATATATATTGCTAAAAAATAAATTTAAAAGTTAATATAATAATAATAATAATAATAATAATAATAATAATAATAATAATAATAATAATAATAATAATAATTCCTCCATTTCAAAATATTAGATAATTTTATATTTTTAAAGTGAACCTAAAATATTTAAAACTTATAAAAAATATGAATTCATTAATTTTATATAAATACATTTGTAAACATTATACATTAATATATTTTATTATTAATTAATAATGTGTATACATTAATTTTCCTTAAAATCACCGTTTTCATTAATTAAAAAATTAAAAAGGTAAAATTAAAATTTTTATAGTACTAAATTTCCTAAAATTATCTCTAATTTTGTGAAACCAATGTTATACCTGTCCGAAAATTAATGTTGTCATATTTTAATTATTAAAATACCAATATAGCACAATTACAACACCAAATGAATCATAATAAAAACAGTATTAATTAATTTGTTAAGGAAAACATCCGCATAATCTATTAAATTAATAATAAAAAAAAAAATCAAAACCAAACAAATTCATGTGATCTCTCATCTTCTCCCCCCAAACAATCTCTCAGCTACGAATCACTTTTGGGCAAAACCCCAAACATTTTTTCAGAAATAAATACAAATAGATTTGTGAGTACGTGACGATACAATTCGGAATTCCCCTTATTTTCACCAAATCTGCAGAAAAAACATAATAGATTAAGCGATAAACTCAATTCAAAAACCCAAAATCAGAATAAATTAACAAAACTAAATGGCCGGTTTACAAACAAGCATGTAAACAAAAATTGGAACTTGGGTAGTGATAAACTTACAGTTTCTGAGAATGAAATTTGTGATAATCTTGCTTTATTCGGAAAATTTGTGGGAAAATACAAAAAGGATATAACTTTTTTCACTTTCTTGTTGAGGAAAAACTAAGAAAAGGAGAATTAGGAGAGAGAAAACTTACCAAAACTGGTCTAGACTCATCGTCATAACCAGAGAGGGAGGAAAAAATAGATCCGAAATTTGTAGATATAGATTTGATATATATAGTTGATTTTTAGCAATGGATATATTTGCTCCTTCCTCCCTCATCATCTTCACTTTCTCTCATCATTGCCTCTCTCTTTGAAATAAAAGTCGTAGATGAGTTGTTGGAATTCTTTGTTTAGAGAGATGGATGGTGGTGGTGGTGGTGGTGGTAGTAGTAGAGGGGAGAAAATGCAGGTTGAAGACGGAGAAGTGCAGGTTCAAGAGGAGAAAGAATAATAAGAATAAGTAGAAGAAGAAAAGATAATAATAATAATAATAATAATAATAATAATAATAATAATAATAATAATAATAATAATAATAATAATAATAATAATTCCTTAATTTTAAAATATTAGATAATTTATATTTTTAAAGTAAAATTAAAATATGTAAAATTTAAAAAAATATGAACTAATTAATTTATATAAATACATTTGTAAAAATTATTTATTAATTTATTTTATTATTAATTAATTAATTTAATTATTTGTTATATATATTAATTTGATTTATATTTTGTTAATGTATATAAATATATTTGTAAAAATTATTCATTAATTTATTTTTATTATTAATTAATTAATTTAATTTAATTATTTGTTATGTATATTAATTGGATTTTTATTTTGTTTAACTATTGTTATAGAATTAAGTATAATTTAATTTAATTAGTTATCCAACTCAGCTTCTCTCTCCTGCCACGTATTGCCACATCATTTTTCTGTTAAATGGTTAACAGACATAGATGGTAAAATCACTTTTTGTAAATAATATATAGTTCAATGAGTTGACCGTAAAAAAAAATCAGTTCGATGATGCATTTGTAAACCGAGTTCGAGTAGAGTGGGGAAAAGTGTATTTAACCCAATTAAAGGATGAATTACATATTCTATTATATTTTTGAAAATAATTACTACAACAGTGTACTCATAAAATATTTATACAATTAATACAATTTCATATTTATTTACAATATTAGTGCAATTAGGATTCCTTAATTTAGGGATTAGTTATCCATATAACTTCTTCTCTTCTCATCTAGAACAACTACATTACTTAGTCATCACCCTTCTTCTTCATTCAACGTATTATATATATATATATATATATATATATATATATATATATATATATATATATTCTCTTTTGCCATGTTTGCTTGTTCACTAGACGAACAATGGTCACCCAAGCTGAGTAAATCATCCCCTTTTCTCACTTCTTCTCCAACTGCCACCCAGACTTGTAATCTCCACGATCATGCATAAACTTGCACGAATCTCTGTGACAACCCGATATTTTCTATATAAATAAATCTTAAATTTTATGAATGATAATTTTTTTTTTTTTTTTTTTGAAGGATGAGGATTTGTACAAGATTATGTGTATATGTATTTATGTGGTAAATAAAAATATAATTATTACATGAATATTTTCAAGTAAATTTATTTTAGAATTATTGATTATTATAAAGTATATTTTTATAATAATTAATTTTAAGATAAAATGTTTTTATTTATTTTCCATGAATATATAATCATATATTATTTAAATAATATATGAATTGATTTTAGAATAAATATAATAATTATTTTATTATATGAATTTTAGTACAGATTATTAAGTTAAATATTTTACCTTGATTATTAAGGTTAAATATGATAGATAAATCGATATGGAATCCAAACCCTAATTTTGGATTATTGTCAAGGTATGAGAATAATAATATAATATTACTTATATTTTGATTTTTCAATCTTATTATGAATATATACGGTATGTCCAGATTATTGTTAATGGTTGGTCAATTACTGTGTATTTTGACCCAAACCCTAAGAATAATGTTAAACCCTAATTTGAGATCCAAATTAGAGTATGAGATTGTTTTATAAGTATGTAATATTAATTATGTCGTATATTTAATGTATTAATTAGGTAAACCCTAATTAAAATTCGAAACCCTAATTGCTATAATTAGTAACCCTAATTTGAAATTTGAGTTTGAGATTGTTGGTGAGTATGTATAATGTGATTAATTAACAAGTATTGTGATTATAATTATTAAATTTAGAAACCCTAAATTGTTAAAGCCTAATTACTAAACTAAAACCCTAATATTTAGAAAACCCTAATAGTAATTTGGTAACCCTAATTACCAAAAGAATAAATCCTAATTGCTAAATTAGCAAAAAGTCAATGATAATTATATGGTCTAAACCCTAATGTTCATGTAATTACAAACTTAATTAATTAACAATATTAATTTTGCAAAATTATAGAAATTAAAAGTTATTTAATTGTAATTATTTAATTAATTTTTATTTATTTAATTTTTGTGTGCAAACCCTAAATTGGAAATCCTAGATTTTTGTTTACCCAAATTGGCTCAAACCCTAAACCCTAAATCAAACCCTAACCCTAAGGGTTTGGTAAGTTTCATTTTTGCCATTTTAATTGATTTATCAAATGACCATTATGCCCCTAATTGAATTATTAAGTACTAGACTAGGTTTTGACAATTGTTATGAGTTGTTGGCTAACCCTAACAACTCTACACCTTTAAAAAATTGACAAAGAACAAGTTTTAATTCACCCAACTCATGCATCCAACACATTATATATATAGATCAAGGAGAAAGAAAGTGGGTTGTTTACTAAAATTGCATAAAACCATACTCCACTCTCTCAAGCCCCAAACCTCCGAAAATATATAGTATATCGGACCCATTATCAAGCCCCACAAAATCCAACAACAAATCAATAGCAAAATCAAGAATCGACCATAAAAGGTATGAAACCCTAATTCAAAATCATCCAATTTTCTTTTGTTAGATGTTATGTTTGGGTGTTAGAATATGTTGTTTATAAGATATTATGATGATCCGGGTTGGTATTTATCAAGTCCATAACATTAAAGTGCTCAAAATTAAGATTTTCAAAATCTGGAAATTTTTAAAGAGAGCGTCCGACAACGAATGTCAGGTCGTGTAGATCTCTGTAGGTGTTTGATTTTTGTGTTATAAGTGTTGAATATAGTAGTCTGTTATGAGATCTTTGCTCTGGATCAAGAATCAGACCTAGATCAGTTGTAGATTATAAGTTATAACCGGTCAAAGTTCGTTGACCAACATTGACTGGGCCATTTCGGTAACCTGTAATGAGCCCGTAAAGCTCGACAAGTTTTTAAATGGCTCAATCGGCGGTGGTTTGATGTATCGTTATGGTTCTTGCATCTAAGTTGTAGTATGTTTGTTAGACTACATCATCATGCCTTAATATCACTTATTTCGTAAACGGGTTGGATTTTATGGACGGTCAAACTAGCAAGGTCGAGCACGTTCTCTATTTTATGGGTAACCCAGAAAACATATGAACATGTCGACTGACATGGTTTGACCGAGTCTTAACTTTTGATTCTGTTCATGTTAATTGTATTTTATGTAATAGATCTACTCTCTTGCATGCTACCTACAACTCAACCCTTTATATCACAAGAACAGCTTCATGTGTCGCGTTATAGTCGATCAAAGTGGTCATTTCGAATCGTTTCTTCATTTCTGGGCAACCCATAAAATGAAGAACAACTCGACAAAGATCTCTTTAGAGGCTTAGATCTAGCTTATGTTAGGTTGTTAGATCATTTTGTTTATTAGAAAATGTAGTCTTGAACTTTGTCTACAACATCTAGCTTTTGTAATTCTCGAAAACACAATACATGAGAATTAAAGTGGGTCAACATGGCCACTTTCGGAATCGCCTATAAAGATCCTGGGTTTAAGTATGAACATGAAGAACACCTATATAGATTTTACCTGCTATATAGGTGGCCTTTAAGCTGACAGAATGATTAATATTTTCCTAAATTAATTAATAATTATAGAAAATTAGTTTTAAATTATTAAAAATACAAAATAAATTATTAAAAATTATTTTAAATTACGAAAATTAGTTTTTAATTATTTTAAATATATTTCATAAATATTTAATATTTTTGAATATTAAAATTAATTAATTTATTTAATTATAATATTAAATAAATTATTTAAAAATGATTTTAATTCATGAAAATCATTTAAAATTATATTATGATATAAGAAAATAATTTAAGTTATTTTTGATAACTTTTAATATTATGTGATAATTTTCATTAATAAATTTATATTAATGATAATTAAGTTATTTATTAAATAAAATAAATAAATGAATTAAAAATAATTTTATTATATTAAAAATCATTTTAAATAATAATAAGGTATTTAAAAATATTTGAAGTTATAAAATATAACTTTTAATATTTAAAGGTAAATTTCATTAATTAATTATGATTAATGATAATACGCTTATTTAATAATTATATTAAATAATTTAGTTTAAAAATGATTTTATTATTATAATAATCATTTTAAATAAAAATAAAGTGTTTA
This sequence comes from Panax ginseng, assembly GCA_020205605.1. Lineage (NCBI taxonomy): Eukaryota > Viridiplantae > Streptophyta > Magnoliopsida > Apiales > Araliaceae > Panax > Panax ginseng. The sequence continues at coordinate 94,247,446 of CM035136.1, read as the reverse complement.
AAGATATTTTAAGTTATAAAATATAACTTTAATATTTAAAGAATAATTTCATTAATAATTTAATATTAATGATATTTATTTAATGATTAATGATATTAAATTTATTTAATAATTATATTAAATAAATAGTTTAAAAATGGTTTTATTTATTTAAAAATCATTTAAAAAGGATATTAATGATTTAAAAATATTTTAAGTTATAATTATTGACTTTTAATATTTGTATAAATAGTTCATTAATATTTAAATATTAATGGTAATTATTTAATAATGATTTTAAATGTTTTAAAAATCATTTAAAGGTATTATAAATACTTTAAAAATATTTTGAGTTATTATACATAACTTTAATATTTTGGCAATGGTTTCATTAATAATTTAATATTAATTAAATGTTAATGATAATAGAATTATGTAATACTTAAATCATTTAATAATGATTTTGATATTTCAAAAATTATGATAAAATGATAATAATTATTTAATAATTATTATAAGGCCATGAAAAATAGTGTGACTAATGTTTAAGTTATCCAAATGGATATTGAACTACTATTTAGAGTCTTAGACTCGATAATTACCCGAAAAGCGTTCGGTGAGAATCGGCATATTTTTCGTAAATTGATCCGGACTTAAAAATTTAGTTAGTTAAATGTTTATTTGTGATTCAATGGTTGTTAAGGTTATATGACAATGTGATTAGGAAGGTGTCGATGTTTGATTATGAGTCAACGATTGTTAAACATGTGTGATGATGTGAATAGGGAATGTGCTGACTGCAATAGGTAGTGTTATATGTACGTTATGTTATACTAATCAGTAAAATGATCTGATTAATGATAGGTGATTTCATAAAAGATAAAATTAAGTTGCAAAGTGTAAGCAGCGCATCAGGCAAGTATCCTAACTTTGCATTTTCTTTATGCAATGGACAGAAGTGAGAAGTTCAGAATTATTGTTATTATTGTACAGATTGTTAAGCCTATATTATATATGCCCATTGATTATCAACATGCTAGTATATGATAATTCGGATAAATATATTCTGTTTCGTTAATTTCTATAAATGATTATACAAGTGTCCCCACTTGGACAATCATTGTTTTTCATCGCATGTTGATACCCTTTTGATATACATATATGTTGAATTATATAAGACCTTTGTTATGAAAACCCGACAGATATGAACATCCCGGCGGAAAATTTTATCTACTAAGCGGGACAGAAATGAACGATAACATCGTTCATGTAAATATAGTATTGATCAATACAGGTACAACAGGTCGATCACCCTCCGTGCACTGTAAGTCATGACGCAGTTCCATGATGAAATTCTGCTTAAACTTTTTGAAAATGAAAAAAAAAACAATGTTCATGGTATGTCACGTAAACCCCATATACAAATAATACGTAATTTCAAAAGTTTGAAAGAGGTTGTTATGAATTATTATTGGTACAGATTACTTCACAACTACTGACTAGTTGTAGAAGATATTATAAAGAAAACATTTAAATTCTTTCAGCCTATATATATATATATATAATACTTGTTGGCACTCAAATGCTCATCCTTGCTTAATTTAAATGTTTTCACTAAGTGTGAAGGACCGTAAAGTTCAAAGTAGAGACAAAGGAAAAGGAAAGCTAACCAAATTAGAATTGCGGCGAAGATTTGTAATAGTTTTATTAGATTATGAAGACTATGATATATATATATATATATATATATATATATATATATATGACATGTAATGAATGTTTAAAGGTTACGTACTTGGGAGAATGACTCTGATGTATATGTAAACTTAAGTTAAGTTTTATATTATTGTTATTATTATTAGTATTATTCCGCTCATAGAAATGGTATCGTGAAGTACCGAGTTCGGGTTTCAAGTATCCGGATTTGGGGACCTCACAATCTCCATACCCACAATAACCAGTTTGCTCTCTTCTAAACCCAACTTTATGATCAGTATACGCATTCATCCCTTTATATAATTCACTACAAGAAAATGCTCTAACAACGACCAACAATATCAGCGACCGCACATCCGGTCGCAGATTCTTATCATTCGCGACCGCCAGTGGCGACCGCAATGAAATGTAGTCGCTGTTATGTTTTAGCGACCGCATGCGGTCGCTATGTGGTCGCTACTACAATTTTACCGCCTAAAAATTGGCTAAAAATGTTGGCGCCTTATTTTTTTGCGACCTCTCACTATCAGCGACCGCATACGGTCACTGATACTTCCACATCATTAAATATTCAGCGACCGCATGCGGTCGCTATTACCGGTCGCTGATTCTTTAATCTATCACCATGTCCGCCGACAATGAATTGAACCGTAAGAGAAAAAAAGAGGGAGAAAGAAAAAGGAGAAGAGGGAGAAGGGGAAGAAGAGGGAGAAGGTCACGCCGTAGGAGAGAAGCCACCGCCACCACCGCCGCCACTGCTGCAACCGACGCCCACCGCCACCACCCACCGCCTTGAGGTATTTGATTTCAATGAATAATGTTTCAATATTGAATATGAGTTTTATTATATATGCATTAGATTGATATATATGGATTTGATTATGTTTGGGTAATATGATTAAGATTTTATTAGTATTTGAAGTCGATTTGGGTAATATGATTATGTTTAGTTTATAAGTTTTGATTAGAGTAAAATTTATTTGGGTAATACGCAGTACTTTCGGTAATTTGATTTTGTTAATTTATGTCAGTTTGGGTAACTTGATTAGTGATAGGATGGAGTGTTTGGCTGGCTAATTCTTTGATATATAATTGCAGGCTTACTTGGGGTTTTGAAGTAAGGGTTTTAATATTTTTTTGTTTCTGGCAGATTTTGTCACTAGCATTTTGTGAAAGTTTTGTAAGTTCATAGTTCTATTACCTTAGGTTATTGATGATATCACTCACGGCTTAAAATATTTAGTGGATACCATGTGAAGTTAGAAGGTTATGTCCCTTAAGGAGGTGCAATTATAACATAAACCGGAATCTTGGAGAGAAAAATAAAAGAAGTAAAGCTCACAATTTTTCTGGATGGGAGGGGAGGATTCACAAATGATGGTAATTCACAATTAAACCAAAGTATAAATTTTTGGGGTATGTTACTATAATGAATGTGGGACTAATTTTACTTGTTTTATTATACTCCCTGCAGTACCACTTTTGCATGTCATAGCTTTTGAGATCTGCTTTTTTAGCACCTGATTCAAGGCATACTTGAACTATACTTTTATACTTTCTAAAGAGTCCTGATTTGACTTTCTAAAGTCGATTTTTGTGAAATCTTGATGTTCAAAATTGATAAAATGGATATGAATGTATTAGATTGTAGTTAGTATAAAATTTATATTTTGGGATTCTTTTTGTGCAATAGAGGTAGTAACAGTTTGGTTATTATAGGAAGTCATGCACATGATATAGACTCGTGAATCCCATGTTTATGTTTGTAGTTTAACCAATTTTATTGGTCAGTGTGAAAAAATCATTTGTAGACTGAGAACTTGACATTGACATCATAATGTGAATCAAAACGTGAATAATTGCTCCCACGGAAAATGATTGGGTTTCAAAGTTTGCAAGTTTGATCCTCACATGCTGCGGATACCTGCAAAACTCTTTTGTAGGATATTTCTAGATTAAAACTGTTTGCGGATAGTGTCTCTTTTATCACATTAGACATTATCCCGTAAAAACTCAAACTTGTCATTTTCTTCATTCGATTGTTTCTGTTATGGGCCCCACAAATGGTTGCGCCATCGTACAAATATACCCCGATAGTAAGAATATTCTATGACCAAACGAATATTCCCCGACAACAATGAATATTTTATAACCACTTGCTTATTTTGCAAAATTTGCACATTTCACCCATAACCAAAGCAGTATATCAAATTAACACCTTATTATTCACAATAATAATTAGAGAAAATTTGATTTTGTTTATAAAAAGTTAGGGTCTTACAGTTAGGGCTGAGAACGCTGAGGGCTCGAGCAAGGACAATGGGAAGTATAAGATGAAATGATGGGAGTTATTTATGTAATAAGTTATATTTCTGCATATGATGTAATGTAGCGACAAACGCTAAGTTTAAGTTTCAGTTTATTTAAGGTTGTAAAGACTTGGGATTTTATTTGTATAGATATGCAATAGTTATTATTATTATTATTATTATTATTATTATTATTATTATTATTATTATTATTATTATTTTCGGAGTTTATGTAGTTAGATGATTATGTATGTTGTATCGTGAGCACCATGTCCTGTAAGCGATGTTACACGAATTTGGGGGCGTCACAGGTTGGTATCAAAGCATTAGGTTATAAACCTTAGGTGGGGAACCTTAGACTATAACCTTAGGGAAGTTAGTGGAGGAAATAAGGAGATGAACTCACATAGAGTTCTAGGGGTTGTGTCAAATCTATTTTTTAAAAAACAAAAACATCTATTTTAAACTATTAACTGAGTTATTTTGTCTTGATTGAAGGATGTCAGGAGAAGAGGAGGTTAGAGATATCCATGTTGTGAGTGAGAAGTTGGTGACAGCTGTACCTGAGCCTATAGCTGAGGCAGCATTTAACTCAAACCCAAAGGAGTATCCTGAAGAGGAAGAGGAGCCCGAGGAGGACTCCGAAGAAGCACTTGAGGATACTTTATTGGATGAGTTGATGGATAGGATTACAGAGTTGGACGACAGAGTCCATGAGTTGGAGGAGCTGTATCAGGGAGAGCAGCAGGCTGCAACATTGCTTGAGGCATTGGTGCATCACCTGGTAATTAGGAACGGGGATCTGGCTGACAAGCTGCGGGCATCAGACCAGAAGGCGGATAGGCTAGAGGATGAGAAAGAAGCTATTAGGATCCACTTGGGACATACCATTAATGGGTTAGAGTTGAGGATACAGAGTCTCCAAACTGATAAGCAGATTATTACTACGTTTTGGGGAGATAAGAGGAGAGGTCGTGTTCGGGCCGAAAAGCTAATAGGCGAGTTAGAAGGTGAAGTGAGAGATAAGAAAGTTAGGATGGACAGGATGAAGTACGCATTTAAGTCAGCACATGGGAGGTTCCAACAAAGTGTTTCACTTTCCACGTGAAGAGTATCGGTCTAGACATACCATAAGCCATGGGCTGGTGCTGGAGATGGCGAATGAAGAGCATGAAGACACCATTAGGAGGGGCCTTTAGTTTATTCATGATGAACTTTTACTATTAGCGTTTAGAACGCTTAGCTATGAAATAAAACTTGGTTTCGGTTTTTACCAAGTACTTTGGTTTTATATGAATTACAAATCCTGTAGAGAAAGTTATAAGATGATAACGTTAAGTTTATTTAAATAGAAAGATGGCTAGAGGAAGACGTCGTCAAACACCAGAGGGGTCAGGCGTTAATGTTGGGGGTCCACCGAATCCCATGCAATAATTCATAGACATGTTAGTGGGGGCACTTCAGAATCGAACCCCGAATAACAATAACCCTCCAGCGGCCCAAGGGGCACACTTTAAGGACTTCAAGAGCGCAGGACCCCCTGAGTTCAAAGGAACCACCGAACCCATCGAAGCCCAGACATGGATCAAAGAAATAGAAAAGGCGTTCGCTATCGCCCGAGTTGGAGATGAAAAGAAGACAATCTTCGCCACATATATAATGAAGGGCGAAGCCAACTTCTTGTGGGAGGCAAACCAGACCAGAGTTGGAGAAGGTGTGATACCGTGGGAGGGGTTTAAGAAGATTTTCTTCAAAAATTACTTTCCTGTGAGTATGCAGAGTCGCATGGAGATGCGATTCCTGGAGCTGAAGCAAGACGACATGACAGTACCTCAATACACCACGAAGTTCAACGAGCTGGCGAGGTTCGCGCCTCATCAGGTCGACACCGAGGAGAGGAAAACGAGGAGGTTTGAGCAGGGCATCAAACTATTGTTATTGTAATAACTCGAGATTTTCTATATAAAATAAATAAGAAATTTTGCGTATAAATTTTTTTTTTATTTAATGACGAGACTAAGTGTCAAGTAAAGTGAACGATAAATGCGAATACATTTATTCCTTGAAAAATTAGAAATAATTTTGGAATTATTAATTACCACAAATTATATGGTAATAAATTTACGTAGTTTAAATGTTTTTATTAATTATTTTCCATGAAAACATGATTGGAAATAATATATGATGTGATAATTAGATTTATATAATAAATATTTTATTATATGAATTGTTCGTAATATTTAAGTTAATTATTTTAACTTGATTATTGATGATGTGTACGAAGAATAAGTCGGATATGAGATCCAAACCCTAGATTGGGATTATGATCAAGAGATGAGAATAATAATGTTATATTATTTTACAAAGCACCATAATTATGTAATCGGTATGTGCTTGATGAGATAATATTGAGCAATGACGGTCAATTAGGTCATAGCATATTACCGTCTTTGTGAAACCCTAATTATTAAACTCGCTTATGGGATATTTCGAGTAGTGATTTGTATATGAAGTTACTCGTGAATAAGAATATCTGTAATTAGAAGAAACCCTAATTATCGTTAGACGTTGATAATTAGGACAAACCCTAATTATTATAACCCTAACCGGTTGAAATTAGAAACCAGAACGATCGTATTAAGTAATATACCAAATAATTAAAGAACCACTAATGGTCAATTAGAAACCCTAATTGATGACGTTGAGAAACCCTAATTTTAATTCTAATGTTTTAATTTCGATGTTATCAGATAAGTGTTTTAATTTACCAAAGGATAGAAGTTAATTGGTAAATTATAAGAATTAAATCTAGTGATTAAATATTATTTGAAGTTATAATTAATGACTTTTAATATTTGGATAAATAGTATATTAATATTTAAATATTAATGGTAATTATTTGGGTAATATAAATATTTTAAAAATAGTTTGAGTTATTATAAATAACTTTTATATTTTAGCAATGGTTTCATTAATAGTTTAGTATTAATTAAACTATTAATGATAATGGAATTGTTTAATGTTTAAATCATTTAATTATGATTCCGATAATTGAAAGTTATAATGCCCACCAAACTAGTGACTTGAGAACCGATTATGAAGTTCAATTTGAAGAAGAACACCTATAGTAATGAGCTTATATCACTATAGGCCCTTTAGTGATGATTTGAATTATTTTAAAATTTTTAATTTCCGAAATTGCGAAAATGATTAAAAATAAGATGTCTGATATTTACAGATGTTGAGGTATAGAATAAGAGTCTTAGACTCAGTATTTACCCGATAAAGCTGTCGATACGCCGACAAATGTCAGACCTTATAAAAGAAAGAAAAGACTACTGTAAGAGCATGGATGAGATATTTGAAAAATGTATAAAAATATTTCAAGTATAGAATATGAACTAAAAGTATGATCACTGTGATTATGTGATTAGACTATGTCTTTGTCGTAATAATAAGCGATATGTGTTAAGATATATTGTTCTAATCGAACGAATGATCTGATTATTGATAGGTTGTGATAAAGAGATAAAACCTAAGTTGAGATTTGTAATCAGCGAATCAGGCAAGTATCTTACCTTTGCATTTCCTTTATGCAATGGACATGAGTAAGAAGTTTCAGAATTATTCTATCCTTGTACAGATTATGTACTCTTTGATTATCGACATGTTAGCTCAGATATATATTCTGTTCATTGATTTCTATAAATGGTTATACAAGTGTCCCCACTTGGATAATCATGGCATTTGTTCACATGTTGATACACCTTTGTCAATTACCCATATATATATGTTGAATTACATATTATTGTTGAGCAAGATTAAAAACCTTCGGGTTTGGAACCAGGCATGTATGAACATCCCTATATGGGAAGATTTTTTACAAGGCGGATAGAGTGAGCGATGAATTTCGCTTCGAAGTTATGTAGTATTGATCAATATAGGGTACAATCTAAATGATCACCCTCCGTGTCTGTAAAGTTATGACGAGCTCGAGGATAGAATTCCGCTAAACCTTTTGAAAATGAAAAGAATGTTCATAGTATGTTTCTTAAACCCTATTCAAGGGTAGAGCCGAGCCAAATTTAAAGAATTTGAAAGAGAGTTGTTATGTGAATTTTTATCGAAGATGATTACTTCACAACTTTCAATTCGTTGTAGAAGTGTTATGTAAAGAGAATACTTATATTCTTTCAAATTATATATAATTGCTATTACTTATTTGGGCACTTAAATGCTCATCCTTGCTTAAATTAAATGTTTTCGATTATGTATGAGCAACAAGAAGGCTCGAAGGCACGAACAAAGGAAAAGGAAAGTCGATCGAATAAGTGTGTATTATGAGTTAATGGTTATAGTTGTATTGGTATCTATTCAAGTATTGTAAGGAATGTATTTGAAGGTCACGTGCACAGGGAAGTAAACTTTGATGTATGTAAATTAAGTTCGAATGTATTATTATTTAGTATTATTCACTTTAAAGAAATGGTATCGTGGAGAACCGAGGTTAGGGTTTCAATTACACGGATTTGGGGTTAAATCACGAGTTGGTATCAAAGTCATTGGTTATGAAGCTTAGGTAGGAATACCCGAGACTAATAACCGCAATGATTAGGATAAGTATTAACTCATATAGAGTTAGTTGGTCGATAAGATTCAAAGATGAATCTCTACGAGTGTAAAGACACGAGTTCCCTAACTCGATTATAAAGTTAAACAAAGAGTGGGGGAATAGATTGAGTCTAAAAAGACCGAAAGTGCGATTATGAGAGATCGTAAAATAAAACGATCAAGATATAGAACTAAATCGTAATACATACGATGAGATCACCCCGTGATCCGATAAGGCTATAATGACCCGTAAGGAATCAATCGATGATTGGAAAGTTTACAAAGAAGATTGCTTCGTATGAATTGTACTATCAATTGCAGTACAGATCCGTAAGAGAATTATAAATACGAATTAAATTGTATGGAGAATGGGGTTAGTGTTAGATGGGGATTCAATTGAGGACTCATGCGGCGGCAATGAGTTGTATGATTCTTCGTATGGGAGTTGAATTGTACTTGGTGTAAAAACCACTTAGTTTCGCAATCGATAATCATTGAAATGTACGTATCGCGCTATTTGTTATATGCACATTAAGAGGATGACTCCATTCTCGTGTGTATAATGTGTAGATAGGTCATAGATAGAGAATATAAGATTAAGTTCGAGTTCTTAAAACTCATACCTATGAGACATTCTTGACTCATAATTATATGAAATGTTTATGAACCCCTCAAATGAATGGACGCCAAAGGTCTGACTAGGATAAGTTCTTAAACTCATATGATTGTGGCAATTTATGAACTCATAAGTGTGGTTTGATGAATTGGGTATAGTTTTGTGTGAATGGAGTGTTATGGATTACGAGAATGGATAGATTGTTAAGTAAATGATTTTAGTGAAGGTGTTAGGTTTTCCTAAACTCCTAGCTATGCTAAACTTCAAAATTTTGACATCAAGCTAAATCGTATTATGTGCTTTTTGAAAACAAAAATGTAGACTCGTAATCATTTTTGAAATGGTTTAAAGTACTGTCTATGCTGCTTATTTTGGCTAGACGCAAATGATTTGAAATATCAAAATTTGTTTTTAATTATCACTCATGTACTATGTAACCTGGTGCAGAGATGATAAAAATGTGATGGAGTTGTAAATACAGGAATACCGAGTGTGAATTTGACACAAGTCATTGTTCCACTATTGTATGATGTGTTATGACAAAGTCATACAATGACGGATCCTCAACGAATTTATTAATCAAGACGACATCATGACGTCATTCTCGAAAATGTTTTCAAAAGTTTAATTTGCCAATCCGGTTTGGCTACATCTAAATAATTCGATTGAATTGAATTATTGATATGAGTCTATGCTATTTGAATCACTAGACTAATGTTAATGAAAACTCTAAGTGTTCATTGAAGAAATTTCCCGAACCAAATTGTTTGAGTGCGGAATCCTATGATAAGACTGAGGTGAACAATGTTGTTTGGATAAATGATCCAATCTAATGGCGTAAATATTCGCTAGGTATGATTAATACGTTATGCATGACGTAGGGGTACAATAGGCTAATCACCTAAAGTACTATTAATGGTAGTTTACCTTCTTTGTGATTGTAAACATACCGGTAATGTTTTGTTTTGCAGTATGAATACCGTTAAAACTATGTGTTCATGGTTCATATGACCCTCAAAGACAATTGAAAAACTTTTACTCTTGTGAGAGGTGTATTGGGTAGCATGTGATGATATGTGTGAATGTTGTAAGCACTGAGATAGAGTTAAGCCGAAGAGTTATGAGGGAGGTTGGAGCGGAGGGAGATATTTAGATAAGATAGTTGAAGGTTGAAATAGAAGCCAAAGACACCGGATATATACCTTGGACCAGAACTTTAGTCATCACCTTCATGCGATTCGATGCAGAGTGGATGGAGCGCTTTCTACAGAGATAGGCGTTGATGAGAATTGAATAAATTTATCGTCAATCAAAATAAGAGACAACGATATAGAACTCTTGATTGTCGTGTATATGTACTATATGTTAATCGGGAGGTAACTTATGTATGTAGATGTCGGTGAGAAAGATATGTGGAATAAGAAGGATCATATTCACACCCCGAGCTAATGTCGAGGCCAACAGATGAAATAGAAGCTCACTAGGAACCCAAATCGGACGAGGTGGCTATCATGGAAAAACGTAGCATCAGATCCAGAAATGTTTGATTTGACGGATAGTTATTCGAGACACTAAAGTTGAAGCCGCTCAAGCATCAACGGAGGTGCGAGATTTGGAGAACAAGGTTTCTTCATTGGAAAGGTTGTGGGAGATAGAAAAGTTGATGCGTCGAGCGTTAATGGAAACAATGGAAGAGCGGGGATAAGCTCAAAATCCAAATTGACCAGATGGAGCCTCAATCGACACATCCGTGAAGGACACACCTCTCCTCGTTGCCCGACTATAAGAAAGGTGGATGTTTTAATTATGGGATGGAAGGACATCGAGCGAATGAATGTCCGAGAAAAAGACTTGGTAAATAAGTAGTATGGGTTATGTATGTAATATGTGTGATAAGTAATGAACTATTTTTAACTTTTATGTTGGTCAAGATTTTAAATCCCGACTTTCGTAGTCACAAAGGGATAGTTTGTTGATTAAAGCGGGATGTCTTTGTGTAAATATTCGATAAATAAATATGAATCTAAGATTGAGAAATGAAACGAGTTTAATACATTAATCTTATGCAATAAGGTTTAAAATGTAAGGGTATAATTTATGGTTTTATTTAACCAGATAATGCCGCCAAAACGTCAAACTCGAAACCAAAGGATAGAAGAATCTACTAATGCTGGGGAACGACAACTAGAACTGATGCAAAACTTTGCAAACATGGTAGCTCAGGCTATGAAGCAGGGAACACCAGTTGCGGGAAACCAGCTAGACAATCTCTTGGCAAAATTCAAAGACTTCAAAGCCGTAGGACCACCAGAATTCAGAGGATCAGCTGACCCTATAGAAGCCCAGACTTGGGTGAACGAGATAGAGAAGGCGTTCATAATCGCTAAAGTAGATGAGGGCAAAAGACCGCTTTTGCAACTTATATGATGAAAGGGAAGCTAACTTTTGGTGGGAGGCAAATAAGACTCAAGGCGGGAGAAGAAGAAATTACTTGGGATAGGTTTAAGGATTTATTTTTTGAAAACTATATCTCTATTAGTATGCGCCTAGAATGGAGGTGAGATTCACAGAGTTAAAGCGGGATAACATGGTATTCTAAGGAGTATCGTAAAATTTAATGAGTTGGCTAGGTTTGCTCCACATTAAGTGGATACAGAGGCTAGGAAGGCAAAGAGATTTGAGTCGGGCTTAAAACCACAGCTCTACAATAAGGTGTCGATCTTGCAAATCAATACTTTTACAAAGACTCATGGAGAAGGCTATCATTCTTTGAGCAGGGAAGTGAGGCCATGAGCCTCTACCATAAGGAGAAGAAGAAGAAAAGCAAGTCGGGAGGAACAAAGAAAGATAGAAAGTAGTAGTGGGAATAGGGTGAGAAAAGAATGAGGAATTTTTCTGAGAAAATGCAAGTAAAGCAGGAAGGTATAAAGAAGTAGGTAGTGTAGTGCAAGAACTGCGGGAAGAATCACTCTGGCGAGTGTCTGAAGGGCAAGTTTGTATGCTACAAGTGCGGGCAAGAGGGTCATATCTCTCCCAACTGTCCCAACTCAAGGATGATCAGTGGATGCTTCATATGTGGATCGACTGAGCATAAGGTGAGGAACTGTCCACAGAGGGGAATGGAGGCAGGGAACATAACCACGGGGAGAAGCAGTGGGACGTTAGCAATTTCAGGACCAAACTCAACCAAGAACTCCAACGAAAGCAACTCAGGGTTTACAACATGACGGGTCAGATACGGTGGCAATTGGAAATGTAACTCCAGTCTATTTGAATAACTTATATATCTTATATTTACGCTTGATCGGATGAACAAGTGTTATGATGAATAATTAAAGATCGATTCGATCAAGTATGATCGAGATCTACGTCTGATGATTATATGCTATGTACCCTTACGCATATGAGTTTTTAAAGCGGTGATTAGGGGCGGGAATCCTTATAAGGGAGGGTGAATGTAATAACTCGAGATTTTCTATATAAAATAAATAAGAAATTTTGCGTATAAATTTTTTTTTTTTATTTAATGACGAGACTAAGTGTCAAGTAAAGTGAACGATAAATGCGAATACATTTATTACTTGAAAAATTAGAAATAATTTTGGAATTATTAATTACCACAAATTATATGGTAATAAATTTCTGTAAGCCGAAATGTTTTTATTAATTATTTTTCATGAAAACATGATTGGAAATAATATATGATGTGATAATTAGATTTATATAATAAATATTTTATTATATGAATTGTTCAGAATATTTAAGTTAATTATTTTAACTTGATTATTGATGATGTGTACGAAGAATAAGTCAAACATGAGATCCAAACCCTAGATTGGGATTATGATCAAGAGATGAGAATAATAATGTTATATTATTTTACAGTACCATAATTATGTACTGGGTATGTGCGGACAGATAATATTGAGCAATGACGGTCAATTAGGTCATAGCATATTACCGTGCTGTGAAACCCTAATTATTAAACTTCGCTTATGGGATATTTCGAGTAGTGATTTGTATATGAAGTTACTGTGAATAAGAATATCGGTAATTAGAAGAAACCCTAATTATCGTTTATGACGTCGATAATTAGACAAACCCTAATTATTATAACCCTAACCTATTGAAATTAGAAACCGTAAATAACGGTATGTTAGTAACATACCAAATAATTAAAGAACCACTAATGGTCAATTAGAAACCCTAATTGATGACGTTGAGAAACCCTAATTTTAATTACTGGGTTTAATTTCGATGTTATTTGTATAAGTGTTTTAATTTACCAAAGGATAGAAGTTAATTGGTAAATTATAAGAATTAAATCTAGTGATTAAATATTACATTTAATTGCCTTGTACAAGATTGCCCATACACTCTTAAACAAAGCCCAACCATCACCCATAACAAATCAGAAGCAAGAATCAAGAATTTTTGGCAAAAAGGGTATAAGAACACTAAACCTAGAAATCCTTTGATTCGATGTTATTTGATGTAATTGATTGTTTAAAGTTGTGTAATAGAATGTTAATTGATGATATGGGTTGATAAATCAAAGACCCATAACATCAAAGTGCACGAATTTGAAGATTTAAGCAAGTTAGAAAAACCGAATTCTGTTATTTTTTTTCACCAAATGTCAGAGGCCATAACTCTTTGCTTGATCATGAGTTTTGTTCTTCAAAAGTTGTTATGTGTAGCCTGATATGTGGTCTTTAATCTGCAAAAAGAATCAAGTCCATATCATGTATAGATTAGAAGTTATAGATAGTCAAACATGGTTGATGGAGATCATGATAAACTGCTTTTTGGGCGATCAGAATGGGGGCATTCTCGTCCACTTTTTGTGCTTTAAAAGGTCTGGGCTTTTGATATGTTGTAGTGCACTGAGTTAGGAAGCCATAGGCTTTAGAATGACCTCATTCCGACCTTGGATGAAGGAATTACGGTGATTGGAAGGAAATGTGTCAAATTTCTCAAAACTGAAAGTCAGCAGCAGGATGTGCTATTCAGGACACTATTTCGATCAGTTAATGTTTCCAAAACCTTCTGGGATTTTGGTATGTTATAGTACACCGAATAAGATTTCCATAGACTCCGAAACGGACTAAATCCGATATCGGAGGAGAGAGTTATGACATTTCAAAGTAGTAGTGTCAAAACTTCCCAACAAGTGCGGTGCAGTCCATTTGAACGGAATTTCTGGGCTGATGTGTTCGGAATTTGGAAATGGTCAAAGAATAAAAGTTGTAGCCCCAGAAGTTAGCTTCAGCGTGGGCTCAAGAATCGCTCAAAAATGTTTAAAAATGAAAGAGTAATGATGGTTTTACCGAAAAAGGTAAAGCTGAAACGAGATTGAAAACTGTTATCAACGTCCACTTTTGACGCTTGCTTGGGCTACCTAATGAACCCGAATTGGGTAATTCGTATTTTTAAAAATAGTCTTACATACCATGTATAACATATCCAAAAATCAGATTAATCGGAGTTATGAGCAATGCGTTAAAAAATCGCAAAGTGAGCTATTGAAAAATTAGTATAAACCAAGTCCCACATCGACTAAATTGAGAACTTCACCATTTTCTAAACCTATAAATAGAAGGGCTTGGCCTTTGTTTCATTCACCAACAATAAGGCCTCCAATTTTGAGAAAGGCTTTGTTGTGGGAGAACTTTTATAAAGATCTCCTTAGTTAAATTTTGGGCGTGGAAGTGCGTATTCAAATTGTGGAATTCGTATTTAAAGTATGTTTCTTATTTAATTTTTGTAATGTTATTATTTTTAATTGTTAGTTAAAGTTTGAATTTTTGAAGTTTAGTTAGTGTTGTTAATAAACTAATTAGTTTACTATGTTTATTTTGGCTTGGAATTGATTATGTAAATGAGTTATTTGTGATGACTTTTAATATTTTGTGATGAATTTCATTAATTAATAATTATTAATGATATTAAAGTTATTTAATGATTATATTAAATAATTTAGTTTAAAATGATTTTAATATTATAAAAATCATTTTAAATGAAAATAAGGTATTTAAAAATATTTTAAGTTATAAAATATAACTTTTAATATTTAAATGATAATTTCATTAATAATTAAATATTAATGATATTAAGATAATATTAATGATATTTAGTTTATTTAATGATTAATATTAAATAAATAGTTTAAAAATGGTTTTACTTATTTAAAAACCATTTAAAGAGGATATTAAGGATTTAAAATATTTGAAGTTATAATTAATGACTTTTAATATTTGGATAAATAGTATATTAATATTTAAATATTAATGGTAATTATTTGGGTAATATAAATGTTTTAAAATAGTTTGAGTTATTATAAATAACTTTTATATTTTAGCAATGGTTTCATTAATAGTTTAGTATTAATTAAACTATTAATGATAATGGAATTGTTTAATGTTTAAATCATTTAATTATGATTCCGATATTTGAAAGTTATAATGGGCCCAAACTAGTGACTTGAGAACCGATTATGAAGTTACGAATTTGAAGAAGAACACCTATAATAATGATTATATCACTATAGGCCCTTTAGTAATGATTTGAATTATTTTAAATTTTTCAATTTACGGAAATTGCGAAAATGATTAAAAATAAGATGTCCGATATTTACGAGATGTTGAGGTATAGAATAAGAGTCTTAGACTCAAGATTTACCCGATAAAAGTCATCGATCTGGCAAACAAATGTCGGACCTTATAAAAGAAAGAAAAGACTACTCAGAAGAGCATGGATGAGATATTTGAAAAATCTATAAAAATATTTCAAGTATAGAATATGAACTAAAAGTATGATCACCGTGATTATGTGATTAGACTATGTCTTGTTGTAATAGAGCGATTACTATGTGTTAAGATATATTGTTCTAATCGAATCGAATGATCCGATTATTGATAGGTTGTGATAAAGAGATAAAACCTAAGTTGAGATTTGTAATCGTTGAATCGGTAAGTATCTTTACCTTTGCATTTCCTTTATCTGATGGACATGAGTAAGAAGTTTCGAATTATTCTATCATTATGCATTATGTACTCTTTGATTATCGACAGTTAGCTCGGATATATATTCTGTTCATTGATTTCTATAAATGGTTATACAAGTGTCCCCACTTGGATAATCATAGCATTTGTTCACATGTTGATACACCTTTGTCAATTACCCGTATATATATGTTGAATTACATATTATTGTTGAAAGCAAGATTAAAACCTTGGGTTTGGAACCAGGCATGTATGAACATCCCTATATGGGAAGATTTTTGCGCAAGGCGGATAGAGTGAGCGATGAATTTCGTTCAAGTTATGTAGTATTGATCAATATAGGGTACAACGGGGCTGATCACCCTCCGTGCCCGTAAGTTATGACGGTTCGAGGATAGAATTCCGCTAAACCTTTTCGAAAATGAAAAGAATGTTCATAGTATGTTTCTTAAACCCTATTCAAGGGTAGAGCCAGAGCCAAATTTAAAGAATTTGAAAGAGAGTTGTTATGTGAATTTTTTATCAGTATGATTACTTCACAACTTTCCAATCGTTGTAGAAGTGTTATGTAAAGAGAATACTTATATTCTTTCAAGCTTATATATAATTGCTATTACTTACTTGGGCACTTAAATGCTCATCCTTGCTTAAATTAAATGTTTTCAAGTTATGTATGAGCAACTTTGAAGGCTCAGCACGCGAACAAAGGAAAAGGAAAGGCGATCGAATAAGTGTGTATTATGAGTTAATGGTTATAGTTGTATTGGTATCTATTCAAGTATTGTAAGGAATGTATTTGAAGGTCACGTGCACAGGGAAGTAAACTTTGATGTATGTAAATTAAGTTCGAATGTATTATTATTTAGTATTATTCACTTAAAGAAATGGTATCGTGGAGAACCGAAGTTCGGGTTTTCAAGTACTGGATTTGGGGTCGCACAGCTTATCTGATGAGACTTTCGATTATTCTGAAACGAATCGACTTCAAGTATTACTCTCGGATAAAGCAATGATCGCTGAGGGAGGAAGCGAAGCCCTGATGAAATTTAACAACAACAAGAAGAAGAAGAATGAAGGAGGGAATCGTGGGGAAGGTAGCAGCGGCAGTGGTGCAACAAAAGAAAGTGGAACATCATCAACAACAGCAGCAACATCAATTTTAATTCGGGAAACCCTGGGGGAAAACAAGGGGAAACAAAGAAGAGGACTGAGATGTGCAAGGAGTGTGGGAGGAATCACTTGGGTGCATGTCTAAAAGGGAAAAATGTCTGTATCAATTGCGGGCAAGAGGGGCACATTTCTCCCAATTGCTTTGCACCAAAGAGAAATGGATTTTTCAACTATGGAGCACTGGATCATATAGCAAGGAATTGACCAAAGAAGAACTCAGTAGGAGGGAATAGAGGAAGGGGACCAAGCGGTGGAAATCTCACATTTACTGGACCACTAACTCAGAATCGACCAACAACAAAAACTTTTAACATGACAGTTCAGGATGCGGTCGCATCCAAGGACGTGGTTTCAGGTATCATTCCGATCAATGATATATCTAGTTATATATTATTTAATTTGAGTGCTACTTGTTCCTTCGTATCACATGAATTCTCCCAACGATTAAACTTACCCCAGGAAGAATTAGAATATCCTATGAACATAGAAGTTGCTAATAAGGAAGTCATTCCCGTTGGCCATATTCATAGGAATTATGTTGTAGATATCAGAGGGTACATGTTACCTATGGATTTAAATCCGATTCCATTAGGAGAATTTGATGTAATTCTAGGAATGGATTGGTTATTTAACCATGGAGCGATGATAGATTACCAGAAGAAGTGTATAAACCTTAGGACTCCAAATCAGTCTAAGGTAGTGTTCTATGGTAGTAAGTCGTCGAGACACTCAAGATGTCTGACAATGATGCAAGCGAGGAAGTTGCTAAGAAAGGGATGTGTAGGTTATTTGGCCCACATCGTCGATACACAGAAAGTAGGGATAGGGATGGGACAGATATCTGTAGTGAACGAATTTTCGAATATATTCCGAAGGAATTTCCAGGTATTTCACCGGATAGGGAGGTCAAATTTGTTATAAATTTAGTATCGGGAATGACCCCGATTTCGAAAGCCCCATATAGAATGGCACCAGCAGAGATGAAGGAGCTGATGGTACAGTTGCAGGAATTGTTGGATAAGAAGTATATTCAATCGAGTGTGTCTCCTTGGGGAGCACTAGTTTTATTTGTGAAAAAGAAGGATGGGTCGATGAGACTTTGAATAGACTATCGAGAGATGAACAAGGTGACGATCAAGAACAAGTACCCGTTACCCAAGATAAATGATTTGTTCAATCAGTTGAAAGGAGCGAAATATTTTTCCAAGATCGACTTGAGAACGGGATATCACCAATTGAAGGTGAGGAAGGAAGATGTACCTAAGATAGCATTCATGACTCATTACGGACACTACGAGTTCCTGGTGATGTCATTTGGGTTAACAAATGCGCCGACAACATTCAACAGAATACAAGTAAGAAATAATTCAACAGAATTTAAACTTATCTCAATACTTGGACCAAATTTTTCTCTTTAAAAATTCAAAACTTTTGTAAGAAGAGATATAAAGCTTTTGAGAGAATGTAGGCAATGAGAGTATGATTTTCTTTTCACTAAATTGGTAAAAACCAAATGAATGAAATACTCCCTATTTATAGAATTTTTGAAGTTAGGGCAAAATTATAATTTTGAAAACTGATTTTTGAATGCACGATTTTGATCAAGTATTTTTGAATTGAACGGTCCAGATTAAAGCAAGCTTTTACGTTGTAGACGAATAAAAACCGCCCATGCCATTCTTCATCTACTGATCATTTATTGCTTATTTGACCAATATGCCAGCCAACACATGATTAGAATTTAGTCCCAAAATGAGTGTCATTTTTGTCCAACAGACACACGGTTTTAGCACATGCACTTTAACACACACTCACATATATATTATATATCATATAATATTTATATGATATATACATTTATATAGAAAAATATAGTATCTGGTTTATATATATATAATATCATTTATACTCTTACTATATATATACTTTATATAATTAATTCGGTATATCACACACACACACACACATATATATATATATATATATATATATATATATATATATATATATATATATAGTGTCTTGATAGATTTAAAGATAGTAATATATATAAGTATTTTTGCTATATGAAGTATGCATGCATAAAATCATTTTGCCCAACTTTAGTTTTGAAAAAGAAATAGGGTTTCCTTGACTTGAATATTATATGAATTAATTTATTTAACATTTCACATATAATTTATCAAGGTCAATAAAAATTAATTCAAGTAAAAACAAACAAAAAAATAAAATAAATAAATATTTACATATTTATTTAAAACATAA
This sequence comes from Panax ginseng, assembly GCA_020205605.1. Taxonomy (NCBI): domain Eukaryota; kingdom Viridiplantae; phylum Streptophyta; class Magnoliopsida; order Apiales; family Araliaceae; genus Panax; species Panax ginseng. Next base: position 94,227,776 of record CM035136.1, on the reverse strand, counting down.
TTGTTATCATCAAAATATAAAAGAAATTATACCTATCAATATCCCCCTTTTTGATGATGACAATTATAAAAATATTTTTGGTTTTTAAGAAAACTCCCCCTTAAACTGTGAATCCTTTATAATAGATTAGATTCAATCATAACAATTATATAATCCATTTATTGCAATTATATAATCCATTCATAGAAATTTATATAATCCATTCATAGTAGTTATATAATCCATTCATAGCAATTATATAATCCATTCATAGCCGTTTATATAATCCATTCATAGCAATTATATAATCCATTCATAATTTTCTTCTCCCCCTTTGTCATCATAAAAAGTGACGGGGTAAAAGAAAAGAGTGAACCTGTAGAAAATATGTTAGAAATCCTGCAAAGAGAGTTAGTTAAAATTTATATAGGCCGAGTAAAAGTAAGTAGTAGTAGTAGTAGTAGTAGTAGTAGTAGTAGTAATGTAAAACAGTAGAGGGGAAAGGGATTAAGGATTACAGGCAGACAAATAGTAAGTTGAGTTAGTACAAAGTTACATTTCCTCAAGATCAAGAGGAGAGAAATGAGACAGATCAGGAATGTTTCCTTCAGGATTAGCTGGTGGGGGAACAGGAGCAGTGAAGTCAGTAGTGGTACTGACATTGAAGGGATCCATCAACAGGTTGTTGTTCTCCAAGAACAAGCAAACCACAGATTTAATTGTGTGCAAAGAGAACTGATGTAACAATCTAGAATTTTAAATATTTATTGAATTATATAAATATTTAATGGATGTGTTTATGGTTGAATAAATATTTAATTTGATTTGATTTGATTGGTTAATTATTTGTTAAATAAATAATTAAGGAATTAAAAATTAATTATTATGAGATAATATTCTAATTTAATTTAATAATTAAGTTAGAGAGTTTATAATGATTAAATGAATTATTATATTTTAATTTGATTTTTAATTAAAATGATGTGTTAGTTGATTAAGTAAAGTTATAATTATAAAAAATTATAATTATGTTGTATTGATTTATGTGTTAAAGTAAGTTAATAAATTGTTAGTAGAATTAATTAAATTGATTATTAAAATTTAATTAAATAAAAGTGTGACAAATAACCTTACTATAAAGGAGTTATTAAAATAAATTAAAGGAGTTTAATTCAGTTTTTGCCAAACAAGGCTTAATGCATATTAAGTCTTTATTTTAAATATGTTTTACCAAACAAGGCATAAGGATTAAATGATTATATTTTAAGTGGGTAGCCAAACAAGCCTTATGGCTTTTGATTTTCAAAAATATAATAACTGATATCAGTTATACATATAATTATATTATATAATTAATACATATTATATCATATACGTTATATTTTGTTAGCACGTAAGATAGAGTTATGAAGAAAGACTCAGAAGAAGAAAAAGAAGAGAAGAAGAAAACTTACAGAGAAAAGTAAGAGAGAATTGAGAGAAGTCTAGATAGAGGAATTGTGGGGAAAGAAGCTTGATAATCAAAAGAATAGCCATTATCTTCTAAAACTAAGGTATCATCTTACCATTTTAAAATTCTTTAAAGTTTTAGTTCTTCTCTTCCTAAAATTCTCTGTAAAATCTTTGTAGAGGTTGAATTATTGGTTATATATAATTTTATATGATTAATTAGTTGTTGTGAAACTGTTATCATAAGTTTATATATGAGTATAGTCAATGAATTCATGGTATTTATGTAATTTGTAAAGAAAACCATATTACAGTGAGTTTATATGAATATATATGAACATGGCTTAGTTTAAAGGAAAATTAAGGTTTAACTAGTTGTTTAATATATATATGGACTATTGATTTTGAAAGTAGATGAATAATCTAAAACAAAGTGTGTTGAATTAACTGTTTTGGTTGAAAAACAAAATCACAGTGATGATTTTTACTAAAAATGTCAAAAAGTGAAGTTTTATCAAAATTAGTGAAATTAGATGTTTTAAATTCGATGTTTATGTTGTTTTATGGGTAGAATAATGTAAAGAGTCTTTAAATTATGTTTATATGAACTCTCTGTATGTATTACATGATAATTAGGTTGTTAGAAAGTAGCTTGTAGGCCAATTTGGCTTTTGTTCATTCATCTTTATTCTGCGGAAATTAGCCGTAGAAGTTCATGGTTCACAACACTACCAAAGAGTGTAATTGTCGCGCTTGATGCCAATCGTTAGCTTTGTGTCTCAAGCTTGCAATGAATGCCAGTCCTTGTGCAACCCGAGAATGTAAGCAATTGGTATGCCAAGAACGCTGAAGTTAAGCGAGAATGGTCAGACAGTGTGATTTATTTACACATAGTCTGAAAAAGTTGTTATGTGTTAATAGTAGGACTGTTAAGTTATGATTTTAGTATTTCTATACTAAGAATGAGCATGTTATTAACGATTAACTAATTTTATTACTAAGGTAATTTGATTATGTGATTAAAAACTCAAATCTTACATGATGAATGTACTTAGTTATATATATAATGTGGTAGTGACTAATTATGTCATGATGACATATATATATATATATATATATATATATATATATATATATATATATATATATATAAGACCCCAACTTTTATGAATAAAGATTAATTTTTCTCAAAATATATTTTTGAATATTATGGTGTGAATTTGATATAATGTTATAGTTGTGGGTATTATTTACAAATTTTGCAAAGTAAGCAAGTGGTTATATAATATTCGATTGGTCGGAGAATATTCGTTTTAATAGGAAATATTCGTACGACGACACAATCATTGGTGGACCCCACAATGAAAGTATTTTCGTAGTTAGAAAACGATAGAATTATCTTTTTATAAAAATAACGGCGAAAGTTTTACCGTTAAACTATTGAACTACCAGGTGGTAAAAGCACAATAATACGCGTGGTTGCATAGTAGCACACAGTATTGATTATTGATGCTTACGTGAGAAGTCACTCAGTTATACTCAATTATTGCTATAGTAATTGCTGCATAATTTCTTTCATATTATTGATTCAATTATTGTCACAGTATCATCTGCATAATATTTTATATTATTAAATAAATAATTGAGACGACAAAGTTATTCATATTAATATTTGCAATATTGACAATGTCTAGAAAGTTCTGTCAAGGAGATGTTTGGTCACCTAATTGCGCGCCAATAGGGAGAAATCCTTATTGGAAAGCCCCCTCTTTCATGTGAATGATCTAGTTGTTAAATATTGTGAGTTATAATATTAATAATGAATAAGTTCGTGTTGATTAAAGATGAAATTGATATTTCCATTATGTTGGGATTATTAGTGTTAGTGGAAATCGACATCTATTTCGATAATAATGGATGTTTGGAGGTTATATTGACCAATCAGATAATTAATCGGATAAATGAACAATTAATTACTATTAATTCACATGATTATAACTATTTGTTCACATATGTGTACTATTGATTCAGATGCACGTACTATTAGGGGAGGTTGTGCAAGATTGATAATACTTGCATGACTAAATTAAAAATGGAGGTATAGATGAAGGTACTATAATGTAATTATTTTTTCACATGATTGTACTATTGATTCGCAAGATGTACTATTAGGGGATGTGGTGCAAGTTTGATAATACTTGCAGGACTAAATTAAAAATGAAGGAAAAGATGAAAGTATTATACTGTAATATTTTGAGCCCCAAAACGTGCAATTATCGAAACTATATTTTCCAATAAATAAGCTCATTCTTCTTTCATTCTCACCAATTTACTAAGACTCACAAGAGCAATTATAGAAAGAGAAGCTATAGAGAGAGAAGCTTTAAAGAGAAAGAAGAAGAGAAGTCTGATACCGCACTATTCCAGTATCCAGTATCCAGTCTTCTTCTGAGGTAAGGGATATTATTTTTGTTAAGTATTCATAAGAAATAATATTTTCTTCCATACTCTGTAGTATGTGAGTAATATTATTTCATCTCATATTCCTGATTATACCATCATTCTGTTAAAGTATTGCTTCCATACTCCGTGAAATTAGTAGAATATCCTTGAAATTTGCGCTTTATCTAGTATCACTTCACAAGGATATTTTTTGAACATTCTTGTTAAATTTTAAGTTTTTCATGCCGGAGTACTGTCCATGAGTACTATTCATTTATACGGTACTATTTACAAAAGTACTATTTATGGGTACTATTCACAAAGTACTATTCACGAGTATTATTCACAAAGTACTATTCACGGAGTACTATTCTTGAAGTACTATTCACGGGGTACTATTCACCCGGGTACTATTCACCCAGAGTACTATTCATAACAAAAATTTATTTTTTTCGGTCCAAATCATTTTTGATACAGTATCATTCTTGAATTTTACTCCACAAAGCAGTATCATGTTGGCAATTTGAACATTATTGAATTCTGGATAAATTAAATTATAAATTTTTAAAATTTATCCTTTGATTTTATTTAATTGAATTCTTATATCATTGTCATCATCCTCATGCTTATATTGTGATGAAAGTCATCTTTGGCTTACGTGCATAGATGGACTGTGGATTGGTATGATTATGACCAGGGATCATTCGGTATAATCATGACCCATAATGTTACAAATGATGTGGTAAAAGTCCTTATTGGCTTGTAGTGCATTGATGGACAGTTGTTGGTATGATTATAACCAAGGATTATTCGGTATAATCATGACCATTGATGATTACATGAATATCCTTGGCCGTGGTGCATGGATGATTTGATGATGTGGTTTATTTATTAAGTTGAGTCTCAGCGATAAAGTTGATGAAAAAAACTTTTTAAATCATAGAAGAGAGTAGATAGCATGCTTTACTTGACTCTTCTAATGGATTGCTTGTTCCGCTGCAGTTAAACTTGATGTTTATTATATTTTATCAGTTTAACACTGTTGAAGGCTAACGATAATTTATTCTCATTATCTTAGTCATAATTTTCTTACTGGGCTAGTTGAGCTCACCCTATGTTTTCATTGTTCTCTTCAAGAAATGAGAATATCGCTGGGACTAGCCGGGGGACGGAGTGATGGTCCAGATGGTTGCATTAGTAGTCCTCCCTATTCAGTGAAATAGTGTGATAATAAATGTAATAAGGACTCCATTTGAGTTTGAATACTGTCTAGAAGAAAATATTTGTATTAAAACTCTCAGCTTATGTTTTGTCGTATTTTACACGACAGTTGTATAATTAAGTTGTACTTGAATTTTATACCATGTATTTGGCGACTCAGAATGAGTGATGTATACCTATTTTGGGGGCATCACAGTTGGTATCAAAGCTTAGGGATATGATCCCTGGCTGAGATGTGATACTAGAACTAGGAGGGGAGAGACGGGAAATTTCTTTGCTAGTATGACCTACCTAAGTTATTTGGTATTTTTTTGGTTAGTCAGAGTATATGGATAATATGTGACATGTCAATTAACCCTTATTTTGTGGCAGTATTTGAAAATGGTATCAGAAAATATTGAGATAAACAATGAAGCATATGAGACCGTTGAGTCACCAACGATCAATACCCATGATAATGTGCATCAAGATGGCAATAATCCTCAGGAAAATAACAACGCTGACCAAATGATGAATGATGGGATGTTCAGAGGCTTTATGCAATTCATGCAACATCAGGCGAGAACAACTCATGTTCAAAATGCATGGACAGTTGTTGGAATGATCATGACCATTATTGAATACACAAATATTCTTGGCCCGTAGTGCATGGATAATTGTGGTCGTGATACTAAAGAATATCCTTGGTTATAGTGCAGGGGTGATTCGATGATGTGGATTATTTATTAAGCTGAGTCCCAACGATAAAAGTGATGAAAAACCTTCTAAATTATAAAAGATAGTAGATTTTATTCTCTACTTGACTCTTTTAATGGATTGCTTGTTCCGCTGCAGTTAAACTTGATGTTTGTTATAGTGTATCAATTTAACACTGTTGAAGGCTAACGATAATATATTTTGCATTATCTTAGTCATAATATTTCCTACTGGGCTAGTTGAGCTCACCCTTTTACTTTTATTGTTCCCTTCAGGAAATGAGAACGTAGCCGGGACTAGTCGGGGAACGGAGTGACGGACCAGATGATAGCATTAGTAGTCCTCACTATTCAGTGAAATAGTGGAAAATAAATGTAATAATATTGAATTTGAGTTTGTATATTATCTCGAACGACAATATTTGTATTAAAACTCACGACTTATGTTTTAATAAATGTACTTTACACGGCAGTTGTATAATTAAGTTATATTTGTATTCTGTACCCTGTATTTGACGACTCAGAATAGGTGATGTATACCTATTTTGGGGGCATCATAGTTGGTATTAGAGCTTAGGGATATGGTCCCTGGCTAAGATGTGAGACTAGAACTAGGAGGGGAGAGACGGGGAATTCCTTCACTAGTATGACCTACCTAAGTTTAATTGGTATTTAATTGGTTGGTCAGAGTATATGGATAATATGTTGCATGTCAATTAACCCTTGTTTTGTGGCAGTATTTGAAAATGGCATCCAAAAATATTGAGAATAGCAATGGAGCACAAGAGACCGTTGAGTCTCCACAGATCAACAATTAGAATAATGTGCATCAGGAAGGCGACAATCCTTTTGAAAACAACAACACTGACCAAATGATGAACGATGGAATGTTCAGAGGCTTTATTCAATTCATGCAACATCAGGCGAGAACGACTCCTGTCCAAAATATAGGTGGAAACACTGGAAACTCTCGGTCGGTTACCGCTAAACAGTTCAAGGAGTTGGGACCACCGGAATTTATTGGAGAGCCAAAACCACTTAAGGCTGAAGCATGGATAAAGTAGATTACCAAGATATTTGATGTCTTGGGATGCTCCGAGGAGCAAAAGGTTCCCTTCGCCACCTTCATGTTGGGGGGAAAAGGCGATTCTTGGTGGGAATCAGAAAAAGCATCTGACTGGCGACTCAAGATGTCTTGGGAGAAGTTCCAAGATCTATTCAACGACAAGTACTTTCTTAAAAGTATTCGTCACATGAAGGAGGTGGAGTTTATCAAGTTGGAACAAAACAATATGGCCAGTGTCGCAATGACGAGGCTAAATTTGCGGAGTTATCCTGTTTGCATCCCATTTGGTCGATAATGAGGAGCGAATGACGCGAATGTTTTTAAGAGGTTTGAAACTGGAGATACGTTAATATCTTATTTCTCATAAACTGTGTTTGTATTCAGATGTTGTAAATAGGGCTCAGTTATTGGAGCGCGATAACGAGTCAACGCATCCAAGGGAAAGCAGCCGGCATCATGAAAATACCAGTGTTAACAGTCATCGAAACGGTGACAACAAGCGTGGAGGGAATCAACATGCCAAAAATGGTAACCACTTCGGTGGTAATCATAGCCAAGATAATAAGAATGGACATTTCAAGAAGAGGAGATTCAATAATGATGGAAAGACGTCAGCACCAACACCCGTTGTCAAGGAAGGAGAACGACCACCTATCATATGTTTCAAATGCGGAGGGGAGGGACACATCAGTCCAAACTGCGCGATGCCGTCCAAAGCATGTTATAATTAAGGAAGGGAAGGTCACTTAGCTCAATTTTGTCATTCACCGAAGACAAGTTTAGCTAGGATGGAGGCACCAAAGGCCGTCCCAGAAAAGTCAATGCCGGTAGTGCAAGGGAGAGCATTTGTTGTGACCTCCCAGAAAGCAAGGAAATCGACAAGGTTATCACGGGTAAGCTTATCATAAACTCTAGTGAAGTTTATACCTTATTTGATACCGGTTCTACCCATTCTTTTATTTCTCCTACTTGCGCTCAACGTTTAAATTTGACTCCAGAGAAATTAGACTTTGACTTATCTGTTGAAACTCCATTAGGAGAAATCTTCATTACATCCACTGTTTATAAGTTTTGTTTGATGCAAATCGGTAACGCGTTACGTTACACCGATCTTATCTCCTTAAAAATACTTGCATTTGGCGTGATTCTGTGGATTGATTGGTTAACTACTCATCATGCTAAAATTGATTGTTTTAGTAAGGTTGTTAGCTTTCATATTCCTAATAAACCTATTATCTTGAATTGAGCGACCAAACCATTAAAATCAATCACGGTCATCTCAAGCCATAAAGCTATTCGTTTATTGAAAAACGGATGTCAAGTTTTCTTAGCTCATGTCACGAATTTAAACAAAAATACGCCGCTTTTGAATGATATTTCATTGTTAATAAATTTCTGACGTATTCCCTCGAAGAACTTCCCGCCTACCCCGAGGCGTGAAATTGAATTTTGTATCGACCTTGAACCCCAAAACCCCATTTCCAAAGCCCCATATCGAATGGCTCTTATTGAACTTCAGAGTTAAAGACCTAATTAGGAATTGTTAGACATCGGTTTCATTCGTCTGGTACGTCTCCTTGGGGTGCTCCTGTTCTATTCGTGAAGAAGAAAGATGGGAGTATGCGACTTTGTATTGATTATCGGGAGTTGAATCATGTCACCATCAAAATAGGTACCCATTTCCACGTATTGATGACTTGTTTGACCAGTTGCAAGGCGCCAAATTCTTTTCAAAGATTGATCTTCGTTTAGGATATCATCAATTGAAGATTAGAACCGATGACATTCTAAAGACGACTTTGAAACTTCGATGACGGCATTATGAATTCCTAGTCATGTCCTTTGGATTGACTAATGCTCCTCTTGCCTTTATGGATATGATGAACCGGTATTCAAGGAATATTTGGATCATTTTGTGGTCGCTCTTTATTGATGACATCCTCATATATTCAAAAAGCCATGAAGATCATGAGCAACACTTGAGGCTGATACTCCAAAAGCTTCGTGAAAATAAGCTATATGCCAAGTTGAAGAAATGCGAGTTCTGGGTTAAGGAAGTTGCATTCCTTGGGCACGTGATATCAAATCATGGGATATCTGTTGACTCGGCAAAAATTGAAGCAATTCAAAGCTGGGAGCAACCTAAAGCAGTGACCGAAGTACGTAGCTTTCTCAGCTTAGCTGGTTGTTATCGGAGATTCGTAGAAGGGTTTTCTCGAATCGCTACTCCATTAACTCAGCTGGCTCAAAAAGATACAAATTTGGTTGGAGCATTGAATGTGAGAAGAGTTTTCAAGAACTCAAGAGGAGACTCATTTCAGCACCTGTTCTGACAATACCATCTGGCTCGGAGGGATTTGTCATCTACAGTGATGCTTCGGGCAAATGGTTAGGATGTGTTCTCATGCAACATGGAAAAGTCATAGCCTATGCCTCACGGCAACTCAAAGAATATGAGAGGAATTATCCTACTCATGATCTAGAGTTGGCAGCTGTCGTTTTTGCACTTAAAATTTGGAGGCATTACTTGTATGGGGAGAAAGTGGAAATCTTTATGGATTATAAAAGCCTCAAATATTTCTTCACTCAAAAGGAACTCAAAATGCGACAACGACGTTGGCTTGAATTGTTGAAAGATTATGATCATACCATCCAATACCATCCTGGAAAAGTGAACGTGGTAGCTGACGCATTGAGTAGAAGATCATATGCAAGTACGAGTGCGATATTGTCAACGCAAAGGCCCATTTTGTATGACTTGTAAAGGATGGAAATAGAGTTAAAGACTCCAAGGACCCACATGATGATGGCAAACATACGAGCAGAACCGACTTTAATCGATAAAGTTAAAGCTGCTCAAGCTACAGACCTGGAGCTAATGCGTATGAAGAAGAAAGTACAAGAAGGTGCTATTCCGGAAACAAGAATCGATGAGGAAGGAATACTTCCAGTCAACTCCAGACTTTGTGTTCATAACGACCCTGAGTTAAAGTATAAAATCATGATGGAGGCGCACAACACACCGTTTGCAATCCATCCTGGGAGTACCAAAATGTATCGTGATCTTCGATATACATTTTGGTGGAGCAATATGAAGAGAGAGATAGCGAGTTTATCTCAAGGTGTTTAACTTGTCAACGAGTCAAGTGCGAGCATCAAGTACCAAAAGGTCCATTGCAACCACTTGAAATTCCGTAATGGAAGTGGGAACACATTACTATGGATTTCACATTCTTTGGTCTTCCTAAGGTTTCTCAAGGCATAGATGCAATTTGGGTCATTGTTGATAGATTGACCAAGTCTGCTCATTTCCTACCTATACGAGAAACTTATACACTTGAACGTCTTGCTCAAATGCGTTACATAAACGAGATTGTAAGACCGTATGGTATGCCAATATCCATAGTTTCTGATCGAGACCTAAGATTCACTTCAAGATTTTGGGTTAGTTTGCAAAAAGCTATGGGCACGGATTTATGATTTAGCTCGGCATATCATCCTCGAACCAGACGGAGCGATCGGAGAGGACCATTCAAACTCTTGAAGATCTATTAAGACTCTGTGTCCTTGACTTCAAGGGAAGTTGGGATAAGTTCCTACCATTGGTGGAGTTTTCCTACAACAACATTTATCAATCAAGTATTGGCATGGCTCCATTTGAGGCGTTGTATAGAAGAAAGTGTCGTTCTCTAGTATGCTGGGATGACGTGGGTGAAGCAACGTTGTTGGGACCGGAGTTGGTACGTATGACTACGGAAAAGATACAAACGATCCGACAACGTATAAAAACCTCACAAGATCGACAAAAGAGTTATGCTGATCTTCATCGAAAGGACGTAGAATTCGATATTGGAGATCATGTGTTGTTACGTGTTGCTCCATGGAAAGGAGTTACAAGATTTATTGGCCCATTTTTAATCCTCGATCGTGTAGGAAACGTGGCCTATAGACTCGCCTTACCGCCAAGTATGTCTCATGTTCATAACATTTTTCATATCTCTATGTTACGTAAATATGTGAAAGACCCGAACCACATTATTGAATTAGAACCGGATGAGATAGCGGAAGATTTAATGTATGAAGAGGTACCTGTTAAAATCTTGGATAAGAAGGATCATATTCTACACTCCAAGGTTATTCCTCAAGTCAAAGTTTTGTGGAAAAACCACGATGTTGAGGAAATGACCTAGGAGTTAGAATCTGAAATGAAGTCAAGGTATCCTCACCTCTTCGACATACCTGGTACGCACCCTAGTTTCGAGGATGAAATTTCATAATAAGGGGGTGTTGTAAGACCCCAACTTTTATGAATAAAGATTAATTTTTCTCGAAATATATTTTTGAATATTATGGTGTGAATTTGATATAATGTTATAGTTGTGGGTATTATTTACAAATTTTGCAAAGTAAGCAAGTGATTATATAATATTCGATTGGTCGGAGAATATTTGTTTTAATAGAGAATATTCGTACGATGACACAATCATTGGTGGACCCCACAACGAAAGTATTGTCGTAGTTAGAAAATGGCGGTAATTATCTTTTATAAAAATAACTACGAAAGTTTTACTTAGTTAAACTATTAAACTACCCTTGATAAAAGTACGATGTCTGGCATGGTTGCATAGTAGCACATAGTATTGATTATTGATGCTTACGTGAGAAGTCACTTTCGGTTATACTCAATTATTGCTACGATAATTCTTTGCATAATATCTTTTATATTATTGATTTAATTATTGTCACAGTATCATCTGTATAATATTTTATATTATTAAATCAATAATTGAGACGACAAAGTTATTCATATTATTATTTGCAATATTGACAATGTCTAGAAAGTTCTGTCAAGGAGATGTTTGGTCACCTAATTGCGCGCCAATAGGGAGAAATCCTTATCGGAAAGCCCCCTCTTTCCTATGAATGATCTGGTTGTTAAATATTGTGAGTTATAATATTAATGATGAATAAGTTCGTGTTGGTTAAAGATGAAATTGATATTTCCATTATGTTGGGATTATTAGTGTTAGTGGAAATCGACATCTATTTCGATAATAATGGATGTCTAGAGGTTATATTGACCAATCGGGTAATTAATCAGATAAATGAGCAATTAATTACTATTAATTCACATGCTTATAACTATTTGTTCACATGTGTGTACTATTGATTCACATGCATGTACTATTAGGGGAGGTGGTGCAAGATTGATAATACTTGCATGACTAAATTAAAAATGGAGGTATAGCTGAAGGTACTATACTGTAATTATTTTTTTCACATGATTGTACTATTGATTCACAAGAGGTACTATTAGAGGAGGTGGTGCAAGTTTGATATACTTGTAGGACTAAATTAAAAATGAATGAAAAGATGAAGGTATTATACTGTAATATTTCGAGTCCAAAAACGTGCAATTATCGAAACTATATTTTCCTATAAATAAAAGCTCATTCTTCTTTCATTCTCACCAATTCACTAAGACTCACAAGAGCAATTATAGAAAGAGAAGCTATAGAGAGAGAAGCTTTAGAGAGAAAGTAGAAGAGAAGTCTGCTACCTCACTATTCTAGTATCCAGTCTTCTTCTGAGGTACGGGATATTATTTTAGTTCAGTATTCAAAAGAAATAATATTTTCTTCCATACTCTGTTGTATGTGAGTAATATTATTTTGTCTCGTATTCCTGATTATACCATCATTCTGTTAAAGTATTGCTTCTATACTCCGTGAAATTAGTAGAATATCCTTGAAATTTGCGCTTCATCTAGTATCGCTTCACAAGGATATTTTCTACACATTCTTGTTAAATTTTAAGTTTTTCATGCCGGAGTACTGTCCATGAGTACTATTCACAAAAATACTATTCACGGGTACTATTTATAAAGTACTATTCACGAGTATTATTCATAAAGTACTATTCACGAAGTACTATTCATGGGGTACTATTCTTTTCGGTCCAAATCATTTTTGATACAGTATCATTCTTGAATTTTACTCCACAAAGAAGTATCATGTTGGCAATTTAAACATTATTGAATTTTGGATAAATTAAATTATAAATCTTTAAAATTTATCCTTTGATTTCATTTAATTGAATTCTTATATCATTGTCATCATCCTCATCCTTATATTGTGATGAAAGTCATCTTTGGCTTACGTGCACAGATGGACTGTTGATTGGTATGATTATGACCATGGATCATTCGGTATAATCATGACCCGTAATGTTACAAATGATGTGGTAAAAGTCCTCATTGGCCTGTAGTGCATTGATGGACAGTTGTTGGTATGATTATAACCAAGGATTATTCGGTATAATCATGACCATTGATGATTACATAAATATCCTTGGCCGTGGTGCAGGGATGATTCGATGATGTGGTTTATTTATTAAGCTGAGTCTCAGCGAATAAGTTTGTAAGACTCCAACTTATTATAAATAAAATCGAATTTCCTCTAATTATTATTGTGAATAATAAGGTGTTAATTTGATATAATGCTTTGGTTATGGGTGAAATGTGCAAATTTTGCAAAATAAGCAAGTGGTTATAAAATATTCATTGTTATCGGAGAATATTCGTTTGGTCGTGGAAGATTCTTTCTGTCGGGGAATATTCGTACGACGACGCAGCCATTTGTGGGCCCCATAACGGATAACGGTCGGATGACAAAAATGACAAATTTGAGTTTTTACAAATAACGACGTAGTTGTTACCGTTAACACTGTTGGAATATCCGGTGGTTAAAATACAGTAATACGCATGGTTGCACAGTAGCACACAGTTTTGCATAGTATTTATGAATTATTGATTCTTACGTAAGAAGTCACTACTCAATAATTGTTACAGTAATTACTGTTCAATATTTTATTTTATTGGTTCAATAATTGTTGCATTGATATTTTATATTATTGTCACTGCACAGTATTTCCTATTATCAGATCAATAATTCATATTATTTGAATAATATTATGAGATAACATTATTGGCAATGTCTAGAAAGTTCTGTCAAGGAGAGGTTTGGTCACCTAATTGCGCGCCAGTAAGGAGAAATCCTTATCGAAAAGTCCCCTCTTTCCTGGGAACTGCCTGGTTGTCATAAATGTGATTTTGTAATATTATTTGTGAATAATTAATTATTGATTTATATGATAAGGAAATATTTATTTGATACGGATTTAAATGATGGATTTATTTATGTGGTTATAAATGAAGGAATTAATGTTGAGGTGTTTTATCAGTATTTTGTCGGAATGGAGCTATTAAAAATCAAACAAGTGTTCTTGAGATATATTGCGTGAGTTATAATTTTTAATCTGACCGTTGGATCGTTGTGATTTTTGGATATATTATACATATATAAGTTGAGTATATGTCCACAAATTTTGAACCGTTAAAAATGAACGTATGATTTGTTATGAATTTTAAGAGGTGACTGGTTCAAAAATTATTGAAGTTTCAGAATTTATCATTTTGGTGGAAAATTCTAGAATTGGTGGGCCCCACTTTTGGTTGGTGAGAAATGTACTCAAATTGAATTTCAAATGTGGTGGGTGGCAATAGTAGGAGGTAAAGTCATCAGGTAGCAGGTCAAGTTTGCTTCGGCGTGCTAACATTTTCCTATAAATAGAGGGCTAAGTTAGAATTGAAAATCACACCAGAAACAAGTTTTCTTTCTCTCTATATTATTGAGTGTATTTTGTGAGTATTTAGATACTTTGAGAGTTGTTATTCAGTACAAGTTTCATTCAGCATCATATCCGATATTCCATTCCGAAGTACGGTTTCTTTGAGGTAAGGGATGTTATCTTCTTCCTAATGATGTTATTCTTTCAATATCATTATACCGAAATATTGTTATGGATTTTATTGTGGAATTTTTACCTTTTTGTGCCATAGTTACTATTCACGTATACGACACTATTCACCGAAAAATAAAATTTTCTTATTTTTGTCCAAGATTTCCTTTATGGTTACTATCTTTGATTGTATCTATGTTTTGATCTTTATTTTTGAATTCTGCTTCAAAATTGGTTATTATGGAGTATTATTGAACTTGGATAAACTGTAATACGAATCCCTAATATTTGTTCTTTTATCTCACTAGATTCATTTTCTTTAAAATATTTTTCATAATCCTCAGTCCTAAATAATGATATTAATGAATATTTTTGGCCTGTAGTGCAAAGATGAATGATTACCTAATGAATATCTTTGGCCCGTAGTGCAAAGATGAACAGGTGTTGAGATGAACATGACCAACTGGTGATACAAATGAATATCTCTGGCATGTAGTGCAAAGATGAATATTTGATTCAAGATGTATATTGATTGATGTTATAGGGATAAAATATTGATGATGGACTTTTAAATCTTAGAAGATAGTAGAATTCTTTCTCTACTTGACTCTTCTAATGGATTGTTGTTTCTGCTGCAGTTGTTGATCTAAAACTTGTAGTCTATTATATTTTATCAGAGTTTTCCCTGTTGAAGACTAATGATAATTTGTTGTATATTATCTTAGTCATAATATTCTTTACTGGGCTAGTTGAGCTCACCCTTTTCCTTTTTGTTCCATTGTTTTCTCAGGAGGAGAGAATTTAGCAGGAACTAGCCGGGGTATAGAGTGATGATTCAAGATAGTTGTTTTAGTAGTCCTCACTATTTTGTAAAATAGTGTATCAATAATTGTAATGAGCACTCCTTTTGAGTTTGTATACTCTCTATTAGACAATAGTTGTATTCAAACTCACAATATATGTGTTGTCGTATTTGGCACGACAATTGTATTATTGAAGTTGTATTTGTTTCTATACCATGTATTTGGCGACTCAGAATAGGTGATGTATACCTATTTTGGGGGCGTCACAGTTGGTATCAAAGCTTAGGGATATGATCCCTGGCTGAGATGTGAGATAAGAACTAGGAGGGGAGAGTCGGGGAATTCCTTCGCTAGTATGACCTTATTTGTTATTTGGTTGGTCAGTCAGAGCATATGGTTAATATGTGATAGGTTAATTTGTTAATTAACCCTTGTTTTTATGGTAGTATTTAAGAATGGCAGCGGGAAATATTAACGATGGAGTGAATGAGACAGTGGAGACACCTTTAATCACTACCCAGAGGAACGTGCAACAGGAATGCAATATTCCTCCTATAAACAACACTACCGAACAAATGATGGAATGATGGGATGTTTAGAAGTTTTTTGCAATTCATACAAAATCAGACGAGGGAGACTCGTGTACAAAATATGGGTGGAAATGATAGCAATGCGCGGCTTGTCACAGCCAAGCAGTTCAAGAAGTTGGGACCACCGTAATTTATTGGAAAGCCGGATCCGATCAAGGAGGAAATGTGGGTCAAGCAAATTACCAAGATATTCAATGTCTTGGGATGCACGGAGGAACATAAGGTTCCATTCGCCACCTTTATGTTCTGCGGTGAGGCAGACTACTGGTGGGAGTCTATGAAGCATACCCAGCCTGCCGCACTCAACATGTCTTGGGAAACGTTTTAGAAACTATTTAATGACAAGTACTTTCCTGAAAGTATTCATCATATGAAGGAGGTGGAGTTTATCAGACTGGAACAAAACAACATGACAGTATCCCAGTACGAGACGAAGTTTGCAGAGTTATCCAGGTTTGCACCTCATTTGGTCGAGAATGAGGAACGAATGACGAAGATGTTTATGAGAGGTCTAAAACCCGAGATTCGACAATATCTTATCTCTCATAATTTTTTTTTATATTCAGATGTTGTAAACAGGGCTCAATTATTAGAGCGAGATAATGAGTATATTCAACCAAAGGACCATAACTGAGGTCATACCTATTGGCGTGATCATAGGAGAGTAATGACAACCAAATGGGAGGAAATCATTCAGACAAAAGCAGTAACCACTCTGGTGGTAATCGTGGCCATGAAAATAGAAGAAGCGAGTCGGGAGGAGATTTTAAGAGGAGAAGGTACAACAATGATAACGTGAAGACGTCAGCACAAACATCAACTATTTCTAGGGGAGGAGAACGAGCACCGGTCGTTTGTCTTGTTGCGGGAAAGAGGGACACATCAGCCCAAACTGCTCACAACAATCAAAGGTGTGTTATAACTGTGGAAAGAATGTTCATATAGCTAGAGATTGTCTAGTTGCGAAACCAAGTTCAATGGGGATGGTGACACCAAAGGCTATCCCAGACAAGTCAAAGTCGGTGGTTGATGAGTGCATATTATTTATTTATTTTGATTCCATTATATTTAGTTTTATTGCATGTTACATGTGTATATGAGCTTATTAAAGTGTTTAATGATTTCAGGTGGAATTGGAGCTGAAATGAGGAAAAAAGGAAAATTGTAGGATTTTTAGCATTAAGTTGAATGCATGGTCTTGGCTTGGGACTTGAATTTTATTGTAGAGCTCTTCTTTAGCTTTCCGGAACATTTTGAACCGTCCCAATCGGAGTTCATATGAAAAAGTTATGATCTTTTTACTAAACAGACATTGAACCTCAAAGTTTGGAAGTTGCAATTTACACAGAAGCCAGACTTTGTCAATACTCAAAGAATGAAAGTTGTAGCTCTCGTCGATATCTTCGTTTTGATAGGTAGCAGGCCCCGTAACTCCTCCAGGATCAAAAGTTATGATTGTTTTACCAAAGGACGTCGCAGCAGAAAATGGAAATTCGCCCCAGCGAATTTAAGCGGGAAAATTGGGAAATCTTGGATATTTGGAAAGTTTCTAAATGCAGATTTTGGCAGACTTCTACATAGAATTGGATTGATATTTCTATTAGAATTAGGATATCTTTAGACTAAGATTTATTTCCAAATTAGATTCTATTTCTTTATGGAAACTAGTTATGATTTGTAATTCCTTTTAGGATTTGGATTTCTACTTCCTATAGGATTTAGGACTTTGTCTAGCACTATAAATAGAGGATGCTAGTCAGGGTTTTATTAATTCAATCATCTACAACATTGGAGGATTGAAGACATGAGCTAAGTTCTTTTTATACAATTCTAAGGGATGTTGAACCTTATTTATAATTAATGGTAATTGAGTATTCATTATTTATTCCTTCTCACATGAAATTCATTCTCGATAATCTGATTTAATTTTTGAATGCTATTTGACTTAACTGATTTGATTTCTGCAGGATTGAGTTGGTTAACAAATATCATATGCTAGATCAAGGAATAATATTACATGTAATTGATATTGTTCCTAATCACAAGTAGTAATTAGTAATACAAGATTGTGGACAAGCTTTTGAGTATTGCTATGATTATTAGAAGACAAGTTAAACAATCCGAGCTTATGTGTTTGTTGCTTGGAATAGTCTAATTCCCTAGTTCTTAATGCTGCTATTATATTAAATCTAGAGAGCTTATTCTAGGTTATATAATTGTTAGAATCTTGTGAAGAGCTTGTTTCATTGAGTGACAATCTAAGGGGAGTTTCGGGTAGCAGAGCTTGTTGTTACCTAGGGCTATTAGTTTCATTGTTTATTCTTATTAGTTTATTCTTTTTAATTTAATTAATTAATTCAAAATCCCCTTTTCATTAGAAATCATAGGATAAATATAAAACAAATCACTCTATGTGGGATTGATCCTTGCTTACTACTGTGCTAATTGTTTAAATTTGTAAAGTGAAAGTGAGGTTAATTTAGGAGTGTAAACGACAGCTCCCAGTGGTTCCTAGAAGGGCGTTTGTCGTGACTGCCCAAAATACGAGGAACCCAAACGAAGTGATCACGGGTAAACTAATCATAAAATCATGTGAAGTTTATACCTTATTAGATATCGGTTCTACTCATTCTTTTATCTCTCCTGCTTGTGCTCAATGTTTAAACTTGACTCCGGAGAAGTTAGACCTTGACTTATCTGTTGAGACTCTATTAGGAGAAACTTTCATTACATCTACTGTTTATAAATCTTGCTTGATTCAAGTGGGTACCATCACATTACCTGCTGATCTTATTTCGTTGAAAATTCTTGCATTTGATGTGATTTTAGGAATTGATTGGTTAACCACTCATCATTCTAAAATTGATTGTTTTCGTAAGGTTGTCAGTTTTCATATTCCTAACCAACCTGTTATGCGAATTCAAACAACCAAACCACTAAAATACATCGCTGTCATATCAAGCCATAAAGCTATTCGTTTATTAAAAAACGGATGTCAAGCTTTCTCAGCCCATGTCACGGACTTGAACAAAAACACGTCAGATTTGAATAATATTTCTGTTGTTAGTGAATTTCCTGACGTATTTCCTGAAGAACTTTCCGGTCTACCCCCAGAACGTTAAGTTGAATTCTTTATTGACCTTGAACCTGGTACAAAGCCCATTTCTAAAATCCCATATCAAATGACTCCTATTGAACTTCAGGAGTTAAAAGTCCAACTACAGGAGTCACTACTACAAAACAGTAAATAGACAACGCGGAAAAAACGTTATGATTTCAGTCAAAAAAACGTCGTGGTTAAGGGTGTTGTCTATTTGACACCCTTACACAACGTTTTTAAAATGTTGTAGTTAAACACATTACACAACGTTTTTAAGAAAAAAAACGTTGTAGTTTTTTTTTTCCCATAAATTAGCAGATACTTAAAAATGTTGTAGAAATTATGATTCCACAACGTTTTCTGGATAAAAACGTTGTAGTTTAATATATCAAACAACGTTTTTAACCAATTTATACAACATTTTTAAAATGTTGTAGATGAAGAAAAAAAAAAGAAAAAAAGGTCGTGGTTCACCTATATTACCAATGCACCTGCAATGCCATGATATATAGCTAAAAGGTCTAAATTCTCATTTAAATTTAAAACTAAATTGTATAAACCATTCAAAATACATCCCAATAATACCATTCGTTTACAATTTCAAATGTCTCAAGCATTGATTAAGAAATAACATGAATTAAAAAATACAAGTGAAACTAAATTTCTTTCAAAGACAATGAGACTAAATTTCTTTCAAGGAGGAAATGTGGGTCAAGCAAATTACCAAGATATTCAATGTCTTGGGATGCACGGAGGAACATAAGGTTCCATTCGCCACCTTTATGTTCCGCGGTGAGGCAGACTACTGGTGGGAGTCTATGAAGCATACCCAGCCTGCCGCACTCAACATGTCTTGGGAAATGTTTTAGAAACTATTTAATGACAAGTACTTTCCTGAAAGTATTCATCATATGAAGGAGGTGGAGTTTATCAGACTGGAACAAAACAACATGACAGTGTCCCAGTACGAGACGAAGTTTGCAGAGTTATCCAGGTTTGCACCTCATTTGATCGAGAATGAGGAACGAATTACGAAGATGTTTCTGAGAGGTCTAAAACCCGAGATTCGACAATATTTTATCTCCCATAATTTTTTTTATATTCAGATGTTGTAAACATGGCTCAATTATTAGAGCGAGATAATGAGTATATTCAACCAAAGGACCATAACCAGGGTCATACCGGTGGGAGCGGTCATAGGAGCAATGACAACCAGCGGGGAGGAAATCATTCAGACAAAAGCAGTAACCACTCTGGTGGTAATCGTGGCCATGAAAATAGAAGAAGCGAGTCGGGAGGAGATTTCAAGAGGAGAAGGTACAACAATGATAACGTGAAGACGTCAGCACAAACATCAACTATTTCTAGGGGAGGAGAACGAGCACCGGTCGTTTGTCTTGTTGCGGGAAAGAGGGACACATCAGCCCAAACTGCTCACAACAATCAAAGGTGTGTTATAATTGTGGAAAGAATGTTCATATAGCTAGAGATTGTCTAGTTGCGAAACCAAGTTCAATGGGGATGGTGACACCAAAGGCTATCCCAGACAAGTCAAAGTCGGTGGTTGATGAGTGCATATTATTTATTTATTTTGATTCCATTATATTTAGTTTTATTGCATGTTTCATGTGTATATGAGCTTATTAAGGTGTTTAATGATTTTAGGAGGAATTGGAGCTGAAATGAGGAAAAAAGGAAAATTGCAGGGTTTTTAGCATTAAGTTGGATGCATGGTCTTGGCTTGGGACTTGAATTTTATTGTAGAGCTCTTCTTTAGCTTTCCGGAACATTTTGAACCGTCCCAATCGGAGTTCATATGAAAAAGTTATGATCTTTTTACTAAACAGACGTTGAACCTCAAAGTTTGGAAGTTGCAATTTACACAGAAGCCAGACTTTGTCAATACTCAAAGAATGAAAGTTGTAGCTCTCGTCGATATCTTCGTTTTGATAGGTAGCAGGCCCCGTAACTCCTTCAGGATCAAAAGTTATGATTGTTTTACCAAAGGACGTCATGAAGAAATGGAAATTCGCCCCAATGAATTTAAGCGGAAAATTGGGAAATCTTGGATATTTGGAAAGTTTCTAAATGCGATTTTAAGCGGACTTCTACATAGAATTGGATTGATATTTCTATTAGAATTAGGATATCTTTAGACTAAGATTTATTTCCAAATTAGATTCTATTTCTTTATGGAAACTAGTTATGATTTGTAATTCCTTTTAGGATTTGGATTTCTACTTCCTATAGGATTTAGGACTTTGTCTAGCACTATAAATAGAGGATGCTAGTCGTGGGTTTTATTAATTCAATCATCTACAACATTGGAGGATTGAAGACATGAGCTAAGTTCTTTTATACAATTCTAAGGGATGTTGAACCTTATTTATAATTAATGGTAATTGAGTATTCATTATTTATTCCTTCTCACATGAAATTCATTCTCGATAATCCGATTTAATTTTTTGAATGCTATTTGACTTAACCGATTTGATTTACTGCAGGATTGAGTTGGTTAACAAATATCATATGCTAGATCAAGGAATAATATTACATGTAATTGATATTGTTCCTAATCACAAGTAGTAATTAGTAATACAAGATTGTGGACAAGCTTTTGAGTATTGCTATGATTATTAGAAGACAAGTTAAACAATCCGAGCTTATGTGTTTTTGTTGCTTGGAATAGTCTAATTCCTAGTTCTTAATGTCGCTATTATATTAAATCTAGAGAGCTTATTCTAGGTTATATAATTGTTAGAATCTTGTGAAGAGCTTGTTTCATTGAGTGACAATCTAAGGGGAGTTTCGGGTAGCAGAGCTTGTTGTTACCTAGGGCTATTAGTTTCATTGTTTATTCTTATTAGTTTATTCTTTTTAATTTAATTAATTAATTCAAAATCCCCTTTTCATTAGAAATCATAGGATAAATATAAAACAAATCACTCTATGTGGGATTGATCCTTGCTTACTACTGTGCTAATTGTTTAAATTTGTAAAGTGAAAGTGAGGTTAATTTAGGAGTGTAAACGATGTACCTCCCAATGGTTCCTAGAAGGCGCTTTGTCGTGGATCGCCCAAAATCGAGGAACCCAAACGAAGTGATCACGGGTAAACTAATCATAAAATCATGTGAAGTTTATACCTTATTAGATATCTGCTTCTACTCATTCTTTTATCTCTCTCGCTTGTGCTCAATGTTTAAACTTGACTCTAGAAGTTAGACCTTGACTTATCTGTTGAGACTCTATTAGGAGAAACTTTCATTACATCTACCGCTTATAAATCTTGCTTGATTCAAGTGGGTACCATCACATTACCTGTTTGATCTTATTTCGTTGAAAATTCTTGCATTTGATGTGATTTTAGGAATTGATTGGTTAACCACTCATCATTCTAAAATTGATTGTTTTCGTAAGGTTGTCGGCCATATTTCTAACCAACCTCATTATGCGAATTCAAACAACCAAACCACTAAAATACATCATTTGTCATATCAAGCCATAAAAGCTATTCGCTTATTAAAAAAGCGGATGTCAAGCTTTCTCGGCCCATGTCACGGACTTGAACAAAAACACGCCGATTTGAATAATATTTACATTGTTAGTGAATTTCCGGACGTATTTCCTGAAGAACTTTCCGGTCTACCCCCAACGTTAAGTTGAATTCTTTATTGACCTTGAACCCGGTACAAAGCCCATTTCTAAAATCCCATATCAAATGACTCCTATTGAACTTCAGGAGTTAAAAGTCTAACTACAGGAGTCACTACTACAAAACAGTAAATAGACAACGCGGAAAAAACGTTATGATTTCAGTCAAAAAAACGTCGTGGTTAAGGGTGTTGTCTATTTGACACCCTTACACAACGTTTTTAAAATGTTGTAGTTAAACACATTACACAACGTTTTTAAGAAAAAAACGTTGTAGTTTTTTTTTTCCCATAAATTAGCAGATACTTAAAAATGTTGTAGAAATTATGATTCCACAACGTTTTCTGGATAAAAACGTTGTAGTTTAATATATCAAACAACGTTTTTAACCAATTTATACAACATTTTTAAAATGTTGTAGATGAAGAAAAAAAAAAGAAAAAAAGGTCGTGGTTCACCTATATTACCAATGCACCGCAATGCCATGATATATAGCTAAAAGGTCTAAATTCTCATTTAAATTTAAAACTAAATTGTATAAACCATTCAAAATACATCCCAATAATACCATTCGTTTACAATTTCAAATGTCTCAAGCATTGATTAAGAAATAACATGAATTAAAAAATACAAGTGAAACTAAATTTCTTTCAAAGACAATGAGACTAAATTTCTTTCAAGGAGGAAATGTGGGTCAAGCAAATTACCAAGATATTCAATGTCTTGGGATGCACGGAGGAACATAAGGTTC
The DNA here is from genome assembly GCA_020205605.1 of Panax ginseng. Taxonomy (NCBI): domain Eukaryota; kingdom Viridiplantae; phylum Streptophyta; class Magnoliopsida; order Apiales; family Araliaceae; genus Panax; species Panax ginseng. The sequence continues at coordinate 94,204,227 of CM035136.1, read as the reverse complement.
CATTCGCCACCTTTATGTTCCATGGTGAGAGGCGCATTCACCGGTGGGAGTCTATGAAGCATACCCACTTTCGCCGTGACTCAACATGTCTTGGGAAATGTTTTAGAAACTATTTAATGACAAGTACTTTCCTCGAAAGTATTCATCATATATGAAGGAGGTGGAGTTTATCGACCGAACAAAACAACATGACAGTGTCCCAGTACGAGACGAAGTTTGCAGAGTTATCCAGGTTTGCACCTCATTTGATCGAGAATGAGGAACGAATTACGAAGATGTTTCTGAGAGGTCTAAAACCCGAGATTCGACAATATTTTATCTCCCATAATTTTTTTTATATTCAGATGTTGTAAACATGGCTCAATTATTAGAGCGAGATAATGAGTATATTCAACCAAAGGACCATAACCGTGGTCATAATACAAATGGGGAGCTGGGTCATAGGAGCAATGACAACCAAATGGGAGGAAATCATTCGAAAAAAAGCAAGAACCACTCTGGTGGTAATCGTGGCCATGAAAATAGAAGAAGCGAGCCTGGGAGGAGATTTCAAGAGAGAAGGTACAACAATGATAACGTGAAGACGCCAAAGACAAACATCAACTATTTCTAGGGGAGGAGAACGAAAGCACATCGTTTGTCTTGTTAAGGGAAAGAGGGACACATCAGCCCAAACTGCTCACAACAATCAAAGGTGTGTTATAATTGTGGAAAGAATGTTCATATAGCTAGAGATTGTCTAGTTGAAACCAAGTTCAATGGGGATGGTGACACCAAAGGCTATCCCGCATAAGTCAAAGCTCTGGGTTGATGAGTGCATATTATTTATTTATTTTGATTCCATTATATTTAGTTTTATTGCATGTTTCATGTGTATATGAGCTTATTAAGGTGTTTAATGATTTTAGGAGGAATTGAGTCAAAATGAGGAAAAAAGGAAAATTGCAGGGTTTTTAGCATTAAGTTGGATGCATGGTCTTGGCTTGGGACTTGAATTTTATTGTAGAGCTCTTCTTTAGCTTTCCTGAACATTTTGAACCGTCCCAATCGGAGTTCATATGAAAAAGTTATGATCTTTTTACTAAATAGACGTTGAACCTCAAAGTTTGGAAGTTGCAATTTACACAGAAGCCAGACTTTGTCAATACTCAAAGAATGAAAGTTGTAGCTCTCGTCGATATCTTCGTTTTGATAGGTAGCAGTCCCCGTAACTCCTTCGTGGATCAAAAGTTATGATTGTTTTACCAAAGGACGTCATGAAGTTAGAAAATGGAAATTCGCCCCAAATGAATTTAAGCGGGAAAATTGGGAAATCTTGGATATTTGGAAAGTTTCTAAATGCGATTTTGGCGATTTCTACATAGAATTGGATTGATATTTCTATTAGAATTAGGATATCTTTAGACTAAGATTTATTTCCAAATTAGATTCTATTTCTTTATGGAAACTAGTTATGATTTGTAATTCCTTTTAGGATTTGGATTTCTACTTCCTATAGGATTTAGGACTTTGTCTAGCACTATAAATAGAGGATGCTAGTCGTGGTTTTATTAATTCAATCATCTACAACATTGGAGGATTGAAGACATGAGCTAAGTTCTTTTATACAATTCTAAGGGATGTTGAACCTTATTTATAATTAATGGTAATTGAGTATTCATTATTTATTCCTTCTCACATGAAATTCATTCTCGATAATCTGATTTAATTTTTTGAATGCTATTTGACTTAACCGATTTGATTTCTGCAGGATTGAGTTGGTTAACAAATATCATATGCTAGATCAAGGAATAATATTACATGTAATTGATATTGTTCCTAATCACAAGTAGTAATTAGTAATACAAGATTGTGGACAAGCTTTTGAGTATTGCTATGATTATTAGAAGACAAGTTAAACAATCCGAGCTTATGTGTTTGTTGCTTGGAATAGTCTAATTCCTAGTTCTTAATGTCGCTATTATATTAAATCTAGAGAGCTTATTCTAGGTTATATAATTGTTAGAATCTTGTGAAGAGCTTGTTTCATCGAAAGTGACAATCTAAGGGGAGTTTCTGCAAAGCAGAGCTTGTTGTTACCTAGGGCTATTAGTTTCATTGTTTATTCTTATTAGTTTATTCTTTTTAATTTAATTAATTAATTCAAAATCCCTTTTCATTAGAAATCATAGGATAAATATAAAACAAATCACTCTATGTGGGATTGATCCTTGCTTACTATCTTGTGCTAATTGTTTAAATTTGTAAAGTGAAAGTGAGGTTAATTTAGGAGTGTAACGACAGCCCCCCGTTGGTTCCTAGAAGGCGCTTGTCGTGATCGCCCAAAAATACGAGGAACCCAAACGAAGTGATCACGGTAAACTAATCATAAAATCATGTGAAGTTTATACCTTATTAGATATCTGCTTCTACTCATTCTTTTATCTCTCCCGCTTGTGCTCAATGTTTAAACTTGACTCGGGAAGTTAGACCTTGACTTATCTGTTGAGACTCTATTAGGAGAAACTTTCATTACATCTACATCGCTTATAAATCTTGCTTGATTCAAGTGGGTACCATCACATTACCTCACCGATCTTATTTCGTTGAAAATTCTTGCATTTGATGTGATTTTAGGAATTGATTGGTTAACCACTCATCATTCTAAAATTGATTGTTTTCGTAAGGTTGTCAGTTTTCATATTCCTAACCAACCTGTTATGCGAATTCAAACAACCAAACCACTAAAATACATCGCTGTCATATCAAGCCATAAAGCTATTCGCTTATTAAAAAAGCGGATGTCAAGCTTTCTCAAATTTATGTCACGGACTTGAACAAAAACACGCCGATTTGAATAATATTTACATTGTTAGTGAATTTCCGACGATTTCTGAAGAACTTTCCTACCTCACCCCGTAACGTTAAGTTGAATTCTTTATTGACCTTGAACCTGGTACAAAGCCCATTTCTAAAATCCCATATCAAATGACTCCTATTGAACTTCAGGAGTTAAAAGTCTAACTACAGGAGTCACTACTACAAAACAGTAAATAGACAACGCGGAAAAAACGTTATGATTTCAGTCAAAAAAACGTCGTGGTTAAGGGTGTTGTCTATTTGACACCCTTACACAACGCTTTTAAAATGTTGTAGTTAAACACATTACACAACGCTTTTAAGAAAAAAAGCGTTTTTTTTTTTTCCCATAAATTAGCAGATACTTAAAAATGTTGTAGAAATTATGATTCCACAACGTTTTCTGGATAAAAACGTTGTAGTTTAATATATCAAACAACGTTTTTAACCAATTTATACAACATTTTTAAAATGTTGTAGATGAAGAAAAAAAAAAGAAAAAAAGGTCGTGGTTCACCTATATTACCAATGCACCTGCAATGCCATGATATATAGCTAAAAGGTCTAAATTCTCATTTAAATTTAAAACTAAATTGTATCAACCATTCAAAATACATCCCAATAATACCATTCGTTTACAATTTCAAATGTCTCAAGCATTGATTAAGAAATAACATGAATTAAAAAATACAAGTGAAACTAAATTTCTTTCAAAGACAATGAGACTGAACTTGCACTCAGAGGCCTAGCCTGGTTCTTATATGGAATTACCTGTTTACTGAATAGCAATAACAATAAAAATGACCCCAAAAGATCAGAAAGGGTACCTCCAAAATAAAAGATATTATAGGAAAATTATAAAAGAAAAGGGTCACTTTACCTGAAAGCAGGCTGTTTTAGCAACTCGATAACAAAGTATTTTAACTGCTTACTGGTAAAGAACCTAACTTAAGACTAGTTTAGCTTAAAAGCATTTGAAATTGTTTTGATGGAAAAAAGATGTAGAAAAAAATAATTACCCCATCAGATGCTGCAATAATTGAGTGCAAATTAGGTATAGAGTCTGCACTCTCGATTTTTGGAATAACATGTATATCCACGCCACAGCCTACAAAGGCAATAAGAGAGTGACAATAAAATTAGAACTGCAGTAGTATATATCTATATGTAACATGATATTAACCTTATTCCATTATTTCTAAGAATATCCATGTAAGCTTACTTTTCAAATAATTCTTCAATTCATGCACCACTGCTGCATCTTTAACAAAGGAAACATCATAGAAGTCTACTTTATTGTCCACTCCAAACTTGATGTCATCCCAGTCCTTTTTTGTTGCACATCATTTGACGCAGTTATGTTCATTTACAAAACAAACAGTTAGCACTCTGTTGTAGGAAGACAAACATTTATAAAAATGAAGTCATTAGATGGTCAGTGCTTGGAGATAACCAGTGATGGATGGCAGTGTAGCACTTTTTCCTCAAACATTTAGATGTCGCCTCGACTTGAGCTCTCCTCCATCAACAACTTCACATTTTACTGAATCTTCGGTTTTGGACTTGACCACTAACGACACCATACCACCTACAACATAAAGCAAGTGCAGGTGCAAATACAACATCAAAAAATTGTTCTTCTTTTTCTTTGTAAGTAACAAGTTTCATAATAATATAGGCAAATAACCTCCAGTCCTCCCCAAATGCTGGTCAAGAATCAGGATAAGCCTTGATAAATATTGTGGAGGATAAATTGAATTGAAAATAAACTTGAAATCTCAAAATATGAAGGTAAAGGGAAGAAACATTAACACACTTGTGTGTACATTAATCCACATGCCTTATCCCACTGAAATAAAAGAACAACAAATTTAGTATTCAACAAAGATACCAAATCACAAGGATACCAAATCTGACTAGCTATACTGATGTATGGCAAGATAACTGACCAATCACAGAAATGACTTTTAACATAATTCCTAACCACGTAAAATGTTAACACATATTTGAGGAGCAAGCTGGTGTACTGATGTGAGAAGACAAAGACATAAAATTAAATGACACTTTTAATAATATTGACTTCCTCTTCCAACAAGGCCTGTTAAGATCCACCCTTCTGAACATAAGTCAATATTCTTTTAACAAACATTTACGTACCATATAATAATTAACGAAAGATTCACCCTTCTGTATAAACCTAGCAACTGAGAATGCCAAATCTTCAGCAGGACGGTAAGGAACAGCACCTCCAAAATTAGTAAACCTGGAACAAAATTTTATAGGAATAATTTGTAAGGAAATGAATTGCAGCACTCTTATAAACTTGTTGGTGAGTAGAAGGTAAGGACTAAGGACAAAGAAAAGAAGCATATATTAGATGAGAAGCCTGCAAATTTACCATCCTGTCCAGGCTTCAGTCCACATTTTGGGTTTATAAGCCTTGTTAGGATAGAAGTAGTCGCAATAAAAACCATTGCAAGCATTGATCTGTAAAAACAAAACTGAATTAAAATGAGTTTTAAGAATAAAAAGGAAGTAAAAGCATCATTGCAAATAAGTATTCATACAATTGTAACTGATAGAAAGATCCTTCCTATGACTATGATTTAATAAGACAACCATATGAGTGTCGAGTAGTAATGATTAATAAAAACTTATAATTTTTTTATCAGGATGACTAATGTCAGAGAATCTAGTCAGGCTAAGGAGGAAGGACCTTAGATGCCTAAAGAGGAGGAGTCTCGTGGCATTCAGGTGGTTTGGGAACAACTACTTCCACGGGAGTCAGCCCCGTTAGTCACAGTGGTTGAAGATGAGGATGATGATGTGGAGACGGATGAGGAGGATCTCATTGAGCTGCCACAGTCGAATGAGGATGACGAGGACGAGGAAGAAGAGATTCCATTGAACTCGATAGATGCTCGTATGTATGATGAAGTCTACGACCGTAATGTGGAACTTCAAGATACCGTCGAGGAGTTGCAAGAGATAGTAGCTGAACAACAGACCTCGATGGCATAGAAGGACGATGAGATCCAGGATCGAGATGAACGTCTGACTAATGTCGAAGAGAAGCTGGTCCACACTGAAGGAGAGAAAGAACAGCTGATCGAGGAGATCGAAGAACTGAAGAACAAGCTAAAGGAAGAATCTACTAAGAGGGCAAGAGCTGAAGACGCATATGAGGAAGCTTTTCAATGAGCCGAGATAGCAGTAAGAGACGCGCAAGAAAAGAGGATGAAGATGCAGGAGATGAATAACGTATTCACCACCCTGATTAATCGAGCTCAAGATCGGGTCATGGGTTATCCGATTCAGTTCAAGACGCTGCCATCATTCATATTAGATCGCAGAACAATGTTCCGAATCATGGAGGAAGAGCGTCATAAGGCTACACAGTATCTTAGTAGGACATCGTAGGGAATGTACCTGTTATGCGATTAATAAAATGTTAAATAATATGTAAATCCCAAGTGTATGTAACCTATGGGATATGATCATGATGTTGTCCTGAAACTTTAGTAGTTCAGGAAAGTAATGTAAATAGAAGTGATGCTATTATTATGATGTTTTCAAAAAGATTATGAATGAATAAATGTTATTATTTTATTTTATTCAAAGTGTTATGTGTTATGTGATGATTTCTTTTATGGAATGCAAGTTAAGTAGAAAATACTTAAAGGAGTTGAGTAATAATCTAATGAGTGTATTTTAACAGAAAATGTCTCCAAGACGTTAACCTTGACAAAGAACTACCGAGGGAACCACCAATAACGACAATGTTGAAGCTAACCCCGTTCAACACCTGGTGACATTACTGATGTGTGCATTGCAGAATCAACCGCAGAATCAAGCTACAACATTTAAGGTCTTCAAGGCGGTTAGACCACCAGAATTCCATGGGTCCATGAATCCAATTGAGGCACAGACTTGGGTCATGAAGGTAAAGAAAGTATTCGATGTTGCGAGAGTAGGGGATGATCAGAAGACTGCTTTTGCAACATTCATGTTGAAAGCAGAGGCTAGTTATTGGTGGTAGGCCAATAAAATGCGAGGAGATCAAAGGGTTATGACCTGGGATAGGTTTAAGGAGATATTCTTCGAGACCTATTTCACCGAGAGTTCGAAGAGTCAGCTAGAAGTACATTTTTTAGAACTGAAGTAGGGAATGATGACGGTGTCTGAGTATGCCACAAAATTCAACGAGTTGGCGAGGTTTGCGCCATATCAAGTCAACACAGATGAACACAAAGCGAAGAGGTTTGAACAGGACTCAAGCCCAGTTTGTACAAAGAGGTCTCCCTGCTCCAAATTAAAGACGTTCACGTGCAGAATGGAGAAGGCAATTCTCGCCCAAGGTGGAGGCGAGGTCAGAATTAAGTTCAATCAAGAACAGAAAAAGAAGAAGAATGAAGTGGAGATTAAGAATGGAGGTGGTAGTAGTGGAAACGACAACAACAATCTGAACAGAAAATGGAATGGAAATGTGGGTGCTGGAAGTCAACAGGGTAACCAGCAGAATAAGAAGTTCAAAGCATGTGCTACATGCGGGAAGTTTCACATAGGTGTGTGCTTAATGGGGAAACAAGTATGCTTTAACTGCGGCCAGGAGGGTCACATCGCCCCAAATTACAGTCAGCCCAAGAAGAATATTTGCTTTATGTGCGGGTCCAAGGATCACTTTGCTCGTGAGTGCCCTAAGAAGAATGCTGGAGATGCAACAGAAATCAAGGGGGGTAGTAGTGGAGGTACATGGGCCATTGCTGGACCAACGACATCAAACAAACCCACAGCTAGAACCTTCAACATGACTGTACAAGATGCTGTGCAATCAAAGGACGTGGTGTCAGGTATTATCCCAATCAATGATATTGATGTTTATGTATTATTTGATTCGGGTGCTACTTGTTCATTTATATCTGATGAATTTGCTAAGAGGTTAGGATTGCCTAGTGAAGAATTGAATTTCCCTTTGAACATAGAAATTGCGAATAAGGAAGTAATTCCTGTTAGGTTCGTATACAAGAACTGTAGGGTGAATATTAAGGGGAATATCATGATGGTAGATTTAATTCCGATTAGATTGGGAGAGTTTGATGTTATTTTGGAAATGGATTGGCTGTTCAGTTATGGAGCGGTAATTGATTGCTAAAAGAAATGTGTAAACCTTATGACTCCGTCAAAGGTAGTTTTTTATGGTAGCAAATTGCCTAGATGAATGAGATGTTTGACGATTATGCAGGCCAAGAAGTTGTTGATTCAAGGCTGTGTGGGTTATTTAGCTTAGATAGTCGATACTCAGAAGAAGGGTGTGAAATTGGAAGAGATACCAGTGGTTAGGGAATTTGAAGATGTGTTTCCAGAGGATTTGCCAGGACTTTCGCCTGACAGAGAGATTGAGTTCGTGATCGATTTAGCACCAGGAATAACACCGATATCGAAGGCCCCGTACAGAATGGCTCTGGTAGAGATGAAGGAACTGATGGTACAACTGTAGGAGCTGTTAGACAAGAAGTATATTCAACCAAGCGTATCACCGTGGGGAGCACCGGTGTTATTCGTGAAGAAGAAGGATGGGTCAATGCGTCTTTGCATTAATTATAGAGAATTAAACAAAGTCACTATTAAGAATAAATATCTGTTGCCAAGAATAGATGACTTGTTTGATAACTTGAAGATTGCTAAATACTTCTCAAAAATAGATTTGAGAAGTGGGTATCACTAATTGAAGGTAAGGAAGGAGGATATACTTAGAATGGCATTCAGAACTCGGTATGAACATTACGAGTTTCTGGTGATGTCTTTTGGTTTGACCAATGCCCGTGCGACATTCATGAATTTGATGAACATGGTGTTTAAACCATTCTTAGACAAGTTTATTATGGTATTTATCGACGACATTCTGGTGTATTCCAAAACTCAAGAAGAACACGTGGAACATTTACGTTTAACGTCGGAGACACTAAGAAATGAAAAGTTGTATGCAAAATTCTCTAAGTGTGAATTTTGGCTAGATCGTGTACAATTTCTCGGGCATGTGATTAACAAAGATGGGATTTCAGTGGATCCATCAAAAGTGGAAGCAGTAATCAATTGGGAACAACCAAGAACACCTTCAGAGGTGAGGAGTTTCTTGGGACTGGCCGGTTATTACAGACGATTTATTCAAGATTTTTCCAAGATAGACACTTCGCTAACAAATTTGACACGGAAGGCTCTAAAATTTGTTTGGACAGAGAAGTGTGAAGAAAGTTTTCAAGATTCGAAGAAGAAGTTAAGTATGGCACCTGTGTTGTCATTACCAGATAATACAGGAAACTTTGTGGTGTATAGTGATGCCTCGCATAAAGTGTTGGGATGTGTTCTTATGTAAAACGGCAAAGTTATTGCGTATGCATCAAGATAACTGAAGGATTATGAGAAAGGGTATCTGACTCATGATTTAGAGTTGGCTGCAGTTGTATTTTCTTTGAAGATATGGAGACACTATCTCTATGGAGAGAAATGTGAAATCTACACAGACCATAAGAGTCTGAAGTATATTTTAACTCAGAAGGACATGAACATGCGTCAAAGAAGATGGATGGAATTGATAAAAGATTACGATTGTGAGATCTTTTATCATCCAGGAAAAATAAATGTTGTTGCAGATGCTTTAAGCAAAAAAGGTCGGGAAAAGTTGATGCTGATAACCACTCAGGAGGAGCTTATTTCAGCAATGACAAAGCTAGAGTTGGAAATAAAATTTCCAAAATAATCCAATGAAAGACTATTCCAGATAGAAGCTGGTCTAATTTTAGTGGACAAGCTGAAGAATGCTCAACTACAGGATGAAGAATGCAAAAAAATAAAGGAAGGTGTGAACGAAGGTAAAGAGGTGAAATACAAGATCGATACCGAAGGACTACTACGGTTTGAGGGAAGAATTTGGGTTCCAGCAGTACCAGAGATTAAAGATGAAATCTTGACCGAAGCACATAACACAAGATATTCGATTCATCCAGGAAGTACGAATATGTATCAGGATTTACGACGATATTTTTGGTGGCCGAACATGAAAAGAAATGTTGCTGAATGTGTCACGAAATGCTTGACATGCCAAAGAGTCAAGGTCGAGCATCAAAGACCAAGCGGATTACTTCAACCGTTGGAAATACCGGAATGAAAGTGGGAACACATCCCAATGGATTTTGTGGTGGGCCTTCCAACTACTCAAAGAGGATGCGATGCAATTTGGGTGGTAGTGGACAGACTGACAAAATCAGCACACTTTTTGTCAATAAAGATTAGGTTCAATCTTTATCAATTGGCAAGATTGTACGTTAAAGAGATCGTTTCGAGATATGGAGTGCCAGTGTAAGATAGAGATCTGTGATTCACGTCAAACTTCTGGAAGAGACTACAAGAATGTATGGGGACACAGTGTCGAATGAGTACAATATACCATCCATAAACAGATGGCCAAAGCGAACGAACAATCTAGACATTGGAAGATATGTTGAGAGCATGCATCATGCATTTCAAAGGGAGCTGGGATGAACATTTACCGTTGGTGGAATTTTCCTACAACAACAGTTATCACGCAAGCATCGGCATGCCGCCTTACGAAGCATTATACGACAGAAAGTGCAGAACTCCACTATGATGGGATGAAATCGGTGAATGCCAACTGTTAGGACCAGAACTCTTTGCCTTGAATATTATATGAATTAATTTATTTAAAATTTGACATATAATTTATCAAGGTCAATAAAAATTAATTCAAGTAAAAACAAACAAATAAAATAAAATAAATAAATATTTACATATTTATTTAAAACATAATTATTATCGTCAAAATATAAATTGAAATTATACCTATCAATATCCTCCTTTTTGATGATGACAATTATAAAAATATTTTTGGTTTTTAAAAAAACTCTCCCTTAAACCGTGAATCCTTTATAATAGATTAGATTCAATCATAACAGTTATATAATCCATTCATAGCAATTATATAATCCATTCATAGCAGTTTATATAATCCATTCATAGAAGTTATATAATCCATTCATAGCAATTATATAATCCATTCATAGCAGTTTATATAATCCATTCATAGCAATTATATAATTCATTCATATTTTTCTTCTCCCCCTTTGTCATCATAAAAAGTGACGGGGTAAAAGAAAAGAGTGAACCTGTAGAAAATGTGTTAGAAATCCTGCAAAAAGAGTTAGTTAAAATTTATATAGGCCGAGTAAAAGTAAGTAGTAGTAGTAGTAGTAGTAGTAGTAGTAGTAATGTAAAACAGTAGAGGGGAAAGGGATTAAGGATTACATCCAGACAAATAGTTAGTTGAGTTAGTACAAAGTTAGATTTCCTCAAGATTGAGAGGAGAGAAATGTGACAGATCAGGAATGTTTCCTTCAGGATCACCGGTGGGGAACAGAGGAAGCGGTGAAGTCGATGAGTGGTAATCTTGACATTGAAGGGATCCATCAACAGGTTGTTGTTCGCCAAGAAAAAACAAACCACAGATTTAATTGTGTGCAAAGAGAACTGATGTAACAATCCAGAATTTTAAATTGTAATTTTAAATGTTTATTGAATTATATAAATATTTAATTGATGTGTTTATGGTTGAATAAATATTTAATTTGATTTGATTTGATTGGTTAATTATTTGTTAAATAAATAATTAAGGAATTAAGAAATTAATTATTATGAGATAATATTCTAATTTAATTTAATAATTAAGTTAGAGAGTTTATAATGATTAAATGAATTATTATATTTTAATTTGAATTTTAATTAAAATGATGTGTTAGTTGATTAAGTAAAGTTATAATTATAAAGAAAATTATAATTATGTTGTATTGATTTATGTGTTAAAGTAAGTTAATAAATTGTTAGTAGAATTAATTAAATTGATTGTTAAAATTTAATTAAATAAAAGTGTGACAAATAACCTTACTATAAAGGAGTTATTAAAATTAATTAAATGAGTTTAATTGAGTTTTTGCCAAACAAGGCTTAATGCATATTAAGTCTTTATTTTAAATGTGTTTTATCAAACAAGGCATAAGGATTAAATGATTATATTTTAAGTGGGTAGCCAAACAAGCCTTATGGCTTTTGATTTTCAAAAATATAATAACTGATATCAGTTATACATATAATTATATTATATAATTAATACATATTATATCATATATGTTATATTTTGTTAGTACGTAAGTTAGAGTTAGGAAGAAAGACTCAGAAGAAGAAAAAGAAGAGAAGAAGAAAACTTACAGAGAAAAGTAAGAGAGAATTGAGAGAAGTCTAGAGAGAAGAATTGGGGGAAAAGAAGCTTGATAATCAAAAGAATAGCCATCAATTTTAAAATTCTTTAAAGTTTTAGTTCTTTTCTTCCAAAAATTATGTGTAAATTCTTTGTAGAGGTTGAATTATTTGTTATATATAATTTTATATGATTAATTAGTTGTTGTGAAATTGTTCTCATAAGTTTATATATGAGTATAGTCAATGAATTCATGTTATGTATGTAATTTGTGAAGAAAACCATATCAAAGTGAGTTTATATGAATATATATGAACATGGCTTAGTTTAAAGTAAAATTAAGGTTTAATTAGTTGTTTAATATATATATATATATATGGACTATTGATTTTGAAAGTAGATGAATAATCTAAAAGAAAGTGTGTTGAATTAACAGTTTTGGTTGAAAAACAAAATCACATTGATGATTTTTACTGAAAATGTCAAAAAGTGAAGTTTTATCAAAAATAGTGAAATTGGATGTTTTAAATTTGATGTTTATGTTGTTTTATGGGTAGAATCATGTTAAGAGTCTTTAAATTATGTTTATATGAAGTCTATGTATGTATTACATGATAATTAGGTTGTTAGAAAGTAGCTTGTAGGCCAATTTAGCTTTTGTTCATGTTGTTGCCGAGGCTGGTTGCCGAGGTCTGTAGTTGGGTGCCGCAGCACGACCCAACAGTGTAATTGTCGTCTTCACAGCCAAATCGTTAGCCCGTGTCTCACGCAAAGAAGGTTGTAGTCGCATCAGTCGTCGACCCACAATGTAAATCGTATGCGCCGCAACGCGAAGTTAGCGAGAATAATCAAACAAAGGTGATTTATTTACACAAAGTCTGAAAAAGTTGTTATGTGTTAATAGTAGTACTGTTAAGTTATGATTTCAATATTTCTATACTAAGAATAAGCATGTTATTAGTGATTATCTAGTTTTATTACTAATGAAATTTGATTATGTGATTAAAAATCAAATCTTACATGATGAATGTACTTAGTTATATATATAATGTGGTAGTGACTAATTATGTCATGATGATATATATATATATATATATATATATATATATATATATATATATATATATATATATATATATATATATATAGGTATTGTGATTCGAGTTGTTACGATTTAGCCTACAAGCAAGGCAAGTTCTCTAAATCCATTGTTTCGTTGAGCAAATTATTATTTCTAGTTCGATTACATTACGCAAGTTTTCTAACTCTACACTTTCGTTGAGCTAGTTCTATTATTATTATTATTGTACAAGTTTAATTGTCCTATTTCAATTATAATTACGCAAGTTCTTGTATCTAGTTTGTTTATGATGATGCAAGTTCTCTAAACTTTATTTTGATGTGGACCAAATTATTCTTGTATTTAACTTGTTATTTAGCATGCAAGTGTATATATTCTGATATACTAATGTTGAACAATTTTATCGTTCAATTCGCTATTTTTTATGCATGCTTAGTACTCAATTCTAAATAACCTTGACTTAATATTGTTCAAGCAAGGTGTGTTATAGTTATTCTATGTTTGTGCTCTTAGATTATTCCTAAAGCATAACCTCAATATTCAATGTTGATTTAGTTATGCTTTATTCTATAGCATAACGTTATGAACTTTTTATTCAACTAATCCTTAGTTGATGTTCGTTAAACCTAAATTACCTTGAAATGTATCCAAACCAAACTTACTTTGGGGCGGACTTGTATTCTAAATACTGAGATTAACAACCCTATTATTAGGGGATAATTTACGCTTAGCGTTGAAATGTTTGTGCACAATACATTGTACGAAGGGCTGATCCCCTTAAGTATGAGGAGTCCCTATAGTCTTAAGACTATTAAAGTTTAAGTTGAAAGATTACTTATAACTATGGACATAGTTCGTGGTCTTATGACCCTTAGTTAAACATTTCAGAATTTTGATTATCATTAATAAAACCTATTATTCAGTTCTATTGAGCCTGTTATTTGGAAAATGTTGTAAAGTTTTATTCATTATTATTTCAAGTGAGCCTTGTTTGCTCACTCTTGCTTATATAACTATTACAACTAAGGATGAAAAGGTTGATGTACCTAGCACCAGTAAGGGAAAGGGAAAGATGAACAAGTATTGAAGACTTGTAACATGTTGATATTTTTATTATCAGACTTTAATTTTAATGATTGTAATGAACTTATTTAATTTCCACATTTGAATGATTGTATTTAAAGGTTAGACAACCTGAGAGATTTTATTAATGTAATCCCTTAATGGGAAGGTTTTATTATTCAATTTTATTATGATTGGGTAGTTAGATATGAATGTTTTTATTAAGTGAACACCAAAGCTTGAGGTAATGAAGTACCGGGATTTTGGGGTGTCACAACTGAACATCTTCTAATTTTTCCAACATGAGAGATTGAATTTGCAACAAAAGTTGATTCATACTATTTAGGGAGTAGATTTTGGTAGCCATGTTGATGTTGGCTTCAAGATTTTCATGATCAAGTGGTTTAAAGATGATGAGGGGATGTGGCGGCAGATTGAGATGAGATACGATGTTGCTGGTAGGGACTAGTTGAGACTGAAGATTTGACAAAGGAATGTTCAAATAATGGAAGATATGTGTAAGAAGTAGACCAAAACCAAAGCAATTATTTTGAAAATAGTACTCAAACGAAGACAACAAGAAGTAGGCTAGATTAAAAGGTAACATTTTTCTATTATCCCGGACAGCCATAAAATTATTTCTTAAAATTTTGCCTTGAAATTGGCACTCAGCAGTTAGAAATTCCAGACCAAACTTTGCATGGATAGTCAAATAAAAGAGCTAGTACCAGTTGATCAGTGACCACAGACAAATTAAACTTGAATAACATGCATTCTTCTACAGATATTCCAGATGGATGAAGATATGAATTAACCCTAGGTAATTCAAGAGTGGAAGGATGCAACTGAAGGGAATGAACAAGAAATAATTCATCTATGATGTAAGTTTGTCCTTGGATACAAGTGGTAATGGTCTTTAATAAGCCAAAGGAGTCATGTGAAAACTCCATATGAGTGTAAAATTCTGCTACAAGACTAGGATAAATAGATTTATCATAGAAGGAAACCAAACATTCCCACCCAATATTTTTGAAAATATCAAACAGTTTTGGAAAGCTGTGAAATGTGATGACATTTCCCAGACACATGTTATGTCTCATAGACCGATATTTTGATTGGGCAGAGGGAGTAGTAAGATGAGGGATTCCATTGGAGATTGCAATTTTGAATTGAGAGGAAGCGTTTTTCTTTTAGAAGAAAATAAGTTAGACATGATAAGTATGGAAGCAGGAAATATAAGGGAAAAGATTAAGCTAAAGAGAGAAGTTATATGAAAGTGCAATATTTTTGAAAGAGCTTATATATATAGGTAGAGAGAAGAGGGATGATGTGCGGTAGGTAATATACACTTCAAGTAATCAAGTAAAGGAAGCATTTAATAAACTGAGGTGGGAGGAAGTAAAACTGAAAAATAGTAAAAATATTTAAGTTACACGGTAGGATAAACACTGTGACGCCCCCAAATCTGGGTATCTTCCAACCCGACAGATGGTGCTCCATGATGCTACAATCCATACAATCATTCTATTGAAATAACAACAAAATGAGTGTAATTACTATCTTTGTATTACATTTGTAATAAATCCTTTCCCAGGTTTATAAACCGAATACATTCTTTGTTCTTCATAAGTATATTACATACAATTACACTAATCTATTACAGGATAATTACTTGTCCATCTTAGCCTTGCCTTTATCTCTTTTAGAACTCTCAGTTCGTTCGGCTTTAGCTGCAAACATATGGTTCAAGAAAGAATGAGCATAACTAGCTCAGCAAGTCTTAACAACGAATCATATGACTATCACATTAACAATTTCATGCTTTATTCCCGTAACTGAATAATTAACTACGAAGCACTATGAAACATTTGACTGGTACTTCTCATATCATAACAATAATTCCAAAGTATATATATAATAGCTTAGGAATTCTGAACCGGTCGATAGACCATGAACAGTAACTTTCAGTTTTCATACTTGAAAAGGAGTCCACAGCACTAAGGCCGTTCATCCGTATAACTTACGAGTACGTCTAGGTGATCAGCCTCTAGTACCCTATGTTGATCAACACTCATTCATTAAACGTATTTACGTTTAATATTTTTGGCAAACTCGCGTGCCCATCGAATAATCGATGAAAAATACTTTTGTTTGTTCATAGACAAACCTTACCTTTTCGTCCGTACCAATTACTTGGCATAGGATAGCGTTAACATTTCTATATAGAATGATATGAATAATAATCAATCTATATATTATGAATAGTCTAGCCGAGTTAAAACATGCATCGACTCTTTCTTTGAAACAAGTCTTGCAATTCAGTTCAACGAATCACATAAAACTTGGCTAACATAGAAGTTAGACAAGCGTTAAGAAAGACTTGCCTTTAAGCGTCTGCTACAATATAATTACCTTCCCTTTGAGTCTTTACAGTCTCTACAACATATAATCACATAACATACCACATTAGGTCATGAACGAACATACATGTTTCATAATGAATCTTACCCTTCTTCTCAATCCAATCATTTATTAGATTGTTTACTATTGGCTCCGGCTTGCCGTTTATAACCAACTTCTTTCTCTTCTATGTTGTAAATGGATTTAATTCATTAATACCACTCATTTTGAATTAATCGTCCTTCCTCACAGCTTACTAACGTTCTTTCGTTATCAATCGAAATTCGATCGTTTATTGGTTAAGTATACTTATTGCATACCGTTCACGTTCACGTAATATTCAACAACTTTTAGTTGTAACTCTCAACGTTATTGTCATCATCGAAGATGCTACTTTAAGCTAATTAATTCATCATCAATTAACTATCATTCATCTTGTATACTTAATCATACTTATTTCATGAATAAAGTCAAATCAACTTTCCATGCTTTGTTACGGCTCATTAACGTTCTTACGTTTATTAACCAACCCCCGATCATCTTTGGTAAAGTACCAAAGGTGAACATCATACACGGTTTACTTATTACCCTCTTGCGTTCTTCGTTTAATTATGGTTAAACCATACATAATCTTCTAACATTATCACTTTATAAGTGATTTAAAGTCAATCCTATTATGTATATTAAGTACCTTTATTGTCTTACTTTTGGTCTACATTCAAAAGGAATGAAAACCTAACTTGGTCAACTTTTTCCCATCACGGTAAGTCATTGGCGCACACCTTTAATATTTTAGTGGCGTTATGCACGCGAGTTAGCGAGGATACTCAATTTGAATCAGTCATGCTACGCACCACTTTGTACTAGTTTTGGCGCTGCGACGCCGAGTCTGTGCACCAGTTGGCCAAAACAGTTTTGGTTTTCTAACGAAACTCCCGGCTTCCTAATTTGTTCGTTTTACATCCGAATTGACCCATTTAAATTCCTACAAGTCAGGAATTACATCCTTTGCGTATTCATATAAGAATTCGACACTTTCGAATCTGATAACTAAAAATTCACTATTGAGTTCATTTTCTAGAAGTTCTGAAACGTTAATGAGCGACAATGGTCGTTTTCTTCGTTTTAAGTCGGAATCTGATGATTCTCGAACCCACAACTCTTAATCACCCTATCTCACATGTTGACATTGGAAACCAACGTTTTCAAGTCACACGACAACTTTTGACCTTTAATCCGGGCTTTCTACGTTTTTGACGTTTAACGTCTATTTTCGCAAAATTCGCCATAACTTCGTTACTCGAGTTCTATAAGCCAAATCAAATGGAACACTCTATTGATTCATTATCTACATCCTAACCAATCAAGATGCACATACCTTATCTATGATGGTTTTTAATTTGTCCATCAACAACCATATTAACATTCAACGATTTCTAGGGTTTTGAACTTACGTAAACATTTACGATTTCCATTTGATCATGACTTATCAATGTTTTCATTATTAATAGTCATCTTTATTCCTCCTCACTAACATGCTCCACCAATCTACGTTTCTCTACTAGAAAGAAATTGAAAAAGATGAAGACTAACGTTTATAAAATATTACCTTTTTCGTTCTTTGCGTTCTTATACTTTCATTATAAGTTCATAACTTATTTACAATTGAATTTTCTTATTCATGACTTATCCAGCTTATTAAGACTTAAGCCCTTTGATTCATTATTCCAACCTCTTCTTAGCATGCTTGTTCTCCCAATACCCCCTTCTCTACTAATGGAAGAGAAAGAAAATCATGGCTTAGTATCACTTACTCTTTGATATTCACTTGACTATGCCTTGCTCAATCTTTAATCTCCTTCTTGATCCTTGAAATATGAAAGACTAGCTTTCTTACTTTTCTAGCTTATTCTCTTAACCAAATAAGTTGTTTAGCTTGAGAGAAGTTGGATGAAATTTGAACAACCAACAATTGAAATGGAGTTTGGTATTTATAGGCATCACAAAGTGAGGGCATAAGGGTCATTAGAACCTTCCACCTCCTTAATCCACCTACTTACTATTCATAGCTTAAGGATTAAGTAAACTTACTCCCCACAACACTTGCTCACCACTCTTATTTCTTGGTTGCTACTTAACTTAGCCATTAAGCTTACTTGCTCTCCAAATAATTTACTTGGCCATCACAACACTTAGCCACTAAGTAAACTTGATCATCATTTATAAGCACTTTGTGTGATCACCACACTACTTAGCCTCTAGGTTTACTTGTTCATCACATTGGATCATCCATGGGTTGCTCCATGGTTCTTACCCATTGGATAATTACTTTGGGCCTTAGCTTAATTAACTTACTTAATCATT
The DNA here is from genome assembly GCA_020205605.1 of Panax ginseng. Taxonomy (NCBI): domain Eukaryota; kingdom Viridiplantae; phylum Streptophyta; class Magnoliopsida; order Apiales; family Araliaceae; genus Panax; species Panax ginseng. The sequence continues at coordinate 94,185,217 of CM035136.1, read as the reverse complement.
TGGACTTCTAGCATAATTTTACTTAACTATCTTAACTTATATATTGGGCGTGCAATAAAACAAACACTTGGGCTTGATCATTAACTTACTTTGGGCTTCACATTACAAACACTTAGGCTTGCACATTAATTCTATTGGACTTAACTATTTCCTACACAATCCTACTAATTCCATATATTTGGCTTAAAGCCTTATAACGTATACTATACGTATAATTCTCGTAACTTAACTCGTATACTAATTCAACATATACGTCATACCATCTTTCGTACGTACTCGTATAATACCTCATATCATACTAGCATTCATTACTTCGTACAATACCTACGTATTATACGATTATTAGATTAATTCATTAATCGCATTACCTTTCCTTCCCGTAAATCATTTTCCTTAAACGTTAGGTTTTAAGTCCGCAGGTGAAATATTACGTTTTCCATAACTGATATATTATTGGATATTCCATCTCACATCAATATTCTATCGTTACGTATTTCTCGGAAGTTCAAAAATAATTCCCGAGCCGAAATGCGTGAATAGTGTTTTTTGGAAAATTTCTCAGAAAGCTTTTATTTTCGTCTTGGAAATTCAAACACTTTAATTCTATCACGTAGCCAAAATACTATGTTGTTCTGACATATCTAGGTCATATAACGACCTTCAATTAGCTTGCTCCATAAATAATCAATTAAATTCATTTAATAAAAATAAAAATTTAATTCTCAAAAATCCGATTTTTTCTCGGGCGTTACAAACACTATTTAAAAAATCTGTCATTTAATAAGGTAGAGTGAGCATTTAAAAAATCCACATGTCATATGAAGAACACAGAGAACAAAATATTTCAGTCAAACTTAAGAATGATTACCAAAGCCGGAAGGATGTATCATTTAAAACTATTTTGATAAACACGGAAAAAAATTATCATTTCAGAACACAGTTTTTCATGAAGGCAGGTAATTTGAAAGATTTTACATTTATAGCAAATCTTAAGAAATAGCAGATAACAGAAAAGTAATTAATCCAGTGGACCTCGGTATCCACACAATATATAAGACAGATAAAAGTAAATCAAGTGGACATCAGTATCCACACAAGTAAGAATATACAGAGAGATAAAGAGTTTATACCTGAGTTGGTATCAATAATATACCAATTTTAGTATGATAAGCTATGCTTCGTACATATTTCTTAGTGAAAGCAGCAACGAGCCCAACAAAGATGCAAAGACATATAAATATACATTTATAGATAGTATATATATATATATATATATATATATATATTTATATGTATACATATATATATATATATATAAGGATAAGTTATATGTATATATATAAAAATTTAAGATTAGTAAAAAATATATATAAAGGTCAGTTAAAAATTTGGAGAACATAAAAATTGGTGATTGGTTTTAATAAAATGCATTTTTTTTAAAAAAAATTGGTGGTTTAGAAAAAATTTCAGAAAGTAAAAAAATATCAACAGAGCTTTCCAAAGCTTACCGTGATTTTGATAAGGTAGACGACGTGACTTGCATCGGTAGAACAAGGTAGTAATTGATGTTCATAAATTAAAAAAATTATGGAAAGTTTTAATATCAGAGGAGTTGAAGAGAGATTAAATGACAAAAGAGTTAAAAAAAATAACTCAGTTATGAGTTTGAGTGGAAACCCTAAAAAAATCAATACGATTTATGCTATAAAACAGAACGTATTCTGCATAGATCTACCAATCTCTTAATAAAAAATTGTTTGTTGACAGAAACCCTAAAAATTTACTAGGAATGAGATGGAGCAAGAAAAATGAAACGACTACAGATCAGAAAATATATAGATTTTGAAAAATAAAGACGATGAACCAAAAAAATTAGAGGTTTCACCGACCAAAAAATATATAAATTTTCAAAGCTAAGACAGAGACGATGAACCCCTAAAAAATAGTTGATCAAATATATATATATATATATATATATATATATATATATAGAGAGAGAGAGAGAGAGAGAGAGAGAGAGAGATTTCAAAAAACTAAAACAGAGACGATTTTGAGTATTTTATCAGAACTTAAGATCCTGGACAGAAGAACACATGCAAAAAAAAAACTTTGAGAAAGTATTCTCAGATCTAGACAGAAAATCATTTTGACAGAAACCCTAAAAATCTTGAGACTTGGAAAATTTTTAGTAGAGAATCATGATTAGGAAGAAGAGGGGATCGATTTGGAGAAAAAATGACGTTGAAAAGAGATCGGAGACGATAGTGGGTAAGCCGGGGAAGATGAATTGAGAGGCGAGAGAGAGAGAGAGAGGGAGAGAGAATCGGATCAGAGAACTGAGAAGAGAGAGAAAGAAAAACAAAAAATGAATTAAAATAATGAAAAGTTATATATATAGTTTGACTCACCCGATTAATCCAACAGTGGAGACATGTTGTGAGATGAAATAGATGGTGTAGATTTAATCTGAATAGGAACAGTTGTGTTTCTTGAGCTGACTGTGATCCAACGGTTGAAAATAGATCTTTACTTTGATCGAATGGTGTTGATGATGATCCGTGTGCTTGAATTTGATTGGTCTGAATTAGATACACGGATGGGGCTATTTTGACCCTTGGATTTGCATGATCTTAAAGGTTCAGATTTCATCCTTATTTTACCTTAAGAATATAAACATTTTCATTTAAATATTGTTAAAATAAAATAATATGTATATTTATATAAAAATGCATATTAACTTTGAAAGAAATTTATCAAAAATACTATAAATATATATAGTTTATTAAAAATAATTAAGTGGAAGATAAATTAGAATTTAAAAAAATGAAGAAGAAATATCTAGCATTCCTAGCTCAATTCTTAATTTGCAGAATCTTTTCGAACTTAGAGGTTTAGTAAATATATCGGCTATATTTAATTCAGTATCAATGTGTTATAGCTTAGTTCTTCCGTTATTAACATGATCACGTAAAAAATGATGCCTAATGTCTATATATTTTGATCTAGCTTGTAAGACAATATTTTTGCTTAGATTTATAGTACTAGTATTATCACATACAATTGACACACAATCAAATTTTAGGTTATAATCAGCAAGGGTTTGTTTCATCCACAGTATTTAAGCACATCATCGTGAAGCTGCAACATATTCAGCTTCAGTGGTTGAAATAGATACCGAGTTCTGTTTCTTGGAAAACCAAGAAACCAAACATCCTCCTAGAAATTGGCAGGTGCCACTGGTACTTTTTCGATCGACATGATGACCTGCATAGTCAGAGTCTGAAAAACATACGAGATTAAATGGTTGATCCTTAGGATACCATAGACCCAACTCAGTGGTTCCTTTAAGATATCGAAAAATCCTTCACTGCGGTCAAATGAGATTCATTAGGATCAGCTTGAAACCTGGCACATTTACAAACACTAAACATGATATCAAGTCTACTAGCAGTTATGTATAATAGACTTCCGATCATTCCTCTATATTTCTTTGAGTCAACAGATTTTCCATTTTTATTAATAAATAATTTATCCGTCGTTGACATAGGAGTGTTAAGAGGTTTTGCTAATTCTAAGCCAAATTTCTTGATCATTTCTTTACAGTATTTAGACTGAGATATATAAATACCTTTTTCTCCTTGTTTGGTCTGCAGTCCGAGGAAGAAGTTTAATTCTCCCATCATACTCATTTCAAATTCTTTACTCATACTTTCAGAAAAATCATTGCACATAGTAATGTCAGTAGAACTAAAAATAATATCATCAACATATATTTGAATTACCAAAATATCATCATTTTTACTTTTAGTAAATAAGGTAGTATCAACAGTTCCTCGTTTAAAGCCATTTTTCAATAAAAATTTACTCAATCTTTCATACCAAGCTCTGGGGGCCTGTTTTAAACCATATAGAGCTTTATGTAATTTATAAACATATTTAGGATGACTAAAATCTTCAAATCCAGGAGGTTGTTTAACATAAACTTCCGCTTTTATAGCACCATTTAAGAATGTAGATTTCACATCCATTTGAAATAGTTTAAAATTCTTATGGCATGCAAATGCTAATAACATACGAATAGATTCCATTCTAGCAACATGAGCATAATTTTCATCATAGCTAATTCCTTCCATTTGATTATATCCTTGTGCAACTAATCTTGCTTTATTTCGAACAACAGTTCTATTTTCATCAAGTTTATTACGAAATACCCATCGAGTTCCAATGATTGAAACATCCTCGGGTTGTGGGACTAATTCCCATACTTTGTGTTCTAGCGAATTGTTCAATCTCATCTATCATAGCCATTATCCAGTCTTCATCTAGTAAGGCATCTTTTATTAATTTAGGCTCAATTTGAGACAAGAAAGATAAATGACCAGCTAGATTATGTGCTTGTGCTCTAGTGATAACTCCTTTTTCAATATTACTAATAACATTTTCTATAGGATGATTTTCACTAGACAATGCATCTCCACCTATTTTTAATAACATTTTCTATAGGGTTTGGATTTTCAAGGGGATTTTCAACAATAGGTGGAGATGCATTGTCTAGTTTTGGTTCTTCCATATTTCTGAGAATATCTTCAATGACAACATCATTATCCGTCAGTTCTTTATATTTTGGAGGAGGCTAGGTTTCATCAAAAGTTACATTCATTGATTCTTCCACAATTAGACTTCTTTTGTTGAAAACTTTGTATGCTTTACTATTAAGAGAGTATCCAAGAAATATTCCTTCATCAGATTTAGGATCAAATTTTAATAAGTGTCTTTTGGTGTTTAGAATAAAACTTTTTGCTCCCAAAAACACGAAAATAGTTTATTTTTAGAGTTCTTTTATAGTAGAGCTCATAGGGAGTTTTGAGCAAAACGGGTCTTAATAAAACTCTATTTAATATGTAACATGATGTTGCCACTGCTTCAGCCCAGAAATACTTTAGAAGACGGTATTCATTAAACATTGTATTTGTCATTTCTTGCAAAGAACAATTTTTTTTCTTTCAACTACACCATTTGACTGAGGTTTATAAGGAGCAGAGAAGTTATAACTTATACCGTTCTCATCACAGAACATAATGAAATCAGAATTGTCAAATTCTCTTCCGTGATCAGAGCGAATATAAACAATAGAACTCCCCTATTGATTTTGAATCTTTTTACACAGAGTAGAAAAAGAATTAATAGCCTCATTTTTAAATTTTAGAAAATCAACCCATATAAATCGTGAGTAATCATCAACCAAAACTGGAATATATATACAGCACCACCCATGATGTGTTTAGGGATAGGTCCAACAAGGTCCATGTGTATCAATTCTAAGGGTCGAGAGGTTGACACAGTGAATTTAGGTTTATGGGATGCATGAATTTGTTTACCTAATTCGCAAGCTTCAAAGATGTGGTCTTTAAAAAAATTTAATTTAGGAAGACCACAGACATGTTCTTTAGAAGAAATGTTATTTATGAGTTTCATATTAATGTGTCCTAGTCTGCGATGCCATAGACAAGGATCCTCATTTGCAGATATAAGACAGTTGTTATCTAAGTAAGAGTATGCATCTAAATTACAAGTATACACGTTTTGATATCTAGGACAATCTAAGATTAATTTACTAGTTTGATCAAAAATAGAGCAATTATGTGTACTAAAGTATTAAAACCATTATCACATAGTTGACTGATAGACAGAAGATTATACACTAGTCCAGTAACTAACTGAACATTAAAAATGGTTATGTGTTTGTTACCAACACATCTAACTCCAATTATTTTACCTTTATTGTTATCACCGAAAGTTACCTCACTAAAGTCTGTAGTTTGCAGATTTCTTAATTTGGATTTATCTCCAGTCATATGTCTAGAGCATCCATTATCAAGATACCATTTGCTTTTATTCATATCAGCTGCAAGACATACCTGCAATATATGTACTAATTTCACAAGTTGGTATCCTTTAAATGGAAGGGTCCTTAGAGTGAGTTTTCCATTTTGTATAAGGAGCATTTGAAGTTTCCTTTACAAAACTCGGCATAGGATAATTAATTTTAGTTGAGAAAAGCATTCTATGAGTAACTGGATTGTGAGCAGTATGATAATGCTGTTTGTGAAATTCTCTTATTGTGATGGTTGGTGCAGTATATGTTCCTTTGGGAACCCAAATCATTTTTCCTTTATAGTTTCCATTTCTAACATTGCACATATAAAAAGAATGACCATTTCTGTTACAATAGGAACATTTTGTGATGGGAGATATATGACTTTCTTTTTCTTTAATTTTAACGTGATATAATCCTTTATCTTTCGATTTACTTGTTTCACCGGTATATCCTAAGCCCTCTTTATTAAAGCTACATTTTTGTTGATTTAACATGACATGAAGATTTTCCTTTCCTTTTGTAAATTTATAAATTATATTATTTAAATCTTCACATTCTTTGGTTAAGTTTTCAATTATGTAATTATGATTTTCTATTTCTGACTTTAAACTTGAATTTTCATTTTTAATTTCTTCAATTTCATCTTGATCTTGTACTTGATTATCTTCATTGATTACAACAAGTGTTGAATTTTCAATTTCAAGATTTTCAATTGAGATAATAAGTGAGGAATTTTCTATTTCAAGATTTTTATTAATTTTCTTAAGTTGTTCTAATTCTTTTTTATTTTCTAAGTTTATTTCATTTAAACTTTCGTTGGTGATAATTAAATTAGCATTTTCAATTTCAAGATTTGTATTTATTTTTCCTAATCTTTCTAATTCTTATTTTTATAGTTCATTACTTCTATATAAATGACTATAAGCTTCTTGTAGTTCATAGTGTTCTTCATTTTTTATTTTCTAGTGTGTATAAAGAAAATGAGGTGCTTGGCAGTTGGTGTTCAGAATTTACCTCAGATCTTGGTGATGAGTCATTGTTTGCCATTAAGCAGAGATTGACAATTTCTTCGATTTGTTCGGCACTTTATTCCTCGTCACTTAGATCTCATTCTTCTTCAGCTACAAGAACTTTGTTGTTGGCTAGTTTTGGACAATCCTTTTTGAAGTGTCCAGGCTGCTTGCATTCAAAATATGTGCTTGAATTTTCATTTGGGTTTGTATTTCTGAAGTTGCTGATTGCTTTGAAATTTCCTCCTTGCGTCCTTGGTTTGAAATTTTTTTTGCCTTTGAAGTTGTTGTTTGTTTTCATGAAGCCTTTGCCATATTTTCTTGCCTCGCTTTGAATTACTCTACTTAGTTGTCTGGATAGTAGAGAAACTTCATTGTTGTCTAGACTGAGGAGTTCTTCATTTAATTCTTGATTATCACTTTCTTGATCCACCAGAAGAGCTTTGAAAGCGATTCATTTCTTTTTGAGATATGTGTCTGATCTAGCTTTTTCAACGAACATATCGACTTCGTGGGCACGAAGATTTCCAATGAGGTTATCCATAGGATATGTGGTTAGATCTTGCATTTCTTTTATTGTTGTAACCTTCATTTTCTAAATGGATGGAAGGGCTTTGAGAATTCTTCTATTTTTCTCATTTGTAGTGTATGCTTTTCCCAATTGCTCTAGCTCATCAATGATTCTGGAAAACTCAGTTTCCATATCAATGATCTTTTCTCCTTCTTCAAGCTTGAAACTTTCATACTCTTGAATTAGAGCATCTTTTCTGGTTTCTTTGATGTGATTGGTACCTTTATAGGTTACAATCAATTTTTCCCAAATTTCTGTTGTATTTTTACAGTTACTAACTCTTTTGTATTCTTTTTCAAACAAAGCACTGGTTAGTACTTGTTCCACTCGGGATGCAATATTCATGATCTCTTCTTCTTTAGTGGTGAATTCATATATGTCTTTCTTGACAATCTTTTCTCCTTCAATTTTGGTTGGAATTTGTACACCTCGTTCAATGGCACACCAAATTTTGATTCCTTGGGATTTGGCATAGATTTTGAATCTTTTTTTCCATGTGGCAAAATTGGTACCATCAAATAGTGGAGGTCTGACATAGACAGTCCTTCCCCGCAACCAATAACATTGTAGGCCATGGATCTACTCTTAGGTATGCCTGTATACACTTAACAAAGAAGTTAAGAAGCACCGCTCTGATACCAATTGAAAGGTCAATAATAATCTAGAAGGGGGGGGGGGGGGTTGAATAGATTATTACCAGTTAAAAATTATATTTAGGCCTTTTTGAATTTCTAGTGATTAATTAGCAATTTTAGTAATTAGCATACAAAATAATAAAAATTCAATCACAATGCACAGAGATTTATCTGGTTCACAACATACACCCTTTGGTATGTTGCTACGTCCAGTCTCAAGTCCCTACTTGGAACTTGAGATCCGATTACTATCAGTAATAAAAACTCCTTCAATAGGCGGAGAAGCCTTTATAAAGTTTTATAGACAAACTTTCAACTATTCTATCTTGGACAGCAAGCTCCCCGCTCCTTCCTCAAGTCTAGTTGTACCACCTTTTGAGTTCAGTTCTATTCTATGATCTGGTCTTGAAACAACAGCCTCTTCCTCACCTCACAAGTACACTAGAGACCCAACTTCCTGCTGACCTCTCTAAGACTCTGGTCTTGGTAGAAGAATTACTTGTCTTTCTCACATGTACATAAAATAAACTAACTCTAATTCTTTCTCTGTTTACAAATGAGTTTACAACAATGTACTTCTTTAATAAGCTGATAAGAGTTAAGTACAGATTAATGCTTCTCAAATAAGCAGATAGAAAATTAAGAGCAAATATATCAGTATAAAAGTTCAAGGACTTTTATATTCAATAATAAGCTTTTTTAAAGTAGATAGAACTTTTGTTTAGATCCACTAATGCTTCTGATTAAGCAAATATAAGATTTTAAGGCACTTTATAAAGAATTAACAATTCTATAAAATAAAGAGTATTTTTCTATAGATAATATAGAATTGTTCCTTAGTTAGTCTTTATAAATTATCAATACTTGTAGAAAAGAACAAGTAATATTTATATAAAGTATAATCTCAGTTAAGCATAAACTGATATAACAAATATTACTTGTTGAACTCAAATAATATATAAGAATATTTTATCTATTATGTGAACTTTTATAGATAATGTCACTTAGTACTATAAGGAATCGTACGGTTTGAATTCCTCTAGGTAGAGGTGTATCTCCGTAGCCTTGCGGCGTCTAAGTATGACAAAATTTATAATTTTCACAATTGATATTTATATAAATATTTTCAATAGATCACTACGATTCTCAAATTCGGTTCGGATGACTACTCTTTTTGGAGTAGTATCTCAGTGTTGTTTTGAGCTATCAAGTGTCGTATCTATTTTAGGATATTTATATAAATAATGTCGATAAAAGGTTACTGAAGACTATAAGGAATCGTACGGTTCGAATTCCTCTCCGTATAGAGATGTATCTCCGTAGCCTTGCGGCTCCCAAGTATCCTTTTATTTGACAAATAAATGAAATATAGATATATAAAATTGTGTAGAATAATATATATTTGTATATCTATAGATAAAATACAAGTAAGAAATAATTCAACAGAATTTAAACTTATCTCAATACTTGGACCAAATTTTTCTCTTCAAAAATTCAGAACTTTTGTAAGAAGAGATATAAAGCTTTTGAGAGAATGTAGTCAAGGAGAGTATGATTTTCTTTTCACTAAATTGGTAAAAACCAAATGAATGAAATACTCCCTAATATGCGTGGTTGCATAGTAGCACACGGTATTGATTATTGATGCTTACGTAAGAAGTCACTTAGTTATACTCAATTATTACTACAGTAATTGATGTATTATATCTCTCATATTATTGATTCGATTATTGTCACAGTATCATCTGCATAATATGTTATATTATTAAATCAATAATTGAGACTACAAAGTTTTTCATATTATTAAATTGCAACATTTACAATGTCCAGAAGTTCTGTCAAGGAGGGTTTGGTCACCTAATTGCGCGCCAATAGAGAGAAATCCTTATTGGAATGCCCCCTCTTTCCTGGGAACGACCTGGTTGTTAAATATTGTGAGTTATAATATTAATGATGAATAAGTTCGTGTTGATTAAAGATGAATTTTATAGTTCCATTGTGTTGAAATTATTTGTGTTAGTGGAAATTGACATTTGTTTCGATAATAATTGATGTCTGGGGTTATATTGCTCAATCGGGTATTCGGGGCACTTTTCGTGTCGGAGTACTATTCACGAGATACTATTCACAAATTACTATTCACGAGTTACTATTCACGGGATACTATTGATAAGTAGGTTTTATACCTACTTATCCGGTATCTGTTACTTGAATTATTTGCTTAATCTCATGTTTCTTAGTTACTTTTTATGCATTTTGTGTTCATTTTGTAGATTATATGCTTGGGAGTTGAAATCGCAAAGAATTGGTATGAAATCGCAAAGAAAAGTAATCCGGACATCATTTGGGTTTTTATGTTCATTTCATGTTCTTGGTTTGGAACTTGGGTTATATTGTAGAGCTTCTTCTTAGCTTTCTGTAACATCTTGAATCATTCCAATCGGAGTTCGGATGCAAGAGTTATGTCATTTATACCAACGGACGTCGAACATCACTGTTTTGGGTGGTTATTTGCATAGCAGTCACTTTCAGCCCAATTTCGACCTTTATCCGTCCGTTATTTCTAAACTCTCAAAGAATAAAAGTTGTAGATCTCATCGATATCTTCGATTTGATAGGTGGCACGCCTCGTAACGTTTCCCGGATCAAAAGTTATGGCCGTTTTCCCAAAGGACATAAGAGTAGAAAATTTTCCTTCACAAAACCGCCGCCGGGGTGGGAATAATAGTCACAAAACAGGCCCCTAGCCGCCCAGGGTGGGCCCTTTTCAAGCTTAGACCCCCGTCGGGGCGGGGGTATGCCCAGAAAACGCGAATTTTGGTCAAAGTTGAGTCCGGAAAGGATTGTTTCGATCCGATTGACTCAAGGACTTCCAAGAGGACTTCCAAGAGGACTTAAAGACATATGAAGAGACTTAGAAAAGGAGGAGAATCACAAGAATTAGAGGAAATTAGACTAGAGAGAGGATTCCATTAGATTAGATTAGAGTAAATTAGATTAAAATCATAGTTCTAAGGAGTTTTGGAGAATAAAGCGATTTGGAGACCATTGAAGATTCAAAGTAGGTGCAAGGAGGGAGCATCAAATCTACAGACAATAGATTGTATCTTCTCATCTTCTTCTATCTTTGTCTTTTAATGATTATTCAATTGTGAATTCTTAGTTTTAATTCAATAATCATGAACTAATTCTTTGTTTGAGATTACAATGGATCTTATTGTGTAGTTTATTTTAATATGCTTCGCTATCAATTATTATATTCTATTGTGAGCATTGTCTATTGTGATTTGGACTTAATTGTTTAATTGATTAGCTAACAATTACCGTGATAATCTATATGAACTCGAGAGATGAAGTATTGATTTAGATCTTATCATGATAGCATGTGTTTGTGATTTCCCTACATATACGGAATTCATGATTCATGTTTAAGATAGAGATACGTCTTTACGCCATATGTAATCTTATAGAGAACTTGTGCTTTAAATCCTTTGTAATTATAATTCACATAGAGATATAGTGGATTAGTTAATTAGGGTGTCTTGCTTAATTCTATCATCTGTGGATTTAAGTGAGTATGGGTATTATGCATCGAGAGGTGGTTTTATCTACTTTAGTGTTCTTGATTAACAATTCATGATAGAGAATAATTGATGAGAAGTGTGTTAGCTTAAATGAAACAATAAGTGAAGTTGTGATCTAAAATCTCCGTAATCTTAATTTAACTAGTGGTAATTAGAATTAGTTTATTTATAAATTGAAATTCATTCGTTTAAATAAGATTGAGTTGGTTACGGGTTAGTACTTGGTGATTTTTATTAAACAATTTCTCGTGGGAACGATACTCTACTTTCACTTTATTACTTGTTGACCACGTATACTTGTGTGTTGTGCGTAACTAGATTTTACCCAACAAGTTTTTGGCGCCGTTGCTGGGGAATTAGTTTAATATTTTTTTTGCCAATATTAGCTTCAATCAAATTAGTCTTAATTTAAACATTTTTTTTCCTTTTTATTTAATTCTCTACTTATTTCTCTTTCTTTTCAAGTACCATGGATGGATGCAATTATCAAAGGCCATATTTGAGTATGACTCAACCAAGTGGAGCGGGGATTGATGGACTCAATGTATTTTCTGCATTATCAGCACAATTTGAGACACTTTCGAGTAGGTTGGACGTTATTGTAGCCCAACGTAATCGAAGGATAGCAGTTATTTGCAATTATTGTGCTGGCAATCACCCGAGTAATCAATGTACCGTTAGTTTTGGGCGGGGACAACACGGTGGTGAATACCTCAACAATTATACATATGCTAATTATCATCAAGTTTGGGGGTATCACCCGGATTCGTCATGGAGCTATATTTATGAAGACCAATACTACGCTCCAAATCCAACATTCACACCAGAATTTTCATGTCCACCTCCATTGCCACAAGAAGAAAAGCCAAATCTGAGGGATGTAATATTGAAGGGCATAGCAAACCTAGAGGAGATGAGGATTAGCCAAGAGTTGTCAATCCAAAATTTTAATAATCGGATGGAACAACTCGTCACTACCTCAGCTAATGGTCCTCAATACATGGCTTCTGAGACTGGGATAGAAAATTCAAGGTTGGAGGAATTTTTGTCCAAGTTCGTAGCATCAAGTGAGGAAAGGAGGATTAATCACGAGCGATCAATTTAGAATCAAGAGAAATCAATTCAGAATTAAGAGAAATCAATTCAAAATATGCAGAACCAGATGGATCAAATGCTCAAAGCCTTGAACAACTGTCCTCAAAAAATTTTGTGTAATGATAAGGATTCCAAGGTTGATGAAGTGCCCGAGCCAAATCTACAACTGGATGAGACACAAGATGTTGAAAAAAAGGAGACAAGTGGGGATAATGAAAATAAGGTCGGTGAAGAACTAACTATGAGTACCAACAAGGATGAGTCGATGTTATTAGTGCCCCAAGTTCCTTCTTCGCCAAAGATCAAGGGTCCAGTTCGATTTGCAAAACCATGCCCCCTTGGTAGTCATGTCGACGGTAAGGCTCTTTATGACATGAGAGCTAGTACAAATGTAAAGCCATAGTGGGATAAGGAGGAGAAGATAGAAGAAGAGCCCGTTGTTCTTGCCAAGCCTCAAAGCCCCAATCGAATCATAGGCTCAACAGACAGAAAAGCACCTAGTTATTCAATATTCTCAATTGGGCACATATTTAAACAAAGCATGCTAGGTGACTTTAATTCGATAGCCATCACAAATGGGAACCTACAAAAGCTACACTATTTTTGATGGATGGAGGGTTCCTCAACTATCAAAGAGGAATTGGATAGCGTTGACCAGACAAAGTCAGGCTGAAAGACTATAATTCAAGCTCTAACTGGGAGGCAACCCATGAATTTTTCTATTTATTTGCTTTACTAGTTTATTTAGTAGATAGGAATTAATTTGCTTATTAGGTTCTCTTACCAATCCAAGTGCTATTCTAATCCATGTTGTCTCTCTTCAGTGTAGGTATTGGAGGTTCAATGGACAGGCAAAAGATTATGAAAAGGTTATTCAAGTAAAATTCAAGTGTGGTGCCCAATTTGTTCCATGCGCCTAATATATTATCCAAACTTAGTGGACAAGGAGGAGGATTGCTATATTTTTAGGGAAGTCCTCTACTTTACTTTTTTTTATTTAAGCCATTGAGGACAATGTCTAGTTTACGTTTGGGGGCATTTTAGTGTTGTATTACATATATTTAGTTATTTACATTGTAGTTCATATAGTTACATTTAGTTTTTTCATTCACTTTCTTAAAAAAAAAATTCAAAAATCAAAAATAATAGTTAGTTATTGTGTTCATCTTGCATGAGTCCAACTGTTTGATAGTTTAAGTTTATTTTGGCCAATGGTGAGATTGGAATTGGGTATACAAGTATAGTACTGACCATTAGAGCTTTGATGTAATTTCTTGTTATGAATTGAGTCTTTTTCTGTTTGAAACTGATATAATAAGGATAGCACAATAAAAACAACGTGTTGAATGATTGAGTTTAAATTGATACATAAAGGACCTCTAAAGGATAATACTAGTTTAAATAAGAGAATGACAAGGATAGGCAGTAAAGGCGAAGAATTAGGAAAGAACCTAAGTTTGGGAGAAAAAGTGGGGTATATAAGCTTCTAAAAAAAAGATATCGAGTTGAATAAATTGAGTCCTGTGTTGGGTCGAGAAGAAGCGTGAAATGCACTCCTCATAAACACAGGCGTGAGATGGAGCGTAAAACGCACTCACTATCCAAAAAAAAAAGAAAAAAAAGAAAAGAAAATAAATAAAACGGGAAATAAGAGAGCAAAAAGCCCCCGTAGATGAAAAATAAAGCATAAGTATCCCATGTTGACCCTCGATATTGGTAATTGTTTGATTTTAGTTGGATCTAGCTCATTTTTGGATTCCTTGAGTTTACACTGTATGATGCCTTCGAAGAGACTTGTTATGTGTTAAATTTGATTTTATATCAATTAGCATTGTTGTTAAGCATACACGCACTATATTAGTGATAACAGTATAAGATTTGATGATTAATTGGGAAATTACTGATTTGTTTTGATATGATGTATTATCATGTTTACTTGATTTTTCTAAGGCCAGTTGAATAGACTTGTTTCTGTCATTACTTCCAGATTCGTAGGCATGTAGATTAGTTGCATTGCATATCATTGTTGTTTTGTGTTTTTGCTTGAGGACAAACAAATGTTTAAGTTTGGGGATATTTGATAAGTAGGTTTTATACCTACTTATCCGGTATCTGTTACTTGAATTATTTTCTTAATCTCATGTTTCTTAGTTACTTTGCATGCATTTTGTGTTCATTTTGTAGATTATATGCTTGGGAGTTGAAATCGCAAAGAATTGGTATGAAATCGTAAAGAAAAGCAATCCAGACATCGTTTGGGTTTTTATGTTCATTTCATGATCTTGGTTTGGAACTTGAATTATATTGTAGAGCTTCTTCTTAGCTTTCCGGAACATCTTGAATCATTCCAATCGGAGTTCGGATGCAAGAGTTATGACATTTGTACCAACGGATGTCGAATGACACTATTTTGGATGGTCATTTTCATAGTAGTCACTTCCAGCCCAATTTCGACCTTCATCCGTCCGTTATTTCTAACATCTCAAAGAACGAAAGTTGTATATCTCATCGATATCTTCGATTTGATAGGTAGCACGCCTCGTAACTCTTCCCAGATCAAACGTTATGATCGTTTTACCAAAGGACATCAGAGCAGAAAATTTTCCTTCACAAAACCGCCGCCGGGGTGGGCATGAAAGTCACAAAATAGGCCCTAGCCCACGCCGGGGAAACCTTTTTCAAGCCTAGACCCCGTAAAGGTGGGTATGCCCGTAAAAATGCGAATTTTGGTCAAAGTTGAGTCCGGGAAGGATTATTTCGATCCGATTGACTCAAGGACTTCCAAGAGGACTTCCAAGAGGACTTAAAGACATATGAAGAGACTTATAAGAGGAGGAGAATCACAAGGATTAGGGGAGATTAAACTAGAGAGAGGATTCCATTAGATTAGATTAGAGTAAATTAGATCAAAATCATAGTTCTAAGGAGTTTTGGAGAATGAAACGACTTGGAGACCATTGAAGATTCAATGTAGGAGCAAGGAGGGAGCATCAAATCTACAGACAATAGATTATATCTTCTCATCTTCTTCTATCTTTATCTTTTAATGATTATTCAATTGTGGATTCTTAGTTTTAATTTAATAATCATGAACTAATTCTTTGTTTGAGATTACAATGGATCTTATTGTGTAGTTTATTTTAATATGCTTCACTATCAATTATTATATTCTATTGTGAGCATTGTCTATTGTGATTTGGACTTAATTGTTTAATTGATTAGCTAAAAATTACCGTGATCATCTATATGAACTCAAGAGATGAAGTATTGATTTAGATCTTATCATGATAGCATGTGTTTGTGATTTCTACATAGATGGAATTCATGATTCGTGTTTAGGATAGAGATATGCCTTTATGCCATATGTAATCTTGTAGAGAACTTGTGCTTTAAATCCTTTTTAATTGTAATTCACATAGAGATATAGTGGATTAGTTAATTAGGGTGTCTTGCTTAATTCTATCATCTGTGGATTTAAGTGAGTATGAGTATTATGCATCGAGAGGTGGTTTTATCTGCTTTAGTGTTCTTGATTAACAATTCAGGATAGAGAATAATTGATGAGAAGTGTGTTAGCTTTAATGAAACAATAAGTGAAATTGTGATCTTAAATCTCCGTAATCTTAATTTAACTAGTGGTAATTAGAATTAGTTTATTTACAAATTGAAATTCATTCGTTTAAATAAGATTGAGTTGGTTACGGGTTAGTAATTGGTGATTTTTATTAAACAATTCTTCGTGGAAACGATACTCTACTTTCACTTTATTACTTGTTGACCACGTATACTTGCGTGTTATGCGTAACTGGATTTTACCCAATAACTATTCACCCAAAAAATATAATTCTTTTCGGTCCAAATCATTTTGGGTACAATATTATTCCATGAGGAGATGTGATAATTTTTCAGACCGTTGGTTGAAGTTATAATAGTAAATCAATATGGATCGTTGGTTGAAGATATAATAGTAAATCAATATGGACCGCTGGTGGAAAGTTATAATAGTAAATCAATATGGATCGTTGGTTTAAAGTTTTAATAGTAAATTAGTATGGACCGTTGCTTTAAGTTTTAATAGTAAATCAATATGGATCGTCTGCTTTAAAAGTAAATCAATCGACCGCTTCAAATTAGTTACTATTCAGTCCATTCTCCTATAAATAGAAGCTCATTTCTTCATTATTTCTTACGAATTCACTGAAACTCTAGAGAGAGAAACTATAGAGAGAAAAAAGAAAAGTATTCTGCTACTTCACTACTCCAATATCCAGTTTCTTCTAAGGTAAGGGGTATTATTTCTTTCGTATTCATAAAGAGAACTTCTGTTATTCCATTCTTTATTATTATGTTAGAATAACCTGTATATGCGAAGTTGCATATACATGGTGAAATTCTTCTATTATTCCATTCTTATTATTCTGTTGGAATAACTTGTTTATGCGAAGTACCGCATACATGGTGAAATTCTTCTAATATTCCGTTCTTTATTATTCTGTTAGAATATCCTGTTTGTGCGTTTACGCCGGACCTGGTTCCATTATTTATTATTCATCTTAATATCCCACATGCATGCGTTTTTGGACTTTTAATTCGGTTCCATTATTTATTATTTTGTCGAAATATCCCATCGTGCGCTCTTACGCCGACCGGTTCCTTATTTATTATTCTATTGGGAATAACTCGTCTGCATGCGATCTATCGCACGCATGGTGAATCCTTCTATTATTCCATTCTTTATTATTCTGTTAGAATAACATGTCTATGTGGATTACCACATGCATGGTGAATGATCCTTTGTATTCATTCCTTATTAAATTGTGAAAATGATCTGTATACGTGGATTACCGCATGACGGGTGAAAATTCATTTGCAGTTTCATACATTCTATTATACTCAGTTGGTTAAAGTTTTGGCTTCTATATTCCTTGAAATTAGTGGAATATCCTCGGATATTTACGCTTCATCCAAAGATCTTTTAAATGGAAATATTCTTCCGAGCATTCTTGAATTTTTCTCCACAAAGCGATTATCATGTTGACAATTTGGACATTATTGAGTTCAGGATAAATTAACTTATAAATCTTTAAAACTTATTCTTGAACTTGTTTTATTGAATTATTATGTCATTGTCATGTTGAGTTATGTTGGTTATTATGTGAAAACATGAAAGTTTCTTAGAAATCACAAAGGGTTGAAAATTAGATTTTGGTAAAAATGGAGTATGAAATTCAATTGACCATATCTCCTATTATATTTCAAATTTTTGAGTGTGGTCAAGTTCTAGAGTTAGATCTATGAGTTTTCTAACTTATCCAAGCGGAATCACTTGAAAAGGTGCTGTAGATTTTCGTGTGGACTGATTTTAGCAAAAGAGTCAAAAACTGCAAATTACCAAAAAGGCTACTGCCCAGAAGTTTAAAAGGGCATTTTTGGCCACTTAGCTTGTGAAATAAATTCCGGCCTTTTGGGACATGAAAATATATGGTATAAAGTACCTCCTGTACAAAAATGAGCTCATTCCGACTTAAAATGATCAAGTTATGACTATTTCAATATTTAGGTTTTTCCAACAAAAAACACTATAACCGGAGTTCTATAACTCCGATGACCATGAAATTTAAACTGGAAGCTCACATTAACATGTGTAAGATCCTTCCAAGATTTGAGAATTTCTGGAGTTAAACTTGAGGTAGCTAATTTCTTAAGGAAATAATTAGAAATTGATTTTTGAAAAATACTTAAGGGAGTTGAAAAATTATAAAAAAATACTTGTTGTGTATGAAATATATGTATATATGTTTGGGCAAAAGATAGAAAAATAACAAGTTGATTTGGTAATTTTTCATGAAAATGGTTTAGTTACGAACATATGAGTTAAATATGTTATGTGAAGTAACAAAATTGGAAAATAGGATTTTATGGCTTGGGAATCCTATATAGGGTATATGCAGATTTTTGATAAGGGATTTGATCATTGGTGATGAAATCTTATGAGTATGGTATTTTTGAATGATTAAATGCATTATTTGTTAAAGTATAAACAATTGAAATAAAATGTTTATAAGTTTAAGAAGTGATTAAAATATTGTTATAATATTAATAATATTAGATTATGAGTTTATTAAGTGATTGATAATATTTGGATAAATTTAAATTCTTTAATATTTATCCTTGTTTTCGTTTGATTAATGCTTATATCATTGTCATCATTCTCATGCTTATATTGTGATGAAAGTCAACTTTGGCTTACGTGCATAGATGGACTTGGTATGATTATGACTAGGGATTATTCGGTATAATCATGACCGTAATGTGACGAATGATGTGGTGAAAGTCCTCAGTGGCCTATAAAGCATTGATAGACAGTTTTTGGTATGTTTATGGATTATTCGGTATAGTCATGACCATTGATGATTTAATGAATATCCTTGGCCCGTAGTGCAGGGATGATTCGATGATGTTGTTTATTTATTAAGCTGAGTCTTAGCGATAAAAGTGATGAAAAACCTTTTCAAATCATAAAAGATAGTAGATTTTGTCATGAATAAACATGTGAATGTTATTCCTATTTATATATGATTTGATTGTGATACATATGAATGAATATGCAAGTATGCTTGCATTAAGAAAAGCTGTAAAGTCCTTTGATAGATAATAGAAACATGTGTACAAGGTACAAGGACTTGGAATGAATTGATCAAATATGTTAGGTTGATCATACATAAGCAAAACAGCTTTGTAAAGTCCTTAAAAAGAAATGGTGTACAAGGACTATAAACATAGAAAGATCAAGCATGTTAGGTTGATCTTATGATGTAATAGATAGGCTTGTTTGATCGTCGAGCAATGCACCAGAAATCGTAGTCTACCAGGAGAATTAAGGAGAACTCGAGAGCTGTCGAGACAGAATCGTAGTCTGCAAGATAGTAGATCTCGAAGTTTGTAGACTGCCAGGAGAAACGATGAAGGATCTTAGTGTGTCGAGTAAAACTTCCTCAGGGCCAAAGTCAGCTGAAGAAGTCATGTTTAAAATCGTAGAGACAGCCTGCCTACGAGCCGACTGAACATCTGCCGAAGCCAAGTCAGAAACGTAGACTACACTCGGAGTCGTAGAGTCTACTGATGACGAAGCTAAGTCAAGGATCGTAGACTACACTCTGAGTCGTAGAGTCTATTGATTACATGCAGAGATCGTAGTCGAGCAAGATCAGATGAAGACAACAAGCACAAGGCAGAAATCGTGGAGTGTCAAGATCTGATCTAAGAGTCCTAGGGTCTGCACAACCGAAGCTGAATCGTAGAGTGCAGAACTATGACCTCAACAATTGTGCTCATAATGCATAGGAAGAATCATAAAGCAAATACGATTCTCAACTAATCCCTGAATATCCAAAAGAATAAAGCCTCTGGTTGGCACTGAAAAGATACATCCCACTTGAAGGGAACCAGAGAGCACTCAACAAATGGCATGTAAGCTAATAGAATATCCAAGCATCAACCCAATCAGCATCAAGATTGAGTTGAAGAAGCCATTCAAGATGAAGTCTTGCACAAGTTGATCAAAAGAAGACTTTAGTAACTGACTAAAGAAAGTCAGCAAGTGCAATAGCTGTCATATGATAAGATGACAATGATCTTGGAAGTATTCAGGATCGTAGTGAATGCCAAACAAAGAAAGAACTGATGGAGTACACACAGAGATACTGGTCAGTTTCTGAAGAACAAGGCTAAAGTGATTAAGCATTGGGTCAGTCCATTGATGATAAGTGAACGGGAGATCACAAGGAGAAAGCGAGCTGGACATGCCACAAATCTGAAGTGTCTTGCTATTCAGAAGGGGCCAGAACAAAGAAGTCAAGTCATCAAGATGTCGAGAACCGCTGAGGCAAAATGTAAGTGTTGAAGTACTGCACAAGAGAAGGAAGAGATGTTCTACATTAAAGATCCAGTCAACACTTTTCAAGATCGTAGTGTTGTCTTTACTAGTCAACATGACACTACGATCAGGTTCTTGAAGACATGCATCAGAATCGTAGAGTTTGAATAACTGAAGACTGAAGCATTGGCAATGGTTCAATCTGAAGGGTAATATCCGGACAAGAGCTTATTGAGAGCATCGATGCAAAAGGACAACCTCTGATTGAGAAATCAGAAGGAGGAAATAAAGTCTTCGACCTGCCAAAGACATTAAAGTAACATCTCTAATGGGTAGGTGAAACAGTAGACTGCAGTGTCAGAAAAGTTATAACATGTCACATCTGTAGTCTACCTCAAGCAACTCGAGATCTGTAAAGATGTTTGAATAGCTTTCAACAGCTACTTTTCAACGAAAGGATGGAGAAGGAGTATAAATCAGCTAGATCTTCAAAGATCAAAGGTTACTGGAGTTGCCGAGTTTGGAGAAAAGGTGGACTGTTCTAAAGCATGTAAGATAGTGAGTCCGAAGGCTCACTCTAAGATCCACCAAAAACACTTAGAGTCAGACAAAGAAAGAAGTAGAAGTGAGAGTTCTACAATGTAGAAGTGAGAGTTCTACTACTTGAAGAGTGTTCTGAACTGCCGAGAGAAAGAAGAACATCATGTCATCTTGGTGTCCATCATGGGAAGACTCTAAGTACCATAGAGAAGAGCTCACAGTCATCTTATCAAGTCCATCATGAGAAGACATCAAGTATCAAGAAGGGAGATCACAAACGTCATCATGGTGGCTAGCATGAGAAAGTTTCTAAGTACCTAGCAGAAGAGCTTACAGTCATCTTAGAAACCCATCATGTGTAGCCATCTTGTATCAAGAGGAATGATCTTCAAGGAAGTTATCAAGGGATCATCCGAAGTGGTTGAGTAACTAAAGAAGTTGAGCATCATGCAACACTCAACTGTACTTCAAGGATGATCACGCCAAGCTGATAAGTACAGAAGATGTTCAAAGCATGAAGACATCTTAGTAGCTCAGCACCAACTCCAACAAACAAACAAACAACTCAACAGAACCTAGGGCCTGAGGGGTCCTTGTCCGGAGGGACTAAATGAAGTTCTAAGCCTGTTGGGCTTGAAGAGTTCCTAGGGAACTAGAGGAGTTCCAAGGCTGCTGGCCTTGAAGAGTTCTTAGTGAATCAAGTCCCAAGGTCACTTTGGCCTTGAAGGAATCTTAGTGATTCGGGGTGCTGCCCTTCCTTAGTGGAAATCCTACTAGTTGAAAGCAGAAGAGTGGATTAGGAGCTTGAGTCTCTGAACCACTTAAAACCCCTTGTGTCTTTTACATTATGTCATTTATATTATGTCTATTAACTGTTATAACTGCTATGTATGTTTTAACTACTTACAATTTAACTAACTCTACGAACAATGTATGTATAATTATGAATATATCAATGAAGGGGATCTTTTACTTATTCCGATTTGCTTGAAAAGATTCTTTTATTTGTCATATGCTAATTTAATAGCAATACAAAATAAAAGAGAAAAGTATTTGAAATTAAAAAGGATCTATTCAACCCCCGTTCTAGATCTATTGTGCCTACTGGGAACTAACAATTGGTATCAGAGCGGGTTCTCATGCTATATTCAAAAGCTAATCATTTTGAGTCTGATCCCAGAAACAAACATTGTTATAAACTTAGTTTAGTAGTAAGTAACTTGTTATATGCAGATGAGCTCACACGTTTGAAATATTGTGTATAGGTTAAATGTGTATATGTAACGACCGAGAAATTCGGATCTTATTGTAAAATGATTTTATTAAATTAAATAATAATAAAATCATATTCCATGTGTTATCAAGATGGTTGTCATTGTATAACCTATTGATGTTAGAATATCGTAGTATTTGGGCTACGTGGATGAATTAAAGTGTTTGAATTTCCAAGACGAAAATAAAAGTTTTTCGAAATTTTTTTCGAAAACACTATTCATCCAGATTTACGATATAATTTTGAGATTCCGAGAAATACGCAATGATGGAATAACAAGGTAAGATGGATTATGTAATAAAAATATAGTTATGGAAAATGTAATAATTAAACATGGACTTAATTTATGAACGTTAAGCAAAGCGAAGTGTTAAAGAATAAGTAATAATGGTATAATACTTGGTATTGTACGAAGTAATGAAAACGAGTATAATACGAAGTATTATATGAGTTTGTATGAAGGATGAAATATCGTATATAAATTCTATAGGAATTAGAATACGAAAATAATACATCAATAATATGTATTAAGAAATGTTAATGGACTTGGATGATTGGTAAACAATTATATACAAGTCCAAGTGAATTAGAGAGAAAAGGCCCAACTATTATTAATGAACCAATAAGTGCTTATTAATGCAAAGCCCAAAGGATTTATTAATCCAAGCCTAAGCTAGAATCCATGAGTGGTATGACCCATGGGGCAAACCATATTGATATGGTTGAATGTGGTGACCAAGTAACGTGTGATGACCAAGATAAGTGGTGACCAAGTATGTGTGGTGACCAAGACTTAGGAGTAATGCCCAAGACTTTTAAGTAATGACCAAGTTTAGGATAAAAGTTGTGCTTTGCAAGTAATGAATAGTAATGAGGTGGTTTAAGGAGGTGGGATGTTTTAAAGACTAAACTACCCTAACCTTGGAAATTCTATAAATAGAAGAAGCTTGCAAGCCATTTGTTGGTTGCTCAAATAATCTAGACATCACAAAGTGCTTAAGTGTTAGAGAGATTAAGTTGCAAATAAGTCACTTCCATAAGCCAAGAAAAGAAGAAGCTACTTATCAAAGACTTCTAAAGTAAGACTTCTTCTCCAAATATCTTCTATCTCTATCATGATAGGATGATAAGAAAAGTGGGATTAAGAAACATGAATGAGTAAGTAATGAACTTAAGCCAATTAAGTTGGTAATAAGTCATTTAAGCTAGCATGAGTTATAAACTTATGTGAAAATAATATGAACTTGTAAGAAGTTTATTAAGAGAAATGAAATGAATGTAAAATAAACTTATATGATTATATGTATCATGTATACCTAAGTTAAGTTATATGTTGAGAACATATTAGAAATGATGGTTAAGAAACTTTAATTGTAATAAGTCATTAACAATGAAATCTTAAGTAGTTTATAGTTGACAAGTTATAAACTCATGAAGAATAAGTCTAAAATTCAACAATGATTATAAGTTATTGTATTAAGAATGTTAAGATGTTCACATGATGAATGAAGTTCATTTGTAATGTTAAACAAATCATAAGAATGAAGAATTGCCGGAATTTGCACGATTGGACGATAAACGTCGAATACGTAAAATTCTTGGAATGAAAGTCAAATTTTGTGTTGGATCAAAAAACCTTTGTTTTCCAATAGAGACAAGTCATAATTGGCATTTAAGAGTTGCGGACTCGAAAATGACCGAATTCCGACTTAGAACGAAGAAACGAGCGTTGAACGTTCACGAACGTTTATCGTTTACGTTAAAAATGAACTAATAGGTGAATTGTTAGCAAACAAAGTCAAATAGATAAAATTCTTGAATGGTCATGTAGAGTACGTAATTTGTGAACCGTAGGCTTTTGAACGAGCCAATTCGGACTTATAACAAAGAAGTTATGCGTCCGGAAAGTTCACAAAATTTCAAAACTGAAATTATTATCTGGTGCATGAGTTGGCCATGCTACTCAACCCTAGGCAAAATGACCCAGTGCATGGCCATGAAACGAAGAATCGAAGTTCATCGCAAGAATTCGCCACAAAGGCGAACCTTAGTTCAATAAGTGGCGTACATATTTACATGAACAATATCAAAATTTTCAGGAGTGTGGCGCCGCAACGCGACCCATTAAGTAAGGACTCGCGCCGCAGCGCCAAGTCCGGGATAATGGTATTAAGAGCTCGCATCACAGCAATGTGAGATGTAAGTATAAAGCTTAGCATGGCAAATAGATCTCGGAACAAAGATAGTAATGAAATTTTCTAAGTATAAAGAAAAGAAATGGAAGTAAACATAACTTAAGGAAGGTAATGTAACATTGATTAAACTTTGTTAAACCTTAAGGATGATGTATAAAGGTTGAGATAACCTAGTCAAATATAATGCAAGCATAATGATAAACCGGAATGAATATTAAATGAATCTAATACACAACTAGATTGAAATAAAGGGTATGATATAGTCATACACATACTTGATTATGTGTGACCTAATGTAAGGCATTTTGTGATCATGTATTGTAGAGACTTGAACAACTTGAACATAAAGTTAATTTACCGTAGCAGACGCTAAAGGCAAGTATTCTAACTTTTGTCTCAGTTCAATATGAACAAGTTTTTGAGATTCATGTATTCTTTCGCATGAATTGAAATATGATGAAGTTGAAGCCAATTCCTTTGGCTAGACTTGATGAACTGATAATCTATTCATGTATTATCAAATGTTGCTATCTTTTGTCAACTACTTGATATGGTTTTCAAAAGAAGACTGGAATGTTAAACAAATGTTTTGTCGGTAAAACGACAGGCACGTGAGGTTGCCAAATGCTTAAACGTGCATACGTTTAATGGATGTAGTGTTGATCAACATAGAGTACAATAGGCTAATCACCTGGAAGTGCTCGTAAGTGATATCGGGCTTACGGACTTGCTTCCGGGTTGTCCTTTTTCCAATAAAGAATGAATACTCGAGGTCTCTGACCGGAGTGAATGTTTTACTAAATACTGTTGTTATTGTAAAACATTTTGAAAGAAAAGATGAAGTGTTATTTTGAATTATCAATAGTACTTCATAACTATGGTTCAGTTATCGAAGATATACGATTTGTATGTGTCAAGCATGTTGTTATTAAATTGTTATACTTGCTGAGCTAGTTATGCTCACTCTTGCTTGAACCATATGAATGCAGCTAAGACTGAACGTCCCGAAGGATTGAAAAAGGATAAAGGAAAAGCTAAGGTAGATTACTAAGCTGTCTTGAAATAGTATAGGTCTATTGTTGTAATTTAACTGATATTATGACAAAGAACCTTTTGTAACGGGTTTAGAACTTGGGAAATGTAAATATTACTTTAAATATATAGAAGTTATGTTCGTTCTTTGAGACTTTTCAATTGAATGAATGTATGAATGTTGTACAGTATAGCACCATCTGTCGGGTTGGAAGATACCCGGATTTGGGGGCGCTACAGTATATACACCTGAAGCTACTCAGATTGGTCCATGTTCTCGATTGTTACATCAACAAGACCAATCCTTGTATGTAGTCAATCTTGTAGTCTGAAGACCAGATGAGAGAGCTCAAGAGAAATCAATGACAAAGAGTCAAGCATCCACCAGTTTGAAAGATGAAAAGGCCATACATGCTAAGAAATGCTTATCAAGAGAAGAAAGAAGATCTTCTCAAACTTATGTCTGGCCAACCAGCAGCTGGGTGCAAACTTTGTAAACTAAAGGATGTCAAAGATTTAAAAATTGCTGAGATTCTCTTGGCCTACATCTTCAAGATCACGACTGATTGATTGAAGGTCAACTGGAGAAACAAGCTGTCAGGAGCAAATGTGAAACTATGCACATCAATGCCTAAACTCAGTACATTAAAGATAAATGACTGTTAAGTAACTGACAGTAAAAAGGTACGGTTCCTCACTATTATACATGTGTACATCATAAATGCACCTTCTTATGAACTATAATAGTATTCTGTCAAGAAGTCATAATCTACCTAAAAAGGTGAAGAGAGAAAGTACCTTGAGGATGGAAACTCAAATGTCTATAAACTTTTTCTCCATCCAAGTTTTAGGTTGAAGATGACACCTTGAAGGAAACCTGAAATGGGTCATAAGATCATCACAGGCCAAATTAATTCTATGTGAAATAATCTTTGCTGGTGGGTTAGTATGTATGTACAAATCCTTGTTCTAAGTGTTTGATAACACACAGAGTATGATCAGTTCTACAAGAGTATCTTGATGATGTGTAGAAACTGATCACCTCCATGAATCAACTAGAAACTCCTAAATCGTAGAGTTGATTCTCACTCTGTGAACACTAAACATTGTGAACATAACCCAGCAAATGATGAAACCATCAAAGATAAAGAGTGTGTTATTAAATGTCAAATCTTACACACATTCACCTTCATGCATATCAAAATGTATTATCTAAAACTAGTTTTATGCATAAATATGACTGTTGGTGATAAATGTGATGATTATTCAAATATAAGTGAAACAGGGGTTTAGAAACTAACCTAGCAGGACTCACTCAATTGTGGGTACCAAAAATAGAAATATGTCTAACTGCGCAGTACACAGTCTATCCTAGCCACACTAAGGAATGCTAAAGCAGAAGACTTCAGTCAAGAAGACTAAACCAGCAGAAGGTTAAGGACTGTTCAGAAATGATTCTGATAAAACTCATATAAGTCCAAGCCTGTCCTTGAAGACCCACTGAGCTAACCTGAATGAAGCTCACATGACTGTTAATCTATATATGGAAACATGCCATTCAACCAAAGATGAAAAGGATCCTATATGCTCAAATCAAGCAAAGCATGCTATATGAGAAGAATCCTCAAGGGAGCTCACAACAGAGGATCATCGAGAATCAGTCAAGAGGAATTCATTATGGAAGCAGAACCTCACAAACA
The DNA here is from genome assembly GCA_020205605.1 of Panax ginseng. Taxonomy (NCBI): domain Eukaryota; kingdom Viridiplantae; phylum Streptophyta; class Magnoliopsida; order Apiales; family Araliaceae; genus Panax; species Panax ginseng. The sequence continues at coordinate 94,157,828 of CM035136.1, read as the reverse complement.
CAAGACTATCAAAGAAGACTACGTTCATAGTGCTGGCAAAAGATCGTGGAATGTTCAGTCCTAAAAATATCCATGTCTACGATACAAGGAGAGTTAAGTAATAATGGTGATTCCAATCAGAAGGAGACAAGTAAGGATGTCTCCTAACATACATGAAGAAAAGGGAATCGCATCTATCTGAGAAGACATCATTAAACATGGGGAGCAGTGATCTGTTAAGGAACAACATACTGAGATATACTATGAAGCAGTGTACCAGCTACAGAGTCCCAAAACTTTATGGCTGATGAACCAAATAAAGATCCATAGTCAATATGAATGTCTCAAAATGTACTACTGATAATCTTTCAGCCACCCAACTCAAAATCATGGAGTGCCTACGATCAAACATCTGATCGCAGTGTAGAAGCAGGAGGACACCACGATTACAGCAAATACAATTGTCCAAAGTTGGTAGAGGACCTCCCCACCAGAAAAGGTCAAATGAGATCTCATTGCAAATCACTTCTAAAGTATTTCATCTGGAAAGCGCCTCAGGGACAAACCTGACCCTTAGCTCACTCTAAGAGGTTGGCCCTTCCTGCGCTACCTTGACCCAGAAGGGATGCTTGATCAAGTTCATCTCAAGGACCAAGATAGTAAACGATCGTAGAGTCAAGGTTGAAGAGAACTCCATGATCGTAGTGCAACCTCAACGATCGAAGAAGCAGACTCGACGATCGCAGTCCTACCAGAATATACTCAAGTTCACGAGGAGCGTGAGAAACGGGAAAATTGCTCAACCATTCAGATTATGAGGAGATAAGTCCGGATATATCAGTGATCAAGCTATGCTGCATCAAAATGAGGATAAATGTCAAAACCATCCACTGCAGCATCTCTCAAAAGTTGATCGTTGAGTCAACAAGGAAAACGTAGAGTCCACAGCTTCCTTACCATGCTACTCTACGAATCAAAAGGTCAACGGTCAAAGCCACGTCGATTAAACGTCTACTTTTCTAAAGGAAAATATCTAACTAAAAAGTTATGGGGAGTTACAGCTCATTACTGGGCATTGTGCAACCAATGGTCGATTGACACATCACTGGTTATGCAGAGTTAGAAGGAACTGCAATAAAGACAAATTCAAATCTGCAAAAAGTTTTCAGAAGCTATCGAACCTTTCTCCCTCCCATTTTCAAACCCTAAAATCCTCTCAAGAGCCACAATAGGTTAACACTTCAGAGCCTTACCAAATCACAATCAGCCATCTCTCATAAACCTCTCTGAATCAAATAGCCACATTCTTTGAACTACTCAAATGGAAAACTGGGGAGTAATCACTAGCATTCAGCTCGGAACCAAGTCGTTTGAGAAATCCAAAAAGAAGTTCAGAGACATTCTCGAACTTATAAAGAAAGCTGGATTCTCAGAATGTCTTGAGGCAAGCACTCGAGTATATGTTGACCTGGTTAAAGAGTTCTATTTAAATGCTTCCATAAACTCTGGGACCCTTTCTACCAAAGTCAAAGGTCAGTCTCTGAAGTTGAAATCTTCTGACCTCAATCAATGCCTAGGTTTTCCTAACCAAGGACTGAAGAGCCTTAATGATGTCGATACGGAACAAGCAAAGGAGATCATGGGGTACCAGAGAAACCCTAGTCTGAAGGACATGAATAAGAAGTAGTTTCCAGAAGAGTTCGAATTCCTTGCAGAGATAGTGGGTAAATGTATTTTATGCAAGGATACTTTAGATGATATTGTGCTTAACCAATAGTTGAAGATAATGTCAAAAATAGTTATGAAGAAACAAATCAACTTTGGAGCTATCTTGTTCAATCAAATCTCCAATTGGGTAGAAAATGTTGAGCTAAAGAAGTCTACAAAAAACCTCTGACAAAGGTGTTTCATGGAAGACTGCTGAGCATTGTAATGAAGAAGAAGTTAGGAGGCAAGATCAAAGATGATGAAGGAGAGCCTCTGAACGTTCACAAAGTAATGTCTCCACAACTATTTGTGAATTGGAAGAAAAACCCCAACGAGAACCGAAGGTTGACAACTGGGAGCAGCAACAAGGCCTCTGCAAAGAAGAGGAAGACAGAAGAGGTAGAATGGTCTGAGTCTGATGACTCTGTACCAGCAAAAACCACACCAGCCAAGAAGAAATTCAGAGGTGTGAAGAAAACCAAGGCCCCACCAAGGAGTCTCTCCATCAAAGACAAGGTTGAAGAAGAAAGAGCCCTAACTACTGAAACAACAAAAAGGAGAAGTAACATATTACTTCAAGGTCCATCTAGCAAGAAAGCCAAGGTGGCAATCAAACCAGTCTCAGTTTCCCAAGACAGTACATCTGATGAAGAGAAGGATGTAGAATTAGAAGAAGAAAAGGCAACTGAAAATCTCAAGGCTGAGTCCCCACAGACCAAATCCAACAGTGAAGGTGAAGCTGGATTAATGAATGAAAATTTATCATCTGCTAATGAAGAGGAATGCTCAAGCCCTGTGGCTAATCCTCAGAGCATTCACTCTGATGATGAAGAAGAGATTCAAGATGACCCAACTACATCCCCAAATGCAACTGCCTCAACAAGCCCAAATGATGGGTCAAATAATGTTGTTTCAAGAGAAGATGAACATGTCCCCTCCAATCCTGAAAACCCCCATGATGGCTTAAAAGTTGATGAGTCCAAAGAAGAAGGGTCTGCCCCTGCCCTTGCTGAACCTCAAGGAAGTTCATCTGATGAACCAAAAGCTTCTGAGTCTGAAGAAGAAGAAGAAGTGTCTGACTCTCCCAAAATTGAACCTCCAAAAAGAAGGAAGAGCTACAGACTGCAAGCCAAATTTGCCTCCAAAAGGAGAGGCGATCACTCCAATGCTATCATTGAACTAAGTGATGATGAGTTTGTATCAAAGGATGAAAGTGCTGAAGATGGAACCAGTGGTGAAGAAGATGAATCGGAAGAAGATCTTGCTGAAGAAGGTTCTGAAAATGAAATGCAGTAAGAAGGATTCACTGTTAGAAATGATCAAGATGGTTCAGGCACTGAAAGAGAAGAAATGAAGAATGAGTCCAATTCTGAAAATCAGGAATCAGAGGAACCATAACTCTATCATGTCCTCTCTCCAGCAAAATTCACAAGGAGAATAGTGGTAGAAGTCTCGAATGAACCACCAGAAGCTCCACTAGAAAGATGGGTGAACTATGGAGATAAGCAGCTCAAGGTGGTAAGAATGACTACCTTTGATATAGCTAAAAACTGGAATAACATGGAGCTAGATTGCACGACCATTCTCTACAATCCTGATGACTTGTTAATGAGATGGTTCTTCCAATGGATGCCTTAGCTAAAAGCCCATACTAAAAGAGATGGAAGCTACTTCAGCTGGTGCTACTCTCATTTTTCAAGCATGGAGCTGGTGGCTCAGAACTTCCCAAGGGTAAAGAGTTTTGCTACAAAGATGATCACAAACCAGCCCCACTTCAAAGTCTATCGTCATTCTGGAAATCTCTATATCCCTTACGATCGTAGAGTGGACTCTGAAGGAAGAAGGATCTTGACCAAGGAAATGATTGTAGAGTATCAGAAACATTCATCAGCTCAAGCACTGCTATCTGACATTCCTTCATCCTCAATCAGTGATTGGAACTCAACGATTCTTCAGATTCTCGACACCTTTAAAAATCTGTCCAAGGATGCAGATCGTAGAGTTCAATCTAATGCTCGACAGGAAACTGCTCAACCAGATGATCAAGTATCTATGGAGAAGGAGCTGACGAAGAACTCTGATGAACTGAGTGAGAAAATATCTCTATTCACTAAAGAGTCACAGAAGCTGACAGCAGTAGGATATAGTTCATTCCAGAACAAACTTCAAGTTACTATGGCTGATGTATCTCTCAAACTCAAAGAGAGAGATAACATCTATCTGAAGGCCTTACAAGATCAAAAGGCAGAAGCTCTACGAGCTCAGAAGGCCAATGAAGAGTAGATCCAAGTCCTCTCTGACAAGATTGACGACATGAAGCAGTCTTTCTCAGTGCAACTTGAGCTAGGCCAACAGGAACTCAAGTTTGAAGTTGCCAACTCCTCCTACCTGATGGAGCAGCTTATGTCCAACATGGAGCAGCTCTCCAAAATGATTAATGACAAAAAGGGGGAGAAAAAGAGACATAGAAATAGAAAAAGTAAGAGGCACTCAAAGAAGAACATAAGGATAGGAGAGAAGAAGTCAAAGAAGAAGATAACAGAAGAAGAGTCAAAGTCATCATCCAAGGGGGAGCCAAGGAATGATGAGCCCATGTATGCCGAAGCTGAGGGGGAGCCAGAAGGAGAAAAGAAGCATACATCTGAGGGGGAGCAAAGCAAAGCAGGAAAGTAATCATCCCAAGGGAAAAAGGAGCAAGAAGACCAAACAGATGAATAACTGATCAATAGACATCCTGGAAACATACATGGAGCCAAAGAGGTACATCTCTAACTAGTTAGGTATGTTCTGGATCAAGGATGTAAAATGTCTTAATGTATAAATTGCCATATCTTCATAACTGACATTCATGATTATCTATTTTAGAAATACAGCAGCTCACTGTATATAAGATTCATTCATAACATGCATATGCACTTATTATTTTTGTCATAATCAAATAGGGGGAGATTGTCAGGAATAAGCATGTGAATGTTATTCCTATTTATATATGATTTGATTATGATACATATGAATGAATATGCAAGTATGATTGCATTAAGAAAAGCTGTAAAGTCCTTTGATAGATAATAGAAACATGTGTACAAGGACTTAGAAAGAATTGATCAAATATGTTAGGTTGATCCTACATAAGCAAAATAGCTTTGTAAAGTCCTTAAAAAGAAATAATATACAAGGACTATAAACATAGAAAGATAAAGCATGTTCGGTTGATCTTATGATGTAATAGATAGGCTTGTCTGATCGTCGAGCACTGCACTAGAAATCGTAGTCTTCCAGGAGAGTTAAGGAGAACTCGAGAGCTGTCGAGACAGAATTGTAGTCTGCAAGATAGTAGATCTCGGAGTTCGTAGACTGCCAGGAGAAACGATGAAGGATCGTAGTGTGTCGAGTAGAACTTCCTCAGGGCCGAAGTCAGCTAAGGAAGTCATGATCAGAATCGTAAAGACAGCCTGCCTACGAGCCAACTGAACATCTATCGAAGCCAAGTCTGAAACGTAGGCTACACTCGGAGTCGTAGAGTCTACTGATATCGAAATCAAGTCAAGGATCATAGACTACACTCTGAGTCATAGAGTCTATTGATTACATGTAGAGATTGTAGTCGAGCAGATCAGATGAAGACAACAAGCACAAGGCAGAAATCATGGAGTGTCAAGATCTGATCTAAGAGTCATAGGGTCTGCATAACTGAAGTTGAATCATAGAGTGCAGAACTACAGCCTCAACAATTGTGCTCATAATGCATAGGCAGAATCATAAAGCAAATACGATTCTCAACTAATCCCAGAATATCCAAAAGAATAAAGCCTCTGGTTGGCACTGCAAAGATACATCCCACCTGAAGGTAACCATAGAGCACTCAACAAATGGCATGTATGCTAACAGAAGACCCAAGCATTAACCCAATCAGCATCAAGATTGAGTTGAAGAAGCCATTTAAGATGAAGTCTTCCACAAGTTGATCAAAAGAAGACTTCAGTAACTGACTAAAGAAAGTCATCAAGTGCAGTAGCTGTCACGTGATAAGATGACAACGATCTTGGAAGTATTCAGGATCGTAGTGTTTGCCAAACAAAGAAAGAACTGCTGGAGTACACACAGAGATATTGGTCAGCTTCTGAAGAACAAGGCTAAAGTGATTAAGCATTGGGTCAGTCCATTGATGATAAGTGAACGGGAGATCACAAGGAGAAAGCGAGCTGGACACGCCACAAATCTGAAGTATCTTGCTATTCAGAAGGGGCCAGAACAAACAAGTCAAGTCATCAGTATCTGAGAACTGTTGAGGCAAACAGAAGTGTTGAAGTACTGCACAAGAGAAGGAAGAGGTGTTCTACATTGAAGATCCAATCAACACTCTTCAAGATCGTAGTGTTGTCTCTACCAGTCAACATGACACTACGATCAGGTCCTTGAAGACATGCATCAGAATCGTAGAGTTTGAATAACTGAAGACTGAAGCATTGGCAATGGTTCAATCTGAAGGGTAATATTCGGACAAGAGCTTATTGAGAGCATCGATGCAGAAGGACAACCTCTGATCGAGAAATTAGAAGGAAGAAATAAAGTCTTTGATCTACCCAACACATTAAAGTGACATCTCTGATGGGTAGGTGAAACAGTAGACTGTAGTGTCAGAAAAGTTATGACATGTCACATCTGCAATCTACCTCAAGCAACTCGAGATCTGTGAAGATGTTTGAATAGCTTTCAACGGCTACTATCCAACAGAAGGATTGGGAAGGAGTATAAATTAGCTAGAGATTCAAAGATGAAAGGTTGTTGGAGTTGCCGAGTTTGGAGAAAAGGTGGACTGTTCTAAACCATGTAAGATAGTGAGTCTGAAGGCTCACTCTACGATCCACCAAGAACACTTAGAGTTAGACAAAGAAAGAAGTAGAAGTGAGAGTTCTACAATGTAGAAGTGAGAGTTCTACTGCTTGAAGAGTGTTCTAAACTGCCGAGAGAAAGAAGATCATCATATCATCTTGGTGTCCATCATGGGAAGACTCTAAGTACCATAAAGAAGAGCTCACAGTCATCTTAGCAAGTTCATCATGAGAAGACATCAAGTATCAAGAAGGGAGATCACAAACGTTATCATGGTGGAAAGCATGGGAAAGTTTCTAAGTACCTAGCAGAAGAGCTTACAGTCATCTTAGAAACCCATCATGTGTAGCCATCTTGTATCAAGAGGAATGATCTTCAAGGCAGTCATCAAGGATCATCCAAGTGGTTGAGTAATCAAGAAGAAGTCGAGCATCATGCAACACTCAACCGCACTTCAAGGATGATCACGCTGCTACTAAGTACAAAAGGTGTTCGAGCATGAAGACATCTTAGCAGCCTCAAAGACCAACTCCAAAAACAAACAAACAACTCAATGGAAGCTAGGGCACGAGGGGTCCTTGTGCTCAAGGACTAAATGAAGTTCCAAGCTTCTTTGGGATTGAAGAGTTCCTAGGGAACTAGAGGAGTTCCAAAGGTCATTGGCCTTAAAGAGTTCTTAGTGAATCAAGTCTCAAGACTCACGGCCTTGAAGGAATTTTGTGATTCGTAGTCCGCCCTTCCTTAGTGGAAATCCTGCTAGTTGAAAGCAGAAGAGTGGATTAGGAGCTTGAGTCTCTGAACCACTTAAAACCCCTTGTGTCTTTTATATTATGTCATTTACATTATGTCTATTAACTACTATAACTATTATGTATGTTTTAACTACTTAGAACTGAACTAACTCTACGAACAATGATGTATGATTATGAATATATCAATGAAGGGGATCTTTTACTTATTCCGCTGTGCTTGAAAAGATTCTTATGTTTGCCATATGCTAATTTAATAGCAATACAAAATAAAAGATAAAAGTATTTGAAATTAAAAAGGATCTATTCAACCCCCCTTCTAGATCTATTGTGCCTACTGGGAACTAACAGATTTTATTCTCTACTTGACTCTTTTAATGGATTGCTTGTTCCGCTGCAGTTAAACTTGATGTCTATTGTATTTTATCAGTTTAACATTGTTGAAGGATAATGATAATTTATTCTATATTATCTTAGTCATAATATTTCTTATTGGGCTAGTTGAGCTCACCTTTTTGCTTCCATTGTTCTCTTCAAGAAATGAGAATGTAGCCGGGACTAGTTGGGGAATGGAGTGACGGTCCGAGAAGATGCATTAGTAGTCCTCACTATTCTAGGAAATAGTGTGATAATAAATATAATGAGGACTTCATTGAGTTTGTATACTGCCTAGAGGACAATATACGTATTAAAACTCTGAGATTATGTTTTGTCGTATTTTACACGACTGTTGTATAATTAAGTTGTATTTAAATTTTGTACCATGTATTGGCGACTAAGAATGGGTGATGTATACCTATTTTGGGGGCGTCACAGTATACATATATATAATCAACAACATCTTGTACAACAATTCCACAAAACCAACTTCAGAGAATAAAAAATTACAAGACTGAAAATTAGAATTGAAGTAAGTTATACTTTCACTTTGATTGTATGCTACCAAAGGATGGTGACTAGGTTTAACAATTCCCCTTCTTCCTCTTGCCAATCACCAAGAACTCATTGGTTTTTTCTCTTCTCTCTCAAACCTTCTGTGACGCCCCCAAAATAGGTATACAACACCCATTCTGAGTCGTCAAAATACATGGTACAGAAACAACTACAACTTTAATAATACAACAGAAAAACGATGAGTTTAAATACAAATATTGTCATCTAGACAATATTCACACTCAAATAAGTCGTCATTACAATTATTAATACACTATTTTTACAGAATAGTGAGGACTACTAGAACCACTTCTAGAACCATCATTCCACACCCCGACTAGTACTCTCTACATTCTCGCCTCCTGAGAAGAAAAATGGAACAACAAGGAAAAAGGGTGAGCTCAATTAGCCCAGTAAAGAACATTATGACCAAGATAATATAGAACAAATTATCGTTAGTCTTCAACAGGGAAAAATCTAATAGAATACAATAGACAACAAGTTTTAAATAAATATTCGCAGCGAAAACAATAATTCATAGAAGAGTTACGTAGAGAATGAAATCTACTATTATCTATGAATTTAAAAGTCCATCATCAATATTTTATCCCTGTAACATAAATCAATATATATCTAGAATCAAATATTCATCTTTGCACTACAGGCCAAAGATATTCATCAGTTGGTCATGTTCATCTAAACTCCTGTTCATCTTTGCACTACGGGCCAAAAATATTCATCAGAAATCATTCATCTTTGCACTACATGCCAAAGATATTCAATAATATCATCATTTAGGACTGAGGATGATGAAAAATATTTTAAAGAAAATGAATCCAGTGAAATAAAAGAATAAATATTAAGGATTCGTACTTTAAACAATCCAAGTTCAAAAATACTTCATAAATAACTAGAGTGGAGTAAAATTCAAGAATGAAGACCAAAACATAGATCCAATCAAAGATAGAAATCATAACAGACGATCTTGGACACAGAAAAGAAAATTTAATTTTTCTGTGAATAGTGTCGTATTCATGAATAGTGACGTATACGTGAATAGTGTCGTATACGTGAATAGTAACTCCGACACCAAAAGATAGAAATTCCATAAGAAAATCATCATGCTTCGTGAATGGTAATTCGTGAATAGTAACTCATGAATAGTAACCCTGACATGAAAAAGTTTCAAATTTGATAAAAAGTTCCAACCAATATTTCAGCATAATGATATTGAAGAAATAATATAACTTACAAAGAAAATAACATCCCTTACCTCGTAAAAACAGTACTTCTAGTTGAAACACCGGAATAAGCTATGACTTGAACTTGCACCGTATAGCAACACTCAAAGTATCAAAATACTCACAAGAATACACTCAATATATCAAGAGAGAAAGAGCGAGAAGATTTCAGTTTTTGGTGTGATTTTCAATTCTAACCTAAGCACCCTATTTATATAAAATTTCTTAGAACACCAAAGCAGAAAATTTAATATAATATTAATAGAAAAAAAGGTAAGAAAAACGTTTTTCATAAATAAAATATTTAAAACTTCCAAAAATCAATTATTTTGGAACTACGGAACTTCAATAATTCATAATAAATAGTCCTTTTATCAGAAAATTTCGAACCACATGTTTTTTCCATAGGAAATTTCATTCTCTACAACTTTGCAGAAGAATGTTTTTCCAAATTTCAAACAGAAATTGACCGAAATCCACAAACGGGTAATTTTACAGGCTATAATCAAATTTCAGTCAAAAAATGGGGCCCACCGACACACAAAACATGTGTTAATCATTTAATAAAACAAAAATACTCTCTATACTCATATATCCCACATTTATTGTAAAAATATAATCATTATTATATTATAATAATATAAGAAAATATTATTTTATCAGAAAAGATAAAATATCAATTTTTAACAATTGTCAGTTTAAAAAATTTCTCCATTTATATACACATAAAATTAATATTTTCTTCATCATATAAATCAATAATTAATTATTCACAAATAATATTACAGAATCACAAGATCGGCAACCACGCCGTTCTCAGAAAGAGGGGCTTTCCAATAAGGATTTCTCCTTCTTGGCGCCAATTAGGTGACCAAACCTCTCCTAGATGTAACTTTCTAGACATTGCCAATAATGTTTTCTAATAATATTATTCAGATCATATGAATTATTGCTTCGATAATGGAAAATACTGTGTAGTGACAATTATTGAAACAACAGTAATATAAAATATCAATGCATCAATTATTGAATCAATAAAATAAAATAATTGAATAAGAATCATCGTAACAATTATTGAGTAGTGCCTTCTTTACGTTAGAATCAATAATTGGTGCAATACTGCAAAGTATTCTTTGTGTGCAACAACGCCAGACATTATGTTTTATCCAATTTGATATTCCAACAAAGTTAATTGGTAATAATCAAGGCCAATTATTTATAAACAACTTATACTTGTCGTTTTCTTCATCCAATCGCTTTCTATTATGGGGCCCACACAAAGTCTGCTACCGTCAGACAAATATTCCCAAGACAAAGTAAGAATATTCCACGACCAAACGAATATTCTCTGATAAAAATGAATATTTTATAACTACTTGCTTATTTGAAATACTTGCACATTTTACCCATAACTAACCACATTAATCAAATCAACCCTTACTATTTTAAAATAATAAATAGAGGAATTAAATTTCATTTATTAATAATTTGGGGTCTTACAACCTCCCCTCCTTATGAAATCCCGTCCTCGAAATTGACGTACGTACCTGGTGTTTCAAAAAGATGAGGATACCTCGCTTTCATTTCCGTTTCCAACTCCCAGGTCATTTCCTCAATAGCATGGTTTCTCCACAAAACTTTAACTTGGGGTATGACCTTCGTGCGTAGGACATGCTCCTTCCTATCCAAGATCTTGACAAAATACCTCTTAAATGACGTTAAGTCTTCGGCTATCTCTTCCGGTTCTAACTCAATAACATGGTTTGGGTATTTCACATATTTATGTAGCACAGATATATGAAAAATATTATGAACAAGAGACATACTTGGAGGTAACGCGAGTCTATAGGCCACATTTCCTACTCGGTCAAGAATCTGAAAATGGACCAATAAATCGTGGATTGAGATTTCCTCTCTTCCCAAATCTTGTAACTCCCTTCTATGGAGCCACACGCAACAATACATGATCCCCAATACTAAATTCCACGTCCTTTCGATGAAGATCCGCATAACTCTTTTGCCGCATAACTCTTTTGTCGATCATGTGCCGTTTATATACATTGTTGAATCGTTTGGATCTTCTCTGTAGTCATTCGTACCAACTCTGGTCCCAACAACGTTGCTTCTCGCACCTCATCCCAACATACTGGAGAGCGACACTTTCGTCCATACAATGCTTCAAATGGAGCCACACGTATACTTGCCTGATAACTGTTGTTCTAGGAGAATTCCACCAATGGTAGGTACTTATCCCAACTTCCTTTAAAATCTAGGACACAAAGTCTTAATAGATCTTCAAGAGTTTGAATAGTCCTCTCTGATTTCCCGTCCATTTGAGGATGGTATGCCGAACTGAACTGTAAATCCGTGCCCATAGCTTTTTGCAAGCTAACCCAAAATCTAGAAGTGAATCTTGGGTCACGATCCGAAACTATGGATACTGGCATTCCATGCAATCTCACAATCTCATTTACGTACATTCAAGCAAGACGTTCAAGGGAATAAGTCTCCCGTATCGGCAAGAAATGAGCAGACTTTGTTATTCTATCAATAATAACCCAAATGGCATTTATGCCTTGAGAAACCGTGGGAAGACCCGTAACGAAATCCATGGTAATATGTTCCCACTTCCATTTCAGAATCTCAAGTGATTGTAATGGACCGTTAGGCACTTGATGCTCCGCCTTAACATGTTGACAAGTTAAACACCTCGAGATAAACTTTGCAATCTCTCTCTTCATATTGTTCTACCAAAATGTATGTCGAAGATCATGATTCATTTTGGTACTTCCAGGATGGATTACAAACGGTGTGTTGTGTGCCTCCATCATGATTCTATGCTTCAAGTCAGAATCGTTAGGAACACAAAGTCTGGAGTGGACTCGAAGTATTCCTTCTTCATCGATTCTTGCTTCTAGAATAGTACCTTATTGTACTTTCTTCTTCTATGCGTATACTTGACATCATCGTACTCGTTTCTTGCATATGATCTTGTACTCAACGCGTCAGCTACCACGTTTGCTTTTCCAGGATGGTATGGTCAAAACATGGGCCGAAATGAGTCTCCTCTTGAGTTCTTCGAAGCTCTTCCCACATTCCTTGCTCCATTCGAATTTTGTATCTCTACGAGTCAGCTGTATTAATGGAATAGCGATTCAAGAATATCCTTCAACGGATCTCCGAAAATAACCAACTAAGCCTAGAAAGCTACGTATTTCGATTACTGACTTAGGTTGCTCTCAACTGTGACTCATATCCCAACCTTGGATAGCACGTCAAGATGGTACCTATCAGTTTACTATCGCACGAATATGGCATCCCCTACGGAGAGTCTGGCTTCGGTATATTCCACAAAAGAAGTCACCAGATAGAGGCTCGGTTATCAACTTCTATAGTTGGGTCTTTAACTCCTGAAGTTCAATAGGAGCCATTCAATATGAGATTTTAGAAATGGGTTTTGTCCCTGGTTCAAAGTCGATACAAAATTCAATATCACGCTCTGGGAGTAGACCAGGAAATTTTTCAGGAAATACGTCAGGAAATTTAATAACAACAGAAATATCATTCAAATCTGACATATTTTTGTTCAAGTCCATAACATGGCTAAGAAAGCTTGACATCCGTTTTTCAATAAACGAATGACTTTACGGCTTGATATGAAAGAGTTTGAATTCAATGGTTTGGTTGCTTGAATTCGAATAACAAGTTGCTTAGGAATATGAAAACTAACAACCTTACAAAAGCAATCAATTTGGCATGATGAGTAGTTAACCAATCAATCCCTAAAATCACATCAAAAGAAAGTATCTTTAAAGATATAAGGTCAATAGGTAATGTGATGGTGCCAACTTGGATCAAACAAGATTTATAAACAGTGGATGTGATGAAAGTTTCTCCTAACGAAGTCTCCACAGATAGGTCAAAGTCTAATTTCTCCGGAGTCAAGTTTAAACGTTGAGCACAAACAGGAGAGATAAATGAATGGGTAGCACTGGTATCTAGTAATGTATAGACTTCACAAAAAATTATAATTAACTAACCCGTGCTAACTTCGTTCGGGTTCCTCGCATTTTGACCAGTCACGAAAAACGCTCTTCCAAGAACCGTTGACTTTGAATTTTCTGGGACAGCCTTTTGAGTCACCATCCCCGCTGGACTTGGTTTCGCTACAGTCCAATCTCGAGCGATATGCCCTTCCTTTCCATAGTTATAACATACCTTAAACTGTTGTGGGAAGTTTGGGCTGATATGTCCTTCTTTTTCGCACTTATAACATATAACCGGTGGTCGTTCTCCTCCCTTAAAACCAGTTGTTGCTGGTGCTGACGTCTTCATAGTATCTGTGACGCCCCCAAAATTAGGTATACATCACCCATCTTGGGTCGTCAGATACATGGTACAGAATTCAAATATAACTTACTAATACAACTGTCATGTACAATACGACAAAACATAAATTGTGAGTTTGAATACAATTATTGTCAACTAGAGATTATACAAACTCAAAAGGAGTCCTCATTACAATTATTAACACACTATTTCACAGAATAGTGAGGACTACTAATGCTATCCTCTGGACCGTCACTCCGTTCTCCGACTAGTCCCAACTATGTTCTCATTTCTTGAAGAGAACAGTGAAAGAAAGGGTGAGCTCAACTAGCCCAGTAAGAAATATTATGACTAAGATAATGCAGAATAAACTATCATTAGTCTCCAACAATGTTAAACTGATAAAATATAATAGACATCAAGTTTAACTGCAGCGGAACAAGCAATCCATTAAAAGAGTCAAGAAGAGAATAGAATCTACTATCTTTTATGATTTAAAAAGTTTTTTCATCACATTTATCGCTGAGACTCAGCTTAATAAATAATCCACATCATCGAATCACCCCTGCACTACGGCCAAGGATATTCTTTAGTATCACGACCACAATTATCCATGCACTACGGGCCAAAGATAATCGTGTTTTCATCAACTGTCCTAATCATGCCATAAAATAATTCATCTTTGCTCCCTTGGCCGAAGAGAATCCATAACCATAATCATACCAAAAAATGTCCATCAATGCACTACGGGCCAATGAGGACTTTTAATTTTCACATCATTTGTAACATTACGATCATGATTATACCGAATAATCCCTGGTCATAATCATACCAAGTCCATCTATGCACTACAGGCCACAGATGACTTTCAACATAACAGAAACATGAGGATGATGACAATGATATAAGAATTCAATTAAACAAGTTCAAGAATTAATTTGTCCAGGAACCAATAACGTCCAAATTGTCAACATGACTTCTTTGTAGAATAAAATTCAAGAATGCTCGAAGAATATTTCCATGAAAATCTTGGATGAAGCACAAATATCAAGGATATTCCACTAATTTCATGGAGTATAGAAGTCAAAATTTTAATCAACCGAGTATAATACCGAATGGAATAACAAAAGATATCACCATACATGCGGTATTGCATGAGACGATTATTCCAACGTAGAATAATAATAACGGAACCGTGTCGGTAAAAATTCACATCGACGGGATGTTCCAAATGTAATAATAAATGCGAATAATAAATGATGGAACCAGTCCACAGATATATACGCAGACGAGGATATTAAATGCGAATAATAAAGAGACGGAATAATAAAAAATGGAACTAGGTCCCACAGATATAGATGATATAGGATATTACGTGAATAATAAAAAGAGAATAATAGAAGAATGTCACCAAGTATAGGATAGCCAGCGATGTCTGAGTTATTCCAACGAACAATAAAGAAATGGAATAATGAAAGTTCTCTTCTTGAATACAAAAGAATAATATCCCTTACCGTAAAAGAAGAATATTCCGACTGATAGGGTGATGATTTTCTTAAAGAAAACTTATACTATGTTCTTCGCTCAAAGTTTCTTAAAACTCTTAAGGAAATACGCTCAAGATTATAGAAGGAGAATTCTCTCCTAACTTACGGTTGTGATTTCAATTCTAACTAAGCTTCCTATTTATAGGAAAATGGAATGCATAGTAACTAATCCATGAACGGTCCAGATTGATTTACTTTAATCTGACGGTCCATATTTAAAGAAAAATCTTTTAAATAAAATATAATATATTCTATTTGTATAAAAAGATTTTTACTATGCAAACACTATGCGGGCACTATGCAAACACTATGCATAATAAAATATAATATATTTTATTTAGAATAACTTTAATAAAGTATTCTGTTTTATATAAAAAGATTTTACTATGCAAAATACTATGCATAATAGAATATAATATATTCTATTTTTAGAATAACTTTAATAAAGTATTCTGTTTTATATAAAAAGATGTTTTTGTTTTATTACGTTAATAATACGAATAAAACAAAACTTCTAAATCAACAATAATTGAATCAAATAATGTGAGATACTATGCAGCAACTATTGTAGCAATAATTGAACAAAACTGAGTGACTTCTCACATAAATATAAATAATCAACACCGTGTGCTACTATGAAACCATGCGTATTATTGTACTTTTACTACCGAGTAGTTCAACAGTATCAACGGTAAAACTTCTGCCGTTATTTTCAATAAAATATTTTTGTCGTTTTCTCAATCCGACAATAATTCTGTTGTGGGGTCCCCCAATGATTGTACCTTCGTACGGATATTCCCTGACAAAAAGAATATTTCCTGACCAATCGAATATAATATAACAACTTGCGTACTTTGCAAAATTTATAAATATTACCCACAACTATTATATCAAATCCACACCATAATATAAAAAATTTATTTCGAGAAATTTAAATCTTTATCTATAAAATCTGGGATTTTACAGTGTCATTGTTGAATCTCCTCTTTTTAAAATCTCCCCCCGACTCGTTTCTTCTATTTTCATGGCCACGATTACCACCAGAGTGGTTACCGCTTTTGTCCGAATGTTTTCCTCCCCGCTGGTTTTCATTGCTCCGATGATTGTTGCCACCGGTATAACCCTGGTTATGGTCCCTCAGTTGAACGTACTCGTTATCTCGCTCTAATAATTGAGCCCTATTGACAACATCTGAATATAAAAAAAATTTATGAGAAATAAGATATTGCCGAATCTCGGGTTTTAAACCTCTCAGAAACATCCTCGTCATTCGTTCCTCATTCTCTACCAAATGAGGTGCAAACACGATAACTCTGCGAACTTAGCCTCGTCTTTGGGACAATCCATGTTGTTTTGTTCTAGTCTAATAAACTCTACCTCCTTCATATAGCGAATACTTTCAAGAAAGTATTTGTCGTTGAAAAGTTTCTGAAATGTTTCCCAAGACATGCTGAGTGCGGCAGGCTGGGTACGTTTCACAGACTCCCACCTGTAGTCTGCCTCGCCACGGCACGTAAAGGTGGCGAATGGAACCTTCTATTCCTCCGTGCATCCCAAGACATCGAATATCTTGGTAATTTGTTTAACCCACGTCTCTGCCTTGATCGGATCCGGCTTTCCAATAAATTCTGGTGGTCCCAACTCTTTGAACTGCTTGGTTATGACAAGCCGCGCATTGCTATTATTTCCACCTGTATTTTGTACACGAGTCTCCCTCGTCTGGTTTTGCATGAACTGCAAAAAGCTTCTAAACATCCCGTCGTTCATCATTTGTTCGGTAGTGTTGTTTACAAGAGGAATATTGCCTTCCTGTTGTACGTTCCCCTGAGTGGTGATTAAAGGTGTATCCACGGTCTCATTCACTCCACTGTTAATATTCTCAGCTGCCATTCTTAAATACTGCCACAAAACAAGGGTTAATTAAACAAATTAACATATCACATATTAACCATATTATGACCGACCAACAAGTAACTTAGGTAGGACATACTAGCGAAGGATTTACTCGTCTCTCCCCTCCAAGTTCTATTCCCCAATCTCCGCCAGAGATCATATCCCTAAGCTCTGATACCAACTGTGACGCCCCCAAAATAGGTATACAACACCCATTCTGAGTCGTCAAAATACATGGAATGTAAACAAATACAACTTTATTAATACAATGACGAAAAAGCGTATGCGTTTAAATACAAATATTGTCATCTAGACAATATCCACACTCAAATAAGTCCTCATTACAATTATTAATACACTATTTTTACAGAATAGTGAGGACTACTATAACCACTTCTAGAACCATCATTCCACACCCCGACTAGTACTCACTATATTCTCGCCTCCTGAGAAGAAAAATGGAACAACAAGGAAAAAGGGTGAGCTCAACTAGCCCAGTAAAGAACATTATGACCAATATAATATAGAACAAATTATCATTATTCTTCAACAGGGAAAAATCTAATAGAATACAATAGAAAACAAGTTTTAAATCAATATTCGTAGCGGAAACCATAGAAGAGTTACGTAGAGAATGAAATCTACTATTATCTATGAATTTAAAAGTCCATCATCAATATTTTATCCTCAACAACATAAATCAATATATATATCTGAATCAAATATTCATCTTTGCACTCTGAGACAAAGATATTCACCAAATTAGTCATGTTCATCTAAACACTGCTCATCTTTTTTGACTACGGCCCAAAGATATTCATCGAAATCATTCATCTTTGCACTACATGCCAAAGATATTCAATAATATTATCATTTAGGACTGAGGATGATGAAAAATATTTTAAAGAAAACGAATCCAGTGAAACAAAAGAATAAATATTAAGGATTCGTACTTTAAACAATCCAAGTTCAAAAATACTTCATAAATAACCATAGTGGAGTAAAATTCAAGAATGAAGCCCAAAACATAGATCCAATCAAAGATAGGAATCATAACAGACGATCTTGGACACGGAAAAGAAAATTTAATTTTTCTGTGAATAGTATCGTATTCGTGAATAGTGCCGTATACGTGAATAGTGTCATATACGTGAATAGTAACTCCAACACCAAAAGATAGAAATTCCACAAGAAAATCATCATGCTTCGTGAATAGTACTCATGAATAGTAACTCGTGAATAGTAACTTATGAGTAGTAACTTATGAATAGTAACTTATGAATAGTAACACCGACATGAAAAAGTACTAAATTTGATATAAAGTTCCAACCAATATTTTGGCATAATGATATTGAAGAAATAATATCACTTACGAAGAAAATAACATCCATTACCTCGTAAAAATAGTACTTCTAGTTGAAACACCGGATATAAGCTATGACTTGAACTTGCACCGTATAGCAACACTCAAAGTATCAAAATACTCACAAGAATACACTCAATATATCGAGAGAGAAAGAGAGAGAAGATTTCAGTTTCTGGTGTGATTTTCAATTCTAACCTAAGCACCCTGTTTATAGGAAATTGCTTAGAACACCAAAGTAGAAAATTTAATATAATATTAATATATATATATATATATATATATATATATATATAAATTTTCAAGCCAACCTTTGAAATTAGATCTTAGCATTTCCCACATGCCAATCTTATAGAAAAAAGGTAAGAAAAATGTTTTTCATGAATAAAATATTTAAAACTTCCAAAAATCAATTATTTTGGAACTACGGAACTTCAATAATTCATAATAAATAGTCCTTTTATCAGAAAAATTCGAACCACATGTCTTTTCCATAGGAAATTTCATTCTCTACAACTTTGCAGAAGAAAGTTTTTCCAAATTCCAAACAGAAATTGACCGAAATCCACAAACGGATAATTTTACAGGCTATAATCAAATTTCAGTCAAAAAATGGGGCCCACCGACACACAAAACATGTGTTAATCATTTAATAAAACAAAAATACTCTCTATACTCATATATCCCACATTTATTGTAAAAATATAATCATTATTATATTATAATAATATAAGAAAATATTATTTTATCAGAAAAGATAAAATATCAATTTTTAACAATTGTCAGTTTAAAAAATTTCTCCATTTATATACACATAAAATTAATATTTTCTTCATCATATAAATCAATAATTAATTATTCACAAATAATATTACAGAATCACAAGATCTTGCAACTAGTAGTAGTTCCGAGGAAAGAGGGGCTTTCAATAAGGATTTCTCCTTCTTTGGTATGATTAGGTGACCAAACCTCTCTTTAGACAGAACTTTCTAGACATTGCCAATAATGTTTTCTAATAATATTATTCAGATCATATGAATTATTGCTTCGATAATGGAAAATACCGTGTAGTGACAATTATTGAAACAACAGTAATATAAATTATCAACGCAGCAATTATTGAATCAATAAAATAAAATACCGAACAAGAACTCATCGTAATAATTATTGAGTAGTGCCTTCTTATAATTGGTGCAATACTGCAGGTGCTACTCTTTATGCAACAACGCGTATTCATCGTGTTTTATCCACCGGATATTCCAATAATGTTAATTGAGAACAATCTCTTACCAATATTTATAAACAACTTATACTTGTCGCTTTCTTTATCCAATCGTTTTTGGGCTATGGGGCCCACACAAAATCTGCAAAATAAATTTAATATTCCCCGACAATAAGAATAGTCCACGACCAAACGAATATTCTCCGATAAAAATGAATATTTTATAACCACTTGCTTATTTGAAATATTTGCGCATTTTACCCATAACTAACCATATTAATCAAATCAACCCTTACTATTTCAAAATAATAAATAGAAGAATTAAATTTCATTTATTAATAATTTGGGGTCTTACAGCTTCTTTGTATTTTCTATATTGTCTAGCCTTAGGGAAAAATAAGACGCGTAGGAAAATAAAGACTAGCCACAATCCCACGTACGTCAGTTAAAAAAATAAAAAGACGTTAGTTGGGAAAAAACCAAAGATCACAAGGCATTGTTTGGCTAAGCACCTATTTTCCAAACTAAATTATTTAAATAATCTTATATTATATAGTTACTTTGTGTCACACCTTAATTTAAATAACTTTAGCTTAATAACTTATAATAATAATAAAAACCTTATTATCATTATACTTATAATTAATAAATAATTATATATCTAATTTAATTAATAAATTAGAAACATCACTTTATTTAATTTATTTATTTCCTTTAAATTAAACAATTCATTTAATTTAATTATTTTCTTAAATATTAAGTAATTGATTTAATTTAATTATTTTCTTAAATTAAATCCTTTAATAAAATTATCATTATTCAATTTAATTAGCATTAATCAATTTAGTTACCAAATTAATTCACCACAATTATCAATTATTTATTTTCCTCAATAAATAAATTATTTAAAATATTTATTTAATTCCATAAATATTTAAATTAAATTACAAATTTCTCGATCGTTACATCTTTCCCTCCTTAAAAGGATTCTGTCCCCAGAATCACAACTCGAAAAATTCATTCATTACATTCTTCCTTCTTTAACAAGATTCTGTCCTCAGAATCGCTATACAAAATCAAGCAAACAACTGAGGATAATTCTTCATCATAATGCTTTCAAGTTCCCACGTAGCTTCCTTAGCATTGTGGTTACTCTAGATTACCTTAACGGAAGGTATCACCTTATTCCTCAGTACTTGCTCTTTTCTGTCAACAATTTGAACAGGGACTTCTTCATACGTTAAGTCTTTCTCAAACTATAAGGGCTCATATTCTATAACATGTTTATAGTCAGGCTTATATGGTCTCAACACCGAGATGTGGAAAACATTATGGATGTGTACCAATTCTGGAGGTAAAGCTACCTCGTATGCCACTTCACCCACACGTCAAAGCACTTAAAAAGGTCCTATAAACCTAGGGCTTAATTTCTCCTTCTTGCTAAAACAAATTTTCCCCTTCCAGGGAGATACTTTCAAGAAGACATAACTACCAACATCGAATTCCCGATTTTGTCGGTGTTGATCGGCATATTTCTACTGTCTATCCTGTGCAGCTATCAATCTCGCTCGAATCACCTTGATGATTTTGACGGTTTGTTGTACCAACTCTGGACCCAATAGTTGACGTCCACCTACCTCATCCCAGCATAACGGAGTTCTGCATTTCCTGCCGTATAACGCTTCATAAGGCAGCATGCCAATACTCGCGTGATAACTATTATTATAGGAAAATTCAACCAACAGTAAATGATCATCCCAATTTCCCTTGAAATCCATAATACATGCTTTGAGCATATCATTTAGTGTTTGGATGGTTCTTTCACTCTGTACGCGCAAAATCGGTTCCTTCACGTATAGTTTTGCCAGCTGTTGGGTAAAATCGGTACGCGCAAAACACGCAAGTGTACGTGGTCAACAAGTAATAAAGTGATGAATAGAGTATCGTTCCCACAAAGACAATTTAGTAATAAAACTTTACTTCACAATTATCAATTTCCTATTAATCCTAATTTTATTAAACTATCCAATTCAATGATTAAAAATTATAAAACCTAAATTAAAAACAAATAAAATACCACAAACCAAATCACCAATATCAAAATCTGGAATTCAAACAATTGATGGAGAATTAGACTTATGATTTCACCCTGAGCTTCACTCTGGTTTAACACCTTTATTCCAATTCAATTCACTATCTCAGTTTATTAATCAAGACCACGAACGTAGTATTAACCACCTCTCGATGCACTAATACCGTATTAACGCTAATCCACAATTAAGATAGAAATCCGTTAAACACCTAAATCAACCAACTCATTATATCTCTATGTGAACTGCAATTAAAGAAGGTTTAAGCTTAAGTTCTCTACCCGATTACATGTGATGTCAAGCATATCTCTACCTTAACAATAATCAAAAATCTGCTATTCACAAAATTCATGATACATGCTACATTAACTAGGTCTAGATTTGAATATCCTCTCTCGATTCCATTCAAATCCACGAGGAATTGTTGATTAAGCAATTGAAAAGTTCACGCTCGAATTAACATAGATAAACTGAAAAATACTTTATTGAATTGGAAATCAAAGTTAAAAACTCATCGTTTCACCCAAGGATCCATCACAAGTCTAATAAGCGAATTAGTTCATAACGAATGAATTAAAAACTGAATAATCTGATGAACCCATCCTTTCAATTACAAATAACGACTAAAGAGAAGAAGAATAATGAAAACCCCTTCACGTAGCCTAGATGTGCAACCGTCACGATAATCTATTCAAATTATTCATCCAAAGCTCGCACTTGAATCCTGAAATTAATCTTTGTATGTTGCTCCTTGTGTTTTATGATTTGTTGATTGCAACGTAATATTAATCTCTCCCCCTGTTCTAGCCGAAATCTTCCTTTTTTAGAGTCCAGATGCTTAACAAAGTCCCAAAAACCGAGTACCATCAGACATTAAAACGCATCAGGAGAGTGCAGGAATCGGGACCCCTTCTTGACGCGAAGTGCAGAACTTAAAAAGGCCCACCCGTGAGTAGGCTACTTCTTCAAAAAAATTTTCCACTTCAAGCATTTTTCCAATTTCTCTCCAAAAGTCCGTCTTTCTTCACCACTTGCATCCACAACCACCCTACATATAAAATGACATGAAACAAGTGAAAACGAACACAAAACAAAAAGAAAACTACGAATTTAAACTTGAAATGAATATCGATTCGTGTATATTAAATCCACTTATCAAAATCCCCCAAACTTAAATCGTGCTAGTCCTCGAGCACAAAACAAACTACATGCTATGCAATGCAATGAAATAAACAAATCTAAATGCCTAAGAATCCAACAATATCGCAGAAACTAACTTATCTCATCGGCCTCAGAGAAAACAAGCAACCTTACAATATGAATCACTAAAACTAATCCACAATTTCATATTAATTCTCAAATCTTAAACAATTATCACTGGTATAGCGTGCGTGTGTGATCAACATCTATGATAACTGATACGGACCCAAATTAATACATAAGCAACTTCTTAGAAGGAATCATACAGTGCAATCTTAAAAATTCCAAAGATAGGCACAACCCAACTAACATTAAACAATACCAAATTCAAGGGTACATGCAGGATACTTATACTTTCTTCTTTCTTTCTCTTTTTTTTATACACGGGGGCTTTTTGCTCTTTTCCCATCATTATTCCCCTTTTTTTTAAATAGATGGTTGGTGAGTGCATTTTACCCTCCATCTCACGCTTGTGTTTATGGGGAGTGTTTTTCCTCAACCCACCACAAGACTCAACATGTTTCATCATTTTTTTTTCAATGCTTACATACCCCACAAATACTCCTCCAAACTTAGGTTCTTGCCTAATTTAAGCCTTTACTGCCTATCCTTGTCATTTTCTGGTTCACCCTAGCATTATCCTTTAGAAACTATTTATGTATCAATTTGAACTGATCGGTCAACAAAGATGTTATTAGTGCTAACCTTTGTATAACAGTTTCAAACAAGTCCAAGAATCGATTCATAACAGAAATTGCCTCATAGTTCTAATAATCCATACTGTAGTGGTTAACTTGTTCACAATCTCATCATTGGCCCACAAATAACATGAAAATGCAACACCGTTGGACATATGCAAATACAATATTTAACTAATTTTTTTTTATATATATAATTTTTTTTTAAAATGAAAATAACTGGTTTGACAACCATGCAAAATCCTAGACTACTATGCACACACATAATCTACTATGCAAAACTAGATATAAAAACAAAAATAACAGAATGCATGCAACTAAACAAATAAATCCCCCAAACCTAAGTAACACAATGCCCTCATTGGATAAAAATAAAATTAAGTGCATGAGGACTTCCCTGCAATCGCCTAAGTCTGGGGAGGTGGTTGGTGCTCTTCATCATCTGAATCATTTGGAGAAAATCGAGGCAGTGGTCCGGGTTGTTGATATGGATAGTGAGCCGCCGGGTTGAAGCTTTGGAGTGTTGTGTTGAGAGAGGCGAAAGATGCGTTCATAGCATCAAACATGTGATCTTGTCGCATCGCCAATCGCCGCATTTCCCGGTGTGCTGCCCTATTGTGTGCATTCATCTGATTTTAGAACTCAAGGAACTGAGGACTGGATATTGCCTCGGTCTGCGGTACCTGCTCAGTTCCTTGATCTCCCATAGCTTCATCCTCATCCCCCGAGGTATCTTCTGCATAGACTTCGTCTTCCGACGCTGATGGAAAAATAAAACCCAAACCTCGTGGATGTGACTCGCCTCCTGCCCATACAGAATACCGCGTTATCATTCTAGAATAAAGAAAAGCGAGCGATATATGAGTAGGCTCATCATCGGACCATCTCACCCCTGCATTACAACACAACCCACAGATGAGTGAGGGTGTGGCAAGCCGCCCGAAAAATTTCCACGTAAACACCGACGGATGGAGAAACTCATAAATGCCCCGACGTCAATAATGAAATCTTGCACAATTGCGTACAATAATAACGCCTTCTCTTTGGTGACGTCCGAAGTATGTTGGGACAGAAGCAATTTAGCACATAAGAAGGAATACCATATTTTGCCATACCGGCTAAGGTCCTTGCTATGGAACACTGTACCTCCCTTTCGACCTTTGATCCAAGATGTTCCCGACTTTGTCAAGTTCGTAATAACCTCCTCGTAGTCATGGTCAAAATCCCTCAATTGTGCATACTGACAATGTCGTGGCACCCGCAACTGATAATAGGTATTGATTGCATCGTCACTGAACGGGACCATGCGACCCTGCACAAACGCATTGAATGGGGCTTTGTCTTC
This sequence comes from Panax ginseng, assembly GCA_020205605.1. Classification (NCBI taxonomy): domain Eukaryota; kingdom Viridiplantae; phylum Streptophyta; class Magnoliopsida; order Apiales; family Araliaceae; genus Panax; species Panax ginseng. Next base: position 94,132,699 of record CM035136.1, on the reverse strand, counting down.
GGCGTTTGCATAAAATTCCTTGAGGATGTTGACGACTGTCGGGACCAGATGCTCGGTGAGTTTAAGCCACACCTTTTGATAAATTTGAGCCATCATCTCCCAATCATTTCCCTTGGGGGCCAATCCACGCTCCGGCGTAAGGGCTTTAGTAAGCATGTAGTCATACCGGTCGGCGGCGGCGGCACTCACAAATTTTCGTCGATCATATGTTCGTGTCGATGGAGCGGACCTTGAACTCTCTCCCCTTTGGCGTTTGGAAGTCGGTTGTGAAGCCATTGAATTCCGGATGTTAAAACTTGCTAGCACACACTACCTTCCCCTTACACTTGGTTCACTCAATATATCAAACACTTGGTGTGCACGGTCCGTTCTTACCCCAAAGCTTCAAGAGTTTCTATGGTACTTCAGTGGAGGGAAGATGGAAACTCAACAAGAAGGTAACTTACTCTCAATTGCTCTATGTGTAGCCCAATTTCTTGAGGAATTCGTATATTTGGAGATGAGTATAGGAGGTATGTGGTAGGGTTTATATAGAGGTGAGATAAGGGAGAAGGATTTGTGTGCTTGATTGTCTGGGTTAGTGGAATTTGTGGGGTGAAGTGGGTGCAATTGATGTAGGTAATGGGTTGTAGTAGTTGATAGGAGATGTCGATCGTGGGTTGTGTTTAGGAGAAAGAAAACTGAGATGGCAATAGGCGTGTGTGTGGGGAAATAAGAAAGGAACGTGCGTATCAGCTGACTTGTCTTCCCAAAATGTGATACCCCCCCCCGTGAAGGTGCCGCGAGTTATTTGAGCAGCCCGTGGGCATGCCTTATCTTCTTCAATTTTGGCCCAAAATTTGGTGATGGAAAATTCTCCGATTTTCCTTCCTTCCTTGCCCGTTATTGCTCTTACTCACTTTTGACCCCTCCTGCAACCATAAACATGCAAGATGTTAGATTATTGACGACTTGGAGTAGGATTGAGAGTTTCAACAAAATTTTTACGCTATACTACCTACCTAATACTTAATAAAAGCTACATTTTAACAATTATAAATAAAACTACGAAAAATAATAAAATATTGGGTTGCCTCCCAATTAGCGCTTGATTTTAAGTCTTTCATTTGACTACTCCCCATTTTCTTGTGTATCGGCTAGGGTGATGTTGGCGACATCCCAGGTTTGATTCGCCACCCGAGTAATGCTTTATCCGTTGACCATTGACCTTGAAACGCGTCTCTAATGGATTCTGTTTGTAGAGTTCAAGCGGCGCCATGAGGAATACTAAGCTTTATAGTGAATGGTCCGGACCATCTCGACTTAAGCTTTCACAGGAACAATCGCGGTAGTGAGTTGAACAAGAGGGTGATTGTCCGGCTCGAATGTTCGATGCACAATCTTACGGTCGTGCCATCTTTTAACCTTTTCCTTGTAAAGCTTGGCGTTCTCGTATGCATGAAGTCAAAATTCATCGAGCTCATTAAGTTTGAGTAGCCTCTTTTCTCCTACGGCGGATTGATCAAAATTTAATTTTGTATTGCCCAATAGGCCTTGTCTTTGTAGCTCCACCAGATAAGTGACATGCTTTTTCATATAGGAGTTGATATGGTGACATCCCGATTGGTGTTTTTTATATGCGATCCGGTAAGCCCATATTCGTCGTCAACCAAAGTGACCAATCTTTCAGGCTTCGGTTCTGACTTTTCCAAAATCTTCTTAACTTCTTTATTTGATACCTCAGCCTTTCTATTTGTTTGAGGGTGATACGCTGTAGCCACCTTGTGGTTAACCCCATACTTAGCCAACAGAGCTGTAAAAGACTTATTACAGAAGTGACTACCTTAAATCATTTGATTATTTCTCTTGGCGTGCCAAACCTCGTGAAAATGTTTTTACAGAAGAATTTGAGGACCACCTTGGCATCGTTAGATGGTAGTCTTTGACTTCAACCCATTTCGAGGCGTAATCCACCACGAGTAAAATATACTGATTGCTCATGGATGAAGGGAATGGTCCCATGAAATCGATGCCCCATACATCAAAGATTTCCACTTCAAGAATTGTTAGTAGGGGCATCTCATTCCGTTTAGAGATGTTGCCCACCCTTTGGCATCTATCACAGGTTTTCACAAATAGGTGGGCGTCTTTGAACAATGTCGGTCAATAAAACCCAGCTTGAAGCACTTTTGTCGCGGTGCGCTCACTCCCATAATGTCCCCCATATGCTTGGATGAGTGGCATTCTTGCGATATATGTTGTGCACTTCAACATGGGGGATACATCGTCGAATCATCTTATCGGTAGCCTATTTGAATAGATAAGGCTCATCCCATGTACCACTTGGCGTCATGAAAGAAACTTCTTTTTACATTGTCGTGTAAGATCGAGGGAAACATGTTGCTCACCGGATAATTCATGAAGTCTGCATACCAAGGAAATTCTGCATTTAACCCAAATAGTTGCTCATCCGGGAATGACTCATTAATTGCGCATCTATCTTCATCCTTTTTTCCGGATTTTCCAGCCTTGATAAATGGTCGGCAACTTGATTCTCCGTCCCCTTTCTATCTTTAATTTCTAAGTCAAACTCTTGAAGTAGGAGAATCCATCGGATAAGGCGTGGCTTAGCATCTTTTTTGCTATTAGGTGCCGAATCATCGAGAATGATCCGTGTAGATTATCACCTTGGTCCCGATCAAGTATGCCCGAAATTTATCAAACGCGTACACCACTGCAAGCAATTCCTTTTCCATGGTAGTGTAATTCATTTGAGTCTCTGTGAGTGATTTGCTTGCATAGTATATGGCGTGAAACACCATGTCTCGTCTTTGTCCCAAAACAGCCCCAACCGCATAGTCACTTGCATCACACATAAGCTCGAATGGCTTATTCTAGTCCGGTGCCACTATCACGGGGGCCGTAGTTAATTTCTTCTTCAACAATTCAAACGCTGACTTGCATTCCGCAGTAAAACTGAAAGTGGCATCCTTCTCTAAAAGACTGCATAGAGGTTTTGCAATCTTAGAGAAAACTTTTATGAACCTTCTGTAGAACTTAGCATGCCCCAGAAAACTTCTAATACCCTTAACGGAGTTCGGTGGAGGCAGTTTCTCGATCGTATCCAGCTTTGCTTTGTCCACCTCCAATCCCTGAGCCGACACCTTATGGCCCAAAATTATGCCTTCTTCAACCATGAAGTGGCATTTTCCCGATTAAGTATGAGGTTTGTATCCTTACATCATTTGTAATACCATGACTAAATTCCCTAGGCAAGTATCAAAGTTATCTCCATAGACCGAGAAATCGTCCATGAAGACTTCAACATTTTTCTCCACCACGTCTGAAAAAATGGCCATCATACACCGTTGGAAAGTTACAGGTGCATTGCATAACCCGAATGACATCCTCCTGAATGCAAATGTGCCATACGGGCATGTAAATGTTGTCTTCTCTTGATCCTCGGGAGCAATGGCGATCTGGTTATAGCTCGAGTATCCATCCAATAAATAGTAGTACTCATGTCCCGCTAATCTATCTAACATTTAATCAATAAAGGGTAGCAAAAAATGATCTTTTCAGGTTGCCTTATTCAATCTCCTATAATCGATGCACACCCTCCATCCTGTAACTGTTCTTGTTGGAATTAACTCGTTGTCCTCATTCTGTACCACAGTCATTCCCCCCTTTTTCGGCACATAATGAACCGGACTAACCCATTTACTGTCGGAAATTGGGTATATGATCTGAAACATCCAATAATTTGAAATTTCCTTCTTTACCACTTCCTTCATAATTGGGTTTAGTCGACGTTGATGCTCCACCGTGGTCTTGCATCATCCTCCATCGAGAATCTTGTGCATGCGAGAATGACGGACTAATTCCCTTTATATCTCATGATCGTCCATCCAATCGTTGATTTGTGATCCCTAAGCACCCTAAGAACTTTTTTTCTTCCTGCAATTAGTTAAGTCTGGTGAAATAATTCTGAGTAAAGAATTTGAATTGCCTAAAATACGCATACACGAGATGTTTAGGAGTGGCTTAAGTTCCAATGTTGGTGGCTCCTCCAATAGCGGTTTTAGTTTTTCTCTTTTTTTCCTCCATGTGCAAAGGTTCAAACGGTGCTCTGAAGCGGCTGACTCGTGGCAATGAGTCTAGCATCTGTAAGAGTTCCACAAATTCTGGGTCATCCTTTTCTTCATCCCCCAGTAATGTTGTTTTTAATGGATCAATGACCAAACTCTTGCTCATATCTTCACTGATGATTTGCTCAATTAAATCCATCCTAAAACATTCTTCCTCATCTGTAGGGAATTTCATGGCCTTGAACACATTAAATTTGATTTCTTGATCTTAGAATCTCATAGTAAGTTCTCCTTTTTGCACGTCTATGAGTGTCCTTCCTGTAGCCAAGAAAGGTCTCCCTAGGATAATCGGTATGTTCTTATCCTCCTCGAAATCCAGAATGATAAAGTCCGCAGGGAATATAAACTTATCCACTTTTACCAGAATGTCCTCTACTATGCCTCTCGGATACGTGACTAACTTATCCGCCAACTGCAATGAAATATTCGTAGGCTTTGGCACGGACAAACCCAATTCTGTGTATCCTGACAATGGCATGAGGTTCACATTCGCCCCCAAGTTACATAGACATTTGTTAAATGACATTTTCCTGATCGTGCATGGGATAGTAAAGCTCCCTGGGTCTTTAAGTTTTGGTGGTAACTTTACTGTAACAACCTTTTTTACTCCTCTGTTAGTGCCACTTTTTCAAATTCTCTTCCCATTTCTTTTTCCTCGTCAGAATTCCTTTCATAAACTTCGCATAACTCGGCATTTTCTCTAGGGCCTCCGCGAATGGGATGTTAATCTGGAGTTTCTTGAACACGTCTAAAAACCTGGCGAACTGCTTATCTGATTTCTATTTTTGGACCCTCTGCTGAAATGGTGGTGGAGGATAAACCATTGGCTTATTGTTTAATTGTGTTTCCTCGCCTTTGTTACCTTCCACCACATTACTGTCATCAACTTTTTCCCCTGGTGTCGCTGAATTTTGTGCATTATTACTGCCGAGCTGTTTTCCACTACTCAAGATAACTGCTTGACATTGCTCATGACCACCCTTCGGATTTCTCTCAGTGTCACTAGGTAATGTTCCTTGTGGTCTATTATTCAATGCCAACGCAATTTGACCTATCTAATTCTCTATATTTTTGATAGCCATAGCTTGATTTTTCATAGCCAAATCGTTGCTAGTCATGTATTTTGATAACACTTCCTCTACATCGAATTTCATTTCTTGATATTGAGCTGGTTGTTGCTGATTCTGAAATCCTAGGGGATATGATTGTCGTGAAGCTTGATTTTGCTGGTTGTTGCTCTATGAGAAGTTCGGATGATTCCTATTTTCTTGATTGTATGTGTTACGATATGTGTTTTGTGAATTACATTGTAGTTCTTGATGAACTGCAATTGACTCTTTGGATTAATCGCACATTGCTCCGTTGGGTGCTCTTCCACGCATAATTCACATATTATTGCCACTTGATGTACTTGTTGTATTTGTTGTGTTTGTGCTGCTGTTACCGACTCCAACATCTTTGAAAGTGCAGATATCTGTGCTTGCATCGCTGTCATACTATCTACTTCTAACACCATAGTTTCCTTCGCTTGTGTCATTCTTGTTGTAGGCCACTGGTAGTTATTAGCTGTCATGGTTTCAATCAACTCGTATGCTTCCTCGTAACTCTTAGCCATGAATGCTCCTCCCGACGCTGCATCAATACTTGTCCTGAGATTCCCATGTAACCCGTTGTAAAAAGTGTTCATCTGCAGCCACTTGGGCAATCCATGATGTGGGCATTTTCTGAGCAATTCTTTGTATCTCTCCCAAGCCTCATATAACGACTCCCCATGTTGCTGTTTAAACATCGTTATCTCGTTTCTCATCTTTGCAATTTTCGCTGGTGGAAAGAATTTTGCAAGGAATTTCTGAGCTAAATCCTCCCATGTAGTTATCGAACTGGATGGTAAAGAATGTAACCAGATCTTCGCCTTGTCCGTAAAGAGAATGGGAACAATCGAAGTTTCACGACTTCATCGACACCCCATTGAACCTAAAGGTGTCGCACAATTCCAAAAAGCGACTAGATGCTCGTTTCGGATCGTCATTTGCCAATCCCCAAAATCGAACTAAATTACGAATCATTTGTATCATCCACGGCTTAATTTCAAATGTATTATTTGCTATTATTGAACTGGTGATGATGCTGATTGCGATTCGATCACCTTAGGCGTGGCATAGTCCCTTAATGCTTTCCAATCTTTGGCTGCCATTTCCTCTTCTTCCTCAGGTGTTTCAAATTCTTGTCTCATTTCCTTTATCCACTTACTCAACCTCTGAAAACTTTTATCAATGTTGTCGTCAAAAGGCAACAAATCTGGATTTTTGGACCGAGTTTGCATAAACTGCTTCCACACCTAAAATAAAAGAAACAAAACAAAAATAAAAATGTCTAAGTAAAACTGGATTAATTAAACTGATATTGTAAAACTATTAAGATTTATACTAAATAATCCCCGGCAACGGCGCCAAAAACTTGTTGGGTAAAATTGATACGCGCAAAACACGCAAGTGTACGTGCTCAACAAGTAATAAAGTGATGAATAGAGTATTGTTACCATAGAGACAATTTAGTAAGAAACTTTACTTCACAATTATCAATTTCCTATTAATCCTAATTTTATTAAACTATCCAATTCAATGATTAAAAATTATAGAACCTAAATTAAAAACAAATAAAATACCACAAACCAAATCACCAATATCAAAATCTGGAATTCAAACAATTGATGGAGAATTAGACTTATGATTTCACCTTGAGCTTCACTCTGGTTTTAACACCTTTATTCTAATTCAATTTACCATGTCAGTTTATTAATCAAGAACACAAACGTAGTATTAACCACCTCTCGATGCACTAATACCGTATTAACGTCAATCCACAATTAAGATAGAAATCCGTTAAACACCTAAATCAACCAACTCACTATATCTCTATGTAAACTGCAATTAAAGAAGGTTTAAGCTTAAGTTCTCTACCCGATTACATGTGATGTCAAGCATATCTCTACCTTAACCATAATCAAAAATCTACTATTCACAAAATTCATGACACATGCTACATTAACTAAGTCTAGATTTGAATATCCTCTCTCGATTCCATTCAAACCCACGAGGAATTGTTGATTAAGAAATTGATAAGTTCACGCTCAAATTAACATAGATAAACTGAAAATACTTTATTGAATTGGAAATCAAAGTTAAAAACTCATCGTTTCACCCAAGGATCCATCACAAGTTTAATAAGCGAATTAGTTCATAACGAATGAATTAAAAACTGAATAATCTGATGAAACCATCCTTTTAATTACAAATAACGACTAAAGAGAAGAAGAATAATGAAAACCCCTTCACGTAGCCTAGATGTGCAACCATCACGATAATCTCTTCAAATTATTCCTCCAAAGCTCGCACTTGAATCCTGGTATTAATCTCTGTATGTTGCTCCTTGTGTTTTATGATTTGTTGATTGCAACGTAATATTAAGCTCTCCCCCTGTTCTAACCGAAATCTTCCTTTTTTAGAGTTTAGGCGCCTAACAAAGTCCCAAAAACCGAGTACCAGCAGACATCAAAACGCATCAGGAGAGTGCAGGAATCGGGACCCCACCCGTAAAGGTACATGCTTAAAAAGCTCTCCCGTGCCGGTATAGGCTCTTCTTAAAGAAATTTTCCCACTTCAAGCATTTTTCCAATTTCGCTCCAAAACTCCGTCTTTCTTCACCACTTACATCGACAACCACCCTACACATAAAATGACATGAAACAAGTGAAAACGAACACAAAACAAAAAGAAAACTACGAATTTAAACTTGAAATGAATATCGATTCGTGTATATTAAATCCACTTATCACCAGTCGATCCACATTAAATCTAATCTTGATTGGTAAGAAGTGTGCCGACTTTGTCAGTCAATCAACAATCACCCAAACGACGTCATAACCTTGCTGAGTCGTTGGAAGACCTACCACAAAATCCATTGTGATATGCTCCCATTTCCATTCCGGTATCTCCAACAGTTGCAATAATCTGCTTGGCCTTTGGTGTTCAGCTTTAACTTTCTGACACGTTAAGCATTTCGCCACACACTCAGCCACATCCTTCTTCATATTCGGCCACAAAAAATGATGTCTAAGATCCTGGTACATTTTCGTACTTCCAAGGTGAATCTAATATCTTGAGTTGTGAGCTTGACTCAGAACTTCCTCTTTAACTTCCGTTACTGGCGGAACCCAAATTCTCCCTTCGAATCGAAGTAACCCTTCCGAATCGATTTTGAATTTGCTTTCCTCCCCTTTAGATACTTTTTATTTTATCTTTTCGCAGTCCTCATCCTGAAGTTGTGCATTCTTCACTTTATATACTAACGATGAATCGTTTCCTATCTGGAATAACTTCTCGTCGAATTTTGTCGGATATCTAATTTCTAATTCCATCCTAGCCATTTTCGACACTAACTTCTCTTGAGTTGTCAACACCATTAACTTTTCTCGTCCCTTCATGCTTAAAGCATCAGCAACAACATTCGCCTTTCCGGGATGATAGAAAATCTCGTAGTCATAGTCTTTGATCAGCTCCAACCATCTTCTTTGCCTCATATTCAAATCTTTTTGTGTAAAGATATATTTTAGACTTTTATGGTCAGTATATATCTCATACCTCTCTCCATAAAGATAATGTCTCCAAATCTTCAGGGCAAACACAACCGCAGCCAACTCTAAGTCATGAGTCGGATACCCTTTTTCATAATCTTTTAATTGACATCAGATGCATACGCAATAACTCTGACGTTCTGCATAAGCACACAGCCTAGTCCTTTATGAAATGCGTCATTATACACTACAAAATTTTATGTATCATCAGGCAATGACAACACATGTGTCGTACTCAACCTTTTCTTCAATTCGTGAAAACTTTCCTCACACTTCTCCGTCCAAACAAACTTAACCGCCTTCATGGTTAAATTCATCAACGGGGTCGCAATTTTGGAAAAATCTTGAATAAAACGTCTATAATAACCTGCCAACCCTAAGAAACTCCTTATCTTTGATGGTGTCTTCGGCTGATCCCAGTTTACTACAGCTTCAACTTTTGATGGATCTACCGAAATTCCGTCTTTATCAATAATATGCCCGAGAAACTGTACACGTTCCAACCAAAACTCACATTTTGAAAATTTTGCGTACAACTTCTCTTTCCGCAATGTCTCCAACGTCACTATTAAGTGTTCAACATGTTCTTCCTTGGTCTTAGAATACACCAGGATATCATCAATAAACACCACCACAAATTTATCTAAGAATGGTTTAAACACCATGTTCATCAAATCCATGAACGCTGCAGGTGCATTGGTTAAACCAAATGACATAACCAAAAACTCGTAATGACCATACCGAGTTCTGAATGCCGTCTTCGGTATGTCTTCTGGTCTCACCTTTAGTTGATGATAACCACTCCTTAAGTCCATCTTTGAAAAATACCTCGCACCCTTCAGTTGATCAAACAGATCGTCGATTCTTGGTAACGGATACTTATTTTTAATCGTGACCTTATTCAATTATCTGTAATCAATGCAGAGCCGCATCGATCCATCCTTCTTCTTAACAAATAACACCGGTGCTCCCCATGGCGATACACTCGGTTGGATATACTTCTTGTCGAGCAATTCTTGCAATTGCACCATCAACTCTTTCATCTCTACCGGGGCCATTCTGTATGGTGCCTTAGATATCGGACTCGTTCCTGGTACTAAATCAATCACAAATTCGATTTTTCGATCTGGCGGAAGACCCGACAAATCGTTTGGAAATACATCTGCAAAATCTCTTATGATCGGTATCTCTTCTAACTTCGTACTTTTCTTCTGTGTATCAACTATGTAGGCTAAGTATCCTACACATCCTTGTCGAGGTGACTTGCTGCCATAGAACACAACCTTTGACGGAGTCATAAGGTTAACACACTTTCTTTGGCAATCAATTACTGCTCCGTGATTGAATAACCAATCCATTCCTAGGATAACATCAAACTCACCCAGTCTAATTGGTATCAAGTCTACCCTCATCTCTTGACCTTTTATAACCACTCTACAATTCTTATATATGAACCTAACAGGAATCACTTCCCTATTTGCAATCTCTATGCTCAAAGGATAATCTAATTCTTCCTGAGGCAAATCTAAGTTCTGAGCAAATTCATTGGATATAAATGAACAAGTAGCACTCAAATTAAACAGTACATAAGCATTAATACCATTAATCAGAATGATACCTGACACCACATCCTTAGATCGATGAAGATCACCTTGCGGTCATATTGAAAGTTCTCGTAGTTGGTCGACTTATGGTGTCTTTGGTCGATGATAGTCAATGCACCACCACCGCTTATTGTTTCCCTTTCCTCCACTTGCACTCCCCGCTGGATTTTTAGGGCAATCACGAGCCATGTGATCCTTCGAACCGCAGGTAAAACATGCTCCTTTCTTTGGGCTAAAATAGTTCGGTGCAATGTGTCCCTCCTGACCACAGTTGAAACACACCTGCTTTCTCTTCAAACACACCCCAGTATGGTTCTTTCCACAAGTAGCATAAGCTTCAAACTTTTTCTTCTGCTGACTTCCCTGTTGTCCTACCGTGGTCGAATTCTCGTTCCACTTCCTCTTTTGATTGTTACTTCCAACATTACTCCCACTAGCCTTATTCTCATTATCATTCTTCCTCTTCTTCTGTTCTTGATTGTACTTGGTAAAGGCATTGCTTCCACCTTCTGCGATAATTACCTCTTCCAGTACAACCGCAAATGTATTTAACTAGAACATTGAAACCTTGCTATACAGCCAGGGTTTCAATCCTTGTTCGAACCTTCTTGCCTTACGCTCATCCGTATTGACTTGGTAAGTGGTAAACCTTGCCAACTCGTTAAACTTCGCAGCATATTCTGGCTCCGTCATGGTTCCTTGCTTCAACTCCAGAAATTGCACCTCCAACTGATTCCGAGAACTCGCTGAAAAGTACATTTCAAAAAACATCTCCTTAAATCTATCCCACATTATCACTCCTTGTCCCCCACGAACCTTATTTGTTTGCCACCAGTAGGTAGCTTCGGACTTCAGCATGAACGTCGCAAACGCAGTCTTCTGATCTTTGTTAACTCTAGCAACGTCAAACACTTTTTCCATTTTCATGATCCAGGTTTGGGCTTCCACTGGATTCATAGACCCTTGAAACTCTGGCGGTCCAACCGCTTTGAATTCCTTGAAAGTCGTAACTTGAGCTTGCGATTGATTCACAAGTACTCCCATCAATAGAGTTACCAACTGCTGAACCGGATTAGTATTGGCCTCATCGTTATTGTTAGTAGACCCCTCAGGAGGTGGTTGTTGACGTGGTTGTCTTCTTCTAGGAGGAATTTTCTATTAGAATATACGCTTATTAGTTCCTCACTCAACTTCTTGAGTATTTGAAGTTTAACTTAAACATTCTAAGATTAAAGCTATAACATAACATTTCAAATAAACTTTGATATTTTATTCATTCATAATGCTTTAAAATATATAAAAGATAGCATATCTGCTATAAACATCCATTTTCCTGAACTAAACAAGTTTCAGGATAATATACTCATACTACCCCTTTATTTATCTCAAAATAAGGGATTTAAAACTTTATTTATAAACATAATAACCACATATTATTATCACTCTTATGTTCTATCTACGCATATTAAGACGTCGAGAGGCTTCTCTGCGCTACTCCTCCATGATGCGATATGTCGTCCTACGATCCATCACGAACCACGGCGAGTCTTCAAATTGAGGCGGGTAATAAAAGACTCGATCATGGGCCCTATCAATCATAGAATTAAAGGCATAATCCATTTCATTCATTTTGGCCTTCTTTACTTGGACTTTAGCCTCAGCACGGTCTGAACATTAAGTAACCTTCATCCAAGCGTCCTCTGCTCTTGTACGCTTAGCTGATTCCTCTTTGAAGTCATCTTTCAACTTCTCCATGTCAGTCTTCATTTTCTCGTTAACTGCCAACAGGTCTTCATGCTGACCCTTGGTATGAACTAAATCCCATTCTGTGTTTCCAAGTTTTGAGTCAAGTTCCTGAATCTCTACATCCTTCTGCTCCAACGCAACGTGATGCATATCAACCATCTCCTTCAGTTCCTCTACATTATCCTCTAACTATATGTTACGGTCATACAAAGCATCATACATCTCAGCCGATACGGAGTTTGGTGGAAACTCCACAGGATCCTCTTCCTCCTCATCCTCCTCTATCTCCTCAGGACTATCCTCCTCGGGATCGGTCACAGGCTCATCCTCGTGGATCAACTGTTCCTGTACTACGTGAATAACCCGTGATTCGTCATCTCTAGGTATCTGAGGTATCACCTTCCTAGCTGGACTGGATCCTCCTTCGTCAGACATCCTAACAACAAAATATTTTAAGTTTTACTAAACATTATAGATACTCGCGATCACATAAGTTATTAACACATAGCACATAATGTCTTTTATTGTTTAGTTTCAATGTATGCCTTAATCCATTCCTTAAAACCCGATAAGAGTTAAACACCTCTATGTTTTCTGTTTCCTTAAAGGCTACTTCCTAAGGTTTTCCCCACCTAAGGTTCATAACCTAAAGCTCTAATACCAACCTGTGACACCCCTAAATCCGGGTACTTCATTTCCACCGAATTTGGTGCTCACTATCAAAATAATTACATCTAACTACCCATAATAAAGGATAAAACATTAAATAACTTAAACAATAATCTTTCCAATTAAAGGGTTACATCATCTCATAAACAATCCCAATAATCTTTCCCAGTAAAGGGTTACAAATGTGATCTCTCTCTTTGATTTTGAAAGATACATCAGCCATAGTAGATGTTGTCAGCATCATCTTTGATTCTTTATTGATCAGAGATATCTTCTTGACCAGTTGATTAGAATTCTTCTACAGCTCCGGCTCCATAGGACTTTGGTCATCTGGTTGGGCAGCCTCTTGTTGAGCATCAGATTGGACTCTACAATTTTCATCCTTGGACAGGTTTTTAAACGTTTTGAGAATCTGAACAATCGTTGAGTACCAATTGCTATTTGAGGATGAAGGAATGTCGGTTAATAGTGCTTGAGCAGATGGAACCTTTTCACTTTGGACTTGGATACCATCAGTAGTAGAGTGAATAGACTCTACGATTATTTTCTTCCTTCAGAGTCCACTCTACGATCATAGGGGATATAGTGGTTGCTAGCATGTAACAACCCCTTCCCGAAAAGAAAAGGGAGGTCACGTGCAAAGCACAACAAACCTCAAAATAAGTAAACAGAGCAGTAATAACTTCAAAATATTAATAATGGTGATCCATTAATAAAGTACTAAATACAATTCTCCAACTAAAGTCAAAATAATCAACACCAAAAAGAAATTTAAATTAACCTAGATGGTCAAAGGCAACACTCTTATCACACTAGCCCTGAATCACCCCTGCAAACCTGCCGAAAGAAAAACACAGCATGAGCCAATTGCCCTGTACGGATATAGATACACAAAAGATATACAACTGATATACAAAAATAACTGAGACAAAATACTAAACAAAGCCTCAAGTGTAAAATACTGACGAAAATATAATCTCTAAAGATCTGAATGAAATATATCTGAATCAACAGAATTGACGAAAACAATAGACGAATAAAGAAATAACGAACTGAAGTAACTAACTCAATGACTGGAGTTATTTCATACCGAATGAGCTCAGAATATACCTTGCCACACAGGCAAGTCAAAATAATGCCACATAGGCAAATCAAATGATGCCACATAGGCAACCAAAATAATGCCACAGAGGCACATCAAAACAATGCCACACAGGCAAGTCAAAATATATAATGCCACACAGGCACATCACACATTGGACTGCGAATCCAAATGTATGCAAATTGGATAGGTGTGTTTGGTACAACATCACCAATCCGCAAAATAGAAAACTAGGGTTATCCCATACGCCTCCCACAACAAAACACCAAATGGCCCATTTACTCCGGAGCCCAAAATGGAGACGTCGTGGACTAATCACACTGCCACGGAAAGTGTCATGCCTCTCGTGCCAAGACGACATGCCTGTGGTACCCCCACAGGTGGTTATAGCTCAGGTATACCCTACGATATATTCTAACAAAAATATCATGTCACAACACATGCGACAAAATACCAACAAAAGGGTTCTATATGTACATGTTGAACCAAATCAAATTATAGTCACAAGGTCTCAAAAAGAAGGTAGCAACATGTACCGCTCTACAATTATCAAAATAAATAGTACTAAATATGATAACCTAATTTAAAGAGTACAAATTCGAGTCATATGTATCAACTCTAAAATGAAACTAATATATTTATTTCACAGGAAACAATTATGTGAAATCATAACAGAATTCGAAATAAGGAAACAACGAACAAATCAAATTTAACAATAGTATCATTTGAAAAGAGTACTTTTATCCGTACTGATACTTCCAAACCATTTATAGCACACTCCACAAAATCTTACCCTCAAATGCCAACGATATCAAATACGAAACGTTATTCATCACCTAAACATATTCACCTCAAATTAAATATAATCCAATTCAATAATTCCAAAATAATTCATAATCTATTTAATATGCCTTTAATCATCGCCTTATATCAATTATTAATACTCCAAAATTTATATTCCAAATATAACTCTTTAAGTTCCTTCCGTCCGAACTAATTACACAAATTAATAATACTAAATGTAAGTACATTTATAAAAATATGAACACTTCTATTTGGTACGACTATAAAATATAATTACTTATAATATTAAGATTTAATTCATTCCATATAATCTTACATATTTATTTGTATAACATCTCTTGCAAATTATGCAAGTTTTCGTAAACTTTAATCACTACTGCTATATATATATATATATATATATATATATATATATATATATTTAAAGAAATCATCAATTTATTATTTTAGGATCTCCAAAATCAATCACAGACTACTCCCTCCGTTCAATCTGATTGGAATAAAGTGATAATAATAATAAGTACATCCGTATAAGTATTACATTAATAAATAAACTCTCCCATCTTTAAAGATCGCTCTTAGTTCTTGAATTACAAAAGTACTTGCTCATGATAAAAAAAATAACATACTAAATTTAATAATTTAATATGGAACCACGTGATTTATCCCCACTTTATATATTGTATAATATATTTACTTATTACTAATGAAATTACCCCACTAGTGATCAAAATCTCTAGTCTTTCTTCACCTGAGCCCCCTTTGTAGCTGTTCCCTTTATCTCCAAAGTAGCCACCTCTTCTTATTCAGTTTGTATAATGAAGTAATATTAGGTTTAGCTATTTATTAATTAAGTTGCCCTAATAAACTTCTATTTGGGTTATATTAAGTCCCAAATTTTAACCACATAAATAATCTATCACTTATTAATATTTATTAGCCCACATAATTTAAATAACTAGTTTGACCCAAATAAATGACAAGTTCCAAACAATATGTTTTAAGAATATAAATTTAATATTATTATATTTTTTCTTGGGATATTACATTACCTCCCCTTTAAAAGGATTACGTCCCCAGAATCAAAAGAATGGAAAATACCTAATTATCAAAAAGATGCAGATACTCCGCTCGAATAGACTCCTCTATCTCCCAAGTAGCTTCCCGCTCCGAATAATTTGACCACAAGACTTTAACAAAAGGAATTATCTTCCTAAAATTTTAATTTAATCAGTTATTTAATTATCTACAAAAAGAATTTAATTTTCCAAACAAAACAAGGAAGAAAAGAAGGAAACAAAATCATTTACCTTTTCCCATTTAAACACAATTGTATAAGATAAAATCAATTAATATTTAATTATATAAAAAAATAGGTTATTACATTTTTCACCCCTTCAAAATAATTTCGTCCTCGGAATTCAAATAAGCTACAGAAAAAAATAAATAAATCTAGTTACTGACGTAGCGTACGCCATTTATAACGATCAACGTGGATAAGTCATCATCCACGTAATTATCAATGTACTTGTAAAAGATTCGGCAGCTACCGTGTCAAGTCTTGGTAAGGTTCTTCGCGTTAAATCACATGATCCACTGTTGGTGTGGGCCCCTCGTTAATATATTTGAGTTTCATTCTTGCAAGCGTACGTACTCTTCTGAACATAATTCGAAATCACAAACATTTTTCTTCATCTAAATACGATTCAAATAACCAAAATATTTAAAATTATTTTAACTCTCGTTAAAATGTTTATATTCCACACATGACAAAGATCTAATAAATTATTTTTATTTAATTTTACATAAATTCACGCAAAACTCTAAAGACATCAGATAACCAAAACAACTATGCAAACCATATTACCAACTCTCCCCAAGTCCTCAAGAGCTTCAAAATATCTCATCTTTAATTTGAACTATTCACCAAATAATATTACACCAAAGAATATACTACTAATATCTCTTTATCACCAACTCTCCTAAGTCCTTAAGAGTTTCAAAATATCATAACCTCCAATCAAATTAGTTCTCAAATATTATTACACCAAAAATATACTACTACTAAGATCTCTCCATCACCATACCAAACTCCAAATCATATATCCTACTATCTGAATAAACAAACGATAGCTTTCAAAATCTCTTAAAGATTCATCACTTAATATCTAATCATTTAATAAATCAATCATTCTCTTAGTGCGAACCTTAACCCAACAAATTCCAAAATCTCCTCATACTATCACTCAAAATTTCATATAAGATAACTCCAATATTCTACTAGGAAATAATCACAAAATTCATTTACTCCAAAAAATTAATCTAATTACCTCGAATCTTTACAACAACTCAAAATTACAAGAGATCCTTTGTACTTAATAGTTTTCACTTTATCATATTATCCCACCGATTCACATACCTCAAATTATTCACAACTTAACAAAAATAAGAATCTAACCCAAACAAAATCCTCAATTCCAAAATCATAATAATTTGTAATTACCTGAAATAACTCTTAACAAATAATTCTCCCATATCAAAACTTGCTGATATAAATGCTCATATCATAATCGTATAATCATTTCTTAACTGAACAAAATATGATATTATTCTCCTTAATAATCCAATCACAATCCTTAACTAATATTTTTGTTCCAACGCATAACAATAATAATCTTAACAAATTATTTCGCCTTTCTCAAATCAACTACAACTCAAAGAACTAAAAAACACTTGGTCAGAATAAGACCAACCAAACAGAGAATAAAATCAATTCAAACTCCTACGCCTACCCAAAGATTTACCCATGAACTCACGGTGTCAAACCTAAATAGGTTTTCTACAAGAAAGAACCTAAGCTCTGATACCATCACTGTAACACCCCTTCCCGAAAAGGAAAGGGAGGTCACGTGTAAAGCATAACAAACCTCAAAATAAGTAAAAAGAGCACTAATAACTTCAAAATTTTAATAATGGTGATCCATTAATAAAGTACTAAATACAATTCTCCAACTAAAGTCAAAATAATCAACACCAAAAAGAAATTTAAATTAACTAGATGGTCAAAGGCAACACTCTTATCACACTAGCCTACTGAATCACCCTATGAACTCGCCAAGAAAAACAAAGATGAGCCAATTACCCAAAGACGGATATAGATACACAAAAGATAAAAATCGATATACAAAATAATCGAGACAAAATCTTTAACAAAGCCTCAAGTGTAAAATATCGACGAAAATATAATCTCTAAAGATCTCGAATGAAATATATCTGAATCAACAGAATTGACGAAACCAATAGATTTAATAAAGAAATAACGAATCAAGTAACTAACTCAATGACTTGAATCGATGTAAACCAACAAAACTAATCCAATAAAATAATAAATTTGAAATAAATGGTATTTGAGTTATTTCACACCAAATGAGCTCGTAATATACCTTGCCACACAAGCAAGTAAAAATAATGCCACACAGGCAAATCAAATGATGCCACACAGGCACATCAAAATAATGCCACACAGGCAAGTCAAAATATATAATGCCACACAGGCAACCAAAATAATGCAAGGCAAATCACACATTGGACCGCGAATCCAAATGTATGCAAATTGGATAGGTGTGTTTGGCACAACATCACCAATCAGCAAAACAGAAAACTAGGGTTAACCCATACGCCTCCCACAACAAAACACCAAATGGCCCATTTACTACAGAGCCCAAAATGGAGACGTCGTGGACTAATCACACTGCCACGGAAAGTGTCATGCCTCTCGTGCCAAGACGACATGTCTGTGGTACCCCCATAGGTGGTTATAGCTCAGGTATACCCTACGGTATATTCTAACAAAAATATCATGTCACAACACATGCGACAAAATACCAACAAAAGGGTTCTATATGTACATGTTGAACCAAATCAAATTATAGTCACAAGGTCTCAAAAAGAAGGTAGCAACATGTACTGCTCTACAATTATCAAAATAAATAGTACTAAATATGATAACCTAATTCAAAGAGTACAAATTCGAGTCATATGTATCAACTCTAAAATGAAACTAATATATTTATTTCACAGGAAACAATTATGTGAAATCATAACAGAATTCGAAATAAGGAAACAACGAACAAATCAAATTTAACAATAGTATCGCTGAAAGAGTACGGAATCCGTACCTGATACTTCCAAACCATTTATAGCACACTCCACAAAATCTTACCCTCAAATGCCAACGATATGAAATATGAAACGTTATTCATCACCTAAACATATTCACCTCAAATTAAATATAATCCAATTCAATAATTCCAAAATAATTCATAATCTATTTAATATGCCTTTAATCATCGCCTTATATCAATTATTAATACTCCAAAATTTATTCCAAATATAACTCTTTAAGTTCCTTCCGTCCGAACTAATTACACAAATTAATAATACTAAATGTAAGTACATTTATAAAAATATGAACACTTCTATTTGGTATGACTATAAAATATAATTACTTATAATATTAAGATTTAATTCATTCCATATAATCTTACATATTTATTTGTATAACATCTCTTGCAAATTATGCAAGTTTTCGTAAACTTTAATCACTACTGTTATATATATATATATATATATATATTTAAAGAAATCATCAATTTATTATTTTAGGATCTCCAAAATCAATCACGCATTACTCCCTCCGCTTCAATCTGATTGGAATAAAGTGATAATAATAATAAGTACATCCGTATAAGTATTACATTAATAAATAAACTCTCCCATCTTTAAAGATCGCTTCTTAGTTCTTGAATTACAAAAGTACTTGCTCATGATAAAAAAAAATAACATACTAAATTTAATAATTTAATATGGAACCACGTGATTTATCCCCACTTTATATATTGTATAATATATTTACTTATTACTAATGAAATTACCCCACTAGTGATCAAAATCTCTAGTCTTTCTTCACCTGAGCCCCCTTTGTAGCTGTTCCCTTTATCTCCAAAGTAGCCACCTCTTCTTATTCAGTTTGTATAATGAAGTAATATTAGGTTTAGCTATTTATTAATTAAGTTGCCCTAATAAACTTCTATTTGGGTTATATTAAGTCCCAAATTTTAACCACATAAATAATCTATCACTTATTAATATTTATTAGCCCACATAATTTAAATAACTAGTTTGACCCAAATAAATGACAAGTTCCAAACAATATGTTTTAAGAATATAAATTTAATATTATTATATTTTTTTCGGGATATTACATTACCTCCCCCTTAAAAAGGATTACGTCCCCGGAATCAAAAGAATGGAAAATACCTAATTATCAAAAGATGCGAGATACTCATCAATAGACTCCTCTATCTCCCAAGTAGCTTCCCATCTAGAATAATTTGACCACAAGACTTTAACAAAAGGAATTATCTTCCTAAAATTTTAATTTAATCAGCTTATTTAATTATCTACAAAAAAGAATTTAATTTTCCAAACAAAACAAGGAAGAAAAGAAGGAAACAAAATCATTTACCTTTTCCCATTTAAACACAATTGTATAAGATAAAATCAATTAATATTTAATTATATAAAAAAATAGGTTATTACATTTTTCACCCCTTCAAAATAATTTCGTCCTCGGAATTCAAATAAGCTACAGAAAAAAATAAATAAATCTAGTTACGACGTAGCGTCGCCATTTGTAACGATCAACGTGGATAAGTCATCGGTCCACGTAATTATCAATGTACTTGTAAAAGATTCGGCAGCTACCGTGTCAAGTCTTGGTAAGGTTCTTCGCGTTAAATCACATGATCCACTGTTGGTGTGGGCCCCTCGTTAATATATTTGAGTTTCATTCTTGCAAGCGTACGTACTCTTCGGAACATAATTCGAAATCACAAACATTTTTCTTCATCTAAATACGATTCAAATAACCAAAATATTTAAAATTATTTTTAACTCGTTAAAATGTTTATATTCCACACATGACAAAGATCTAATAAATTATTTTTATTTAATTTTACATAAATTCACGCAAAACTCTAAAGACATCAGATAACCAAAACAACTATGCAAACCATATTACCAACTCTCCCCAAGTCCTCAAGAGCTTCAAAATATCTCATCTTTAATTTGAACTATTCACCAAATAATATTACACCAAAGAATATACTACTAATATCTCTTTATCACCAACTCTCCTAAGTCCTTAAGAGTTTCAAAATATCATAACCTCCAATCAAATTAGTTCTCAAATATTATTACACCAAAAATATACTACTACTAAGATCTCTCCATCACCATACCAAACTCCAAATCATATATCCTACTATCTGAATAAACAAACGATAGCTTTCAAAATCTCTTAAAGATTCATCACTTAATATCTAATCATTTAATAAATCAATCATTCTCTTAGTGCGAACCTTAACCCAACAAATTCCAAAATCTCCTCATACTATCACTCAAAATTTCATATAAGATAACTCCAATATTCTACTAGAAATAATCACAAAATTCATTTACTCCAAAAATTAATCTAATTACCTCGAATCTTTACAACAACTCAAAATTACAAGAGATCCTTTGTACTTAATAGTTTTCACTTTATCATATTATCCCACCGATTCACATACCTCAAATTATTCACAACTTAACAAAAATAAGAATCTAACCCAAACAAAATCCTCAATTCCAAAATCATAATAATTTGTAATTACACAAATAACTCTTAACAAATAATTCTCCCATATCAAAACTTCATTGATATAAATGCTCATATCATAATCGTATAATCATTTCTTAACTGAACAAAATATGATATTATTCTCCTTAATAATCCAATCACAATCCTTAACTAATATTTTTGTTCCAACGCATAACAATAATAATCTTAACAAATTATTTCGCCTTTCTCAAATCAACTACAACTCAAAGAACTAAAAAACACTTGGTCAGAATAAGACCAACCAAACAGAGAATAAAATCAATTCAAACTCCTACGTCTACCCAGTGATTTACCCACAACTCACAGGTCAAACCTAAATAGGTTTTCTACAAGAAAGAACCTAAGCTCTGATACCATCACTGTAACACCCCCTTCCCGAAAAGGAAAGGGAGGTCACGTGTAAAGCATAACAAACCTCAAAATAAGTAAAAAGAGCACTAATAACTTCAAAATTTTAATAATGGTGATCCATTAATAAAGTACTAAATACAATTCTCCAACTAAAGTCAAAATAATCAACACCAAAAAGAAATTTAAATTAACCTAGATGGTCAAAGGCAACACTCTTATCACACTAGCCCTGAATCACCCCTGCAAACCTGCCAGAAGAAAAACACAGCATGAGCCAATTACCCAGTACGGATATAGATACACAAAAGATATAAAACTGATATACAAAAATAACTGAGACAAAATACTGAACAAAGCCTCAAGTGTAAAATACTGACGAAAATATAATCTCTAAAGATCTGAATGAAATATATCTGAATCAACAGAATTGACGAAACCAATAGACGAATAAAGAAATAACGAACTGAAGTAACTAACTCAATGACTTGAACTGAACAGAAACCAACAAAACTAATCCAATAAAATAATAGGCTGAAATAAATGGCTGGAGTTATTTCATACCGAATGAGCTCAGAATATACCTTGCCACACAAGCAAGTAAAAATAATGCCACACAGGCAAATCAAATGATGCCACACAGGCACATCAAAATAATGCCACACAGGCAAGTCAAAATATATAATGCCACACAGGCAACCAAAATAATGCAAGGCAAATCACACATTGGACCGCGAATCCAAATGTATGCAAATTGGATAGGTGTGTTTGGCACAACATCACCAATCAGCAAAACAGAAAACTAGGGTTAACCCATACGCCTCCCACAACAAAACACCAAATGGCCCATTTACTACAGAGCCCAAAATGGAGACGTCAGTGGACTAATCACATTTACCACGGAAAGTGTCATGCCTCTCGCGTGCCAAGACGACATGTCTGTGGTACCCCATAGGTGGTTATAGCTCGTATATACCCTACGGTATATTCTAACAAAAAATATCATGTCACAACACATGCGATAAAAATACCAACAAAAGGGTTCTATATGTACATGTTGAACCAAATCAAATTATAGTCACAAGGTCTCAAAAAGAAGGTAGCAACATGTACCGCTTCTACAATTATCAAAATAAATAGTACTAAATATGATAACCTAATTCAAAGAGTACAAATTCGAGTCATATGTATCAACTCTAAAATGAAACTAATATATTTATTTCACAGGAAACAATTATGTGAAATCATAACAGAATTCGAAATAAGGAAACAACGAACAAATCAAATTTAACAATAGTATCATTGAAAGAGTACTTTAATCCGTGACTGATACTTCCAAACCATTTATAGACACTCCACAAAATCTTACCCTCAAATGCCAACGATATCAAATATGAAACGTTATTCATCACCTAAACATATTCACCTCAAATTAAATATAATCCAATTCAATAATTCCAAAATAATTCATAATCTATTTAATATGCCTTTAATCATCGCCTTATATCAATTATTAATACTCCAAAATTTATTCCAAATATAACTCTTTAAGTTCCTTCCGTCCGAACTAATTACACAAATTAATAATACTAAATGTAAGTACATTTATAAAAATATGAACACTTCTATTTGGTATGACTATAAAATATAATTACTTATAATATTAAGATTTAATTCATTCCATATAATCTTACATATTTATTTGTATAACATCTCTTGCAAATTATGCAAGTTTTCGTAAACTTTAATCACTACTGTTATATATATATATTTTTTTTATTTAAAGAAATCATCAATTTATTATTTTAGGATCTCCAAAATCAATCATGATTACTCCTCCGCTCAATCTGATTGGAATAAAGTGATAATAATAATAAGTACATCCGTATAAGTATTACATTAATAAATAAACTCTCCCATCTTTAAAGATCGCTCTTAGTTCTTGAATTACAAAAGTACTTGCTCATGATGAAAAAAAACAACAAATTCGTGTACTTGAAACCCGAACTCAAAGGTTTCACGATACCATTTCTATGAGCGAATAATACTAATAATAATAATAATAATATAGATTATCAAATTTAATTTACATATTATCGTAGTTTTCAATCCCAAGTATGAAACCTTCAAACATTCGCTACATTACATGATAATTAATATATATCATCATTATCCTAATAAAGTCTAGTTATTATTACAAAAGATAGCATTATCTTTCATTCAAATGACCTTCCTTTCCCTTTGTTCTCGGCAGAGCCTTCAAAGTTGTTCATACTTAGTCGAAAAATATTTAAATTAAGCAAGGATGAGCATTTGAGTGCCCAACAAGTAATAAGAACAATAACATTTAGTGAATGAATTAAATGTTTTCTTTGAACGATACTTCTACAACGAATCAACAAATGTGAAGTAAAATTTGAACCAATAATAAACAACATATCATTTCGATTTCAAATTTTTGAAACTACGTATTGACTATAAATGATGATCATTTGACGTACTATGAACATTGTTTTCTATTTTCAAAAGGTTAAATAGAACTTCATCTCAGAACCGTCATAACTTACTAGCACGGGGGTGATCGTAATCATATGCCTGTATTGATCGATCAATACTACATTATAGGATGATATTTTCGTCCAAAGATTTCCGCTTTTAAGCGCATAAAAGTTTCCCATATTTGGGATGTTCATACCACCTTGAATCCAAAACAAAATAATTCAGTTGGATAATAATAAAGTTCTTATCTTGTTCAACAATAATTTTTTTAAATTGGTGTCTAGCCGATCAAATAGCTTAGACGGCTTTTTAATTCAACTTGTACATACCGAACAAATCGATAAGTATGTATCAACATGTGATAAAATATAATGATTATCCAAGTGAGGACACTTGTATAACCAAGTTTAGAAATTAACTAATGTAATATATTTCTTGATCTACAATAATGTAATTAAGGAACTTGTACAACAAATTATAATTTAATAACTTACTTATACGTAATCATCATGCATAAGTATATACAAAGGTTGAAATATTTGAATAATTGAAAAGAATAGTTTAGATATTATCTTATGCATGTCCATTGCATAAAGTAAATGCAAAGGGTTAGATACTTGCCTTGTCTGCTGCTTACACAACTTAGATTTATCTTTTATATCAAGCCCTATCATTAAATAGATCATTCGTTTGATTAGAATATCATATCATATCATATTGTACTGCTATTTGCAGTAAGCACATAACCTAATCACATTGTCATGTAAGTTTAACAACCATCAATCACAAATAAACATTTATTAAGTCAACCTATCTAAGTCCAAATCAATTTCAAATATGCTTGTATCGACAACTTTATCGGGTAATTATCGAGTCTAAGACTCTAACCTCAGACTTAATATCACTATATTATTTTTAAATGACTTATAATAATTTTTAAACATTTATTATAATTTATCATAATTTTTGAAATACTAGGAATCATTATTAAATGATTTAAATATTAAGTAATTTCATTATCATTAACATTTAATTAATATTAAACTATTAATGAAACCATTGTCAAAATATTAAAGTTATTTATAATAACTTAGAATATTTTTAAAGTATTAATATTACCCTTAAATGATTTTTAAAATATTTAAAATCATTTTTAAATAATTACCATTAATATTAAAGTATTAATGTATTATTTATCAAAATATTAAAAGTCATTAAGTATAACTTAATAATATTTTTAATTCATTTATATCCTTTTTAAATGATTAATAAAACCATTTTTAAACTATTTATTTAATATAATTATTAAATAAATTTAATATCATTAATAATTATTAATATTATTAATTAATAAATTATCTTTAAATATTAAAAGTTATATTTTATAACTTTAAAATATCTTTAAACACTTTATTTTCATTTAAAATGATTATTATAATATTAAAATCATTTTAAAACTAATTTATTTAATATAATTATTAAATAACTTTAATATCATTAATAATAATTAATTAATGAAATTTACCTTTAAATATTAAAAGTTATATTTTATAACTTAAAATATTTTTAAACTATTTATTTTCATTTAAAATGATTTTTATAATATTAAAATCATTTTTAATTAATTTATTTAATTTAATTGTTAAATAAATCTAATATCATTAATATTAAATAATTAATGAAATTTACTTTAAAATATTAAAAGTTATATTTTATAACTTAAAATATTTTTAAATAACTTATTATCATTTAAAATAATTTTTAATATAATAAAATCATTTTTAATTAATTTATTTAATGCATTTAATAAATAAATTAATTACCAATAATATTTAAATAAATACTAATATTTATGAAAAATATTTCAAATTATTAAAAGTTAAATTTTTATAACTTAAAATAATTTTTAAAATTATTTTTGTAATTTTCGAAATTAAATTTCTATTTTTAAATGATTTTTGAAAATTTAATTAATTAAAATTAATAAAACTATCGCTATAGGCCTTTAGCGACAGACAGTGTAGTCTATGGTGTTCTTGAGCCTTCAAGAACATTCATAGTCAGCTTCGGGTTAGCTAGTTTGACCAAGAACACTGATCCGATCAAGATGTTTCTAGGCTATAAGTTGTGCAGATCGTGTAGTAAAAGTGTCAATCTACATGATCCAAGAACAAACATGAACAAACAACATAGCATGAAAGAGATCTAATCGTCCAAAGTGGTCGTTGAGTCGTTTCTTCATTTCGGGTTGCCCGTAAATGAAGAACATATAATGATCGGCCTACTTTGGGCTTCCACAACTTGAAATCCGTATAATGTTTTAGTGATTTAAAAGTTGCAGTGTGTAGCCAACATAACAAGGAAGAGATTAATTACATAAAAGCAACATAACAACAACAGATCAAGATAGATATATCGGTCGGTCAAAACCATGTCGACGATATACGTTTCGAAGTCGCTTTTTCTAGGTTACCCGTAAAACAACTTCCATGCTCGTCTCCCCTAGTTTGACCATCCATCATCGTAATCATTTAGTGTGATTTTTAAGTGATATAAAGGTTCAATAATGTAGTCTAACCAACATACTACGACGTAGATCCATCAAAAATAACAAATCAACAACAAAAAGAAGATCAAAGGGCCTGAAAGTCCTTGTCGATCGCTTTTGGCACACTTGGGTTACCTAAAAACTTTTCTAAGTCATGGTCAATCAACGTAGTTTGACCTTCCATAACTTGAAATCTTTCACCTCGATCTCGATATAAGCATGATTTCAAGCTCAGATTAAAGAGCACATATCACACTACAACTACAAACAAACTTTCAAAACACAAAAAGCCTTAAAGATCATCGAGATATAAGGGTCTAACATTCATTGTCGAAAACAAAAAAAAATATTTTCCAGATTTTGTAAATCTTCAAATTCGAGCCTCTAGATGTTATGGAGTCAACATCTAGCAACCCAGATCATCATTAGACACTATAACCAACATGTTTTAACAAAAATTTCAAACATCAAACAACAGAAAATTGGACAGAAATCAAGCTAGGGTTTTATACCTTCTATGATTAATTTCTGATTCTGGCTTTTGATTTGTTTAGGGATGATCGTGGGGCTTGAATTATGTCACCGATATATGAAGGAAATTTCGTGGGGTTTTAGGTTGAGAGAGAAGAGTTGAGTGTTTGTGCAAAAAGTTAGCTAACAAATGAATTTTCTCTCTTCCAATCTATATATATAGTAGTATGATGCATGAATTTGTTGAGATATGCTTGAATTCTTGGAGATTTAAGTTGTATACATGGGTTGTTGGTTGGTCACCAACTTCACCAAATGTCAAAACTTATACATTTAGATAATAAATAAAATCACAAGGGGCAATTTGGTCATTTCTCTATGAAAATTTAATGGCAATTATGTAATCCTTGCAAACCCTTAGGGTTTAACCCTTAAGGTTTAGGTTTAACAAAAAGAATTTTTAGAATTACAATTTAGGGTTTAGAATAAAATAAAATAAAATAATTTAGTTTCTAATTTTTGCAAATTAGTGTTTCTTAATCGAGTTTAATTTTCTAATTACATATACAGAACATTAGGGTTTAAAATTAAATAAACATAATTAATAAGAATTATAATTAAGATCACTAATTTATCAATTAGAGCACCCATTTGGGTTAACAATTTACTAATTAGGTTAACAATTTAATAATTAGGGTTAACAATTTGTAATTAGGGTTTCTAATCACATTAATCATGATCATTTAGGGTTTAAATTCCGCTAAATGAGCATTAAACATCCTAAATTAGTAATTAGGGTTTCCTAATTTGATAGCTTAGGTTCCTAAATATCGATTAGGGTTTTAATTTCACCATTAGGGTTTCTAGTCAATAATTAGGGTTTACCTAATTAGCATTTATATTTATAATATCCCATATCGATCACATTAACACTATTACCTAACTATCTTGAACTCTAATTTGTATTTTAAATTAGGGTTTCACATAATAATACTAGGGTTTGTCATATAACGCCATAATCGACCAACCATTATCGGTCCCACATATACAATATATATTTATAGACTCAAAAATCAAAATATAATTAATATTATATTATTATTACCATTCCTTGTTCCAAAACCGTAATTAGGGTTTGATTCCATATCCGATTTACCTTGCATAAATAACTTTTTATTAATTAAGTTAAAATATTTAACTTAATAATCCAAGCTAAAATTCATATAAATAAATAATAATTATAATAACTACAATAACCATTCCTTATATTATTTAAATAATATAATATCATATTTCCTTTGAAAAATAAATAATAAAAAATATTTCTACAATAAAATTAATTATTAAAAAATATATATAATTTATAATGATCATTAATTCTAAAATAAAATTATTTGTAAATATTCATGTAATAAATATATTTTTTTATTTACCACATAAATACATATACACATTATCTTGTACAAATCCTCATCCTTAAAATAAAAAAAAAATTATATATAAAAAATTTCTATTTTTATTTATATAGAAAATATCTCGGGTTATTACATTCACCTCCTTTATAAAGATTCCGCCCCTAATCACCGCTTTTAAAACTTACACATATAAGAGTACATATATACACAAATCATTTCAAGTAGATCTCGATCATAATTGATCGAATCGATCTTTAACTTTTCACATAAAGCTTGTCTTTCGATTAAACATAAATTTGATTTCTTAAAAGAACTCAAATTCCTCCTTCAAAATTTCTTTATAAAATAATTTATTATTTATAGGAAAATCATGTATAAGAAAATAAAAGTTATACTTAATAATACCTGAGTTCTATTGCCAAATGTCACCAGATCCTCGGATCATCATGTTGAAGACCCTTGCAGTAGATTTTTTCGACTTGCTAGATGATGTTGGTCCCGTGATCGCCAAAGTTCCGCCGCTTCCCCCCATGTTCACGCTTTTCGCCTCCGTCCTCCTCCTTTTTCTTGACACCCTTTCACCTTATGCCCTTTGATCCGCATGTAAAACACCCATTAATAGTTCTAGGATTGGGGCAGCTTGGAGAGAGATATGGCCCTCCCCCCACACTTAAAACATGCAAATTTACCTTTCTTACATTCCCCCAAATGGTTCTTTCCACAGCTCCCACATCAGACCACCGCTTCTTTTTTTGACCTTCCTCGCTTCACCCGCATACCCCCAAAGTTGTTTCCTTCCTCTTTTCACTCCTATTTCCACTGCTTGTTTCCACCTTCCCATCTCCCCCTCAACCTTACCCTTGTTCCTTCTTTCTTTTGTTGTAGAGACTCATGGCCTCACTCCCTCCTCAAAGAATAATAGCTTTCTCCATGAGTGCTTTAAAATGTAGGGATTTCAACACCGCCACCTTATTGTAGAGCCGTGTTTTAATCCCACCAAACCTTCTAGCTTTCCTAGCCTCCAGATCAACTTGATGCGAGCAAACCTAGCTAACTCATTAAACTTAGCGGCATATTCTAACACCATCATATTTTCTTGCTTTTAATTCCAAAAATTTTACCTCCATCCTAGCCTGCATACTAGATGAAAAATAGTTTTCAAAAAATAGAGTTTTAAACCCTTCCCAAGCAACTACACCTTCCTCCTCGCCTCACCGATTCGCTTCCCACCAAAAATTTGCCTTCACCCTTCATCATCATGTAGGTGGCAAAAGCGGTTTTTTCCCCTCACTACCCTAGCTATAACGAACGCCTTTTCGATTTCCTTAACCCAAGTTTGGGCTTCTATAGGTCAATTGTACCTCTAAATTCGGGGCGGTCCCCCAAACTTTGAAGTCCTTGAAGTTTGCCAAGCTATTGTCCGGTCGGTTCCCTCGCGATCGGTATTCCTTGTTGCATAAATCGAGCTACCATGTTTGCAAAGTGTCGCATTGATCCGTTGTTGTCCCCAAATTGTTGTTGATGCATTCTTCTTCCTTCGATTTCTAGTTTGACGCCTTAGCGATTATCTCGATTAAATAAAACATAATTTAACTTACATTCTAAACCTTATCACATAAGTTTAATATATTAAACTTGTTTCATTACTCAAACATAAGTTCATTTTCATTAAACGATTTCAAAAATTTACATAACATAAGACATACCGCTTATCCCTTTGAGACTACAAAAGTCGGGATTTACAAACTTTTAATTATTACAAAAGTTGAGAATATTTCATTACACATATATACTAAGCATACAAATATTACATTAAACACACCTACACCATGTAACCTATACTACCTATTCATTACACCTTTTTCTTGATCTTGACAACTTTTTTTGCCTCGATGACCTCCTATTCCACAATTAAAATAGATATATTGCTTTGATTGGGACAATGAGGAGAGAAATGTCCTTCCGTCCGCAATTGTAGCAAACATATTCCCTTTTCCTCGTATACACCTTCATGTTTCTTTCATCACAATTTGCACACCTTTCTATTCGATTAATTTTTCCTCGTTGTTATCAAGATTTCTTATATCACTTGCCTTTTTCATCTTTTCTTTTCCCTTTCTTGCTCGAGAGTCATGCACACATGCTTTGTTGCTTTTAGCTCCAATTTGTCAATTTGGATTTTAAGCTTATCTTGTTCTTCCATTGTTTCTATTAATGCTTTCCGCAGCTTGGCTATTTAGTAGTTTTTCTATTTCCCATAACTTTTCCAAAGAGGAAACCCGTCCCATAGATTCTCAGATTTTCATTGATGCTTGATCACCCCAACTTCAAAGGTCCAATCACTATCTCGCCAATTCCACCATTTCTGGATCTGGTATTACGCTTTTCCACAATCACCACCTCATCGAGGTTGCTTTCACTTTGAGCCTTTATTTCAAATTATCGGCTTTGATATCGCTCCTTCTTTACGATCCGAGGGTATCCTAATCCTTTTTCACCGACATCTACACACATAAATTATCCCGATTAGATATAATATATACACATAACAAACAATAATTTTGTATAGGTTATCTTTTATTTTGGTTGACGATGAATTTATTCAATTCATCTCTTTTTAAACTCTATATGAGTTATTTATATTTTCAACGCTTTCCTCTCGTTTCTAAGGTTATAGCCTAAGGTCTATCCCACCTAAGGTTTTTAACCCTATAGCTCGATACTATGTCATGACGCCCCAAATTCGTGTACTTGAAACCCGAACTCAAAGGTTTCACGATACCATTTCTATGAGCTTTAATAATACTAATAATAATAATAATAATATAGATTATCAAATTTAATTTACATATTATCGTAGTTTTCAATCCCAAGTACGAAACCTTCAAACATTCATTACATTATATGATAATTAATATATATCATCATTATCCTAATAAAGTCTAGTTATTACAAAAGATAGCATTATCTTTCATTCAAATGACCTTCCCTTTCCCTTTGTTCTCGGCGTAGCCTTCAAAGTTGTTCATACTTAGTCGAAAAACATTTAAATTAAGCAAGGATGAGCATTTG
The DNA here is from genome assembly GCA_020205605.1 of Panax ginseng. Lineage (NCBI taxonomy): Eukaryota > Viridiplantae > Streptophyta > Magnoliopsida > Apiales > Araliaceae > Panax > Panax ginseng. The sequence goes on along the minus strand of CM035136.1, from coordinate 94,100,937 downwards.
AGTGCCCAAAGAAGTAATAGTAATAATAACATTTAGCTAAATGAATTAAATGTTTTCTTTGAACGATACTTCTACAACGAATCAACAAATTGTGAAGTAAGTTTAACCAATAATAAACAACATATCATTTCGATTTCAAATTTTTGAAACTACGATTGACTATAAATGATGATCATTTGACGACTATGAACATTGTTTTCTATTTTCAAAAGGTTAAATGTAAATTCATCTCAGAAACTGTCATAACTTACGGCACGGGGGGTGATCAAATTATATGCCTCAGATTGATCAATACTACATTATAGACGATATTTTCGTCCAAAGATTTCCGCTTTTAGGCGCATAAAAGTTTCCCATATTTGGGATGTTCATACCACCTTTGAATCCAAACCAAAATAATTCAATGGATAACAATAAAGTTCTTATCTTGTTCAACAACAATTTTAAGTTAAAGTCTCAGCCGATCAAATAGCTTAGACGACTTTTTTAATTCAACTTGTACATACTCGGACAATCGATAAGTATGTATCAACATGTGATAAAATATAATGATTATCCAAGTGAGGACACTTGTATAACCAAGTTTAGAAATTAATGAACATAATATATTTCTCGATCTACAATAATGTAATTAAGGAACTTGTACAACATGATTATAATTTAATAACTTACTTATACGTAATCATTGCATAAGTATATACAAAGGTTGAAATATTTGAATAATTGAAAAGAATAGTTTAGATATTATCTTATTTATGTCCATCATAATAAAGTAAATGCAAAGGGTTAGATATCTTTGCTTTGTCTCTTTCTTACACAACTTAGATTTATCTTTTATATCAAGCCCTATCATTAAATAGATCATTCGCTTGATTAGAATAACATATCATATCATATTATATCGCTATTTGCAACAAAGACATAACCTAATCACATTGTCATGTAAGTTTAACAACCATCAATCACAAATAAACATTTATTAAGTCAACTTATCTAAGTCCAAATCAATTTCAAATATGTCTGTATCGACAACTTTATCGGGCAATTATCGAGTCTAAGACTCTAACCCAGTAACTTAGTATCACTCATATATTTTTAAACGACTTATAATAATTTTTAAACATTTATTATAATTTATCATAATTTTTTTAAATATCTAATCATTATTAAATGATTTAAATATTAAGTAATTTCATTATCATTAACATTTAATTAATATTAAACTATTAATGAAACCATTGTCAAAAATTAAAGTTATTTATAATAACTTAGAATATTTTTAAAGTATTAATATTACCCTTAAAATGATTTTTAAAATATTTAAAATCATTTTTAAATAATTACCATTAATATTAAAGTATTAATGTATTATTTATCAAAATATTAAAAGTCATTAAGTATAACTTAATAATATTTTTAATTCATTTATATCCTTTTAAAATGATTAATAAAAAACCATTTTTAAACTATTTATTTAATATAATTATTAAATAAATTTAATCATTAATAATAATTAATAATCATTAATATTAAATTATTAATGAAATTATCTTTTAAATATTAAAAGTTATATTTTATAACTTAAAATATCTTTAAACACTTTATTTTCATTTAAAATGATTATTATAATATTAAAATCATTTTAAACTAATTTATTTAATATAATTATTAAATAACTTTAATATCATTAATAATAATTAATTAATGAAATTTACCTTTTAAATATTAAAAGTTATATTTTATAACTTAAAATATTTTTAAACTATTTATTTTCATTTAAAATGATTTTTATAATATTAAAATCATTTTAATTAATTTATTTAATTTAATTGTTAAATAAATCTAATATCATTAATATTAAATAATTAATGAAATTTACTTTAAAATATTAAAAGTTATATTTTATAACTTAAAATATTTTAAATAACTTATTATCATTTAAAATAATTTTAATATAATAAAATTATTTTTAATTAATTTATTTAATGCATTTAATAAATAAATTAATTACCAATAATATTTAAATAAATACTAATATTTATTTAAAAATATTTCAAATTATTAAAAGTTAAATTTTTATAACTTAAATTATTTTTAAAATTATTTTTGTAATTTTTGGAATTAAATTAAATTTTTATTTTTAAATAATTTTTATTTTTAAATTTAATTAATTAAATAAATAATTAAACCAATAATATTTAAATAAATAGGCCTATTTCAAATTATTAAAAGTTAAATTTTATAACTTAATATTATTTTTAAAATTATTTTTGCCTAAGAACATTTAATTAATAAAATTAATAAAAACTGTCATTTAGGCCTTTAGCGTTAATTAGTTATGACTTGAGAAGAACATTCATCGACCGTTAGTATGTTTGACCAAGAACTTGATCCGTCAAGATATTTCTAGTATAAGTTGTGCAGATCGTGTAGTAAAAGTGTCAAACACATGATCCAAGAACAAACATGAACAAACAACATAACATGAAAGAGATATAATCGTCTGAAAGTGGTGTCAGTCGAGAGTTGTTTTCATTTCGGGTTGCCCAAAAATGAAGAACAAAATGATGATCGACCTACTTTGGGCTTCCACAACTTAAAATCCGTATAATGTTTTAGTGATTTAAAGGTTGCAGTGTGTAGCCAACATAACAAGGAAGAGATTCATTACATAAAAGCAACATAACAACAACAGATCAAGCATATATATGCCGGTCAAACCATGTCAGACGACATGCTCAAGCGTTTTCTGGGTTACCCAGAAAACAGCTTCCATGCTCGTCTGGCCTAGTTTGACCATCCATTGTAATCATTTGGTGTGATTTTTAAGTGATATAAAGGTTTTTAATAATTTAGTCTAACCAACATACTACGACGTAAATCCATCAAAATATAATCAACAAACAAAAAAGATCGATCAAGGCCACAAAGTCCTTGTCGACTGCTCGGGGACACCGGGTTACCTGAATTTGTTCAAGTCATGGCTCAATCAACACATTTTGACTCCATAACTTGTAATCTATATATGATATAAGCCTGATGTCAAGCTCAAATCAAAGAGCACATATCAGACTACAACTACAAAGTTTCAAAACATAAAAAGCCTTAAAGATCACAGAGATACAAGGCTTGACATTCGTTGTCAGAAAACAAAACCAAAATTTTCCAGATTTTTAAATCTTCAAATCCGAGCCTCTAGATGTTATGGATTCAACATCTAGCAACCCAGCTCATCATTAGACACTATAACCAACATGTTTTAACAAAAATTTCAAACATCAAACAACAGAAAATTGGACAGAAATCAAGCTATGGTTTTATACCTTCTATGATTAATTTTGATTCTCGCTTTGATTTGGTTAGGATGGTGGGGCTTGATTATGTGACCGATATACTAAGGAAAATTTGAGGGTTTGGGTTGAGAGAAGAGTTGAGTGTTTGTGCAAAAACAAGTTAACAAAATGAATTTTCTCTCTCTCAATCTATATATACTATGTATGATGCATGAATTTGGTTGAGATTGCTTGATTTGTTTGGAGATTTAAGTCAGATAAGTCAACATGTTTGGGTCACCAACTTCACCAAATGTCAAAACCTATAATTTACATAATAAATAATGCAAAGAGGGGTATTTTAGGTCATTTCTCTATAAAATTTAATGGCATTTATGTAATCCTTGCAAACCCTTAGGGTTTAACCCTAAGGTTTTCCAACAAAATTTTTTCTAGAATTACAATTAGGGTTTAGAATAAAATAAAATAATGTTAGTTTCTAATTTTTGCAAATTAGTGTTTCTTAATCGAGTTTAATTTTCTAATTACATATATAGAACATTAGGGTTTAAAATTAAATAAACATAATTATAATTAATTAAGATCACTAATTTATCAATTAGTTAATTAGGGCCCAATTTGATAATTAGGGTTAATAATTTAATAATTATGGTTAACGATTTGTAATTAGGGTTTCTAATCACATTAATCATGATCATTTAGGATTTAAATTCCGCTAATGAGCATTAAACATACTAAATTAGTAATTAGGGTTTCCCAATTTGACAGTTAGGGTTCCTAAATATCAATTAGGGTTTTAATTTCACCATTAGGGTTTCTAGTCAATAATAAGGGTTTACCTAATTAGCATTTATATTTATAATATCCGATATTGATCACATCATTACTATTACCTAACAATCTTGAATTCTAATTTGTATTTTAAATTAGGTTTCACATAATAATACTAGGGTTTGTCATATAACGCCATAATTGACCAACCATTATCGCTCCAATATACAATACATATTTATAATCGAAAAAATCAAAATATAATTAATATTATATTATTATTATCATTCCTTATTCCAAAACCAAAATTAGGGTTTCGATTCCATATCTGATTTACCTTGCATAAATAGCTTTATTAATTAAGTTAAAATATTTAACTTAATAATCCAAACTAAAATTCATATAAATAAATAATAATTATAATAACTATAATAACCATTCCTTATATTATTTAAATAATATAATATCATATTTCCTTTGAAAAATAAATAATAAAAACATTTCTACAATAAAATTAATTATTAAAAAAATATAATTTATAATGATCATTAATTCTAAAATAAAATTATTTGTAAATATTCATGTAATAAATATATATTTTTATTTATCACATAAATACATATACACATATCTTCAGTATAAATCCTCATCCTTAAAAAAAAATTATATATATAAAATTTCTATTTTTTATTTATATAGAAAATATCGGGTTATTACATTCACCTCCTTATAAAGATTCTCGTCCCTAATCACCGCTTTTAAAACTTACACATATTAGAGTACATAACATACACAGTCCTTTCAAGTAGATCTCGATCATAATTGATCGAACTGATCTTTAACTTTTTACATCAAGCTTGCCTTTCTAATTAAACGGAAATTTGATTTCTTAAAAGAACTCAAATTCCTCCTTCAAAATTTCTTTATAAAATAATTTATTATTTATAAGAAAATCATATAGAAGAAAATAAAAGTTATACGAAAAATTACCTGGAGTTCTATTGCCACCGCCATTGTATCCTCGGATCGTCATGTTGAAGACCTCTTAGAGATTTTGTTTCACTTGCTAGATGATATTGGTCCTGTGATCGCCAAAGTTCCGCCGCTTTTCCCCATGTTCACACTTTCTGCCTCCATCCTCCTTTTCGGACAGTCCTTCACCTTCTGCTCCTTTGATCCGCACAGAAAAAACCCATTAACAGTTCTAGGATTAGGGCAGTTAGGAGAGATATGGCTCTCTTTTCCACACTTAAAACATACAAATTTACCTTTCAGACATTCCCCCAAATGGTTCTTTCCACAGTTCCCACATTATACCAGCTTCTTCTTCTTTGTACCTTCCTGCTTCACCTGCATACCCCCAAAGTTGTTTCCCTTCCTCTTTTCACTCCTATTTCCACTATTTGTTTCCACCTTCCCAGCTCCTCAACCTTACCCTTGTTCCTTCTTTCTTTGTTGTAGAGGATCATGGCCTCACTCCCCTCCTCAGTAATAATAGCTTTCTCCATGAGTGTTGCAAATGTAGGGATCTGCAACATTGCCACCTTATTGTAAAGCCAGGGTTTTAATCCCAGCTCAAACCTTCTAGCTTTCCTAGCCTCCGTATCAACTTGATGCGAAGCAAACCTAGCCAACTCATTAAACTTAGCGGCGTATTCTGACACCGCCATATTTTCCTGCTTCAATTCTAGAAATTTTACCTCCATCCTAGCCTGCATACTAGATGAAAAATAGTTTTCGAAAAATAGAGTTTTAAACCCTTCCCAAGCAACTACACCTGTTCCTGCCCTCGCCTGATTCGCTTCCCACCAAAAATTAGCCTCACCCTTCATCATGTAGGTGGAAAAAGCGGTCTTTTGCCCCTCAGCTACCCTAGCTATAACAAATGCCTTTTCGATTTCCTTAACCCAAGTTTGGGCTTCTATAGGGTCAATTGTGCCTCTAAATTCGGGCGGTCCTGCAACCTTGAATTCCTTGAAGTTTGCCAAGTGGTTTGTCCGGTCGGTTCCTCTGCGATCGGTATTCCTTGTTGCATAAATTTGAGCTACTATGTTTGCAAAGTGTCGCATTGATCCGGTTGTTGTCCCCAAATTGTTGTCGATGATTCTTCGCGCTTTCGATTTCTATTTTGACGCCTCTTGGCGGCATTATCTCGATTAAATAAAACATAATTTAACTTACATTCTAAACCTTATCATATAAGTTTAATATATTAAACTTGTTTCATTACTCAAACATAGATTCATATTCATTCAACGATTTCAAAATACTTTAAATATCGCAGCACATACTGCATTAAACATTAGTTATCCCTTTGTGACTACAAAAGTCGGGATTTACAAACTTGATCATTACAAAAGTTGAGAACATAACCTTACACTGACATACTAAGCACATATTACATTAAACACACCTACACAACAGAACCTATACTACCTATTTATTACACCTTTTCCTTGGACAACTTTTCGCCTGATGACCTCCTATTCCGCAATTAAAACAGACACATTGCATTAGATTGGGACACTGAGGAGAGAAATGTCCCTTCTGTCCGCAATTGTAGCAAACATATTCCCCTTTCCTGCATACACCTTCATGTTTCTTGTCACATTTACACCTTTCTATTCGATTAATTTTTCCTTGGTTGTTATCAGGATTCTTATATCACGGTCTTTCATCTTTCTTTCCCCTTTCTTGCTCGGAGCTGCACCTGCTTTGTTGCTTTTAGCTCCAATTTGGTCAATTTAGATTTTAAGCTTATCTTGTTCTTCCATTGTTTCTATTAATGCTTTCTGCAGTTGGCTATTTAGTAGTTTTTCTATTTCCCACAGTTTTTCCAAAGAGGAAACCTAGTCCCAGAGATTTCACATGATTTCCTTGATGCTTGATCACCCAACTTCAAAGTGTCCTAATCACTATCTCAGAAATTCCACCATTTTCGGATCTGATATTACGTTTTCCACAATCACCACCTCATCGAGGTTGCCTTCATTTTGAGCCTTTATTTCAGCTATTGGCTTTGATATTGGCACCTTCTTTACGATCCGAGGGTATCCTAATCCTTTTTCACCTAACATCTACACACATTAATTATCCTGATTAGTATGTAATATATACACACAACAAATAAGAGTTTTATATAAGTTATCTTTTATTTTCTTTTACGATGAATTTATTCAATTCATCTCTTTTTAAACTCTATATGAGTTATTTATATTTTCAACGTTTCCCTCTGTTCTAAGGTTATAGCCTATGGTCTAGCCCACCTATGGTTTTTAACCCTAAGCTCTGATACCATGCTGTCACGCCCCCAAATTCAGGTACTTGAAACCCGAACTCAGTGCTTCACGATGCCATTTCTATGAGCGGAATAATACTAATAATAATAACAATAATATAGATTATCAAATTTAATTTACCTATTATCAGAGTTTTCAATCCCAAGTACGAAACCTTCAAACATTCGCTAAATTACATGATAATTAATATATATCATGATTATCCTAATAAAGTCTAGTTATTATAAAAGATAGCATTATATTTCATTCAAATGACCTTCCTTTTTTGTTCTCGGCAAGAGCCTTCAAAGTTGTTCATACTTAGTCGAAAACATTTAAATTAAGCAAGGATGAGCATTTGAGTGCCCACCAAGTAATAGTAACAATAACATTTAGCTAAATGAATTAAATGTTTTCTTTGAACGATACTTCTACAATGAATCAACAGTTGTGAATTAAGCTGAACCAATAATAAACAACATATCATTTCGATTTCAAATTTTTGAAACTACGTATTGACTATAAATGATGATCATTTGACAGACTATGAACATTATTTTCTATTTTCGAAAAGGTTAAACATAACTTCATCTGTAAACCGTCATAACTTACGGGCACGTGGGTGATCAGACCGTTATGCCCTGTATTGATCAATACTACATTATAGGATGATATTTTCGTCAAGCATTTCAGCCTTAGGCGCATAAAAGTTTCCCATATTTGGGATGTTCATACCAGTCTAGAATCCGAACCAAAATAATTCAGTTGGATAACAATAAAGTTCTTATCTTGTTCAACAACAATTTTAAGTTAGAGTCTAGCCAGATCAAATAACTTAGACGGCCTTTAATTCAACTTGTACATACTTGAACAATCATAAGTATGTATCAACATGTGATAAAATATAATGATTATCCAAGTGAGGACACTTGTATAACCATGTTTAGAAATTAACTAAACAATATATATTTCTTGATCTACAATAATGTAATTAAGGAACTTGTATAATAGATTATAATTTAATAACTTACTTATATAGAATCATTACATAAGTATATACAAAGGTTGAAATATTTGAACAATTGAAAAGAATAGTTTAGATATTATCGCATTTATGTCCATTGCATAAAAGTAAATGCAAAGGGTTAGATACTTGCCTTGTCCTGCGCTTACACAACTTAGATTTATCTTTTATATCAAGCTCTATCATTAAATAGATCATTCGTTTGATTAGAATAACATATCATATCATATTGTACGGCTATTTGCAGTAAGCACATAACCTATTCACATTGTCATGTAAGTTTAACAACCATTGAATCATAAATAAATATTTATTAAGTCAACCTATCTAAGTCCAGATCAATTTCTAAAATATGTCGGTGTATTGACATCTTTATCGGGTAATTATCGAGTCTAAGACTCTAACCCGTAACTTAGATGATGAAGATAAGATACAAGGCCTGACATTCGTTGTCAGAAAACAAAACCAAAATTTTCCAGATTTTGTAAATCTTCAAATCCGAGCCTCTAGATGTTATGGATTCAACATCTAGCAACCCAAAACATCATTAGACACTATAACCAACATGTTTTAACAAAAATTTCAAACATCAAACAACAGAAAATTGGACATAAATCAAGCTAGGGTTTTATACCTTTATGAACGATTTTGATTTCTAGGCCACTAATTTGTTTTCGGTGATGGTGGGGCTTGATTATGTGACTGGTATACTACAAAATCCCGTGGGTTTTAGAGAGAGAGGCTCAAGGTTGAGAGTTTTTGCAAAAACAAGTTAACAAATGACTTTTTTTCTTTTCCAATCTATATATACTAGTGTATGATGCATGAATTTGCTGAGATTGCTTAATGTGCTGGAGATTTAAGTTGTATAAGTCAACATGTTAGGTCACCCACTCCCCACATGTCAAGCTTTGCAATTTACATAATAAAGAAAATCCAAAGAGGGGTATTTTGGTCATTTCGCTTGAAAATTTAATGGCATTTTGGGCAATTGGTAAACCCTTAGGGTTTGACCCTTAGGGTTTAACCCTAAGGTTTTCCAACAATTGCTTTTCTAGAATTACATTTTAGGGTTTACGCAATAAAATAAAATAAAAATTAAATTAGTTTCTAATTTTTGCAAATTAGTGTTTCTTAATCGAGTTTAATTTTTTAATTACATATACAGGAACATTAGGGTTTAAAATTTACTAATTATAATTAAGATCACTAATTTATCAATTAGAGCACCCATTTGATAATTAGGGTTAATAATTTAATAATTAGGGTTAACAATTTGTAATTAGGGTTCCTAATCACATTAATCATGATCATTTAGGGTTTAAATTCTGCTAATGAGCATTAAACATCCTAAATTAGTAATTAGGGTTTCCTAATTTGACAGTTAGGGTTCCTAAATATCGATTAGGATTTTAATTTCACCATTAGGGTTTCTAGTCAATAATTAGGGTTTACCTAATTAGCATTTATATTTATAATATCCGACATTGATCACATCATTACGATTACTTAACAATCTTGAATTCTAATTTGTATTTTAAATTAGGGTTTCCCACAATAATACTAGTGTTTGTCATATAACGCCATAATTGACCAACCATTATCGGTCCACGTATACAGTACATATTTATAGCACTAAAAAATTAAAAATATAATTAATATTATATTATTATCATTCCTTATTCCAAAACCAAAATTAGGGTTTGGATTCCATATCTGATTTACCTTTCAGATAAATGACTTTATTAATTAAGTTAAAATATTTAACTTAATAATACAAGCTAAAATTTATATAAATAAATAATAATTATAATAACTATAATAACCATTCCTTATATTATTTAAATAATATAATATCATATTTTCTTTGAAAATAAATAATAAAAGCATTTCTATAATAAAATTAATTATTATAAAAATATAATTTATAATGATCATTAATTCTAAAATAAAATTATTTGCAATTATTCATGTAATAAATATATATTTTATTTATCACATAAATACATATACATATCTTGTACAAATCCTCATCCTTAAAATAAAATAAAAATTATACGCAAAATTTCTGTTTTATTTATATAGAAAATATCGGGTTATTATAGTAGAGGATGGTTGTGCAGTCTAGTTCCATGTTGTTCCAGTTTTTAAACACCTTAAATGCAGTCATCCTCACTACCTTGAGTTGATCATTTCCATAATTTACCCATCTTTCGGGAGGTGCCTCTGGTAGTTCATTTGAGACTTCCACCACTATTCTTCTGTTAATCCTTGCGAGAGAGAGAACTGGATAGTCTTCTTGTTCTTCTGATTCCTGGTGTGCAGAATCAGAATCTTTCTCCATTTCTTCTCTTTCGGAGCCTGAGGCATTTTGATCATTTCCATCAATGAATCTTTCTTGCTGCATTTCATTTCCAGAACTTTCTTCAGCAAGATCTTCCTCTGATTCATCTTCTTCATCACTGGTCCTATCTTCAGCACTTTTTTCCTGTGATACAGACTCATCATCTCTTAGCTCAATGACATCATTAGAGTGATCACTTCTCTTTTTGGAAGCAAATTTGGCTTGTAGTATGTAGCTCTTCCTTTTCCTCGAGGTTCAAATATGGGGAGAGTTAGACTCTTCTTCCTCTTCGACTCAAGCCTTTGGATCATCGATTTAACTTCCTTGAGTTTCAAAGACCGTAAGTAAGGCGTGTCCTTTTCTTTAGAATTAACATCCTTTAACCCATCATCTAGGCTGGTTGGAGCATTTGCATTTGGAGATGTAGTTGGATCACCTTGTATCTTATCTTCATCATTAGAGTGAATGCTCTGAGAGTTATCCACAGGGCTTGTGCTTTCTTCTTCATCAATAGATGCTGCATTTTCTTCCATTAATCCAGCTTCACCTTCATTGTGGGATTTGGTCTGTGGGGACTCAGCCTTGAGATTATCAGTTGCCTTCTCTTCTTTTGACTCTACCTCCTCTTCTGTGTTTGATGGGCTTGCTTGAGAAGCTGAGGTTGGTTTGTTTACCACTTTTGCTTTCTTGCTGGATGGTCCTTGAAGCAGTCTGTTACTTCTTCTCTTGGTGGTTTCTGCAGTTAGGACCATTTCTTCTTTAACCTTATCTTCAGTTGATAGACTTCTTGGTGGAGCCTCAATTTTCCTCACACCTTTGGATTTCTTTCTGGCTGGTGTGGTTGTTGGTGGTACAGAGTCATCAGACTCAGAGCTTTCTACCTCTTTTGTCTTCCTCTTCTTTGCAGAGGCCTTCATGCTGCTCCCAGTTGTTAGTCTTCTATTTTCCTTGGGGTTTTTCTTCCAATTCACAAATAGTTATGGAGACATTAATTTGTGAGCATTAAGAGGTTCTCCCTCATCATCCTTGATTCTTCCTCCTAGCTTCTTCTTCATCACAATGCTCAGCAGTCTTCCATGAAACACTTTTGTAAGTGGTTTTTCTGTAGACTTCTTCAATTAAGCCTTTTCCACCCATTTGGATATTTGATCAAACATGATAACTCCAAAGTTAATTCGTTTCTTCATAATTATAGCAGACATGATCTTCAACTATTGGTCAAGCACCGTGTCATGTGCAGTGTCCTTGCATAGTATGCATTTTCCCACTATTTCAGTAAGGAACTCGAATTCCTCAGGGAACTCCTTTTTCTTCATATCCTTTAGACTGGGGTTTCTTTGGTACCCCATAATATCCTTTGCTTGCTCAGTGTTGATCTCATCAAGGTTTCTCAGTCCTAGGTCAGGCAAACCTAAGCATTGATTTATATAAGATGATTTCAGCTTAAGAGATTGACCTTTAACTTTGGTTAAAAGGGTTCCCGCATTTATGGATGCATTTGAGTAGAATTCCTTGACTAGTTCAGTATATACTCGAGTGCTAGCCTCAAGAAATTCTGAGAATCTAGCTTTCTTCACAAGTTCGAGAATGTCTCTAAACTTCTTTTTAGATTTTTCAAACGTCTTGGTTCCGAGCTGAATGCCAGTGATTACTCGCAAGTCTTCAATTTGAATAGTTCGAGGAATATGGGTATTTGATTCAGAGGGGTTTATGAGAGATGGCTGATTGTGATTTGGGCAAGGCTCTGGAGGGTTAATTGTTTTTGGCTTTTGAGAGGGTTCTAGGGTTTGAAAATGGGAGGGAAAGAGATTTGATAGCTTTTGATAACTATTTGCTAATTTTGAATTTTCCTTATAACAGTTCCTTCTAACTCTGCATAAACAGTGATGTGTGAACCAACCATTGGTTGCACGATACCTAGTAATGAGCTATAAATCCCCCATTAACTCTTCAGTTTAATATCTCTTTTCAAAATAAATAGGTGTCAATGACGTGGATTGACCATTGACCATTTTGATTCGTAGAGTATCATGATAAGGAAGTTATGGTTTCTACATTTTCCTTTGTTGACTCAACGATCATCTTTTGAGAGATGCTGCAGTGGATGGTTTTGACATTGATCCTTATCTTGATGCTGCATAGCTTGATCACTGATGTACTCCATGAGGGCTTGGGCATTCTCCTTTAATAGGACCTCTTTCCAACTAGCATTCAAACTTATTTTTTCATGATCTGAATGGTTGGGCAAATGTCCAGTTCTTCCGAGCTTCTCATTAGCTAGGGTTTCCTTTGGTAGGGCTACGATAGTCGAGTTTGCTTCTACGATCGTGGAGTTCTCTTCAACCTCAACTCTACGAACGTTGACTGACTTGGTCCTTGAGATGAACCTTACTTAGCATTCCTTCTAGGTCAAGGTAGCTCAGGAAAGGCCATCCTCTTAGAGTGAACTAAGGGTCAGGTTTATTCCTGAGGCACTTTCCAGATGAACTACTTTAGAAGTGGTTTGCACTGATATCTCATTTGACCTTTTCTGCTAGGGAGGACCTCTACCAACTTCAGGCAACTGCATTTGCTATGATAGTGGTGTACTCCTATTCTTACACTACGATCAGATGTTTGATCTTGTGCACTCCACGATTTTGTGTTGGGTGGCTGAAAGTTTATCAGTAGTGCATTTTGAGACGTTCCTACTGACTATTGATCTTTATTTAGTTCATCAACCACAAAGTTTTGGGACTCTGTAGCTGGTACACTGCTTCATAGTATAACTAGGTGTTGTTGTTTCTTAACAGATCACTGCTTCCCCATGTTCATACTATCTTCTCAGCGAGGGGTCACTTCCTTTTCTTTGTGTGCATTAAGAGACATCCTTGCATGCTTCTTCTTGACTAGAAATAATAACGTCAGTCAAATCAATTTTCATCGAGGACATGGCTATCTCCAGGACTGATCATTCTACGATCATTTGTCAGCACTCCGAACATAGTCTTCTTTGTCAGCATGTACTCATTGAGTTCTGCTCCCGTAATGAGCTCCTCATGTTTAATGCTCAATGATCCTCTGTGATCAGCTTCCTTGAGGATTATTCTCATATGTCATGCTTTGCATGATTGAGCATCTAAGACCCTCTCTATCTTCGGTTGAATTGTCTACTTCCATATAAGTGTCAGCAGCCAAGTGAGCTTCATTTGGATTAGCTCAGCAGGTCTTCAAGGACAGGCTTTGACATATAGGAATTTTATCAGAATCATTTCTGAACAGTCTTAAGCCTTCTGCTGGTTGAATCTTTCTTTGACTGAAGTCTCTTGCTTCATCTTCCTTGGTGTGGTCAGATAGACCAAGTACCTGTAGGTTAGATATATCTCTATTTTGGTACCCATAGTTAAATGGGTCCTGCCAGGTTAGTTTCAAAACCCCTGTTCCTCATATATTTGGATAGTCATCACATTTATCACCAACAATCACATTCATTCATGTAACTAATTTAGATAATACATTTTGAGAAGCATGATGGTGAGTGTGTGTAGGATTTGTCATTTTATAACACACTCTTTTTCTTTGATGGTTTCATCATTTGTTGGGTTATTTTCACAAGGTTTAAGTGTTCATAGAGTGAGAATCAACTCTATGTTTTATGTGTATCTAGTTGATTTATGGAGGTGATCAGTTTCTACAAATCATCAAAATACTCTTGTAGAGCTGATCATACTCTGTGTGTTATCAAACACTTAGAACATATGTTTGTACATACATACTAACCCATCATCAAAGATTACTCCATATAAACTTGATTTAACCTGTGATGTTCTTATAACCTATTTCAGGTTTCTTTCAAGATGTCATCTTCATCCTAAAATATGGATGGAGAGAAAATCTGTAAGCATTAGAGTATCCACCTTCAGTGTACTTTCTCTCTTCACCTTTTTGGGTAGATTATGACTTCTTGAAAGAGTATTGTTATAGTTCATAAGGAGGTGTAACATAATGTATACAATTATCTTAGTGAGGAACCGTACCTTTCTGCTGTATGTTTCTTAACAGTCATTTAACTTGGACATACTAAGGTTAGGCATTGATGTGCATAGTTTCTCATTTGCTCCTGACAGCTTGTTGCTCAAGTTGACCTTTAATCAATCAGTCGTGATCTTGAAGATACATGCTATGAAAATCTCAGCATCTTTAGTTCTTTGACATCCTTGAGTTTACCAGGTTTACATCCAGTTGCTGGTTGGCCAGACATATGTTTGAGAAGTTCTACTTTCTTCTCTGGAAAAGCATTTCTTTGCATGTATGGCCTTTTCATCTTTTCAGGCTGGTGGATGTTTGACTGGATGTCTCTTGAGCTTTCTAGCTTGGTCTTTAGACTACAAGATTGACCGTGAGCAAGGATTGGTCTTGTTGATATGACAATCAAGAACATGTTCCAATCTGAGCAGCTTCAGGTGTATATAAACATTTACCTGTACACAATATTTCCAACGTGTGAGCACATCTACATATAACAAGTGACTTAGTACTAAACTAAGTTTTAGAATAATGTTTATGCCTAGGATCAGACTCAAAGCGATTAGCTTTTGAATATAGCATGAGAACCTGCCCTGATACCAATTGTTAGTTCACAGTAGGCACGATATAGATCTAGAAGGGGGTGGAATAGATCCTTTTTAATTTCAAATACTTTTCTGGTTTATTTTGTATTGCTCATGAATTAGCATATGACAAACATAAGAATCTTTTCAAGCATAGCGGAATAAGTAAAAGATCCCCTTCATTGATATATTCATAATCAGACATACATTGTTAAATTAGAGTTAATTCATGATAGCGATTAAAAACATACATAGCAGTTAATGTACATAATGTAAATGACATAAAGTAAAAGACACAAGCGGTTTTAAGTTGTTCAGAGACTCAAGCTCCTAATCCACTCTTTTACTTTCAACTAGCAGGATTTCCACTAAGGAAGGGCAGCACCCTGAATCACTAAGATTTCTTCAAGGCCAGCAGCCTTGGGACTTTAGTTCACTAAGAACTCTTCAAGGCCAGCAGCCTTGGAACTTCTCTAGTTCCCTACGAACACTTCAAGCCCAGCAGGCTTGGAACTTCATTTAGTCCCTCTGGACAAGGACCCCTCAGGCCCTGACTTCTTGTTGTTGAGTTATTTGTTTGTTTGTTGGAGTTAGTGCTGAGCTGCTACGATGTCTTTATGCTCTCAACATCTTCTGTACTTAGCATCTTGGCGTGATCATCCTTGAAGTGCAGTTGAGTGTTGCATGATGCTCAGCTTCTTCAGTTACTCAACCTCTTCTGATGATCCCTTGATGAACTTCCTTGAAGATCATTCCTCTTAATACTTGAAGGATGCACATGATGGGTTTCTAAGATGACTGTAGGCTCTTCTCTCTGTTAGAGTCTTCCCATGATGGACATCAAGATGACATTGAAGCTCTTCTTTCTCTTGACAGTTCATAACACTCTTCTTGTAGTAGAAATCTCACTTCTACTTCTTTCTTTTTTTATCTCTAAGTGTTTTTGGTGGATCGTAGACTGAGCCTTCAGACCTTCATCGGTCACTCACTGTTTACGTTGGTTAGATCAGTCCACCAGTTCTCCAAACTCAGCAACTCCAGTAACCTTTGATCTTTGAAGCTCTAGTATATTTATACTCCTTTCTAATCTTCCCGTTGGAAAGTAGCCGTTAAAAGCTCTTTGAAATGCTTCACAGATCTCAAGTTGCTTGGTGCAGACTGCAGATGTGACATGAAAACTTTTTCTGACTTTCTAACACTGCAGTCTACTGTTTCACCTACCCTGTCAGATATATTACTTTTATGCCTCGGGAAGGTCGAAGACTTTATTTCACCCTTCTGATTTCTTGATCAGAGGTTGTCCTTTTGCATCGATGCTCTCAATAAGCTCTTGTACAAATATCAACCTTCAGATTGAACAGTTGTCAATGCTTCAATCTTCAGCTATTCGAACTCCACAATTCTGATGCATGTCTTATTGGACCTGATCGTAGTGTCTTGTTGACTGGTAGAGACAACACTACGATCTTGAAGAGTGTTGATTGGATCTTCAATGTAGAACACCTCTTCCTTCTTTTGTGGAGTGCTTCAACACTTCTGCTTACCTCAATAGCTCTCAGATACTAATAAATTGACTTCTTTGTTCTGGCCCATTCTGAATAGCAAGACACTTCAGTTTTATGGCATGTCCAGCTCGCTTTCTCCTTGTGATCTCCCATTCACTTATCATCAATGGGTGACCCAATGCTTACCCCAACTTTTATGAATAAAGATGAATTTTCTATAAATATCATTTTTGAATATTAAGGTGTGAATTTGTTATAATGTTATAGTTGTGGGTAATATTTATAAATTTTGCAAAGTAAGCAAGTTGATATAAAATATTCGCTTGGTCTCTGGAATATTCTTTTTCTCGGGAATATTCGTACGACGACACAATCATCAGTGGACCCCACAATGTAATTATTGCTTTGAGTTAGAAAATGACAAAATTATCTTTTTATAAAAATAACGACAAAAGTTTTACCGTTAACTGCTGAAATACCCTTATGGTAAAAGTACAAGAATACGCTGTGGTCGTGCATAGTAGCACACACCAGATTGTATAAAGATCTTGGATTATTGATGCTTACGTAAGAAGTCACTACTCAATAATTGTTACAAAGAATTATCGCTCAATACTTTATTTTATCGATTCAATAATTGCTACGCTGATATTTTATATTATTGATTCAATAATTGTCATTGCACAAGATTTCAAATTATCAAATCAATAATTCATATTATTTGAATAATATTATTATTTACATTATTGACAATGTCTAGAAAGTTCTCGTCGAGAAAAGGGGTTTGTCACCTAATCATGCTACCAATAGGAGAAATCCTTATCTAAAAGCCCCCTCTTTCCTCGGGAACGACTTCGTCATCAATATTGTAATTTTGTAATATTATTTGTGAATAATTAATTGTTGATATATATGATAAGAAAATATTTATTCGAAGTGGATTTAAACTGAGGAATTTTTAGCATGTGACATTTGTTGAAAGTTGGTATTTTATCTTTTTCGATAAAATAATTCATTCAAATATATTATTATAATATTACATTATAGTAGTATGATGTGATTATATAATAGTACGATTTTTTTATAATTTGAATGGTAGCATTATTATAGTAAATTCATGGTATAAAAGTAAAAGGAGGTGGAAGAGAACAAATTGAATTTGAATTCCTATGATGCAAGCGATGATGTCATCGGACGATGAGGTAAGCGATGATGTCATCAGACGATGAGGTAAGCAATGATGTAATATGATCGATGATGTCAGCGATGATGTCATAAATTATGGCAAAAAGACTATTTTACCCTTTACTCGCCCAAGCCTATAAATAGAAGCTCATTTCTTCATTATTTTTCACCAATTCATTCAAGCTATAGAGAGAGAAAGTATAGAGAGAATAAGAGAGAAAGAAGAAGAGTATTCTGTTACTACACTATTGCAGTATCCAATCTCCTACTAAGGTAAGGGGTATTATTTCTTTCAGATTCATGAAGAGAGTTATTTTCTTCAATACTGTAAGGGGTTGTTATTCCATTCTTTATTATTCTGTTGAATAACCTCGTCTGCAAGCTGGCTTCTATCGCATGCCCGGTGAATTCTGTTGTTATTCCATTCTTTATTATTCTGTTGAATATCCCGTCTGTGCGATTACGCATGACCGGTTCCATTCTTTATTATTCTCGTTGAATATCCTCGTCTCATGCAAGTGTTACGCATGACCGGTTCCATTCTTTATTATTCTGTTGAATAACTCGTCTCGCAATGCGGATTACGCACGCGCTGAGTGAATTCTTCTCATATTCCATTCTTTATTATTCTGCTGAATAACTCTGCCTATGTGGATTACCGCATGCATGGTGAATGATCCTTCAGATTCATTCCTTATTAAATCGTGGAAATGATCTCGTTTACGCGGATTACCGCATGGCGGGCAAAAAATCCATTTGCGCTTCATATATTCTATTATACTCAAATAAGTTAAAGTTTTGGCTTCTATACTCCATGAAATTAGTGGAATATCCTTGATATTTGCGCTTCATCCAAAGATCTTTTCATGGAAATATTCTTCCGAGCATTCTTGAATTTTACTCCACAAAACAAAGATCATGTCGACAATTTGACGTTATTGATTTCTCGATAAATTAAATTATAAATCTTTAAAAATTTATCCTTGAACTTGTTTTATTGAATTCTTATATCATTGTCATCATCCTCATGTTTATATTATGTTGAAAGTCATCTCATGTGGGTCTCAGTGCATGATGGACTTGGTATGATTATGACTGTGGATTATTCGGTATAATCATGACCGTAATGTTACAAATGATGTGGTAAAAGTCCTCATCGGCCGTAGAGTGCATCGATGGACAATTGTTGGTATGATCATGACCATCGATGAAAACACGAATATCCTCGGCCCGTAGTGCATGGATAATTTGTGGTCGTGATACTAATGAATATCCTCGTCAGAAAAGTGGATGATGTGGATTATTTATTGTCGAGTCTCAAATGATAAAAGTGATGAAAACCTTTAAATCATAGAAGATAGTAGATTTTATTCTCTACTTGACTCTTCTAATGGATTGCTTGTTCCACCAGCAGCTTAAACTTGATGTTTGTTATATTTTATCGCTTAACACCGTTGAAGGCTAACGATAAATTATTCTCGCATTATCTTAGTCATAATATTTCTTCGGGCTAGTTGAGCTCACCCTTTTGCTTTCATTGTTCTCTTCAGAAATGAGAACGTAGCCGGACTAGCTCTGGGAAACGAGTGACTATTCCGTATGATAGCATTAGTAGTCCTCACTATTCTATGAAATAGTGTGATAATAAATGTATTGAGGACTCCATTTGAGTTGAATATCGCCTCTAGAAGACAATATTCATATTAAAACTCTCGCTTATGTCTTGTCGTATTCTACACGACAAATATTATTAAGTTGTATTTGAATTTTGTACCATGTATTTGGCGACTCAAGATGGGTGATGTATACCTATTTTGGGGGCGCCACAGCTTGGTATCAAAGCTTAGGATATGATCCCCGCCCGATGTGAGACAAGAACTAGGAGGGGAGAGACGGGAAATCTTCGCTAGTATGATCTACCTAAGTTTATTTGGTATTTAATTGGCTCACGTAGTAGTATAGGGATAATATGTTGTATGTCAATTAACCCTTGTTTTGTGGCAAGATTTGAAAATGACATCCGAGAATGTTGAGAATAGCAATGGAGCACAGGAGACCGCTGAGTCTCCACATATCAATAATCGTGATAATGTGCATCAGAAGGCGACAATCCTCATGCAAACAACAACACCGACCAAATGATGAACGATGGAATGTTCAGAGGCTTTATGCAATTCATGCAACATCAAAGCAGAGCGCGCTCCGCCCAAAATGTAGGTGGAAACACGAAACTCTCTCTGACGGGCCACCGCTAAATAGTTCAAGGAGCTGGACCACCGAGTTTATTGAGAGCCAAAACCACTTAAGGCGGAAGCGTGATAAAGCAGATCACCAAGATATTTGATGTCTTGGGATGCTCCGAGGAGCAAAAGGTTCCTTTGCCACCTTTATGTTGCGAGGAGAGGCGATTATCGTGGGAATCCAGAAAGCGACTCAACCCGCCGCACCAAGATGTCTTGGGAGAAGTTCCAAGAACTATTCAACGACAAGTACTTTCCCGAAAGTATTCATCACATGAAAGAGGTAGAGTTCATCAAGTTGAGCAAAATAATACGACCGTGTCGCAAAGACGGGTTAAGTTTGCCGAAGTTGTCCCGGCTTATGCCTCACTTGGTTGATAATGAGGAAAGAATGACGCGATGTTTCTAAGAGGTTTGAAACCCGAGATACGCCAATATCTAATTTCTCATAAACCGTGGTTTGTATTCGTATGTTGTAAATAGGGCTCAATTATTGAGCGCCGATAACGAGTCAACCCAACCAAGAGAAAGCAAATTTAAAAAATGATAATACCAAAGGGTAGCAAATCATCGGGTTGAGGACAACAAACGTGAGGGAATCAACATGCCGTAAATGGTAACCACTTCTGGTGGTAATCATGGCCAAGACAATAAAAGTGGACATTTCAAGAAGAGGAGATTCAACAATGATGGAAAGACGCCATCACCAAAGACCCGCTGTTAAGGAAGGAGAACGACCACCTATCATATGCTTCAAATGCGAGGGGAGGGACACATCACCAAAACCGCGCGATGCCATCCAAAGCGTGTTATAATTGTGGAAGAGAAGGTCACCTAGCCCGATTTTTGTCATGCAATCAAGACAAGTCCAGCTTGGAACTAAGGACACAAAAATGTCATCCCGCATAAGTCAAAACCAAGAGTTCAAGGGAGAGCGCTTTGTCAGACCTCCCGTAAAGCAAGGAACCCGAACGAGGTCATCACGTAAGCTTATCATAAACTCTAGCAAGTCTATACCTTATTTGATACCGGTTCTACCCATTCTTTTATTTCTCCTACTTGCGCCAACGCTTAAATTTGACTCGAGAAATTAGACTTTCGACTTATCTCGTGGAAACTCCGCTGGGAGAAACCTTCATTACATCCACTCGCTTATAAGTCTTGTTTGGTTCAAATCGGCACTTCACATTACCTATGTCGATCTTATTTCATTGAAAATACTTGCATTTGACGTGATTCTAGGGATTGATTGGTTAACTACTCATCATGCAAAAATTGATTGTTTTCGTAAGGTTGTTAGCTTTCATATTCCTAACCAACCTATTATGCTAATTCAAGCCAACCAAACCATTAAAATCAATCACCGCTATCTCAAGCCATAAAGCTATTCGCTTATTGAAAAACGGATGTCAAGCTTTCTTAGCTCATGTCACGATTTAAACAAAAATACGCCGATTTGAATGATATTTCTATTGTTAATAAATTTCCGACGATTCCCCAAGAACTTCCCCGCCTACCCCCTAGCGTGAAAATTGAATTTTGTATCGACCTTGAACCCTAAGACAAAAAACCCATTTCCAAAGCCCCATATCGAATGGCTCCTATTGAACTTCGTGAGTTAAAGACCCAATTGCAGGAATTGTTAGACATTGGTTTCATTCATCCTAGTAGACGCCTCCTCGGGGTGCTCCTGCTCTATTCGTGAAGAAGAAAGATGGGAGTATGCGACTTTTGTATTGACTATCGAAATCGAACCATGTCACCATCAAGAATAGGTATCCGCTACTCCTCGCATTGATGACCTGCTTGACCAAATTGCAAGGAGCACAATTCTTTTCAAAGATCGATCTTCGCTCGATATCATCAAATCAAGGTTAAAACCGAGGATATTCCAAAGACTCGCTTTCGTAACTCTAGACGGCATTATGAATTCTTAGTCATGTCTTTTGATCGACTAATGCTCCTCACGCCGCTTTCATGGATATGATGAACCGAGTATTCAAGGAATATTTGATCACTTTGTGGTCGCCTTTATTGATGACATCCTCATATATTCCAAAAGCCGTGAAGATCATGAGCAACACTTGAGGTCGATACTCCAAAAGCTTCGTGAAAAAAGCTTTATGCCAAGTTGAAGAAATGCGAGTTCGCTCGAGGAAGTAGCATTCCTTGGGCACGTAGTATCAAGTCATGGAATATCCGCTGACCCGAAGAAGATTGAAGCTATTCAAAGTCGGGAGCAACCTAAATCAAGGATCAAGTACGAGCTTTCTTGGCTTAGTCGGGTTATTATTATCTGATTCGTAGAAGGGTTTTTTCTCGAATCGCTACTCCATTAACTCAAATTGACTCAAAAAGATACAAAATTCTATTGGAGCGTGAATGTGAGAAGAGTTTTCAAGAACTCAAGAGGAGACTCATTTCAAAGACTGCTCGACAATACCATCCGCACGGAGGGATATGTCATCTACAAAGGATGCTTCGTGCAAGGGTTTAGGATGTGTTCTCATGCAACATGGGAAAGTCATAGCCTATGCCTCATGATAACTCAAAGAATATGAGAGGAATTATCCTACTCATGATCTAGAGTCAAGCAAATGTTATTTTCGCACTTAAAACTGGAGGCATTACCTCAGATGGGGAGAAAGTGGAGATCTTTACTTGATCATAAAAGCCTCAAATATTTCTTCACTCAAAAGGAACTCAACATGCAAAAACGACGCTGGCTTGAATCATTGAAAGATTATGATCATACTATTCAATACCATCCCGTAAAGTTTAACGTAGTAGTCGACGATCGAGTAGTAAGATCATATGCGGCACGAAAAGCGATATTGTCAACGCAAAGGCCCATTTTATATGACTTGCAAAGGATGGAGATAGAGTTAAAGACTCTGTGGACCCATGTGATGATAGCGAATATACGAGTAGAACCGACTTTAATCGATAAAGTTAAAGTCGCTCAAGCTACGCACTGAGCCGATGCGTATGAAGAAGAAAGTGCAAGAAGGTGCTATGCCGAAGCAAGAATCGATGAAAAGGAATACTTCGAGTCAACTCCAGCACTTTTGTGTTCCTAACGACCCCGATTTAAAGTATAAAATCATGATGGAGGCGCACAACACACCGCTTGCAATCCATCTCGGGAGTACCAAAATGTATCATGATCTTCATATACATTTTGGTGGAGCAATATGAAGAGAGAGATCGCGAGTTTATCTCAAGGTGTCTAACTTGTCAACGAAGTCAAGGCGAGCATCAAGTACCAAAAGGTCCATTGCAACCACTTGAAATTCCGTAAATGGAAGTGGGAGCACATTACCATGGATTTCAAGCATCGGCCTTCCCAAGGTTTCTCAAGGCATAGATGCGATTTGGGTCATTGTTGATAGATTGACCAAGTCGGCTCATTTCTTACCTATACGAGAAACTTATACACTTGAACGCCTTGCTCAGATGTACATAAATGAGATTGTAAGATCGCATGGTATGCCAAGATCCATAGTTTCGATCGAGACCCAAGATTCACTTCACGATTTTGGGTTAGTTTTGCAGTAAAGCTATGGGCACGGATTTACGATTTAGCTTCTAAGATATCATCCTCGCATTTGACGGGCAAATGAGAGAGACTATTCAAACTCTTGAAGATCTATTAAGACTCTGTGTCCTCGACTTCAAGGAAGTTGGGACAAGTTCTTACCATCGTGGAGTTTTCCTACAACAATAGTTATCAAGCAAGTATCGGCATGGCTCCATTCGAGGCGCTTGTATGGAAGAAAGTGTCGCTTCTCCAAAGATGTCGAGATGAGGTGGGTGAAGCAACGTTGTTGGGACCGAGTTGGTACGTATGACTACGGAAAAGATTCAAACGATCCGACAACGATAAAAACCTCACAAGATCGATAAAAGAGTTATGTCGATCTTCATCGAAAGGACGTAGAATTCGATATCGAGATCATGTGTTGTTACGTGTTGCTCCATGGAAAGGAGTTACGAGATTTGGAAAGAGAGGAAAGCTCAATCCTCGATTCATCGCCCATTTTTAATCCTCGATCGAGTAGGAACTGTGGGCCTATAGACTCGCTTTTACCGCCAAGTATGTCTCGTGTTTCATAACGCTTTTTCACATATCTATGTTACGAAAATATGTGAAAGACCCGCACCACATTATCGAAGTTAGAACCGGATGAAATAGCGGAAGATTTAACGTATGAAGAGGTTCCCGTTAAAATCTTGATAAGAAGGAGCATATTTTACGCCCCAAGGTTATACCTCAAGTCAAAGTTTTGTGGAGAAACCACGATGTTGAGGAAATGACCGAGAGTTAGAATCAAATGAAATCAAGGTATCCTTACCTCTTCGACATACCAGTACGCATCTCTAATTTCGAGGGCAAAATTTCATAAGAAGGGAGGTTGTAAGACCCCAACTTTTATGAATAAAGATGAATTTTCTATAAATATCATTTTTGAATATTAAGGTGTGAATTTGTTATAATGTTATAGTTGTGGGTAATATTTATAAATTTTGCAAAGTAAGCAAGTTGATATAAAATATTCGCTTGGTCGGGAATATTCTTTTGTCCTGGGAATATTCGTATTTATGACACAATCATCATTGGACCCCACAATGTAATTATTGCTTGAGTTAGAAAACGACAAAATTATCTTTTTATAAAAATAACTACGAAAAGTTTTACCGTTAACTATTGAAATACCCGGGTAAAAGTACAAGAATACGCTGTGGTTGCATAAGAAGAATACACCAGATTGTATAAAGATTTGATTATCGATGCTTACGTAAGAAGTCACTACTCAATAATTGTTACAAAGAATTATCGCTCAATATACTTTATTTTATTGATTCAATAATTGCTACGCTGATATTTTATATTATTGATTCAATAATTGTCATTGCACAAGATTTCAAATTATCAAATCAATAATTCATATTATTTGAATAATATTATTATTTACATTATTGACAATGTCTAGAAAGTTCACGAGGAAAGGGGTTCGTCACCTAATCATGCGCCAATAGGAGAAAAATCTTATCTGAAAGCCCCTCTTCCCGGAACGACCATTCGTTGTCAATATTATAATTTTGTAATATTATTTGTGAATAATTAATTGTTGATATATATGATAAGAAAATATTTATTCGAAGTGGATTTAAACTGAGGAATTTTTAGCATGTGACATTTGTTGAAAGTTGGTATTTTATCTTTTCCGATAAAATAATTCATTCAAATATATTATTATAATATTACATTATAGTAGTATGATGTGATTATATAATAGTACATTTTTTATAATTTGAATGGTAGCATTATTATAGTAAATTCATGGTATAAAAGTAAAAGGAGGTGGAAGAGAACAAATTGAATTTGAATTCCTATGATGCAAGCGATGATGTCATCGGACGATGAGGTAAGCGATGATGTCATCGGACGATGAGGTAAGCAATGATGTAATATGATCGATGATGTCAGCGATGATGTCATAAATTATGGCAAAAAGACTATTTTACCCTTACTCTGCCAAGCCTATAAATAGAAGCTCATTTCTTCATTATTTTTCACCAATTCATTCAAGCTATAGAGAGAGAAAGTATAGAGAGAATAAGAGAGAAAGAAGAAGAGTATTCTCACATACTACACTATTGCAAAAGATCCAATCTCCTACTAAGGTAAGGTATTATTTCTTTCAGATTCATGAAGAGAGTTATTTTCTTCAATACTGTAAGGGTTGTTATTCCATTCTTTATTATTCTGTTGAATAACTCCGTCTGCATATGGCCTATCGCATGCCGGTGAATTTCGTTGTTATTCCATTCTTTATTATTCTCGTTGAATATCCTGTCTCGTAGCGTGGATTACGCATGACCTCGGTTCCATTCTTTATTATTCTCGAATATCCTATCTGTATGGAATATCCCGTTCGTTCCATTCTTTATTATTCTACGATAACCTCGCCGATGAATTCTTCCATTATTCCATTCTTTATTATTCTATTGAATAACCTCGTCTCATGTGGATTACCACATGCACGGTGAATGATCCTTCAGATTCATTCCTTATTAAATCGTGGAAATGATCTGCTCACGTGATTACCGCATGGCGGGCAAAAAAATCCATTTACGCTTCATATATTCTATTATACTCAAATGGTTAAAGTTTTGGCTTCTATACTCCATGAAATTAGTGGAATATCCTCGATATTTGCGCTTCATCTAAAGATCTTTTCATGGAAATATTCTTCTCGAGCATTCTTGAATTTTACTCCACAAAACAAAGATCATGTCGATAATTTGACGTTATTGATTTCTCGATAAATTAAATTATAAATCTTTAAAAATTTATCCTTGAACTTGTTTTATTGAATTCTTATATCATTGTCATCATCCTCATGTTTATATTATGTTGAAAGTCATCTGTGGCCAGTAGTATGGGGATGGACTTGGTATGATTATGACCAGTGGATTATTCTTGTATATAATCATGACCGTAATGTTACAAATGATGTGGTAAAAGTCCTCATCGGCCAGTAGTGCATTGATGGACAAATTGTTGGTATGATCATGACCATCGATGAAAACACGAATATCCTCGGCCCGTAGTGTATGGATAATTTGTGGTCGTGATACTAATGAATATCCTCGTCGAAAAGTGTGGATGATGTGGATTATTTATTGTCGAAGTCTCAAATGATAAAAGTGATGAAAACCTTTAAATCATAGAAGATAGTAGATTTTATTCTCTACTTGACTCTTCTAATGGATTGCTTGTTCACACATAGCTTAAACTTGATGTTTGTTATATTTTATCGCTTAACACTCGTCAAGGCTAACGATAAATTATTCTCGCATTATCTTAGTCATAATATTTCATCGGGCTAGTTGAGCTCACCCTTTTTACTTTCATTGTTCTCTTTGAAATGAGAACGTAGCTGGACTAGTCGGGGAATGGAGTGACGGTCCGATGATAGCATTAGTAGTCCTCACTATTCTATGAAATAGTGTGATAATAAATGTATTGAGGACTCCATTTGAGTTGAATAATATCTAGAAGACAATATTCGTATTAAAACTCTCAATTATGTCTTGTCGTATTCTACACGACAAAGTATTATTATTATTAAGTTTGTATTTTTGAATTTTGTACCATGTATTTGGCACTCAAGATGGGTGATGTATACCTATTTAGTTCTCCTCGACACACTATAATCCTTTCCTCGTCTCTCCTGGCGGTCTACGAACTTGAGATCTCCCATCTTGCAGATTTCATGATTACGCCTCCATAGCTCTCGAGTTTCCCTTGACTCTCCTAGCGGATCACGATTTACAGTGCGATGGTTTCGACGATCAGACATGCCTATCTATTACATCATTAGATCAACCTAACATGCTTGATCTTTCTATATTTATAGGCATTGTACATCTTTTCTTTTCAAGGACTTTACAAAGTTGTTTTGCTTATATAGGATCAACCTAACACATTTGATCAATTCATTCTAAGTCCTTGTACATATGTTTATATTGTCTATCAAAGGACTTTACGGCTTTTCTTAATGCAAACATACTTGCATATTCATTCATGTATATATCATAATCAAATCATATGTAAATAGGAATATCATTCACATGCTTATTCCTGACAGAATTTAAATAATATTATTTGATTAATTAAAGTGTGACAAATAAACTATATAGTAAATAAATTAAGTAAAATAAATTAGAAAGACACCTTATAAGCTAGCCAAACATGGACTTGAGGACATGGGAACAGTTAAGGCCATACTACGCTTAACTGTTACCCATGTACGCACCGGTTATAATACGCGTAATATATCATGTATCAGCCTTTTTTTTACGTTATTCCTAAAACCTAAGTCAGAGAAATCACAGAGAGAAAATAAAGAACTTGAGAGAAATTGGGTTTGGAGAATCATAGGAGGACTTCCTACCATTTAAACAAGAATTAGAGGGTGAGAATCCAAGTTCCAAACTCTCTTTATTATGTTCTTGAGTTTTCCCATCAAAATATATGTTTAGTTTTCTGTAATTGAATTTTCATGAGTAATTATTGAAAAGTTGTTTATAAATTGTTAATATGCATGAGTAAATTAATATATGATGTTAATAAACAATATTTGGGTGAATTAATCCATGAAATTTGGTTTAAAAGGGAGTTTTGAGTTTATAGTAACTTATATATGATTTTGAAGTCAAAATCTGAGTTTTGGTTGATGATGTGATAGAATAATGGATGTTTATGTTGTTAGATAGATATAATTTGTTACATGTGGGTTGAAAATGATTTTTTGTATGAATTGATTCATGAAATCACGTTTTACAAAAGAAGTTTGAGTTTTATAATAAAATTACAAAAGGGCTAATTTTAGAACAAAAACTAGTGTTCAATCCATGTTATAATCTATAAATTGATGATTGATTGAGTTAATATGTTTAAATACGAAAACAATGCATGTTATACGAACTTATTTGATCAAGAAACGAATCTGTGATGAGATGATTCGCTAAGGATGTCTAAAATGAAGTTTTTAGAAAGTTTTTAAAGGGGTAAAATATGATGAATATTGTTGTTTTGTTGTTTAAAATAGATTTATGCATGCTTGATAACAATTATGTGTAGTGTATGTCTTTTGGGTTTGTTAAATCTACTTATTATATGCAAAATTCTCAAATTTTTGTCGATGAATAAAGGCGATGTGAACCGCAGGCTGCTGAAGATTCTTAGTGAGCACTTACCGTGGTGTTACGAGCATAAATTCCCTGCCTCGACGGGCATCCCGCCCCGACGGGCCTTCTTTCAATATAAAACCCCGCCCCGACCGGCGTATAGGGCAGTTTTTGTAGTGCCCCCAAATCTGGGTATCTTCCAACCCGACAGATGGTGCTGTACTATACAACATTCATACATTCATTCAATTGAAAAGTCTCAAAGAACGAACATAACTTCTATATATTTAAAGTAATATTTACATTTCCCATGTTCTATACCCATTACAAAGGTTCTTTATCATAATATCAGTTACATTACAACAATAGACCTATACTATTACAAGATAGCTCAGTAATCTGCCTTAGCTTTTCCCTTATCCTTTTTCGATCCTTCGGGACGTTCAGTCTTAGCTTCATTTATATGGTTCAAGTAAGAGTGAGCATAACTAGCTCAGCAAGTATAACAATTTAATAACAACATGCTTGACACATAAAAATCGTATATCTTCGATAACTGAACAATAGTTATGAAGTAATATTGATAATTCAAAATAGCACTTCATCCTTTCTTTCAAAATGTTTTACATTAACAACAATATTTGGTAAAATATTCACTCCGGTCAAAGACCTCGAGTATTCATTCTTTATTGGAAAAGGACAACCCGGAAGCAAGTTCGTAACCCCAATATTACTTACGAGCACTTCTAGGTGATCAACCTATTGTACTCTATGTTGATCAACACTACATCCATTAAACGTATGCACGTTTAAGCATTTGGCAACCTCACGTGCCTGTCGTTTTACCAACAAAACATTTATTTTAACATTTCAGTCTTCTTTTGAAAACCATATCAAGTAGTTGACAAAAGATAGCAATATTTTATAATAAACGATTAGATTATCAATACATCAAGTCTAGCCAAAGGAATTGGCTTTAACTTCAACATACCTTAATTCACGCGAAAGAATACATGAACCTCAAAAACTTGTTCAGATTGAACTAAGACAAGAGTTAGAATACTTGCCTTTAGCGTCTGCTACGGTATATTAACTTTATGTTCAAGCCGTTCAAGTCTCTACAATACATGATCACATAATGCCTTACGTTAGGTCACATATAATCAAACTATATCATACCCTTCATTTCAATCTAATTGTGTATTAGATTCAGTTACTATTCGTTCCCGTTTATCATTATCCCTGCATTTATATTCGACTAGGTTATCTCAACCTTTATACAACATCCAGGTTTAACAAGGTTTAAACAATGTTACATTACATTCCTTAAGTTGTGTTTACTTCTAAATCAATTACCTTTTCTTTCTTTGTACTTAGACACCTTCATTATTATCCTTGTTCTGAGACTAGCACTGCGGCGCCATCTTTATACTTACATCTCGCGCTGTGGCGCAAGCTTATAGTATCACTATCCCGGACTTGCGCTGCGGCGCGAGTCCTTACTTAATGGGTTGCGCTGCGGCGCTATTTCCACTCTCTAGAAGATTTTTTTACTGTACATGGCGTTGCGGCGCCACATATTTTACTATGGTTCGCGTTGTGGCGAACTCTTGCAGTGTGCTCGAACACTGTTCCGCGCTGCGGTGTGAATCATTTTTCCTAGGGTTGGCGCCGCGGCGCCAACTCTGTGCACCAGAAAACAAATTCAGTTTGTGAATTTTGTGAACTTCCCAGACGCATAACTTCTTCGTTATAAGTCCGAATTGGCTCGTTCAAAAGCCTACGGTTCACAAATTATGTAATCTATATGTTCATTCAAGAATTTTATCTATTTGACTTTGTTTGTTAAAAATTAACCTATTGGTTCATTTTTAACGAAAATGATAAACGTTCGTGAACGTTCAACGCTAGGGTAACAATTAAGCACTTTGAAATGTTTAGATTATTTGAACACTAACAAATAGCTTGTAAGCCTTCTCTATTTATAGAAATTTCAAAGCTAGGGTAGTTTAGTCTTTAAATCATCCCACCTCCTTTAAGCCACCTCCTTACTATTCATTACTTGCTAAGCACAACACTTATCCTATACTTGGTTATTACTCATTTAACTTGGTCATTACTCTTAAGTCTTGGTCACCACATATTAACCATATAGATATGGTTTGCCCCATGGGTCAACCAATTCATTTAACTCTAGCTTGGGCTTGGACCAATTAACTCTTTGGGCTTTGTATTAATAAACACTAATTGGTTCATTAATTTATGATTGGGCCTTAACATTTTATTCATTTGGACTTGTAGTAATTACAATCAATCTTTCCAAGTCCATTAACATTACTTAATACATATACATATAGTTTATGTATTATTTTCGTATTCTAATTCATATAGAAAATATATACGATATTTCATCCTTCATACAAACTCATATAATACTTCGTATTATACTCGTTTTCATTACTTTGCACAATACCAAGTATCATACAATTATCATTTATTCCTTACCATTTCGCCTTACTTAAGTTTATAAATTAAGTCCACAAGCGAATTATTACATTTTCCATAACTAGATTTTTATTACATAATCCATCTTACCTTGTTATTCTATCATTACGTATTTCTCGGAAACTAAAAATTATATCCTGAGCAAATATCGATGAATAGTGTTTTTTGGAAAATTTCTCGAAAAACTTTTATTTTCGTCTTGGAAATTCAAACACTTTAATTCATCCACGTAGCTCAAATACTACGACATTCTAACATCAATAGGTCATACAATGACAACCATCTTGATCACACATAGAATATGATTTTATTATTATTTAATTTAATAAAATTATTTTACAATAAAATCCGAATTTCTCGGTCGTTACATTCTTCCCCCCTTATAAAGATTTTGTCCTCAGAATCTCGTCTTACTTTAATCAAATAGATGAGGAAAATTTTTCTTCATCTTTTCTTCTAGTTCCCACGTTGCTTCTTCAGCATCGTGGTTCTTCCATAATACCTTTACTGATGGTATTACCTTGTTCCTCAGAACTTGTTCCTTTCTATCAATGATCTGCATCGGTGACTCTTCATATGTTAAGTCTTTCTCGATATGAATCGGCTCATACTTGATTACATGATTATAGTCCGGCTTATATGGACGTAATACAGATACGTAAAACACGTTATGTATTCGTTCTAGGTCTAGAGGTAATGCTATCATATAAGCTACCTCTCCCACCCGTTTTAACACCTCAAAAGGTCATATAAACCTTGGACATAACTTTCCTTTCTTTCTAAAGCGTATCTTTCCTTTCCAGGGAGATACCTTTAGAAACACATACGAGCCCACCTCAAACTCTTGACTTAGTCTATGTGAGTCCGCATACATCTTCTGTCTGTCCTAAGCTGTGACAAGACGCATCTGAATTAACTTTACCACATCTGTTGTCCGCTGCACCAATTCTGGTCCTAGCATCCGACGTTCTCCCACCTCATCCCAACACAAAGGTGTTCTGCACTTTCTTTCATTCAGAGCTTCATACGGTCACATAACTATGCTTGCATGATAACTGTTGTTATACGTAAACTCTATTAGTGGTAGGTGATCATCCCAACTACCCTTGAAATCCATGACGCAAGACCTCAACATGTCTTCTAACGTCTGAATTGTCCTCTCGCTCTGCCCATCAGTTTGTGGATGATAAGCTGTGCTTAACCTTAGCTGTGTTCCCAACTGTTCTTGCAAACTCCTCCAAAAATTCGATGTGAATCGTGGATCACGATCTGACACAATCGATACCGGTACTCCATGTTTGGAAATGATTTCCTTAACATAAAGTTTAGCTAACTGGTCTAAGTTATACTTGATCCTAATTGGCAAAAAGTGAGCCGACTTCATCAACCGGTCCACTATTACCCAAATCGAATCGTACCCTTCATGCGTCGTCGGAAGTCCCACCACGAAGTCCATCGTGATATGCTCCCACTTCCATTCTGGAATCTCCAATGACTATACTAAGCCACTGGGTCGTTGATGTTCGGCCTTAACTTTTTGACAAGTTAAGCACCTACTCACGTACTCTGCTATTTCTCTCTTCATGTTTGGCCACCAAAAACTCTGTCGAAGGTCTTGATACATCTTAGTACTACCAGGATGTATCGAGTACCTCGAACTATGAGCTTCTTGTAACAATTGCTCCTTTAATTCCGTCTCATTCGGCACCCAAATTCTTCCCTCAAATCTTAATAATCCCTCATTATCAAGACTATACTTAGCATCTTCCTTATCGGATAACCGCTTCTTCATTTGGTTACACTCGTCCGTCATTAGTTGTACCTCCTTGACTCTATCTACGATGGTAGATTGCATCTTCGTCGCAAAGAGTAACTGCCCCAAATCACTCGGCATCTTGACTTCTATTTCCATTCTAGCCATCTCTGTTATTAACTCATTTTGAGCCGTTAACATAGACAACTTTTCCCGACCCTTTCTACTTAAGGCATCGGCAACTACATTGGCCTTTCTAGGGTGATACAGGATTTCACAATCATAATCCTTTATCAACTTCAGCCATCTTCTCTGTCTCATATTCAACTCCTTCTGAGTGAAGATATACTTTAGACTTTTATAGTCCGTATATATCACACATTTTTCCCTATAAAGATAATGTCTCCATATCTTTAGGGCAAACACTACTGCGGCCAGTTCCAGATCATGAGTAGGATAAACTTTCTCATAATCCTTCAACTGCCGAGATGCATACGCAATGACTTTGCCATGCTGCATAAGCACACAACCAAGTCCTCTATGCGAAGCATCACTATACACTACAAAATTTCCCGTGTCATCTGGCAATGACAAAATAGGAGCTTCACTTAATCTTTTTTTCAGTTCTTGAAAACTGTCTTCACATTTATCCGTTCATACGTATTTCACCGTCTTACTTGTTAAATTAGTCAACGAGGTAGCTATCTTCGAAAAATCTTGGATAAATCTTCGATAGTACCCTGCTAACCCTAGGAAACTTCGCACCTCAATCGGCGTTTTCGATTGTTCCCAATTCATTACTGCTTCCACCTTCGCTGGATCCACTGAAATCCCCTCTTGGTCAATGACATGACCTAAAAACTGCACCTTTTCCAGCCAAAATTCACATTTAGTGAATTTCGCATATAACTTCTCCTTTCTTAGTGTCTCCAACACTAATCTTAAGTGTTCAGCATGATCTTCTGGCGTCTTAGAATGGACTAGAATATCATCGATAAACACCACGACGAACTTGTCCAAATATAGTTTGAACACTCTGTTCATCATATCCATAAATGCAGCTGGTGCATTCGTCAACCCAAATGACATCACCAGAAACTCGTAATGACCATAACGAGTCCTGAATGCAGTCTTTGGTACATCTTCCTTCCTAACCTTCAACTGATGATACCCCATCCGAAAATATATTTTAGAAAAATACTTTGCCCCTTTCAATTGATCAAAGAGATCATCGATCCTGGGCAATGGGTATTTATTCTTTATCGTTAACTTGTTCAACTCCCGATAATCGATACAAACCCTTAACTATCCGTCTTTCTTCTTGACAAACAACACCGGCTGCTCTACTACGAAACACTCGGTTGAATGTACTTTTTGTCCAATAGTTCACCATGAATCGAACCATTAGTTCTTTCATTTCCATAAGCGCCATACTAGATGCGGTGCCCTTGAGATCGGTGCCGCTCACATGGTGTCATCACAAATTGATCTCCTATCCGTGAGAAACCCAGAACTCCTTGGAAATACATCCATGAATTCGTTTACTATAGGTATTTGTTCCATTGTTGCTCCCACTCTCTGGGTTTCAACAACATGACATAGGTAACCTACACAACCCTTCCTTAAGAGTTTTCTAGTTTGTGTCATCGTAAGGCAACACGGACGTCCCGACAATTTACTACCATAAAATACTACAGGAGGTTGCTTCAACGTCCTGATTCTCACACATTTCTTTTGGCAATCTATAATTGCTCCATGGTTAATTAACCAATCCATCCCGAGAATTTCGTTAATTCTCCTAACTTTATCGGTATTAAATCTATCGATAACTTACGTACCACGCATACATCTACGCAACAACTCCTATGAATATCTTCAATGAAATTATCTCTTCGTTTGCTACCTTAATGTTCAAAGGTATAGGCAATTTTTGGGAAATAATTCTAGTCGTCTCAGCAAAATCACATGCTATAAACGAACAAGTAGCACCCTAATCAAATAAAGACGTATGCATTTATATTGTTGATCGGAATAATACCGTGACTTACATCCCCGATGCCATCGCATCTTGGGATCGTCATATTAAAAGTGCGGGCCATTGATTTCCCCAACTGAGCTGGACCACTAATAGCTAACTTACCATTATTAGTTCCCTTATTTCCTTCTGTCCCCTTCTTCGGGTAGTTCTTTGCTATGTGGTCAGTTGATCCACATACAAAGCATCCGTGATTTTTCTTCGGATTGGGACAGTTAGGCGAAATGTGCCCTTCCTATCCATAATTATAATAAACTGCCTTTTCTTTGAGACAGACTCCTATGTGAGTCTTCCCGCAGGTTTTACAGGCCTCCATCCTCCTCTTAGAGTCCCCTTGTTTTACTCCGGTATTCCAAGAGTTAAAGCCCTTCCTCTTCTGATCGTTGCCACTTCCACTGGCTCCCTCGGTCTTGGTTCCTCCATCAACCTTGCCCTTATTTTTCTTATCTTTGTGGTACTGGCTGAGAGCCTCATTCCCATCTTCGGTAATTATTACCTTTTCTAGTATGGTTCCAAAGGAAGTACTTTGGAACACAGAGATTCGGCTATAGAGCCAGGGTTTCAAGCCCTACTCGAACCTTCTAGCCTTTCTTACTTCAGTGTCCACCTGATGTGGAGCGAATCGTGCAAGATTCATTAAACTTGGCAAGACACTTGGAATCATCATATCCCTTGTCTCAATTCAAGAAACCTCATCTCCATCCTCCCTTGCATACTCATGGGAAAATAGTTCTCGAAGAAAATCTCCTTGAACCTCTCCCACGTTAGGTTTCCTATATTGACCCTAGCCTGGTTTGCCTCCCACCAGAAGTTGGCCTCTCCTTTCATCAAATAGGTTGCCAAGGCAACCTTTTGACCCTCCTCAACATTTGCTATTACAAATTCTTTCTCAATTTCTTTTACCCATGTCTGGGCTTCTATAGAGTCCGTAGTTCCTTTGAACTCCAGCGGACCTACACTTTTGAAATCCTTAAAAGTAGTAGCTCGTACTACTCCAGGAATCATGGGTACATTAGCCCCCGTTCTGTTAAATGCAGCCATTAAAAGATTAACGAACTCCTACATTGAATTAACCGGACCACCCTCCGGTTGGTTAACATTAGCGCCCTGATTTCGTTGTCTCCTTCTTGGCATCATTATTACTTTATTCTTGTTGATTTATTATTATTTTTAATACAACAATAACTCATACCCATTACTCAACATATTCCATAAAAAGACTTATATTGATTCATAACTTGTAGTTTTAACACTACATTATTTACATTACCCAGCCTTAGCTGATTACATTACCATCCCGCAATTACTTTCCAAAAATTAGGATTTACAAAAGACTACCCTTTGTTATACAAAAGAGGGTTTTACGACACTACTAGATACATAATATTTACATATCTATTCTACTCTAGTTATTGCTAGACTACATCTGTCGTAGGACATTCTCGAAATCTTTGATGGCCAGACCGGCAATAACATCTCTACTGATAGTGTGTTGGGTATGCCCTGCTTCTATCTGATACCCAGCTACCTGGTGCTGGAAATCTACATGAGAACTCCTATGTATATAGGACATCTTCTCCAACTTCCGCTGCTTTGTCTTTAGCTCCTGCTTAAGCTCAAAGACTTCACATTTCAGCTCTCGGACCTTGTCCTTAGCTAGAACTCTATCATCATGTTCCTCTTCCCACATTCCCTCCATGCTAGCCTTATCCTCACGCAGACTGACTTGGAGTTCCTCTTCAACTCCTTAACCTCTTGGCAGTAATGGACATTCCTATCCAATACCGACATAAACAATGCCTTCATTGATTCCCCCGTAGACATTTCCTCAGTAGGTGGAACCTGGTCCTCTATAGGTGGAACCTGGTCAAAGGACATCACATCCACCTCCTCTTCTAACATGCCATCAAATATAGACATGTAGTCTAAATCGTCCGAGTCTCCAGACTCGATTGTCACCAACTCTGGTTCTACTGCTACGGGATTTGGTAGTATCTCTACCCGATTAACCAAATCCTCGCTCACTACATGTATATCTCTATACATATCATTTTCTCCTGACATCTACAATAAAATAATATAGTTTGATTAGTACACGTCAGTAAAATAATACAAATACATATCATAATATAATGCATTTTTATAAGGTTACTTTCCATATTTTACTTCTTTATTCTTTCGTAAGGTTATGACTTAAGGTACTACTTTCCCCCTTAAGTTTTATAACCTAGGCTTTGATACCAACTTGTAGCGCCCCCAAATCCGGGTATCTTCCAACCCGACAGATGGTGCTATACTGTACAACATTCATACATTCATTTAGTTGAAAAGTCTCAAAGAACGAACATAACTTCTATATATTTAAAGTAATATTTACATTTCCCAGGTTCTATACCCATTACAAAGGTTCTTTGTCATAATATCAGTTACATTACAACAATAGACCTATACTATTACAAAGACACCTCAAGATGTCTTAGCTTTTCCCTTATCCTCTTTCGATCCTTCGGGACGTTCAGTCTTAGCTGCATTTATATGGTTCAAGAAAGAGTGAGCATAACTAGCTCAGCAAGTATAACAATTTAATAACAACATGCTTGACACATACAAATCGTATATCTTCGATAACTGAACAATAGTTATGAAGTATTATTGATAATTCAAAATAGCACTTCATCCTTTCTTTCAAAATGTTTTACAATAACAACAATATTTGGTAGACCTCGAGTATTCATTCTTTATTAGAAAAGGACAACCCGGAAGCAAGTCCGTAAGCCCGATATTACTTACGAGCACTTCTAGGTGATCAGCATATTATACTCTATATTGATCAACACTACATCCATTAAACGTATGCACGTTTAAGCATTTGGCAA
Organism: Panax ginseng; assembly: GCA_020205605.1. Taxonomy (NCBI): domain Eukaryota; kingdom Viridiplantae; phylum Streptophyta; class Magnoliopsida; order Apiales; family Araliaceae; genus Panax; species Panax ginseng. The sequence goes on along the minus strand of CM035136.1, from coordinate 94,062,839 downwards.
CCTCACGTGCCTGTCGTTTTACCGACAAAACATTTGTTTTAACATTTCAGTCTTCTTTTGAAAACCATATCAAGTAGTTGACAAAAGATAGAAACATTTTATAATAAATGATTAGATTATCAATACATCAAATCTAGCCAAAAGGAATTGGCTTTAACTTCAACATACCTTAATTCATGCGAAAGAATACATAAACCTCAAAAACTTGTTCAGATTGAACTGAGACAAGAGTTAGAATACTTGCCTTTAGCGTCTGCTACGGTATATTAACTTTATGTTCAAGTCGTTCAAGTCTCTACAATACATGATCACATAATGCCTTACGTTAGGTCACATATAATCAAGTGTGTATATGACTATATCATACCATTCATTTCAATCTAATTGTGTATTAGATTCAGTTACTATTCGTTCCCGTTTATCATTATCCTTGCATTTATATTCAACTAGGTTATCTCAACCTTTTTACAACATCCTTAAGGTTTAACAAGTTTTAAACAATGTTACATTACATTCCTTAAGTTGTGTTTACTTCTAAATCAATTACCTTTTCTTTCTTTGTACTTAGACACCTTCATTACTATCCTTGTTCTGAGACTGGTGCTGCGATGCCATCTTTATACTGTGAGGTCCCCGAATCCGGATACTTGAAACCCGAACTCAGTACCCGAACTCAGTACTTCACGATACCATTTCTATGAGCGGAATAATACTAATAATAATAACAATAATATAAAACTTAACTTAAGTTTACAAATACATCAGAGTCATTCTCCCAAGTACGTAACCTTTAAACATTCATTACATGTCATAATATATATATATATATATATATATATATATATCATAGTCTTCATAATCTAATAAAACTATTACAAATACTGCCGCAATTCTTATTTGGTTAGCTTTCCTTTTCCTTTGTCTCGGCCTGAACTTTCTGGTCCTTCACACTTAGCTGAAAACATTTAAATTAAGCAAGGATGAGCATTTGAGTGCCCAGCAAGTATTATATATATATATGCTGAAAGAATTTAAATGTTTTCTTTATAATATCTTCTACAACTAGTCAGTAGTTGTGAAGTAATCTGTACCAATAATAATTCATAACAACCCTCTTTCAAACTTTTGAAACTACGTATTGACTGTATATGGGGTTTCAGTGACATACCATGAACATTGTTTTCATTTTCAAAAGGTTTAAATCAGAAATTCATTTGTAAACTGTCATGACTTACTTAGACACGGAGGTGATCGACCTGTTGTACCTGTGTTGATCAATACTACATTTACATGAAACGATGTTATCGTTAAGCTCTGTCATCACTTGGGCGCATAAAATTACCCTTCGGGATGTTCATATCTCGCGGTTTTTCATAACAAAGGTCTTATATAATTTAACATATATGTATATCAAAGGGTATCAACATGCGATGAAAAACAATGATTGTCCAAGTGGGGACACTTGTATAATCATTTATAGAAATTAACGAAACAGAATATATTTATCCGAATTATCATATACTAGCATGTTGATAATCAATGGGCATATATAATATAGGCTTAACAATCTGTACATATAATAATAATAATTCTTACGAACTTCTCACTACATCCGTCATCGTAAAGAAAATGCAAAGTTAGGATACTTGCCTGATGCGCTGCTTACTATTCTCAACTTAGTTTTATCTTTTATGAAATCACCTATCATTAATCAGATCATTTTACTGATTAGTATATCATAACGTAACACATAACACTGCCTATTGTTGCGATTGAAGACATTCTAATCACATTGCCACACAATCTTTAACAACCATTGAATCACAAATAAACATTTATCTAGCCAATTATCTAAGTCCGGATCAATTTACGAAACATAGCCGGTCTCCGGCTAGCGACTTTTCGAGTAATAATCGAGTCTAAGACTCTATTCACGTATCACAATATCGATTAGATATCTTAAATATTAGTCACACTATTTTTCATGGCCTTATAATAATTATTAAATAATTATTATCATTTATCATAATTTTTGAAATATCGAATCATTATTAAATGATTTAAGTATTACATAATTCTATTATCATTAACATTTAATCAATATTAAATTATTAATGAAACCATTGCCAAAATATTAAAGTATGTATAATAACTCAAAATATTTTAAAGTATTTACAATACCTTTAAATGATTTTTAAAACATTTAAAATCATTATTAAATAATTACCATTAATATTTAAATATTAATGAACTATTTATACAAATATTAAAAGTCAATAATTATAACTTAAAATATTTTTAAATCATTAATATCCTTTTTAAATGATTTTAAATAAATAAAACCATTTTTAAACTATTTATTTAATATAATTATTAAATAAATTTAATATCATTAATATTAAATTATTAATGAAATTATTCTTTAAATATTAAAGTTATATTTTATAACTTAAAATATCTTTAAACACTTTATTTTTATTTAAAATAATTATTATAATAATAAAATCATTTTTAAACTAAATTATTTAATATAATTATTAAATAAGCGTATTATCATTAATCATAATTAATTAATGAAATTTACCTTTAAATATTAAAAGTTATATTTTATAACTTAAAATATTTTTAAATACCTTATTATTATTTAAAATGATTTTTAATATAATAAAATCATTTTTAATTCATTTATTTATTTTATTTAATAAATAACTTAATTATCATTAATATAAATTTATTAATGAAAATTATCACATAATATTAAAAGTTATCAAAAATAACTTAAATTATTTTCTTATATCATAATATAATTTTAAATGATTTTTCATGAATTAAAATCATTTTTAAATAATTTATTTAATATTATAATTAAATAAATTAATTAATTTTCATATTCCAAAAATATTAAATATTTATGAAATATATTTAAAATAATTAAAACTAATTTTCGAATTTAAAATAATTTTTAATAATTTATTTTGTATTTTTAATAATTTAAAACTAATTTTCTATAATTATTAATTAATTTAGGAAAATATTAATCATTCTGTCATAAAAGGCCACCTATAGCGGACGAGCGAAATCATATAGGTGTTCTTCATGTTCATACTTAAACCCAGAGATCTTCATAGGCGATTCTTAGAGTGGCCATATTTGACCTACTTTAATTCTCTCGTGTATTGTGTTTACGAGAAATACAAAAGCTAGATTTTGTAGACAAAGTTCAAGACTACATGTTCTAATAGACCACATGATCTAACAACCTAACATAAGCTAGATCTAAGCGTTCCAAGATCTTTGTCGAGTCGTTTCTTCATTTTCTGGGTTGCCCAGAAATGAAGAAACGATTCGATGTTTCCACTTTAGATCGATTATAACGTGCAACACATGAACTGTTCTTGTGATATAAAGGGTTCAGGTTGTAGCTAGCATGCAAGAGAGTAGATCTATTACATAAAATACAAATAACATGAACAGAATCCAAAAGTTACGACTCGGTCAAACCATGTCAGTCGACATGTTCATATGTTTTCTGGGTTACCCAGAAAACAGAGAACATGCTCGACCTTGCTAGTTTGACCGTCCATCAAATCCAACCCGTTTACGAAATAAGTGATATTAAGGCATGATGATGTAGTCTAACAAACATACTACAACTTAGATGCAAGAACCATAACGATACATCAAACCAACATCGATTCAAGCCATTTAAAACTTATCGAGCTTTACGGGCTCATTCGGGTTACCCAGAAATGGCCCGATCGATGTTGGTCAACGACCTTTGGCCGATTATAACTTATAATCTACAAGCCCATCTAGGTCTCGATTCTTGATCCGAGCAAAGATCTCATAACCGACTACCATATTCAACACTTATAACACAAAAATCAAACACCTCTGAGAGATCTACACGACCGACATTCGTTTGTCGACGCCTCCTTTAAAAATTTCCAGATTTTGAAAATCTTTAATTTCGAGCACTTTAATGTTATGGATTTGATAAATACCAACCTGGATCATCATAATATCTTATAAACAACATATTCTAACACCCAAACATAACATCTAACAACCCGAAAATTGGATGATTTTGAATTAGGGTTTCATACCTTTTATGCTCAATTCTTGATTTCTGGCTTTTGAATCAGTTAAAGGTGTTTGTGGGGCTTGAATTGTGGGCTGATATACTATATAATTCGTGGGTTTTAGAGAGAGAAGTTCTAGGTTGAGCTTGGTGAATAAATTGAGCAATAATGCAACATTTTCTCTCTAATCTATATATACATTGATCTAGATGCATGTATTGGTACGGAAATAAGTGGTGATCGGTTGGTATGAGTCAATACATGGGGTTGTTGGTTTGGTGAACAACTTCACCAATTGTCAAAACCTAGTCTAGTACTTAATAATTCAATTAGGGGCATAATGGTCATTTGATAAATCAATTAAAATGGCAAAATGAAACTTACCAAACCCTTAGGGTTAGGGGTTTGATTTAGGGTTTAGGGTTTGAGCCAATTTGGGTAAACAAAATCTAGGATTTCCAATTTAGGGTTTGCACACAAAAAAAATAAATAAATAAAATTAATTAAATAATTACAATTAAATAACTTTTAATTTCTATAATTTTGCAAAATTAATATTGTTAATTAATTAAGTTTGTAATTACATGAACATTAGGGTTTATTACCCTTAATCATAACGAACTTTGCTAATAAAGCAATTAGGGTTTAAAACATCGATCATTCGATTTCTAGAAATACAATTAGGGTTTCTAGAAATTAAATTAGGATTCTAGGTTTTGGGGTTTTAATTTACTAATTACGTTTATTTTAATTAGCAATTAAAGTCTAACACACGTGTTATTAATCACTGTAACACAACTCTTGACATATCAAACCTCCAGTTTAGGTTTTTTCGGATTAGGGTTTTCTAAATATTAGGATTCCCAGAATTTTAATTAGGGTTTACCTAATTAATATATTAATACACGACATAATTAATATTACATACTTATAAAACAATCTCACACTCTAATTTGGACCTTAAATTAGGGTTTAACATTATTACTAGAGTTTGGGTCAAAAAAATACAATAGTAATTGACCAACCATTATCAATCTGGACATACCGTATATATTCCTAAAGTAATCGAAAATCAAAATATATGTAATATTATATTATTATTCTCATACCTTGATAATAATCCAAAATTAGGGTTTGGATTCCATATCGATTATTCTTTCATATTTAACCTTAATAATTAAGGTAAAATAATTAACTTAATAATCATACAAAAATTCATATAATAAAATAATGATTATATTTATTCTAAAATCACTTCATATATTATTTAAATAATATATGATTATATATTCATGGAAAATAAATAAAAACATTTTTATCTTAAAATTAATTATTATAAAAATATACTTTATAATAATCAATAATTCTAAAATAAATTTACTTGAAAATATTCATGTAATAAATATATTTTATTTACCACATAAATACATATACACATAATCTTGTACAAATCCTCATCCTTCAAAAAAAAAAAAAAAAAATTTATACGTTAAAAATTTAAGATTTATTTATATAGAAAATATCGGGTTGTCACATTCACCTCCTTTATAAGGATTCCGTCCCCTAATCACCACTTAAAACCTACACATAATCGGGTTCATAGCATACACGATCTTCATGAAATAGATCTCGATTAACTTTAATCGAACCGATCTTTAATTAATCACATTAAGCTTGTCTTTACGATTAAGCGGAAATTTGATTTCTAAAAGAACTCAAATTTCTCCTCAAAATTCCTTTATAAAATAATTTACTATAAATAGAAAAAATTCTAATTACGCAAATAAAAGTTATTGAATATTACACAGTGCTTTGCATTGCCGGTTTGCACCGTGTCTTGAACAAGTCCATGTTGAAGACCCTTGATGTTGACTTTGTTGGTTTGTTCGATGATGTCGGTCTCGTGATTGCTAATGTTCCACTACCCTTACCAATATTCACACTACCAAATTTCTACCCTCCTGTTTCTCGGACAATCCTTAACCACATGCTCCCAGATGATCCATAAATAAAACAACCACTGTTCATTCTAGGATTGGGGCAGTTGGGAGAGATGTGACCCTCCTGCCCGCACTTATAACACACAAATTTTCCTTTCAAACATTCTCCGGAGTGGTTCTTTCCACATGTCTTGCACTGAACTGCCTGCTTTTTCACTCCCTCTTGCTTCACCTGCACGTTTCCAAAGTAGTTTCCCTTTCTTTTTCCATCAGCACTCCTGCTTCCACTATTAATTCTCACCTTCTCAGCTCCCTCGACCTTGCCCTTGTTTTTCTTCTCCTTATTGTAGAGGCTCATAGCCTCACTTCCTCCTCCTGCAATTATCGCCTTCTCCATGAGTGCTGCAAATGTTGGGATCTGCAACACTGCCACCTTATTATAGAGCCAAGGTTTTAATCCCAAATCAAATCTCCTAGCCTTCCTAGCCTCCTCAGTGATCGACTTGATGCGAGCAAACCTAACTAACTCATTAAATTTCATGGCATATTCCGCCACCGACATATCCCTTGCTTCAACTCCAAAATTTTACCTCCATTCTAGCAAACAGTCTTAGTGAAAAATAATTCTCGAAAAATAAGGTCTTAAATCTATCCCATGTTACCACACCTCTCCCGCCCCTCATCCGATTCGCTTCCCACCGAAATTTGCCTCACCTTCATCATGTAGGTGGCAAAAGAGGTCTTTGCCCTCACCTACCCTAGCTATTACAAACGCCTTCTCAATTTCTTTAACCCAAGTTTGGGCTTCTACAGGTCAGTTGTACCTTTGAATTCCTATGTTTCTGACGACCTTAAAGTCTTTGAAATTCGCCAAATAATTATTAATCTTGGTTCCTTGTTGCATGGCTTCGAGCTACCATATTCGACTAATCGCGCATTTAAAATTGTTGTTGTCCTTCAACGTTGTCGATGACTCTTCTCGCCTCGATTTCGAGTTTGGCGTCTTGGCGGCATTATCCGGTTAAGTAAAAACCATACATTAACTTACATTCTAAACCTTATCATATAAGTTTAAACTTATTAAACTTGTTTTATAACTCAAACTTTGATTCATATTCATTCATTGCTTTCAAAATACTTTACATATCATAGCACATAGTGCTTTAAACATCGATCATCCCATTGTGACTACAAAAAGTCGGGATTTACTTCACAACTTGTACAAAAGTTTTATAATAATGCATTACACGTATAAACTAAACACACATATTATATTAAACATGCTACACAACTTAACCTATACTACCTATTCACTCGCCTTCTTCCTTGGGCGACTTTTTCTTTGATGATCTTCTTTTTTTCCACAAACAAAACATGCTCTCCGTTTATAGTCGGGACAATACAGAGTGGTATGCCTTTCATAACCGCAAAAGATAACATATTCTTTTTTCATTTCTTCTTCCCTGGTTTCCTAAATCATGGTCTTCTACCTTCCTTTTTCCCTTATCTCTCGAGTCGCATACGAAGTGTTGCTTGAGGCTCCCATCGATTGATTTTGAGTTTAAGCTTATCCTGCTCTTCCATTGTTTCTAATAACGCTTGGCGATTAATTGATGATAGCGCTTTTTCATCTTCCATGACCTTCTAGAGAAGAAACCTTGTTCCTCAATTCTTGCATCTCCAATGATGCTTGATCGACTTCAACTTTAGGGTGCGAATCATTATCTCATCAAATCCACTATTTCCTGGATCTCGGTACTATGTTTTCCACGATAACCACCTCGTCCGAAGTTTTGTTTCATTGTGAGCTTCTATTTCCGCTATTGGCTTCGATAGTAGCTCCTTCTTTATGATCCGGGGTATCCTAATCCTTTTCACCGACATCTACACACACGTGAATTATCCTGATTAGCATATATTATATACACATAGTCAAATAATAGTTTTGTATGAATTATCTTTTATTTTGTTTGACGATGAATTTATTTAATTCATCTCTTTTTAAACTCTATATGAGTTATTTATATTTTCAATGTTTCCCTCTGTACTAAGGTTATAGCCTAAGGTCTAACCCACCTAAGGTTTCTAACCCTATAGCTCTGATACCATTCTGTGAGGTCCCCGAATCCGGATACTTGAAACCCGAACTCAGTACTTCACGATACCATTTCTATGAGCGGAATAATACTAATAATAATAACAATAATATAAAACTTAACTTAAGTTTACAAATACATCAGAGTCATTCTCTCAAGTACGTAACCTTTAAACATTCATTACATGTCATAATATATATATATATATATATATATATATATATATATATATATATATATATATATATATATATATCATAGTCTTCATAATCTAATAAAACTATTACAAATATCGCCGCAATTCTTATTTGGTTAGCTTTCCTTTTCCTTTGTCTCTCTACCGAACTTTCTCGGTCCTTCACACTTAGTCGAAAACATTTAAATTAAGCAAGGATGAGCATTTGAGTGCCCAAAGAAGTATTATATATATATATCTTTGAAAGAATTTAAATGTTTTCTTTATAATATCTTCTACAACTAGTTAGTAGTTGTGAAGTAATCTGTACAATAATAATAATTCATAACAACCCTCTTTCAAACTTTTGAAACTACGTATTGACCGGTATATGGGGTTTCGTGACATACCATGAACATTGTTTTTCATTTTCGAAAAGGTTTAAACAGAATTCATCATAGAACTGTCATGACTTCTGACTACACGCAGAGGGTGATCGTACTGTTGTACTTCTGTATTGATCAATACTACATTTACATGAGCGATGTTATCGTTATTCTGTCCGTCACTTACCAAGCGTAAAATTTACCCTTCGGGATGTTCATATCTCACGGGTTTTCATAACAAAGGTCTTATATAATTTAACATATATATATCAAAAGGGTATCAACATGCGATGAAAAACAATGATTGTCCAAGTGGGGACACTTGTATAATCATTTATAGAAATTAACGAAATGTAATATATTTATCCGAATTATCATATACTAGCATGTTGATAATCAATGGGCATATATAATATAGGCTTAACAATCACATACAATAATAACAATGATTCCGAACTTCTCACTACATCCCATTGCATAAAGAAAATGCAAAGTTAGGATACTTGCGATCACCGCTTACTATTCTCTCAACTTAGTTTTATCTTTTATGAAATCACCTATCATTAATCGATCATTTCTTGATTAGTATATCATAACGTAACACATAACAATCGCTTATTGCATTACAAGACATTCCTAATCACATTGCCACACAATCTTTAACAACCATTGAATCACAAATAAACATTTATCTAGCCAATTATCTAAGTCAGGATCAATTTACGAAACATGTGCGGTCTCTTCAAGCGACTTTTTTCGGTAATAATCGAGTCTAAGACTCTATTCTATCACAATATCCGATTAGATATCTTAAATATTAGTCACACTATTTTTTTCATGGCCTTATAATAATTATTAAATAATTATTATCATTTATCATAATTTTTGAAATATCGTAATCATTATTAAATGATTTAAGTATTACATAATTCTATTATCATTAACATTTAATCAATATTAAATTATTAATGAAACCATTGCCAAAATATTAAAGTATGTATAATAACTCAAAATATTTTTAAAGTATTTACAATACCTTTAAATGATTTTTAAAACATTTAAAATCATTATTAAATAATTACCATTAATATTTAAATATTAATGAACTATTTATACAAATATTAAAAGTCAATAATTATAACTTAAAATATTTTTAAATCATTAATATCCTTTTAAATGATTTTAAATAAATAAAACCATTTTTAAACTATTTATTTAATATAATTATTAAATAAATTTAATATCATTAATATTAAATTATTAATGAAATTATTCTTTAAATATTAAAGTTATATTTTATAACTTAAAATATCTTTAAACACTTTATTTTTATTTAAAATAATTATTATAATAATAAAATCATTTTTAAACTAAATTATTTAATATAATTATTAAATAATCGTATTATCATTAATCATAATTAATTAATGAAATTTACCTTTAAATATTAAAAGTTATATTTTATAACTTAAAATATTTTAAATACCTTATTATTATTTAAAATGATTTTTAATATAATAAAATCATTTTTAATTCATTTATTTATTTTATTTAATAAATAACTTAATTATCATTAATATAAATTTATTAATGAAAATTATCACATAATATTAAAAGTTATCAAAAATAACTTAAATTATTTTCTTATATCATAATATAATTTTAAATGATTTTTCATGAATTAAAATCATTTTTAAATAATTTATTTAATATTATAATTAAATAAATTAATTAATTTTCATATTCCAAAAATATTAAATATTTATGAAATATATTTAAAATAATTAAAAACTAATTTTCGAAATTTAAAATAATTTTTAATAATTTATTTTGTATTTTAATAATTTAAAACTAATTTTCTATAATTATTAATTAATTTCCTAAAATATTAATCATCTGTCGCTAGTATACACTTATAGCGGCGAGCCGTAATCATAAATAGGTGTTCTTCATGTTCATACTTAAACCCAGGATCTTCATAGGGCGATTCTTAGAGTGGCCATTTGACCCACTTTAATTCTCTCTGTATATTGTGTTTACGAGAAATACAAAAGCTAGATTTTGTAGACAAAGTTCAAGACTACATGTTCTAATAGACCACATGATCTAACAACCTAACATAAGCTAGATCTAAGCGTTCCAAGATGCTGTCAGAGCTGTTCTTCATTTTCTGGGTTGCCCAGAAATGAAGAACAGTTCGAGTGACCACTTTAGATCGATTATAACGTGCAACACATGAACTGTTCTTGTGATATAAAGGGTTCAGGTTGTAGCTAGCATGCAAGAGAGTAGATCTATTACATAAAATACAAATAACATGAACAGAATCCAAAAGTTACGACTTTCGGTTAAAACCATGTCGATCGACATGTTCATATATTTTCACAGGTTACCCGAAAAACGAGAGAACATCTTTCGACCTTGCTAGTTCGACCGTCCCATCAAATCCAACCTGCTTACGAAATAAGTGATATTAAGGCATGATGATGTAGTCTAACAAACATACTACAACTTAGATACAAGAACCATAACGATACATCAAACCACTGTCAGATTCAAGCCATTTAAAAACTTATCAGAGCTTTCTGGGCTCATTCTGGGTTACCCAGAAATGGCCCAATCAATGTTGGTCAACGACCTTTGACCGGTTATAACTTATAATCTACAACTGATCTAGGTCTGATTCTTGATCCAGAGCAAAGATCTCATAACCGATCTACCATATTCAACACTTATAACACAAAAATCAAACACCTACAGAGATCTACACGACCTGACATTCGTTGTCAGACGCCTCCTTTAAAAATTTCCAGATTTTGAAAATCTTTAATTTCGAGCACTTTAATGTTATGGATTTGATAAATACCAACCCAGATCATCATAATATCTTATAAACAACATATTCTAACACCCAAACATAACATCTAACAACCGAAAATTGGACAGATTTTGAATTAGGGTTTCATACCTTTTATGCTCAATTCTTGATTTCTGGCTTTTGAATCTGTTAAAGGTGTTTGTGGGGCTTGAATTGTGAGCTGATATACTATATAATTCGTGGGTTTTTAGAGAGAGAAGTTCTAGGTTGAGCTTGGTGAATAAATTGAGCAATAATGCAACATTTTCTCTCTCTAATCTATATATACATTGATCTAGATGCATGTATTGGCTGGAAATAAGTGGCTGATCAGTTGGTATGAGTCACATGGGGTTGTTGGTTTGGTGAACAACTTCACCAATTGTCAAAACCTAGTCTAGTACTTAATAATTCAATTAGGGGCATAATGGTCATTTGATAAATCAATTAAAATGGCAAAAATGAAACTTACCAAACCCTTAGGGTTAGGGTTTGATTTAGGGTTTAGGGTTTGAGCCAATTTGGGTAAACAAAAATCTAGGATTTCCAATTTAGGGTTTGCACACAAAAATTAAATAAATAAAAATTAATTAAATAATTACAATTAAATAACTTTTAATTTCTATAATTTTGCAAAATTAATATTGTTAATTAATTAAGTTTGTAATTACATGAACATTAGGGTTTATTACCCTTAATCATAACGAACTTTGCTAATAAAGCAATTAGGGTTTAAAACATCGATCATTACGATTTCTAGAAATACAATTAGGGTTTCTAGAAATTAAATTAGGATTCTAGGTTTTAGGGTTTTAATTTACTAATTACGTTTATTTTAATTAGCAATTAAAGTCTAACACACGTGTTATTAATCACTGTAACACAACTCTTGACATATCAAACCTCCAGTTTAGGTTTTTTCGGATTAGGGTTTTCTAAATATTAGGATTCCCAGAATTTTAATTAGGGTTTACCTAATTAATATATTAATACACGACATAATTAATATTACATACTTATAAAACAATCTCACACTCTAATTTGGACCTTAAATTAGGGTTTAACATTATTACTAGAGTTTGGGTCAAAATACACCGTAATTGACCAACCATTATCAATACGGACATACCGTACATATTCCTAGCACTGAAAAATCAAAATATATGTAATATTATATTATTATTCTCATACCTTGATAATAATCCAAAATTAGGGTTTGGATTCCATATCTGATTATTCTTTCATATTTAACCTTAATAATTAAGGTAAAATAATTAACTTAATAATCTGTACAAAAATTCATATAATAAAATAATGATTATATTTATTCTAAAAATCACTTCATATATTATTTAAATAATATATGATTATATATTCATGGAAAATAAATAAAAACATTTTTATCTTAAAATTAATTATTATAAAAATATACTTTATAATAATCAATAATTCTAAAATAAATTTACTTGAAAATATTCATGTAATAAATATATTTTTATTTACCACATAAATACATATACACATAATCTTGTACAAATCCTCATCCTTCAAAAAAAAAAAAAAAATTATACATAAAATTTAAGATTTATTTATATAGAAAATATCGGGTTGTCACATTCACCTCCTTTATAAGGATTAGTCCCGGGAATCACCACTTAAAACCTACACATAACTCGGGTTCATAGCATACACGATCTTACGCAAAATAGATCTCGATTAACTTTAATCGAACCGATCTTTAATTAATCACATTAAGCTTGTCTTTACGATTAAACGGAAATTTGATTTCTAAAGAACTCAAATTTCTCCTCAAAATTCCTTTATAAAATAATTTACTATAAATAGAAAAATTCTAATTACGCAAATAAAAGTTATTGAATATTACAGCAATGCTTGCATTGCGGTTGCCACCGTGTCTTGAACAAATCATGTTGAAGACCCTTGATGTTGACTTTGTTGGTTTGTTCGATGATGCTCGGTCTCGTGATTGCTAATGTTCCACTACCCTTACCAATATTCACACTACCACCTCTACCCTCCTGTTCGGACAATCCTTAACCTCAGGCTCCGATCCATAAATAAAACAACCAATTGTTCATTCTAGGATTGGGGCGGTTGGAGAGATGTGACCCCCCCTGCACTTATAACACACAAATTTTCCTTTCAAACATTCTCCTGAGTGGTTCTTTCCACATGTCTTGCCTTTGAATCGCCTGCTTTCACTCCCTCTTGCTTCACCTCCTTGCGTTTCCAAAGTAGTTTCCCTTTCTTTTCCATCGGCTCCTGCTTCCACTATTAATTCTCACCTTCTCGCCTCCCCGACCTTGCCCTTGTTTTTCTTCTCATTATTGTGAGGCTCATAGCCTCACTTCCTCCTCTGCAATTATCGCCTTCTCCATGAGTCTCGCAAATGTTGGGATCTGCAACACCGCCACCTTATTATAGAGCCAAGGTTTTAATCCCAAATTTCAAATCTCCTAGCCTTCCCTAGCCTCCGTATCGACTTGATGCGAGCAAACCTAACTAACTCATTAAATTTCACAGGCATATTCCGCCACCGACATATCCCTTGCTTGAACTCCGAAATTTTACCTCCATTCTAGCTCAACGTCTTAAATGAAAAATAATTCTCGAAAAATAAGGTCTTAAATCTATCCCATGTTACCACACCACACACCTCCCCCTCATCTCGATTCGCTTCCCACCGTAAATTTGCCTCACCCTTCATCATCATGTAGGTGGCAAAAGAGGTCTTTGCCCCTCAGCTACCCTAGCTATTACAAACGCCTTCTCAATTTCTTTAACCCAAGTTTGGGCTTCTACAGGGTCAGTTGTACCTTTGAATTCCGGCGGTTTCTGACCTTAAAGTCTTTGAAATTCGCCAAATAATTATTCTCATTTGGTTCCCTTGTTGCATGGCTCGAGCTACCATATTCATGCGAATCTAACTGCATTGGTCCGCTTGTTGTTGTCCTTCAACGTTGTTGATGCACTCTTCCGCCTCTCGATTTCGAGTTTGGCGTCTTGGCGGCATTATCTGGTTAAGTAAAAACCATACATTAACTTACATTCTAAACCTTATCATATAAGTTTAAACTTATTAAACTTGTTTTATAACTCAAACTTTGATTCATATTCATTCATTGCTTTCAAAATACTTTACATATCATAGCACATAGTGCTTTAAACATCAGTCATCCCATTGTGACTACAAAAGTCGGGATTTACTTCACCGCTTGTACAAAAGTTTTATAATAATGCATTACACAGACAAACTAAACACACATATTATATTAAACATGCTACACAACTTAACCTATACTACCTATTCACTACGCCTTCTTCCTTGGACAGCTTTTCGCCTGATGATCTTCTTTTCCACAAACAAAACATGCTCTCCGTTTATAGTCAGGACAATACAGAGTGGTATGCCCTTCATAACCGCAAAGATAACATATTCTTTTTCATTTCTTCTTCCCCGGTTTTCCTAAATCATGGTCTTCTACCTTCCTTTTTCCCTTATCTCTCGGAGCTGCACACGAAGTGTTGCTTGAGGCTCCCATCTGATTGATTTTGAGTTTAAGCTTATCCTGCTTTCTTCCATTGTTTCTAATAACGCTTGATTTAATTGATTTATTAGCGCGTTTTACGTCTTCCACAGCCCTTCTAGAGAAGAAACCTTGTTCCTCAATTCTTGCATCTCCAATGATGCTTGATCAGCTTCAACTTTAGGGTCTGAATCATTATCTGTCAAATCCACTATTTCCGGATCTGGTACTATGTTTTCCACGATAACCACCTCGTCCGAGTTTGTTTCATTGTGAGCTTCTATTTCCGCTATTGGCTTCGATAGTAGCTCCTTCTTTATGATCTGGGGGTATCCTAATCCTTTTTCACCTGACATCTACACACAGCAATTATCCTGATTAGCATATATTATATACACATAGTCAAATAATAGTTTTGTATGAATTATCTTTTATTTTGTTTGACGATGAATTTATTTAATTCATCTCTTTTTAAACTCTATATGAGTTATTTATATTTTCAATGTTTCCCTCTGTACTAAGGTTATAGCCTAAGGTCTAACCCACCTAAGGTTTCTAACCCTATAGCTCGATACCGATTCTCAGCGAGGTCCCCGAATCCGGATACTTGAAACCCGAACTCAGTACTTCACGATACCATTTCTATGAGCGGAATAATACTAATAATAATAACAATAATATAAAACTTAACTTAAGTTTACAAATACATCAGAGTCATTCTCTCAAGTCGTAACCTTTAAACATTCATTACATGTCATAATATATATATATATATATATATATATATATATATATATATATATATATATATATATATATATATATCATAGTCTTCATAATCTAATAAAACTATTACAAATCTTGCCTTGCAATTCTTATTTGGTTAGCTTTCCTTTTCCTTTGTCTCGGCTTTGAACTTTACGGTCCTTCACACTTAGTAAAAAACATTTAAATTAAGCAAGGATGAGCATTTGAGTGCCCAGCAAGTATTATATATATATATGCTGAAAGAATTTAAATGTTTTCTTTATAATATCTTCTACAACTAGTTAGTAGTTGTGAAGTAATCTGTACCAATAATAATTCATAACAACCCTCTTTCAAACTTTTGAAACTACGTATTGACTGTATATGGGGTTTCTTGACATACCATGAACATTGTTTTTCATTTTGAAAAGGTTTAAACAGAAATTTCTTCTGTAAACCAAATCATGACTTACGCACACAGAGGGTGATCGTACTGTTTGTACCTGTATTGATCAATACTACATTTACATGAACGATGTTATCGTTATTCTACTGTCCGCCTTGAAGCGATAAAATTACCCTTCTGGATGTTCATATCTCATCGGGTTTTTCATAACAAAGGTCTTATATAATTTAACATATATGTATATCAAAAGGGTATCAACATGCGATGAAAAACAATGATTGTCCAAGTGGGGACACTTGTATAATCATTTATAGAAATTAACGAAAATGAATATATTTATCCTAATTATCATATACTAGCATGTTGATAATCAATGGGCATATATAATATAGGCTTAACAATCTGTATAATAATAACAATGATTCTACGAACTTCTCATACATCCATTGCATAAAGAAAATGCAAAGTTAGGATACTTGCACGATCTTGTTGCTACTATTCTCAACTTAGTTTTATCTTTTATGAAATCACCTATCATTAATCGGATCATTTTACTTGATTAGTATATCATAACGTAACATATAACACCGCCTATTGCGATTAAAGACATTCCTAATCACATTGCCACACAATCTTTAACAACCATTGAATCACAAATAAACATTTATCTAGCCAATTATCTAAGTCCAGATCAATTTCTGAAACATGTCGGTCTACCGACAGCTTTTTCGGGTAATAATCGAGTCTAAGACTCTATTCTGTATCACAATATCTGATTAGATATCTTAAATATTAGTCACACTATTTTCATGGCCTTATAATAATTATTAAATAATTATTATCATTTATCATAATTTTTGAAATATCAGAATCATTATTAAATGATTTAAGTATTACATAATTCTATTATCATTAACATTTAATCAATATTAAATTATTAATGAAACCATTGCCAAAATATTAAAGTATGTATAATAACTCAAAATATTTTTAAAGTATTTACAATACCTTTAAATGATTTTTAAAACATTTAAAATCATTATTAAATAATTACCATTAATATTTAAATATTAATGAACTATTTATACAAATATTAAAAGTCAATAATTATAACTTAAAATATTTTTAAATCATTAATATCCTTTTAAATGATTTTAAATAAATAAAACCATTTTTAAACTATTTATTTAATATAATTATTAAATAAATATCATTAATATTAAATTATTAATGAAATTATTCTTTAAATATTAAAGTTATATTTTATAACTTAAAATATCTTTAAACAATTTATTTTTATATAAAATGATTATTATAATAATAAAATCATTTTTAAACTAAATTATTTAATATAATTATTAAATAACTGTATTATCATTAATCATAATTAATTAATGAAATTTACCTTTAAATATTAAAAGTTATATTTTATAACTTAAAATATTTTTAAATACCTTATTATTATTTAAAATGATTTTTAATATAATAAAATCATTTTTAATTCATTTATTTATTTATTTAATAAATAACTTAATTATCATTAATATAAATTTATTAATGAAAATTATCACATAATATTAAAAGTTATCAAAAATAACTTAAATTATTTTCTTATATCATAATATAATTTTAAATGATTTTTCATGAATTAAAATCATTTTTAAATAATTTATTTAATATTATAATTAAATAAATTAATTAATTTTAATATTCCAAAAATATTAAATATTTATGAAATATATTTAAAATAATTAAAACTAATTTTCAGAATTTAAAATAATTTTTAATAATTTATTTTGTATTTTTAATAATTTAAAACTAATTTTCTATAATTATTAATTAATTTTCGAAAAATATTAATCTGTCTGTCGCTAAAGGCCACCTATAGCGACAGAACCGTCACTATAGGTGTTCTTCATGTTCATACTTAAACCCAGGATCTTCATAGGCGATTCTTGAAAGTGGCCATGTTTGACCCACTTTAATTCTCTACATGTATTGTGTTTCTGAGAAATACAAAAGCTAGATTTTGTAGACAAAGTTCAAGACTACATGTTCTAATAAACCACATGATCTAACAACCTAACATAAGCTAGATCTAAGCGTTCCAAGATCTTTGTCATGAGTCGTTTCTTCATTTTTACGGGTTGCCCGAAAATGAAGAAACGATTCAATGACCACTTTAGATCGATTATAACGTCTGCAACACATGAAGCGTTCTTGTGATATAAAGGGTTCAGGTTGTAGCTAGCATGCAAGAGAGTAGATCTATTACATAAAATACAAATAACATGAACGAGAATCCAAAAGTTACGACTTCGGTCGAACCATAGTCGATCGACATGTTCATATGTTTTCTCGGGTTACCCGTAAAAGAGAACATGCTTCGACCTTGCTAGTTCGATAGTCCATCAAATCCAACCTGTTTACGAAATAAGTGATATTAAGGCATGATGATGTAGTCTAACAAACATACTACAACTTAGATACAAGAACCATAACGATACATCAAACCACCATCGATTCAAGCCATTTAAAAACTTGTCGAGCTTTACGGGCTCATTACGGGTTACCTTAAATGCCCACGATCGATGTTGGTCAACGACCTTTGGCCAGGTTATAACTTATAATCTACAACCGATCTAGGTCTCGATTCTTGATCCAGAGCAAAGATCTCATAACCGACTACCATATTCAACACTTATAACACAAAAATCAAACACCTACAGAGATCTACACGACGACATTCGTTGTCGACGCCTCCTTTAAAAATTTCAGATTTTGAAAATCTTTAATTTCGAGCACTTTAATGTTATGGATTTGATAAATACCAACCCGATCATCATAATATCTTATAAACAACATATTCTAACACCCAAACATAACATCTAACAACCCGAAAATTGGATGATTTTGAATTAGGGTTTCATACCTTTTATGCTCAATTCTTGATTTAAAGCTTCGAATCATTAAAGGTGTTTGTGGGGCTTGAATTGTGGTGATATATACTATAATTCGTGGGTTTTTAGAGAGAAAGTTCTAGGTTGAGCTTGGTGAATAAATTGAGCAATAATGCAACATTTTCTCTCTCTAATCTATATATACATTGATCTAGATGCATGTATTGGTACGGAAATAAGTGGTGATCAGTTGGTATGAGTCACATGGGGTTGTTGGTTTGGTGAACAACTTCACCAATTGTCAAAACCTAGTCTAGTACTTAATAATTCAATTAGGGGCATAATGGTCATTTGATAAATCAATTAAAATGGCAAAAATGAAACTTACCAAACCCTTAGGGTTAGGGTTTGATTTAGGGTTTAGGGTTTGAGCCAATTTGGGTAAACAAAAATCTAGGATTTCCAATTTAGGGTTTGCACACAAAAATTAAATAAATAAAAATTAATTAAATAATTACAATTAAATAACTTTTAATTTCTATAATTTTGTAAAATTAATATTGTTAATTAATTAAGTTTGTAATTACATAAACATTAGGGTTTATTACCCTTAATCATAACGAACTTTGCTAATAAAGCAATTAGGGTTTAAAACATCGATCATTACGATTTCTAGAAATACAATTAGGGTTTCTAGAAATTAAATTAGGATTCTAGGTTTTAGGGTTTTAATTTACTAATTACGTTTATTTTAATTAGCAATTAAAGTCTAACACACGTGTTATTAATCACTGTAACACAACTCTTGACATATCAAACCTCCAGTTTAGGTTTTTCCGGATTAGGGTTTTCTAAATATTAGGATTCCCAGAATTTTAATTAGGGTTTACCTAATTAATATATTAATACACGACATAATTAATATTACATACTTATAAAACAATCTCACACTCTAATTTGGACCTCAAATTAGGGTTTAACATTATTACTAGAGTTTGGGTCAAAATACACCGTAATTGACCAACCATTATCAATACGGACATACCGTACATATTCCTAGCACTGAAAAATCAAAATATATGTAATATTATATTATTATTCTCATACCTTGATAATAATCCAAAATTAGGTTTTGGATTCCATATCTCGATTATTCTTTCATATTTAACCTTAATAATTAAGGTAAAATAATTAACTTAATAATCATACAAAATTCATATAATAAAATAATGATTATATTTATTCTAAAATCACTTCATATATTATTTAAATAATATATGATTATATATTCATGGAAAATAAATAAAACATTTTTATCTTAAAATTAATTATTATAAAAATATACTTTATAATAATCAATAATTCTAAAATAAATTTACTTGAAAATATTCATGTAATAAATATATTTTATTTACCACATAAATACATATACACATAATCTTGTACAAATCCTCATCCTTCAAAAAAAAAAAAAAAAAATTTATACGCAAAAATTTAAGATTTATTTATATAGAAAATATCGGGTTGTCACATATACTTGCATCTCATGTTGTAACAAGTCCTTACTTAATGGGCAACATTCTTTGCTCTCTCCGAAGATTTTTATGATTTGTACATGGCTGCTGCATTTCACATATTATATACTATGGTTCGCTGCAAGGTGAACTCTTTCTGTATTGCTCGAACAACGTTTCCGTGACTGTGATGCGACTCATTTTGTTAAGGTTGGCCTTGCATGGCTGACTCTGTGCACCAGAAAACAAATTCAGTTTGCGAATTTTATGAACTTCCCGGACGCATAACTTCTTCGTTATAAGTCCGAATTGGCTCATTCAAAAGCCTACGGTTCACAAATTACGTAATCTATATGTTCATTCAAGAATTTTATCTATTTGACTTCGTTTGCTAAAAATTCACCTATTGATTCATTTTTAACGAAAACGATAAACGTTCGTCAACGTTCAACACTCGTTTCTACGTTCTAAGTCGGAATCCGTTCATTTTTCAAGTTCGCAACTCTTAAATGCCAAATATGACTTGTCTCTATTGGAAAACAATGGTTTCATGATCAAACACAAAATTTGACTTCCATTCTAAGAATTTTACGAATTCGACGTTTATCGTCCAATCGTGCAAATTCCGGCAATTCTTCATTCTTATAATTTGTTCAACATTACAAATGAACTTCATTCATAATGTGAACATCTTAACATACTTAATACAACAACTTATATTCATTGTTGAATTTTGATTTATTCTTCATGAGCTTATAACTTGTCAAATTATAAACTACTTAAGATTTGATTATTCATGACTTATGACAATTAGAGTTTCTTAATCATCATACTTTACATGTTCTTCACATATAACTTTACTTATGTATTCATGATACATAGAATCATATAAGTTTTTAATTCACTTCTCTTAATAAACTCATTACAAGTTCATATTTTCATACTTAACATTCAAGGTTAACTTATAATAAGTTTATAACTTTTATAAGTTCAAATGACTTATTCCCAACTTATGTGGCTTAAGTTCATTTCTTATTCCTTCTTCTTGCTTCTTATCATTCATGTTTCTTAACCCATCTTTTCTTATCAACCTATCATGGTAGAGATAGAAGATAATTTAGAGAAGAAGTCTTACTTTTGAGTAGTCTTGGTAAGGTAGCTTTCTTCTTCTTCTTACTTATTAAAGTAACTTATTGTAACTTAATCTCTCTAACAATTAAGCACTTTGAAATGTTTGGATTATTTGAACACTAACAAATAGCTTGTAAGCCTTCTCTATTTATAGAAATTTCAAAGCTAGGGTAGTTTAGTCTTTAAATCATCCCACCTCCTTTAAGCCACCTCCTTACTATTCATTACTTGCTAAGCACAACACTTATCCTATACTTGGTTATTACTCCTTTAACTTGGTCATTACTCTTAAGTCTTGGTCACCACATATTAACCATATAGATATGGTTTGCCCCATGGGTCAACCAATTCATTTAACTCTAGCTTGGGCTTGGACAAACTAACTCTTTGGGCTTTGTATTAATAAACACTAATTGGTTCATTAATTTATGATTAGGCCTTAACATTTTATTCATTTGGACTTGTAGTAATTACAAACAATCTTTCCAAGTCCATTAACATTACTTAATACATATACATATAGTTTATGTATTATTTTCGTATTCTAATTCATATAGAAAATATATACGATATTTCATCCTTCATACAAACTCGTATAATACTTCGTATTATACTCGTTTTCATTACTTTGCACAATACCAAGTATCATACAATTATCACTTATTCCTTACCACTTCGCCTTACTTAAAGTTTATAAATTAAGTCCACAAGCGAATTATTACATTTTCCATAACTAGATTTTTAATACATAATTCATCTTACCTTGTTATTCTATCATTACGTATTTCTCGGAAACTAAAAATTATATCCCGAGCAAATACCGATGAATAGTGTTTTTCAGAAAATTTCTCGAAAAACTTTTATTTTTCGTCTTGGAAATTCAAACACTTTAATTCATCCACGTAGCTCAAATACTACGACATTCTAATATCAATAGGTCATACAATGACAACCATCTTGATCACACATAGAATATGATTTTATTATTATTTAATTTAATAAAATCATTTTACAATAAAATTCAAATTTCTCGGTCGTTACAGTTTTAGCCTTCTTTGTGTATAGTCCATTGCAAGTTATCCTAACCTAGTCTGATGAACATGATAATGTATTGGACATGTAATAAGATGCCATATCAGATTATTAACATACATATGGCAAAATTGCATGATAATTCGATAAGTTGTATAAGGGCTAAATGTGATGTCCATGAGAAGATGTAATGATGTTTAAACTTAAGATTTGAAACTTCAGTCTTGTATATGTGATTGGTGGTTATGAGCAGAACTTAAACTAAGTTAATAAGTTCTACTAAAAGAGGGAACTAAACCTATAGGGTTAATATCAATGTAACTAATGAATGTTGTGATACATATGGTATGTGTGTAGGACTTGTGGTGAACGTGAGTAGTAATCGTTTAGCCTACGCATGAGGTAAGTTTTCAAACCCTACTCTTTTGTTAAGCAAGTTCCTTATCCTAACTTGATTACGTTTTTGCATGTTTCCTTACTCTATCATAGATATAATTACGCAAGTACCATAACTCTAAACTTTTATTGAGCAAGTCCTTAAACATTATTATTGTTGAGAAAGCTTTGTATTCTTATTTCAAACTGTTTAAAGTTTAATCATTCAAGTTCATGATTCCAAATGAAATGTTCTAACTCTTTTGAAATATTACTGTTGTTACATAATGTTCATTCAATTGTATAGAGTTGAGATTCAATCCTTGATTTGATTATTGATTACATTACTGCATTGAAACCTTGAATGGACAATGAATCCTTATTGATTCAACTAATCCTTAGTTAATGATTATTGAACTCTAAATTACCCTTGAGATCAATCCAAACCAAACTTCCTTTGGTGCGGACACTAATGCCAAAGCTGAGATGAACAACCCTGCTATAGGGGATTATATTACGCGATAGCGTTAAGATGTTGTGCACATACATGGTACTAAGGGCTGATCCCCCTAAGTAAGAGAAGTAAGGTCCATATAGTCTTATGATTGTTAAAGGTTTAAAGTAGAAATACATGATAACCTGAGACATAGTTCATGGTCTTGTGACGCTCAGATGTACTTTTGATTTCTGTTCTAATCTTGATTCAAAAGTCGGGCTATCTTTTGTTTAGAACCTATTGTTTATTCGCATGTTATTATTATTACTGTTGTTAAAATTATGGGCAATTATTGCTCACTCTTGCATAATAACATTGCAGCTAAGGTTGAAAGAGTTGATGAGCCATCCACTAGTAAGGGCAAGGGCAAAGCAAACAAATGATGAAGATTTATTTATTATTTGAGAATGATTATGTTAAGACTTATTTGAAGTTTTTGCATTGTTGTATTAAGGTTAGATGACCTGGGATTGATTTGTTTAAGCTGATGTAACCCTTTATTGGAGAATTTCTATTTTATTTATGAGTTTATTTATTTATGGGTAGTTAGATGTTATTTATTTTGAAGAGTGAACACCAATTCTGTGGGAAATTCGAGTACCTGAATTTGGGGGTGTCACATATATTTTGTGTTATGTGTTTATTAGTCGTTCTATAAGCTAGGATGATTATAAAAACAAGAGGATTCTGGCTACGAGCTAGAATGAACAAGTAAGACTTTTCAAGACGAAAATAAAAATTTTCCAAGAATGAAAATATTTTTGAGAAAAGACGAAATATGCACTATTCACTAATAACCCTAAGGGTTTAGTGTTTGAATAGCCTAAGTTATTTTGTGAGTTCAGAATATTGAAATGACATTCTATCAAAAGATTTGACGATAATATGTCGTGAAAAGTTATGTAAGCCGATAAAAGTTTTTCTCGAAAAACGTGCAGAAATCGAACATAATAAAAATGACGAAAAGTATTGTTATATACTTGTCATTCGTTTAGCTACGTTTTTGGAAAATGTGACGGAAAACACTAATCATCAAAAAGTATTTTTCAGTTTTTCAATGTTTTGAAGAACGCATAAAAGTAAATCTGTAGAGGAAAGACGGAATATCGAAAAATATTTGAATTCCGAGAAATGCAGTTTTTCAAACTGTCGGACGAATTCCGCAAGATGGAACCATGAATCTTCTAAGAGAAGTTTCGTGAATAGTAAGGAGGTGGGAATAGTAACTTTTGGCCTAAATGACCATTTTACCCTAGCCTTAAAATTCTATAAAAGAGAAGCTTAAGCTCATTTGTTGGTTAATGAAAAATTAACCAACATCTAGAGAGAGAGAGAGGAAAATTTTGGATGTCAATAGGAAGAAGAAATGAAGGAAAAGCTAGTAATTAACAAGCTTTTTTCATGAAGAAGAAGAATTAAAGAAGAAAGGTATTCAAAACCTAACTCTAATCCATTTTCTTTAAGGTTTTATATGTTAAATCATATATGTAAGACCCCAACTTTTATGAATAAAGATGAATTTTCTATAAATATCATTTTGAATATTATGGAGTGAATTTAAATAATGTTATAGTTGTGGGTAATATTTATAAATTTTTCAAAGTACGCAAGTTGTTATATTATATTCGATTGGTCGTGGAATATTCGTTTTAATAGGAATATTAAATGCGAAAGACACAATCATTGGTGGATCCCACAACGGAATTATTGTTGGATTGAGAAAATGACAAAATATCTTTTATGAAAATAACGGCGGAAGTTTTACCAAGAACTATTGAAACACTTTCGGTGTTAAAAAGTACGATGAATACGCACGTGGTTGCATAGTAGTAGCACACCAGTATTGATTATTGATGCTTACGTGAGAAGTCACTCAGTTTTGTTCAATTAGTGCTACAGTAATTGTTGCATAGTATCTCACGTTATTTGATTCAATTATTGTCGATATTTTATATATTATTAAATTAATAACTGAGATGACGGAATTATTAATATTATTATTTGCAATATTGACAATATTGACAATGTCTAGAAGTTCTGTCAAGGAGAGGTTTGGTCACCTAATTGCGCGCTAATAGGGATAAATCCTTATTGGAAAGCCCCCTCTTTCCTGGGAATGACCTGGTTGTTAAATATTGCAAATTATAATAAAGATGATAAATGTTGTTAAAAATATTGAGGTAATTTTTATGAAGTATTTGATGTAATTTTTGCATATTATTTGGATCCCCACTTACTCATTTTTCAAAATAGTCAGGAGAAAGTTATCTCAGTTTTTGTTATATATATATATATATATATATATAAGTAGTATATATATGTATATATGATGATGAAAGTGACTTTGGGGGGTGGGGGATTAATGTTGGTCACGGGTGGGTGAAATTTTTCCTTTTAAGCATGTGATATATAAATATAAATATATATTATATGTTTTTGTTTTGTTTTATTGAGAAATTCAATCGACGAAGGGAGTCCGTGACTTGCATTTTAAATCCGTGAGTTTTTTTTCTCTTAACAGTACTCCTTCTATTCTCCTATAAATAGGATGTTTAGTTAGAATTGAAAATCACACCAGAATCAGAGAATTCTTCTTCTATAATATTGAGCGTATTTCTTTCGAGTTTTAGAAAGCTTTGAGTGTAGAAAATAGTGAAAGTTTTCTTCAAGAATATCCCCGCTATACCAGTTGGAATACTCTTCTTTTCAAGGTAAAGGATGTTATTTTTGTTCAATATTCGCTTGAAATAATATTCTTCCATACTCTGTAGTATGTAAGTAATATTATTTCGTTTCAGATTTTGAATTCTATACACATTTTGTTAAAGTTTTGGCTTCTAAACTCCATGAAATTAGTAGAATATCCTTGATATTTGCGCTTCATCCAGTATCTTTTTATGAAAATATTATTCTGAGCATTCTTGATAAGTTTTAACTTTTTCATGTCGGAGTACTATTCACGGGGTTACTATTCCCTAAATACTATTCACGAGGTACTATTCACTCAAGTACTATTAAAAATTGATTCGTTTTTGGTCCAAATTATTTTTGGTACAATATTATTCTTAAATTTTACTCCACAAAGCAGTATCATGTTGACAATTTGGACGTTATTGATTTCTGGATAAATTAAATTATAAATCTTTAAAAATTTATCCTTGAAATTGTTGTATTGAATTCTTATATCATTCTCATCATCCTCATGTTTATATTATGTTGAAAGTCATCTGTGGCATGTAGTGCATAGATGGACTTGGTATGATTATGACTAGAGATTATTCGGTATAATCATGACCATAATGTTACAAATGATGTGGTAAAAGTCCTCATTAGCCCATAGTGCATTGATGTACAGTTGTTGGCATGATCATGACCATTGATAAAAACACGAATATCCTTAGCCCGTAGTGCATGGATAATTTGTGGTCGTGATACTAATGAATATCCTTGGCCGTAGTGCAGGGATGATGTGGATTATTTATTAAAATTTGAGTCTCAAATGATAAAAGTGATGAAAAACCTTTTAAATCATAGAAGATAGTAGATTTTATTCTCTACTTGACTCTTCTAATGGATTACTTGTTCCGCTGCAGTTATACTTGATGTTTGTTATATTTTATCAGTTTAACACTGTTGAAGGCTAACGATAAATTATTCTACATTATCTTAGTCATAATATTTCTTACTGGGCTAGTTGAGCTCACCCTTTTACTTTCATTGTTCTCTTTAGGAAATGAGAACGTAGCCAGGACTAGTCGGGGAATGGAGTGACGGTCCAGAAGATAGCATTAGTAGTCCTCACTATTCTATGAAATAGTGTGATAATAAATGTATTGAGGACTCCATTTGAGTTGAATATTGTCTAGATGAAAATATTCGTATTAAAACTCTCAGATTATGTTTTGTCGTATTTTACACGACAATGTATTATTAAGTTGTATTTGAATTTTGTACCATGTATTTGGCGACTCAAGATGGGTGATGTATACCTATTTTGGGGGCGTCACAGTTTATATTAAAGCTTAGGGATATGATCCCTGGCTGAGATGTGAGACAAGAACTAGGAGGGGAGAGACGGGGAATTCCTTCGCTAGTATGACCTACCTTAGTTTATTTGGTATTTAATTGGTCGGTCAAAGTATATGAATAATATTTGAAATGTTAATTAACCCTTGTTTTATGGTAGTATTTGAAAATGACATCCGGGAATGTTGAGAATAACAATGGAGCACAGGAGACCGTTGAATCACCAACGATCAATAACCATGAAAATGTGCATCAGGAAGGCAACAATCCTCATGCAAACAATAACACCGACCAAATGATGAACGACGGAATATTTAGGGGCTTTCTGCAATTCATGCAACATCAGGCGAGAGAGACTCATGTCCAAAATGCAGGTGGAAACATTGGCAACTCTCGGACGGTCACCGCTAAGCAGTTCAAGGAGCTGGGACCACCAGAGTTTATTGGAGAGCCAAAACCACTTAAGACGGAGACGTGGATAAAGCAGATCACTAAGATATTTGATATCTTGGGATGCTTCGAGGAGCAAAAGGTTCCCTTTTCCACCTTTATGTTGCGAGGAGAGGCAGATTACTGGTGGGAATCTGTAAAGCGTACCCAGCCTGCCGCACTCAAAATGTCTTGAGAGAAGTTCCAAGAACTATTCAATGACAAGTACTTTCCCAAAAGTATTTGTCACATGAAAGAAGTAGAGTTCATCAAGCTGGAGCAAAACAATATGATCTTATCGCAGTAAGAAGCCAAGTTTGCCGAGTTGTCTCGATTTGCATCCCACTTGGTTGATAATGAGGAGAGAATGACGCGGATGTTTCTAAGAGGTTTAAAACCTGAGATACGTTAATATCTAATTTCTCATAAACTGTGTTTGTATTCAGATGTTGTAAATAGGGCTTAGCTATTGGAGCACGATAACGAGTCAACCCAACCAACAGAAAGCAGCCAACAAAATGATAATACCAGTGGTAGCAGTCATCGAAGCGGTGACAACAAACGTGGATGTAATCAACATTCTAGAAATGGTAACCACTTCGGTGGTAATCATGGCCAAGACAATAAGAATGGATATTTCAAGAAGAGGAGATTCAACAATGGTGGAAAGACTGATAAGTGGGTTTTATACCTACTTATTGGATATCAATTTACGAGAACTATGCCCATCTCAAGTATATTTTAGTATGTTTTTAGTTACATTTCGTGATATTTTTCATTGCATGTACTGAGAACTCCTTTGGTGTGAAAGTGCAGGAAATGGCATAGCTCAGTGTTGGTTGGTGGCAAGGAAGCTAATAGAGGTATGACACGAGGGTCGAGTGGAGAAAAGGAACTAAGCAGTGGTGTACAAAAGATCAAAAGTAGCATGTTAAATGAACAAGGGTAGCATGGAAAGGAAGTAGCAGCAGCAGACTCAAGACTGAAGATTTTAAGAGCCGCGCGGCTACACAGGCTAAAAGACGCGCGCCCGCACCACCACCCGGATATAACTTATCTTGCATACGCGCGCCCGCGCCATATTTACAAAGGGATCTCGCGCGGCCACACGCGTTATTGACTGTTGTTGTTTGACTTTATTTTAAATTGGAAATTGGAAGCGTAACTGAGGGAGGAGTTCAATTAGGGCTTATATATTAGACGTATTATCAGTATGTAGAGGATATACCACCCCTTGGGGGATCAATAATCTATCATTATTTGCTTTCTTCTATTTAATTTCCATATTAGATTAGAGTAGATTAGAGTAGTGATTTTCAGAGTTGATTAGATTGAAGACTTGAAGCAATTGGAAAGCATCAGAGATTCCATCTTAGAGCAGGAGAACAGATTTGCACTTGAATTCTTTACTTTTATCCTCTCTTTGATTCTTATTTGTAATCTTATGATGTTTATGCAATATGGGGATGATAGATTTGATTCAACTATGATTTAAACTCTATTCCCAGATTGCAATTGATTCTATGGATTAGTTTATTCTGATATACTTCATTATTAACCTTATTGATTGCTATGGGATTGTCTATTAAGATTCATGCTTATTTGCTTAGTTGATTGGCCATCAATTACTGTGATAACCCATATGAACTCGAAAGACGAAGTATGGGTTTAGATTTGATCTTGATAGTTTGTGATTGTATGTTCTACATTGTAATGGGATGTATGATTTGTGCTTAGGATAGACATATACCGAGGCATCGCTCGTAGTCAATTGAGAACTTGGGCTTAAACCCTAATTATTTGTAAATCACATAGACATATAGTGGTTTAGGTGATTTGGGTGTTCATGTGTATTCTTTCAACTGGGGATTATATGTGATATGGGTATGGTACATTGAGATATGGTTGTACTTTACTTTCGTGTTCTCGACTAGCAATCCAGTGCAAGTAATTTAGCTTAACAGGGAGTGCGTTGATTTAAATTATTCAATAGATGAAATTGTAATCGCAGGTCTTCATTATCTAGTCTCATTCTATGAATAGTTAGGTTTATTTAAGTTCATAGTTTAAATATATAATATTAATTCACACATTTAAATAAGACTAAAATGGTTATGGGCTAGTGCTTGGTGAACTTTATTAGTTAATTCTTCGTGGGAAAGATACTTTACTTACTCTTTATTACGTGTTGACCGTGTATACTTGCACGCATATATTGATCGATAAAACGACCAACAAGTTTTTGGCGCCGTTGCCGGGGACTTAGCTTAATAAATTTTTCCAACATTAATTTTAATCAAATTGGTCTTAATTTAAACATTTTATTTGTTTTAATTATCTTCTTATATTTCTCTCTTTTCAGGTACCATGGGTGACTTTGCTTATCAATGGCCTTATGCGAATATGCCTCAACCAAAGGACATAAGAACTGAAGGACTCAATGTATTTTCTATATTGTCAGCACAAATTGCAACACTTTCGGAGAGGTTGGATGTTCTTGCAGCCCAACATACTCGAGAGATAGCAGTTACATGTGAATATTGTGCTGGCGAGCATCCGAGTTATCAGTGCAACATCGGGGTTGGACAAGTACAGTTTGGGGGTGATTACCTCAACAACTATGTTGATCCCAATTATGATCAAGGTTGGGGGTATCACCCAGATTATGAATGGAATTGTAACTATCAAGACCAATACTGTGTTTCAAGTCCAACATATCCATCAAATTTCTCAAATCCACCTCCAATGCAACAAGAAGACAATTCAGAGTTGAAGGAATTCATGTTACGGATTATAGCAGAAAAAGAAGAGATGATGATGAGTCAGGAGTTATCAAGCCAAAATCTTAACAGACAGATGGCACAACTCATTAACTCCTCAATGAATGGTCCTCAATACATAGATTTCAAAATTGAACAAGATAATTCAAGATTCGAGGATTTGTGGTTCAAGTTTGTAGCATCGACTGAGGAGAAGATGATTGAGCAAGAGAGGTCAATTAAAAATCTGCAGAATCAGATGGATCAAATATTTGAAGCCTTGAACAATCTCCCTCCAAACAATTGGTGCTATGACATGGACGATGAAACTGATGGAGAGCCAGAAGTGTACATCGTGTTCTCGACTAGTAATCCAGTGAAGGTAATTTGGCTTAACAGGGAGTGCGTTGATTTAAATTATTCAATAGATGAAATTGTAATCTCAGGTCTTCATTATCTAGTCTCATTCTAGGAATAGTTAGGTTTATTTAATTTCATAGTTTAAATATATAATATTAATTCACTCGTTTAGATAAGACTGAAATGGTTATGGGCTAGTGCTTGGTGAACTTTATTAGTTAATTCTCCGTGGGACGATACTTTACTTACTCTTTATTACTTGTTGACCGTGTATACTTGCACGCATATATTGATCGGTAAAACGACCAACAAGTTATTGGCGCTGCTGCCGGGGACTTAGCTTAATAAATTTTTTCCAACATTAATTTCAATCAAATTGATCTTAATTTAAACATTTTTTTTTGTTTTAATTATCTTCTTATATTTCTCTCAGCATCGACTGAGGAGAAGATGATTTAGCAAGAGAGGTCAATTAAAAATCTGCAGAATCAGATGGATCAAATGTTCGAAGCCTTGAACAATCGCCCTCCAAACAATTGGTGCTATGATATGGACGATGAAACTGATGGAGAGCCAGAAGTGTACATGCCACTGAATGAACTGAAAGGAGTGAACATTGAGGAGACAACTGGGGTATGGAAAATGAAGAACATGAGCTGACTTGTATTATACCCCAAGTGCCTTCTCGCCAGAGTTAAAAAATCGATGAACTTTGCACACCCATGTCCCCTTGGTAGTCACATCCAAAGTAAGAATTTCTGCGATTATGAGGCCTCTTACAAACCATGGTGGGCAGAGGAAGAGATAATAGAAGAAGAAAAGCATGTTGAATCTTTCATGCCTCAATGCAAAAATCTATTCACAGATGCAACGGGAGAAGCACCTGTCGATGCAATAGAAATGGAGACATCATGTACAGGAAATATGCTAGGTTATTTCAATTCACAGACTCTTATGATGGGGAACCTACCTGCACACATTGCAGTTCTATTGGATGGAGGGTTCCTAGCTTATTGTAGAGGAATTGGATAGCGGTGTCAAGAAAAGAGTCAAGCTAATTGAATATAACTTAGCGCTTGATGGGAGGCAACCCATTGTTTCTATTTCTACCTTTTAATTATTCTATTTAGATTGTTTTTGTTAGTTCATTTTCATTTTTAATTATGATAGTTTGATTTGTTCTGCATAAGTGCGTTGGTAGCTGAATTTGTATTGGACTATGTTTGAGCATAGTATAGAGAGTATGATGATTAGATGGTCATTTTTGCGTATTCAGTAGTTCATACTTTGACATGGTTAATTGGTGTTTATGCAGGAGAATTGAAAAGAAGTCATCATTGTGTTATGTATTGGAAGATGCATATTGGAATTGCAGGAAGCAGGGTCACACGGTCGTACGATGTATACCTTGAAAACACCTGCTACCATGGCACATATTCTGTAAAAAAAAAAAAAGCACGCATGTCTTGCCAAGCCATGTCTCCATTGAAAAGTAGCGCGGTCGCGCCATAGCTCAATCACAAAAAAAATGCTAACTTTTTAGAATTTCTGACTCAAGCATCCGGACAGTTAGAAGCCCACACTCAGTTTCCAACTATAGAATATCTCAAACTTAGTCATCGCCTGATATACCATCGGATAATGAGGAGGCGAACGGAGATGACATTGCCACTTAGGGGAGTATTCTTTCACTTTTAATTACAATGAAGGCATTGTTTATTTTAAGTTTAGGGGTATTGGGTTGTAGTGAGTAGTTGTTGCATATAGTTAGTTGCATATAGTTTGATTGCATGTTTAAGTTGCATAGTAGGGGTATTTTAGTATCTTTGTAGTTAAATTTTACATGAAATTTTTTGTTTTTAGTTTTCTTTTGTCTTGCTTACTTAATATGTGTTTAGTTGCATAACATTTCATAATCCCAGGCTTTTAGTTAGTTGAATTCTAATTTGGCCAATGATGAAATAGAAATGTGATAGATTTTTGAACTCTGTTGATAACTTAAACTTAGTTATAATTTCATACATGATGTAATCTATACCTCGTTGTTTATGTTACTGCAGTACGACAATGTTCCAATTTGCTTGTTGGTTAAGATTAGCATGCTTGTTCATCGAGAAAAAATATTGTTTTTAATGATAGAATTGTGGAGGAAGTGAGTAATGACTGTGAAGACACTGAAACTCAAGTTTTGGGAACACATGGGTATGCTTGCTTTATAAAAAAAAGATTAGAACAGGAAAAAAAAGAGAAAAAATGAATAATTACCGTGGCTAGTCTTGTTTCGGGGCCTTTGTTACTTGAGTAAGTACGCCCGAGGGGATTGTCTCTACACCTAGCGCCCTAAGGTCTTAATGGTCTGGGAGTCGTTGGTTGAAAACTTGCTACGGGCTAGAACTGTTAGCCTAATGGAATGAGACATTGCACAGTCATGGGAAATATATAAAAAAATAATAATAATAATAATTAATAAACACTATGGGAAAGTGCGAAAATCGCCCTCGTGAGTAAAAATAAAGCATAATAAACCCATTGTTGAACCTTAATTTGTATTGATGTGTTGGAGTAGTTGATGACTCATTGGTATATGCAGTTCTTGATTTAAACTTCAATTTTCTATCTTAAGCAATTTAGCATGTGGTATCTTCATCTTTGTCAAGCTTATCTGTGAACACATCACACACAAACAACATCTTTATAGCAGGTTAGGATTATCTGATTGTATGTCATTATGCCTTTAGCTTAGTTTGATGCTTTGTTCTTGGATCTTGATATCTCTTTGAGGCATATCTTATTGGAATTCTTAACATGGCTGGAAATCTTGAGATTCATTGTCATAGTAGCGTAGCTTGCATAGCATGTAGATTGCATTATGTTGCATTGCTTGAGGGCAAGTAATAGTTCAAGTTTGGGGGTATTTGATAAGTGGGTTATATACCTACTTATTGGATATCAATTTACGAGAACTATGCCCATCTCAAGTACATTTTAGTATGTTTTTAGTTACATTTCGTGATATTTTGCATTGCATGTACTTAGAACTCCTTTGGTGTGAAAGTGCAGGAAATGGCATAACTCAGTGTTTGTTGGTGGCAAGGAAGCTAATGGAGGTATGACACGAGGGTCGAGTGGAGAAAAGGAACTAAGCAGTGGTGGACAAAAGAGCAAAAATGGCATGTCAAATGAACAAGGGTAGCATGGCAAGGAAGTAGCAGCAGCAGCAGACTCAAGACTGCAGATTTGAAGAGTCGCGCGGCCGGGTGGCTACACAGGCTAAAAGACGCGCGCTCGCGCCATCACCTGGACAAAACTTATCTTGCATCACGCTGCTACCGCTACCAGATTTATAAAAGGATCTCATGGCAATGCATCGTCATTATCGATGTTGTTTGACTTTATTTTAAATTGGAAATTGGAAGCGTAACTGAGGGAGGAGTTCAATTAGGGATTATATATTAGAATTATTATCAGTATATATGTAGAGGATATACCACCCCTTGGGTGATCAATAAGCTATCATTATTTTCTTTCTTCTCTTTAATTTCCATATTAGATTAGAGTAGTGATTTTCAGAGTTGATTAGATTGAAGACTTGAAGCAATTGAAAAGCATCAGAGATTCCATCTTGGAGTAGGAGAACAGATTTGCACTTGAATTCTCTACTTTTATCCTCTCTTTGATTCTTATTTGTAATCTTATGCTGTTTATTCAATATGTGGATGATAGATTTGATTCAACTATGATTTAAACTCTATTCTGAGATTGCAATGGATTCTATGGATTAGTTTATTCTGACATACTTCATTATTAACCTTATTGATTGCTATGGGATTGTCTATTAATATTCATGCTTATTTGCTTAGTTGATTGGCCATCAATTACTGTGATAACCCATATGAACTCGAAAGACAAAGTATGGGTTTAGATTTGATCTTGATAGTTTGTGATTGTATGTTCTACATTGTGATGGGATGTATGATTTGTGCTTAGGATAGACATACCGAGGCATCGCTCGTAGTCAATTGAGAACTTGGGCTTAAACTGTGACAACCCGAGAATTTAGAAAAAAATTTAAATATAAATTTATTAATTTAAGGTTCAATATTAGAACCTAGACAAAAAATAAGTTTATGAGTTTGATATTTTTAAGAAGGAATTTTGAGGATTTCAAAATTCTGTGAAGGATTTAGGTGAATTATTCAGGATTAAGTGTATATGTGAATATGTTCTGTGTATATGGTCATTTATGTGTTCAGAATGTGGTTAAGGGTCAAGGGTTGACCAGATAAACGGTATCTGTAACAAACCCTAGGTATATATTAAGAACGTCAACGTTCGGTTAGAAAATCCTAGCGAATTCTAAGAAACCCTAAAAACCGGTTCTGGAAACCCTAATTTCAGTTCCGAGAATCCGAATCCCTAATTATAAAATTTAAAACCCTAATCTGGGAACTTAAAGGATAATTATAATGCTCAAGTGCTATTAGTCATAATATTAATTAGGGAAAAGCTTAATTATTAATAAACCCTAATTTCAAATTTTTATACCCTAATTTATGGATTTGAAACCCTAATTTTAAAATAGGAAAAACCTAAGTGTTAACTTAATAATTTTAATGTTAATTAGAAAATATTAATCCTAATTTTTAAAGTTAAGTAATTAGAAAACCCTAATCTAATTACGAAAATCTAATTTCTAAATTAGAAAATTGTTTTTCTAATTAAAGCCCTAATTCGTGGGTTATAAACCCTAATGACCATTTTGACCCTAATTATTTAATTAGCAATTTTAATTAGGAAATACTAATCCTAATTAGCAAGATTTAAATTATGATTAAGAAATTTTAATATAATTAGAAAATTCTAATTATAATTTAAAAATATTAATTTTCTATTTTTAAATCCTACTTTGGAAATTCTAGAATTATTTTTCTAAACCCTAAACCCTAAAGGGTTCAAACCCTAAACCCTAAGGGTTAGAGAAATTGTCTAAAATGCCATTAAAATTAAATGCTAAAAGACTATTTTGCCCTTTGTTGCATTATTGAAGGTTGCTTGCAAATCTTGCTAATATTTGAGTGGTTAAGCAACCTAGATCAGCCATGTGACTTATATCTATTATACCAGTCGAATTTTTCATATTATAGCATTGCATCAAGTCATTTTTATAGATTAAGAGAGAGAAAATGGTTACTTCCATTTTCTTTTTTCTCCAAGCACTTCTCTCTCTAAAATCCGAAAATGTGGAGTGGGAGAGAGTAAGATACAAAGCTAAGATCATGTGTTAGCATCCCAATATCAGATCACTATGACCAGAATCAAAAATCAAAGCTCAAAAGGTATAAGAACCCTAAATCTTGAAATCTTTGTATTTGATGTTAGATGTTGTTATTTGTTGGTTAAAGTTATGTTAGAGGGTGTCATTTGATGATCTGGGTTGTCAAAACCTAGATCCATATCATTTAGATACTCGAATTTAAAGATTTCTCAAATCTGGAAAACTTGAAAAAGTTGTCTGACAGCCTAATGTCAGGACTTCTAGATCTGTGTGTGTTAGTTGTTTATGGTGTTTTATGTTATGAATCTATAGTATGTCTGTGACACCCCCAAAATAGGTATACAACACCCATTCTGAGTCGTCAAATACATGGTACAGAAACAACTACAACTTTATTAATACAACATAAAAATTGTGAGTTTAAATACAAATATTGTCATCTAGACAATATCCACACTCAAATAAGTCCTCATTTCAATTATTGATACATTATTTTACAAAAATAGTGAGGACTACTAAAATAACTTCTAGAACCATCATTCCATACCCCGACTAGTACTCGCTACATTCTCGCCTCCTGAGAAGAAAAATAGAACAAAAAGGAAGTGGGTGAGCTCAACTAGCCCAGTAAAGAACATTATGACTAAGATAATACAGAACAAATTATCGTTAGTCTTGAACAGGGAAAAATATAATAGAATACAATAGACAACAAGTTTTAAATCAATATTCGCAGCGGAAATAATAATTCATTAGAAGAGTTAAGTAGAGAATGAAATCTACTATCTTCTATATATGAATATAAAAGTTCATCGTCTATCTTTTATCCCTGTAACATAAATCAATATATATTTGGAATCAAATATTCATCTTTGCACTACAGGCCAAAGATATTCATCAATTGGTCATGTTCATCTAAACACTTGTTCATCTTTGCACTACAGGCCAAAGATATTCATCATAAAATCATTCATCTTTGCACTACGTGCCAAAGATATTCAGTTATATCATCATTTAGGACCGAGGATGATAAAATATTTTAAAGAAAACGAATCCAAAGGAAACAAAAAATAAATATTAAGGATTAAGTATTTCAAATATTCCATGTCCAAAAATACCTCATAAATAATCATAGTAGAGTAAAATTCAAGAATGATCAAAACATGGATACAATCAAAGCTAGTATCCAGAATAGATATTTTGGACAAAAGAAGAAAATTTCATTTTTCGGTAAATAGTGTCGTATTTGTTGTAACACCCCCTTCCCGAAAAAGAAAGGGAGGTCACGTGCAAAACACAACAAATCTCAAAATAAGTAAACAGAGCACTAATAACTTCAAAATATTAATAGTGGTGATCCATTAATAAAGTAATAAGTACAATTCTCCTAACTGAGTCAAAATAATTAAAACTTAAAATTCGAATCAACCTAAATGGACAAAGGCAAAACTCTCATCACACTAGCCCTGAATCACCCCTGCAAACCTGCCAGAAGAAAAAAAACACAGCATGAGCCAATTGCCGAGTACGGATACAGATATACAAAAGATATACAGCTGATATACGAAAACAACTAAGACAAAATACTGAACAAAGCCTCAAGTGCAAATACGAACGATAATATAATATCCAAAGATTTGAAAGAAATATATCTGAATCAACATAATTGACGAAACCAATAAAAGAATAAAGAAATAACGAACTGAAGTAACTAACTCAATGACTTGAGCTAAACAGAAACCAACAAAATTAATCCAATAAAATAATAGGCTGAAACAAATGGCTGGAGTTATTTCATACCGAATCAGCTCAGAAATATATCTTACCACACAGGCAAATCAAACTAATGCCACACAAGCAAATCAAAATAATGCCACACAGGCAAGTCAAATGATGCCACACAGACAAGTCAAAATAATGCCACACAGGCAAGTCAAATGATGCCACACATGCAAGTCAAATGATGCCACACAGGCAAATCACACATTGGACCGCGAATCCAAATGTATGCAAATCGGATAGGTGTGTTTGGCACAACATCACCAATCCGCAGAACAAAAAACTAGGGTTAACCCATACGCCTACCACAACAAAACACCAAATGGCTCATTTCCTCCGAAGCCCAAAACGGAGACGCCGTGGAATAATCACACCGCCACGAAAAGTGTCATGCCTCTCGTGCCAAGACGACATGCATGTGTACCCCCACAAGTGGTTATAGCTTAGGTATACCCTACGGTATATTCTAACAAAAACACTGTGCCACAACACATGCGACATAATACCAACAAAAGGGTTCTATATGTACATGTTGAACCAAATCAAATTATAGTCACAAGGTCTCAAAAAGAAGGTAGCAACATGTACCGCTCTAACAATTATCAAAAATAAATACTAAACATGATATCCTAATTCAAAGAGTACAAATATGAGTCATGATATCAACTCCAAAATGAAACTAATATATTTATTTCACAAGAAACAATTATGTGAAATCATAACATAATTTGAAATAAGGAAATAAACGAATAAATTAAATTTAACAAGAGTATCGCTGAAAGAGTACGAAATACATACCTGAATATAATATCGAAATAATTCACCGAACCCAAATATCACATCACTAGGCCTCTTCAATTTGATCTATATAATCACCAAATCAATACAATACTTTAAATTGTATTACTAACTTACAAAGTTTATATTTTTATAAATTCAACCACTTTAATATAAAGGAAGATTTCACTATAGTTGAACTATTTTTATGGAAATGAGTCTGACTCTTACACGAGAGAAAAAAAATCATGCGAAACTCGTAAAAAGTGCACAACCCCCCATAAAAGTTATGATGCATATTTTGTCAATTAGCAAATTAGTGGTAACAATTTCAACAAAACAAATTAATAGCGGATTTTATTTTTTTGAAGCAACAATTTTGTCCATCAACATAACTGGTTTGTTTTCTTTTTAATATTAGTATAAATATATACAATCTATAATATATATATATATATATATATATATATATATATTAATATACAATATAACTTAGTTTATGAACCTTACATGCTCTTCGACACGATAATCAAAAAATAATAATCTTTATTTATCGACCATCATTCATTCACGCGTAATGATAGTATATATATATTTTAAATTATCAAACTATTTAGTTTTATAACATTTGGCTAAAACAAAATATCAATTTCAATTTAAATGAATTATTGGCCAATTACTTAAACTTCTTGACCATGATGCCTTCAACAAAACCAATTTTCAAAAAAAATAAATAAATTAATTAAACTTCCATTTTAAACTTTCAGAATATTACTAATTACCCTAATCATTAGCATATATATATACCCAGGTAGTATACAAAATAATATGAATCATATTCTATTACTAGACTGAACCCCCACTTCCACTTCCGATAATATATCTATAAAAATATATAATACTGCAATAGTAAGACATATCTCTACATATGTATTCTAAACTCTAAAATATGAAACTAATATGATAAACTCTAAAATATGAAACTAATATGATAAGACCCAATAAGTAATGATATACACAAAAGCCAAAATAAAAGAATTGCACCTCTTTTGTTTCTTCAGCAAGTTCACGATCACAACTCCCTCCTTCTCGGTTAAGCGGCCGCCTTTTTTTTTTCTTTCCACCAATTCATAACAAAATATATGTGAGGAAGATTAGGTTTAGTTATTATTTTATTAAATATTAACTCTCCTAATTTAAATAGGATTTATTATTACCCACAAATATAAATTAAACCCAATAAATTTTAAAGCCCAAATTGTACTAAATTAATTTACTCATCACTTAGTAATATTTATTAGCTCATACAAATTAAATAACTAGTTTGACCCAAATAAATGACAAAGTTCAAACAATATATTTTAAGAATATAAATTTAATATTATTTTTTTCGGGATATTACATTACCTCCCCCTTAAAAAGGATTTCGTCCCCGGAATCAAAAGAATGAACGTAGCTAATTATCAAAAGATGCGGATACTCCGCTCGAATAGACTTCTCTATCTCCCAAGTAGCTTCCTGCTCTGAATGATTTTACCACAAGACTTTAACAAAAGGAATTATCTTCCTCAATTTTAATTTAATCAGTTATTTAATTATTAACTAAAAGACTTTAATTTTCCACACAAAACAAGGAAGAAAAGAGGGGGAAAATAATCATTTACCTTTTCAATTTATATATAATTGTATAAAATAAAATCAATTAATATTGAATTATTTAAAAAAATGGGTTATTACATTTGTGAATAGTGTCGTATACGTGAATAGTAACTCCAACACTAAAAGATAGAAATTTCACAAAAAAAATATCATCATGCTTCGTGAATAGTACTCATGAATAGTAACTCGTGAATAGTAACTCATGAATAATAACCCCGACATGAAAAAGTTCCAAATTTGATAAAAAAATTCCAACCAATATTTCGGCATAATGATATTAAAGAAATAATATCATTTTTCTAAAAAAATAATATCCCTTACCTCAGAAAGAATAGTACTTCATTTGGAATATCGGATATAGTCTTTGAAAGAACTTGCACCGTATAGCAATACTCAAAGTACTAGAATACTCACAAAATACGCTCGATATTATAGAGAGAGAGAGAGAAATCTTTAGTTTACGTGTGTTTTTCAATTCTAACCTAAGCACCTATTTATAGGAAATTGCTTAGAACACCAAAGCGTAAAATTTAATATAATATTAATATAATTTTCTTAAACATCCTACGCCCACTTTCTTTGGCAAAACATCACCACACATGTTCCAAAACAACAAAAACGTTTTTCATAAATAAAATAATTAAAATTTCCAAAAATCAATTATTCAGAAATTTCGGAACTTCAATAATTCATAATAAATAACCCTTTTATCAAAAAATTCGAATCTCGCAAATTTTTGTAGGAAATTTAATTCTCTACAACTTTGCGTAAGAAAGTTTTTCTAAATTCCAAATGAAATTGACCAAAAATCCATAAACAGACGATTTTACAAAGCTATAATCAAATTTCAGTCAAGAAATGGGCCCATAGACATGTTTAACATGTTTTAAACAACTTTTACAACAAAAATACTCTTCCTCCATATATACTCATATATCCCACATTCATTGTAAAATATCATCATTATTATATTATAATAATATAATAAAATATTATTTTATCGTAAAAGATAAAATATCGATTTTCAAAGAATTGTCACTTTAAAAATTTTCTCCATCTATATCCACATAAAATGAATATTTTTCTCATCATATAAATCAATAATTAATTATTCACAAATAATATTACAGAATCACAAGATCTTGTGACTGTGCCGCTCCTGGGAAAGAGGGGCTTTCCAATAAGAATTTCTCCCATCTTGGCCGCAATTAGGTGACCAAACCTCTCCTTAGATGTAACTTTCTAGACATTGCCAATAATGTTTTCTAATAATATTATTCAGATAATATGAATTATTGCTTCGATAATGGAAAATCTTGTGTAGTGACAATTATTGAAACAACAAGAATATAAAATATCAACGCAAAGAATTATTGAATCAATAAAATAAAATAATCGAAAAGTAACTCATCGTAACAATTATTGAGTAGTGCCTTCACGTAAGAATCAATAATTGGTGCAATACCATATGCCATCGCGTGCAACAACGCGTATTCATCGTGTTTTAACCACCGGTATTCCAACGATGTTAATTGGTAACAACTACTGCCGTTATTTATAAACAACTTATACTTGTCGTTTTCTTCATCCAATCGCTTTTTCGTTATGGGGCCCACAAAAAGATCGCTACCAATCGTAATTTAATATTCCCCGACAAAGAAGAATATTCCACGACCAAACGAATATTCCCCGACAACAATGAATATTAACCACCTGCTTATTTAAAATATTTGCGCATTTTACCCATAACTAACCACATTAATCAAATCAACCCTTACTATTTCAAAATGATAAATAGAGGAAACTAAATTTCATTTATTAATAATTTGGGATCTTACAATGTCATGTGGTCTTTGTTCTGCAACTTGAATCAGGGTTGTATCGTTTCTAGATCTCATGTTATGATCAGTCAAACAGCGTTGACCGATCACAAGAATGAGCTTCTGGGCAACCCAGAACCCATCTTGATGTCTGACAGTCACTTTGCAGGTCATGGATCTGGCTGATGTTATTATATTGGGTCATGTTGTT
Source organism: Panax ginseng (assembly GCA_020205605.1). NCBI lineage: Eukaryota > Viridiplantae > Streptophyta > Magnoliopsida > Apiales > Araliaceae > Panax > Panax ginseng. Next base: position 94,020,059 of record CM035136.1, on the reverse strand, counting down.
GTTATATTTATATAGACTGACATTAGGACTCTTAATCTATTCCTCTAAAACGCCCAGATCATACATGAAATTGGATTAAAGTAGGGTCAAACTAGCGTTGACCATCACGACCGGAAGGAGATTCTGGATAACCCAGATCTTCAACGAGCGTTTCCTGACAGGTAGTTTGACCGGATTTTATCTAGGCGATTTAGATGAAAGTGGACTTGTATGTTGATTTATATGTGTTCAATGACAGTAGTACTACATGTTTAAACCTTCAGAACACTTAGAGAATGACCAGAGCATATGAATAATCAAGCTCGAAAGTGGTCACTCGAAACTGACTGGGAATCTGGAAAACCCGAAAATCCCAGCAGGCCTCTGACAACAACTTCGCAGGCTTGGTTCTTGCAACGGTGATGCTTAACGACTTAGATAATGGTATATACTTGTAGTACTACATAAATACTACAAGTTTAATGTCTTAGCAAACCCAGAAATCAAAAAGAATACTACAAGTTTGACATAAAGGCTCAAGAACACACCAAGAACACCAATAGCAACGGGTTTGTCGCTATAGGGCCCTTTAGCGACGATTTTATTAATTTTGAATTTCTAATTTTTCGGAAATTATTTAAAAATAGATAAAAATAGTTTTTAATTATTAAAAATACTAAATAAATTCCGAAAAATTATTTTAAAGTCTGAAAAATAGTTTTTAATTATTTTGAGTATATTTCATAAATATTTAATATTTTTGGAATATAAATGATATTTAATTTATTTAATTATAATATTAAATAAATTATTTAAAATGATTTTAATACATGAAAATCATGAAAAATAATATTATGGTAAAAGAAAATATTTTAAGTTATTTTCAAAGACTTTTAATATTTTATGAGGAATTTAATTAATTAATTAATATTAATGATAATTATTTTATTTAATAAATCTATTAAATAAATTGTGGAAAAATAGAATTAATGATTTATAAATCATATAAAAATGATTTAAGTGTTAGAAAAATATTTGAAGTTATAAAATATAACTTTTGATATTTTGTCATGAAAATATTAATATTTTAATATTAAAATCAATTATCGGATAATGAATTTAATTGTTTAAAAATCATGTATATATGATTTTAAGGTATTAAAAATAATTTGATATATTATATAATATTATGTTATGATTTTCATTAATATTTAGTATTAAATAAATATTAATGATAAAAGAATTAAGTGATATTTAATTCATTTAAATATGATATTAATGATTGAAAATTTATGATAAATAGTAATAATTATTTAAAAATTATTACGAGCTTACGAAAAATATTTCGACTGTTAATAAATTATCGTATATAATGGTTAAGTGTTTAGACAGAGTTTAATTGAACTTAAACTCGAAATTTTGTCCGACTAGACCGTCGGGATGTCAGAATTGTGTCGGATTCAAGTTAGATTGAAATAGTTTAATTTAATACCGAGTCTTATGTGTTATAGACTGATAGGGTTATGTGTTATGTGTTTAGGTTATTCTATGTATATCTATATATATAATAGTATTATATTGTGATGATATTATTCTAATATTGGAGATCTATATTACTCATATTAGGTCTTCGGAAAAAGCGTTATAAATTGTGTAGCGGTAATCAACAGTTCAGGCAAGTAAGTTTTTACTTAACTCTACTAAGAGTTGTTTCATTCAGATATGCTTATGGATAATCATTGTTGATTGCCATTGTAGAATTATACTTTGTACATATTGCATGTATAAGTCAGGTATGAAAGGCTGATCACCTCCATTACCGTTCGGTCCAGATATATTTGTTCATGTATAATACTTGTTAAGTCAAAAGTTTGTTCCTTCTAGTTCACAGTTATACTGTTGAGTTATAGCCAGCTTATTATTCAGATTCTTTCAATCATGATATATCGTTAAATTATTGAACTTAAACTTGCTGGGCAATCTTATGCTCACCCTTGTTATATCATGATAAAATATTGCAGACTAAGGCGAATACTTCGGATACAAGGAAAGGTTAAAGACAGTTGCAGCTTAAAGTTAATGTGCGTGATTAGATTTGTAATAGTGTTGTATGATAATAATGTTATGTGTTAGAAAAGTTATGATTTATGTATAAGTTAAGGTTACTCGACCTTGGGGAATAGTGTGTAAAGTTATTGTATAAACAATTTATGTTTATATCTTCCGTAAATAGTAGTAATAGTGTTAGAATGATCGAACCGGATCCGCGGTGATTCGGGACCTCGAATTCGGGGCCCTCACAGTTGGTATCAAAGTTGTTGGTTATAAACCTAGGGTAGTGATACCTTAGACTAATAACCGCAATGATTAGGATAAGATCTAACTCATATAAAGTTAGTCAGTCGGTAAGATTCAAAGACGAATCTCAGTGGGTTATAAAAGATACGGAGTTCCCTAACTCTGATAATAAAGTTAAACCGTAGTAGTGAATAGATAGAGTCTAGAAGACTAAAAGTACAGAGATAGGAGATCGTAAAACAAAATGATCAAGATATAGAAATGAATCATGATATATACGATGAGATCACCCCATGATCTGATAAGGTTATAGTGTGGAGAAGGATCAAGCGAAGGATTGAAAAGTTTACAGCAAGATTGCTGGGTGTCAGTTGTACTATGAAATGGTACAGATTCAGGAAAGGATTATGAATACGGATTAAATGAAATTCGTATGGAGAAGGGAGTTAGGATAATTATTGGAATGTCTGTGTCGCGCTATTTGATATATGCATGTTAAGAGGGTGATTCATTTCTCATGTGTATATCAAATAGATAGGTTATAGGTAGATGATATAAGGTTAAGTACGAGTTCTTAAAACTCATACTTTTGTGACATTCTTGATTCATAGTTATATGAAATGTTTATGAACCCCTCAGCGAATGGACGCCAAAGGTCTTACTTGGACAAGTTCTTAAACTCATATGATTATGGCAAGTAAATGAACTCATAAGTGTGGTTTGACGAACTGGGTATAGTTGTGTGTAAATGGAGTATTAAAGATTTTAGGAACAGATAGATTGTTAAGCAAATGATTATTAGTGGAGACATAAGTTTTCCAAAAGTCCTAGTTATGCTAGACTTCAAAATTTTGACATCAAGCTAAATACGCACTATATGCTTTTAAAAAAAATGTAGACTCATAATCATTTTTGAAACGGTGTAAAGTATAGTCTGTGCTACTTATTTCGGCTAGACGCAAATGATTTGAAATATCAAAATATATTTTCTTTATCACTCATGTACCATGTAACCTGGTGCAGAGATGATAAAAGTTGATAGAGTTATAAATGCAGGAATACTTAGTGTGAATTTGATCTAAAATCGTTGTTTCACTATTGTATGATGTGTTATGACAAAGTCATATAATGACGGCATCCTCAAACGGACTGTTAATACAATACGGCATCATGGCGTCATTTTCAAACTATTTCAAAAATTTTAATTTGCCAACAGGGTTTGGCTACACCTAATTAATTCGATTGAATTGAATTATTGATATGAGTCTATGCTATTTGATTCAGCTAGACCAATGTTTATGAAAATTGTAAGAGTTCTTTGAAAACCTTCCCGAACCAAATTGTTTTGGTGCGGAATCCAATAAGACTGAGGTAAAAGTTTATGCGCCCAAGGCGGATACGAGAAATAGATAAAACAAGTATTCTTGGGCGATCCACAGGCATCTTGGGCTAATCACCCTCTGTGTCTTCAGGGTAAGACGGTAGATGGATGAATTTCCATATAACCTTTGCGAAAATGACAGATAATAGTTTGTAAAACCCCTCAGCACAATTTAAAAATTTTTATTCTTGTAAGAGGTGTATTGGGTTGCATGTGATGATGATAATGAACGGTGTATGGTGTAAGGTGTAAGGTGTAAGGTAAATTTCAGGGACGACATTTTTAGAAGAAGGGGTGAATGTGACAACCCGAGTTTGATTCAGCCATGGAGATTATTTATAGCAGTGATCATTTGATTCAGCCGGAGATGAATGAGGTCTGAGTGAGTTTCCAGGCTTTCTTCTATGTTCTTGACCATGTTATTGGATGCTTCCTTCAAGTCATCTTTCGTGGGCAGATTTGGGAGTGTATCACTGGGTTGAGGATTTTTGAATGGAGGGAATGTTTTCTGGGATTGATCTTGCAAGGAGTAGAGGGAAAGATCAAGATTAAAATATTCATTTGAAGAGGAAGATGGAATATCTTATGGAAGGGCCTGGGTCAGGATGTTTTTTTTGGTGACTCTACAATTTGAGGTGATGACTCTGCAATGGGGCTAGAGTTCGTGATCGTAGAGTTCATAGTTTGAGGGAGCAATATGAAGTTGACTGAATTTGGTTCCTCAGTTACAGAATTTTGGGATTCTACAACTGGAAATTGATTTAGTGGATGAAGTATCACTTCCAACCATCATGGGAATTCATAAAATGGCTAAATGAGGATGATGGCAAGTGATTAACTCTGAAGAGGGTTGGGATAGACAGTACCTCAGGTTTATTCTTTAAGGAAGAGTTGTTGGTAAGTAACTTCTTGGCAAAGGTGAATCTTCCTGGGAATCCATTGGCTAGTACTGAGATGGCTGGATTCTCTTTGAAGCTCCAGAACATATGATCCCAAGAGTTTAGGATTTGGGCTTGATGATATGGCATCATGGGTAGGTAAGAGAACATCTGATTGTAGAGATAGCTTCTATACCCATCTTTGCCCACACCAGTGATCTCAAGATCATCATCATCTTCTTCCTCTTCTCTATTCTCGTTGGAGGATTCCATTATCTCAATGGTCTCTTGATGTTCTTGCACTGTTTCTTCTTCATTTCTGGCAGGGACCTTTTCTTCTGCCATGGAGATATCTTGAGGCTCCCCCTCAACTTGATCATCTTCTTGTAAGCTCAAAAACTCCCCCTCAGCTGGAGCATCTTCTAGAGCTTCAGGCGTCTCCCCCTCAGCTGGTGTATTCTCTATCATGAGAACTTTAGGGATCTCCCCCTCAGCTGGAGCATTGTCCTCTTGACTTGCTCTGGACAGTTCTTCTTTGGAAACTACACTCTTTTCTTCCTTCTTGAGCACTTTTTCATTCTCAAGGATGTATTTCTTGACCAGTTTTCTCCTTGATTTTCTAGGCTGAGCCACAGCCTTAGGACTTTCTTGAACCTCAGTTTTGTCCTATTGGTCAGCCAATATGCTTGATGCAGCCACTTCCTTTCCTGATATGCTTGGTCTGGTCTCTACGATCAGTAGAGACTCTACAATTGAGGAGATGGAAGGCCTTTTGGGTTTGTGGCTAATTTTATTTTTCTTCAGCAGCTAAGATATAGTGGCTCTATCTTCTTCAGCCTCAGTCTGTTGTTGCTTATTTCTCAGGATCCTTAGAGTCTCAATGTCAGAGGACTCTGCTGGTTTATCAGTTGTGGATCCCTGGGGTTCTTCTTCCATCCTAGCCTTAAGCTTCCTCTTGCCCTTACTTTTTTTGACAAGAATAGAGGGTTCTCCTTTGTTTGCTTCTTCTTCTTCTTCGATTTCCTTGACAATAAACATATTTCCTAGAAGGCCTGAGTCCTTCAGATCACCAGTTCTTCCACTGGACTCGGTCATCATGCGAACATACTCAGCTGGGTTCATCTTCCAATTTCCAAACAATTTTTGGGTTATTCGTCTGTTTGGGTTGATAACTTCTCCTTCTTCATCCCCAATTTTGTCACCCAGGGCAGACTATAGAATGATACTTATGAATCGCTTGTATAGCATCTTTTGAGGGCTTTTTGACTTCTTTGAGTTGGTAATCCACTTCCCAATCCATTCAAGCAATAGGGCTCCATAGTTGAGTTGTATTCCATAACACATGGCAGTCATGAGCTTGAGTTGTACTTCATTCTGAGTCATGACTGAGCTCTTGCAAGATATACATTTCCCAACAATATCATCTAGAAATTCATACCTCTGTGGAAACTCCTTCTTCTTGTATCCTTTCACAGAGGGGAGTTTCTTGTGATGCATTCTTCTAAGTCCCTCTTGGAAGTCTACGCTATCTATGACTGGATGTCCTTCATTTTTGAGACCTAGGGCGAGGTTGATGTCTTCGGCCTTCAGTCTGATTTCCACTTCCCTTACTCTCATAGTGATGGTGTCGTTTTCAAACACACCATTCCTGGTGAATTCTTTCACTAACATGGGATAGATAAATGTATTTGTGCTCAAGGCTTCTTCGAGACCCACCTTCTTCAATAAGGCCAGAGTCTTGTGGAATTTGGGTTCAGCTATTTTGAACTCATCAAAATAGAGTCTGTAGCCGAAGATTAAACTGGAAGTCGCCATTATTTTTATTGCTGGAAATGAGATTTGACTGAGCTTTCTTCTAATTTAAGGTTTTTGCTTTGGGAGAGGATGAGAGAGATTATATTTTGAACTTATGATTTTCAAAAATACGATTTTAAAGAGTACATGTAACTTCCCTCTCTCCATTTTTCTTAGTGGGACAGGTGTCGACTTTTGCTTGGCTCTATGATTTTGACTAATAAGGATTGTACTGATTTTCCCTTGACTCCTGCAGAGCTGATGTGTCCTTAGGGAAGACTATGATCGTTGAGGTAGTCTTGTGATCGTTGAGTCTGCTTTGTATTTGTCGAGTCTGAGTTACGATCGTCAAGTCTGTTCAACATTCATCGTTTCTGAGCTACGATCATCGAGTCTGTCCAGCATTCGTCGTGTCTGAGCTACGATCGTCGAGTCTGATCGGATCCTTGTGATGAGTTTTTGACATAGAATTCTTTTAAGGTAACTCAGGAAGGGCCAACCTCTTGGAGTGAGTCAAGGGTTAGGTTTGTTCCTGAGGCGCTTATCAGAGGGATTGCTTTGTTTTGAAGCTTATCATCACAGGATGCATTCTTGCTTTGTTGATGGGGCTTTTGTCATCGTTAAGTCTGCACTACGATGGTTAAGTCTTTGCTACGATCGTTGAGGTAGTTTTGTCTCTTCAGCTCTATGATCGTGGACTTCCCTTGATCATGTCTACAATTTTGAGTTTAGCCTTTGTATCTGTTATGGTTAGCACAATCTAGAGCATATATTTTATGGTTATAGATTTAGCATGCCTAGTTCACTTGTTAATTTATTAAATCAAAATTCATCTAGAGGTTTTGTAAAAACATCAGCAAGTTGATTTTCAGTAGGGATATATTGTAAAGATATAGTCCATTTTGCACATGATCCCTAATGAAGTGATACCTTATTTCTATATGCTTAGTCCGAGAATGCATAACAGAATTATGAGTTATTGTTATGGCACTTGTGTTATCACAGTGAATGGGAATGGATTTGAAATCAAACCCATAATCAGCTAGCTGATTTTTCATCCATAGGATCTGAGCACAAAGAATGCCAAAGAAAGAATGTATTCAAACTTTCTGCGGTTGAAGTAGACACTGAGTTTTGCTTTTTGCTAAACCAGGACACAAGTCTGTTTCCTAGCAATTGACAGGTGCCACTGGTATTCTTTCTATCTATTTTGTAGCCTGCAAAATTTGTATCTGTGTATCTAGTCAGTTCAAATGAGGATTCCTTGGGGTACCAAAGCCCCAGGTAAAGTGCACCCTTGAGATACCTGAAAATCCTCTTTACAGCAGATACGTGAGATTCTTTAGGGTTATCCTGAAATCTAGCATATATGCATGTTGCAAACATTATGTCTGTTCTATTGGCAGTTAGATATAAAAAAGAGCCTATCATACCTCTGTATTGAGTTATATCAATACTTTTACCTTTTTCATCTTTGTTAAGTTTGGTTGTAGGAGCAATTGGGGTTTTCATGGGAGAGGCTGATTCCATGTCATACTTCATGAGTGGTCTTTGATGTACTTGGCTTTGTTTATGAAGATTCCTTCATCAGTCTACTTTACTTGTAGTCCAAGGAAGAAATTCAGCTCACCCATCATGCTCATTTCAAACTTGCTCTGCATTAGCTTGGAGAATCTCTGGCATAACTTTTCATCAGTAGAACCAAAAATAATATCATCAACATATATTTGAACTAATAAGACTTTATCTTTATGCTTTCTAAGAAATAATGGGGTATCTACTCTACCTCTAGTGAACCCATTTTCAATCAAGAAGTTAGTTAGTGTTTCATACCATGCTCTAGGTGCTTGTTTAAGACCATATAAGGCTTTGTCTAATCTATAAACATAATTGGAAAGAGATGGATTGATGAAACCCGGAGGTTGCTCTACATAAACTTCTTCTTGGAGTTCTCCATTTAGGAATGCACTTTTGACATCCATCTGAAAGACTTTGAACTTCATGTGAGCAGCAAAGGCGAGAAAGATTCTGATGGCTTCTAGTCTGGCAACTGGAGCAAATGTCTCATCGTAGTCAATGCCTTCTTCTTGAGAGTAGCCCTTTACCACTAATCTTGCCTTGTTCCTGGTTATAACCCCATCTTCATCCATTTTGTTTCTGAAGACCCACTTGGTTCCAATGACAGGATGACTCTTTGATCTTGGTACCAATCTCCATACTTTGCTTCGTTCAAATTGATTGAGTTCTTCATGCATGGCTTCTATCCAGCTGGAGTCTATTTTCTTTGGTTCCATTTGTGATAGAAAGCTTAGATAAAAGCATTCATTTTGGGTGGCAGCTCTTGTTTTGACTCTAGCACTCGGATCTCTAATGATTAGATCTTGAGTGTGATCTCTGGCCCATCTGTTTCTGGTTGGGACATCTGTCCTGATGCCTTCTTGTCTTAAGTCTTGAAGATCTATTTCTTCTTCTTGGTGTGGAGGTTCGTTGTTTTCTATAGACCTCTCTACGATCTCATTTTCTTGCTCAATGATTTCACTATTTGGCACTACGATCGTAGTGTTGAGCTCGACGACTTCATTCGTAGTGTCTGCATTATCGGTCGTAGTGTCTTGAAGCACTGTATTATCTAAGTCTATTTCATCAAAGGTGATGTGAATCGAGACTTTAACACTCAGTGTCTTCTTGTTGAACACTTTGTAGGCCTTACTGTCTGTGGCATATCCAGGAAAGATTCCTTCATCTGACTTGGGCTGAAATTTTGTCAGGTAGTGCTTTCCATTATTGAGAATGTAGCATGCACAGCCGAAAACATGAAAGTAGCTGACACTTGGCTTTCTTCTTTTCCACAGTTCGTAAGGCATCTTCTTGATCGTAGAGTGTATCAGTGATCTGTTCTGCGTGTAGCATGTAGTGTTGACAGCTTTTGTCCAGAAGTATTCAGGTAGATGAGCTGCTACTAGTAGAGTTCTTCCAGCCTCTATCAAGGTTCTGTTCTTTCTTTCAGCTACTCCATTTTGTTGAGGAGTTCATGGGTTTGAGAAGTTATGGTGATGCCATTATGCATGCGTAATCGGTCCATTTCTGAGAAGTCAAATTCTCTTCTATGATCATTCCTTATGGCCTTGATTTTCTCTCCTTTCTCATTCATCACCAGTCTGAACATCTTGATTAATTGGGAGCTCGTTTCATCTTTTGAAGTTAGGAAGAATACCCATGTGAATCTGGTATAGTCGTCGACTATAACTAGAGAGTATCTTTTTCCTCTGAGACTAGTTATTGGAATTGGCCCAAATAGATCCATGTGGAGAAACTCTAAGGACTTGTCGATAGAGTTGGTAGTTTTGCTCTTAAATGAGCTTCTGGTTTACTTTCCAAGCTGATAGGCATTGCATGGCCTTTCCTTTACGAAGTTTAACTTAGGTAGGCCAGCAACGAGATCTTTTGATGTTAGTTTGGACATGCTTTTGAAGTTTAAGTGGGACAACCGTCTATGCCATAGCCAGCTCATTTCTTCATATGCTTTTGCTAGAAAACATATTGTCTCGTCTGAGCTTAGTTGACCAAGATTCACTGTGTAGACATTTCCTTCTCTTGTCCCGGTTAGCTTTACAGCAGATGTCTTCAAATCTCTGACTTGACATTGGTTGTTGAGGAATGTTACTTGATGACCCTTGTCGTAGAGTTCGCTGATGCTTAGAAGGTTTTGTTGGAGACCTTCCACATATGTTACTTTGCTGAAAGATACTGCACCATTACCAGCAGAGTCGTATCCTCTTGTCTTCCCCGAGCCGTTGTCTCTAAAGATGACTGAGGGACCCTCCTTTTCTATGTAGTTAGATAGGAGGGCTTTGTTCCCTGTCATGTGCCTTGAGCATCCACTGTCCAGATACCATGTTGTGATCGTGGAGCTCTTTTCCTGTCAAAACATTGAACCTTCATTTTGGTACCCATATTTGCATGGGTCCTTCTTTGTTAATGCCTTTGGGGAACCAAATCTATTTAATCGTGGGTCTCACATGCATGGAATTAAAATAACACTTGGTAGCCTTGTGACCATATTTATTGCATATAAAACATCTAGTATGATGCATGCCTGTGTGTATGATGATTCATCCTCCATTTGGACTTGTGTGATTCTTTAGTTGTCCTTTTGTTAAACTGATTCTCATTCTTCCACGTGTCCTTGGAGTTCATAAATAGTGATGAGTGTGCCTTACCTCTACTGTACCTTCCCAGTTGATTCGTAGAGTTGGTCTTGCTTGACTCTACGATTCTTCGAGGTTGGCGAGTAGAGGTTAGGTTACTCTTCTCTTTTATGAAGCCCATGCCAGCATGAGATCCTTTACTCCTTTGAGTGTGAATGGAAAGCATGAAACAGGGTTGAACCTGGTTCTTCCTTCATACATGCGGATTTCACAAAGGTAATGCTTCTACTAAAACTTGAGGCATTACTAGTGCTAGTTTCCTTTGTCTTTTCCACACATGGCTCTAAGATGGATTCCCCAAAGCCTAAGCACTGTTACATCAAATGTACTTCTCTCACTAGAGGCGAGGAGTCCATGGATGATGAGGATTTGTTCCATGTAGAGATAGTCTTTTCTAGTTGCTCAATTTTAGAGGTTAGATTAGACTCTCTTTTTGTGCATTGAGTTTATTTATGCATTTTAATATCTCATTCTCAGCCTCAAGCTTGGAGAGAAGGTTAGTACTTAGAAGGGTTGTTTCAAGCTCTTCTTGAACTTTCTTCTTCTCCTCTTGAAGAAGTGAATGATCCTTAGACAAAACTTTGAACCACTTCATGTATTGATGTAGATCAGTGGTTATGCCATGCAGTGCAGTTCTTAAATCATTTATGTCTACATCAGGTGAGTTGAAGTTAAATATCTCATCGAGACTTACATCATGTATGTTGAAATTTTGTATGTTCTTTCCATGTTTGGCCATTAGGCATAGATTAGCCATTTGTGGTTCTTCATCATCTTTGGAGTCAGGATTAGAGTCATTGTCTGAATCACTCCATGATCCTCCAGCTACCAGGCCTTTGTCTTTCTTCTAAGGCCTTTTGTTGCCTTTGTATTCCTTCTTTGCATGTGATTTCTTCTTTAGTTCTTCTCTAAGAGGTTTGTTGCAGTTGGCAATGAAGTGGCTAGGCTTCTTGCAGTTGTAGCATAGATCATTCATTTGCTCCTGGCTGCTGTAATTGCTGACCTTCTTTGGCTTGCTGGTTTTGCCTTGACGCATGAACCTTCTTAGTCTTCATGGGCCCCAAATTCTTAAATAGATCTTTCCAATGCCATCCCCGACTTTCAGCTTTACAAATTTATCCTTGATGGTGGCTTCTCCCTCCGGATTCGCTTGGTATGTTCACTACAAACATTCAATTGAAAAAGCCTCAAAAGAATGAATCTACATTTATATATATATTCCAAAACAAATACTACTATTCCCGGTACTACCATTCTTTATAACTAATTACATTTGTTCTTGTCATAATATCAAATATTATCATTACAAACCTATATATTATTACATAGGTACGCTACATGTTCGCTTTAGCCTTCACTTTATCCTTGTCGAATCCTTTGGTCATATCGCCTAAGCTTCTGCAATCATATGGTTCAAGCAAGTGTGAGCATAACAAGCTCAAAGAAGTACAACAATTTCATTTTTAAAAGCATGCTTGAAACATAGGAATCGATATCTTCATAAGCTGGATGATAGTTACGAAGTACTATCAATAATTCAAAATAGCTTTCCTTTTCCTTCAAAACATTTTGCAATAACAATATTCAGTAAATCATCAATTCTAGTTCAAGACGTGAACGTCTTATAGTTTCTTTGAAAAGGACAACCCGATACGAAGTCCGTAAGTCCGGCATATCTTACGAGCACTTCTAGGTGATCAGCCTATAGTACTCTATGTTGATCAACACTACATCCATTAAACGTGTGTACGTTTAAGTTGTGGCAACCTCACGTGCCCATCGAATACTCGATGAAAAAATACATTTGTTTATTCATATTCAGCTTACCTTGAATCCGCACCAATTAGTTGGCGTGGGATAAGAGTTAGCAATTCTATATTGAAAGACTTGTAAACAGCTCAATCAATCTATCAAAATTAGTCTAGTCGAGTTAAAAACCGCATCGACTCTTTCTTTAAAAACCATACATGCATCTCATAATGTGAATCATTTGAAAACCTGGCTAACACGAAGGTTAGACAAGCGTTTAAAAAAAACTTGCCTTCAGTGTCTGCTATAGTATAATTATGTTTCCCTTTGAGAACTTATGGTCTCTACAACACATAACCACATAACATACCACATGAGGACATGAATGAACATACATAGTTCCTAAAGAATCTTACCCTACTTCTCAATCTAATCCCGTAATAGATTTGTTATTTATTGGTTCCGACTTTCCGTCATTCTTTACATCATTCTTACCAACTTCGTTCTCTTAGCTTAAATTATTTCATTAATACAACTCGGTTCAAGTTAATTATCCTTCTTCACGGGTTACTAATGTCCTTACGTTATTTAATCAAAACTCGATCGTCATTGATTAAGTACGCTTATTGCATACCATTTGCGTTCATCTTCAATTGACTTACTTTAACTCTAAGTGATCACACTTAAGGTTTAGTTATGACTTAACAATATTTTATTAAGTCCCTTAGTTCATTGCTAAAATATTTCTCTTCATACTCTATTTGTAACCATTCTTGTTTGCTTTATGTTTTAAAATTGGTGCACTGCATGCTTTTATTACTGACTGGATGTCATGGTATGCATGCACACCACTATTGTTCAAAAAACCGGACTCGGCTGCCCGCTACAAGTCTGAGTCTTTGTTTTATATATCGTGCTGCGGCGTGACTCTCCAGGGGTTGATGGTCACTTTGGCGCTGCGGCGTGACTTACTTTGCCTTGGTGGCAGCACATGCATTTTCAAGACCGTAAAAATTTTTAACAGTTAACTTTTTATGTGAGATTCCCGACCTCATAACTTCTTCGTTATAAGTCCAAATTGGCTCGTTCAAGAGCCTACGGTTCACAAATTACGTACTCTATGCGTTCATGCAAGAATTTTATCTATTTGACTTTGTTTGCTAAAAATTCACCTATTAGTCCATTTTTAACGAAAATGATAAACGTTCGTGAACGTTCAATGCTCGTTTCTTCGTTCTAAGTCGGAATCCGGCCATTTTCGAGTCCGCAACTCTATAATGCCAAATACGACTTGTCTCCATTGAAAACCAACGTTTCCAAGCTCAATATCAAAATTCGACTTCCATTACGAGAATTTCACGAATTCGACGATTGTCGTCTAATCGTTTGAATTCCGGCGAAACTTCGTTACTTGAGATTTTTAAACCGATTCGATTGGATTCAATCCATTATACTAACATCTTGACACCCATACTTTATTAACTTATATTCATGATAAGTTATTACCTATTCTTGATGACTTTTGCAACTTATTAAAGTATAAAATACTTATATTTCCATTTCATGACTTATGTCTTATTTTCATATGACTTATTAATGAGTTAAGTCCTTTAATCATTATTCTTACATCTTATTAATCATAATAATTTTATTAATGTAAACATGTTACAAATTCTAACAAGTTCTTATACTTTCATTATTGTTCTTCACAAGTTCGTAACTTAAATGATTCCGAATAACTTATTCATGATTTATACGACTTATTAAGACTTAAGCCTTTTGGTTTATCATTCCTTAACACACTAGTTCTACCAATACCCCCTTCTCTAACAATGGAAGAGAAAGAGAATCAAGGATTAAGGTTGCTTACCCTTTGATGATCACTTGCTAAACCTCAATCTTCTTCTTGCTTCTTGCTTAATAAGAACTCTAGCTTCTCTAGCTTTTTCTCTCAAGCCATTAACCTATAACTTGTTGTGGAAAATCTAATAATAGAAGTCTAACTTTATAAGTGCTTATTCTCTCAACCAAATAAGCTCTCAACTTATGTGTTTATTGGATGAAAAACTAACAACCAACAAATGAAAACAAAGCTTGCTATTTATAGGATTTCTAAGGTTAGGGTAGTTTGGTCATTAGGCCATCCCACCTCCTTAATCACCTTTATTATTCCTAACTTAAGGCTTAAGTAAACTTGGCCTCCAAAAGTCTACTTTCTCACCACAACACTTGGTCACCACACTTACTTAATCATTAAGTATACTTGATTATCACATTAATCACTTTGTGTGCTCACCACACTTACTTAGCCTCTAAGTTTGCTTGATCATCACCTTGGATCATCCATGGGTTGCTCCATGGTTCTAAACCATTGGATACTTACTTGGGCTTAGGTTAATTAAATTAACTAACTACTTAATCATTTTGGGCTTAAATTTTATTTTACTTTGGGCTTGTAATTAAACAATCACTTGGGCTTGACCATTAAACTCACATTGGACTTAACCATTCAAACATATCATATTAATCTTTAATATTTCTTACACAATCCTACTAATTCATTTCTTTTGGCTTAAAGCCTTATAACATATATTATACATATAATTCTCAGTATTCTAACTCGTATACTAATTCCACATATACGACATACCATTATTCATACGTACTCAGTATAATAATCATATAGTATTCAGTATTCCTTACCTCGTACAATACCTACGTATTATACAATCATCGCTTAATTCATTAATCACATTTCCTTTCCTTCTCGTAAATCATTTTCCTTAAACGTTAGGTTTTAAGTCCACAAAGTAAAATATTACATTTTCCATAACTCAAATATTATTGGATATTCCATCTCACCTCGATATTCTATCATTACGTATTTCTCGGAAGTTCAAAAATAATTCCGAAAGCGAAATGCGTGAATAGTGTTTTTTCAAAAAAATTCTAAAAAGCTTTTATTTTCGTCTTGAAAATTCAAACACTTTAATTCTACCACGTAGCCAAAATCCTACGATGTTCTGACATTTCTAGGTCAGAGAACGACGTTCGATTAGCTTGCTTCATAAATAATCAATTAAATTCATTTAATAAAAATAAAAATTTAATTCTCAAAAATCCAATTTTCTCGGGCGTTACATTCTTCCCTCCTTATAAGGATTCTGTCCCCATAATCTCGCTAATAATACCTACACCACAGAGGATAATTTTCCTTTATTTTAAATCTCTAGTTCCCACAATTCTTTTTTTTCGACATTGGGGTTCTTCCATTTCATCTTCATCGAAGGTATTACCTTTTCACACATGACTTATCACTTCCTGTTAACAATTTGGGTTGGAAGTTAAACACTTACTAACACATTTCGCTATCTTTATATCATCTCGCTTATCCTTTTAACTTAAACTTATATGGAACTCAAATTCCTCCCTCAAAATAAGACTATACTTAGTCTTCTACTTATCTGCATCATCTTCTTCATTCACTTGTATCTCCTCGTTACCTAATTGTACTTAATTTGACTCGGTCCATTATTGTGGATTGAGTCTATGTTTTGAATAACATTTCTATCGTTTCATTCCGTAATTTAAATTCTAACTCCATTCCCGCCATCTCCGTTGTTAACTCCTTCTGAGTTGCTAACATCGATAGCTTTTCCTTACCCTTCATACTTAACGCGTCGGTTTCTACGTTTACCTTCCTTGAATGATATAAGATATCCCAATCCTCTCTCTACTACATATTCAACTCCTTCTGTGTGGAGATATATCTCAGACTCTTAGAGTCCTTGTATATCTGACTTTTCTACCCGTATAATTACTATCTTCAGATTTTTAATTCAAAAACTATAACTGCCAATTCTAGATCATAAGTAGGATAGACCTCCTCATAATCCTCTAACTGGCGTGATGCATACACAATGACATTACCATGCTATAAGAGCACGCAATCATGTCATCTATGCAAACATCGAGATACACTACAAAATTCCCCGTATCATCTGATAAAGACAATACAGATGCCACCATTAACCTTTCTCTTAAATCCTGAGGCACTAATGGTACCTCCTCTTTCTTTCTACTTCCAACCGACTATACCCCGTACACAAATCTATCTTTAAAAAAATTCTTTACCCCTCTCAACTGACCAAATAGATCATCAATCTTGGGCCATGGTATTTATTATTAACTGCTAACTTATTCCTCCTACGATAGTCGATATATGCAATAAGTAACGACTCCTCCTCTTCCTTAACACCAACCTAACTTGCGTCATGGTTCGACAATAATAATGTCGCGGTATTTTATTACCGTAAATTACTACCTTAGATTTTCTTGAGAAAACTAAAGGTTCACACTTTTCTTATAACATTTTATTATAGTTCTATGGTTAATCAACCCATTCATACCGAGAAATTTCCTCAAATCCTCTCGACATTAATCTAAACTTATCTACCGATACTTGCTTACTTCTATTATTCATGAAACCATTTCCACGAATATAATTAATGAAAATTAATCCCTCCTCCTCTATCTTAATGTTTTAAAGGTATTTATAATCCTTCCGCATGACTCCTAGATAAGTCTTTCCACATGTCTTACACACCTCGATCCTTCACTTAGGATCCCTTGTCCCACTTCAAAGATTCCCGAGTTAAAAATTTATGTCTCTTTGCATACCGCCACTACCATTCTCTACCTTGGTTCCTCCTCTCTCTCTTGCTCTCATCTTTTCCCTCTTTGTGGTATTGAGTCTACAACTCACTATCACCTTATGCTATAATCACCTTCTCCGTAATGATCCCATAGAAAACACTCTAGATCACCAAAATCCCACTATAGAGCTAGGGTTTGGGTCCTGCTCAACCTACGAGCCTTCACCTCCTCCTGTCCACTTGATGTGAAACAAACCTTTCCAATTCATTTGAATTTGGTCGCGTCTTGGGAAATATCATATCCCTTGCTTAAGTTCTAAGAATTCAATCTCTATCCTCCTCACATATTTGTAGGAAATAATTCTCAAAGAAAACCTTCTTGAATTGTTTCCATTCTACCACATCTCTGTTCTAACCCCACCACGGTGAGCCTTCTACCAAAAGTTGGCTTCACTCTTCCTCGTAAGTAAGTCAAAAGAAAACTTTTGCATCTCACCTACGCTTGTAATAACAAACGCCTTCTCTATTTCTTTTACCCCAGATGGGCTCGATTGGGTCCGTCGTTCCTTTGAACTCCATGGGACCTATGCTTTTAAACTCTTTAAAGGTAATCGTTCTAGCTACCTTAGGTTTCATGGGTACTCTACCCCTGGTTTGGGTAAATGCAAATAGTTAATAACTTAACGAACTCTTGCATAGGGTTGTTTTGTCCCCATTAATTATCATTATGTGATTCCGCTTCCTTATTACGTTATCTTCTCCTGGCGACATTTTTAGATTAAATAAAAAAATCATTATTATCTATTTACTTACTTCATTATTAATCGCCACATACCAAATCGCATCATAACAAATCATTTCCATGAAAACTTCATTATATTCATATGCTTCTTCATAGTTTGAAACTATTTACAATTTGTTTTCATAGACAAAAGCTATTACATTTTCTATCCCGTAATTGAACTTCACAAAAGTTGGGATTTACAAAAAGACTACCCTTTAAAAGAGGGTTTTACGTCACTACACATATACTTATAACTTTAAATTTCTAATAATGCATAATAGCGTCCTCGTGCTTCTCATTCACAATTGCCACTATCGCATCCCGACTAATAGTATGACGGGTTTGTCCTGACTCATTGGAATAACAAGCAACTCTCAGCTTGAAATCCTTATGAGCACTCTCATGGATGTAGGATATCCGTGCTATCTTCTAATCCTTCTCCCCTAGTTCTTCACGAAGCCCATCGGCCTCTTCTTATAATTCTCTAGCCTTATTTATCATAAGCACCTTCTTTATCATGTGCTCTAACTCAAAATCATTCTGCAGACATCTTAGCTTCATGGAGATAACTAATCTCTTCACTCGATTCTCGCATAACCTGCACTCAATTGCACATTCTTGTTGGCCACTACCAGATACAATGCTTCCATTGCATCTGGAGGTGATGACTCAATGTAGGTACCACCCGTAGTAACCAATGTTACCTCTCTTTCTTCCTCCATATCATTCATCATACTAAGGTATGACGATATATCCATCTCTCCCTCTAGAGTAGTCTTCCTCGGAAAAGTACTCCTCTGCCTCCGACTCCGCTAGAATCACTAATGGTACCTCCGCCACCGGCATGAGTAGTAGCTCTCTACTCTACTCACTCACAAGCTCTTTGCTCACCGCGCGTATATCTCTATACCTCAAGCTATCGATCGACATCCTACAATAACACATATAATGTTGATTAGTACATAACACACAATAGTATAACCACGAATCACATTTAATTTATTTAGGGTTACTTTCCATCTTTTAAATCTTTTGGTAATGAGTTTCCTCAATACCTTATTAACTCATTCGACTTAAGTAAAGCTCGAGTTTACTTCCTTCGGACTTTTCTTCCTTAACGAGGTTATTAGCCTAAGGTTCTTCCCCCCTTAAGTTTTATAACCTAATGCTTTGATACCAACCTGTGACGCCCCCAAATTCGGGTCTCTTTCAACCAGACAGATGGTGCTCCACGGTGCTACAGTTCACACAAATATTCAATTGAAAAATCCTCAAAAGAACGAATCTGTCTTATATATATTCCAAAACAATACTACCATTCCCCAGGTTCTTTATAACCATTACATTTGTTCTTGTCATAATATCAAATATTATCATTACAAACCTATACTATTACATAGGTACGCTACAAGTTCGCTTTAGCCTTCACTTTATCCTTATCAAATCCTTTGGTCATATCATCTAAGCTACAATCATATAGTTCAAGCAAGTGTGAGCATAACAAGCTCAGCAAGTACAACAATTTCATTTTTAAAAGCATGCTTGAAACATAGGAATCATATATCTTCAATATCTGGATGATAGTTACGAAGTACTATCAATAATTCAAAATAGCTTTCCTTTTCCTTCAAAATATTTTGCAATAACAATATTCATCAATCATCAATTCTAGTTCAAGACGTGAACGTCTTATAGTTTCTTTGAAAAGGACAACCCAAGATCAAGTCCGTAAGTCCAACATATCTTACGAGCACTTCTAGGTGATCAACTATATAGACTCTATATGTTGATCAACACTACATCCATTAAACGTGTATACGTTTAAGTTGTGGCAACCTCACGTGCCCATCGAATACTCGATGAAAATACATTTGTTTATTCATATTCAAAGCTTACCTTGAATCCGTACCAATTAGTTGGCGTGGATAACGTTAAAAATTCTATATTGAAAGACTTGTAAATAGTTCAATCAATCTATCAAGATTAGTCTAGCCGAGCTAAAACGGCATCGACTCTTTCTTTAAAATCATACATGTATCTCATAATGTGAATCATTTGAAAACCTGGCTAACACGAAGGTTAGACAAGCATTTAAGAAAAACTTACCTTCAGCGTCTGCTATAGTATAATTACGTTTCCCTTTGAGTCCTTACGGCCTCTACAACACATAACCACATAACATACCACATCAGGTAATGAATGAACATACATAGTTCCTAAAGAATCTTACCCTACTTCTCAATCTAATCCCGTATTAGATTTGTTATTTATTGGTTCCGACTTTCCGTCATTCTTTACATCATTCTTACCAATTTCATTCTCTTAACGTAAATTATTTCATTAATATAACTCTGTTCAAGTTAATTATCCTTCCTCACGGCTTACTAACGTCCTTACGTTATTTAATCGAAACTCGATCGTCATTGATTAAGTATGCTTATTGCATACCGTTTGCGTTCATCTTCAATTGACTTACTTTAACTCTAAGTGATCACACTTGAGGTTTAGTTATGACTTAACAATATTTTATTAAGTCCCTTAGTTCATTGCTAAACAATTTCTCTTCATACTCTATTTGTAACCATTCTTGTTTGCCTATGTTTTAAAAATTTGGTATTAAACGCAGCACTATATTACCTCAGATGTCGCTATTTGCTGTGGCATCACCACTTATTGTTCAAAAACTTGGACTTCGGCCATGCCATCGAAGTCTCTGTGTTTATATATTGCATGGCGTGACTCTCTAGGGGTTGATGGTCACTTTGGCCTGCACAGGGCGTGACTTGCTTTTTCCTTGATCAGCCATGCATGCACCAAGATTTCAACACCCGAAAAATTTTTAACAGTTAACTTTTTATGTGAGATTCCCGGCCTCATAACTTCTTCGTTATAAGTCCAAATTAACTCATTCAAGAGCCTACGGTTCATAAATTACGTACTCTATGCGTTCATGCTAGAATTTTATCTATTTGACTTCGTTTGCTAAAAATTCACCTATTAGTCCATTTTTAACGAAAACGATAAACGTTCATGAACGTTCAATTCTCGTTTCTTCGTTCTAAGTCGGAATCTGGGTATTTTTAAGTTCGCAACTCTATAATGCCAAATAAGACTTGTCTCCAATGAAAACCAACGTTTCCAAGCTCAATATCAAAATTCGACTTCCATTCAGAGAATTTCACGAATTCGACGATTGTCGTCTAATCGTGTGAATTCCGGCGAAACTTCGTTACTTGAGATTTTTAAACAATTTCACTTAGAATCAATCCATTATACTATCATCTTGACACCCATACTTTATTAACTTATATTCATGATAAGTTATTACCTATTCTTGATGATTTTTGCAACTTATTAAAGTATAAAATACTTATATTTCCATTTCATGACTTATGTCTTATTTTTATATGACTTATTAATGAGTTAAGTCCTTTAATCATTATTCTTACATCTTATTAATCATACTAATTTTATTAATGTAAACATGTTACAAATTCTAACAAGTTCTTATACTTTCATTATTGTTCTTCACAAGTTCGTAACTTAAATGATTACGAATAGCTTATTCATGATTTATACGGCTTATTAAGACTTAAGCCTTTTGGTTTATCATTCCTTAACACACTAGTTCTACCAATACCCCCTTCTCTAACAATCGAAGAGAAAGAGAATCAAGGATTAAGGTTGCTTACCCTTTGATGATCACTTGCTAAACCTCAATCTTCTTTTTTTGCTTCTTGCTTAATAAGAACTCTAGCTTCTCTAGCTTTTTCTCTCAAGCCATTAAGCTATAAGTTGTTATGGAAAATCTAATAATAGAAGTCTAACTTTATAAGTGCTTATTCTCTCAACCAAATAAGCTCTCAACTTATGTGTTTATTGGATGAAAACTAACAACAACAAAAATGGAAAGCAAAGCTTGCTATTTATAGGATTTCTAAGGTTAGGGTAGTTTGGTCATTAAGGCCATCCCACCTCCTTAATCACCTCCTTACTATTCCTAACTTAAGGCTTAAGTAAACTTGCTTTCCACTAAGTCTTACTTGCTCACAACACAACACTTGGTCACTTGCTCCCCACACTTTTTGCTTAATCATTAAGTATACTTGATTATCACATTAATCACTTTGTGTGCTCACCACACTTACTTAGCCTCTAAGTTTGCTTGATCATCACCTTGGATCATCCATGGTTTGCTCCATGGTTCCATCTCACCCATTGGATCTTACTTTGGGCTTAGGTTAATTAAATTAACTTCTAACTTAATCATTTGGGCTTGCACATTATTTTACTTTGGGCTTGTAATTAAACAATCATTGGGCTTGTTTATTAAAACTCACACGGCTTCACTTAACCATTCCATCATATTGGGCTTAATAATACTTAACAAATCCTACCAATTCCTTTCTTTTTTGCTTAAAGCCTTATAACATATATTATACCTATAATTCTCGTATTCTAACTTCGTATACTAATTCCACATATCGACATACCATTATTCATACGTGCTCGTATAATACCTCATATAGTATTCAGTATTCCTTACCTCGTCTAATACCTACGTATTATACAATCATCGCTTAATTCATTAATCACATTTCCTTTCCTTCTCGTAAATCATTTTCCTTAAATGTTAGGTTTTAAGTCCACAGGTGAAATATTACGTTTTCCATAACTGAAATATTATTGGATATTCCATCTCACCTCGATATTCTATCATTACGTATTTCTCGGAAGTTCAAAAATAATTCCCGAGCAGAAATGCGTGAATAGTGTTTTTCAAAAAAATTCTCGGAAAGCTTTTATTTTCGTCTTGGAAATTCAAACACTTTAATTCTACCATGTAGCCAAAATCCTACGATGTTCTGACATTCCTAGGTCAGAGAACGACGTTCGATTAGCTAGCTCCATAAATTATCAATTAAATTCATTTAATAAAAAAAAATAAAAAATTTAATTCTCAAAAATCCAATTTTCTGCTTCTTCAATACGCTTCTTTGTTGCATACTAAGGATATTTCTTATGACTTTGGGATGGTGTGAGTCTTTGCAACGTTTAGAATCCATTCCTCTTATGTTGGAATCTGTCTCCACACAAATCATGAGGCTCGACGTTTTACGACACAAGATGGATGATACTCTACTGATGTAGATCATGGTACTCTCGATTCGGATCATGGCACTCTCGATTCGGATCATTGGTACTCTCTGATTCGGATCGTGGTGCTTTGTCATATGGTGCACGGTGCGATCTTTATCGACCAAGAGCACTACGATTTCTCTTAAACCTTTTGCACACTACGATCTTTGCTTGCTTGAGTTGTAAACTCTACATTTCCAGAAACACCCTACGATCTACGAGTTGGCTCGGCAAGCGTTGGGACCACTTTCTACGATTTTTTCGAAGAGGCCCTTCAAAAAAAGCACACTACGATCTTTGAAGCTCTACGTTTACGCCTTGACTTCTGCAATGTTGATCAGATTTATACACTACGAATTCTTCGAAGCCTATCTATTATATCTTAAGATCAACCTAACAGCTTTGATCTTTCTAACTATACATTCATTTTCAGAATGATACACGTTAAGAGCTTAGATTAACATAATAAATTTGATCTATCACTAAGTCCTTATACATATATTCCTTGAAGGACTTTACAACTAATCATGAGCATATACATTTAAAACATCAAATCATAATATACATTCTCCCAACAAGTTTTGTTCAATTATTGCTACAGTAATTGTTGCATAGTATCTCACGTTATTTGATTCAATTATTGTCGATATTTTATATATTATTAAATCAATAATTGAGATGACAGAATTATTAATATTATTATTTGCAATATTGGCAATGTCTAGAAGTTCTGTCAAGGAGAGGTTTGGTCGACTAATTGCTTGGCATGATGGGGAGAAATCCTTATTGAAAGCCCCTCTTTCCTAGAACGACCTGGTTGTTAAATATTGCGAATTATAATAAAGATGATAAATGTTGTTAAAAATATAGAGTTAATTTTTATGAAGTATTTGATGTAATTTTTGCATATTATTTGGATCCCCACTTACTCATTTTTCAAAATAGTCAGGAGAAAGTTATCTCAGTTTTTGTTATATATATATATATATATGATGCTGGATCAAGTCCGGACTCCCGGACCGGACCAAAATCCGGACCTTATTTTTTTTTTGCTTTTTTTTAAAACAACTAAAAAAAATAAAAAATAGTTTATGGAATTGAAATTTTTCTATAATACAGTGTTTTGGGTGTGATTTGGGTACGTATAACAAAACATGTATGTACAGTCTGTGTAGATTGTAACACCATTTTTTGGTATAGGTATTCAAATCATGCCCAAAACATTGTATTATGGAAAAATTTCAGTTCCATAAAATATTAAAAAAAAAATTAGTTGTTTTAAAAAAAAGCAAAAAAAAAAAAAAATTGGGTCCATTTTTTATCGAATCCGGAGTCCAACCACGATCCATTACGATATATATATATATATATATATATATATATATATATATATATATATATATATATATATATATATATATGATGATGAAAGTTACTTTGGGGGTGAGGATTAATGTTGGTCACGGGTGGGTGAAATTTTTCCTTTTAAGCATGTGGTATATAAATAAATATATATTATATGTTTTTGTTTTGTTTTATTGAGAAATTCAATCGACGAAGGAAGTCCGTGACTTGCATTTTAAATCCGTGAGTTTTTTTTTCTCTTAACAGTACTCCTTCCATTCTCCTATAAATAGGATGTTTAGTTATAATACAAAATCACACCAGAATCAGAGAATTCTTCTTCTATAATATTGAGCATATTTCTTTCGAGTTTTAGAAAGCTTTGAGTGTAGAAAATAGTGAAAGTTTTCTTCAAGAATATCCCCGCTATACCAGTTGGAATACTCTTCTTTTCAAGGTAAGGGATGTTATTTTTGTTCAATATTCGCTTGAAATAATA
This sequence comes from Panax ginseng, assembly GCA_020205605.1. Lineage (NCBI taxonomy): Eukaryota > Viridiplantae > Streptophyta > Magnoliopsida > Apiales > Araliaceae > Panax > Panax ginseng. Next base: position 93,995,351 of record CM035136.1, on the reverse strand, counting down.
TTTTCTTCCATACTCTATAGTATATAAGTAATATTATTCCGTTTCAGATTTCGAATTCTATACTCATTTTGTTAAAGTTTTTCCTTCTAAACTCCATGAAATTAGTAGAATATCCTTGATATTTGCGCTTCATCCAGTATCGTATCTTTTCATGGAAATATTATTCTGAGCATTCTTGATAAGTTTTAACTTTTTCATGCTGGAGTACTATTCACAGGGTTACTATTCCTGAAGTACTATTCACGGGGTACTATTCATTCGAGTACTATTCACCCGGAGTACTATTCATGATAACAATTGATTCATTTTTTGTCCAAATTATTTTTGGTACAATATTATTCTTTAATTTTACTCCACAAAGCAGTATCATGTTGATAATTTGGACGTTATTGATTTCTGGATAAATTAAATTATAAATCTTTAAAATTTTATCCTTGAACTTGTTTTATTGAAATCTTATATCATTTTCATCATCCTCATGTTTATATTATGTTGAAAGTCATATGTGGCTCAGAGTAGTGCATAATTGTGTTAGTTCGATGAGGCACAATAGATCTAGAAGGGGGTTGAATAGATCCTTTTAATTTCAAATACTTTTCTCTTTTATTTTGTATTGCTATTACATTAGCAGATGAAAAACATAAGAATCTTTTCAAGCACAGCGGAATAAGTAAAAGATCCCCTTCATTGATATATTCATAATCAAACATACATTGTTCATAGAGTTAGTTTGGTTGTAAGTAGTTAAAGCATACATAGCAGTTATAGTAGTTATAGTACATAATGTAAATGACATAATGTAAAAGACACAAGGGGTTTTAAGTGGTTCAGAGACTCAAGCTCTAATCCATTCTTCTTACTTTCAACTAGCGAGGATTTCCACTAAGGAAGGGCGGCACCTTGAATCACTAAGATTCCTTGAGGCCAAGGCAACCTTGGGACTTGATTCACTAAGAACTCTTCAAGGCCCGCTGACCTTGGAACTCCTCTAGTTTCTAGGAACTCTTCAAGCCCAGCAGAGCTTGAAACTTCATTTAGTCCCTCCGGACAAGGACCCCTCGAGTCCACAGCTTCAGAGTTGTTTGTTTGTTTGTTTGTTGGAGTTGGTCTTTGTTTTGCTAAGATGTCTTCATGCTCTCTGAACATCTTACATGCTTAGCGACTTGGCGTGATCATCCTTGAAGTGCGGTTGAGTGTTGCATGATGCTCAACTTCTTCAGTTACTCAACCACTTCGGATGACCCCTTGATGACTTCCTTGAAGATCGTTCCTCTTGATACACGATGGTTGCACATGATGGGTTTCTAAGATGACTGTAAGCTCTTCTGCTAGGTACTTAGAAACTTTCTCATACTTGCCACCATGATGACGTTTGTGATCTCCCTTCTTGATATTTGATGTCTTCTCATGATGGACTTGCTAAGATGACTGTGAGCTCTTCTCTATGGTACTTAGAGTCTTCCCATGATGGACACCAAGATGACATGATGCTCTTCTTTCTCTCGGCAGTTCATAACACTCTTCTAGTAGTAGAACTCTCACTTCTACATTGTAGAACTCTTTTTTACTTCTTTCTTTGTCTGACTCTAAGTGTTCTTGATGGATCGTAGAGTGAGCCTACGGACTCACTATTTCACATGGTTTAGAACAGTCCACCGTTACTCCAAACTCGGCAACTCTAGCAACCTTCGATCTCTGAAGCTCTAGCAGATTTATACTCCTTCCCAATCCTTCCGTTTGAAAGTAGCCGTTGAAAGCTATTCAAACATCTTCACAGATCTCGAGTTGCTTGAGGTAGACTGTTGATGTGACATGTCATACTTTATCTGACATTGCAGTCTACTGTTTCACCTACCCATTAGAGATGTCACTTTAATGTCTTGGGCAGGTTGAAGACTTTATTTCCTCCTTCTGATTTCTCGATCAGAGGTTGTCCTTTTGCATCAATGCTCTCAATAAGCACTTGTCCGAATATTACCCTTCAGATTGAACCATTGCCAATGCTTCAGTCTTCAGCTACTCTACGATTCTGATGCATGTCTTCGAGGACCTGATCGTAGTGTCTTGTTGAGTGTTGCTCATTGACTGGTAGAGTTAACACTACGATCTTGAAGAGTGTTGATTGGATCTCCAATGTTGAACACCTCTTCCTTCTATTGTGTAGTGCTTCAACACTTTTGTATGCTTCGACTGTTCTCAGATACCGATGGTCTAACTCCTTGCTCTGGTCCCCTCTGAATAGAAAGACACTTCAGATTTGTGGCGCGTCCAGCTCGCTTTCTCCTTGTGATCTCCCGTTCACTTATTAGCAATGGACTGATCCTACGCTTAATCACTTTAGCCTTGTTCTTCAGAGACTAACCAGTATCTTAGTTCACTTTCCATCAAATCATTCTTTGTTTGGCAAACACTACGATCTCGGTTGCTTCCAAGATCGTTGTCTTTTGTTCACTTGACAGCTACTGCACTTACTGACTTTCCTTAGTCAGTTACTGAAGTCTTCTTCTGATCTCCTTGTGGAAGACTTCATCTCGAATGGCTTCACAACTCAATCTTGATGCTGATTGGGTTGGTGCTTAGATCTTAGCTTAGCTTGCCATGCCATTCGTTGAGTGCTCTCTGGTTCCCTTGGTGGGATGTATCTTTGCGGTTACTAACGGAGGCTTTGTTCCTTTGGATATTACAGGAGTGCTCATTAGTTGAGAATCGTATTTGCTTTCTACGATTACGCGCTTGGCATTGTGAGCACATTACATTGAGGTCGTAGTTACGCACTCTACGATTGACTTGGTGTCACGGAACACTACGACTTGAGGATCGAGATCTTGACACTCTATGATTTACGTCTTTGTGCTCGATGTCTTCATCGATATTTCTCGACTACGATCTCTGCATATTATCAATAGACTCTACGACTCGAGTGTAGTCTACGATCCTTGACTTGGCTTTGGCATCGATGAACTCTCGACTCAGAGTGTAGTCTACGTTTACGACTTGGCTTGGCGGATGTTGATCTCTCGTTACGAACATGACTTCCTCGCACTTCCTCGGCGGACTTGGTCACGAGGAAGTTCTACTCGACACACTATGATCCTTCCTCGTCTCTCCTGGCAGTCTACGAACCGAGATCTATTATCTTGCATGACTACGATTACTACCTCGGCGACTCTCGAGTTCTCCTTGACTCTCCTGGAAGACTACGATTTCTGGTGTAGTGCTCGACGATTAGACAAGCCTATCTATTACATCATAAGATCAACCTAACATGCTTGATCTTTCTATATTTATAGTCCTTGTACATCATTTCTTTTTAAGGACTTTACAAAGCTGTTTTGCTTATGTAGGATCAACCTAACATACTTGATCAATTCATTCTAAGTCCTTATACACATGTTTTTATTATCTATCAAAGGACTTTACAACTTTTCTTAATGCAAGCATACTTGCATATTATTCATTCATATATATATATCATAATCAAATCATATGTAAATAGGAATATCATTCACATGCTTATTCTTGACAATCTCCCCCTATTTGATTATGACAAAAATAATAAGTGCATATGCATGTTATGAATGAATCTTATATACAGTGAGCAACTGTATTTCTAAAACAGATAAATCATGAATGTCATTTATAAAGATATGGCAATTTATACATTAAGACATTTTACATCCTGGATCCAGAACATACCTAACTAGTTAGAGATGTACCTCTTTGGCTCCATGTATGTTTCTAGGATGTCTGTTGATCAGCTATTCATCTGTTTGTTCTTCTTGCTCTTGCTCCCCCTGGGAAGATGACCTTCTGTCTTTGCTTATCTCCCCTTCAGCATCTTTCTGAACATGCTCCCCCTCAGACTCTGCGATTATGTGATCATCATCTTTTGGCTCCCCCTCAGATGATGACTCTGCCTCTTCTTCTGCTGTCAGCTTCTTTGACTTCTTCTCTCCTATCCCTCTGCTCTTCTTTGAGTGCCTCTTGCTCCTCTTGCTCTTCCTCTTTCTCTCCCTCTTTTTCTCTCCCTTTTTGTCATTAATCATTTGTGAGAGCTGCTCCATGTTGGACATAAGCTGCTCCATTAGGTAGGAGGAGTTGGCAACTTCAAACTTGAGTTCCTGTTGGCCTAGCTAGAGTTTCACTGAGAAAGACTGCTTTAGGTCGTCAATCTTGTCAGAGAGGGCTTGGATTTGCTCTTCATTGGCCTTCTGAACTCGTAGAGCTTCTACCTTTTGATCTTGTATAGCCTTCTAATAGATGTTATCTCTCTCTTGGAGTTTGAGAGATACATCAGCCATAGCAGCTTGAAGTTTGTTCTGGAATGAATTATCTCCTACTTCATGCAACGACTTCTGACTCTTGATGACTAGAGATATTTTCTCACTTAGTTCATCGTAACTCTTGATGAGTTCCTGCTCCAAAATAGTTTGATCCTCTTGTTGGGCAGCTTCGAGTTGAGTATCAGATTGAACTCTACGATTTTCATTCTTGGACAGATTTTTGAAAGCTTGGAGAATCTGAACAATCGTTGAGTACCAATTACTGGTTGAGGATGAGGGAATGTCGAGATAGCGCGTGTTTGGGGTTTTTGGAAGCTTGATTTTGAATTTGAGCAGTCTCGGTAGAGTGACCCGGACTCTACGATCACCTCCTTTGTCATGTTCCTTCTTCCTTGAGAGTCCACTCTCTCTACGATCGTAGGGGATATAGTGATTTCCAGCATGTCGATAGACTTTGAAGTGGGGCTGGTTTGTGATCATCTTTGTAGCAAAACTTTTTACCCTTGGGAAGTTTTGTGCTACCAGCTCCATGCTTGGATAGTGAGAGTAGCACCAGCTGAGGTAGCTTCCATCTCCTTCAGTATGGGCCTTTAGCCATGGCATCCACTTGAAGAACCATCTCATCAGCAAGTCGACAGGATTATAGAGAATGGTCGAGCAGTCTAGCTCCATGTTGTTCCAGTTTTTAGCTATGTCAAAGGTAGTCATTGTTACTACCTTGAGTTGTTCATTTCCATAGTTCACCCATCTTTCTAGTGGAGCTTCTAGTAGTTCATTTGAGACTTCCATCACTATTCTTCTGTTAAATCTTGCTGGTGAGAGGACAGGATAGAGTTCTGGCTCCTCTTTTCAGAATTGGAATCATTCTCCATTTCTTCTTTATCGAAGCCTGAACCATCTTGATCACTTCCAGCAGTGAATTCTACTTGCTGCATTTCATTTCCAGAACCTTCTTCAGCAAGATCTTCCTCTGATTCATCTTCTTCATTGATGGTCCTATCCTTAGCACTTTTTTCTTGTGATACAGACTCATCATCACTTAATTCAATGATGGCATTTGATTGATCACTGCTCCTTTTGGAGGAAAACTTGGCTTGCAGTCTGTAGCTCTTCATTCTTCTTGGAGGTTCAGTTTTGGGGGAGTTAGACTCTTCTTCTTCTTCAGACTCTGACTCCTCTGGTTCAATAGACAACCTTCCTTGTGGTTCAGCACTGGCAGTGGCAGTCCCTTCTTCTGTCAACTCATCACCCTTTGAGTCATTTTGAGGGCTTTCAGGATTGGAAGGGGCTCGTTCTTCTTCTTTAGAATCAACATCATTTGACCCATTATCTGGGCTTGTTGGGGCAGTTGCATTTGGGGATGTAGTTGGGTCATCTTGAATCTATTCTTCATCATTAGAGTGAATGCTTTGAGGATTAGCCGCAGGGCTTGAGCATTCCTCTTCATCAGCAGATGCTGAATTTTCATTCATTAATCCAGCTTCACCTTCACTTCTTTGGATTTGGTGCATGAGACTCACTTCGGACTTGACATCTCATCTCTTTTCTTCTGCGACTCTACGTCCTTCTCTTCATCAGATGTACTATTTTGGGAAGTTGAGGCTGGTTTGTTTTCCACCTTAGCTTCTTGCTGAATGGGCCTTGAAGTAACTTTTACTTCTTCTTCTTTTTGTTGTTTCAAAGTGATTAGGACTTTTCTTCTTTATCCTTGTCCTTGGAGGAGAGACTCCTTGGTGGGGCCTTGGTTTTCTTCACACCTCTGGATTTCTTTTTTGGGTGGTGTGTGGTTCTTTGTTGAGTACAGGATCATCGGACTCGAGCTTTCTTCCTCTTATTTTCCTCTTCTTTGCGAGAGGCCTTCTTGCTTTGCTCCAGTTGTCGGTAGTCGGTTCTCCTTGGGTTTCTTCTTCCAATTCACAAATAATTGTGGAGACATCACTTTGTGAACATTCAAAGGCTCTCCTCATCATCCTTGATCTTCCTCCTAGCTTCTTCTTCATCACAATACTCGGTGATCTACCATGAAACACCTTAGTCGGGGGGTTTTTCGGTGGACTTCTTCAACTCGACTTTTTCTACCCACTTGGAGATTTGATCGAACAAGATAGCTCCAAAGTTGATTTGTTTCTTGAACTATTCTTGACATTATCTTCAACTGTTGGTGGTCAAGAATTAACGTATGTGTCATATGCGATATCCTTGCACGATATGCATTTTCAACTATTTGACAAAGAACTTCGTACTCTTGAGAAACTCCTTCTTCTTCATGTCTTTCGGACTAGGGTTTCTTTGGTACCCCATGATCTCCTTTGCTTGTTCCAGATCAACATCATCAAGGCTCTTGGGTCCTTGGTTAGGAAAACCTAGGCATTGATTGAGGTCGAAAGATTTCGACTTTAGAGACCCGACCTTTGACCTTGGTAGAAAGGGTTCTGGAGTTTATGGAGGCATTTGAGTAGAACTTTTTAACCAGGTCAACGTATACTCGAGTGCTAGCCTCAACGCATTCTGAGAATCCAGCTTTCTTCACAAGTTCGAGAATGTCTCTGAACTTCTTTTCGGATTTCTCAAACGACTTGGTTAGAAATTTGAATGCCGGTGATTACTCATGATTTTTTCCATTTTAGTAGTTCGAAGAATGTGGGTATTTGATTCAGAGAGGTTTATAAGAGATGGCTAATTGTGATTTGATAAAGCTCTGGAGTGTTAATCTGTTCTGGCTCTTAAGAGGATTTTAGGGTTTGAAAATGGGAGGGAGAAAGGTTCGATAGCTTTTGATAACTGTCTGCTAATTTGAATTTGTCTTTATGGCAGTTCCTTCTAACTCTGCATAACCAGTGATGTGTCAACCAACCATTGGTTTCACGATGCCCAGTAATGAGCTGTAACTCCCCATAACTTTTCAGTTAGATATTTCCTTTTAGAATAGTAGACGTTTAAACGATGTGGCTTTAACCATTGACCTTTTGATTAGTAGAGTAGCATGGTAAGGCAGCTATGGACTCTACAATTTCCTTTGTTAACTCAACGATCAACTTTTGAGAGATGCTGCAGTGGATGACTTTGACTTTTATCCTCATTTTGATGCAACATAGTTTGATCATTGATATTTTTGAACTTATCTCCTCATTTTGAATGGTTGAGCAATTGTCTCATTTTCCAGGCTCCTTGTGAACTGGAGTACCCTTTGGTAGGACTACGATCTTCGAGTTGTCTTCTACGATCGTTGAGGTTGCACTGCGATCATGGAGTTCTCTTCAACCTAGACTCTACAATCGTTGACTGATTTGGTCCTTGAGATGAATTTGATCAAGCAATTCTTCTGGGTTAAGGTAGCTCAGGAAGGGCCAACCTCTTAGAGTGAGCTAAGGGTCAGGTTTGTCCCTGAGGCGCTTTCCAGATGAAATACTTTAGAAATGATTTGCAATGATATCTCATTTGACCTTTTCTGGTGGGGAGGTTCTCTACCAACTTTGGACAATTTCATTTGCTATAATTGTGGTGTCCTCTTGCTTCTACACTGCGATCAGATGTTTGATCGTAGGCACTCCACGATTTTGATTTGGGTGGCTGAAAGGTTATCGGTGAAACGCGTTTGAGAGCGTTCCTCTTGACTATGGATCTTCATTTGGTTCATCAGCCACAAAGTTTTGGGACTCTGTAGCTGGTACATTTCTTTATAGTATAACTCAGTGTTATTGTTTCTCAACAGATCACTACTCCCCATGGTTGATGTTGTCTTTCCAGATAGATGTGATTCCCTTTACTTTAGGTTCATATGAAGGCAGCCTCGCATATCTCCTTCTGACTAGAATCACAATTATCACTTAGATCTCCTTATATCGTAGACATGGATATTTTCAAGACTGATCACTCTACGATCTTTTGACAGCACTACGAATGTAGTCTTCTTTGACAGTCTTGTGTTTGTGAGGTTCTGCTTTCGTAATGAATTCCTCTTGACTGAAGCTCAATGATCCTCTATGGTGAGCTTCCTTGAGGATTCTTTTCATATAGCATGCCTTTCTTGATTTGAGCATATATGACCCTTTTCATCTTTGGTTGCATGACCTGCTCCCATATACAGATTTGCAGCCATGTGAGCTTTACTCATATTAGCTCAATGGGTCTTCACGGACAGGCTTGGACATATAGAAATTTTATCAGAATCACTTTTGAGCAGTCCTTAGCCTTCTGCTAGTTGAGTCTTCTTGACTGAAGTCTCCTGCTTCAGCATTCCTTAGTGTGGTCAGACAGACCAAGTACCTGCAGGTTTAAATATATTTCTATTTTTGGTACCCATAATTAAATGGGTCATGCTAGGTTAGTTTTCTAAACCCCTGTTCCTCTTATATTTGGATAATCATCACATTTATCACCAACAACATATTCAGGCATAAAAATAGTTTTAGATAATACATTTTGATATGCATGAAGGTGAGTGTGTGTAAGGTTTGACATTTAATAACACACTCTTTATCTATGATGGTTTCATCATTTGTTGGGTTATGTTCACAATGTTTAATTGTTCACAGAGTGAAAATCATTTCTACGATTTAGGAGTATCTAGTTGATTCATGGAGGTGATCAGTTTCTAAATATCATCAAGATACTTTTTTAGAACTGATCATACTGTGTGTGTTATAAAACACTTAGAGCTAGGATTTGTACATACATACTAACCCACCAGCAAGGATTACTTCACATAGAATTAATTTAACCTGTGATGCTCTTATAACCCATTTCAGGTTTCCTTCAAGGTGTCATCTTCAACCTAAAACTTGGATGGAGTGAAAGTTTATAGACATTTGAGTTTTCATCCTCAGGGTACTTTCTCTCTTCACCTTTTTAGGTAGATTATGCTTGCCAGAATACTGTTATGGTTCATAAGAAGGTGCATTAATGATGTACAAGATAAGTAGGATTTACACCTACTTATGGAGTACCAATTCATGCGAACTATGCCCATCTCAAGTACATTTTAGTCTGTTTTAGCTGCATTTTATGTTAATTTGCATTTCGCATACTTAAAACTCCTTTTGGTGAATAAGTGCAGGAATCGGCCTATTTTGGTGGTGTTATTGAGCACAAGGCTAATGGATGCTTGAGACGAGGCAAAAGATAGGATGTGCATGGCTAGGATTGAGTGGAGCATGGATGGACAAGCATGGATATACATAGGACATTTTAGTAGCAGCAGCAACATTGCAGAACCAAGCTCAGGAGTAGGATCGAGACAAGAATCGCAAGCTGCAAGCCAGCGCGTGACAAAGAGAGCTTGGAGCGCCGCCAAAGACGAAAGTACCCACCTAAACCAGGAAACCTACTGCAAGTTGTGCGGCCACGAGAAGGATAAGCCCAGGGGAGCCTTGGCGAAGAGATCGGTTTGACAGACAAACTTACTACAAGTCTCATGACCAGCGAGAATATCAAGTTGGAGGATAGCTTGCCTTGTATGCGAGGTCCAAGTCATTGACTTGTTTTATTTTATTTCCAATTTTTAAGGGATGTAATTGATTTAAAATGATTCCTGACTGGTGTCAGGGGTATCACTTGACATTTTATTAAGTTTTTCACGTATCTTTACATTGTAATTAGGGTTTACTCTCTGGGGGAGATTCCAACATAGAAGGAGGCCACAACTCCACTTTTCTACTCCTTCTTAGGATTTTCTACCAGAGTGGATTATTATTATTAGTTTTTTTGGATTCTTATGAGGATCTGAATATTGATTTATATTCAGCAATTGGGTTTGATAGTTTTATCTTTCATCTTTCAATTGTCGTTTATTGACCATGTTTAGATTTGATCCCATAATGGCTTTTGCTTCAGTCATGAACTAAACTCCATTATGGGATTCTAACGGATTTTAATATGTAGTTTGATTGCATGCTTAAATGCTGGTTTATTTTGCATATCATATGGGATGTCTATCATGATTGTTTTACATGTATGAATGATTGATCACCATTCGTTTCAATATTTGTATGAAATTAACAATGAACATGCAAATATGGACTGTAATCATGATAGTATACGTATATAGGGTTGTGTTATATGGCTTATGTATTTCGTGAACTAGATAGACATATACTGTTTCACCGTATAAGTTAGAATAAGGGCTTGAACTTAAAATCAATATAGTTGCAATTTCATATAGACATATAGTGATTTTGGTTATATTGATGATTACATAGAGTCTATCATCTGTGGATGTTGTGTAAGTAGGTCTTAGTGCATTGAAAAATGGCTAATACTCTTTTAGTGCTCTTGGCTACTTTCCTGTGATATGTGAGCAAGGCATGCATGATAGTGGCAATTGAATGAAGTATTAAATGAAGTTAGGGTCCCATTAGTTCCAATATCATTTATTCCGTTGTTATTATTTTTTTAGTTGTTATTTGCTAATCGAGAACAACCCAAGTTTAATCATTAGTTTGAGCATATAAATATAGTGATGCAATTAATGAATAGTAATCTTAGTTGAACAACTTTCTCTGTGGGATCGATACTTTACTTGCTCTATATTACTTGTTGACGCATGTATGCTTACATGAGTTAGAGCTCTTTTGTTAAGACTAAAAAAAAGAGGCAACAAGTTTTTGGCGCCGTTGCCGGGGAAAGGCGTTTAATTTAGTATTATTATCATTAGTTTTAAGCTATATTGTATGACTTAGACAATTTCTAGTCTTATCTCATTTCAGTTTTTTTTTTGTTTCAGAAACTTGGATAAATTTTTATGCGCACGCGGTCAACCAACCCCGATTTAACACCTATTCAGGATAACATAAACGGGAGAGGCTGGAAAGCGGGTGTACGTAGAAATTTACAAGAACAGTTGGAAAACACGACAGCTAACATGGCAGCCGAGGCACAAGGAGAAGAGCAAAGAGAGGAGCATAGAGCTCTGAAGGAGTATTCCATGCCCAATATTAATGGACTACAGTCTAGCATAGTCAGACCAGCGATAGCAACAAATACATTCGAGATAAAAACTGGCACTATTCAAATGGTGCAGAATATAGTTCAGTTTGGGGGTGTTGCTACAGATGATCCGAATGAACACCTGTTAAGTTTCATCGAAATTTGTGATACATTCAGATACAACGGTGTGACGGAGGATGCTATTAGACTAAGGTTGTTCCCGTTCTCATTAAGGGATAACTACATGGGAGGATTTAGCACAGAAATTCTTAGCTAAGTTCTTCCCAATGGCTAAGACTGCAAAGATGAGGACAGCTATCTCTTAGTTTGAGCAACAACAGAGCGAGTCATTATATGAAGCATGGGAGAGATACAAAGAAATGCTGAGAAAGTGCCCACATTACGGTATGCCAGATTGGATGGTAATCAACACGTTTTATAATGGATTGGGAGTATCTTCCAACCCGAATCGATGATGGTGCTATAAAAGACCAAGGTCAATTTCGAACAGCATAACATTCATACATTCATTCAATTGAAAAGTCTCAAAGAACTAACATAACTTCTATATATTTAAAGTAATATTTACATTTCCCAAGTTCTATACCAAGCATAAAGGTTCTTTGTCATAATATCGCTTAAATTACAACAATAGACCTATACTATTACAAGACATTACAACTTAGTAATCATTTTAGCTTTTCCTTTATCTTTTTCGATCCTTCTGGACGCTTTACTCTTAGTCGCATTCATATGGTTCAAGCAAGAGTGAGCATAACTAGCTCAAAGTAGTATAACAATTTAATAACAACATGCTTGACACATACAAATCGTATATCTTCGATAATCGAATAATAGTTATGAAGTACTATTGATAATTCAAAATAGCACTTCATCTTTTCTTTCAAAATGTTTTACAATAACAACAATATTTAGTAAAACATTCACTCCTACGTAGACCTCGAGTATTCATTCTTTATTGAAAAGGACAACCCTAAGCAAGTCCGTAAGTCTGATATCACTTACGAGCACTTCTAGGTGATCAACCTATTGTACTCTATGTTGATCAACACTACATCCATTAAACGTATGCACGCTTAAGCATTTGGCAACCTCACGCGTCTCGCTGCTTTTACCGACAAAACATTTGTTTAACATTTCACTTTTTTGAAAACCATATCAAGTAGTTGATAAAAGATAACAACATTTGATAATACATGAATAGATTATCAATACATCAAGTCTAAACCAAAGGAATTGGCTTCAACTTCAACATACTTCAATTCATGCGAAAGAATACATGAAACTCTCAAAAACTTGTTCGATTGAATCGAGACAAGAGTTAGAATACTTGCCTTTAGCGGCTCTGCTACGGTATTTTAACTTTATGTTCAAGTCGCTCAAGTCTCTACAATACATGATCACATAATGCCTTACATTAGGTCACATATAATCAAGTATGTATATGACTATATCATACCCTTCATTTCATTCTAATTGTGTATTAGATTCAGTTACTATTCGTTCCGATTTGTCATTATGCTTGCATTATATTTGACTAGGTTATCTCAACCTTTATATTACATCCTTAAGGTTTAACAAAGTTTAAACAATGTTACATTACCTTCCTTAAGTTATGTTTACTTCCATTTCTTTTCTTTTGTACTTAGAAACTTTCATTACTATCTTTGTTCTCGAGAGACCATCATGCGCATGCACGCCAGATTTTATACTTACATCTCAAGGTCATGCAATGAGCTTAGCTTAATGCCATTGTCCCTGACTTGATGCCATGGCGCGAGTCCTTATTTAATGGGCATGCATGCGCGCCCACACCTAGAGGATTTTTATCATCGTTTCATGAATATCATGGCCGCCCACTTACTATTGAACTAAGGTTCACGCTGCATGAACTCTCAGTAGAGGGCTTTCTACATCGCTCTTCACCGCACATGCGTCTTTTTTTTTTTAGGGTTAGCCATGCAACCCAACTCGCGGCACCGATATCAATTTCAGCTTTTGAAATTTTAGAACTTCCCTGACGATAACTTCTTCGTTATAAGTCCGAATTGGCTCGCTCAAAAGCCTACACGGTTCACAAATTTACGTAATCTATATGATCATTCAAGAATTTTATCTATTTGACTTCGCTTTGCTAAAAATTCACCTATTGGTTCATTTTAACGAAACGATAAACGCTCGTGAACGCTCAACGCTCGCTTTCTTCGCTCTAAGTCGAATCCGGCCATTTTCGAGTCCGCAACTCTTAAATGCCAATTATGACTTGTTTCTATTGGAAAACAATGGTTTCATGATCCAAACACAAAATTTGACTTCCATTCCGAGAATTTTACGATTCGACGCTTATCGCCCAATCGTAAATTCCTAAATTTCATTCTTATGATTTGTTCAACATTACAAATGAACTTCATTCATCATGTGAACATTTTAACATACTTAATACAACAACTTATATTCATTGTTGATTTTTGACTTATTCTTCAAGAGCTTATAACTTGTCATTTATAAACTACTTAAGATTTGATTATTCATGACTTATGACAATTAAGGTTTCTTAATCATCATACTTTACATGTTCTTCACATATAACTTTACTTAGGTATACATGATACATATGATCATATAAATTCTTTTACATTCATATCATTTCTCTTAATAAACTTCTTACAAGTTCATATTATTTTCACATAAGTTTATAACTTATGCTAGCTTAAATGACTTATTACCAACTTAATCGGCTTAAGTTCATTACTTACTCATTCATGTTTCTTAATCCAACTTTTCTTATCATCCTATCATGGTAGAGATAGAAGATAATTGAGAAGAAGTCTTACTCTTTTGTTGTCTTGGTAAGTAGCTTGCTTCTTCTTCTTCTTACTTATGGAATGACTTATGTGTAGCTTATTCTCTCTAACACTTAAGCACTTTAGATGTGTTGGATTAATTGATCAACCAACAAATGGCTAGTAAAGCTCTTCTCATTTATAGACTTTCCAAGGTTAGGTAGTTTGGTCTTTAAAACATCCCACCTCCTGCTTTCACCTCCTTACTATTCATTACTTGTCTAACACAAACACTTATCCTACACTTGGTCATTACTTCAAAGTCTTGGTCAATACTCCTACTTGATCATCACACTTACTTGATCACCACATCACTTGGTCACCACACATTCAACCATATTAATATGGTTTTTCCCCATGGGTCTATACAACCCATGGATTCTAGCTTGGGCTTGATTAATAAATCTTGGGCCTTATATTAACAAACACTAGTTGGTTCATTAATTAATAGTTGGGCTTCTCTCTTTAATTCACTTGACTTGTATATAATTGTTAACCAATCATCCAAGTCCATTAACATTTCTTAATACATATATATATAGTTGATGTATTATTTTCGTATTCTAATTCATATAGAATTTATATACTATATTTCATCCTTCATATAAACTCTCAGATAATACTTCAGATTATACTCGCTTTTCATTACTTCGCATAATACCAAGTATCATACCATTATTACTTATTCTTTAACACTTCGCTTACTTAACGCTCATAAATTAAGTCCACAAGTTTAATTATTACATTTTCCATAACTAGATTTTTATTACATAATCCATCTTACCTTGTTATTCCATCATTACGTATTTCTAAACTCAAAATTATATCCCAGCAAATACCGATGAATAGTGTTTTTTCGGAAAATTTCTCTAAAAACTTTATTTTCGCCTTGGAAATTCAAACACTTTAATTCATCCACGTAGCTCAAATACTACATATATTCTTCTAACATCAATAGGTTATACAATGACAACCATCTTGATAATATATGGAATATGATTTTATTATTATTTAATTTAATAAAATCATTTTACAATAAGATCCGAATTTCTCTGGCCGTTACATTCTTCCCCTTATAAAGATTCTCGTCCCTCGTAATCTCGCCTTTTACTTTAATCAAATAGATGAGGAAAATTTTTTTTCATCTTTTCTTCTAGTTCCCACGTTGCTTCTTCAGCATCGTGGTTCTTCCATAATACTTTTACTGATGGTATTACCTTGTTCCTCGTAACTTGTTCCTTTCTATCAATGATCTCGCATCGGCCACTCTTCATATGATAAGTCTTTCTCGATATGAATCGCTCATACTGATTACATGCTTATAGTCCCATTTTATATGGATGTAATACGATACGTGAAACACGTTATGTATTCGTTCTAGGTCCGGAGGTAATGCTATCATATACGCCACCTCTCCCACCCGCTTTAATACTTCAAAAGGTCCTATAAACCTTGACTTAACTTTCCTTTCTTTCCAAAGCGATCTTCCTTCCAGGAGATACCTTTAGAAACACATACGAGCCCACCTCAAACTCTCGACTTAGTCTATGTGAGTCCGCATACTTCTTCTGTCTGTCCTGAGCTGTGACGAGACGCATCCGAATTAACTTTACCACATCCGCCGCCCCATCACGCACCAATTCGTCCTAGCATCCTGCTGCTTCTCCCACCTCATCCCAACACAAAGGTGTTCTGCACTTTCTCCCATACAAAGCTTCATACGGCGAAATGCCTATGCTTGCATGATAACTGTTGTTATATGCAAACTCTACTAGTGGTAGGTGATCATCCCAACTACCCTTGAAATCCATGACGCAAGACCTCAACATGTCTTCTAACGTCCTAATTGTCCTTTCACTCGCCCATCGCTTTGTGGATGATAAGTCGTGCTTAACCTCACCGTGTTCCCAACCGCTTCTTGCAAACTCCTCCAAAAGTTCGATGTGAATCGTGGATCACGATCCGACACAATCGATACCGGTGACTCCATGTCCGAAATGATTTCTTTACATAAAGTTTAGCTAATCGGTCTAAGTTATACTTGACCCTAATTGGCAAAAGTGAGCCGACTTCACAACCGGCCCACTATTACCCAAATCGAATCGCACTTTTTCAAGTCAGTCAAAGTCCCACCACGAAGTCCATCGTGATATGCTCCCACTTCCATTCTCGAATCTCCAATGACCGTAATAAACCATCGGGTCGTTGATGTTCTACTTAACTTTTTGACAAGTTAAGCACCTACCACATACTCGCTATTTCTCTCTTCATGTTTGGCCACCAAAACTCGTCAAAGGTCTTGATACATCTTAGTGCTACCAGATGTATCGAGTACCTCTAACTATGAGCTTCTTGTAACACTTGCTCCTTTAATTCCGCCTCATTCGAACCCAAATTCTTCCCTCAAATCTTAATAATCCTCATTATCAAGACTATACTTAACCTCTTCCTTCTCTGATAACCGCTTCTTCATTTGGTTACACTCATCCGCCTTTGAGTTGTACCTCCTCGACTCTTTCTACGATGGTAGATCGCATCTCCGTCAAGAAAGAGTAATTGCCTCCAATCACTCTAAGATCTTTACTTCTATTTCCATCCTAGCCATCTCTCGTTATTAACTCATTTTGAGCCGTTAACATAGACAACTTTTCCCGACCTTCCTACTTAAGGCGCTTCAGAACTACATCGGCTTCCAGGTGTGATACAGATTTCACAATCATAATCCTTTATCAACTCCACCATCTTCTCTCGCTCATATATTCAACTCCTTCCGAGTGAAGATATACTTTAGACTTTTATGGTCCGTAGATATATCTCACATTTTTCCCTATAAAGATAATGTCTCCATATCTTTAGAGCAAACACTATCATCACGCCAGCCTGCATCATGAGTAGGGTAAACTTTCTCATAATCCTTCAACTACCGAGATGCATACGCAATGATTTCTTTGCCATGTCGCATAAGCACACAACCAAGTCCTTTATGCGAAGCATCACTATACACTACAAAATTTCCCGTGTCATCCGGGCAATGACAAAACAGAGCTTCACTTAATCTCTTCTTCGCTTCTTGAAAACTGCGCTTCACATTTATCCGTCCCATACGATTTCACCGCCTTCCTTGTTAAGTTAGTCAACGAGGTAGCTATCTTCAAAAATCTTGGATAAATCTTCGATAAGACCGCTAACCCTAGGAAACTCCGCACCTCACCATGGCTGCTTTCTTGTTGTTCCCAATTCATTACCGCTTCCACCTTCACCGATCCACCGAATCCCTCTCGTCAATGACATGACCTAAAAATCAACTTTTTTCCAAACAAAATTACACATTTGTGAATTTCAGATATAACTTCTCCTCCTTAGTGTCTCCAACACTAACCTTATGTGTCTCTATGATCTTCCTCGCGCCTTAGAATAGACTAGAATATCATCGATAAACACCACGATGAACTTGTCCAAATATAGTTTGAACACTGCTCATCATATCCATAAATGCAAAGATGTGCATTCACAACCCAAATGACATCACCAAAACTCAGAATGACCATAACGAGTCCTCGAATGCGCCTTTTGGTACATCTTCCTTCCTAACCTTCAACCGATGATACCCCGTCCAAGAAATCTATTTTAGAAAAATACTTTGCCCTTTCAATTGATCAAAGAGATCATCGATCCCGGCAATGGGTATTTATTCTTTATCGTTAACTTGTTCAACTCCCGATAGTCGATACAAAGCCTTAACGATCCGCTCTTTCTTCTTGACAAACAACACCGGTGTTCCCCACTAAAAAACACTTGGTTGAATGTACTTCTTGTCCAATAGTTCCTCAGAATGAACCATTAGTTCTTTCATTTCCACAGCGCGCCACTACATACGGTGCCCTTGAGACCGGTGCCGCTCCCGCATGTTGTTCATCACAAATTCGATCTCCTATCCTATGCAGAAACCCAGAATTCACTTGGAAATACATCCATGAATTGCTTTACTATAGGTATTTGTTCCATGGTTGCTCCCACTCTCCGGGTATCAACAACATGGCATAGGTAACCTACACAACCCTTTCTTAAAAGTTTTCTAGTTTGTGTCATCGTAAGGCAACACGGACGTCCCCAACAATTTACTACCCAGTAAAATACTACAGAGGTTGCTTTCAACGCCCCGATGCTCACACATTTTCCTTTGGCAATCTATAATTGCTCCATGGTTAATCAACCAATCCATTCCGAGAATTACGCCAAATTCCTAACTTTATCTGGATTAAATCTACCGATAACTTACAACCACGCACATCTACGCAACAACTCCTATGAATATCTTCAACAGAATTATCTCTTCGCTTGCTACCTTAATGTTCAAAGGTATAGGCAATTTTTCTAGAAATAATTCTAGTCGCCTAGCAAAATCACATGCTATAAACGAACAAGTAGCACCCAAATCAAATAAAGACGATGCATTTATATTGTTGATCGAATAATACCGCAACTACATCCCCGATGCCACCGCATCTTGGACCGTCATATTAAAAGTGCGGGCCATTGATTTCCCTACCGAAGTGGACCACTAATAGCTAACTTCCCGCTATTAGGTCCCTTTATTTCCTTCTATCCCCTTCTTCGGCAGCTTTTTTGCTATGTGGTCACTGATCCACATACAAAGCATCCGTGATTCTTCTTCTTCGATTGGGACAAGCTAGGCTAAATGTGCCCTTCCCCCCACAATTATAACATACCGCTTTTACCTTTTGAGACAGACTCCTAAGTGAGTCTTCCCACAGTTTTACAGCCTCCATCCTCCTCTCTTAGAGTCCCCTTGTTTTACTCCCAGATTCTTGCAGTTAAAGCCTTTCCTTTTCCTCGACCGCCGCCACTCCCACTCTCCCCCTGGCCTTGGTTCCTCCATCAACCCCGCTTTTGGTCTTCTTATCTTTGTGGTAATCGCTAAGAGCCTCATTCCCACCTTCTAAATTATTGCCTTTTTCTAGTATGGTTCCAAAGGAAGTACTTTGGAACACAGAGATTCTGGCTATAGAGCTGTGGTTTCAAGCCCCGCCAACCTTCTAGCCTTTCTCACTTCAAAGGTCCACTTGATGTGGAGCAAATCGCACAGCTTCATTAAACTTGGCAAAGATACTGGGAACCGCTATATCCCCTCGTCTCAATTCCGTAAACCTCATCTCCATCCTCCTCTTGATACTGTGGGAAAATAGTTCTCAAGAAAATCTCCTCAACCTCTCCCACGTTAGGTTTCCTATATCGCCCTAGCCCTGGTTTGCCTCCCCACCGTAAGTTGGCCTCTCCTTTCATCAAATAGGTTGCAAAGGCAACCTTTTGTCCTCCTCAACATTTGCTATTACAAATGCTTTCTCAATTTCTTTTACCCATGTCCGGGCTTCTATAGGTCCGTAGTTCCTTTGAACTCCCATGACCTACACTTTTAAAATCCTTAAAAGTAGTAGCTCAGATTACTCCAGAAATTACGGATACATTAGCCCTCGTTCTATTAAATGCAAATTGCAAGTAATGATTAACGAACTCCCCGCATTGATTAACTCTACCACCCTCCTATTGGTTAACATTAGCTACCGATTTCGCTGTCTCCTTCTTGCATGATTTTTGTCATTAAGAAAAAACAACACATCATTATTACTTTATTCTTGTTGGTTTGTTATTATTTGTAATAAAACAACAACTCATACTCATTACTCAACATATTCCATAAAAAGATTTATATTGATTCATAACTTGTAGTATAATACTACATTGTTTACATTACTCAAATTTTAGTCCGATTACATTTCCATCCCGCAATTACTTTCCAAAATTGGGATTTACAAAAGACTACCCTTTGTTATACAAAAGAGGGTTTTACGTCACTACTAGATATATAATATTTACATATCTATTCTACTCTAGCTATTGCTAGATTACATCTCGCCGTAGAGGCATTCTCAAAATCTTCCTCGCCAAACCGAAATAATAACATCTCTATCGATGGTACGACGGTCCGTCTCCGCTTTCTACCGATATCCAAACCACCTCGTCATTGAAATCTACATGAGAACTCCTATGAATATAGGACATCCTCTCCAACTTCCGCTTTTAGTCTTTAGCTCCCGCTGAGCTCAAAGACTTCACCTCTCAAATCTCTGACTTTGTCCATAGCTAGACTCTATCATCGTGCTCTCTCTTCCCACATTCCTTCCATACTAGTCTTGTCTCTCACGGACACACTTGAAGTTCCTCTTTCAACTCCTTAACTTCTTGGCAAGAATGGACATTCCTATCCAATACCGACATAAATAAAGCTTTCATTGATTCCCCCAGACATTTCCTCCGTAGTGGAACTCGGGTCCTCGGGTGGAACTCCGAGGGTGGAACTCGGTCAAAGGACATCACGCCCACCTCCTCCTCTAGCATGCCATCAAATATAGACATGTAGTCTAAGTCGCCCGAGTCTCTCCACTGATGGTCACCAACTCGTTCTACTTGGCCACGGATTTGGTAGTATTCTACCCGATTAACTCAATCCTCGCTACTACATGTATATCTCTATATATATCATTTTCTCCCCGACATCTACAATAAAACAATATAGTTTGATTAGTACATCGCCAAGAAATAATAAAAATACATAACATAATATAATGCATTTTTATAAGGTTACTTTCCATCTTTTACTTTTATTATTCTTTCAGAAGGTTATGACTTAAGGTTCTACTTTCCCCTTAAGTTTTATAACCTAGGCTTTGATACCAACTTGTAGCGCTTCTAAAATCCGTATCTTCCAACCCGATGATGATGGTGCTATATCTCAGCATAACATTCATACATTCATTCAATTGAAAAGTCTCAAAGAACTAACATAACTTCTATATATTTAAAGTAATATTTATATTTCCCAAGTTCTAAACCCATTACAAAGGTTCTTTGTCATAATATCGCTTAAATTACAACAATAGACCTATACTATTACAAGACAACTTTAGTAATCATTTTAGCTTTTCCTTTATCCTTTTCGATCCTTCTCTGGACGTTCAAATTTTAGTGCATTCATATGGTTCAAGCAAGAGTGAGCATAACTAGCTCAAAGAAGTATAACAATTTAATAACAACATGCTTGACACATACAAATCGTATATCTTCGATAATCGAATAATAGTTATGAAGTACTATTGATAATTCAAAATAGCACTTCATCTTTTCTTTCAAAATGTTTTACAATAACAACAATATTTAGTAAAACATTCACTCCTGGCCAAGACCCTCGAGTATTCATTCTTTATTGAAAAGGACAACCCGTAAGCAAGTCCGTAAGTCTGATATCACTTACGAAGCACTTCTAGGTGATCAACCTTATTGTACTTTCTATGTTGATCAACACTACATCCATTAAACGTATGCACGCTTAAGCATTTGGCAACCTCACGTGCCTGCTGCTTTTACCGACAAAACATTTGTTTAACATTTCACTTTCTTTTGAAAACCATATCAAGTAGTTGACAAAAGATAACAACATTTGATAATACATGAATAGATTATCAATACATCAAGTCTAGCCAAAGGAATTGGCTTCAACTTCAACATACTTCAATTCATGCGAAAGAATACATGAAACTCAAAAACTTGTTCAGATTGAATCGAGACAAGAGTTAGAATACTTGCTTTTAGCGCCTCCTACTATGTTATTTTAACTTTATGTTCAAGTCGCTCAAGTCTCTACAATACATGATCACATAATGCCTTACATTAGGTCACATATAATCAAGTATGTATATGACTATATCATACCCTTCATTTCAATCTAATTGTGTATTAGATTCAGCCATTATTCGCTTCCGATTTGTCATTATGCTTGCATTATATTTGACTAGGTTATCTCAACCTTTATATTACATCCTTAAGGTTTAACAAAGTTTAAACAATGTTACATTACCTTCCTTAAGTTATGTTTACTTCCATTTCTTTTCTTTTTTTGTACTTAGAAACTTTCATTACTATCTTTGTTCTCGAGATCAAGCCATGCATGCCAGATTTTTATACTTACATCTCACATCATCACATGCGCGCTCTTAATGCCATTGTCCCGGACTTGGCGCCATGCATGAGTCCTTATTTAATGGGTCAAATGCAACCCACACTCTGCAGGATTTTGTATCGTTTCATGAAAATGCCATGCATACCACTTATTGAACTAAGGTTCATCATGCATGCATGAACTCTCGCAGAGGGGCTTCTACATCGCTCCATCGCATATGCACATGCTTTTTTTTTTAGTTGGCCACGCCACCAACTCTCGCGGCACCGTATATCAATTTCAGCTTTTGAAATTTTGTGAACTTCCTGACGATATAACTTCTTCAAGTATAAGTCCGAATTGGCTCGCTCAAAAAGCCTACGGTTCACAAATTACGTAATCTACATGATCATTCAAGAATTTTATCTATTTGACTTTGCTTGCTAAAAATTCACCTATTGGTTCATTTTTAACGAAAACGATAAACGCTCGTGAACGCTCAACGCTCGCTTTCTTCGCTCTAAGTCGAATCCGGGCCATTTTCGAGTCCGCAACTCTTAAATGCCAATTATGACTTGTTTCTATTGGAAAACAATGGTTTCATGATCAAACACAAAATTTGACTTCCATTCCGAGAATTTTACGATTCGACGCTTATCGTCCAATCGTGCAAATTCCTAAAATTCTCTTCATTCTTATGATTTGTTCAACATTACAAATGAACTTCATTCATCATGTGAACATTTTAACATACTTAATACAACAACTTATATTCATTGTTGGATTTTGACTTATTCTTCAAGAGCTTATAACTTGTCATTTATAAACTACTTAAGATTTGATTATTCATGACTTATGACAATTAAGGTTTCTTAATCATCATACTTTACATGTTTCTTCATATAACTTTACTTAGGTATACATGATACATATATGATCATATAAATTCTTTTACATTCATATCATTTCTCTTAATAAACTTCTTACAAGTTCATATTATTTTCACATAAGTTTATAACTTATGCTATCTTAAATGACTTATTACCAACTTAATTGGCTTAAGTTCATTACTTACTCATTCATGTTTCTTAATCCAACTTTTCTTATCATCCTATCATGGTAGAGATAGAAGATAATGGAGAAGAAGTCTTACTCTTTGTTGTCTGGGTAAGTAGCTTGCTTCTTCTTCTTAGCTTATGGAATGACTTATGTGTAGCTTATTCTCTCTAACACTTAAGCACTTTTAGATGTGTTGATTAATTGATCAACCAACAAATGGCTAGCAAAGCTCTTCTATTTATAGACTTTCCAAGGTTAGGTAGTTTGGTCTTTAAAACATCCCACCTCCTTAAGCCACCTCCTTACTATTCATTACTTGTCTAACACAACACTTATCCTACACTTGGTCATTACTTCAAAGTCTTGGTCAATACTCCTACTTGATCATCACACTTACTTGATCACCACATCACTTGTCACCACACATTCAACCATATTAATATGGTTTTGCCCCACGGGTCTATTAACCCATGGATTCTAGCTTGGGCTTGGATTAATAAATCATTGGGCCTTTATTAACAAACACTAGTTGGTTCATTAATTAATAGTTGGGCTTCTCTCTTTAATTCACTTCACTTGGACTTGTATATAATTATTAACCAATCATCCAAGTCCATTAACATTTCTTAATACATATTATTTATAGTTTATGTATTATTTTCGTATTCTAATTCATATAGAATTTATATACTATATTTCATCCTTCATATAAACTCAGATAATACTTCAGATTATACTCTCTTTTCATTACTTCATATAATACCAAGTATCATACCATTATTACTTATTCTTTAACACTTCGCTTTTACTTAACGCTTATAAATTAAGTCCATGTTTAATTATTACATTTTCCATAACTAGATTTTTATTACATAATCCATCTTACCTTGTTATTCCATCATTACGTATTTCTCTAAAACTCAAAATTATATCCCGAGCAAATACCGATGAATAAGATTTCTCGTTTTTTTTCGGAAAATTTCTCCAAAAAAATTTTATTTTCGCCTCTTGGAAATTCAAACACTTTAATTCATCCACGATAGCTCAAATACTACTAATATTCTTCTAACATCAATAGGTTATACAAACACAACAAAACATCTTGATAACACATGGAATATGATTAAATATCATTATTATTTATTTATTTAAATTTAAAAAAATCATTTTACAATAAGATCCGAATTTCTAATCGAATCAGAACGAACAAAACCAACACAATGAAATGATAAATCAATCAAATGGTCAGGTGTTATTTCATACCGAGCTCGAAATAAATAGTAATATACCTTGCCACACGGTAAGTCAAATAATGCCACACGTAATCACACATCGGATCACATAATCCAGATGATGCAAAAATCGGAAGGTGTGTTTGGCACAAACATCACCAATCCAGTAATGTAATGCGAGCAGAAAAAACTAGGGTCGCACCCATACGCCTCCCACAACAAAACACCAAATGGCCAACTCCCACCGGAGCACAAAATCTGAGACGCTGTGGACTGATCACACCGCCACGGAAGGTGTCATGCCTCGGTGCCAAGAGGACATGCCTGTGGTACCCCCACAGGTGGTTATAGCTCAGGTATACCCTACGGTATTCTAACAAAATATAATGTCACAACATATGCGACAAAATATTAACACAAAGGGGTTCTAACGTGTACATGTTAAGCTGAAGCAAATCGTCAACCCAAGTCTCCAAAATGTACTAACATGCACATTACTACAATATCAAAACAAATTAATAGACATGATACACTAGTCTAAAGAGTACAAGTGGGAGTTCCAATATAACGCCAAAACAGCTATTCAAAATAAATTGACAAGAAATAATTATGAGAGACAATATTAAATTTCGATACGAACTACGGAACGAACAAATTAAAACAAATGAGTCTCATTTGAAAAGTACGGAGAATCCGTGACTGGATTAAGCAATGTAATACCCAAAATTTATACTCCAAATTTGACTCGTTCAGACTCTCTCCGTTCAATCTAAATAATTAATAAGATTTTATTACAATTCAATCATTAATAATGTAATACAATTAAATTTTATTATTAAATTTTTTTTTTTTAACTATGACGACAAAATTAATTTTTTTTTATATTAATAAATATACCTCAATTGATTTACTAATTTCGCATGAGTTTTATGACCAAAAATTTATTAACACAAAATATAAATATATATATATATATAAAATAAAAAAAACAATAAAAAATAAAAAAAAATAATAACATGAAATCCATGCCTGCAAGAGTGCAGGCCTATAAAACATGAAAATCTTTATGCATTACAGTAGCTTCACAAATGATAACGAAATCCTTTTAATATCTTCCGTCCAATAAGTAATCATACAAACTTTTATATATATATATATATATATATGCATTCAAGTAATTCATGTAATATATATACCTGTATATCACCCAAAAAGGAATTCAAAAAAAATGAACAGTAATAAAATCAAGATTTGGTGGAAGAAATTTTAAATCATACATAATTGCACGGAATTCAAAGTCAGATTCTCTCTTTAATGTCACATCAATTTTCTTTCTCTCTCTCTCGCTTATCTTAGCCTCACGCTAATTTTCTTTTAGCGTGTGTGATGCAATGCTCTAGTAGGTTAGGTTTTAGTATTTATTCAATCAAAACATATTTTATTAGTTAACATAATATAATTATTAACTTTCCAATTTTTAATAGAACTTTAAAATTACACAAATAAAAAAAAATAAAAAAAATAGACCCACTTAATTTAAAGTCCAATTTTACCAATTTAATTTATCCAATACTTATTAATTCATTAGCCCACAAAATTAAATGACTAGCTTGACCCAAAATAAATGACAAAGTCCAATTAATATGGTTTAAAATAAAATATTTTATTTTTATTATTATTATTTAATTATTATTTTATTTTTGGGTATTACATCATCTACCCTTAAAAGGATTCATCCCTAATCAAAAGAATGAACGATACCTAATTATCAAAAGATGCGGATATTCCGCTCCGGATAGGCTCCTCCATCTCCCAAGTGGCTTCCCGCTCCGAATGATTTCTCCACAAAACCTTGACAAACGGAATAGTCTTCCTCCACATAATCCTCTCTTGACGATCCAAAATCGCCTCAGCTTGTTCCTCACAAGTAAGATCCTCCCGAATCTTATCGAATGGATATTGCACCACGTGCAACGGATGATAATGATAACTCCTCAACACCGACATACATGGAACACATTATGCGTGAGCTACCGTGGAGGCAAAGCCAACCGATATGCAACTTCACCAACCCTCTCCAAAATCTCGAATGGGCCAATATAACGCGGACTAAGTTTTCCTTTCAACCCAAATCGCCGAATACCCTTCCAAGGAGAAACTTTTAGAAACACATACTCACCAGGTTCAAACTCTAAAGTCCTTCTATGCTTATCAGCATAACACTTCTGCCGTGATCGAGCCGACTTCAATTTCTCCTTAGCCACCGCTACCTTCTCCGTAGTGATTTGAACCAACTCAGGCCCTTCTATGGCCCTTTCGCTAACCTCATCCCAACAAGTTGGTGCCCGACACTTCCTACCATACAATGCCTCAAACGGAGCCATTCCAATACTTGCATGCCAGCTATTGTTGTAAGCAAACTCAACTAGGCTCAAGTAATCATCCCAATTACCCGACCACTCAAGTGCACAAGACCTCAACATGTCCTCCAACGTCTGAATAGTCCGCTCGGATTGCCCATCAGTTTGCGGATGAAAAGAAGTACTGAAGTTGAGCCGAGTACCCCAAGCTCGTTGAAACCCTTTCCAGAACCGTGAAGTGAACCGTGGGTCCCGATCTGAAACAATAGACACCGGAGTACCATGAAGTCTAACAATCTCCTGTTGAAAGATATGTGCCAATCTATCCACCGAGTAACCCTCATGGATAGCCAAAAAGTGTGCCGATTTGGTCAACCGGTCCACCACTACCCATATGGCATCGTTCTTCCTGAAAGTCTTCGGCAACCCAGTCACAAAATTCATCGTGATATCCTCCCACTTCCACACTGGAATGTCTAACTGTTGCAATAACCCACTAGCTCGTTGATGTTCTATCTTCACTTGTTGACAAGTGAGGCACCTCCCAACATATTCAGCCACGTCTCGTTTCATCCCATTCCACCAAAAATTCTTCTTCAAATCTCTATACATCTTTGTAGAACCTGGATGAATAGAAAATGGCGAACTATGAGCCTCAGCCAACACCGCCTCTCGAATTACTGGATCCGATGGTACACACAATCGCTCACCCAACCAAATCACACCATGGTCATCAACACGAAACTCAGTCGCTTGCCTCTTCTAGATTCTGCGTCAAACCCCATAACTCCCCATCTTCCTTTTGAGCTTTTTGACCCGAGAGATAAGAGGGCTCCACTCTATACCCGCCAAATGCCCATCCCGAACCTCGTATATACAACTCCAACTCGATCCGCTCCATATCTGAAATAAGTTGAGGTTGCGTAATAAGGGCTGCAACACTTCCTGAACTCTTCCGGCTAAGAGCATCTGCAACCACATTTGCCTTCCCCGGGTGATACTGAATCCTCGCATCATAATCTTTTAGTAGCTCCAACCAACGCCTTTGCCTCATATTGAGCTCCTTCTGAGTGAAAATGTATTTAAGACTTTTGTGATCGGTGAAGATATCACAAGTCTCTCCATACAAATAATGCCTCCAAATCTTTAAGGCAAAGATCACCGCTGCCAACTCCAAATCATGTGTGGGGTAATTCACCTCGTAAGGTTTAAGCTGCCTAGAAGCATAAGCAATCACCTTATCGTGTTTCATCAAAACACACCCCAAGCCCTTCTTAGAAGCATCACTATAAATCTGATAGCCTCCTGTCCCCGACGGCAATGCAAGTATAGGAGCTGACACAAGTCGTTTCTTCAACTCCTCGAAACTCTTCTCCCGCTCTTCATTCCACATAAACTTCACGCCCTTTCTCATCAACTGAGTTAATGGTAAGGCAAGCAAGGAAAACCCTTCCACAAACCGCCTATAATACCCTGTCAAACCCAAGAAACTCCTAATCTCCGTCACTGTAGTAGGTCTTGGCCATTTGGTGATAGCCTCAACCTTCGCAGGATCCACCTTAATGCCTTCAGCAGAAACAACATGTCCCAAAAATGCAACCTGCTCCAACCAAAACTCGCATTTAGAGAATTTAGCATACAACTTCTCTTTCTGCAAAATTCCTAACAACTGCAGGCGAAGATGCTCCTCATGTTCTTCCTTAGACTTAGAGTAAACCAAAATGTCATCAATAAAGACAATGACAAATTGGTCCAAGTACTCCCTGAACACCCGATTCATCAAATCCATAAACACCGCCGGAGCGTTAGTCACACCGAATGGCATCACCAGAAACTCGTAATGCCCATATCGGGTACGAAAAGTCGTCTTAGGGATATCCTCATCCCTCACTCTCAACTGATGATAGCCCGACCTCAAGTCTATCTTCGAAAAATATTTTGCTCCCTGAAGTTGGTCAAACAAGTCATCAATCCTCGGCAATGGATACCGATTCCTGATGGTGATCTTGTTCAACTCTCTGTAGTCTATACACAGCCTCATAGACCCATCCTTCTTCTTCACAAACAAGACTGGAGCACCCCACGGTGAAACACTCGGCCGAATCACACCACGATCCAACAGCCTCGCAATCGCCTCCTTCAACTCCTGCAACTCCAATCGGTGCCATCCGATCTTGCGCCTTAGAGATAGAGCTCGCACCAGGAACAAGCTCAATAGCAAATTCCACTTCCCGCTGTGGTGGCAACCATGACAACTCCTCAGGAAACACATCGGAAAAGTCACAAACAATTGGAACATCCTCAATACGAGACTCACCCTTAGAGGTATCTTTCACAAACGCCAAATACCCATCACAACCCTTTGCCACCAACTTTCCAAATTCTTCAAAGTCAAATTAACTTCACCATTCTACTCGGCTGAGAACCCTGATATACGAATTCTGGAGACTTCACATCTCCAAATATAACCTTCTTCGCCTGACAATCTATAGTGGCCTGGTGCTTATCTACCAATCCATCCCAAGAATGATATCGAAATCATGCATACACATCGGAAGGAGATTAACGCTACGAATCTTATCCCCAAAACTGATCGGACATCCTCGATACAAATCAGAAATAACTACAGAAGTCCCCATCGGGGTAACAATAGACATAACAGAATCTAAAGACTGAGATGGCACACCCAGGTGCCGAACGAAAGACTGAGCAACAATGGAATGAGTAGAACCCGTATCAAACAAAATAGACGCCTCACGATCGCCAACTAAAAGAGTACCGTAGCGATGACTGTGTACTGCTTGCTTTGGTTATCGTCAAAGCAAACAAACACTCGACCATACAGCCAATGACCTCTCCATTGCCACCATTATCGCCACCTCCACCATTTCCACGTGGCCCAGTACAATCCCTAGTAATGTGACCCATCTGTCCACACAAGAAGCATGCACTAGTGAGTCTGTGGCACTGCCTTCCCGGATGATTAGCCCCAGAAGTAGTACAAGGAGCTATCAGAATAAGATTCGGGTTAGCCCACCAATTGGTCTGAGTAACGACCGATTTTGCCCTCATGACGGCTTCGTCTCCTGCTGACGATTTTGTCCATACCAAGGTAACTGAAGCTGACGATTCTGCCCTTGCTGAGGCATCTGCTGATAACCCCTGTTCTGATTTTGACCACGCCACTGCCCCTGCTGAACACCACGATTTCTGTTCCACTGACCACCTTGATTTCTCCCATGCTGACCCGAAGCTTGACCCTGCTGGTCATCTCTGTCCCTCTTTCGACTCCCTTCCGGTTTGGAAGTCCGAAAGTCCTGCCGCTCCATCTCAATGTTCTTGGCCGCATTAGCCACCGCCGATACATCCGTAAACTTGGTGTTAATGAGATGTTGGCGATACCTATAATGAATCCGCCACTTAAACTTCTCCACTTTGTTCATTGCGGTCCTCGCAAAAGTTCCCAAATCCTGCCAACCTGGTGAACCTCGTCATGAAATCGGTAATGGACTCATCATCCTTCTGCCGAATAGATAGATACTCTCTAGCATAGGCCTCTTTATCGCTAAATTTGGAAAGTATCACGATAAAAGACCTCACAAAACTCTGCCCAATGAAGTATCTCCACGTACCCATCACCCTTGGTTGTCTTCAGTGCTTTCCACCACCTCTGTGCATCCCCCTCTAGCTTGTAAGCAACAAGTAATACTCTCTGATTATCCGAGCACCCCAACACATCAAATATTTTCTCTAGGTGAGCAATCCAATTCTGCAGATCAATCGGAGTTGGAGTCGAACTAAAAGATCGTGGCTTCGCTTCAAACCTCTCCAACCACACATACATTGGAACCACTCAACGATCAAGGCCATCCACATTTCCTTCCTCTTCGTTTGTTTGTGGACCATTATTTCCCGAGTGCCCTACGTCAGAATTTCACGGCGGTAATTTCTTTGCATTACTGTAACTCAGCCACCAATCATGAAAAGCTTTGATTAACACTTTGATTCACCAAGTTAGCCAGTTGAGCATTTATCTGATCATTAGGTTGCTCATTGGGCTGAACATTACCCCTCCCCCTATTGTTACCTCTCCTCTCAGCAACTCTAGCGGATCGACGAGCCATCTAAGAAAGAGATCAATGAATATAAACAGAACAGATTAAAACAGATTCGAATATAGCTGAACAAAAACAAAAAAAAAATTAAACTGAACAAAAACCTAACCCAGAAGTCTACCCATAACTCACAGGTCAAACCTAAATAGGTTTTCTACAAGAAAGAACCTGGCTCTGATACCATATGAAACAACCCGGGTCAAATCCCGAGTTCGGAACAAATCAAATCCATCCAAATAAGGCCTCAAACCACTGGCCCAATAGTATCTTCTTGGGTCATCTAGCCCACCACAGGCTCCCAAAAGGTCATGACTTGAAGGTACTATTGGTAGTAACTTATTTCCTTATATACAGACAAATTTTTCCCCTATCTTTCGATGTGGGACTGGGGTTTTACAAACTCTCCCACTTAAATTTCTGACGTCCCCGTCAGAATCGATCACACACACGGCCCAAAGATCTTTGCCTCTCTAGCCATTGTGGGATAATACCGGCTGGCTTCGTGTCCCCACCTCCCGACCTTCATCTCTCCATTGTGGGATAATACCACCAGCCTTCGTGTCCCCACCTCCGGCAACCCGATCGGATGACCCGACCCGAGCTTTCGAGAGTCGGCTCTGATACCAACTCTATAACACCCCCTTCCCAAAATAGAAAGAGAGGTTACTCAAAACACAACAAAACTGAATGAAAGCTTATGTCATAAAAGGATGGGTTCATAATAATTAAATATCACAAGACAAACCATAGTAAATATCCCACTAGCTCAAACCATAGCCGAAAGTAATTGTTACAATTTCAAATAAACTGACATCAATTCTAAACATAATAACTCTAATCCATTGGAATGAATGGAGGTCTCATCACACTTGCCCATGATTCCCCGATTACTTGCTTAGGAAGAAAACACAAAGCATGAGCCAAATGCCCAAAGACGGATATAGAATAAAAGAATAATGAAACGAAATAACTAACACAATTAATTGAATCGAATCAGAATTGAACAAAACCAACACAATGAAATGATAGTTTGAATCAAATGGTGGGTGTTATTTCATACCGAGCTCGAATAAATAGTAATATACCTTGCCACACAAAAAGTCAAATAATGCCACACAAGCAATCACACATCTGATCACACATCGGATGAATCCAGATGCATGCAAAATCGGAAGGTGTGTTTCGCACAAACATCACCAATCCAGTAATGTAATGTAATAGAAAAACTAGGGTCGACCCATACGCCTCCCACAACAAAACACCAAATGGCCAACTCCCACGAGGAGCACAAAAGCGGAGACGCTGTGGGTCGATCACACCGCCACGGAAGGTGTCATGCCTCGGTGCGAAGAGGACATGCAGTGGTACCCCCACAGTGGTTATAGCTCGTATACCCTACGGTATTCTAACAAAATATAATGTCACAACATATGCGACAAAATATTAACACAAAGGGGTTCTAACGTTATACATGTTAAATCAAGCAAATCGTCAACCCAAGTCTCCAAAATGTACTAACATGCACATTACTACAATATCAAAACAAATTAATAGATATGATACACTAGTCTAAAAGAGTACAAGTGGGAGTTCCAATATAACGCCAAAAATAAATTTATTCAAAATAAATTGACAAGAAATAATTATGAGAGACAATATTAAATTTCGATCTGAACTACTGAACGAACAAATTAAAACAAATGAGTCTCATTGAAAGAGTACTAATCCGTACTGGATTAAGCAATGTAATACCCAAAATTTATACTCCAAATTTGACTCGTTCGCACTCTCTCCGCTTCAATCTAAATAATTAATAAGATTTTATTACAATTCAATCATTAATAATGTAATACAATTAAATTTTATTATTAAATTTTTTTTTTTAACTATGACGACAAAATTAATTTTTTTATATTAATAAATATACCTCAATTGATTTACTAATTTCGCATGAGTTTTATGACCAAAAATTTATTAACACAAAATATAAATATATATATATATATAAAATAAAAAAAAACAATAAAAATAAAAAAATAATAACATGAAATCCATGCTGCGAGAGAGTGGAACCTATAAAACATGAAAATCTTTATGCATTATAGTAGCTTCACAAATGATAACGAAATCCTTTTAATATCTTCCATTCAAATAAGTAATCATACAAACTTTTATATATATATATATATATATATGCATTCAAGTAATTCATGTAATATATATACATATATCACCCAAAAGGAATTCAAAAAAAATGAACAAAGAATAAAATCAAGGTTTGGTGGAAGAAATTTTAAATCATACATAATTGCACTAATTCAAAGTCGATTCTCTCTTTAATGTCATCACAAACTTCTCTTCTCCTCTTCTCGCTTATCTTTACCTCACGCTAATTTTCTTTTAGCGTGTGTGATGCAATGCTCTAGTAGGTTAGGTTTTAGTATTTATTCAATCAAAACATATTTTATTAGTTAACATAATATAATTATTAACTTTCCAATTTTAATAGAACTTTAAAATTACACAAATAAAAAAAAAAAAAAAATAGACCCACTTAATTTAAAGTCCAATTTTACAAATTTAATTTATCCAATACTTATTAATTCATTAGCCCACAAAATTAAATGACTAGCTTGACCCAAAATAAATGACAAAGTCCAATTAATATGGTTTAAAATAAAATATTTTATTTTTATTATTATTATTTAATTATTATTTTATTTTCTATTATTACACTCTACATGAGCTCAATAAAGCTACAAGGAAAGATTATTTTCCACTACCATTCATTGATCGATGTTGGATGATTAGCGGTCATGAGTACTATTGCTTCTTTGGATTTTGATATTCTGCTATAATCAAATAATGATAGCTCCGAAGACCAAGAAAAGACAACTTTCACATGTCCATACGACACATTTGCCTTCAGAAGGATGTCTTTTGGGTTGTGCAACGCTCCAGCCACTTTTCAGAGATGCATGATGGCTATATTTTCAGATATGGTAGAGCAGAATGTGGAAGTATTTATGGATGACTTCTCAGTTTTCGGGGACTCATTTGATATATGCCTCAAGAATTTGGTGATGGTTTTGAAGCGATGTGTTGAAACAAATCTAGTACTGAACTGGGAAAAATGCCATTTTATGGTACAGGAAGGAATCATACTTGGACACAAAGTATCGAAGAAGGGACTCAAGGTAGATAGGGCAAAGTTGGAAACTATAGAGAAATTTCCACCACCTACTTCGGTAAAAGGTGTTCGCAGCTTTCTGGGCCATGCAGGTTTCTACCGCAGATTTATCAAAGACTTCTCCAAGATAACTAAACCACTATGCAGTTTATTGGAGAAGGATGCGCATTTTATCTTTGATGAGGCTTCCGTGTCGGCATTTGAGCATCTGAAAAGGAAATTAACATCAGCACCAATTATTACTGCACCAAATTGGGAATTGCCATTTGAGCTGATGTGTGATGCCAGTGATTACGCCATAGGGGTGGTTTTGGGATAGAGGAAAGAGAAGATGTTTCATGTTATTTACTATGCCAGCAAGACCCTTACAGACGCACAGTTGAATTACACCACCACGGAGAAAGAGTTATTAGCAGTGGTGTACGCCTTTGATAAATTTCGAGCATATTTGATCGGTACAAAGGTGATAGTGTATACGGATCACGCTGCTATTCGACATTTAGTGGCAAAAAAGGATGCAAAGCCTCGGTTGATCAGATTGATTTTATTACTGCGGGAATTTGATTTGGAAATCAAGGACAGGAAGGGCACTGAAAACCAAGTGGCGGGCCACTTATCTCAACTTGAGAATCCGAAAAGGGAGACAGATGACAAGGTTTTAATCAATGAATCTTTTCCAGATGAACAGTTGTTTGTGGTGAAAGGGGAAGTGCCATAGTTTGCAGATTATGCAAACTATTTTGTAAGTGAGATGCTACCTTCCGATTTGGTGGGTTATCAAAAGAAGAAATTTATGCATGATGTCAAATGGTATATATGGGATGAGCCTTATTTGTTCAAACAATGTTCTGATCAAGTTATACGAAGGTGTGTTCCATATAGCGAGACCAAGGGGATTCTGCAGGATTGTCACTCTACTGTGTATGGTGGACACTATGGTGGTGAAAGAACAGCGGCGATAATACTACAAGCAGGATTCTACTGGCCGACAATTTTCAAGGATGCGTACAATTTTGTCTAGCGGTGTGATATATGTCAGCGAGTGGGGAACATCTCTAAAAGGAATGAAATGCCATTGAATACAATCTTGGAAGTTGAAATTTTTGATGTATGGGGAATTGATTTCATGGGGCATTTCATTTCTTCTTGCGAAAATCTCTACATTCTGCTCGCTATAGATTATGTCTCGAAATGGGTAGAAGTGGCAGCTCTTCCGACAAATGATGCCAAGATTGTCCTCAGATTTTTACATAGCAATATCTTCACGAGGTTTGGGACTCCAAGGGCTATCATCAGTGACGAAGGCAGTCACTTTTGCAATAGGCAGTTTACAGCTTTGTTGGCTAAATATGGGGTGAATCATCGCATTGCTACAGCATATCACCCACAAAGGAATGGCCAAGCTGAAGTGTCAAATCGAGAAGTCAAGAGAATCTTGGAGAAAGTTGTGAATCCCACAAAGAAGGATTGGTCATTGAAGTTAGATGATGCAGTATGGGCTTATAGAACAGCGTATAAAACACCATTAGGTATATCCCCTTTTCAGCTCGTATATGGAAAAGCCTGCCACCTTCCCATGGAGCTAGAGCATAAAGCATATTGGGCCATTCGAAAGCTAAATTTTGATTTGACAGCTGTCGGGGAGAAACGCCTATACCAACTCAATGAGTTGGATGAATTCAGACTACAGGCATACGAGAATTCGAAGCTTTATAGAGAGAAAGTGAAGAAATGGCATGATCGAAAAATCATTGAGAGAGCATTTGAACCAGGACAAAGGGTTTTGCTTTATAACTCCAGACTTAAACTTTTTCCTAGAAAGCTGAAATCGAGGTGGTCAGGACCATTCACAGTGAAAACTATTTTTTCGCATAGTGCAATCAAAATATTCGATACGTCGCCAGACAAGCCTTTTAAGGTGAGTGGACAGCGCTTAAAACATTACTTTGGTGGTGAGGTAGACAGACAGAAAGTTGCCTCAATTCTTTCTTCAACATGAACATCAGAGACAGTCAAGCTAATTGACTATAACTTAGCGCTGGATGGGAGGCAACCCATTATTTTTCTTCTCTAAAATCTCTCTTTCACTCTTTGTTTATTTCGTTAAGTTATTTCAACCTAAGTTAAAACATTAACATAATAGCTGATAGTATAGGGGAGCGTGTATATGCATTGTACAAAATGAGGATATACAATAGACATTCATGTTTATGTAGTAAACCCTGTTTTGATAATGTCTATTGATGAATTGCAGGTGCAAAGGAGAGCACACATTTCTATCTTGCCGCACCTATAATTAAATACAACAATCACGCGAGAATGCGAGATCGCACAGCCATGCGATGCACACAAAGACACGACCATGCGCCCACACCTTGCAGATCGGACCAATATATAGCACTTTCATGCCTACGCTGAAATCCATTATAAGAACGCGCGGCCGCGCGTTCTCGTAGACGTGGAAAAAATTTTATATGTCCAAAATCCGAGTTGTGGTCTGATTGGGTCCTTCCTCTAATATAACAGAAGCGTATTATTATGTCTCCTATATTCATAAGGCTAATCAACTCTCATCAAAGTTCATACCCACACATCACTTTCCTGGCATAAGTTTAGGGTTCTACTTAGGTTGTGTAGCAATAAGTTTGGGGGAACAATCATCAATAATTCCTCCATATTCTCTCTATCATCCCCACATGGGCCCAAAAAGAGCACGTGCAATCTCACTCTCTTCTTCATCAGAATCTTCCTCCGATCACCACGAAGAGGAGGTCTTGGATGAGAATAAATTTATCAGTTTGGAAGCCCAGCAAGACTATTATCGGAGTGTGGCCAAATCTTTTGTGAAGGAACGGGGACTTCTACCTGAGAAGAAGGATGGCTAACTATGGCATATGATATGCGAACGAGACTGGGTTGGCTTAACTGCATCTCCTATGCCTATCCCCATGGGGATTGTTAGAGAATTTTATGTTAATATTGTTGAGTTGATAACAAGAGGCATAACGATAGTTCGAGCAGAACAGGTGAATTTTTGCCCTTCCGCGATTA
Organism: Panax ginseng; assembly: GCA_020205605.1. Classification (NCBI taxonomy): domain Eukaryota; kingdom Viridiplantae; phylum Streptophyta; class Magnoliopsida; order Apiales; family Araliaceae; genus Panax; species Panax ginseng. Next base: position 93,958,259 of record CM035136.1, on the reverse strand, counting down.
GAGAAGTATTCAACATATATGATGCACCACCCACCGGTCTGACAATTGGTTAGAAGGCAACTATTTAGAGACGGATCTCGCAGTTGTGATTACTGATTTGTGTATTCCGGGCACCAAATGGAAGTATAAGACAGGAACAACTGAACCAAAATCGTTTCCATCGTCAGCATTGAATCGATATGCCCAGGCCCGGAACCTGATTATTTGTGCCAAGCTAGTTCCGTCAGCTCATTACAATGCAATAACCACTGAGCGTGCGATTATTTTGTGGGGAATCATCAAAGGCAAGTACATTGATGTCGGCCTTTTAACCCATAGAAACATGTTGAGTTATATGTGTAGGAATAGAAATGGGACTATTCTGCATGCATCGGTGGTAGCCATGCTCTGTACTCACCAAGGAGTCCAATGGCATAATGAACAGCTGCAGTACCCAAACCATGCAATCACTCATGCAACTATTGCAAATTTTAAGGAGTGGACAGGGGGTGTACCACACCCACGCGGAATAGGATTCATCCTTCAGTCCATTTTTCTAGAGCCGTCAGAACAACCCCCGTAAACAGACGAGGCGGGCCCGTCCATGCACACGCGTGCCACCCATGGCGATCGCCAGCTCCGAAGGTTGGAGTGCAAGGTCGATGCCATATACAATAATTTGGGCACATTTGCGACGGGACTCACAAGGGCTTTAGCCGAGCGCAACAAGGACTCACAAGAATGGCCTTAGTTTGGAACCGCGGCACTATATCCACCACCGGATTCACCACCCGAGGAGGGTGGCACCACCGATAATTAGGGGAATATTCGTACCCTTTACCTTCATTCAATTGGGACATTGAATATTTTAAGTTTGGGGGTATTGGGTAGTAGTATTTTTAGTTTGCATATAGTTTTGCATGATTAGTTAATTTTTATAGTTGTTGCATGCGTACAGTACATTTTAGCATATAGTTGCATGTTATAGTTGCATACCTCACAGTTCTTACCGTATAGAAAATTTTTGTTTAGCCAATGATGATAGTGAAGTTTTTAAATGATTTCTGAATATTTTGGATAACATGAGATGAGATATAATGTTTTATACAATGAAATTCATGATGCTGTTTAAATGCTTTCAGTTTGCACAAATGTGTTCACAAGCACTTGTAGGTATAAGAAGTACGTTGTGCATTGCTCTATAGAAAAATGCAGTGTTAAAAAGAGAAATATGTGAAAAGTGACTTTTAGACTGTATAAAACATTGTTTTTTTAAACTTTGGGAAAACATGGGTATCTGTGTATAAAAAAAAAGAAAAAGAAAGAAAAGTAGAAATAACATGGCTAGTCTTATTTTGGGGCCCTGGCTACTTGAGTAAGTACGCCCGAGGGGATTGTCTCTACACCTAGCACCCTAAGGTCTTTCATGGTCTGGGAGTCATTGGTCGAAAGCTCGCTAAGGGGTAGCAGTGTGCCTAATGGAGTAAGATATTGTACAGTCATGAAGAAAAAAAAGAAAAAAAGGAAAAAGAAAATAAAAATAGCAATAAACACCGCGGAAAAGTGCGAAAGTCGCCCTCGTGAGTAGAATAAAGCAGTTAAGCCCATTGTTGAACCGTAGTTTATTTTAAGATGTTGGAATAGTTTGAGTCGCATATATATACATAAGGCTTGATTTAAGCTATAATTCTTCTGGTTTGAGCAAGATAGCATGAGCATTCTACACCTAAATCAAGTATTGAGCGAACACAACACACACACACAGCATCTGTATAGCATTTTTGAATTATCTGAGTATATGACATTATGCCTGCAGTTTGATTAGAATCTGTATTCTCGAATCTAGAAAAAAATTCGCTGAGGCAAATTGGACTGAATTTCTATGATGATTGGGACAATGTGAGAATTAGTTGCATAGTAATATAGTTGCATTTTTATTGTTCATTAGTATGCATTTCTTGAGGGCAAGCAATGGTTCAAGTTTGGGGGTATTTGATAAGTAGGATTTACACCTACTTATGGAGTACCAATTCATGCGAACTATGCCTATCTCAAGTACATTTTAGTCTGTTTTAGCTGCATTTTATGTTAATTTGCATTTCGCATACTTAAAACTCCTTTTGGTGAATAAGTGCAGGAATCGACCTATTTTGGTGGTGTTATTGAGCACAAGGTTAATGGATGCTTGAGACGAGGCAAAAGATAGGATGTGCATGGCTAGGATTGAGTGGAGCATTGATAGACAAGCATAGATATACACAGGACATTTCAGTAGCAGCAGCAACATTGCAGAACCAAGCTCAGGAGCAGGATCGAAGACAAAGAATCGCAAGCTCGCTACCGCCATGACAAAGAGAGCTTAGGCGCGCAGCGCCATGAAAGTACCCAACCAAACCAGAAACCCTCTCGCATGTTCACATGGCGGCAGAAGGACAAGCCTAGGGGAGCGCCTTGCCGCGTGATGCGATCGGTGAAACAGACAAACTTACTGCAAGTCTCACGGCCACGAGAATATCAAGTTGAAGGAGCGCGCAGCCGCGCGTGAGGCCCGAAGCTGCTGACTTGTTTTATTTTATTTCCAATTTTTAAGGGTTGTAATTGATTTAAAACGATTCCTGACTGGTGGCAGGGGTATCACTTGACATTTTATTATGTTTTTCACATATCTTTACATCGTAATTAGGGTTTACTCTCTGGGAGAGATTCCAACGTAGGAGGGCACAACTCTACTTTTCTACTCCTTTTTGGGATTTCCTACCAGAGTGGATTATTATTATTAGTTTTGTTGGATTCTTATGAGGATCTGAATATTGATTTATATTCAGCAATTGGGTTTGATAGTTTTATCTTTCATCTTTTAATTGTCGTTTATTGTCCATGTTTAGATTTGATCCCATAATGGCTTTTGGTTCAGTCATGAACTAAACTCCATTATGGGATTATAACGGATTTAAATATGTAGTTTGATTGCATGCTTAAATGCTGGTTTGTTTTGTATATCATATGGGATGTCTATCATGATTGTTTTGTATGTATGAATGATTGATCACCATTCGTTTTAGTATTTGTATATAATTGACAATGAACATGCAAATATAGACTGTAATCATGATAGTATACGTATATAGGGCTGTGTTATATGGCTTATGTATTTTGTGAACCAGATAGACATATACTGTTTCACCGTATAAGTTAGAATAAGGACTTGAACTTAAAATCAATATAGTTGCAATTTCACATAGACATATAGTGATTTTGGTTATATTGATGATTACATAGAGTCTATCATCTGTGGATGTTGTGTAAGTAGGTCTTAGTGCATTGAAAAATGGCTAATACTCTTTTAGTGCTCTTGGCTACTTTCCTGTGATATGTGAGCAAGTCATTCATGATAGTGGCGATTGAATGAAGTATTAAATGAAGTTAGGGTCCCATTAGTTCCAATATCATTTATTTCGTTGTTATTATTGTTTTAGTTGTTATTTGCTAATCGAGAACAACCCAAGTTTAATCATTAGTTTGAGCATATAAATATAGTGATGCAATTAATGAATAGTAATCTTAGTTAAACAACTTTCTCTGTGGGATCAATACTTTACTTGCTCTGTATTACTTGTTGATGCATGTATGCTTGCATGAGTTAGAGCTCTTTTGTTAAGACTAAAAAAAAGAGGCAACAGTACACATGTATAATAATGAGGAACCGTACCTTTTTACTGTCAGTCTCTTAACAGTCATTTATCTTAGATATACTGAGTTTAGGCTTTAACGTGCATAGCTTCACATTTGCTCCTGACAGCTTGTAGCTCATGTTTGACCTTCAATCAATCAGTCGTGATCTTGAAGATGTAGGCCAAGAGAATCTCAGCATTAAAATATTTGACATCCTTTAGTTTACAAAGTTTGTACCCAGCTGCTGGTTGGCCAGACATAAGTTTGAGAAGATCTTCTTTCTTCTCTTAATAGGCATTTCTTAGCATGTATGGCCTCTTCATCTTTCAGGATGGTGGATGCTTGACTCTTTGTCATTGATGTGTCTTGAGCTTTCTCGTCTGGTCTTTAGACTACAAGATTGACTGCAGGCAAGGATTGGTCTTGTTGATGTAACAATAGAGAATATGGACCTATCTGAGCAGCTTCAGGTGTATATACACATTTACCTATACACAATATTTCCAATGTGTGAGCTCATCTGCATATAACAAGTTACTTACTACTAAACTAAGTTTAGAACAATGTTTGTGCCTGGGATCAGACTCAAAGCGATTAGCTTTTGAATATAGCATGAGAACTTGCTTTGATACCAATTGTTAGTTCCTAGTAGGCACAATAGATCTAGAAGGGGGGGTTGAATAGATCTTTTTAATTTCAAATACTTTTCTCTTTTATTTTTTATTGCTATTACATTAGCAGATGAAAAACATAAGAATCTTTTCAAGCACAGCGGAATAAGTAAAAGATCCCCTTCATTGATATATTCATAATCAAACAAACATTGTTCGTAGAGTTAGTTTGGTTGTAAGCAGTTAAAACATACATAGCAGTTATAGTACATAATGTAAATGACATAATGTAAAGACACGAGGGGTTTTAAGTGGTTCAGAGACTCAAGCTCCTAATACACTCTTCTGCTTTCAACTAGCAGGATTTCCACTAAGGAAGGGCAGCACCCTGAATCACTAAGATTCTTTCAAGGCCAGCAGCCTTGGGACTTCAGTTCACTAAGAACTCTTCAAGGTCAGCAGCCTTGGAACTCCTCTAGTTCCATAGGAACTCTTTAAGCCCATCAGGCTTGGAACTTCATTTAGTCCCTCCAGACAAGGACCCTCGAGCCCCACTTCTCGAAGTTATTTGTTTGTTTGTTTGTTGGAGTTGGTCTTTGAAATTTGCTAAGATGTCTTCATGCTCCGAACATCTTACAGCTTAGCGACTTAGGCGTGATCATCCTTGAAGTGCGATTGAGTGTTACATGATGCTCGGCTTCTTGATTACTCAACCACTTTGGATGACCCTTGATGACCGCCTTGAAGATCGTTCCTCTTGATACGATGATGGTTGCATATGATGGGTTTCTAAGATGACCGTAAGCTCTTCTGCTAGGTACTTAGAAACTTTCTCATGCTTGCCACCATGATGATGTTTGTGATCTCCCTTCTTGATACTTGATGTCTTCTCATGATGGACTTGCTAAAATGACTGTGAGCTTTTCTCTATGGTACTTAGAGTCTTCCCATGATGGACACCAAGATGACATGATGCTCTTCTTTCTCTCGGTAGTTCAGAACACTCTTCTAGTAGTAGAACTCTAACTTCTACCTTGTAGATCTCTCACTTCTACTTCTTTCTTTGCATGTATCTGAGTGTTCTTGGTGGATCATAGAGTGAGCCTTCGGACTCACTATTTCACATGGTTTAGAACAGTCCACCGTTACTCCAAAATCGGCAACTCCAGTAACCTTCGATCTTTGAAGCTCTAGCAGATTTATACTCCTTCCCAATCCTTCCGTTGGAAAGTAGCCGTTGAAAGCTATTCAAACATCTTCACAGATCTCGAGTTGGTTGAGGTAGACTGCTGATGTGACATGTCATACTTTATCTTTGCAGTCTACTGTTTCACCTACCCATCAGAGATGTCACTTTAATGTCTTGGGCAGGTTGAAGACTTTATTTCCTCCTTCTAATTTCTCGATCAGAGATTGTCCTTTTGCATCAATGCTCTCAATAAGCACTTGTCCGAATATTACCCTTCTAATTGAACCGTTGCCAATGTTTCAGTCTTCAGCTATTCAAACTCTACGATTCTGATGCATGTCTTCGAGGACCTCATCGTAGTGTCTTGTTGAGTGTTGCTCATTGACTGGTAGAGTTAACACTACGATCTTGAAGAGTGTTGATTGGATCTCCAATGTAGAACACCTCTTCCTTCTATTGTGCAGTGCTTCAATACTTTTGTTTGCTTCGACTGTTCTCAGAGACTGATGGCTTAACTCCTTGCTCTGGTCCCCTCTGAATAGCAAGACACTTCAGATTTGTGACACGTCCAACTCGCTTTCCCCTTGTGATCTCCCGTTCACTTATCATCAATGGACTGACCCTACGCTTAATCACTTTAGCCTTGTTCTTCAGAGACTAACCAGTATCTCGGTTCACTTTCCATCAGTTCTTTCTTTGTTTGGCAAACACTACGATCTTGGTTGCTTCCAAGATCGTTGTCTTCTGTTCACTTAACAGCTACTGCACTTGCTGACTTTCCTTAGTCAATTATTGAAGTCTTCTTCTGATCTCCTTGTGGAAGACTTCATCTCGAATGGCTTCACAACTCAATCTTGATGCTGATTGGGTTGGTGCTTAGATCTTCTGTTTAGCTTGTATGTCACTCGTTGAGTGCTCTCTGGTTCCCTTCAGGTGGGATGTATCTTTGTAGTGCCAACTAGAGGCTTTGTTCCTTTGGATATTCTGGGAGTGCTAATTAGTTGAGAATCGTATTTGTTCTACGATTCTGCCTTGACATTATAAGCACATTACGGTGAGAGGTCGTAGTTACACTCTCTACGATTCACTTGTCTTCACCGCGCATTCACTACGACTTCGTGGATCGATCTTGACACTCTACGATTTACGCCTTTGTGCTCGATGTCTTCATCCGATATTGCTCGACTCACGATCTCTACATGTTATCAATAGACTCTCTACGACTCGAGTGTAGTCTACGATCCTTGACTTGGCTTCTACGGATGTTCTATCGGCTACGTAGGGCGTCGTGTCTCTCACGATTGAACATGACTTCCTCAGCAGACTTTAGTCCTGAGGAAGTTCTACTCGACACACTACAATCCTTCCTCATCTCTCCTGGCAGTCTACGAACTCCGAGATCTACTATCTTGCAGACTACGATTACGCCTCGGCGACTCTCGAGTTCTCCTTGACTCTCCTGGAAGACTACGATTTACAGTGCGAAGCTTTCGACGATCAGACAAGCATATCTATTACATCATAAGATCAACCTAACATGCTTGATCTTTCTATATTTATAGTCCTTGTACATCATTTCTTTTTAAGGACTTTAAAAAGCTATTTTGATTATGTAGGATCAACCTAACATACTTGATCAATTCATTCTAAGTCCTTGTACACATGTTTCTATTATCTATCAAAGGACTTTACAGCTTTTCTTAATGCAAGCATACTTGCATATTATTCATTCATATATATCATAATCAAATCATATGTAAATAGGAATATCATTCCCATGCTTATTCCTGACAGATTGTTTGTTCCGCTGCAGTTAAACTTGATGTTTTTATATTTTATCAGTTTAACACTGTTGAAGGCTAACGATAAATTATTACGCATTATCTTAGTCATAATATTTCTTCTCGGGCTAGTTGAGCTCACCCTTTTGCTTTCATTGTTCTCTTGAGAAATGAGAACGTGGCAAGGACTAGTCGGGGAGCGGAGTGACGGTCCAGATGATAGCATTAGTAGTCCTCACTATTCTATGAAATAGTGTGATAATAAATGTATTGAGGACTCCATTTGAGTTGAATACTGTCTAGATAACAATATTCGTATTAAAACTCTCAGTTTATGTTTTGTCGTATTTTACACGACAGTGTATTATTAAGTTGTATTTGAATTTTGTACCATGTATTTGGCGACTCAAGATGGGTGATGTATACCTATTTTGGGGGCGTCACAATATAACTTAATGATAATGGAAGTAAAAGATGTTAAGAACAATTTCCATATGGTTTAATCATGAAGAAATAAGAAATAGAAATTTAGTTTATAAATTTCTTATAAAAGCTTTGGATATGAAGTATGAATTTCTTGACGTTAATGGATGATCCGATTGAATCATAGGAACAATTCGGTGAAATAAGTAAGGATTGGTGAGTTATAACACTAAAATCCAAGATAAAGTGAAATCGTAATCAAAATATCGATTAAAAATGAAGAACGAACGAAGAACACGCGAAGAACGTTGTTGATGGACAAATTTAAAACCATCTAATTAGAACTTGTTGTTGATAGACAAGTTTAAAACTATCATATATATGAATTGCTGATATATGCTTGGTTAGGAATTAGAGAATTGAAGGAAACGTTCATGAAGAACGGATTAAAATTAGCCTATAACGAAGTTATGACGAAATTTCGTAAAAGACGAACGAAATATAGAAAGTAAACTAATGAACCCTAATTAGTAATGTTTCATAAGAATGTTAGAGAACATTGAAAACGTAAGTCATAGACTCAAGAACGAATGAATTCTGAGTTTAGATAACCGAATCACGGACCAACGAACGAAGAACGTTAATAACGTAAAATAAACGAACGATGAAATCTGAGCTAACAGAAAGCCTCGTTAGCTAATTCAGAATGAAATTCTGTCCTGGGGAAATCCGAGTGTGTAACAAAAGGAAAAAAATGGCTTTGGAACAAATCAATTCCGAGTTATAATGAAGAAGTTACGAGATTACAAACTAGGCGATTCGTACGCATTCCAACACTTGGAAAAAATACTAGAAAAAACTGGATTTTTGGCCTGGTACTGCAGCGCCGACCAAGGCATGAAAAAAGGCACTACAACACCTCATTCAAGCAATAGTTACTGTAGAGTGGCACTGCAGTGCCGGTTTAACAAAGGGAGGAGGCATCGCAGCGCCGATACATTGCGATGCCCAGAAATGAGCTTTTAACTGCTCAGTTGTTGGGGAACGTGTACAGAACGATAATGAACATATAGTTCACGTAATGTAACACTTGAACAAGTAATTTAAACCTTTAGTAAAGGTTGGACGGAAAGATTTAATGAAAGTATAAAAGACGAACGATGTGAACGCAAAGTACGTGAGTGTTAATCGTAAACTGTATTCGCGTCGAACGAACATTCTGAGTATATGTTGGTTGTATAACTTAGATGTTAATGAATGTTATTAAAACATTCAGAATGATAATCAAGAATTGAATGAAGATTGTAAAATATAAACGCAAAGTGTGTAATTGGAATATAGGATCTCGTATTCAGAAATACGGTAGATTGTATTCGAGTAAAATGAACCTTTAAGATTACATGAAATTTAATGACTTGAGCGTTGAACAAAGATGATGACTTATAACATTTGAATGTTATAAAGTTGTAACGAACAGTAATGGGGTTAATGAATGTTCCGAACCTAGTTCGGATAAGGAATGTAGGAAACAACGTAAGTGTTAAAACACGTAAACCGACGAAGGCGGTTCGTATACGCATAAGTTAAACGTGATAAGTATACACACTTATGTATGGTTTGAACGTAAGATAATGAGGAGATATGAGTGACGGGTAGTGCGTGAAGAACCCCAAGCCTCTCGCTGGGGACATCTCGGAATGAGAATGCACTGCAACTAAACTCTCGATAGGGAATACCGAACATGTCGGTAGCAAGTTGAACATTGTAAGTGCTATGGTTTTAAATACCATGAGCATTACAATAACTTGAATAATGAAAAACATATAATGTTAAGAAGCCGAGTTAATGATAATAACATGAATAATGTTCCCAGTTGAATAAACTGGAAATTGTAAGAAACGAAATGAGGTACCTCGAACTTTCATTTTTATTTCAAAAGGGGTTGAACAACTATTCTGCTATAAATCGTCATGACTCCCAGGCACGTTGGGTGATCATCCCTTTGTACCCTGCGTTGATCAACACTATATGACGAATAACTTATTTTGCGTTCTTCCATCACTCGACATTTCATACCGAAAATATTAAAACATTCCCCCAATATTAGGGTTGTTAATTCTCAAACTGAATCTGCACCAAGTAGAAATTGTTTTGGAAGTTTACTTAAACTCAATAATAATTCAAAAGATCATATCTAGATCATTGAAAGGTTTTAATATGTCTCTAGCTGATACAAATGGCATTGCCAAATTTCTTAAACAATTCATGCATATCAGAAATTTGAAAACTTGAACAATTCATGCGTTATAACAAAGCTTAAATAATTTATGCATTATAGCATAGCTGAACACTTATACAACCAACAGAGAGGTTGTATAAATCTGAGGTTTACACAATCGTTAAATATTGTGTAAACCAAAGCATACATCCAAGGATTATTCATAAGAATATACCTCCACATACTTTAAACTAATATTCAAATGAAGATTGAATGGAGTTAAAATACTTGACTAACAGTCTTTAATTGTCACGCCCCGAAATCCGGTCTATCTTCACACCCGAATTCCGTGGGTCACAAGTACATCATCTTCCAAACATACATCATTATATAGTGAAATATAACAACATACATTCTCAAATCCCAGGTTCTAAAACCTTATAACCTCTTTCATTACAAATAATGATAACTATATTATTCATTCCATCTTACAAGAATGACTTTTATCCGCCACCAAGGATACATATAACAGTTCATTAAACTAATCTATAGTTCAATTTCATCTTTCTACATTAGAAGTCTTCACTTGATCTTCACACTCATTCATCTAATGAATGAGACTTGTCCTGGATACCGATCAGCTTGATCTTTACAGGATCCTTAAGTTCTTCTACTCGTACGCTAAAAATGTTTTTCATTTAAAGCAAGTGTGAGCATTCAATTACCCAACAAGTCATATCAGTTGAATAAACAACTTCAAGAATTTAAACATTCTTTTAAAACTTCAATAACCGAACAAAGGTTATGAAGCCGCTTGAATAAAAAGAATAATCTCGATTCCTATCACTTTAAAATATTAGTCACATTCACTTTGAAATACTTTCATTCTTCTACCTTTTCCATACATATCCTGTCTGGCTAGAATCATTAGTATAGACTTATCAATAACGGTTCATGTATAAACAGAACATACTCATATTGAACAGTTCAATCGCCGAATAGTTCATCTCATAGAAACACCGAAGTGTTCAAATTGTGGCACACGGCCTCATACATACTACCACCTTGTACAAATACCACACATTTTCACATACACAAGACTTCGCAAGTTCAACATCTGAGAAGTTTAAGAAACTAGCATTCATGTAAAATATGAATGAAGTTAGGAAACTTGCCTTACGCACAGCTATAACTTACGCTGAACTTCTCATTCCAATCCCTATAAGACACATAAGGAAATAACACGTACACCAATTAGTCCTATACTTGACTTACGCATTGGTTTACTTAACTTTACTTCTTAGGGTTCACATTCTTACAAACTAAGTTTGCGCGACCAACTTTCATTACCGGTTTATGGCTTCATGACATACGGAGATGTCTTACTCAAAACGTTCATTATCTTTGATGATTTACATTCTTATCTTCTTCTTATAACTTCTTTAGAACTTAACACACATCGCGTCTCTACTAGTAGTCCATATGGTACTCTGAGTGGTTTCCCACAAACAACCAACAAACAAGTTCCCGTCTCATCTACACTGTCATCACAATGAGTTAGATCGGTTCCAAGTTTCGTATATACCTTCGCTCTCTGAAGGAATTGTTTAGCCCATCTCCCATATGTCAACCATCAAAGGTTACGATTGTACTACTACCTAATTTCATCTAAGTTATCCGAAATATTAAACTATAATGTTTGTTAAGCTAATTTCTTATTCCTTATGGATTTCTGACAACTAAATGTCATACCTCAGGATTCATTCTTATCCGACTCACATTCGGCTTTCATTAATCTTATTACCGTTCGTTACGGCTTTCTTGATAATTTATATCTTACTTAATACTTTCGTTATCCATTACATGAACCCCACGTTCATTACTCATTCTAATGTCGAAGTCATACCATTTCTTGTATGCTAAAACCGATTGTTCATCGCAACAACATTGCGTTCATAGCGTCTATACGCTTTACACTTATCTCTCATTACCACAACATAACATCTAAATGTTATTCCTTACCCTCGTCACTCAACGTCTAAGGAATCACAACCATAGCAATCCCCCACGTTCGTTTATCGCGACTACGGTCCCCGGACATCGGTTCCGTAACCCGCGTTTACATTCTTTGTCTTTTAATCTCATTTAATCTTTCCGTTCAACCTTCATTTAAGGTTTAATTCACTTGTTTAAGTGTTACATTTAATTAACTACACGTTCATTAGCTTTCGTTACACTTCCCCCAGGATTTGAGCAGTTAAAAGCTCCACATTGGGCCTTGCCCTGCATCGGCGTTGCGACGCCACTTTCCTTACTATCTCTCGCACCACGACGCGAGTCTCCAGTACCTGGCTCTCCGGTCTAGCGTTGCGACGCCACCTTACAAAGCATGGTTGGCGCTGCGGTGCCAAGCCCTAATCTTTGTTCTAAGTGTTAACTTCATTTTGAGACACTTACTTCCCGATCTCATAACTTCTTCGTTATGACTCAGAACGAGGTCGTTCCAAAGCCATTCTCCTCCTTATCGTACGTACTTCAATCCCCCTTGGACATAACTTTGTTCTGAATCCGTTAATATGCCATTCGATTGGCTTAATCTTTGTCATTCGTTCATTTTTACGTTATTAACGTTCTTCGTTCGTCCATAATTCGGTCATCCGAACTCGGAACTCGTTCGTTCTTGAGTCCACGACTCATATTTTCTACGTTCTCTTACTTTCTTATGAAACCCTACACCTTCGAATTCATTTACACACTTTCAAATTTTCGTTCTTCTTTTACAAAATTTTCGCCATAACTTCATTATAGCTCCATTTTAATCTGTTCTTCATGAACATTTCTACTGTTCCTAACCAAGAAATAAATATCTAACTTATATGCGATGGTTTTAAACTTGTTCATCAACAACAATTATACTATGACGGTTTTAAATTTGTCCATCAACAACGTTCTTCGTGTTCTTCGTTCGTTCTTCATTTTTTTATCGATATTTTGATTACGATTTCACTTTTTCTTGGAATTCGATGTTATAAAACACCATTCCTTACTTATTTCACCGAATCGTTCATATGATTAATTCAGATCGCTCAAATTCATTACGAATCTTATACTTCCTTAAGAAATTTATAAAATAAACTTCTAATTCTTATTTCTTTATTTTTTTTCATGATTTCAACCATATGAAATCATTCCTAACATCTTTTACTTCTTATTCTCATTAATTTATGTTTTAAACATATAAAACTTAAAGAAAATTAATTCAGAAGTTAGGTTTTCGATACCTTTCTTCTTTAATCTTCTTCCGTCAGACAAAGTTTGCTCACAAGCAACTTTTTCTCCTCCATTTCCTCTTCCCACTCTCACTCTCACTCTCACTCTCAAATGTTGTAGGATTTTAAAAATCCTAAACAAATAACATTAAGCTTCCTATTTATAGATTTTCCAAGCTAGGGGCAAAATAGTCATTTCGCCCCTCCGGTTACTATTCACACCTCCTTACTATTCCACTTCCTTACTATTCACGAAACTTGGTTCCGTCTTTCGGGTTTCGTCCAACAGTTTTAAAAAGTGCGATTCTCAGAATCCAAATATTTTTGGATATTTCGTCTTTCCTTTACGTATTCTTCGGATCTCCGAAAATTGAAAAACGCTTTTTGGCGTTAAGCGTTTTCCTTCACGTTTTCCCCTAACGTAGTTAAACGAATGAAAAGTACATAATAGTACTTTTCGTCGTTTATATTTCATCCGATTTTTGCACATTTTTTGAGAAAAACTTTTATTGGCTTACTTAACTTTTCAAGATATATTATCGTCAAATCTTTCGACGGAATGTCATTTCGACATACCGAACTCTCGGAAAGGCTTAGGTTATTCAAACCCTAACCCTTAGGGTTTCGCGGGTGAATAGTGTCTATTTTGTCGTATTCCCCGAAAATATTTTTGTTCCCGAAAATATTTTATTTTCGTCTTGAAAATTCTTACTCGTTAGACCTAGCTCGTAGCCAGAATACTCCCGACTTATAATTATCCTAGGTTTTAGAACGATTAATAAACACATATCACATAATATTATTAATAAAAATTTATTTTATTAATAACTAATTCTTTAAACTTAAATTCTGGAAAATCCGATTTTTCGGGTTGTCACATTAATACTTTAGCGTTAATCTCCCTTTGTAAGTCCTACACATTCAGTGCATATAAACATATAAATTAGCCACGTATAAATGTCACTTATGATTTACTTTAACTCTATTCAATGTTTTATAATGTCTATTTCATAAGAATTGGAACACTATTTAAGTTCATTAACATTCGACTTGACGTTTCGACGTTCGTACGTCATACGCCCGACTTTTCTAACCCAAACGTTAACCGACACACCATTGCGTATGATTAACACATCCAATCCATTCCTTGGTTTACATTTCTCTAGAATATATTTCCAAATTTCAAGGTTTAAAACTCAGAAATACTAGCCAAACATGACTTGGCATCACGACGAAGAAACCATCACGGTTTGCCTCTTATTATATAATAGTCCTAACAATGCTCATTTTACACTTTGATCCTAACCTTATCTCTCAATTCTTAAACAAAGAAAGTTATAGGTCTACTTCTTATCTTTCCATATCTTCTTGAATCACCTCAATCAGAGTTCATACGAAAGAGTTATGATCAATTTAATAAAGCATGTCCGAACTGATTTTTGGCCTAACACTTGACCAGCGCCTAGGCGCTCCAAACTTGCCTTGGGACAATGCCCAGACGCTCGGGAACAAAGTCTGAGCGCTGAGTCAAGCGTCTAAGGCGCTCGACCTTGACACTTGAACTCAAAATTTGCAACTCTTGCAACCCTTTTCCCGCCTTATTAACTGCTCCATAACTTCGTCATCTGATATCAGGATGAGTCCTTTATTGAGCCATTTTCTTTCTTATAACAAATTCTTCAAACCCCTGGACAGAATAATATTTTGTGACAAATAAATTTATTTAGTAAGAGAAGATTTTTCATCACTAATTATATATCGATAGTTTTTCTTCAATTTAGTGAGAGAGGGAATCCTTCATTGATAAATTTATTGTTAAATAATCAAATTCATTGAAAATTATTATTAACATCTATACTCAAATATTAGATTTAACGTATCAGTTAAATATAAATAACACGAAATACATATTTCACAACTAAAGGATAAACAAATTATATTATTACCAAAAAATAGAATTCATAGAGAGCTAATATAACTAATACAGGGGCATATAAGAAAATTGTAAAAACAACGAGCTCGAATGAATCATAATTGCATCATGTTTGGTCCTCATCATAATTTTCTTCAGAAAAATCAAAGTATGGCTCGTAAACTTCATATTGCAAAAAAAACACCAAAATTCTATTCAAAACGACAAGAACAATAAGAATATACTCCCTCCGTCCCAAATTAACTGCTCAGTTTTGACTTTTTTAAGTCAAATTGACTATTTTTAAAATTAATAATTAAGCATATATAAATATATTTCTAAAATTATAAAAATTAGAATTAGTAATAAATTATATATACTTTCTTTTGGTTATAATCTTTTCACCTATATTTTAGCAAAAATAGTAAAAAGATTAGTTTTAAAAATGATCAATTTGACTTTAAAAAATCAAAACTGAACAATTAATTTGGAACGGAGGGAGTAACAAAATAGTAGGCTCACTACAAGTAAAATGGCTTATAATGAAAAAGACAAATCATTCAAAATATATGATGTATCACTCACAAGTGATTAGTTGTGAAAGAATTTTTCATTTGCACAATCGCTCTCATTAAAGCTCCTCACAATAGACATCTGTCACTAAATTAGTGACTACATATTTTTTATGAAGGATATATTCGTAAAATTATATTTTGTAAGGGATTTATTTTATTTAGTGAAAGATAACTTCTCTCACAATAAATATTTTGCAATGAATAAATTCATTTTAATAAGGGGAGAGTTTCCTTCAATAATTACATGTTGTGAATGTTTCTTCAATTTATTGAGAGAAAAATTCCTTCGCGAATTATAATTTTATCACAAATTATAATTTATTTAGTTATATATTCACTAATTTATTGTATTAATCTATAAACACAATTAAATCTAAAATCTCATTTAAATATAAATAGCAAAAAACATACATATTTCACTGAACCCGTTGCAAAAATTAATAATATCATTTCCAAAAGAATATTATACACTAAAATTAGTGTGAAAATACAAAGAAACCTCAAAAGATATATAATCCATATCTGCAAGTATTTGGAGAACAATATATGGAAATGATGGCTGCAAAACTAAGTATTATCCCTATATTACACCGAAGCTGCAGTCTATAACCACAAATGGAGTGCTCCATTATCCATGATCTAGCCAACATAACGAAATTTATGATTCATGTAACACATTCAACGCATGTTGCTTCACTTGTTCCTAGGAGCAAGACTTTTTTGTGCATGCTTCATGATCTATGGTCTTCTAAAATTAAAATTGTAAACAAGTTTTAATTTTAATTTTATGGAGATAAATGAAATGGATACAAATATAGCTACAAATGATTATACATGAGAGAAGCTTCGGAAATATATCTTTATGATATAACATTTATCCATATATTTTCACCTAATTCAGAATAAAACATGAGACAAAAGTAAAGGGACTAGAGAAGTACCACAACATAAGCACCCTGTTTGCAACTAGCCACAAGATTTATTTATTTATTTAGTTTGGGGTGGGGTGGGATGGGATGGGGTGGGGTGGGTGGGGGGGGATGTCCACTTTCATCTTCTGCTTTTGCTGTAGTACAAATGCTTTATAGAAAAATAGTATGTTCTACTACTATAAACATGATTTGTAAGAAAAATATAAAAAATACCTGGCACTCGATTAAAGTACTTCTTGATTGCACCAAATTGTCAACAATAACCACATGATAACCAGCAAGATTACCCTCTTTCAGCCGAAATATACGCTTATCACCTTCACGAACCTTTGCACAAACTACCTATCGTTGGACAACATCAAAGACAAAAAAAGATGAAAGAGTACATAAATCGAGAGTACAAATGCTCTAAGTATGTTAACCAACCATCGGAAAGTGATCCAATTGGGCAGTTTCCAAGCTTGCTGCACCCCATTATTGGCATAACTGACGGAACTAGAGCTTTTAATATCTCATCTTTTGTAAATAGACCACCCCATTTGTCCCTGAAGATCGATGTCCAGTAGACGTTAATGATCCCAATTAGGAAAGTGCAACCCAATGCAACCATTACAGCTAGCTTGGCCTTGTATGGCTTACCAGCCCCCAGCTCATTTCTTACCTGCATAATAAGTAACATAAATATATAAAACTAAAATTATTACATTAAAATTCCCACCATCACCTAAATATGATCCAAACACAAATATAAAGGGAACTGATATTTTCACACGTGTCTCTCACATGAATGTGGGTCCCACTCATTATTCATCTAAGGAGAACCATGGAGAAATATCAGTTTCCAATACAAATGCACGAATAGAAGGCAAAAACCATTACTTTTGGAAATCTCTTAATTGCAATCATTTCAACTTTCATTTTGGAAATAAGCTATAGATTGCTAATCTATCTCATCATGAACTTTGATGGTTCATGTGACACCCCCAAATCCAGGTACTTCAATTCCACAGAATTTGGTGTTCACTGTACAAATATCATCTATCTATCTACCCATAATAAATGCAAGCTATACAATAGATAGAATAAAAATCTTCCCCTTAAGGGTTACAACATCCTAATAATAATACAATCTCAAAGTTAAACTAACCTTAAACATCTGCATGGAATCATAATCAAATAAGTCTTAACAACATCATTAAATCAAGTCTAAAACAAAATACATCATCAAATAAACAACAAGTCTTCATCACTTGCTAACTTTGCCCTTGCCTTTACTAGTGGAAGGTTCATCAGTTCTTTCGTTCTTAACTGCAATGTTATTATTAAGCAAGAGTGAGCACTATTGCCCACAAGTATAATAATGAAATAACAAGATAAAAACATGCGAATAAATCAAAGACATCCGAATAAAAGCTCAACTTTTGAATCAAGAATGAATAGCAAGAATCAAAAGAATTACGAGGGTCATAAGACTTGAACTATGTCCTAGGTTATCAAGGGTTATACTTGAAACCTTTAACAACCATAAGACTATGGACCTTTCTACTCGTGCATTTAGGGGGATCAACCCTTAGTACCATACATCGCGCACAATATCTTAACGCTTAACGATAAGTAAATCCCTTTGCAGGTTGTTCATCTCGATTGACATTCGAGTCCGCACTAAAGGAAGTTTGGTTTGATAATTCATCAAGGGTTCAAATTTAGAACGCTTATCAACTATGGACTAGTCGAATCAATAAGGGTTCGCTAGTCTAATAAGGTTCAATAATAATGATATTCAAATTGAATAATAATCTCGTGAAGTATACAATAGACAATTATTGTATAAGCTGAATCATGTTTGAAAAGATAATCAATCTTTAATATAACATTTGAACATGAATAATAGTAATGATAATTTTACTCGAGGTAAATAATAAACTTGAACAATAATGACAAGTAGGGTTAGGAAACTTGCCTCGTGCGTATATTACACTTTAACTAAGCACGTTCTTTGAATTAAATCCTGCATACCATTCACATTCACAATACCAGTTAATTATAACTTAACTAATCATCATAAACTCATTCGCTTGTCTACTTTGATTATTAACTATATTTAGTTAATTTACCACTTTGTCACATAATTTACACATCATGAATAACAAGCTAATTATGTATTCAATAACTCAAACCACATGCAATTATGTTATTTACATGTTAAACAACTATTTTAACATCTTATTATACTTCTAACATGTTTACATGTTCATTAAATTAATTTACTGACACATTGTTAGACTTAAACATTTTAAAAATTACATTCTTGGACTTTCTGGAGAGTGGCGTTGCGGCGCCACTTTTATACATGATCTTCGCGTTGCGGCGCGATGGGCGCTGACACTTTACTTCATGCTATTGAGATCGAGACATGGCGCACATGCAGATTTCGCTTACGAGTTGAGGCCATGGCATGAGACTCCAGATTCTGCTTCTCGATTAAGTGAAGAACACAGAGTTTAGCGAATTACACATTTCATGATCATTAATTTCACTAATTTAACATACCCACATGTTAATATTCACATATAATCATTACCCAACATCTATAGAGTGATTTTAACCCATTAAAACACATAATCACAGAATTAAAATCTATAATTTCACTGACTTTGATGTTCATGAAGGTTTTGAAAATAAAACATGAAAATTGTCCCTACTGATTAAGTTATAACAATCAATCCGCTTCATTTAAACTTTGGTCTCTTCAGTATCAACATGCATAATAATATACGAGTGTAAAATTTAGGGATAATATATGATCAACACATAAAATATCACGATAAGGCCATAAGGCCAAAACGCATACTCAGAAATTTTGAAATAGCAATTCATAGTATTATGAAACGGATGACATGATAATTCACATAATATATACATAATCAAATACAATTTGATACATCTTAACCCATATATTAACTCATAATCAAACCCTTTCTCCATTACAGAGATTTTACAAAATGTATGAAAGCCATTTTTTTATAAAAACTAACGACGTGAATTAGAATTTCAGAAGGAAGAGATTACCCTGTAGAGTATAAATTAGAAGAGATGATCAATGATGATCCTTTCACCACTATTTGTTTGATTACACACTCACAATTTTTTTCACAAAATCACAATTTTCTCTCTGTGAACTCTATTCTCTCTGGCTTGTTTTCTAGACTTAGCATACGAATGAAAGAAGTAAGGAAGACGTCGAATAAGAATCTGGCATCATGATTATGGTCGATTAACCTACCATGGGTAATCGCCATAACTTCTACTAAGGCCATGTTTGGCTAGCAAGAAAAGATTTCAAAAGTTATTTAATTTAATAAAACTTTATCATATACTTTAATTCATGTCACACCCACTTGCACAATAATTCATATATCTTATTTAATATAAATAAAATATAATAACTTCTCATAAATTCACAAATATATATTTAATTTTCTCATTAATAAATAATGTCAAATTATTAACTCTCTAATTAATAATGAAATTAATTAAATAACATCATGCTTAATTAAATATTTCATTTAATTCAATAAGCTCACATAATTACATACTTGAATAATAATTATTCTCCACATTAATTTACTAAAATTTATGTATCTTTTACTAAAAGATAATGTAAAAATAAAATAAAGATGAGTTTATCTTTTATTCGGACTTATCTTTACATTATCTTTTATTTTTACATTATGTATCTTTACATTATCTTTTAAATTTACATTATGTATACATAAAAATAAACTCATCTTTACATAAAAATAAACCCATATGGGTGAGACCCACACTGCCACCCCAGCCTATAGTGGCAGGTGAGTATTAAGATGTTAGGGGAAGTAATGTAATAAGCTAACGGACAAAAAGGAAAAGGGACTGTCGCTACAAGCTGTAGCGGCATGGGGAATTGTTGACCAATCCTAGCCTTCCATTGTCCATATCAACGGTAATCAACTTGGTTGCTGAACAGTGCCCATAGCAAATGTTTGCCACAGATGATTTCCCATATATATATATATATATATATATATATATATATATAAGCAAATAAACGCTCCAGACATAAGTCTAGGCTCAATCGAGGCATAACTCGATAATGTTAGTCCATATATAAATATATATATATACATATATAAATATATATATATATATATATATAAATATATACACAAACTGAAATAAAACCACGGACTGAAGTCCGGGCATACACACGCAACACGACTCTCAACGTGAAGAACAATGTGTGCAAAGATGAAGAGAAAGGCTTTAAAGTGTGTAAGAAGGCTTACAGTGGACTGCCAAAGAAGACTTCAATAACTTTAAATGGATGAACACTAGTCTCCCGCCGGTAAAAATATGACAGAATATAAGCTCAAAAGTGTTTGAAATGAGAAAACACTTAGTTTATAGTGTGCACAAAGCAAATTGGACAGGGTTTCCTCGCTATTTCTCTTGAAAATAAGGCCACCCCAAGCCATCTATATATAGAGGGGGGGTGCCGCAGGTCTACCTATGGCTTCCCGGGATACCCAGGGCAATGTGGGTCCCGCCATGTCGAAGTACGTACACTCGGACAACGCGATGTTCGCTCGGACCTTCATAACTTTCAATCCGGCAGTCCGATGGAAGCGTGTCATACCATTACGGAAAGTTCTTTTTGAGAGCCACAAAATGACATATGATTTGCCCTTTTTGATTCCGGGAATATGGGTCCATGACCGAAATAGCATTTTTGGGTTTCCGTCAGGCAATCCGGTGAGCCGTTTTGCGTAGTTTGCGCTCCGAAGTTAAGATATGGTTCTTGTGGGACTTCTTTTGAAGCAATTTGAATTGAAATGAGTGTATTTGATTTGAAGTGAAGTTGAGTTGGCAAAAATGATCATTTTTCCCCTCTCGAGGTTATCTCCGGTGTTCGCGCTGTTGTAGCAGTCTTTTCTCAGGGTTATCTGTGAGGTTGTCATGCTGTTGACTCTGAATGTCCTCAGGGTTATCTCTGAGGTTGGCTTGACCTCCCGGGGTTGATTCCGGGTATTATACTTGATCTTTCGGGGTTATCTCCAGGGTTATCTTCGGGGTTAGAAACTGGATATCTCGGGGCTACCTTTGGGGTCTGAATTGATGTTGTGGTCCTCCAGGGTTATCTCTGGAGTGTGAAAAAAATGGTTTTGCCCTCCTGCATAGTTAGTAACAGAAAAAGAAAATTTTGAGTGTCTACACTTACCTCAAAAGAACAGAGGAAAACTCAATCCACGATTTGTTGGTCCATTTGAAATTCTTGACCGAATAGGAAATGTGGCCTATAGACTCGCATTACCTCCAAGCATGTCTCGTGTTCATAATGTTTTTCACATATATGTGCTTCTTAAATATGTGAAAGACCCAAACCACATTATTGAGTTAGAACCAGACGAGATAACCGAAGATTTAACGTATGAGGAGGTACTTGTCAAGATCTTGGATAGGAAGGAGCATGTCCTACGCACAAAGATTATACCACAAGTTAAAGTTTTGTGAAGGAACCATGCTATTGAGGAAATGACCTAGGAGTTAGAATTGGAAATGAAAAACGAGGTATCCTCACCTTTTCGAAACACCAGGTACGTACGTCAATTTTGAGGTCAAAATTTCATAAGGAGGGGAGGTTGTAAAACCCTAACTTTTTATAAATAAAATCAAATTTTCTCTAATTATTATTGTGAATAATAAGGTGTTAATTTGATATAATGCTTTGGTTATGGGTGAAATGTGCAAATTTTGCAAAATAAGCAAGTGGTTATAAAATATTCATTGTTGTCGGGAATATTCGTTTGGTCGTGGAATATTCTTTATTTGTCGGGAATATTCGATGCGATGACGCAGCCATTTGTGGGCCCCATAACGGAAAAAAAAATCGAATGAAGAAAATGACATGTTTGAGTTTTTATAAATAACACAGCGTAATTGTTACCAAGTAAACAATCATTGGAATACTCGGTGGTTAAAATACGAATACGCTGGCGTGGTTGCATAAGTAGACACAATGATTGCATTACGATTTTTTTTTTGAATTATTAATTCTTACGTAAGAAGACACTACTCAATAATTGTTACAGTAATTACTGTTTAATATTTCATTTTATTGATTCAATAATTACTACATTGATATTTTATATTATTGTTGTTTCAATAATTGTCACTGCACATTATTTCCCATTATCAGATCAATAATTCATATTATTTGAATAATATTATTAGATAGCATTATTGGCAATGTCTAAAGAAGTTCTGTCTAGGAAAGGGGTTTGGTCACCTAATTGCGCGCCAATTAGGAGAAATCCTTATCGGAAGGCCCCTTTTTTCCTGGGAACGACCTGGTTGTCATTGTGACACCCCCAAATCTGGGCACTTCAATCCCATAGATTTGGTGTTCAATGTCAAATTAAATCATAACTAACTACCCATATCCAAAGGATAAAATTAAACTCAAAATTTTAAACAATCAATCTCCCATTAAAGGGTTACATAATCTAAAATAAATCCCAGGTCATCTAACCTTTATTACAATCATCAGCGGAATTAAAACATGATCATAATTACATCTATTACATAAGAAGGATAATATACAATAACATTTTATGAATGACAATTACTGAGCTTTCAATGGTAAAGTATTCTTACCAGAACAATAAACTTTAATTCAACAACTATGATTTCAAAGGAATAATGAACGTTAAGTTAACAATAGATATCAACATCAAAGAATACACTGAGGGTCAAAAGACCACGAACTATACTCTAAGTTTCAAGTATTTCTACTTTAACCTTTAACAGTCTAAAAGACTATAATCATCATCTATGTCCTAGGTTAACAGGTGTTTCTACTGTAACTTTGAATAGTCAAAATGACTATATGGACCATCATTCCGTACTCCAGGTGATCAGCCCTTTGTACTATGTATTGCGCAAACATTTTAACGCTATTGCGTAGTTCTAAAATAATCCTCTAATATAGGGTTGTTCATCCCAGCTTCGATTATCAGGTTCCGAACCAAATGAAGTTTGGTTGGGAATTAGCTTCAAAGGAATTTTAGATCTTTAGAATGCTCATCAACCAAGTACTGGTTGAATCAGATAGAGACCAATAACTATTCAAGAGTTTGATTATAATATTTTCATGAACAAGGTATATCGATGAATCAATAAGAGCTAAAGTATTAACAGTTTCTAAATTGAACAAATGTTATCATCGACAACATGCTTTCAAAATTGTGTGAGTACATAAGCAAACCAAAGGAAGTTTGGTTTGGGTTGACTTCAAGGGTAATTTAGAGTTTAGAACATTCATCAACTAAGGATTAGTTGAGTTGGTAAAGAATCGCTAGGCAACTTAGAGTCTGGTACAATAATGTAAGATAGTACAATGACATTGGAGAACGAAGATCAAACAACAGTAATTAGTAGCTGAATAAACACATTTCTTACAACAAAATTATAGACTTTGAATAACCAAAGTAATCTCGTTTGAAATAAAGAAATAAAGATTAACTAACTTGCTCAACAATAAATGAGGGTTAAAGAACTTGCATAACAATAAATTGCTCAACAAGAGATTAGAAAAAGAGAACTTGCAAAAGTATATCATGACAGTTTAAAGTAACCTTGCTGAATAATAAAGTAGCAAATGTTAGGGAACTTGCCTCTTGCGTAAGCTATACAATTACAATTCAAGTACTCCAATATCCTACACATTTTAGTGCAATCACAATATCTATTAGACATGTTAACATCCACTTCCAACATAACACCCATTTCTAGCTAAACTTGTTAATTTAGTACAAGTCTTATGCTACTAGATAAATATCAGAACTTTCAAGTGTTAACCTTCACAACACTTGTTTACTATTCATTATTTACACTAAGTTTTACATATCACGCTCATAGCTTATAATTCATTTTACAAAGTTGAAATTATCAATGACATGACACAGTACTGAATGAACCTCTTTGATACATGTTTGACACCTTAACACAACCTTAGACCAAGTTATAGTGGTATCCCAGTGCTCTGGCATGCAGAAGCCTTTCATCGCTCAGATCGGTGTATATGGCGCAATTGCTGCATACACAAATAAGATAGCTTGCTTCTGCAATGCTAGCTTTTTTAGCCTTGGCACTAAATAGTAGCATTGCTACTGGTGCAAAGTACATGACAGAAAGGCGAGACGGCTATGAATAATAGCCGACTTTAGCCCAACAAACACGAATTTCACCCACTAAACAGTAATATTAACACATACAATTGATATAAAACTATCATAAACATGTTTCCTCACATATTCATCAATATAGAACAATTTAACAACCATTTTAACTAATTTAATTTCTTAAATTTTATGTTTTTACACAAAACTCCATTTTTTGACATTCTCCATAGAATTCATCATTGTGATCACAATTCTAATCCAAATCACTTCGTTCAAACTACGTTCTCTTAGTTTCTTAATGGACTAGCATTATCAAGACTCAATTTACAGATTATCATACAAATTGACCAACGAATTTTGTACTTTCATAAACCATATGAAAAATATTCACTGTAAACACTTTCTTCCTTTTTAACCGTAATTAGCATCACAAATTCTTATTTAATGCAAACTCTAACATCATAAACATGCATAATCACAATTACCAATTATATATATATATCAACAATTCAACAATTGAATTCACAGACATAAGATTTTATGCCGTAAAAAACCCATATATGTGTGTATATATATATATATATATATATATTAAGGTTATGTAAAAATACCTTTAAATTGCTTGCAATCCTTGCTATCACCACTGAATTTGCTTTGGAAATCCTTAGGTTCTCTCTCAATTCTCTCTTAAGTTCCTCTCTAAATTCTCAGTTTTCTTCCTAAGCTTAGTAACTAAGTTATGCGTAGAAACCAAACTGATAACCAATAATAATACGCATACTTATTGTATCATTTACAAGCTAATAAACGTATATGTTATAAATATATAATATTTATTATTTAATTTATTTTATTATTATAATTAAAATTTAAAATTTAAAAATCCAAAAGCCATAAGGCTTTGTTTGGCAAAACTCTTTAAAATTTCTTAATCTATTTATTTTGATGACTTGTTGCTATGATCTTGCAAAATTTCGGCTTATTGCTTATTAATTAAGTCACATGGCTGATCTAGGTTGCTCAACCACTCCATATATTGGCAAGATTGCAAGCAACATCCAATAATGCACTAAAGGGCATTTTAGTCTTTTCATTTTTAAATTTAATGGCATTCTAGTAAATGGCCAAACCCTTAGGGTTTAGGGTTTGGGTTAGGGTTTGGAACATTTAGGGTTTAGGGTTTGAAACCCTTAGGGTTTGAAAATTTAATTTTCTAAAATTTTCCAATTTAGGTTTTAAAAATAGAAAATTAATATTTATAAATTATAATTTGAATCTTCTAATTATATTAAAATTTCTTAATCGTTACTTAAATCTTGCTAATTAGGATTACCATTTCCTAATTACAATCGCTAATTAAGCAATTAGGGTCAAAATGGTCATTAGGGTTTTTAAACTACTAATTAGGGTTTCTAATAGAAACATAATTTTCTTATTTAGAAATTAAATTTTCGTAACTAGATTAGGGTTTTCCAATTACTTAACTTGAAATTAGGATTAGGGTTTCCTAATTAACATTAAAATTATTAAATTAACTCTTAGGTTTTCCCTAATTAAAAATTAGGGTTTCAAATCCATAATTAGGGTTTCAAATTTGGAATTTAGGGTTTTCTAACCAATTTGTTAAGATTAACCCTAATTAATCTTATAATTATTTACACTTACGCCATTAGGTTCCCAATTTAGGGTTTCATGCACCGAATTAGGGTTTCGAATTCCCGAAACTGAAATTAGGGTTTCCAGAATTGGTTTCTAGGGTTTCTTATTAATCGTTAGAGTTTTCTAACCGAACGTTGACGTTCTTAATATATAATTAGGGTTTGTCACAAATATCGTTTATGTGCTCAACCCCTGACCCTTAACTACATACTGTACACATACATAACCATATTCACAGAACATAAACGCTTATTCCCTTAATCCTGAATAATTCACTTAAATCCTTCACAGAATTTTGAAATCCTCAAAATTCCTTTTTAAAAATATCAAATGCATACACTTATTTTCTGTCTAGGTTCTAATTGTGAACCTTAAATAAATTAATAAATTTTTTTAAAATATTCAAAATTCTCGGGTTGTCACATTATGACTGATATAGTTTATCCGGTCAACCCTTGACCCTTAACTCCATACTGTACACATATATGACCCTACACACAGAACATATACATTTATACCCTTAACACTGTAAACCTAAACCAAAAGTTTTTAAATTCACAAAATCCCTTTCCTAAAATGTCAAATCCATATACTTATTTTCTGTCTAGGTTTAATATTTAACCTTAAGTCAATCTTTTAAGATTTAAATAAATATCTAAATTTTTGGGTTATTACATTCACCTCTTCTTCTAAAAATTTCGTCCTTGAAATTTACCTTACACCTTTCATACTCATCACCACATGCTACCCAAACATTACTAATAAGAGTTAAATTATTCAAATCGTGCTGAGGAGTCATATAGATTACTTAACTTTCATTTTCGAAAAAGGTCATATGGAAATTCATCCAAATGACGTCTTAACTTACTTTACATATAGGGGATTAGCCCTATGCCTGTCTTGATCAAGTATCATGTTGGTCGGAACCATTTTCATGTTCCTCTTATCCGCCTTGGGCGCACAAATATTTCCTTACCTCAGCCTTATCGGATTCCGCACCAAAACAATTTGGTTCATGAAAATTTTCAAAGAACGCTTAGGATTTTATAAACATTGGTCTAGCTGAATCAAATAGCGTAGACTGATCATATCAATAATTCAATTCAATTGAAATATTTAGGTATAGCCAAACCCCGTTTGCAAATTAAAATTATAAAAAAAATAGTTTGAAAATGACGTCATGATGCCGTACTATATTAACAGCTCGTTTGAGGATGCCATCATCGAGTGACTTTGTCATAACACATCATACAATAGTGGAACAACGATTTTAGATCAAATTCAACACTAAGTATTCCTGCATTTACAACTCCATCAACTTTTTATCATCTCTGCACCAGGTCACATGGTACATAAGTGATAAATAAAATATATTTTGACATTTCAAATCCTTATCGTCTAGCCAAAATAAGTAGCATAGACTATACTTTAAACCGTTCAAAAACCGTTGCAATTTAGTTTTATCATCTCAACAGGTAACATTGTGTCGGTGGTCCGAAGTCCACACATACACAATGGTCACCAGAAGTTGAGAATAAGAATTTATCTTCAAAAGCACATAGTGCGTATTTAGCTTGATGTCACAAATTTTGAAGTCTAGCATAGCTACGAGATTTGGAAAAACCTATGTCTCCACTAATGATCAATTACTTAGTAACCTATCTATTCCTATAATTCTCAATACTCCAATCACACATGTCTATACCCAGTTCGTCGAACTTACCACACTTATGAGTTCATGAACATAATCATATGAGTTTAAGAACTTGTCCTAGTCAGACCTTTGGCGTCCATTCGCCGAGGGGTCCATAAACATTTCATATAATCGTGAGTTACGAACGTACCATAAGTATGAGTTTTAAGAACTCGTACTTAACCTAACTATACCCTACCTATCTGTTATATACATGAGACAAGAATCACCTTCTCAACAGGTATATAGCAAATAGCGTGACACAGACATTTCAATGATTATCAGTGTAAGAAACTAAGTGGTTGTTACACCAAACTCAGTTGCTGACATGACTCCTCAATTGAAATCCCCACTTAATCCTAATTCGCTTCTCAATACGAATTTCATTCAACTCGTATTCATATTCCTTTCCTGAATCTTTACCAATTCATAGTACAACTGACACGACATTCTTGTCGTAAACTTTTCAATCATTCGCTTGATCATTCTCACTACTATAACCTTATCCGATCATAGAGTGATCTTATCGTATATATTACGATATATTTCTACGCTGTGATCATTTTGTTTTACGATCTTCTATCCCCAGTACTTTTAGTCTTTTAGACTCTATCTATTCACCACTACTGTTCACCTTTATTATCAGAGTTAGGGAACTCTGTATCTTTACAACTTACCGAGATTCATCTTTAAATCTTACCGACACACTAACTCTATGCCAGTTAGATCTTATCCTATCACTGCGATTATTAGTCTAAGGTAACTCACCCTAGGTTTATAACCAACATCTATGATACCAATTGTAGCGCCCCCAAATTCTGGTCCTAAATCACCACAAATTTGGTACACTATGTAAGACCCCAACTTTTATAAATAAAGATGAATTTTCTATAAATATTATGGAGTAAATTTGATATAATGTTATAGTTGGGGTAATATTTATAAATTTTGCAAAGTAAGCAAGTTGTTATAAAATATTCATTTGGTCGGGGAATATTCTTTTTGTCGGGGAATATTCGTACGACGGCACAATCATTGGTGGACCCCACAATGGAATTATTGTTGGATTGAGAAAACGACAAAAATACTTTATGAAAATAACGACGAAGGTGTTACCATTAAAACTGTTGAACTACCCGGTAGTAAAAGTACAGTAATACGCGTGGTTGCATAGTAGCACACTGTATTGATTATTGATGCTTACGTGAGAAGTCACTCAGCTATACTTAATTATTGCTACAGTAATTGCTGCATCATATCTCTTATATTATTGATTCAATTATTGTCACAATATCATCTGTATAATATGTTATATTATTAAATCAATAATTGAGACGACAAGTTATAAATGATTAATAATTGTTGAAAGATTAAATATGTGTTGATTAAAAATAAAATGATTTGTGGTAATATTTATTCAATCCTTGATGTATATAAAGAGTCTATTATGAGACGTTTGTGGTAAGTTTGGTTATTTTATGGGGGGGGGGCATATGTCATCATCTAAGAGTCTCTTCGTCAATAATAACTACCTTTTCTATACGTCAAACCACTTGTCGTTTCATATTACAGGCGTCGAACCAATTGTCGTTTCACATTACAGGCGTCAAACCACTTGCCTTTTCACATTTCAAGTGCTAAGCTAGAAATCTTCTATAAATAGAGGCCTAGTGCTTCATTATTTTTCACGAATTCATTCAAGCTATAGAGAGAAAGTATAGAGAGAATAAGAGAGAAAGAAGAAGAGTATTCTGTTACTACACTACTGCAGTATTCAATCTACTACTAATGTAAGGGGTGTTATTCTTTCTTATTCATGAAGAGAACTGCTGTTATTCCATTGCTTATTATTCTCATTGGAATAACTCAGATACGCCATTTAACCTATACTTGGTGACATTCTTCTATTATTCTCGTTAGAACATCCTGCTGCATGTGTTTTTACACCCACCGGTTCCGCCTTTTATTATTATTCTTTGGAACATCCCATGCATGTGTTTTACACCCACCTAGTTCCGACTTTATTATTATTCTGTTGGAACATCCTGTCGGTGCAAATTTTGCCTGACCTGGTTCCGTTATTATTATTCTATTGGAATAACCTGTCTATGCGAAGTACCACATTCATGGTGATTTCTTTTGTTATTCCATTCTTTATTATACCCAGTTGGTTAAAGTTTTGACTTCTATACTCCATGAAATTAGTAGAATATCCTTGATATTTGCGCTTCATCCAGTATCTTTTCATGGAAATATTCTTCTGATCATTCTTGAATTTTACTCTACAAAGCAGTATCATGTTGACAATTTGGACATTATTAGTTCCTGGATAAATTAATTCTTGAACTTGTTTTATTAAAATTCTTATATCATTGTCATCATCCTCATGTTTATATTATGTTGAAAGTCATCTGTGGCCTGTAAGTATGAGATGGACTTGGTATGATTATGACCGGG
This sequence comes from Panax ginseng, assembly GCA_020205605.1. Taxonomy (NCBI): domain Eukaryota; kingdom Viridiplantae; phylum Streptophyta; class Magnoliopsida; order Apiales; family Araliaceae; genus Panax; species Panax ginseng. Next base: position 93,927,670 of record CM035136.1, on the reverse strand, counting down.
GATTATTCGGTGTAATAATGACCGTAATGTTACAAATGATGTGGTAAAAGTTATCATTGGCCCGTAGTGCATTGATGGATAGTTGTTGGCATAATCATGACCATTAATGAATACACGAATGTCCTTGGCTGTAGTGCATGGATAATTTGTGGTCGTGATACTAAAGAATATCCTTGGTCGTAGTGCATGGGTGATTCGATGATGTGGATTATTTATTAAGCTGAGTCCCAGCGATAAAAGTCATGAAAAACCTTTTAAATCATAAAAGATAGTAAATTTTATTCTCTACTTGACTCTTTTAATGGATTGCTTGTTCCCTATTATTAAACTCGATGTTGTTATATTTTATCGCTTAACATCATTGAAGGCTAACGATAATTTATTCTGCATTATCTTAGTCATAATATTTCTTACTGGGCTAGTTGAGCTCACCCTTTCTTTCACTGTTCTCTTCAGGAAATGAGAACATAGCAGGGACTAGTCGGGGAACGGAGTGACGGTCCAGAGGATAGCATTAGTAGTCCTCACTATTCTGTGAAATAGTGTGTTAATAATTGTAATGAGAACTCCTTTTGAGTTTGTATAATCTCTAGTAGACAATAATTGTATTCAAACTCACAGTTATGTTTTGTCGTATTGTACACGACAGTTGTATTAGTAAGTTGTATTTAAATTTTGTACCATGTATCTTAAGACCCAAGATGGGTGATGTATACCTAATTTTGGGGGCGTCACAGTTGGTATCAGAGCTTAGGAATATGATCCCTGGCTAAGATGTGAGAATAGTAATAGGAGGGGAGAGACGGGGAATTCCTTCGCTAGTATGACCTACCTAAGTTTATGTGATATTTAATTGGTCGGTCAGAATTTAGGGATAATATGTTACATGTCAATTAACCTTTGTTTTGTGTGGAAGATCTCGAAAATGACATCCTAGAATGTTGAGAGTAGCAATGAAGCACAAAGCACCGCTTGATTCACCACATATCAATAATCAGGATAATGTGCATCAGGAAGGCGACAATCCTCATGCAAACAATAACACTGACCAAATGATGAATGATCAAATTTTCAGGGGCTTTATGCAATTCATGAAACAGCAGGCGAGAGCGGCTCCTGTCCAAAATGCAGGTGGAAACACTGAAAACTCTCGGGCGGTCACCGCTAAATAGTTCAAGGAGCTGGGACCACCGGAGTTTAAGGGAGAGCCAAAACCACTTATGGCGGAAGCATGGATAAAACAGATCACCAAGATATTTGATGTCTTGGGATACTCCGAGGAGCAAAAGGTTCCCTTTGCAGCCTTTATGTTGCGCAGAGAGGCAGATTACTGGTGGAAATCGGTAAAATGTACTCAACCTGCCGTACTGAAGATGTCTTGGGAGAAGTTCCAAGAGCTGTTCAACGACAAATACTTTCCCGAAAGTAATCGTCACATGAAGGAGGTGGAGTTTATCAAGTTGGAACAAAATAATATGACCGTGTCGCAATACAAGGCTAAATTTGCGGAGTTATCCCGGTTTGCGTCCCACTTAGTGGATAATGAAGAGAGAATGACACAGATGTTTTTAAGAGGTTTGAAGCCGGAGATACGTCAACATCTTATTTCTCATAAACTGTGTTTATATTCAGATGTTGTAAATAGGGCTCAGTTAGTGGAGCGTGATAACGAGTCAACGCAACTAAAAGAGAGCAGCCGACAAAATGATAATACCAGCGAGAGCAGTCATCTAAGCGGTGACAACAAGCGTGGAGGGAATCAACAGGCCAGAAATGGTAACCACTTCGGTGGTAATCAGGGCCAAAACAATAAGAATGGACATTTCAAGAAGAGGAGATTCAACAATGATGGAAAGATGTCAGCACCAGCACCTGTCGTTAAGGAAGGAGAACGGCCACCTATCATATGTTTCAAATGCGAGGGAGGGCACATCACCAAATCAAGGCGATGCCATCCAAAGCATGTTATAATTATGGAAGAGAAGGTCACTTAGCCCGATTTTGTCGCTCACTAAAGACAAATTCAAATTTAGGATGGAGGCACCAAAGGTCCCCCTAAAAGTCAAACCTAGAGTGCAAGGGAGAGCGTTTGTTGTGACCTCCCAGAAAGAAAGGAACCCGAATGAGGTCATCACGGGTAAGCTTATCATAAACTCTAACGAAATCTATACTTTATTTGATATCGGTTCTACCCATTCTTTTATTTCTCCTACTTGCACTCATCGATTAAATTTGACTCCGGAGAAATTACACTTTGACTTATCTATGGAAACTCCGTTGGGAGAAACCTTCATTACATCCACTATTTATAAGTCTTGTTTGGTTCAAATCGGTACCCTCACATTACCTGTAGATCTTATTTCATTGAAAATACTTGCATTTGACGTGATTCTAGGGATTGATTGGTTAACTACTCATCATGCAAAAATTGATTGTTTCCGTAAAGTTGTTAGCTTTCATATTCCTAATCAACCTATTATGCGAATTCAAGCGACCAAACCATTAAAATCAATCACGGTCATCTCAAGCCATAAAGCTATTCGTTTATTGAAAAACGGATGTCAAGCTTTCTTAGCTCATGTCACAGATTTAAACAAAAATACGTCAGTTTTGAACGATATTTCTATTGTTAATAAATTTCCCGACGACATTCAAAGAACTTCCCGGCCTACCCCTAAGCGTGAAATTGAATTTTGTATCGACCTTGAACCCGGTACAAAACCCATTTCCAAAGCCCCATATCGAATGGCTCCTATTGAACTTCAAGAGTTAAAGACCCAACTGCATGAATTGTTAGACATTGGCTTTAGTCATCCTAGTACTTCTCCTTGGGGTGCTCCTGTTCTATTCGTCAAGAAGAAAAATGGGAGTATGCGACTTTGTATTGATTATCGGGAGTTAAATCATGTCACCATCAAAAATAGGTATCCATTGCCACGTATTGATGACCTGTTTGACCAGTTGCAAGGAGCCAAATTCTTTTCAAAGATTGATCTTCATTCCGGATATCACCAATTGAAGATTAGAACCGATGACATTCCAAAGACGGCTTCCAGAACTCGGTACGGGCATTATGAATTCTTAGTCATGTCCTTTGGATTGACTAATGGTCCTGCTGCCTTCATGGATATGATGAACCGAGTATTCAAGGAATATTTGGATCACTTTGTGGTCGTCTTTATTGATGACATCCTTATTTATTCCAAAAGCCGTGAAGATCATGAGCAACACTTGAGGCTGACACTCCAAAAGCTTCGTGAATACAAGCTTTATGCCAAGTTGAAGAAATGCGAATTCTGGTTTGAGGAAGTAGCATTCCTTGGGCACGTAGTATCAAGTCATGGAATATCTGTTGACCCAGCAAAGATTGAAGCAATTCAAAGCTGGGAGCAACCTAAATCGATGATCAAGTCGTAGCTTTCTCGGTTTAGCTGGTTATTATCAGAGATTCGTGGAAGGATTTTCTCAAATCGCTACTCCATTGACTCAGCTGACTCGGAAAGATAAAAAGTTCGGTTGGAGCGAAGAATGTGAGAAGAGTTTTCAAGAACTCAAGAGGAGACTCATTTCGACACTGCTCGACAATACCATCCGCTCGGAGGATTTGTCATCTACAATGATGATGCTTGAACAAAGGGGTTGGGATGTGTTCTCATGCAACATGGAAAAGTCATAGCCTATGCCTCAAGACATTTCAAAGAATATGAGAGGAATTATCCTATTCATGATCTAGAGTTGGCAGCTGTTGTCTTCGCACTAAAGATTTGGAGGCATTACTTGTATGGGGAGAAGGTGGAGATCTTTACTTGATTATAAAAGCCTCAAATATTTTTTTTACTCAAAAGGAACTCAACATGCGACAAACGACGTTGGCTTGAACTGCTGAAAGATTATGATCATACCATCCAATACCATCCTCGAAAGTGAACGTGGTAGTGCGACGATTGAGTAGAAGATCATATGCAAGCACGAGTGCGATATTGTCAACGAAAGGGCCATTTTGTGTGACTTGCAAAGGATGGAGATAGAGTTAAAGACTTCAGGGACCCATGTGATGATGGCGAATATAGGAGTAGAACCGACTTTAATCGATAAAGTTAAAGCCGCCAAGTTCTGCACTGGAGCCGATGCGTATGAGGAAGAAAGTGCAAGAAGGTGCTATGCCGGAAGCAAGAATCGATGAAGAAGGAATACTTCGTGTCAACTCCAGACTTTGTGTTCCTAACGACCCTGATTTAAAGTATAAAATCATGATGGAGGCACACAACACACCGTTTGCAAGGCATAGATGCGATTTGGGTCATTGTTAATAGATTGACCAAGTCTGCTCATTTCTTACCGATACGAGAAACTTATACACTTGAACGTCTTGCTCGTATGTACATAAAAGAGATTGTAAGACTGCATGGTATGCCGGTATCCATAGTTTCTGATCGAGACCGAAGATTCACTTCACGATTTTGGGTTAGTTTACAAAAAGCTATGGGCACAGACTTGCGATTTAGCTCGGCATATCATCCTCAGATGGGCGGACAGTCGAAGAGGATTATTCAAACTCTTGAAGATCTATTAAGACTCTGTGTCCTTGATTTCATGGGAAGTTGGGACAAGTTCTTACCATTGGTGGAGTTTTCCTACAACAACAGTTATTAAGCAAGTATTGGCATGGCTCCATTCGAAGCGTTGTATGGAAGAAAGTGTCGTTCTCCAGTATGCTGGGATGAGGTGGGTGAAGCAACGTTGTTGGGACCGGAGTTGGCACATATGACTACGGAAAAGATTCAAACGGTCCGACAACGTATAAAAACCTCACAAGATCGACAAAAGAGTTATGCTGATCTTCATCGAAAAGACGTGGAATTCGATATAGGAGATCATGTGTTGTTGCGTGTTGCTCCATGGAAAGGAGTTACGAGATTTGGAAAGAGAGGAAAACTCAATCCTTGATTCATCGACCCATTTTTAATCCTCGATCGAGTAGGAACTGTGGCCTATAGACTCGCTTTACCGCCAAGTATTTCTCGTGTTCATAACGTTTTTTATATATCCATGTTATGTAAATATGTGAAAGACCCGAACCACATTGTGAAACCCCAGATTTTATGAATAAAGAATTAATTTTCTCGAATTTTTTTTTATATTATGGTGTGAATTTGAGATAATGTTATAGTTGTGGGTAATATTTATAAATTTTGCAAAGTATGCAAGTTGTCATATTATATTCGATTGGTCGGGGAATATTCATTTTAAACAGGAAATATTCGTACGACGGCACAATCATTGGTGGACCCCACAACGGAATTATTGTCGGATTGAGAAAATGACAAAAATATTTTATTGAAAATAACGGCGGAAGTTTTACCGTTGATACTGTTGAACTACTCAGTAGTAAAAGTACAAGAATATGCTCTGTCGTTGTTGCATAGTAGCACACGGTATTGATTATTGATATTTATGTGAGAAGTCACTCAGTTTTGTTCAATTATTGCTACAATAGTTGCTGCATAGTATCTCACATTATTTGATTCAATTATTGTTGATTTAGAAGTTTTGTTTTATTCGTATTATTAACGTAATAAAATAGAAATATCTTTTTATATAAAACATAATACTTTATTAAAGTTATTATAGAATATATTATATTTTATTATGCATAGTATTTGCATAGTGCCCGCATAGTATTTACATACTAAAAATCTTTTTATATAAATAGAATATATTATATTTTATTTAAAAGATTTTTCTTTAAATATGGACGGTCAGATTAAAGTAAATCAATATGGACCGTTCATGGATTAGTTACTATGCATTCCATTTTCCTATAAATAGAAGCTCATTCCTTCATTATTTTCTTACGAATTCACTGAACTATAGAGAGAGACCATAGAGAGATAGAAGAAAAGTTTTCTGCTACTTCACTACTCTTATATCAAGTATTATTTTACGATAAGGGATATTATTCTTTTGTATTCAAGAAGAGAACTTCAGTTATTCCATTTCTTTATTGTTCATTGGAATAACTCAGTATCACGCGGGCTACCCTATACTTGGTGACATTCTTCATTATTCCGTCTTTACTATTCTCATTGGAATATCATGTCTCAGGCATTTTACGCCCGATTCGATTCCGCCTTTATTATTCTCGTTGGAATATCCTGTCATCTATACTGCCGGACCGGTTCCATTTTTATTATTCCGTCTTTATTATTATGTCGAATATCTTGTCTGTAAGCTATCTGCCGGGACTGGTTCCATCATTTATTATCCCGTATTTATTATTACATTGGAACATCCCATGCTTGTGTGAATTTCACGACTTCGTTCCGTTATTATTATTCTCGTTGGAATAACCATCTATGCAGTACCGCATGCATGGTGATATCTTTTGTTATTCCATTCGGTATTATACTCAGTTGATTAAAATTTTGAGTTCTATACTCCATGAAATTAGTGGAATATCCTTGATATTTGCACTTCATCCAGTATTTTTTATGGAAATATTCTTCCGAGCATTCCTAAATTTTATTCTACAAAGAAGTATCATGTTAACAATTTGGACGTTATTGGTTCCTGGACAAATTAATTCTTGAACTTGTTTAATTGAATTCTTATATCATTGTCATCATCCTCATGTTTATGTTATGTTGAAAGTCATCTGTGGCCTGTAGTGCATAGATGGACTTGGTATGATTATGACCAGGGATTATTCGGTATAATCAAGACCGTAATGTTACAAATGATGTGAAAATTAAAAGTCCTCATTGGCCCGTAGTGCATTGATTGACAGTTTTTGGTATGATTATGGCTACGGATTCTCTTCGGCCAAGGGAGCAAAGATGAATTGTTTTATGGCATGATCAGGACCGTTTGATGAAAACACGATTATCTTTGGCTTGTAGTGCATGGATAATTCGTGGTCGTGATACTAAAGAATATCCTTGGCCTGTAGTGCAGGGATGATTTAATGATGTGGATTATTTATTGAGCTGAGTCTCAGTGATAAAAGTGATGAAAAACATTTTTAATCATAAAAGATAGTAGATTCTATTCTCTACTTGACTCTTTTAATGGATTGCTTGTTCCGCTGCAGTTAAACTTGATGTCTATTGTATTTTATCAGTTTAACATTGTTGGAGGCTAATGATAATTAATTCTGCATTATCTTAGTCATAATATTTTTTACTGGGCTAGTTGAGCTCACCCTTTCTTTCACTGTTCTCTTCAGGAAATGAGAATATAGCTGGGACGAGTCGGGGAATGGAGTGATGGTCTAGAGGATAGCATTAGTAGTCCTCACTATTTTGTGAAATAGTGTGATAATAATTGTAATGAGGACTCCTTTTGAGTTTGTATAATCTCTAGTAGACAATAATTGTATTCAAACACATAGTTTATGTTTTGTTGTATTGTACACGACAGTTGTATTAGTAAGTTGTCTTTGAATTCTGCACCATGTATCTGGCGACCCAAGATGGGTGATGTATACCTAATTTTGGGGGCGTCACCGTTGGTATCAAAGCTTAGGGATATGATCCCTGGCTAAGATATGAGATAAGAACTAGGAAGGGAGAGACGGGGAATTCCTTCGCTAGTATGACCTACCTAAGTTTATTTGGTATTTAATTGGTCGGTCAAAGTATAGGGATAATATGTGATATGTTAATTAACCCTTGTTTTGTGGCAGTGTTTGAAAATGGCATCCGAGAATGTTGAGATTATCAATGGAGCACAGGAGACTGTTGAGTCTCCACAGATCAATAATCAGGATAATGTGCAACCAGAGGACAATACTCCTCATGAAAATAATAACACCGATGAAATGGTGAATGATGGGATGGTCAGAGGCTTTATCCAACTCATGCAACAACAGGCGAAGGCAGATCCTATCCAAAATACAGGTAGAAATACTGATAACTCTCGGACGATCACCGCTAAGCAGTTTAAAGAGCAATTCATGCAACAACAGGCGAAGGCAGCTCCTGTCCATAGTGCAGGTGAAAACAATGGTAACCCACAGTTGGTCACCGCTAAGCAGTTCAAGGAGCTGGGACCACCGGAGTTTTTGGGAAAGCCAGAACCACTTAAGGCGGAGACATGGATAAAGCAGATTACCAAGATATTTGATGTCTTGGAATGTTCAGAGGAGCAAAAGGTTCCATTTGCCACCTTTATGTTGCGTGAAGAAGGAGATCATTGGTGGGAATCTTTAAAACGTACCCAGCCTGACGCACTCAAGATATCTTGGGATAAGTTCCAAGAATTATTCAACGACAAGTACTTTCCTGAAAGTATTCGTCACATGAAGGAGGTAGAATTCATCAAGCTGGAGCAAAACAATATGACCGTGTCGCAGTACGAGGCTAAGTTTATGGAGTTATCCCGGTTTGCATCCCATTTGGTCGATAATGAGGAGCGAATGACGCGAATGTTTTTATGAGGTTTGAAACCCGATATACGCCAATACCTCATTTCTCACAAACTTTGTTTATATTCGGATGTTGTGAATAGGGCTCGATTATTGGAGCGCGATAATGAGTCAAACACAACCAAAAGGCAACAACCAACAACACGATAATAATCATCTTAAATTGGCAACGATAATCGGAACAACGATAACCATCGTGGGGGATATTATCATGCCAAGAATGGTAACCATTTCGGTGGTAATCATGGCTAAGATAATAAGAATGGACATTTTAAGAAGAGAAGGTTCAACAATGACGTGAAGACGTCTGCACCAGCACCCATTTCAAAGGAAGAAGAACGCCCATTGGTCGTATGTTTCAAATGCGGACAAGAGGGACACATCCGTCCAAACTGTACGCAACAATCCAAAGCGTGTTTTAATTGTGGAAGAGAAGGTCACCTAGCTCAATTTTGTCATATGGTGAAGTCAAGTCCAGCTGGGATAGTGATGCCAAAGGATGTCCCAGACAAGCTAAAGCCGGTAGTTTAAGAAAGAGCATTTTTTTTCGTGACAAGGAGCCTGAATAAAATTATCACGGGTAAGTTAATCATAAGCCCTTGCGAAGTCTATACCGTGTTAGATACCGGTTCTACTCACTCTTTTATTTCACCTAGTTGTGTTCAATGTTTAAATTTGTCTCCGGAGAAGTTAGACTTTGATTTATCTATTGAAACCCCGTTGGGAGAAACCTTCGTTACCTCCACTGTTTATAAATCTTGTTGATTCAAATCGACACTTTCACGTTACCTGTCGATCTTATCTCTTTGAAAATACTTGCCTTTGATGTGGTTTTTTTTAAACAATTGGTTAACTACTCATCATGTTTTTCGTAAGGTTGTTAGCTTTCATATTCCTAACCAACCTATTATGCGAATTCAAGCAACCAAACCACTAAATTCAATCATTGTCATATCAAGCCATAAGTAAAGAGCCCCGATCCTTTTGTTGATAACTTCCTTGTGTGGAATGTACCGAAGCCAGACTTTCTGTAGGCGACGTCGTGAATGACGATGACAAGTTGATAGGTATCATGGTGAGGTGCTATCTAGGTTAAGGGATAGAAGTCACAATTGGTATCAATGTGACGTACTATCCAAGTCTTGGATGAGAGTAACAGTTTTGAATGATATTTCTATCATTAATAAATCTCTTGACGTATTCCTGAAGACTTCTTAACCTACCCCTAGAGAATGAAATTGAATTTTGTATTGACCCCTGTACAAAACCCATTTCTTAAACCCTCAAAATATTTCTTCAACTAAAACGAACGTAACATGCGCCAAAGACATTGACTCGAGCTGTTGAAGATTATGATCGTACTATTCAATATCATCGTGGAAGAGCGAACGTGGTAGCTGATGTGTTGAGTAGAAGATCGTATGCGTTTACAAGTGCGATGTTGTTAACACAAAGACTCATTTCGTATAACTTGCAAATGATGAAGATAAAGTTAAAGACTCTAGGAACCCACGTGAAGATAACGAATATACGAGTAAAATCGACTTTAATCGATAAAGTTAAAGACGCTCAAGCTATATATCCGAATCTGATGAATGTGAAGAAGAAGGTTCAAGAGGGCATTATTCTAGAAGCAAGAGTTGCTGAAGAGAGGAAATCTCAACCCTCGATTTAATTGGCCCATTTGAAATCCTCGATTTAATAGGAACTATGGCTTATAGACTCGTTTTACCGCCAAGTATGTCGCGTGCTCATAACATTTTTAACGTATCAATGTTACGTAAATATGTGGATGACCCAACCACATTATTAATTTAGAATAGGACGAGATAGCGGATGATTTAACGTATGAGATCTCGTGTTAAAATCTTGGATAAGAAGAATCGTATCCAACACTCAAGGATTATACCTCAAGAGTTAGAATCTGAAATGAAGTCAAGGTATCCTCACCTTTTCGGTATACCAGGTACGTATGTAAATTTCGAGGGAAAAATTCCATAAGGAGGGGAGATTGTGAAACCCCAGATTTTATGAATAAAGAATTAATTTTCTCAAAATAATTTTTTTTATATTATGGTGTGAATTTGAGATAATGTTATAGTTGTGGGTAATATTTATAAATTTTGCAAAGTATGCAAGTTGTCATATTATATTCGATTGGTCGAGGAATATTCATTTTAAACAGGAAATATTCGTTTTAAACAGGAAATATTCGTACGACGGCACAATCATTGGTGGACCCCACAACAGAATTATTGTCGGATTGAGAAAACGACAAAAATATGTTATTAAAAATAACGGCGGAAGTTTAATCGTTGATACTGTTGAACTACTCTCAGTAGTAAAATACAATGTCTGGCGTTGTTGCATAGTAGCACACCAGTATTGATTATTGATATTTATGTTACAAGTCACTCGGTTTTGTTCAATTATTGCTACAATAGTTCTTGATAAGATCTCACATTATTTGATTCAATTATTGTTGATTTAGAAGTTTTGTTTTATTCAGATTATTAACGTAATAAAATAGAAATATCTTTTATATAAAACATAATACTTTATTAAAGTTATTCTATAAATAGAATATATTATATTTTATTATGCATAGTATTTGCATAGTGCCCGCATAAGTGTTTATATAGTAAAATCTTTTTATATAAATAGAATATATTATATTTTATTTAAAAGATTTTTCTTTAAATATGGACCGTCGATTAAAGTAAATCAATCTGGACCGCTTCATGGATTAGTTACTATGCATTCCATTTTCCTATAAATAAAGCTCATTCCTTCATTATTTTCTTACTAATTCAATTGAACTATAGAGAGAGACCATAGAGAGATAAAGAAAAGTTTTCTCGCTACTTCACTACTCTTATATCAAGTATTATTTTACTAAGGGGATATTATTCTTTTGTATTCAAGAAGAGAACTTCATTATTCCATTTCTTTATTGTTCATTGGAATAACTCAGATACGCTGCTACCCTATACTTGGTGACATTCTTCTATTTTTCCGTCTTTACTATTCTGTTGGAATATCTTGTATGTGCGTTTTACGCCGGACCTGATTCCGTCTTTATTATTCTGTTGGAATATCCTGTCTGTCCTATACGCCGGACCTGGTTCCATTTTTATTATTCCGTCTTTATTATTATGTCGGAATATCCTGTCTGTGCTATACGCCGGACCTGGTTCCATCATTTATTATTCCGCATTTATTATTCTGTTGGAACATCCCGCTTGGTGGAATTTCACCGACCGGTTCCGTTATTATTATTACTCGTTGGAATAACCGTATATGTGAAGTACTGCATGCATGGTGATATCTTTTGTTATTCCATTCGGTATTATACTCAGTTGATTAAAATTTTGAGTTCTATACTCCATGAAATTAGTGGAATATCCTTGATATTTGCGCTTCATCCAGTATTTTTCATGGAAATATTCTTCTGAGCATTCTTGAATTTTATTCTACAAAGAAGTATCATGTTGATAATTTGGATGTTATTGGTTCCTGGACAAATTAATTCTTGAACTTGTTTAATTGAATTCTTATATCATTGTCATCATCCTCATGTTTATGTTATGTTGAAAGTCATCTGTGGCCTGTAGTGCATAGATGGACTTGGTATGATTATGACCAGGGATTATTCGGTATAATCAAGACCGTAATGTTACAAATGATGTGAAAATTGAAAGTCCTCATTGGCCCGTAGAACATTGATGGACAGTTTTTGGTATGATTATGGCTATGGATTCTCTTCGGCCAAGGGAGCAAAGATGAATTATTTTATGGCATGATCAGGACCGTTGATGAAAACACGATTGTCTTTGGCCTGTAGTGCATGGATAATTCGTGGTCATGATACTAAAGAATATCCTTGGCCTGTAGTTCAGGGATGATTTAATGATGTGGATTATTTATTGAGCTGAGTCTCAGCGATAAAAGTGATGAAAAACTTTTTAAATCATAAAAGATAGTAGATTCTATTCTCTACTTGACTCTTTTAATGGATTGCTTGTTCATTTCAAGCAGCTTAAACTTGATATCTATTGTATTTTATCGCTTAACATTGTTGGAGAGGCTAATGATAATTTATTCGCATTATCTTAGTCATAATATTTCTTCTCGGGCTAGTTGAGCTCACCCTTTCTTTCAACGTTCTTCTCTTGAAATGAGAATATAGCTGGGACGAGTCGGGGAATGGAGTGATGGTCTAGAGGATAGCATTAGTAGTCCTCACTATTTTGTGAAATAGTGTGATAATAATTGTAATGAGGACTCCTTTTGAGTTTGTATAATCTCTAGTAGACAATAATTGTATTCAAACTCACACTTTATGTTTTGTCGTATTGTACACACGACAGGCTTGTATTAGTAAGTTGTATTTGAATTACATACCATGTATCCTCAAGACCCAAGATGGGTGATGTATACCTAATTTTGGGGGCGCCACAATTGGTATCAAAGCTTAGGGATATGATCCCTGGCTAACATAGGAGATAAGAACTAGGAAGGGAGAGACGGGGAATTCCTTCGCTAGTATGACCTACCTAAGTTTGTTTGGTATTTAATTGGTCTGTCAAAGTATAGGGATAATATGTGATATGTTAATTAACCCTTATTTTGTGGCAGTGTTTGAAAATGGCATCCGAGAATGTTGAGATTATCAATGGAGCACAAGAGACCGCTGAGTCTCCACGGATCAATAATCGGGGATAATGTGCAACCAGAGGAGGACAATACTCCTCATGAAAACAATAACACCGATGAAATGGTGAATGATGGATGGTCGAGGCTTTATGCAATTCATGCAACAACAAAGAGAAGGCGGCGCCTCATCCAAAATACGGTAGAAATACTGATAACTCTCGGAAGATCACCGCTAAGCAGTTTAAAGAGCAATTCATGCAACAACAAGCGAAGGCGCCTCCACCCATATAGTGCGGTGGAAACAATGGTAACCCACGATTGGTCACCGCTAAGCGCTTCAAGGACACAGGACCACCGGAGTTTTTGGGAAAGCCGAACCACTTAAGGCGAGACATGGATAAAGCAGATTACCAAGATATTTGATGTCTTGGAATGTTCAGAGGAGCAAAAGGTTCCATTCGCCACCTTTATGTTGCGTGAAGAAGGAGATCATTGGTGGAAATCTGTAAAATGTACCCAGCCTGACGCACTCAAGATGTCTTGGGAGAAGTTCCAAGAATTATTCAACGACAAGTACTTTCCTGAAAGTATTCGTCACATGAAGGAGGTAGAATTCATCAAGCTAGAGAAAAACAATATGACCGTGTCGTAGTACCAGGCTAAGTTTGCGGAGTTATCCCGATTTGCATCCCATTTGGTCGATAATGAGGAGCGAATGACGCGAATGTTTTTGCGAGGTTTGAAACCCGATATACGTCAATACCTCATTTCTCACAAACTTTGTTTATATTCAGATGTTGTGAATAGGGCTCAGTTATTGGAGCGCGATAATGAGTTAGCACAACCAAAAGGCAACAACCAACAACACGATAATAATCATACCGGTGGCAACGGTCATCGGAACAACGATAACCATCGTGGGGGATATTATCATGCCAAGAATGGTAACCATTTCGGTGGTAATCATGGCTAAGATAATAAGAATGGACATTTTAAGAAGAGAAGGTTCAACAATGACGTGAAGACGTCTGCACCAGCACCCATTTCAAAGGAAGAAAAACGCTCATCGGTCGTATGTTTCAAATGCGGACAAGAGGGACACATCCGTCCAAACTGCATTTAACAATCCAAAGCGTGTTTTAATTGCGTAAGAGAAGGTCACCTAGCTCGATTTGGTGAAGTCAAGTCCACCGGATAGTGATGCCAAAGGATGTCCCGCATAAGCTAAAGCCTAGTTTAAGAAAGAGCGTTTTTTTTGTGACAAGGAACCCGAATAAAATTATCACGGTAAGTTGATGCTTTGACTTGAGAAGTCACTCAGCTTTTATTTTATATATATATATATATATATATATATATATATATATATATATATTATATATATATATATATATATATATATATATTTTTGTTATGTTTTGGAAATGGTAGGGGGGGGGGAGGTTAACAGGAAATCAAGAAAAAGGATTTGGGTTGTCTGGTGGGAGAGTATTATTAAGGTTATTATATGTATATATATATTAACTTTGTTGAAAAATTGGTAAGGAAGGAAAATATTGATAACGGGAGTGTATCCCATGATTTCTTGGCACATGCTTTATATATATTTAATATATATAATATTTATATAATATATTTTATTTAAAAGTTATTTATTTTATTAGACAATAATTAGAATATAATATATTTTATTGTAATCCAATCTGGACCGTTCATGAGTTAGTTACTATGCAGTCCATTTTTCTATAAATAGAAGCTCATTCATTCATTATTTTCTTACGAATTCACTGAAACTCTAGAGAGATAAACTATAGAGAGAAAGAAGAAAGTATTCTGCTACTTCACTACTTATATATCCAGTACTCTTCTTCTTAAGGTAGGGAATATTATTTGTTGTACTCGTAAGGGGTGTTATTCTTTCTTATTCATGAAGAGAACTGTTGTTATTCCATTTCTTATTATTCTATTGGAATAACTCAGATCTGTGATCTACCCTATACTTGGTGACATTCTTCTATTATTCTTGCTGGAACATCCTCAATCTGTGTGTTTTACACCCACCTAGTTCCGCCTTTATTATTATTCCGTTGGAACATCTTGTTCATGTGTTTTACACCCTTCGGTTTCCGCTCTTATTATTATTCATTTGGAACATCCTCATGCCGTGTGTTTTACATCGACTTGGTTCCGTCTTTATTATATTCTCGTTGAATAACTCGCCTCATGGCACCGCATGCATGGTGATTTCTTTTGTTATTCCATTCTTTATTATACTCAGGTTGGTTAAAGTTTTGACTTCTATACTCCATGAAATTAGTAGAATATCCTTGATATTTGCGCTTCATCCAAAGATCTTTTCATGGAAATATTCTTCCGATCATTCTTGAATTTTACTCTACAAAACAAAGATCATGTTGACAATTTGGACGTTAATAATTCTCGGATAAAATAATTCTTGAACTTGTTTTATTGAATTCTTATATCATTGTCATCATCCTCATGTTTATATTTTGTTGAAAGTCATCTGTGGGCTCAGTAGTGCATAGAATGGACTTGGTATGATTATAACCGAGAATTATTCGGTGTAATCATGACCGTAATGTTACAAATGATGTGGTAAAAGTTCTCATCCTACCAGTAGTGCATTGATGGACAGATTTGTTGGCATGATCATAACCATTAATGAATACACAAAATTCTTGGCCCGTAGTGCATGGATAATTGTGATCGTGATACTAAAGAATATCCTTGGCAGTAGTGCGTGGGTGATTCGATGATGTGGAATATTTATTAAGCGAGTCTCAAATGATAACAAATGAAAAACCTTTTAAATCATAAAAGATAGTAGATTTTATTTTCTACTTGACTCTTTTAATGGATTGCTTATTCCATCGTAGTTAAACTTGATGTCTATTATATTTTATCGCTTTAACATTGTTGGAGACTAATGATAATTTATTCTCGCATTATCTTAGTCATAATATTTCTTCTTGGGCTAGTTGAGCTCACCCTTTCTTTCACCGGGTCTTTTCGTGAAATGAGAATATAGTTTGGACGAGCCTGAGGAACGGAGTGATGGTCCAGAGGATAGCATTAGTAGTCCTCACTATTCTGTGAAATAGTGTGATAATAATTGTAATGAGGACTTCTTTTGAGTTTGTATAATCTCTAGTAGATAATATTTGTATTCAAACTCATAGTTTATGTTTTGTCGTATTGTACACGACAGAATTGTATTAGTAAGTTGTATTTGAATTACATGCATCATGTATCTGGCGACCCAAGATGGGTGATGTATACCTAATTTTGGGGCGTCACATTTGATATCAAAGCTTAGGATATGATCCTGCTAAAGGTGTGAGACAAGAACTAGGAGGGAGAGAGACGGGAATTCTTTCACTAGTATGACCTACCTAAGTTTATTTGTTATTTAATTGGTTGGTCAGAGTATATTGATAATATGTGACATGTTAATTAACTTTTGTTTTGTGGCAGTATTTGAAAATGGCAGCTGAAAATGTCAACAATGGAGTGAATGAGACCGTGGCACCTCTAATCACCAACCAAGATAATGTAATATCAGGCGAAGAAGAAATTAGAGATATCTACGTGGTAAGTGAAGAACTAATAGTTACACCCGAGCTAGTGGCAGAGGTAGCAGATGAGAGTGAGGAAGAAGAGGAAGAAGAAGAACCTGAGGAGAATTGGTTAGAAGAAGTTTATGATCAAAACTTAGAATTACAAAATCGTGTTCATGAGTTAGAAGAGCAGGCTGAAGAACGGCATGCGGTCGTGGAGCAAAGAGATGTAACGATTCAAAATTGTGTTACCCGATATGTGATGCTCAAACAAAATCACGCTTTGTACGAAGTAAGATATTAAAGTTGGAATCGAGAATTCAAATATCAAGGATCAAATTGAAAGAAGAAGAAACAACGAATGAGTGAGAATGAAGGATCGTGGTAAAAGCCGCATACGACGTGTTGATATTGTAGAAAGAGATGTCCGATCCAAAAAGGCTAAAATAGATGATATACATTTCTCTTTTTGGATAGCAATTGGGAGAACCCAACATCGAGTTTTGAATTACCTGTCAGAAAGCGGTCATAATCAACTCGATATGGATCGAGGATTGATGATTCAGATCATGAATCAGAGTACGATGAAGCGATTGAGGTGGAATATGCCCTATATTAAAGTCAATTCCAACGATAGTGATGACACCAAATGCTACCCCGCATAAGTCAAAGCCAGGTAGTTCAAGGGAGAGCGGTTGTCATGACTTCCCAACAAGTGAGGAACCCAAATGAAGTTATCGCGGGTAAGCTAATCATAAACCCTTGTGAAGTTTGTACCTTATTCGATACTGGTTCTACCAATTCTTGTATCTCACCTAGTTGTGTTCAACGTTTAAACTTGGCTCTTAAAAAAAAAATTGACTTTAACTTATCTGTTGAAACTCTGTTAGGAGGAACCTTCATTAACTCCACTATTTATAAATCTTGTTTGATTCAAATCGACACTTTCACGTTACCTGTTGATCTTATCTCTTTGAAAATACTTTTCTTTGATGTGATTTTTGGAAACGATTGGTTAACTACACATCATGCTTTTTGTAAGGTTGTTAGCTTTCATATTCCTAACCAACCTATTATGCGAATTCAAGCAACCGAACCACTAAAGTTAATCATTGTCATATCAAGCCATAGATAAAGAGCCACGATCCTTTCGTTGTTGACTTTCTTGTGTGGAATGCACCGAAGCCAGACTTTCTGTAGGCAACGTCGTGAATGACGATGGCAAGTTGATAGGTATCAATGTGACGTGTTATCCAAGTCTTGGATGAGAGTCACAGTTTTGAATGATAATTGTATTGCTAATAAATTTCCTGATGTATTCTTGAAGACTTCTTACCCCTTGAGCGTGAAATAGAATTTTGTATGGACCCCAGTACAAAACCCATTTCTTAAACCCTCAAATAATTCTTCAACCAAAATGAACGTATAATGTGCCAAAGACGTTGGCTCAAGCTGTTGAAGATTACGATCGTACCACTCAATATCATCGTGAAAGTGCGAACGTGGTAGCTGACGCGTTGAGTAGAAGATCGTATGCGGTTATAAGTGTGAATATACGAACCCACGTGATGATGGCAAATATACGAGTAGAGCCGACTTTAATTGATAAAATTAAAGCTGCTTATGTTACAGATCCGGAGCTGATGCGTATGAGGAAGAAAGTGCAAGAAGGTGCGATGCCGGAAGCAAGAATCAATGAAGAAGAAATACTTCGAGTTAACTCCAGACTTTGTGTTCCTAATGACCCTGATTTAAAGTATAAAATCATGATGGAGGCACACAACACACCATTTGCAATCCATCCTGGGAGTACCAAAATGTATCATGATATTCGTCATACATTTTGGTGGAGCAATATGAAGAGAGAGATAACGTTGTTTATCTCAAGGTGTCTAACTTGTCAACGAGTTAAAGCGGAGCATCAAGTACCAAAAGGTCCATTGCAACCACTTGAAATTCCAGAATGGAAGTGGGAGCACATTACCATAGATTTCAATTCTTTGGTCTTCCTAAGGTTTCTCAAGGCATAGATGCGATTTGGGTCATTGTTAATAGATTGACCAAGTCTGCTCATTTCTTACCGATACGAGAAACTTATACACTTGAACGTCTTGCTCGTATGTACATAAAAGAGATTGTAAGACTGCATGGTATGCCGGTATCCATAGTTTCTGATCGAGACCGAAGATTCACTTCACGATTTTGGGTTAGTTTACAAAAAGCTATGGGCACAGACTTGCGATTTAGCTCGGCATATCATCCTCAGATAGACGGACAGTCGGAGAGGACTATTCAAACTCTTGAAGATCTATTAAGACTCTGTGTCCTTGATTTCAAGGGAAGTTGGGACAAGTTCTTACCATTGGTGGAGTTTTCCTACAACAACAGTTATCAAGCAAGTATTGGCAAGGCTCCATTCGAAGCGTTGTATAGAAGAAAGTGTCGTTCTCTAGTATGCTGGGATGAGGTGGGTGAAGCAACGTTGTTGGGACCGTAGTTGGTACGTATGTCTACGGAAAAAGATTCAAACGATCCGAAGCGACGATAAAAACCTCACAAGATCGACAAAAGAGTTATCTTGATCTTCATCGAAAGGACGTGGAATTCGATATAGGAGATCATGTGTTGTTATGTGTTGCTCCATGGAAAGGAGTTATGAGATTTGGAAAGAGAGGAAATCTCAATCCTCGTTCATCGACCCATTTTTAATCCTTAATCGAGTAGGAACTGTGGCCTATAGACTCGCTTTACCGCCAAGTATGTCTCGTGTTCATAACGTTTTTCACATATCCATGTTACGTAAATATATGGAAGACCCGAACCATATTATTGAGTTAGAACCAGACGAAATAGTTGAAGATTTGATGTATGAAGAGGTTCCTGTTCAAATCTTGGATAAGAAGGAACATATTCTACGCTCCAAGGTTATACCTCAAGTTAAAGTTTTGTGGAGAAACCATGATGTTGAGGAAATGACTTGGGAGTTAGAATCTGAAATGAAATCAAGGTATCCTTACCTCTTCGACATACCATGTATGTACCTAATTTTGAATTTTGATGAATAAAAATGAATTTTCTAAAATTTCATAAGAAGGGAAGATTGTAAAACCCCAACTTTTTGAATAAAGATGAATTTTATATTATTTAGCGGGGAATATTCGTATAACTACTCAATCATTGGTGGACCCTACAATCATTGGTGTAATTATTATTTTCGGATTGAGAAAACGACAAAAAATATTTTATTAAAAATAACGGCCGAAAGTTTTACCGATTAATCTTGTTGAACTACTTTCGGTAGTAAAAGTTCAAGAATACGTGTGGTTGCATAGTAGCACACGGTATTGATTATTGATGCTTACGTGAGAAATCACTCGCTTTTATTTTATATATATATATATATATATATATATATATATATATATATATATATATATATTATATGTATATATATAATTTTGTCATGTTTTGGAAATGGTGGGGGGGAGAGTTAACAGAAATCAAGAAAAGGATTTGGGTTTATGCGGTGGGAGAGTATTATTAAGGTTATTATATGTATATATATATTAACGTTGTTGACAAATTGGTAAGGATGGAAAATATTGATAACGGGAGTGTATCCCATGATTTCTTGGCACATGCTTCATATATATTTAATATATATAATATTTATATAATATATTTTATTTAAAAGTTATTTGTTTTATTAGACAATAATTAGAATATAATATATTTTATTGTAAACCAATTTGGACCGTCCATTTAAAGTAAATCAATCTGGACCGTTCATGAGTTAGTTACTATGCAGTCCATTTTTCTATAAATAGAAGCTCATTCATTATTTTCTTACGAATTCACTGAAACTCTAGAGAGATAAACTATAGAGAAAGAAGAAAGTATTCTCTTCACTTCACTACTTATATATCCAAAGATCTTCTTTTTAAGGTAGGGAATATTATTTGTTGTACTCGTAAGGGGTGTTATTCTTTCTTATTCATGAAGAGAACTGTTGTTATTCCATTTCTTATTATTACATTTGGAATAACTTTATCTGTATACACCCATGATCTACCCTATACTTGGTGACATTCTTCTATTATTTTGTTGGAACATCCTGTTTGTGTGTTTTAACACCTGGACCGGTTTTTAAATCTTATTATTATTCTTATTCATTAGAACATCCATGTCATGTGTTTTACACAGGACTTCGGTTCCGCCTTATTATTATTTTGTTGGAACATCACGGTGATGCGTGTGTTTTTCCACCTTTATTATTCGGTTCCGCCTTTTATTATTCTGTTGAATAACTTTGTAACTGCAAAGCACCGCATGCATGGTGATTTCTTTTGTTATTCCATTCTTTATTATACTCAATTGGTTAAAGTTTTGACTTCTATACTCCATGAAATTAGTAGAATATCCTTGATATTTACGATTCATCCAGTATCTTTTCATGGAAATATTCTTCTGATCATTCTTGAATTTTACTCTAGAAAACAGTATCATGTTGACAATTTGGACGTTAATAATTCTTGGATAAAATAATTCTTGAACTTGTTTCATTTAATTCTTATATCATTGTCATCATCCTCATGTTTATATTTTGTTGAAAGTCATCTGTGACCTGTAGTGCATAGATGGACTTGGTATGATTATGACCAGGGATTATTCGGTGTAATCATGACTATAATGTTACAAATGATGTGGTAAAAGTTCTTATTGGCCTGTAGTGCATTGATGGACAGTTGTTGGCATGATCATGACCATTAATGAATACACAAATATTCTTGGCACGTAGTGCATGGATAATTGTGGTCGTGATACTAAAGAATATCCTTGGTAGTAGTGCGGGGTGATTCGATGATGTGGAATATTTATTAAGTCGAGTCTCAAATGATAATGATGATGAAAACCCTTTTTAATCATAAAAGATAGTAGATTTTATTTTCTACTTGACTCTTTTAATGGATTGCTTATTCCGCTGTAGTTAAACTTGATATCTATTATATTTTATCAGTTTAACATTGTTGGAGACTAATGATAATTTATTCTGCATTATCTTAGTCATAATATTTCTTACTGGGCTAGTTGATCTCACCCTTTCTTTCACTGTTCTCTTCAGGAAATGAGAATATAGCTGGGACGAGTCGGGGAACGGAGTAATGGTCTAGAGGATAGCATTAGTAGTCCTCACTATTTTGTGAAATTGTGTGATAATAATTGTAATGAGGACTCCTTTTGAGTTTGTATAATCTCTAGTAGATAATATTTGTATTCAAACTCACAGTTTATGTTATGTCGTATTGTACACGACAGTTGTATTAGTAAGATGTATTTGAATCTGTACCGTGTATCTGGCGACCCAAGATGGGTGATGTATACCTAATTTTGGGGGCGTCACAATAATAGTCATAATATTTCTTACTGGGATAGTTGAGCTCACCCTTTCTTTCACTGTTCTCTTCAGGAAATGAGAACATAGCAGGGACTAGTCGGGGAACGGAGTGACGGTCCAGAGGATAGCATTAGTAGTACTCACTATTCTGTGAAATAGTGTGTTAATAATTGTAATGAGGACTCCTTTTGAGTTTGTATAATATCTAGTAGACAATAATTGTATTCAAACTCACAGTTATGTTTTGTTGTATTGTACACGACAGTTGTATTAGTAAGTTGTATTTGAATTTTGTACCATGTATCTGACGACCCAAGATGGGTGATGTATACCTAATTTTGGGTGCGTCACACACTAGTTCTAACTATTGCAAAAGATATAAACATAAATTGTTTATACATTAAAAATTACACACTATCCCCAAGGTCGAGAACCTTACTTAAAACTTGAATCAATATCGTATATAATATACAATGTTATTATAATACAATACTATTACAAATCTAACTGCACAGTCGAACTATTGCAGTCTGAGTTGAATCCGATACAATTCCGACATCCCGACGGCCCAGTCGGATAACTACTGAGCCTAATATCCATAAGACTATGTCTAAACGCAACACAATTAACTTAAACAATTAATTATTCAGTTAAAATAATTTTCATAGGCTCATAATAATTTTCAAGTAATTATTATCATTTATTATGATTTTTCAATCATTAACATCATTATTATATGATTTAAATACCACTTAATTCCTTTATCCGTAATATTTATTTAATACTAAATATTAATGAAAATCATCACATAATATTATAATATATTTATAATATATCAAAGAATTTTAATACCTTAAAATCATACTTATATGATTTTTAAACCTTTAAATCCATTATCCGATAATTGCCATTAATATTAAATATTAAATTTTTATGACAAAATATCAAAAGTTATATTTATAACTTAAAATATTTTATAATACTTAAATCATTTTTATATGATTTATAAATCATTAATTCTATTTTTCCATAATTTATTTAATACATTTAGTAAATAAATTAATTACCATTAATATTAATTAATTAATCAAATTCATCACAAAATATTAAAAGTCACTCAAAATAACTTCAAATATTTTCTTATACCATAATATAATTTTTCATGTATTAAAATCATTTTTAAGTAATTTACTTAATATTATAATTAAATAAATTAAATACCATTATTATTCCAAAAATAATAAATATTTATGAAATATATTCGAATAATTAAAAACTATTTTTTATGCTTTAAAATAATTTTTAGGAATTTATTATGTAATTTTAATAATTAAAAACTATTTTTAATCTATTTATTAAATAAAGTAATTATTTTTCTAATTAAACTGTCGCTAAAGGGTGCCTATAGCGACACGAGCGTCGCTATAGGTGTTCTTGGTGTTCTTGAGTCCCAACCCAAAAACTCATAGCAGTTTACAAGTGGGTCCATTTGACCGGTTACAACTCTTTGAATATTACGTTTCTGGGTTTGAAATAA
This sequence comes from Panax ginseng, assembly GCA_020205605.1. Classification (NCBI taxonomy): domain Eukaryota; kingdom Viridiplantae; phylum Streptophyta; class Magnoliopsida; order Apiales; family Araliaceae; genus Panax; species Panax ginseng. Next base: position 93,904,079 of record CM035136.1, on the reverse strand, counting down.
AGTTCATATGATAGTATGTATGTAATACTATAACCCCAAACACGTTTCCTAGCTAGAATGCATCATATCAAGAAGTTATAAAGCATCAAACAAGTTGTCAAACACTGTTCTTCATTTCTGGGTTTTCCAGAAATGAAGAACAGCTCCTCGTGCCTATTTTAGATCAAATTATTTCATTCCAGGTCTGCTTTGTGCGATTTAAAGGTTCAATGTTGTAGAAAACATGACAGGGTACAAATATATAACATCACTTCAACCTAACAACATCACCTACGCAAGATCTGGGTCGGTCAAAGTAGCCCAGAAAAACTGTCGTTGAACATTTCTGGGTTTTCCAGAAATGTTCTTCGGCAGATGGTCACCCAAGTTTGACCAGTCGTAGCTTTGATCTTGTGAACGATCTGGTGGGTCTAATGGCTTAGATGTGTAGTATGAATGTCAGGCTACAAAGATCTAACACTAACATGTTCCTTAACATTAAAAGTAGCGAGATCTGAAGACTAGAAAAGGGTTGTCAAGAGTCTTCAAATTGCAGAATTTGCCTTGAATTTGATTTTCGTGAACAGTCAACGGGTTTTGACTATTCACAACTTGAGTTCTAAAGACGATCTGACCCTGATTTAAGTTCCAGAATAAAGACCACCTAACATACTACAAGTCTATAACTTAAAACACAACAAACAGTTAACATACAATGATCTACGAGCCCTGACATTTGCTTGTCAGACAACATTTTACAGTTTACCAGATTTCTAAAAACTTCAATTTCGAGTATCTAAATTTTATGGATCTGGGATTTAACAACCCATATCACTAAATGACACCTTCTAACATAACTTTAAACAATAAACAACAACAAATAACATGAATCACATAAATTTTTAAGTTTAGGATTTTTATATCTTTTTAGCTTTAATCCTTGAATCTGACTTCTAATTCTGATCCTTGGCAAGTTATGAAGTGTTCTGAGCTTTGTTTCTAACTCACTATCACTCATAATTTTCGGATGGGAGAGGGAGAGAAGACTTGGATAGGTTGAAAAATAAAGTGTGTAACTTTCTATACTTGTATGCTTTAATCCATGATACAATGTATTTAATCTAAAGAAGTTGGTGATATTTGTGACATATAGGCACATGGCTAGCTAGGGTTGGTCACCAACCACTTACTAGGGCTAGATCTACACTTCACCTTATTAAAATATTCAAAAGGGTAGTTTGGACATTTGACTTTTAAAGTGACTGGCATAAAGGTAACTTGTCACAACCCTTAGGTTTTAACCCTTAGGGTTTAACCCTAATTAAGATTACACAAATTAATATTCTAGCTTTTCTAATTAAGTTCTAAAAATAGGAAATTAAGATTTCTAAATTATAATTAGGGTTTCCTAATTACATTAGAGTTTACTAATTACTTTCAAGCTTGCTAATTAGGGTTAATATTTCCTTAATTAGAATTTCTAATTTAGCACTTAGGTTCCATAACTGTACATTAGGGTTTCCAGTTGAACAATTAGGGTTTTTTATTAATCAATTAGGGCTATCCCTAATTAAATATAAAATCAATAACACAAAAATCTTATACTTATTTTCAAACTTCCCAATTAGGGTTTTAATATTCTAAATTAGGGTTTTAATATTCTGAATTAGGGTTTTGGATTCCCGAAATCGAAACTAGGGTTTCCAGAACTGGTAATATGGTTTCTTAACAATCGTTAGGGTTTTCTAACTAAACGTCGAGATTCTTAAAATATTGTTAGGGTTTATGACTGATATAGTTTATCTGGTAAACCCTTGACCCCTAACTCCATACTGTACACATATATTACCCTACACACATAACATATACATTTATACCCTTAACACTATAAACCTTAACCAAAAGTTTTTAAATTCACAAAATCCCTTTCCTAAAATGTCAAATCTAAACTTTTTTTCTGTCTAGGTTTAATATTTAACCTTAATTCAATCTTTTAAGATTTAAATAAATATCTAAATTTTTGGGTTATTACATTCACCCCTTCTTTTAAAAATTGTGTCCCTAAAATTTACCTTACACCTTTCATACTCATCACCACATACTACCCAAACATTACTCATAAGAGTTAAATTATTCAAATCCTGCTGAGGAGTCATATAGACTACGAACTTTCATTTTCGAAAAGGTCATATGGATATTCATCTGCAAACCATCATAACTTACAGACATATAGGGGGATTAGCCCGGTATGCCCTGTACTGATCAAGTACTGTTGGTTAGAACCATTTTCATGTTCCTCTTATCCGCCTTGGGAGCACAAATATTTCCTTACCTCAGTCTTATCGGATTCCGCACCAAAATAATTTGGTTTGGGAAAATTTTCGAAAAACGCTTAGGATTTTATAAACGTTGGTCTAGCTGAATCAAATAGCATAGACTCATATCTATAATTCAATTCAATTGAAATATTTAGTTATAGCCAAATCCCGTCGGCAAATTAAAATTATAAAAAAAATAGTTTGAAAATGACGTCATGATGCCGTACTGTATTAACAACCCGTTTGAGGATGCCATCATCAAGTGACTTTGTCATAACACATCATACAATAGTGGAACAACGATTTTAGATCAAATTCAACACTAAGTATTCCTGCATTTACATCTCCATCAACTTTTTATCATCTTTTGACATTTCAAATCCTTATCATCTAGCCAAAATAAGTAGCATAGACTATACTTTAAACCGTTCAAAAACCGTTGCAATTTAGTTTTATCATCTCAACAGGTAACGATGTGTCGGTGGTCCGAAGTCCACAATACACAATGGTCACCAGAAGTTGAGAATAAGAATTTATTTTCAAAAGCACATAGTGCGTATTTAGCTTGATGTCACAAATTTTGAAGTCTAGCATAGCTAGGAGATTTGGAAAAACCTATGTCTCCACTAATGATCAATTACTTAGTAATCTATCTATTCCTACAATTCTCAATACTCCAATCACACATGTCTATACCCAGTTCGTCGAATTTACCACACTTATGAGTTCAGGAACTTTCCACAATTATATGAGTTTAAGAACTTGTCCTAGTCAGACCATTGGCGTCCATTCGCTGAGGGGTCTATAAACATTTCATATAATCATGAGTTACGAACGTACCATAAGTATGAGTTTTAAGAACTCATACTTAACCTAACTATACCCTACCTATCTGTTATATACATGAGACAAGAATCACCTTCTCAACAGGTATATAGCAAATAGCGTGACACGAATTTTCAATGATTATCGATGTAGAAACTAAGTGGTTGTTACACCAAACTCGATTCAACGACATGAGTCCTCAATTGAAATCCCCACTTAATCCTAATTCGCTTCTCAATACGATTTCATTTAACTCGTATTCATATTCCTTTCCTGAATCTTTACCAATTCATAGTACAACTGACACGACATTCTTGTCGTAAACTTTTCAATCATTCGCTTGATCATTCTCACTACTATAACCTTATCCGATCATAGAGTGATCTTATCGTATATATTACGATATATTTCTACGCTGTGATCATTTTGTTTTATGATCTTCTATCCCAGTACTTTTAGTCTTTTAGACTCTATCTATTCACCACTACCGTTCACCTTTATTATCAGAGTTAGGGAACTCTGTATCTTTACAACTTACCGAGATTCATCTTTAAATCTTACCGACACACTAACTCTATGTCAGTTATATCTTATCCTATCACTGCGGTTATTAGTCTCAGGTAACTCTACCCTAGGTTTATAACCAACAACTTTGATACCAATTGTAGCGCCCCCAAATTCGGGTCCTAAATCACCACAAATTTGGTACACTAGTTCTAACTATTGTAAAAGATATAAACATAAATTGTTTATACATTAAGCATTACACACTATCCCCAAGGTCGAGAACCTTACTTAAAACCTGAATCAATATCTTATCTAATATACAATGTTATTATAATATAATACTATTACAAATCTAGCTGCACACATATTCCCAAGTTAAACTTGGCTTTGACTTTTCCTTGTATCCGACGTATTCGCCTTAATATGCAATGTTTATCATGATATAGCAAGGCTGAGCAACAAGTTTGCCAAGCAAGTTTAAGTTCAATAAATTAAAGATATATCATGATAGAAATATTTTGAATAATAGCTGGCTAACATTCAACAATATAATTGTGAACTAGCATGGATACATTTTCATAGCTGAACGAACATTAAACATGAACATATCAATTATATCTGGACTGAATGGTAATGAAGGTGATCAGCCTTTCATACCTGATGAACATATGCAATAGGCACAAAGTGCGATTCAACAATTCATAGACGTGATGTAATCAACAATGATTAATCACAAGTTAAAAGAACAGTTCAATAAAAACTTTCATAATAAGTGAGTATAAGAAAACTTGCCTGATCGGTTGATTATCATTATGAAACATAACTTAGCTTTATCCGAAGACCTAATATTAATCATATCGATTTCCCAAGTTAGAATAATATCATCACAGTATAAAATAACCTAAACACATTACCACATAATCATATTAGTCTATACATCATATAAGACTTACTATCAAGTCAAACTATTGCATTCTAAGTTGAATCCGACACAATTCTGACATCCCAACGGCCCAGTCGGATAACTACCGAGCCTAATATCCATAAGACTATGTCTAAACGCAAAACAATTAACTTAGACAATTAATTATTTAGTCAAAATAATTTTCATAGGCTCATAATAATTTTCAAGTAATTATTATCATTTATTATGATTTTTCAATCATTAACATCATTATTATATGATTTAAATACCACTTAATTCCTTTATCCTTAATATTTATTTAATACTAAATATTAATAAAAATCATCACATAATATTATAATATATTTATAATATATCAAAGAATTTTTAATACCTTAAAATCATACTTATATGATTTTTAAACCTTTAAATCCATTATCCGATAATTGCCATTAGTATTATATATTAAATTTTTTTATGACAAAATATCAAAAGTTATATTTTATAACTTAAAAATATTTTTATAATACTTAAATCATTTTATATGATTTATAAATCATTAATTCTATTTTCCATAATTTATTTAATACATTTAGTAAATAAATTAATTACCATTAATATTAATTAATTAATGAAATTCATCACAAAATATTAAAAGTCACTAAAAATAACTTAAAATATTTTCTTATACCATAATATAATTTTTCATGTATTAAAATCATTTTTAAGTAATTTACTTAATATTATAATTAAATAAATTAAATACCATTATTATTCCAAAAATAATAAATATTTATGAAATATATTCGAATAATTAAAAACTATTTTTTATGCTTTAAAATAATTTTTAGGAATTTATTATGTAATTTTAATAATTAAAAACTATTTTTATGTATTTATTAAATAAAGTAATTATTTTTCTAATTAAATTGTCGCTAAAGAGTGCCTATAGCGACAGGAGCGTCGCTGTAGGTGTTCTCGGTGTTCTTGAGTCCCAACCCAGAAACTCATAGCAGTTTACAAGTGGGTCCGTTTGACCGGTTACAACTATTTTAATATTACGTTTCTGGGTTTGAAATGAAGTTCATATGATAGTATGTATGTAATACTATAACCCCAAACACGTTTCCTGGCTAGAATGCATCATATCAAGAAGTTATAAAGCATCAAACAAGTTATCAGACACTGTTCTTCATTTCTGGGTTTTCCAAAAATGAAGAGCAACTCCTCGTGCCTATTTTAGATCTCAAATTATTTCATTCCAGGTCTGCTTTGTGCGATTTAAAGGTTCAATGTTGTAGAAAACATGACAGGGTACAAATATATAACATCACTTCGACCTAACAACATCACCTACGCAAGATCTGGGCCGGTCAAAGTAGCCCAGAAAAACTGTCGTTGAGCATTTCTGGGTTTTCCAGAAATGTTCTTTGGCAGATGGTCAACCCAAGATTGACAAGTCGTAGCTTTGATCCCTTGAACGATCTGGTGGGTCTAATGGCTTAGATGTGTAGTATGAATGTCAGGCTACAAAGATCCAACACTAACATGTTCCTTAACATTAAAAGTAGCGAGATCCGAATACTAGAAAAGGGTTGTCAGTGGTTACTGAAATTCTGGGCTGCCAAGAATTTGATTTCCGTGAACGGTCAACGGGTTTTGACCACTCACAACTTGAGTTCTAGAGACGATCAGACCCTGATTCAAGTTCTAGAATAAAGACTACCTAACATACTACAAGTCTATAACTTAAAACACAACAAACAGTTAACATACAATGATCTACGAGCCCTAACATTTGTTTGTCAGACAACATTTTTCAGTTTTTCTAGATTTCTAAAAACTTCCATTTTGAGTATCTAGATGTTATGGATCTGGGATTTAACAACCCAGATCACTAAATGACACCTTCTAACATAACTTTAAGTAATAAACAACAAGCTTTGATCCTTGAATCTGACTTTGGATTCTGATCCTTGGCAAGATATGAAGTGTTCTGAGCTTTGTTTCTCACTCACTATCACTCAAAATTTTTGGATGAAAGAGGGAGAGAAGACTTGGATAGGTTGAAAAATAAATTGTGTAACTTTCTATACTTGTATGTTTTAATCCACGATTTAATATATTTAATCTAGCAAGTTGGCTGATATTTATAACATATAGGCACATGGCTAGCTAGGGTTGGTCACCAACCACTTACTAGGGCTAGATCTACACTTCACCTTATTAAAATATTCAAAAGGGTAGTTTGGACATTTGACTTTTAAAGTGAATGACATAAAGGTAACTTGTCACAACTCTTAGGTTTTAACCCTTAGGGTTTAACCCTAATTAAGATTACACAAATTAATATTCTAGGCTTTTCTAATTAGGTTCTAAAAATAGGAAATTAAGATTTCTAAATTATAATTAGGGTTTCCTAATTACATTAGAGTTTACTAATTACTTTCAAGCTTGCTAATTAGGGTTAATATTTCCTTAATTAGAATTGCTAATTTAGCACTTAGGTTCCATAATTGTACCCCAAATCCTTGCACTTCATTACCTCAAGATTTGTGTTCACGTAATCAAAACATTCATATCTAACTACCCAATTATAATAAATTGAATAATAAAAACCCCATACATGATTACTTAAATAAAAAATCATTATCTCCTGTGTTCTCTAACCTTTAATACAATCATTCAAGTGCGGAAATAAAATTATTACATCACATCATTATTAAAAGTCTATCATCAATGATAAAACAAAATTACAAGTCTTCATCACTTGTACATTTTTCCCTTCCTTTCATAGTCAGAAGGTTTATCTACCTTCTCATTCATAGTCGCAATAAATGTATAATATGCAAGAGTGAGCAAACAAAGCTCACTTGAGATAAGAATAAATATCTTTACAACATTTGCCAAATAATAGGCTCAATAGAACTGAATAATATGTTCTATTAACATTTCAACATTTGCCAACTCATAGGCTCAATAGAATCGAATGATATGTTCTATTAACATTTCAACATTTGCCAACTCATAGGCTCAATAAACTCAATGATTTGTTCTATTAACATTCTTAAATAAACTATCGAGGGTCAAATGACCATGAACCATGTCCACAGCTATAAGTAATCTTTCAACTTTAACTTTAATAAATATATGACTATAAGGACTCCACGCACTTAGGGGGATCAATCCTTCGCATAAAATGTATTGTGCACAACCATTTCAACGCTAAGCGTAAACCCCAAACATAGGGTTGTTCATCTCAAGATTTAGAGTACAAGTCCGCACTAAAGAAAGTTTGGTTTGATAAGCTTTCAAGGGTAATTGAAGTTTAATGATCATCAACTAGGGAACTAGTTGAATCCACAATGCTTGATAATACAACAATTGTTTAATAACAACATAACTTAGAACATTTGAGAATCATAAATGAACCGATTCTATATATCTAACTCATGCTTGAAATAACTATAGAGCATAAGTATTCAATAGAATGAATAAAATGGTTAACCTTTGCTTTGAATAATAATAAGCTAAAATAAGCTAGGTTCAAGTTTTATAATATTAGAAATGAAATTCTCGAACTTTAAGAAACTTGCTTAATCAGAAACAAGTTGGAATGAATCAACAAATGGAGAATTTCCAATAACATTAGAGTTTGAGTTTGCTCAAATGGATTTTAGGAACAATTTACTTATTCAATAACAATTGAGATAAAAACTTGCTCAATCAAAAGCATGCATTTATAATAATAGAACTAACTCAACAAAAAATGTAGAGTTAAAAACTTGTACAATGTAATAAAAACTTGCTAAAAGTGTAATAAAAACTCAGATAACTAACAAACTAACTCAACGAAAGTATAGAGTTAGAAAACTTGCCTTTGAGCGTAAGCTATAATATCAAACTCACGCTCACCTACACATAATTTTAGAACCACAATACCTATTAGACATGCTAATATATCATAACATGTTCATTACCATTCACATTTCGTAAACTCTAAGTGTTTTACTTCACAACACTTGTCTAACTTTCATTATGTATACTAATTACCACATAACGCGTTTTCAATTTACTAATCACTTTTGCAACTTTTTGATCACTACTAACCACAACTCACTATGTTATGTTAACCTTAACATTACACATTTAACATGCTAACACAATTTCGCACTACATGTTGTGACACTTTTCCCAAGTCTCATCAGAAATAGCGTAAGTAGAATCTCAAACTGTAGTATGGCGCATCATGCGCATAATAAAAGTTGGGACCAACAGCAAGACAAGATACTTTTTTTTTTTTTTTTCAAGCAATGCTACTGCTACTTGTGTTCAGATTAGACGCAGAGAAGGCTATGAATAAGAGCTTTACTTTAGCCCAACAAACACAAATTTCACCCACCAAACAAGAATATTAACACGTATAATAAATATAATATACTATCATAAAACATGATTGCTCACATTTACAACCAATTAGCACAATTTAACACTAACTAAAACTATTTTAATTTCTCCAAATTCAAGTTTTCAAACAAAAACTCCATTTTCGAAGTTCCTTCACAAAATTGAAATCAACACCGTGATTTCAATTTCGTCCAAAATTACCTCATTCAAATTACGTTATACTCATATCTCATTGAACTAATATATACAAGCCTCAATTTATAGCTTTAATATAAGAATTGACCATCTAAATTGGTACTTTTACTGAGCCATACAAAAATATATATACACATACACCGCCAAAAAAAATTTCTTCCATCACAAACGAATTTAGCATGCGATTTTCTGATTGACATAAACTCTAGCATCATAAACATGTATAATCACAATAACTAAATTATATAACAAAAATTCTAAGAAAAAATTCACGTAATTCACATATGATAAATTTTTTTTAGTTTCCACATATATATATATATATATATATATATCAAAGTTGTGAATATACCTTCAAATTGCTTGCAAATTCTCTGTTAAACACACTAAATTGCTTGAAAATTTAAAGCTTCTCTCTCATCTCTCTCAAGTTCTTCTCTCAATTTCTCTCAGCTTTCTCTTCTTAGTTTAAGCTTAGACAATAACTTAAATGCGTAAAAAAAAAAAATATAATAATAATACGTATACATATATTAATATATATTATATATAAAAAACGATATAAGTTATAATTATATTATATTTATTATTTTATTTATATTATTTATTTTATTTTATTTTATTTTAATAAACTAGAAATCTCAAAAAAGCCATAAGGCTTGTTTGGCAAAAACCCTTTAAATATTAAAGAATTAATATATTAAGCCTTGTTTGGTAAAAACTAAATTAAACTACTTTTAATTTATTTTAATAACTCCTTATAATATAGTTATTTGTCACACTATATTTAATCAAGCTTTCATATTTATTTTAATTTTAATTAATGCAAATCACAATTAATTAAATAAATCCTTTAATCACATAACACAATACAAATAATTAATCATTTAATTGAAATATCAATATAATAATAATTTCAATTAATTCATCAATTATTTATTTAACAAATAAATCTCCAAATAATATTAAATCAATTAAACAAATATTCATTTTTAACGATAATCACATCCATTAAATATTTATATAACTCAATAAATATTTAATATTACATTTAAAAATTCGAATGTTACATCATTCCTCCTTAAAAGGATTCTGTCCTCGTAATCACAATTCAAACAATCAAATCGTCACATTCTTCCCTTACTTACAAAGATTCTGTCCCCGTAATCAAGACATAGATTAAACAAATAACTCAGTGGTAACTTTTCATCATTTCAGCTTTTGAGTTCCCACGCTGCTTCTCTTCGACATCAGGGTTTTCCATATCACCTTCACATAAGGTATCACTTTATTTCGAGAGCACTTGTTCTTTCCTCGTCGACTATCCGGATAGAACTTCTTCATAAGACAAATCTTTATCGAATTGCAATGGTTCGTATCTCGATCACGTGTTTGTAAATCGGGTTTATACTATCAGAATATCAAAATGTGAAAAACATTATGAATGTTTTCCAATTCGAGGTAGAGCTACCTCATAAGCCACTTCCCCACTCTTCGTAGTATCTCAAACGGTCCAATAAATCTTGGGTCGAGCTTTCCTTTCGCCAAAACGAATTTTCCCTTCCAAGGAGAAACTTTTAGAAAACGAAATTTCCTACTTCAAATTCGCGATTCTCGCTTATGTTGATCGAGATACTTTTTCTCGCTTGGCCTTGGGTCGCTACCAATCTTGTCTCCGATGAGTTTGACAACTTCAAAGCAGCTTTGTTGTACCAGCTCCGTCCCTAATAAATATGCTCACCGACTTCATCCCAAAGACAAAGGAGTTCTCACTTTCACCGCATAATGCCTCGTAAGGTGGCATGCCGATGCTCACGTGGTAACTCGTTGTTGTAGGGCAAATTCTACCAACGGTAAATGTTCATCCCAACTTTCCTTTGAAATCCATGATGCATGCTCTCAAAGATATCTTCCAACGCTTGATTGTTCGCTCACTTTGCCTGCTTCTTGCTTGCGGGTGGTATGTCAGTACTCATTCGCAACTATGTTCCCATACATTCTTGTAGTCTCTTCCGTAAGTTTGATGTGAACCTTGATCTCTATCTCACACAATTGACACTCGAACTCCATGTCTTGACACGATCTCTTTAACGCATAGCCGCTTAGCTAATCAAGATTAAATCTAATCTTTATCGGCAAAAAGTGCGCGATTTTGTCAATCTGTCCACTATTACCCATATCGCATCGTATCCTTTCTCGAGTCATTGAAGTCCTACCACAAAATCCATTGTGATATGCTCCCATTTCCATTCCGGATTTCCAACGGTTGAAGTAACCCGCTTGGTCGTTGATGTTCAAATTTTCACTTTCGACACACGCCAAACATTTTGCAACGATTCTCGCAACGCCTCTTTTCATATTCGGCCACCAAAAATGTCGCCGCAAATCTTGATACATCTTTGTACTTCCCGGATGAATCGAATATCTTGTGTTGTGTGCTTCTTTACCAAGATTTCTTCTTTAAGCTCGTACCACTGAACCCAAATTCTTTCCTCGAATCGTAGTAGTCCTTCTAAGATCGATCTTGTATTTTACATCGCTACCCTCAACCACTTTCTCTTTGATCGCTTCACATTCTTTATCTTGTAGTTGAGCACTTTTCACTTTGTCCACCAAAGTTGGACTGGTATCTATCTCGAATAGTCGCTCATCGATTCCTTTGAAATTTGATTTCCAACTCTAGCTTTGCCATTGTCAAATAAGCTCTTCCCGAGTAGTTATCAAGATCAACTTCTCCCGACCTTTCCTCGCTTAAAGCATCTCGCAACCACATTCGCTTTTGCCTTCGTGATAAAAGATCTCACAATCGTAATCCTTTATCAATTCCATCCATCTCCTTTGTCGTATATTCAGTCCTTCTCGTGTGAAAATATACTTTACTTTTTATGATCTATGTAGATTTCACATTTCTCCCATAGAGATAGTGTCCATATCTTGAGAGCAAAACACTATCGCAGCCAATTCCAAATCATGAGTCTGATAACCTTTCTCATAATCCTTCAATGTCTTGATGCATACGCAATAACTTTGTCGCTCGCATAAGAACACATCCCAACCCTTTATGTGAGGCATCACTATACACCACAAAGTTACCTCAGATTATCCGTAATGACAACACAAAAAGCCATATTAATTTCTTCTTCAAACTCGAAACTTTCTTCACATTTCTCCGCCCAAACAAATTTCACAAATTTTCCTTGTCAAATTTGTTAATGGAGTAGCTATCTTAGAAAAATCTTGAATAAATCGTCTGTAATAACCGGCCAAAATCCCCCAAGAAACTCCTCACTTCCGACGATGTTCTTGGTTGTTCCCAATTTATTACAACCTTCCACTTTTGATGGATCCACGAAATCCCATCTTTGTCAATCACGCGCCCAAGAAATTGCATTATCGATCTAGCCAAAATTCGCACTTAGAGAATTTTCATGACAAACTTTTCCTTTCTTAGTGTTTCCAATGTCAAACGTAAGTGTTCCACGTGTTCTTCTTGAGTTTTGGAATACACTAGAATGTCGCCGATGAATACCACTACAAACTTGTCTAAGAATGGTTTAAACACCCTATTCATCAAATCCATGAATGCAAAGAGTGCATCGTTAAACCAAAAGACATCACCGTAAACTCATAATGTCCATACCGAGTTCAATGCCGCTCGTGGTATATCCTCCTTCCTCACTTTCAACTCGGTGATACCCACTTCTCAAATCTATTTTCAAAAAGTATTTAGCACCTTTCAACCGGGTCAAACAAGTCATCTATTCTTGGTAATGGATATTTGTTTTAATAAAGACTTTGTTTAATTTCTATAATCAATGCAAAGACGATCGACCCATCCTTCTTCTTCACGAATAACACCGGCGCTCCCCACTTGATATACGCTGGTTGAATATACTTTTTCTCAATAATTCTTGCAATCGTATTCATCGCCTTTTCATTCTACTCGAGCCATTCTCAGACGGGGGCCTTCGATATCGCAGGTGTCCCCAAACACTAAGTCGATCACGAACTCAATTTCTCCGTCAAAGCGAAGTCCCGCAAATCCTCCGAAAACACATCCTCAAATTCCTCACCACTAGTATCTCTTCCAGCTTTCACATTCTTTTTCCGAGTATCGACTATGTAAGCTAAATAGCCCACACAACCTTGACTCAACAATTTCGCCTCGCATAATCGCTTTACATTTCATTTGTTAGCGATTTGCTACCATAGAATACTACCTTTGACGGAGTCATAAGGTTTACACATTTTTTTGGCAATCAATTACCGCCCATATTTGAACAACCAATCCATTCCCAAAATAACATCAAACTCTCCAAGTCTAATCTAATCAAATCTACCATTAAGATATTCTCCTTAATGTTCACCCTACAGCTTCTTGTATACTTAATCTAACAGGATTATCTCTTTATTCGCAATTTCTATGTTCAAAGGAAAATTCAGCTTTCTCTAGGCAATTCTAACCTCTTAGCAAATTCATCGTAGATAAACGAGCAAGTAGCACCCAAATCAAATAATATATAAGCATCAATATCATTGATTGGGATAATACCCTACACGACATCTTTTGATTGCACAACATCTTGCATACCATGTCAAGGTTCTAGTCAGGGGTTTGTTTGATGTCAGACTCCATTGTTACCTCCATTGCTTCTAGTTGTCACTCCATCCTTCTTCTTAGGGCATTCACGAGCAAAAAGATCCTCGATCCGCACGCGAAGCACACATTCTTCTTAGGTTGTGTGCAATTTGGGGCGATGTGACCTCCCCCCGCCACAATTGAAGCATACTGCTTTCCCCATCAAGCGCACGCACTTCAGTGAAACTTACCGCATGTAGCACATGCTTCAAACTTTTGATCCGCATTGTTACCCCGCCGGTTTCCAAAGACCCACGCTTCCATTCCACTTCCTCTTCAAGTTGTTGTTGTTGTTTGTTGTTGTTTCCACCACTACCACCTCCATTCTTGATTTCCACCTCGCTTCTTCTTCTTCTTCTTCGCTCCTCGATTGAACTTTGTCACCGCCGCCCCACCTTCAACAGTAGTATTGCTTTCTCCATCATCGCCAAAAGTCTTCAATTGAAATAGGAAACCCTACTCATAAACCAGTGGCTTCAAATTCCCTCGCTCAAACCTCTTCACCATGGCTCATCTCAGGCCGACTTGATAAGGCGCAAACCTCGCCAACTCGTTGAATTTAGCGGCAGATACTCAGATACCATCATCGCTCCCTCGCCTCGCCCAAAATTGTACTTCCAAATTTACCTTCAACTCTCGAAAATAGGTCTCAAGAATATCTCCTTAAACCTATCCTGTGTCATCATCCCCGGTCCTTCTCGAGTTTTATTGGCCCGCCACCAATAATAGCTTCTTCGCTTTCAACATGAATGTTGCGAAGCGCCTTCCCCGATCATCTCCTACCCTAGCAACATCGAACACCTTTTCTATCTCCATAATCCAAGTCTGTGGCCTCGATCGATTCATCGACCCACAAAATTCGTGTGTCCAACCGCCTTTGAACTCCTTAAACGTTGTTCCTTGGTTCTGTGGTTGATTCTCAACGCCTCTATCAAGAACGCTACTAATTGTTGAACTCGGGTTAAGATCAACATTGTCATTATTGTTGGTTCCTCGCTGGTTCTCTCGTCGTGGTGGTTGACGCCCTGGAGGCATTTTCTCGCTTAAAAATACACCCATTAGATTATTACTCAACTCTTTTAAGTAATTTCTACTTAACTTGCTTCCACAAAAGAAATAACCACAAATCACATAACACTTTGAATAAAATAACAACTTTTTTTATTCATAACCTCTTTGAAAACATAAAACAATAGCATTACTACTATTTATTACTACTTTCCTAACTACAAAAGTTTCAGGACAACATCATCCTCATATCCCATAGTTTTTCATAACACTTGGGATTTATAATTTATTTAACATTTTATTCATCGTACAACAACTACGATGTTCTACTAAGATACCGCTAGCCTTTTTACTACGCTCTTTCCTCCATGACTCGTAACATTGTTCTCGCGATCTAATACGTGACGATGGCAAAGCTGCTCAAATCAATAGATATCCCATGACCCGATCCTCGAGCTCGATTAACCATGGTGTTGAATACTCTATTCATCTCTTCCATCTTCATTCTCTTTTTGCTCGTATGCCTTTTATCGCTATCCCGCCATTGAAACATTACCTCATATGCGCCCCTCGCTTTGTCCTCTTCGTCGCTTCTTCCTTTAGCTTATTCTTCAATTCAACACCTCCTCGATCAATTGTTCTTTCTCTCTTCACCGTTTCTAGCTTTTCCTCGACATTAGTCACTGCTCTCTCACGATCTCTGGATCTCATCATCTTTCTCGTGTCATTGCATACCGTTGTTCACCATTATCTCTCTGTAATTCCTCGATCAGATCCTCAAGTTCCACGCTTATGGTCGAGACTTCATCGTACATTCGAAAGCAAATATCGAGGTTAGTGGAGTCTCCTCCTCCTCGCCCTCGCCATCCTCATCCTCCCGTGGCAACTCAACGGATCCTCCTCATCCGCCTCCACATCATCATCCTCATCTTCAACCATCGCGACTAACTGGGTCGACTCCTGGGCAAGAGTTGTTCCTAACTAATATGAATGTCTCGAGGCTCCTCCTCTATAGGCATCCGAGGTCTATCCTCCCTAGCCCGACCGATTCTCCGACATTAGTCATCCCGACAACAAAATTTTAAGTTTTAATTAATCATTAATCATTACTACTCGACACTCACGAAAGCACATAAGTATAAACACATAATCACATAAGTGTTTTATTATTATTTTCCTTAAAACTCGATAAGAGTTAATCACCACTATCTTTTCAAAGGTTACTTCCTAAGGCTTTTCCCCACCTAAGGTTCATAACCTAAAGCTTTGATACTAACTTCAGACACCCCCAAATCCTTGTACTTCATTACCTCAAGATTTGGTGTTCACGTAATCAAAACATTCATATCTAACTACCCAATTATAATAAATTGAATAATAAAAACCTGCCCATACATGATTACTTAAATAAAAACATTATCTCCTAGGTTCTCTAACCTTTAATACAATCATTCAAGTGCGGAAATAAAATTATTACATCACATCATTATTAAAAGTCTATCATCAATGATAAAACAAAATTACAAGTCTTCATCACTTGTACATTTTTCCCTTTCTTGCTAGTCAGAGGTTTATCTACCTTCTCATTCATAGTCGCAATAAATGTATAATATGCAAGAGTGAGCAAACAAAGCTCACTTGAGATAAGAATAAATATCTTTACAACATTTGCCAAATAATAGGCTCAATAGAACTCAATAATATGTTCTATTAACATTTCATATTTGCCAACTAATAGGCTCAATAGAACCAATGATATGTTCTATTAACATTTCAACATTTGCCAACTCATAGCTCAATAGAATCAATGATTTGTTCTATTAACATTCTTAAATAAACTATCGAGGGTCAAATGACCATGAACCATGTCCACAGCTATAAGTAATCTTTCAACTTTAACTTTAATAAATATATGACTATAAGGACTCCACGCATTTAGGGGGATCAATCCTTCAGACAATGTATTGTGCACAACCATTTCAACGCTAAGCGTAAACCCCTAAACATATAGGGTTGTTCATCTCAAGATTTAGAGTACAAGTCCGCACTCAAAGAAAGTTTGGTTTGATAAGCTTTCAAGGGTAATTGAAGTTTAATGATCATCAACTAGGAACTAGTTGAATCCACAATGCTTGATAATACAACAACAGCTTGTTTAATAACAACATAACTTAGAACATTTGAGAATCATAAATGAACCGATTCTATATATCTAACTCATGCTTGAAATAACTATAGAGCATAAGTATTCAATAGAATGAATAAAATGGTTAACCTTTTGCTTGAACAAAGAAAATAAGCTAGGTTCAAGTTTTATAATATTAGAAATGAAATTTCGAACTTTAAGAAACTTGCTTAATCATAAACAAGTTGGAATGAATCAACAAATGGAGAATTTCCAATAACATTAGAGTTTGAGTTTGCTCAAATGGATTTTAGGAACAATTTACTTATTCAATAACAATTGAGATAAAAACTTGCTCAATCAAAAGCATGCATTTATAATAATAGAACTAACTCAACGAAAAAAAATAGAGTTAAAAACTTGTACAATGTAATAAAACTAAACGAAAGTGTAACGAAAGTGTGTAAAGTAGAAAACTTGCTAACTCAATGAAAGTATGAGTTAGAAGACTATAAAATCAAAAATCAAACTCACGCTCACCTACACATATAGTTTAGAACCATAATATTAGAACCACAATACCTATTAGATATGCTAATATCATCATAACATGTTCATTACCATTCACATTTCGTAAACTCTAAGTGTTTTACTTCACAACACTTGTCTAACTTTCATTATGTATACTAATTACCACATAACGCGCTTTTTCGATTTACTAATCACTTTTGCAACTTTGATCATACTAACCACAACTCACTATGTTATGTTAACCTTAACATTACACATTTAACATGCTAACACAATTTCGCACTATGTTGTGACACTTTTTCCAAGTCTCATAAATAAAGCAGGTTAGAATCTCAAACTGTAGTATGGCGCAATTGCACCACGCATACAAGGCTTGGGATCTAAGAGAATGCACCAATTTTTTGCCTTTGCACACTACAAGCAAATGCTAGGTTCGTATTGCAACGACGCAGAGAAGGCTATGAATAAGAGTCGACTTTTAGCCCAACAAACACAAATTTCACCCAATGTACAAAGAATATTAACACGTATAATAAATATAACAACTATCATAAACATGATTGCTCACATTTACAAATTAATTAGCACAATTTAACACTAACTAAAACTATTTTAATTTCTCCAAATTCAAGTTTTCAAACAAAACTCCATTTTCGAGTTCCTTCACAAAATCAACACACTGTGATTTCAATTTCATCCAAATTACCTCATTCAAATTACGTTATACTCATATCTCATTGAACTAACATATACAAGCCTCAATTTACAGCTTTAATATAAGAATCGACCATCTAAATTGGTACTTTCATGAAGCCATGAAAAGAATATATAAACATACATCACAAAAAAATTTTCTTCCATCACAAACGAATTTAGCATGCATTTTCTTGATTGAACATAAACTCTAGCATCATAAACATGTATAATCACAATAACTAAATTATATAACAAAATTCAAGAAAAACAATTCAATAAGAATTTGCAATTTTATTTTGTCCGTAATACATATATATAATATATATATCCAATTATGAACATACCTTTTGTTTGCTTATACAAATTCTTGTTAAACACAATCGGAATTAACGTGAAGATTTACAAGTTTCTCTCTCAAATCTCTCTCAAGTTCTTCTCTCTCAACTTCTTAGCTTTTCTCTCTCTAGGCTTAGACTAGACAACTAACTAACTAATATGCGTAAAAAAAAAAAAAAATATAATACTAATACGATATACTTATTAGGATATCGCTTATATAAAAATAACGTATATAATATAATTATATTATATTTATTATTTTAATTATATTACTTATTTTATTTTATTTAAATAAACTAGAAATCTCAAAAGCCATAAGGCTTGTTTGGCAAAACCCTTTAAATATTAAAGAATTAATATATTAAGCCTTGTTTGGTAAAAACTAAATTAAACTACTTTAATTTATTTTAATAACTCCTTATAATATAGTTATTTGTCACACTATATTTAATCAAGCTTTCATATTTATTTTAATTAATGCAAATCACAATTAATTAAATAAATCCTTTAATCACATAACACAATACAAATAATTAATCATTTAATTGAAATATCAATATAATAATAATTTCCTTAATTCATCAATTATTTATTAATAACTAAAATAATAAAAACAAAATTAATCAATCAAAAAATAAAAAATTAAATCAATTAAACAAATAATATTTCATTCAACAATCACATCATCATTTAAATATTTATATAAATCTCAATAAATATTTAAATTATTTATTACATTTAAAATTCTTGAATGTTACACGTGCATAAATTAACAAGTGACGGTTAAATTAAATAACACGCAGCCGTATAGATAACTGATCGAAAACATACCTTGCATTACGTCCTGGATCTTCATGTTGGATGATTGTTCAGTTGGTCAACTCGGCGGAGTTGACTCTACAATAACTAGTTTGCCACTGCCCCTTTTGCTTCCACTTACTTTTTCTACCGCTTTCTTTGGGCAACCTTGAGCCAAGTGATCCTTCGAACCACACGTGAAGCAGGCTCCCTTCCTCGGTCTTGAACATTTTGTTGCAATGTGATCCGTCGAGCTAAAATTAAAGCACACCCTCTTTCCCTTCAAACAAACACCTACATGTTTCTTTTCGCAGTTGCTACACGCCTCCACATTCTTCTTTTCCTTCCCTTACTGATTTTCAGCGTTAATATTATTGTCCCACTTTCTTTTACAAGCGTTACTGGTATGACTATCACCCACCTTATCATCTTCATTCTTCTTTCCCCTCTGCTCTTGATTGTATGCCAGCGTATTACCTTCCCCGTCTACAACAATCGTTCTCTCCAACCCTGTTGTAAACGAATTTGGTTGGAACATCAAGATGTGATTTTACAGCCAGAAATTCAGTTGATTTGCCAGTGTTCCCACTAGCAAATTCACCAATTGTGGCACTGGATTTGCGTTAGCTTCCCTATTGTATGAATTTTCCTTGGAGCTCTGTTGACGCTGTTGTCTTCTTCTAGGCGGTATCTTACTGTTTAAAACTTGAACTATTAGATCATCGTTCATCCACACATTAACATTTTCAAACTTGTCTTAACCACTTATAGATAACACATAATATATATTAATAAACAATGATAATACTTTATTCATATATTATACCACACATAACAAAATAGCCTCGCTGCTATTTATATTATTTATCCCGAAATAATAAAATTCTAGGGTTACTTCATCACATCCCACTATTTAATTCAAAAGTTAGGATTTACATCTATTAATTTTCATTATGATTTACATAATCTTAATGTTTTTCCTTGCAATCTACAAGAACATTCCACGTTGTACAACTTCATTGCGATCTTGCTCCATGATACGAATCATTGACGACCCATCACAAACCAAAGATAAATCTCAACCTATACAGAAAATAGAATACTAAATTCTAAGTTCCATCATTTGCTTGTCCTTCTTCAACTTGTCTTCAACATGGTCTATGCGTTTAGAAGCCTCCACCCACGCGTCTTCAGCTCTCACACGCTTTCCCAATACCAACCATACTCAGACTATACGAACTTCTTAGGCTACCAATCCTTATCATCGTTCAACAATCATTCTGACAACAAAGTTTTTAATAACTGCTACAACTTGATATGTATAATACTCGCTACTCCTAAGTACTCACGATCACATAAGTCATTAACACATAAGCACATAAAGTCTTTTATCATTTTATCTTCAACGAATTTCCTTAGTCCACTCCTTAGATCTCGATGAGAGTTTATCACCTCTATGTTCTCGATCTCCTAGAAGGTTATAGCCTAAGGTTTCCCCACCTAAGGTTTATAACCTAAAGCTTTGATACCAACTTGTGACACCCCCAAATCTGGGCAATTCAATCCCACAGATTTGGTGTTCACTGTCCAATTAAATCATAACTAACTATCCATATCCAAATCATAAAATTAAACTCAAAAGTTTAAACAATCAATCTCCCATTAAAGGGTTACATAATCTAAAATAAATCCCAGGTCATCTAACCTTTATTGCAATCATCAGCGAAAAAATTAAAACATGATCATAATTACATCTATTACATAAGCTTCATAAATAAAAGGTAAATTAAACGTTGTCGTCTAATCAAGCATTTTGTCCCTGCCCTTGCTTGTAGAAAGCTCTTCAAACTTCTTAACTTCATCTACATTATTTTGTCTAAGAGTGAGCAAACAATTGCCCACAAGAAGGATAATTTACAATAACTTTTTATGAATGACAATTACTGAGCTTTCAATGGTAAAGTATTCTTACCAGAACAATAAACTTTAATTCAACAACTATGATTTCAAAGGAATAATGAACGTTAAGTTAACAATAGATATCAACATCAAAGAATACACTGAGGGTCACAAGACCACGAACTATACTCTAGGTTTCAAGTATTTCTTCTTTAACCTTTACCAGTCTAAAATACTATAATCATCATCTATGTCCTAGGTTAACAGGTATTTCTACTGTAACCTTTAACAGTCTAAACGACTATATGGACCATCATCCCGTACTCCAGGTGATTAGCCCTTTGTACTATGTATTGCGCAAACATTTTAACGCTATTGCGTAGTTCTAAAATAATCCCCTAATATAGGGTTGTTCATCTCAGCTTCGATTATCAGGTTCTGAACCAAATGAAGTTTGGTTGGGAATTAGCTTCAAAGGAATTTTAGATCTTTAGAATGTTCATCAACCAAGTACTGGTTGAATCAGATAGAGACCAATAACTATTCAAGAGTTTGATTATAATATTTTCATGAACAAGGTATATCGATGAATCAATAAGAGCTAAAGTATTAACAGTTTCTAAATTGAACAAATGTTATCATCGACAACATGTTTTCAAAATTGTGTGAGTACATAAGCAAACCAAAGGAAGTTTGGTTTGGGTTGACTTCAAGGGTAATTTAGAGTTTAGAACATTCATCAACTAAGGATTAGTTGAGTTGGTAAAGAATCGCTTGGCAACTTAGAGTCTGGTACAATAATGTAAGATAGTACAATGACATTGGAGAACGAAGATCAAACAACAGTTATTAGTAGCTAAATAAACACATTTCTTACAACAAAATTACAAACTTTGAATAACCAAAGTAATCTCGTTTGAAATAAAGAAATAAAGATTAACTAACTTGCTCAACAATAAATGAGGGTTAAAGAACTTGCATAACAATAAATTTCTCAACAAGAGATTAGAAATAGAGAACTTGCAAAAGTATATCATGATAGTGAAAAGTAACTTTGCTGAATAATAAAGTAGCAAAGGTTAGGGAACTTGCCTCTTGCGTAAGCTATATAATTACAATTCATGTACTCCAATATCCTACACATTTTAGTGCAATCACAATATCTATTAGACATGTTAACATCCACTTCCAACATAACACCCATTTCTAGCTAAACTTGTTAATTTAGTACAAGTCTTATGCTACTAGATAAATATCAGAAATTTCAAGTGTTAACCTTCACAACACTTGTTTACTATTCATTATATACACTAAGTTCTAACATATCAGACTCATAGCTTATAATTCATTTTACAAAGTTGAAATTATCAATGACATGACACGGTACTGAATGAACTTCTTTGATACATGTTTGACACCTTAACACATCCTTAGACCAAGTTATAGTGGTATCCTGTGTCCACAGCGAGTAGTAGAAGCCATCGCCTCAGATCGGTGTAATGCGCAATTACGCCATACACAACAAGTAATATATCACTTGAATTCTTGCAGCTTTTTAGCCTTAACCTTTGGTGCACAGACAGAGGCAGAGACGACTATGAACATTAGCCGACTTTAGCCCAAAAAACACGAATTTCACCCACTAAATAGTAATATTAACACATACAATTGATATAAAACTATCATAAACATGTTTCCTCACATATTCATCAATATAGAACAATTTAACAACCATTTTAACTAATTTAATTTCTTAAATTTCATGTTTTTACATAAAACACCATTTTTTTGACATTCTCCATAGAATTCATCATTGTGATCACAATTCTTGTCCAAATCACTTCGTTCAAACTACGTTCTCTTAGTTTCTTAATGAACTAGCATAATCAAGGCTCAATTTACATATTATCATACAAATTGACCAACAAATTTTGTACTTTCATAAACCATATGAAAAATATTCACTGTAAACACTTTCTTCCTTTTTAACCGTAATTAGCATCACAAATTCTTATCTAATGCAAACTCTAACATCATAAACATGTATAATCACAATTACCAATTATATATATATATATATATATATATATATATATCAACAATTCAACAATTGAATTCACATAAATGAGATTTTATGTTTAGTAAAAGACCCATATATGTATACATATATATATACATATATATATATAGACATACATATATACGGTAAGGATCAATAGCATTCTCCTTAAATAACATTTCTCCTTAAATAGCATTCTTTTAGTAAAACTACGTCGTTTTGGAGGGACGCGGTGACATTTTTGTAAATACAATGTCACCGCGTATTTACAAAAATGTCACTGCGTCCCTCCAAAATGACGTAGTTTTACTAAAAGAATATTATTTAAGGAGGAATGCTATTTAAGAAGAATGCTCTTGATCCTTACTGCTACATATATATATATATATATATATATATATATATATATATATATATATATATATATATATATATATATATATATATATATATATATATATATATACCGAGGTTATGTAAAAATACCTTTAAATTTCTTGCAATCCTTGCTACACCACTGAATTTGCTTTGGAAATCCTTAGGTTCTCTCTCAATTCTCTCTCAAGTTCCTCTCCGAATTCTCAGTTTTCTTCCTAAGCTTAGTAACTAAGTTATGCGTAGAAACCAAACCGATAACCAATAATAATACATATACTTATTGTATCAATTACAAGCTAATGAACGTATATGTTATAAAAATATTATATTTATTATTTAATTTATTTTATTATTATAATTAAAATTTAAAATTTAAAAATCTAAAAGCTATTAGGCTTTGTTTGGCAAAACTCTTTAAAATTAAAGACTTAATATATATTTAAGCCTGCTTTGGTAAAAACTAAATTAAACTCCTTTAATTTATTTTAAATAAACAATTTAGTTTATAATTTATAATCACACATTATTTATTTGGATTTCCATATCCACATTAATTAAATAAATTAATTATACATACTATATTTTAAATAAATATTCTACTTAAACAAATATCACAAAATTATATTCTCATTATAATTTTATTTAATAATTTTAACATACCATCTTAAATTATTAAATCAAAATAATAATATAACATCTCATGTTATCTTACAACTCTCTAACTATAAATTAATTTAGAATATTATCTAATAAATATAATTCATAAATACTTACTAATAATAACCACATCAATAGTATACTTATTTAATTTAAGAAATACTTTAAATTACAAAACAACAACTTCATCATTAAAATATTTATTTATTTTAATAATTATTTTAAATTACACATAAAATCTTGGATTATTACATCCTTCCCTCCTTCCAAGGATTCTGTCGCCAGAATCACAACTCAAACAATCAAGCATAAAATCTTGGATTGTTACAGTCATAATTGTGATTCTATAATATTATTTGTGAATAATTAATTATTGATTTATATTATAAAAATATATTTATTTTTATGTGGATATAAATGAAGGAATTAATATTGAGGAGTTTTATCAGTATTTAGTCGAAATGAAAGTATTAAAAATCATCCGCATGTGGATTTCAAACATTTTCTGATTG
Organism: Panax ginseng; assembly: GCA_020205605.1. Lineage (NCBI taxonomy): Eukaryota > Viridiplantae > Streptophyta > Magnoliopsida > Apiales > Araliaceae > Panax > Panax ginseng. The sequence goes on along the minus strand of CM035136.1, from coordinate 93,879,303 downwards.
GAATTTGAAAAAACTTTCTTCTACAAAGTTGTAGAGAATTAAATTTCCTATGGAAAAGACATGAGATTTGAATTTTTCTGATAAAAGAGCTATTTATTATGAATTATTGAAGTTTCGAAAATAAATGTTTTTATTAAAACATGGGTGGGCCCCACTTTTGGTTGTTGTGGAAAAATCTGATTTTTTGGTGGGCCCCACTGTGGTGTGCCAAAATTTGATCAATGGTGGTGTGCTTGAAAATTTTGGAAAATGTTATTTTATTCATTTAGTCTGCTTTGGCGTTCTAAGCATTTTTCTATAAATAGGGTGCTTAGTTAGAATTGAAAATAACACTAGAATTATAAGCTTTCTCTCTCTATATTATGGAAGAACCACAATGCCAAAGAAGCAACGTGGGAGCTTGAAGAAAAGATAAAGAAGATTTACCCTCAGTTATTTATGTAATGTAAGACGAGATTCTGAGGACAAAATCCTTATATGGGGGGAAGGATGTAACGACCGAGAAATTTAGATTTATTGTAAAATAATTTTATTTAATTAAATAGTGAATAAAATTATATTATATATTATTATTATGTGTTAGCAAGATGAATGTCATTCTATAACCTAGATATTTCGGAATGTCGTAGTATTTTAGCTACGTGAAAGAATTAAAGTGTTTAAATTTTCAAGACGAAAATAAAAGCTTTTCGAGAAATTTTCTGAAAAACACTATTCACGGTTTTCTGCTCAGGAATTATTTTTGAACTTCCGAGAAATACGTAATGATAGAATATCAAGGGAAGATGGAGTATGTAATAATATTTTTATTATGGCAAACGTAGTTTTTTGCTTGCAGACTTAATTAGAGAACGATAGGAAAAGTGAAACGTTAATGAGTTAAAAGATGATCATATGATACGTAAGTATTGTACGAAGTAATGAATACGACTATGATACGAGGTATTATACGAGTATGTATGAATAATGGTATGTCGTATATGTTGAATGAGTATATGAGTTAGTATACGGGAATAATAAGTGTATAATACGTTATAAGGTATTAAGCCAAATGTAATGGACTTGTAGGATTGTGGAGGAAGTTGTAAAGTCGAATTGGGATTATGATAAAGCCCAATGCTTATTAATGTTAAGGCCCAAATGTTTGTTATATGCAAGCCCAAAGCATAAATTAAAAGTTAGTTAACTTAAAGCCCAAATTAAGAATCGGATCCGTGGATCGATCTAATGGGTGAGAATGACCCACGGGGCAACCCATGTGGGCCCCATAATCACATGGCACCATCTTGGTGACCAAGTAAAGTGGTTTTACTTGGTGACCAAGAGATGAATAGTAAGGAGGTGGCTAAGGAGGTGGGTTAGTTTAATGACCATTAAGCCCTCACTTTGTAATCTCTATATATAGAAGAGTTGCTAGCTCATTTCACTTGTTAGATTTTTCACCAACATTATACGTGCTTATTTGCTAGAGAGTATAAGTTAGAAAATGTTAGTCTTTCATAATACAAGGAAGAACAAGAAAGAACACGAGAACTTCAAAGGTAATGATCCTAGACTATTAATCTTCCCTCTCTTCAATTGTAATTTGTTAGAGAAGTGAGGATTGATGGATTTGATATGATAAGAAAGAATTAGGATGGTTGTTAGAGAACTTAAAGTTTAATAAACCATGTGAAGTGAAATCCAAAGTATAAAAGCTTTAGACCATTGAAATTTATGACAGAATTATATTATATTGTTGTTGATGGAGAAGTTTAACACCATCATTTGTAGGTTTAGATCATACATGTTGTGACAATGGAATGAATCCAATTGGAACAATGTAAAAATCTCAAGTAACAAAGTTATGGCGGAATTCACGAGTTTAGATGATAATCGTCAAAATCGTGAAATTCTTGGAATGAAGGTCAAATTTTAACATTTAACTCGGAAACATTGGTTTTCGATGGAGTATCCCAATTGGCATTCTAGAGTTGCGGACTCAAAAATGACCCAATTCTGACTTAGAACGAAGAAACGAGCTTTGAACGTTCATGAACGTTTATCGTTTTCGTTGAAAATGAATTAAAAGATGAATTCCGGGTTAATGGATTCGAAAATGTAAAATTCTTGCATGAACACTTAGAGTATGTGATTTGTGAACTAATGGCTTTTGAACGAGCCAATTCGGATTTGAAATGAACAAGTTATGAGTCTGGGAAATTCATTAAGCAAGAAGTCTATCAAAAATATTACGAGGCTCGAGGTCCGCAGCAGATGCGACCGGAAGAGAGAAGTTAGGCCAAACACAGTGATGTGGCAACCCAAGAATTTGGATATTTATAAAATCTTAAAATATTGAATTAAGGTTAAATAATAAACCTAGACAAAAAAATAAGTTAATGGATTTTAGATTTCCGAGAAGGAATTTTGTGAATTTAAAATTTCTGTGGTGAATTATTCAGGATTAAGTATACAAGTGAATATGTTTTGTGTATATGGTATTATATGTGTACAGTATGTGGTTAAGGGTCAAGGGTTAATCAGATAAGCTATATCAGTGGCAAACTCTAATATTATATTAAGAACGTCAACGTTAAGTTAGAAAATTCGTACGATTTATATGAAACCCTAAAACCGGTTCTAGAAACCCTAATTTCAGTTTCGGGAATTGGAAACCCTAATTTGGGGATTTAAATACATGGCATAAGGTTTTTGTGTATTAATCACAAATCTAATTAGGGATAACCCTAATTATTAATTAGAATTCTAATAGTTATAAACCTTAATTATTAAAAAACTTAATTTGTACATTTGAAACCCTAATTGGTAATTAGGTAATTTTAATTTTATTAGGAAATAATAATCCTAATTAGAAAGATTGATTTATGATTAGTAAATTATATAATAAGAGAATTCTAATTATAATTTAGAAATATTAATTTTTTATTTTAAAAATCTAATTTTTGGAAATCCTAAAAAATAAATTTTTTTAAGAACCTTAGGTTTTAACCCAAAGGGTTAAACCCTAAGGGTTCAAACCCTAAGGGTTGTAGCAAATGTCCATTATGCCATTAATCTAGTAAGCTAAATGACTATTATGCCCTTTGTTGCATAATTGAAGGTTACTTGCAAATCTAGCCAAAGGTGGAGTTAGTGAGCAACTTTAATATATACCCCATGTGACAAATATCAGCCAATTTACTGGACTAAATGCATTGCATCATAGAATAAATAGATCAAAGAGAGAGAAAAACTCACTTTACTTAGCAAGTTAGCCAACCGCTTTTCTCGCTCTAAAATTCGGGACTAAGGGTGATAACGAGTGATGAGATAAGTCAATATCAAACCATTACTTATTAAGATCAGACTCCAAGGATCAGAATCAAAGGATCAAAGCTAAAGTGGTATAAACCCTAAATCTTAAAAATCTCATGGTCTTATGTTATATGTTGTAATTGGTTGTTTAAAGTTGTGTAATAAGATGTCATTTAGTGATCTGGGTTGTTAGATCCCAGATCCATAACATCAAAGTGCTCGAAATTGAAGATTTCTTAAATTTGGAAAATTTTGTAAATGGTGTCTGATAGTCAAATGTCAAGTCTCCTAGATCTGTCTATGTTAATGTTTTTAGTGTTTTAAAGGTTTGTACTTGTTGTATGTTATAAGGTCTTGGATCTGGAATTTGAATAAAGCCCAGATCATGTGTGAATTAAAAGATATAAGCAGTCAAACTGTGTTGACTGACCATGACCAAACAGTTTCTGGATAACCCAGAAACCCAGTTTGAGTCTGACAAGCTTTTCAAGGCCTCGGATCTTGCTTCTGACAAGTGATTTGGCCATGTTTGTGTAATACACTTGCAGTCTGATATAAGGACTACAACATCAAGCTTTTAGATCACCCAGAAAGTATATAGAATCGAAGATAATTAAGGTCAAACGTGAGTTGACCACCAGCCTGGAACGAAATTTGGAAAACCCAGAAATTGTGAAGAACAGGCGTCCTGACATGGTTTGACCAGCCATTATCTGTCATATGTGTTGTTGTTGTTATGATCTGATGATATAAAATTGTAACCTGACATCTCTAATATATGTATAAACCATTATATCACACAAACCGAGCCCGAAAAGCTAAGATTTAAAGCTTCAAAGTAGGTACCTCGACTCTGGAAAGCCCAGAATTTTATGAACAGCCTCTGACAAGTATTTTGGAGGCCCAGATCTTGCTTATATGTTGTTGTATGGCCATGACATTAGTTTGTGGTTGTAGTATGACATCATTACTACAATCCTAACACCATAAGTTGCCCAGAAATCAACAAGAACACTGATTTAAAACCGGTCAAACTAGGTACCTTAGCGACTACCATGAAGATCTGAGTTTAGGCTCAAGAACATGAAGAACACCTATATATGATAGTTACGTAAGCTATATAGGCTCCCTTTAGCGACAGTTTCTTAATAAATTCATTATTTTAATTAATAAATAGATAAAATGGTTTTAATTAGTAAAATACAAAAAATTAAATTCTAAAAATTATTTTAAAAGTCCTAAAATTAGTTTTAATTATTACGAATATATTTCATAAATATTTAATATTTTTGGAATAATAATGGTATTTAATTTATTTAATTATAATATTAAATAAAATATTTAAAAATGATTTTAATACATAAAAATTATATTATGGTATAAGAAAATATTTTAAGTTATTTGTAGTGACTTTTAATATTTTGTGAGGAATTTCATTAATTAATTAATATTAATGGTAATTAATTTATTTAATAAATGAATCAAAAAAATTATGGAAAAACTAGAATTAATGATTTAAAAATCATATAAAAATGATTTAAGTGTTATAAAAATATTTGAAGTTATAAAATATAACTTTTGATATTTTTCATGAAAATATTAATATTTTAATATTAATAGCGATTATCGATAATGAATTTAATTGTTTAAAAATCATATAAATATGATTTTAGGGTATTAAAAATACTTTGATATATTATAAATATATTATAATATTATGTTATTATTTTCATTAATATTTGGTATTAAGTAAATATTAATGATAAAGGAATTATGTGATATTTAATTCATTTAAATAAGATATTAATAGTTGAAAAATTATTATAAATGATAATAATTATGTAAAAATTATTACGAGCTTATGAAAAATGTTTTGACTGATAATTTAATTATCTAAGATAATTGTTAAGTGTTAGGCAGAGTTTAATTGAACGTAAACTCGATATTTATCCGACGAAGCCGTCGGGATGTCAGAATTGTACCAAACTCGACTCAGACTGTAAAAGTTTGACTTGAGGTTAAGTCTTGTGTGTGTTATAGACGGATAAGATTATGTGATAATGTGTTTAGGTTATTTTATATACTGTGATGATATTATTCTAACTTAGAAATAAATATTATTAATATTTGGTCTTCAAACAAAGCTTATTAAATTGCATAGCGGTACTCAACGGTTCAGGCAAGTTTCTTATACTTATTTATTGTGCAAGTTGTTCTTAACTCGACCTCGAGTTATATTATTCAATTATACTTGTGGTTAATCATTTATGATTGCCATGTCTAAGAATTATTAAATCGCACTCTGTGCATACTGTATGTATTCATCAGGTATGAAAGGCTAATCACCTTCATTACCATTTGGTCCAGATATATATATATGTTCATGTTCAATGTTCATTCAACTATGTAAAATTTGTTCATGCTAGTTCACAATTATATTATAGAACTTTAGCCAGCTTATTGTTCAAATCTTTCTATCATGATATATCTTTAATTTATTGAACTTAAACTTGTTGGGCAAACTTATTGATCACCCTTGCTATATCATTATTAACATTGCAGATTAAGACGAATATGTTGGTTACAGGAAAGGACAAAGCCAAGTTCAGCTTGGGATTATTTGTGCAGTTAAATTATAATATTATAATATGATAATAATGTTATATGTTAGACATGTTATGAATTGTGTATAAGTTAAGGTTACTCGACCTTGGGGAATAGTGTGTAAAGTTTATTGTATAAACAATTTATGTTTATATCATCCACAAATAGTAATAGTGATAGAATGATTATACCAGATCCGCGGTGATTTGGGGCCCGAATTTGGGGCTCTCACAGTTGGTATCAAAGTTGTAGGTTATGAACCTTAGGTAGGAATACCTAAGACTAATAACCGCAATGATTAGGATAAGTACTAACTCAAATAGAGTTAGTTAGTCCGTAAGATTCAAAGACGAATCTCGGTGGGGTATAAGATACAAAGTTCCCTAACTCTGATAATAAAGTTGAACAGTAGTGGTGAATAGATAGAGTCTAAAAGACTAAAAGTACAGAGATAGGAGATCATAAAACAAAATGATCATAGCATAGAAATGAATCGTAATATATACTATAAGATCACCCCGTGATCTGATAAGGTTATAGTATGGAGAAGGATCAAGTGAATGATTGAAAAGTTTACAGCAAGATTGCTGAGTGTCGGCTGTACTATGAATTGGTATAGATTCAAGAAAGGATTATGAATATGGATTAAATGAAATTTGTATGGAGAAGGGAGTTAGGATAATTATTGGAATGTCTGTGTCGCGCTATTTGCTATATGCATGTTAAGAGGGTGATTCCTTTCTCATGTGTATATTAGATAGATAGGTTATAGGTAGAGAATATCAGGTTAAGTACGAGTTCTTAAAACTCATACTTGTGGTACGTTCGTGATTCATGATTATATGAAACGTTTATGAACCCCTCAGCGAATGGACGCCAAAGGTCTGACTAGGACAAGTTCTTAAACTCATATGATTGTGAAGTTCATGAACTCATGAGTGTGGTTTGATGAACTGGGAATAGTTATGTATATTAAGGATAATAGGAATAGATAGATTATTAAGAAATTATTATTAGTGGAGACTTAAGTTTTCCAAATCTTCTAGCTATGCTAGACTCGAATTTTTTGACATCAAGTTAAATACGCACTATGTGCTTTTGAAGATAAAATTTTATTCTCCACTCCGGGTGACCATTGTGTATGAGTGGACTTCGGGCCACCAAAACATCGTTACCTGTTGAGGTAATAAAACAAATTTGTAATGATTTTTGAACGGTTTAAAGTATAGTCTATGCTACTTATTTCGGCTAGACGATAATGATTTGAAATATCAAAATATATTTTTATTTATCACTTATGTACCATGTAACCTTGTGCAGAGATGATAAAAAGTTGATAGAGTTGTAAATGCAAGAATACTTAGTGTTGAATTTGATCTAACATCGTTGTTCCACTATTGTATGATGTGTTATGACAAAGTCATATAATGACAACATCCTCAAACGGGCTGTTAATACAGTACGACATCATGACGTCATTTTCAAACTAATTTCAAAATTTTAATTTGCCAACGGGGTTTTGGCTACACACATTCGTATTTCGATTGAAATTGATTATTGATATGAGTCTAAGCTATTTGATTCGGCTAGACCAACGTTTATGAAAATTCTAAGCGTTCTTTAAAAATTTTCCCGAACCAAATTATTTTGGTGCAGAATCCCATAAGACTGAGGTAAAATTTTGTGCTTATGGCGAGAGATGAAAAATTCTAATTAAACCGGTGATTCTTGATAAGTACAAGGCATACCGGGCTAATTACCCACTATGTCCGTAAGTTATGACGACTTGCGGATGAATATCCATAAAACCTTTACGAAAATGACAGACAATAGTCTATATATCCCCTCAACACAATTGAAAATTTTTACTCTTGTGAGGAATGTATTGGGTAGCATGTGATGATGAGAATGAATGATGAATGGTTCAAGGTGTAAGGTATAAGGTAAATTTCGGGGACAAAATTTTTAGAATAAGGGGTTAATGTGACAACCCGAGAATTTGGATATTTATAAAATCTTAAAATATTGAATTAAGGTTAAATAATAAACCTAGACAGAAAATAAGTGAATGAATTTGAGATTTCCGAGAAGGAATTTTGTGAATTTAAAATTTCTGTGGTGAATTATTCAGGATTAAGTATATAAGTGAATATGTTCTATGTATATGGTATTATATGTGTACAGTATGTGGTTAAGGGTCAATGGTTGATCAGATAAGCTATATCAGTGGCAAACCCTAATATTATATTAAGAACGTCAACGTTCAGTTAGAAAATTCGTACGATTTATAAGAAACCCTAAAATCGGTTCTGGAAACCCTAATTTGGGGATTTAAATACAAGGTATAAGGTTTTTGTGTATTAATCACAAATATAATTAGGGATAACCCTAATGATTAATTAGAATTCTAATAGTTATAAACCCTAATTATTAGAAAGCTTAATTTGTACATTTGAAACCCTAGTTGGTAATTAGGTACTTTTAATTTTATTAGGAAATAATAATTCTAATTAGCAAGCTTGATTTATGATTAGTAAATTTTAATATAATTAGAGAATTCTAATTATAATTTAGAAATATTAATTTTCTATTTTAAAAATCTAATTTTTGGAAATCCTAGAAAATAAAATTTTTTAAGAACCTTAGGTTTTAACCCTAAGGGTTCAAACACTAAGGGTTGTAGAAATTGTCCATTATGCCATTAAATTAGTAAGCTAAATGACTATTATGCGCTTTGTGTATAATTGAAGGTTACTTACAAATCTAGCCAAAGGTGGAGTTGGTGAGCAACTTTATATACCCCATGTGACAAATATCAGCATATTTACGGGACTATATGCATTACATCATAGAATAAATAGATCAAAGAGAGAGAAAAACTCAATTTACTTAGCAAGTTAGCCAACCACTTTTCTCTCTCTAAAATTCGGGACTAAGAGTGATAATGAGTGATGAGATAAGTCAATATCAAACCATGACTTATCAAGATCAGAATCCAAGGATCATAATCAAAGGATATATCAAAGCTAAAGTGGTTTAAACCCTAGATCTTAAAAATCTCATGATCTTATGTTATATGTTGTAATTGGTTGTTTAAAGTTGTGTAATAAGATGTCATTTAGTGATCTGGGTTATTAGATCCCAGATCCATACCATCAAAGTGTTCGAAATTGATGATTTCTAAAATCTAGAAAATTTTGTAAATGGTGTCTGACAGTCAAACGTCAGGTCTCCTAGATCTGTCTTTATTAATGTTTTTAGTATTTTAAAGGGTTATACTTGTTGTATGTTATAAGGTCTTGGATCTAGAACTTGAATCAAGCCCAGATCATGTGTGGATTAAAAGTTATAAACAGTCAAACTGCATTGACTGACCATGACCAAACAGATTTTGGAAAACCCAGAAACCCAGTTTGAGTCTAACAAGCTTTTCAAGGCCTCGGATCTTGCTTCTGACAAGTGATTTGGCCATGTTTGTGTAATACACTTGCAGTCTGGTATAAGGACTACAACATCAAGCTTTTAGATCACCCAGAAAGTATATAGAATCGAAGATAATTAAGGTCAAACGTGAGTTGACCACTAGCCTAGAACAAAATCTGGAAAACCCAGAAATCGTGAAGAACAGGCGTCCTGACAAGGTTTGACCAGCCATTATCTGTCATATGTGTTATTGTTGTTATGATCTGATGATATAGAATTGTAGCCTGACATCTTTAATACATGTATGGACCATTATATCACACAAACCGAGCCCGAAAAGCTAAGATTTAAAGCTTTAAAGTAGGTACCTCGACTCTGGAAAATCCAGAATTTTATGAACAGACTCTGACAAGTATTTTGGAGGCCCATATCTTGCTTATATGTTGTTGTATGGCCATGACATTAGTTTGTGGTTGTAGTTTGACATCAGTACTACAATCTTAACACCATAAGTTGCCCATAAATCAACAAAAACACTGATTTAAAACTGGGCAAACTAGGTACCTTAGCGACTGACATGAAGATCTGGGTTTAGGCTCAAGAACACGAAGAACACTTATAGCGACAGTTCTGTCGCTATAGGCACCCTTTAGCGACAGTTTCTTAATAAATTCATTATTTTAATTAATAAATAGATAAAAATGGTTTTTAATTAGTAAAAATACAAAATAAATTCCTAAAAATTATTTTAAAGTTTGAAAATTAGTTTTTAATTACTCTAAATATATTTCATACATATTTAATATTTTTAGAATAATAATGGTATTTAATTATAATATTGAATAAATTATTTAAAATTGATTTGAATACATGAAAAACCATGAAAAATTATATTATGGTATAAGAAAATATTTTAAGTTATTTGTAGTGACTTTTAATATTTTGTTAGGAATTTCATTAATTAATTAATATTAATGGTAAATAATTTATTTAATAAATGAATTAAATAAATTATGGAAAAATAGAATTAATGATTTAAAAATCATATAAAATGATTTAAGTGTTATAAAAATATTTGAAGTTATAAAATATAACTTTTGATATTTTTTCATGAAAATATTAATATTTTAATATTAATAGCGATTATCTGGATAATGAATTTAATTGTTTAAAATCATATAAATATGATTTTAGGGTATTAAAATACTTTGATATATTATAAGTATATTATAATATTATGTTATGATTTTCATTAATATTTGGTATTAAATAAATATTAATGATAAAGGAATTATGTGATATTTAATTTATTTAAATAAGATATTAATAATTGAAAAATTATGATAAATGATAATAATTATGTAAAAATTATTACGAGCTTATGAAAAATGTTTTGACTGATAATTTAATTACCTAAGATAATTGTTAAGTGTTAGGCATAGTTTAATTAAACTTAAACTTGATATTTATCCGACGAAGCCGTCGGGATGTCAGAATTGTACCGAACTCGACTTTGACTGTAAAAGTTTGACTTGATGTTAAGTCTTATGTGTGTTATAGACGGATAAGATTATGTGATAATGTGTTTAGGTTATTTTATATATTGTGATGATATTATTCTAACTTAGAAATAAATATTATTAATATTAGGTCTTCAGACAAAGCTTATTAAATTGCATAGCGGTAATCAACGGTTCAGGCAAGTTTCTTATACTTATTTATTGTGCAAGTTTTTCTTAACTCGAGCTCGAGTTGTATTATTCAATTATACTTGTGGTTAATCATTTATGATTGCCATGTCTAAGAATTATTAAATCGCACTATATGCATATATTGCATGTATTCATCGGTATGAAAAGTGATCACCTTCATTACCATTCAATTCAGGATATATATATATATATATATATATATATATATATATATATATATATATATATATGTGTGTGTGTGTTTCAATGTTCATTCAAATTTATATAAAATTTGTTCATGCTTGTTTATAATTATATTGTAGAACTTTAACCAGCTTATTGTTCAAATCTTTCTATCACGATATATCTTTAATTTAGTGAACTTAAACTTGTTAGGCAAACTAATTGCTCACCCTTGCTATATCATGATTAACATTGCAGATTAAGACGAATACGTCGGTTACGGGAAAGGACAAAGCTAAGTTCAGTTTGGGATTATTTGTGCAGTTAAATTGTAATAGTATAGTATGATAATAATGTTATATGTTAGACATGTTATGAATTGTGTATAAGTTAATGTTACTCGACCTTGGGGAATAGTGTGTAAAGTTTATTGTATAAACAATTTATGTTTAAATCTTATGTAAATAGTAATAGTGATAGAATGATTGTACCGGATCTGCGGTGATTTGGGACCCGGATTTGGGGCTCTCACACGTAGCTCCAGTAGAACCCTAACACACATCGAGAACTAAGCTGCAATATGACATATAGAGAAACGGTTGGTAAGCAGTACGAGGCTTGGCTTGTGCTCGCAAAAACTCGCGCCCACAACGCGAGTTATATAAGGGAAGCTAGCGCCGCAGCGCCAGCACTAGGGAAGAGGCAGAGAAGAAAGCTTTAGGGTATAAAGAAAGGAGAAGCTAGGTATTAATGAATTACTTATCCAATTAACTTAAAATGACATCCTTAAGGATGATATGGCCTTAAGATTTCAACTATAAGTTGAAGATCGATTAAGTAAACATAAAAGAAATGTAATATGATAAACCATAACCAATGATAAATAATCTAAAGCATGATTAGATTGAGAAGAATGGTAAGATATAGTAGTAAACATACTTGATTATATATGACCTGATGTGGTATGTTACATGATTATGTATTGTAGAGACCTTAATGAATCAAAGAGAAATTGTATTGACTGTAGAAGACGCCAAAGGCAAGTATTCTGACCCTTGTCTAAATTCTTTGGACAAGCTTTGTAATTCATGTACCTTACACATGGATTGATGTATAATGAAGTCGAAGCCAATTCCTTCGGCTAGACTTAAGATGTTTTATGGATTTCTTATAATCTATCGAACTATTGTCAATGTTGTTAAGTTTTGCCAAACTATTTGGTGTGGTTTTCAAAAGAAGACTAAGTATGCATGAATAAAAGTTTTGTCGTCAAACGATAGGCACGTGAGGTTGCCAAACCTTAAACGTACATACGTTTAAAGAAAGTAGTGTTGTACAACATAGAGTACTATAGGCTGATCACCTAGACGTGCTCGTAAGATAAGTCAAACTTACGGACTTGGTGACGGGTTGTCCTTTTCAAAGAGTGAATGAAATGCTCAAGGTCTTGGACCGATATTGACGATTAATGAATATTGTTCATTGTGAAACATTTTAAAGAAAAGAGAAGTGCTATTTTGAGTTATCGATAGTACTTCATAACTATTGTTCAGTTATTGAAGATATATGGTTCCTATGTTTTAAGCATGTTGTTAAATGTAATTGTCATACTTGCTGAGCTAGTTATGCTCTTCTTGCTTGAACCATATGAATGCAACTAAGACTGAACGGACTGAAGGACCTAGTAAGGATAAATGGAAGACTAAGCAGACCATTGAATTGTCTATGTAATAGTATATGTTTAATGTTGTAATATATTTGATATTATGACAAATAACAAATGTAATGGTTATAAAGAACCTGGGGAATGGTAATATTGTTTGGATTATATATAAGACATATTTGTTCTTTTGAGGCTTTTTAATTGAATGTATATGTGAACTGTAGCACCATGTAGCACTATATGTCGGGTTGGAAGATACCCGAATTTGGGGGCGTCACACCACCAATGATTATGTCGTAGTACGAATATTCCCTAACAAAAAGAATATTCCCCGACCAAACGAATATTTTATAACAACTTGCTTACTTGAAATTTTGCACATATCACCCATAACTATATCATTATATCAAATCACACCATATTATTCAAAATAATATTTAGAAAAAATTAAATCTTTATTCATAAAAAGTTGGGGTCTTACAACCTCTCCTTATGAAATTCCATCCTCGAAATTGATGTATGTACCTAGTATGTCGAAGAGGTGAGGATACCTTATTTTCATTTCAGATTCTAACTCCCATGAAATTTTCTCAATACCGTGGTTTCTCCATAAAACTTTAACTTGAGGTATAACCTTTGAGCGTAGAATATGTTCCTTCTTATCCAAGATTTTAACAGGTACGATTTTAATATGTACCTCTTTATACATTAAATCTTCTGCTATCTCGTCTGGTTCTAATTCAATAATGTGGTTCGGGTCTTCCACATATTTACGTAACATAGATATGTGAAAAACGTTATGAACACGAGACATACTTGGCGGTAAGGCGAGTCTATAGGCCACAGTTCCTACTTGGTCGAGGATTTCAAATGGACCAATGAATTGAGGGTTGAGCTTTCCTCTCTTTCCAAATCTCATAACTCCTTTCCATGGAGCAACACGTAACAATACATGATCTCCAACATTGAATTCCATGTCCCTTCGATGAAGATCAGCATAACTCTTTTGTCGATCTTGTGAGGTTTGTATACGTTGCCGGATTATTTTAATCTTTTCTTTAGTCATGCGTACCAATTTTGGTCCCAACAACATTGCTTTACCCACCTCGTCCCAACATACTAGAGAATGGCACTTTCGTCCATACAACGCCTCAAATAGAGCCATGCCTATACTTAATTGATAACTGTTGTTGTAGGAGAATTCTATTAATGGCAAGTACTTGTCCCAACTTCCTTTGAAGTCTAGTATGCAGAGTCTCAATAGATCTTCAAGAGTTTGAATAGTCTTCTCTGAATTCCCATCTGTCTGAGGATGATATGAAAAACTGAATCGTAAATATGTGTCCATAGCTTTCTGTAAACTAACCCAAAATCGTGAAGTGAATCTAGGGTCTCGATCAGAAACTATGGATACTGGCATACCATGCAGTCTTACAATATCATTTATGTATATACGAGCAAGACGTTCAAGTGAATATGTTTCTCGCATAGGTAAAAAATGAGCAGACTTGGTTAATCTATCAAACTTGACCCAAATTGCATCTATGCCTTGAGAAACCTTGGGAACACCAGTAACAAAATCCATGTTAATGTGCTCCCACTTCCATTCTAGAATTTCAAGTGGTTGCAATGGACCTTTTGGCACTTAATGCTCATCCTTGACACGTTGACAAGCTAAACACCCTGAGATAAACTCTGTGATCTCTCTCTTCATATTGCTCCACCAAAATGTATGTCGAAGTTCACGATACATTTTGGTACTTCCAGGATGGATTGCAAACGGTGTGTTGTGTGCCTCCATCATGATTTTATACTTCAAATCAAAGTCGTTAGGAACATAAAGTCTGAAGTTGACTCGAAGTATTCCTTCTTAGTCGATTCTTGCTTCTGGAATAACACTTTCTTGTACCTTTTTCTTCATATTCATCAGCTCTGGGTTTCTAGCTTGAGTAGATTTAACTTTATCGATTAAAGTCAGTTCTACTCATATATTTTACATCATAACGTGGGTCCTTGAAGTCTTTAACTCTATCCCCATCCTTTGTAAGTCATACAAAATGGGCCTTTGTGTTGACAATATCTCACTCGTACCCGCATATGATCTTCTACTCAATGTGTCAGCTACCACGTTCTCTTAGGATGGTATTGAATGGTATGGTCGTAATCTTTCAACAGCTAAACTCAACGTCGTTGTCTCATGTTGAGTTCTTTTTGGGTGAAGAAATATTTGAAGCTTTTATAATCTGTATAGATCTCCACTTTCTCCCCATACAGGTAATGTCTCCAGATCTTTAGCGCAAAAACAATTGCTGCCAACTCTAGATCATGAGTAGGATAATTCCTCTCATATTCTTTGAGTTATCATGAGGCATAGGCTATGGCTTTCCCATGTTGCATAAGAACACATCCTAAACCTCTGCCTAAAACATCGTTGTAGATGACAATGTTAGAGTTTATGCCCTAGAGGCCAATTATTTGATATAATTGCTTAACATTTTGATATTATATTTGATTGAATAAATGAATGATTTTATTATGGTTTTATTTACTGCGTTATATAAATGTTAACATAATAAAATTCCTTAGAATAATGATACAAATTATACAGTTTCAAGTATGTGACTTGAACATGAGATTATAAAATTACAATTAGTATCATTGCTCTTAAATGTCCCTAGTCGAGTATCATTGTTGATGGGACAACAATGATACATTTAGACTAGTATGTTGATTGACTGAAGACCAAATCTCATTGGTTATAGATATATGAGATATTAAGTCAATACATAGGTACGTGTTAAAGAATGATGTACTGGACATACCCACCATGAGAATTCTATGTGGAGCATTATGCGAAGTGTCATTAGTAATTCTCATAGTGACAATGATGTAATGATCCTCCGACCTGAAATCACTATATTACTACACGGGAATTTATGTACTTTGATATCATCAAAGGTCACCTTTAATAGGGTGGACTATAAAGGTGATTATTGGGTACATCATGAATCATGTGAGGAATATGAGTGATCTAGATTGAATTTAACCCTCCTATATATTAGGGGTGATATCCATAGGCCTCTTGATTGAGTAGGACTATGAAATGCATGACCATGCTCAAATAGTGATTTGTTTCATATAGTCTACTCATTGATCAAGAAATCTCAGATTAAATTATGAAGAGTATGACACATTCTATGACTCAAGTTTAATCTAGGATGTCAAAGTTAAAAGGATTAAATTACATTAAAACATTGGTCACGAAAAGGTTGCATCGAATCATCGATCTTATTATTACTTGGGTAGCAGTGATGCATTACTAGATGCTGCTTACTGTTTATAATTTTATAATATAATTTTAAAATTATTGCCAACGTAATAATAACCTATAGGTTCACACACTTAGAACATAATTAAAGGAGAATTAATTTAAATTGTAAGATTTAAATATGTCAATATGATTGATAATATTTAAATTACGAATTTAAATTGATAGGATAAATTGTATATATGTATATTAATTAAGTAAGACTTAATTAATATATAATATATGTATAATTCGAATTTTACTGGAATTAGGGTTTAATTAATTCCTTTTGATATATATATATATATATATATATATATATATAACGCCCCGAAATCCGGTCTATCTTCACACCCGGATTCCGTACATCATTCATCCAACATACATTATTATATACTAAAATATAACAACGTACATTCTCAAATCCCAGGTTCTAAAAACCTTATAACCTCTTTCATTACAAATAATGATAAGTACATTATTCATTTCATCTTACAAGAGTGACTTTTATCTGCCACCAAGGATGCATAACAGTTCATTAAACTAGTCTATAGTTCAATTTCATATTTCTACATTACAAGTCTTCACTTGATCTTCTCGCTTATTCACATTCTAAATGATACTTCATCTGGATACCGTCAGCTTGATCTTTACGGGATCCTTAAATTCTTCTAACATCGTTCACTAAAAATGTTTTTCATATAAAGCAAGTGTGAGAATTCAATTGCCCAACAAGTCATAACAGTTGAACATAAAACTTCAAGAATTCAAACATTCCTTTAGAACTTCGATAACCGAACAAAGGTTATGAAGTAGCTTGAATAATAGGAATAATCTCAATTCCTATCATTTTAAAATAATATTCACTTTCACATTGAAATACTTTCATTTCTTCTACCTTTTTCATACACATTCTGTCTGGCTAGAATCATTAGCACAAACTTAACAATAACGGATCATGTATAAACAGAGCATTCTCTTATTGAACAGTTTAATCACAAAATAGTTCATCTCATAGAAACACCGAAGTGTTCACATTGTGGCACAAGGCCTCATACGTTCTACCACCTTGTACAAATATAACACATTCTCACATAGACAGAACTTCTCAAGTTCAACATCTAAGAAGTTTAAGAAACTAGCATTCATTTAGAATATGAATGAAGTTAGCAAACTTGCCTTACGCACAGCTACAGCTTATACCGAACTGCTTTCATTCCAATTCCTATGTAGCACATCAGGAAAACAACACATACACCAATTAGTCAGGTATATTTGACTTATGCATTGGTTTACTTAACTTTACTTCTTAGGGTTCGCGTTCTTGCAATATAAATTTATGCGACTAACATTCATTACCGGTTTATGGCTTCATGACATACGGAGATGTCTTACTCAATACGTTCATTATCTTTGATGATTTACACTCTCATCTTCTTCTTATAACTCTTTTAGGACTCAGCACACATCGCTTCTCTACTAGTAGTCTATATGGTACTCTGAGTGGTTTTCCACAAACAACCAATAAACAAGTTCTCGTCTCATCTACACTACCATCACAGTGAGTTAGATCGGTTGCCAATTTCGTATATACCTTCACTCCTGAAGGAATTGTTTAGCCCAGCTCCCATATGTCAACCATCAAAGGTTACGATTGTACCACAACCTAACTTATCTTAACTTATTCGAACTATTAAATTATATTATTTGTTAAGTCAACTTCTTATTCCTTATGGCTTCCTGGCAAGTAATTGCCATACCTCAAGATTCATTCTTTATCGTCTAAGTCATACAGTCTTTTGTATACTCAGAGCGATCATTCAAGTTAATCATTAACTCGGCTTCGTTACGTTAACGTCATTTTCTTTAATTCAGTTCTTTACCATTCCTGGTTTAATTATTGATCTTCATTATCTTACGGTCAAACCATACACAGGGTGTAGATTCTATCCGTTTAGTATTTACGTACACTCAACCTTCACGTCGGTTAAAATGTTCAATGCTTACATTTCATTCAATCATTTCCTATCCGAATCACGATCGGCTTCCATTAATCTTATTACCGTTTGCTATTCGTTATTCTTTATAACATTCATTATTCTTTCTTAATGTCGAAGCCATACGGTTCGCCGTATATTAAGATCAGTCATTCAACGCAACTACGTTGCATTCACATCGTCTATACACTTTACACTAATCTCTCATTACCACAACATAACATCGAAATGTTATTCAATACCCTCGTCACTCAACGTCTAAGGAATCATAATCATAGCAATCCCCCACGTTCGTTTATCGCGACTACGGTCCCCGGATATCGGTTCCGTAACCCGCATCTACATTCTTTGTCTTTTAATCTCACTTAATCTTTCTGTTCAATCTTCACTAAAGGTTTAAATCACTTGATTAAGTGTTACATTAGTTGAACATTATGTTCTTTATCTTCCCTTACGTTTCCCCCAAGAGCTGAGCAGTTAAAAGCTCTTCTCTGGCTTTTTCTTCACATCGGTATGACTGCTTTCCACTACCTTATTTATTTCTCACGCTTGCAGCACTTGAGACTCCGATGTCTGCCCCTCTCGGCTCGAACAGCTGCGTTACCCTCTACAAGGCATGGCATGGCACATCGCAGTCACCAAGCCCTAACCCTAGAAAATTTTTCTAAGTGTTAAATCCAATTTGAGACGCTTACTTCCCGATCTCATAACTCCTTCGTTATAAATTGGAACGAGGTCATCCCAAAGTCATTCTCTTTATTATCTTATGTAATTCAATACCCCTCAGATAGAACTTCATTCTGAATCCATTAACGTGCCATTTGATTGGCTTAATCTTTACCCTTCGTTCATTTTATATTTTTAACGCTCTTCGGTCAATTCGTTCGTCCGTAATTTGGTCAACCGAACTCGGAACTCGTTCGTTCTTGAGTCCATGACTCATATTTTCTATGTTCTCTTACTTTCTTATGAAACCCTACATATTCGGGTTCAATTACTAACTTTCTAATTCTCGTTCGTCTTTTACAAAAATTTTGACATAACTTCGTTATAGCTCAGTTTTAATCCGTTCTTCATGAACGTTTCTACCGTTCCTAACCAAGAAATACGCATCTAACTTATACGCGATAGTTTTAAACTTGTCCATCAACAACAATTATCCTATGATGGTTTTAAATTTGTCCATCAACAACGTTCTTCGTGTTCTTCATGTGTTCTTTGTGTTCTTCGTTCGTTCTTCATTTTAATCGATATTTTGATTATGATTTCAATTTTTCTTGGAATTTGATGTTATAGAACACCATTCCTTACTTATTTCACCTACTCATTCAAATAATCCACTCGAATCGTTCTAATTCATTACGAATCTTACACTTCCTTAAGAAATTTATTTACTAAACTTCAAATGCTTATTTCTTCTTTTCTTAATGATTTCAACCATATGAAATCATTCCTAACATCATTTACTTCTTATTCTCATTAAGTTATGTTTTTGAATATAGAAACTTAAAGAAAACTATATAAAAGTTAGGTTTCGAATTACCTTCCTTCTTTAATCTCCTTCCGTCGGACAATGTTTGCTCACGAGCCAACTTTTCTTCTTCCTTTCCTCCCATCTGAACCCTCTCTCTCTCTCTCTCTCTCTCTCTCTCTCTCTCTCTCTCTCTCTCTCAAGTTGTAGGATTTTCAAAATCCTAAATAAATGAATTAAGCTTCCTATTTATAGAAAACCAAGGCTAGGGGTAAAATAGTCATTTTGCCCCTGAAATCACTATTCACACCTCCTTACTATTCCACCTCCTTACTATTCACGTAGCTTCCCTTGGAAGCTTAGTGCTTTCGTCTTGCGAAATTCATCCGACAGTTCGAAAACTGCGATTCTCGAAATCCAAATATTTTTGGATATTTCGTCTTTCCTTTACCGATTAACTTTTACGTATTGTTCGGATCTTCGAAAAACTGAAAAACACTTTTTGGTGTCAAGCATTTTCCTTCACATTTTCCACTAATGTAGTTGAACGAGTGAAAAGTACATAACAATACTTTTTGTCGTTTTTATTTCGTTCGATTTTTGCACGTTTTTCGAGAATAACTTTTATTGTCTTACTTAACTTTTCACGATATATTATCGTCAAATCTTTTGACGGAATGTCATTTCGACATACCGAACTCTCGGAAAGGTTTAGGTTATTCAAATCCTAACCCTTAGGGTTTCGTCGAGTGAATAGTGTCTATTTCATCTTTTTCCCCGGAAATATTTTTGTTCTTGGAAAAATTTTATTTTTTTCTTGAAAATTCTTACTCGTTCAATCTAGCTCGTACCCAGAATCCTCCCAATTTCTAATCATCCTAGGTTCTAAAACGATTAATAAACTCATAACACATAATATTATTAAAGAGAAAAACTTCAGAGAAATCCCGATCCTTTGTGGCTAGTACCGCGGCTCTTTTATAGCAGATCGTGTGATGGTTCGCTAGATGTTTGTGTGGATACCGTAGAAACGTAGTTCGTTTGGATTGCGTTGGAGATTTGATCGTATCAATTCTAGCTTCTATAATCGGTAGAAATTTTTAACCACTGAATTAATGTGTTTTCGCATGGATCCTATTTTAGGGTTTCAGAATTGGCTTTGAAAATTCTAAATTCCCCTGCGTTTTTGTGTCGAAAACCCAACAGACATATCCCTCCAAACCTGATGGTATTGTCAGAGTAGGTGCTGAAATGAGACTCCTCTTGAGTTCTTGAAAACTCTTCTCATAATTCTTGCTCCATCCGATTTTTTTTATCTTTTCGAGTAAGCAGAGTTAATGGAGTGGAGATTCGAGAAACTCCTTCCACGAATCTCCGATAATATCCAGTTAAACCCAGAAAGCTACGTACTTCAGTTAATGACTTAGGTTGCTCCTAACTTTGTATTGCTTCAATCTTCGCCGGATCAACAGATATTCCATGATTCGATATCACGTACCCAAGGAAGGCTGTTCCCTCAAGCCAGAACTTGTATTTCTTCAACTTGGCATATAGCTTGTTTTCACGAAGCTTTAGGAGTATCAGCCTCAAGTGTTGCTCATTATCTTCACGACTTTCGGAGTATATGAGGATGTCATCAATAAAGACAACCACAAAATGATCCAAATATTCCTTGAATACTCGGTTCATCATATTGATGAAGGCAGTAGTAGCATTAGTCAATCCAAAAGATATGACTAGGAATTCGTAATGCCCGTACCGAGTTCTGAAAGCAGTCTTTAGAATGTCATTAGTTTTAATCTTTAACTAATGATATCTGGAACGAAGATCGATCTTTGAAAAGAATTAAGCACCTTGCAACTGGTCAAACAAGTCATCAATGCGAGGTAATGGGTACCTATTTTTGATGGTGACATGAATCAACTCTCGATAGTCAATGCAAAGTCGCATACTCCCATCTTTCTTCTTTATGAATAGAAAAGGAGCACCCCAAGGAGATGTACTAGGACGAATGAAATCGATGTCTAACAGTTCCTACAGTTGGGTTTTTAAGTCTTGAAGTTCAATAGGAGCCATTCAATATGGAGTTTTGTACCGGGTTCAAGGTCAATACAAAATTCGATTTCACGCTCTAGGGGTAGGCCAGAAAGTTCTTCAGGGAATACGTCAGGAAATTTATTAACAATAGAAATATCATTCAAATCTGACGTATTTTTGTTTAAATTCGTGACATTGGCTAAGAAAGCTGGACATCCGTTTTTTAATAAACAAATGACATTATGGCTTGATATGACAGTGATTGACTTTAGTGGTTTGGTTGCTTGAATTCGCATAATCGATTGGTTAGGAATATGAAAACTAACAACCTTACGAAAATAATCAATTTTAGCATGATGAGTAGTTAACCAATCAATCCCTAAAATCACATCAAATGCAAGTATTTTTAAAGATATGAGATCAACAAGTAATGTGAAAGTGTCGATTTGAATCAAGCAAGATTTATAAATAGTGGATGTAATGAAGGTTTCTCCTAATAGCGTTTCAACTGATAAGTCAAAGTTTAATTTCTCTGGAGTCAAATTTAAACGTTTAGCACAAGCAGGTGAAATAAAGGAATGGGTAGAACCGATATCTAATAAGGTATAGACTTCGTAAGAGTTTATGATGGGCTTACCCGTGATAACTTCGTTCAGGTTCCTCACTTTTTGGGAGGTCACGACAAACGCTCTACCTTGAACTACCGGCTTTGACTTGTCCAGGACAGCCTTTGGTGTCACCGTCCCAGCTGGACTTGACTTCACTGCATGACAAAATCAAGCTAAATGACCTTCCTTTACGTAATTAAAACACACTTTGGGTTGCTACGTATAGTTTGGACTAATGTGTCCCTCCTGTTCGCATTTGTAGCATATGACTGATGGTCATTCTCCTTCCTTAAAAATGGGTGCTGGTGCTGCTGTCTTTCCATCATTGTTGAATCTTCTCTTTTTGAAATTTCCACTTGACTTATTTCTTCTATTATCTTGGCCAGGATTACCACCGAAGTGGTTACCATTTCTTGCATGATAATTTCATCCACGTTTGTTAACACTACTTTGATGACTGTTGCCACTGGTATGACTATTATCATTTTGCTGGTTGTTATCTTTTGCTTGAGTTGACTCATTATCTCGCTCTAATAATTGAGCCCTATTCACAACATCTGAATACAAATAAAGTTTAAGAGAAATGAGGTATTGACGAATTTTGGGTTTTAAACCTCTCAGAAACATTTGCGTCATTCACTCCTCATTATCCATCAAATGGGATACAAACCGGGATAACTCCGCAAACTTAGCCTCATATTGTGATACAGTCATATTGTTTTTCTCCAGCTTGATGAATTCCACCTCCTTCATGTGACGAATACTTTCTGGAAAATACTTGTCGTTAAATAATTCCTGAAACTTCTCTCAAGACATCTTTAGTGCGGAAAGATGAGTACGTTTTACAGATTCCCACCAGTAATCGGCCTCTCCTCGCAACATAAAGGTGGCGAAGGGAACCTTTTGCTCCTCTGAGCATCCCAAGACATAAAATATCTTGGTGATCTGCTTAATTCATGCATCTGCCTTAATTGGCTCTGGCTTTCCCAAAAACTCCAGCAGTCCCAACTCCTTGAATTACTTAGCAGTGACCAGCCATAAGTTGCCATTGTTTCCACCTGCATTTTGAACAAGAATATCTCTCACTTGGTGTTGCATGAATTGTAGAAAGCTTCTAAACATCCCATCGTTCATCATTTGGTCGGTGTTGTTGTTTACATGATGATTATTGCCTTCCTAATGCACATTGTCATGGTTATTTATTGGTGGTGTCTCAACGGTCTCATGTGCTCCATTGCTTATCTCAAAATTTCCAGATGCCATTCTCAAACACTGCCACAAAACAAAGGTTAAATAACATGCCACATATTATTCCTATATTCTGATCGACCAATTAAATAAAAAATAAGCTTAGGTAGGACATACTAAAGAAGGTTTTACTCGTCTCTCCCCTCCTAGTTCTAACCTCAGATATCCGCCAGAGATCATATCCCTAAGCTCTAATGCCAACTGTGACGCCCTCAAAATAGGTCCATACAACTCATTCTGAGTCGCCAAATACATGGTACATAATTTAAATACAAACTTCATTTATACAATTATTAACTGTCGTGTAAAATATGACAAAACATAAACTATAAATTTTAAAACAAATATTGTCTCGTATACAATATCCAAATTCAAATAAAGTCTTCATTACAATTATTATCACACTATTTTTATAGAATAATGAGGACTACTATAGTAGCCATCTTGGACCATCACTCTATTCCCTGACTAGTCCCAGCTATATTCTCATTTCCCAAAGAGAACAATGAAAGAAAAGGGTGAGCTCAACTAGCCCAGTAAAGAATATTATGACTAAGATAATGTAGAATAAATTATCCTTAGTCCTCAATAGGAAAAAATCTAAAAGAATATAATAGACAAAAAGTTTTAGATCAACAACTGCAGCGGAATAAGCAATCCATTAGAAGAGTCAAGTAGAGTGTAAAGTCTACTATCTTCTATGATTTAAAAGTCCATCATCAATATTTTATCCCTGTAACAACAATCAATCAATGTTTCAAATCAACAAATTATCTATGCACTACATGCCAATGATATTCGTTTATATCACCAGTGGTCATGATCATGCCAAACAACTATCCATCTATGCACTACGGGTCAAGGAGGACTTTTACCACAACATTTGTCTATGACATTACAGGTCATGATTATACCAATACACAATTCTTGGTCATAATCATACCAATCAATAGTCCATCTATGCACTACGGGCCAAAGATGACTTTCACCATAATATAAGCATGAGGATGATGACAATGATATAAGAAATCAATCAAGTGAGATCAAGAATAAATATTAGAGATTTATAATTCAATTTATCCAGAGTACAAGAATGTCCAAATTGTCAACATGATAACTTATTGCAGAGTAAAATTCAAGAATGATATTTATGTATCAAAAATAATTTGGACATAAAAAAAACCAATTTTGTCGTGAATAGTGTGACGCTCCCAAAATAGGTATACATCACCCATTTTGAGTCGCCAAATACATGGTACATAAATCAAATACAAACTTCTTTTATACAATACGACAACAGTGTAGCTTAGAGTTTTTACATTAATATTGTCTCATAGACAGTATTCAAACTCAAATGAAGTCCTCATTACATTTATTATCACACTATTTCATAAAATAGTGAGGACTACTACTATAACACCATCTCTAATAGTCACTCTATTCCCGACTAGTTCCGCCACGCTCTCGCCTCAAAGAATAATGAAAGCAAAAGGGTGAGCTCAACTAGCCCAGTAAGAAATATTATGACTAAGATAATGCAGAATAAATTATCGTTAGCCTTCAACAATGTTAAACTGATAAAAATACAATAAACATCAAGTTTAACTGCAGCGGAACAAGCAATCCATTAGAAGAGTCAAGTAGAGCATGATATCTACTATCTTCTATGATTTAAAAAAAAATTCATCAAGTTTATCGCTGAGACTCAGCTGAATAAATAAACCACATCATCGAAACATCCCTGCACTACGGGCCAAAGATATTCATGTAATCATCAATGGTCATGATCATACCAACAACTGTCCATCAACGCACTATGGGCCAATGAGGACTTTTACCACATCATTTGTAACATTACGGTAATGATTATACCAAATAATCCATGGTCATAATCATACCAATGAATAGTACATCTATGCACGTAAGGCACATATAACTTTTATCACAATATAAGCATGAGGATGATGACAATGATATAATAATTCAATTAAAAGAAAGCAAAGTATAAATTTTTAAAGATTTATAATTTAATTTATCCAGAATTCAATAATGTCCAAACTGTCAACATGATGCTGCTTTGTGGAGTAAAATTCAAGAATAATATTGTATCAAAAATGATTTGCACAGCAAAAAAATCAATTTTTGTCATGAATAATTTCCCGGGTGAATAGTACTTCATGAATAGTACCTATAAATAGTACTGTGTGAATAGTACTCGAGAATAGTACCCGTGAATAGTACTTTATGAATAGTACCTGTAGACACTTAAAATTTTCTTTTTCTGTTACTAACCATGCAGGAGGGCAAAAGCATCTTTTTCACACTCTAGAGATAACCCTGGAGGACTACAACATCAATTTCAACCCCAGAGATAGCCCCGGGAGATCCAGTTTCCAACCCCGAAGATAACCTCGGGAAAATCAGTTCCAAACCTCGGAGATAACCCCGGGGGATCAAGATCAAAGCCTGGAGATAGCCCCAGGAGGTCAAGTCAACCTCAGAGATAACCCTAAGGACAGTCAAAGTCAACATTAAGTCAACCTCGGAGATAACCCTAAGAAAATACTACTACAACTGCGCGAAAACCGGAGATAACCCAGGAGGGGCAAAATGGTCATTTTGCCAACTCAACTTCAAATCACATCAAATAAACTCATTTCAACTCAAATTACTTCAATAGAATTCCCACAAGAACCATATCTTAACTTTCGAGCGCAAACTACGTAAAACAGCTCAACGGACTACCTGACGGAAACCCAGGAATGCCATTTCAGTCATGGACCCATCTTCCTGGAATCAAAAATGGCAAATCCTATGTCATTTTGTAGCTCTCGGAAAGAGATTTCTGGAATGTTATGGCACGCTTCCATCGGACTCCCGAATTAAAAGTTATGAAGGTCCGAGAGAACAACGTGTTGTCTGAGTATACGTACTTCGACATGACAGGACCCACATCCTAGGCATCCTGGGAAGCCACAGGTAGACCTGCGGCTCCCCCCCTCTATAAATAGAGGGCTTGGGGTGGCCATATTTGCAAGAGAAACGGCGAGGAAGCCTTGTCCAATTTGTTATGTACACATTATAAACTGAGTGCTTTCTCATTTTAAACACTTGTGAGCTTATATTCTGTCATATTTTTACCGGCGGGAGCCGAGTGTTCATCCACTTAAAGTTATAGAAGTCTTCTTTGGCAGTCCACTGTAAGCCTTCTTACACACTTTAAAGCTTTTCTCTTCATCTTTGCACACACCATTCTTCACGTTGAGAGTCGTTTTGCGTGTGTTTGCCTGGACTTCTATCCGTGGTTTTATTTCAGTTTATATATATATATATATATATATATATATATATATATATATATGGACTAACATAATCGAGTTATGCCTCGATTGAGCCTGAACTTCGGCCTAGAAGCGTTTATTTGCTTTCGTATATATATATATATATATATATATATATATATATATATATATATATATATATATATATATGAACTGTATCGAACTCTCATTCGATGAGCCTAGACTTATGTCTCGAGGATGAGCCTAGACTTATGTCTCGGAG
This sequence comes from Panax ginseng, assembly GCA_020205605.1. NCBI lineage: Eukaryota > Viridiplantae > Streptophyta > Magnoliopsida > Apiales > Araliaceae > Panax > Panax ginseng. The sequence continues at coordinate 93,852,210 of CM035136.1, read as the reverse complement.
GATGAGCCTAGACTTATGTCTCGAGCATTTATTTGCTTTTATATATATATATATATATATATATATATAAACTATGTGTCGAACTTTGTTCGATGAGCCCAGATTTTACATCCGGAGCGCGTTCTTCGCTTTAATAAATATATATATATTATATATATGAACTATATATGAACTTTGTTCGATGAGCCCAGATTTTACATCTCAGTGCGTATCATACTTTATATATATATATATATATATATATATATATATATATATATATATATATATATATATATATATATATAGTCCCTTTGGAGTTTACTTATATGGCGGTTGGCCCACTTCTGACTTTAATTACTTTTAGTCCCGCCTAGAGTTTACTCCATGGCAGTTGATTGCTTTTACAGCTTTATTTACATTTCTGATCCCCCGTGGAGGTGCTTCGTGGTGGCTGATCATGTCTGTATATATATATTTATAGCTTTTATATATATACATGCTTACTACTTTGTTATTAATTGCGACATCATGTGAGCCTAGGAATCATGTGATCATAAATTGAGTTCTTGGATCTAGATTCTATTTATCGTGATGGATATTTTCAATGTAAAAATGACTTTATAAATTTATTCACGGTGTTTGGATTTCCTCAAATGGTTTTCATACCCACGAGGAGTTCGGCACTATTTTGTACATTATTTTATCGAAGATGCTTCGCATCTCGGAAAATTAAAAACAATCAAGCTGAACATTTAATAAAAATGGGAGTATAAAAGGTCTCAATTACTATTGAGCACAAGGGTTTGAAAAACCTCTTTTATAAAACATCACTGCCATATCTTGTTTAAAATTAAATTTTTACACAAATTCAAACCCTATGTATATAGGTGCGAACGAGGCCTCGCACTACTTCCAAATAATTGCACATTGATCCACACACACACACACATACATTCATATAATAGTTTCTTGAAAAGTGACGGTCACCGTGGTAACACGGATGTCGGGGGGTTTCTAACACCTTCCCTCCGCATAATCAAGTCCCCGGACCCTAATGAATCTTAGTTTCACCAACCCGTTTAGCAGTGCCACATCACTGGGTCAATGTGCAAACCTGTTCTCGGTTGTGTTGGTACAACCATATAAAAAACCAACTGGCGACTTTTAACAGTCCATCGTCGATATGATACATGTCGGACCTTTTTCACTTGTTTTTAAAACAAATCTCACCTAACATGAGAACACCAAAGAACAAGTAACGAAAAGGGACAAATAAAAAATTCCGACGTCGACAGTAAAATGTAAGACCCCGAATTTTATGAAATAAAAGTATTCAATTTTTCTATTTAGTAAATAGTTAAATTGATAAAAAGTTAAAGTTAAGGGTGATATGTGAAATTTTTTCAAAATAAGCAAGTGGCTATAAAATACTTATTGTTGTTGGGGAATATTCGTTTGGTCGTGGAATATTCTTGTTGTCGGGGAATATTCGTACGACCGCGCAGCCATTTGTGGGCCCCATAAAAAAACTATCGGATGAAGAAAACGACAAATTTGAGCTTTTATAAATAATGACGTAATTGTTACCATTAACACTATTGGAATACCCGGTGGGTAAAGTAAAGTAATACGCGTTGTTGCACATTAGCACACAGTATTGCACAGTATTTTTGAATTATTGATTCTTACGTAAGAAGACACTACTAAATAATTATTACAGTAATTACTGTTTAATATTTTATTTTATTGATTCAATAATTGTTGCGTTGATAGTTTATATTATTGTTGTTTCAATAATTGTCCTTTGCCGCATATTTTCCATTATCAAATCAATAATTCATATTATTTGAATAATATTATTAGATAGCATTATTGGCAATGTCTAGAAAGTTCTCATCAAGGAGAGGTTTGGTCACCTAATTGCGTGCGAGAAAGAAAATCCTTATCGAAAGCCCCTCTTTCCTCGAACCGCCTCGGTCATATAATTGTGATTCTGGTAATATTATTTCTAATAATTAATTATTGATTTATATAATAAAGAAATATTTATTTGATGCTGATATAAATGATGGATTTATTTATGTGGTTATAAATGAAGGAATTAATGTTGAGGTATTTTATTAGTATTTTGTCGGATTGGAGGTATTAAAAGATCAAATCGGTGTTCTTAAAGCCCTATTGTGTAAGTTATAATTTTAATCCAACCGTTGGATCGTTGTGATTTTTGAATATGTTATACATATATTAGTAGAGTATATGTCCACAAATTTTGAACCGTTAAAAATTAACGTATGATTTGTTATGAATTTTAAAAGGTGTTAAAAATCATCCATTTGTGGATTTCAGATATTTTCTCATGCGGAATTTGAAAAACTTAAAGCTACTGGTTGTAGAGAATTCGATTTCGTGTGGAATGGACATAAAATTTGTATTTTTATGATAAACGGGCTATTTTCTATGAATTATTGAAGTTTCGGAAAATAAAATGATTTTTATTAAAATTGGGTGGGACCCCCTTTTGGTTGGTGTTGAACACATGTGCTGATTTTGGGTGGGGTCCACTGTGGTGGCTGAGATTTTTATCAAAAGTGGCATGCGGGAAGTTTTGAATAAATTAATAATATTTTATTAATTTAGTCTCCTTTGGCGTTTTAGCATTTTCCTATAAATAAGGTGCTGAGTTAGAATTGAAAATCACACCAGAAACATAAGTTTTCTCTCTCTATATTATCAAGCGTATTTTGTAAGTATTTTGATACTTTGAGAGTTACTATTCAGTGCAAGTTTCCGTCGGCTTTACATCCGATATTCCGATCAGAAATACTGCTCTTTTGAGGTACGGGATTGTAAGGGTTGTTATGTTTTTCAGTTTCGTAATTTTTCTGACCTTCAAAACTTTTGGAAAAATTTGAAATGATAATTTGATGAGTTTTCTAGATTGTGTCCAAAAATGGTGATTTTTGGATGTATAGATTAGGAGTTATGAATTTTATAGGAAAAGACTATTTTAAAAGTAAACCCTTATAACTCCTTGTGGTTAACTCCAAAATTGGGAAACTTTTTATTGGGAGTACATGTATATAACAGCAGTATACTTTGTAAATTTCGGAATATTTGGACAAGAGTACAATTTATGATAAATGTCTAAATATTTGGCAATTTTGGCCATATGAAAAAAAGTAAATGAATTTTAAAAAATTTGAGAAAAATATATGTTCAATATGGGACTATATTCTGATAAATCCCAGAAAGAAAATATTTTTGGAAATGATTTGGTATTTTTCATGAAAATAGAATAGTTATGAGTAAATGAATTAAATATGTTATGTGAAGTAAGAAAATTAGAAAATAGGATTTTATGGCTTGAGAATCCTATATAAGGTATATACAAATTTTTGATGAGGGTTTTGGTTATTGGTGATGAAATCTTATGAGTTTGGCATTTTAGGATGATTAAATGCATTATTTAATAAAGTGTAAACAATTTAAATAAATTATTTATAAGTTTAAGAAATGATTAAAATATAATTGTAATATTAATAATATTAGATTATGAGATTATTAAGTGATTTATAACATTTGGATTAATGTGTTATAAATATTGATATGGATTTTATTGTAAAACTTTATCTTTTCGTGTCGGAGTTACTATTCACGAGTTATTATTCATGAGTTACTATTCATGACAAAATTGGTTTCTTTTTCTGACCAAATTATCATTAATTTATGAATATTATTTTTGAAATTAAATCCATGTTTTGATCATATTGTTTTTATTATCATATATAACATTTTTATAATCCTGGTGAAGAAATTTCTCTTTGACTTGAGTGTAAAGATGGGTAGATTATTGGTATGATCGTGACTATGGGTTCTCTTTGGCCAGTAGTGCAAAGTTGAATCGTTGACTGGTATGATCATGACCATTGAATTTACAATTGAATATTTTTAGCTTAAGTTCAAAGGTGAATTGATCAACATGGTTATAATTATGGTTTATATAAATTCTGAAATGATTATGTATTTCTTTGAGATATGAATATCTTTGGCCCATAGTGCAAAGATGACCTATTGTTGAATATCTTTGGCCCGTAGTTCAAAGATGACCTGTTGTTGAATATCTTTGGCCCGTAGTGCAAAGATTACCAGTTGTTGAATATCTTTAGCCTGTAGTGCAAAGATGAATTGTTAATGAATATCTTTGGTCCGTAGTGCAAAGATGAATTCATTAGTATGATTATGAACAGGGACTGTGATTCGGTATAACCATGATCTTTGATGTTTCAGGTAAATACAAGTGATGAAAGGTATCTTTGTCCTAGATGAGAAGAGGAATTTAGAACTATAATTATGATTATGAGTTATTCACGTGATTGTGGACAGGAACTGTTGATTGATGTTACATGGATAAAACATTATTGGTGAACTTTTAACATGGAGAAGATAATAGACTTTATGGTCTATTTGACTCTTCTAATGGATTGCTCGTTCATTCAGCTATGACTATGGTTGAAAAGTTTTTTCATCTACCATATGTTCTAAATATCTGATTTATTACTGATGAAGGCTATTGATAATTTATTTATCTTTAGTCATGATATTCTTTACTGGGCTAGTTGTGATCACCCTTCTGCTTCACAATTACTTTCAGGTAATAAGAGTGTAGTTGGGTCGAGCGAGGGTAACAGGAGAATAGAATGGTGGTCTTTAGCTGTGGAGGTTGTCCCTAAATAATATAGAAAAATGTATTGTATTTTATACATCATTTAGTAGTTATATTTGGTGAATCAAATAGGGTGAGGCGAACCCAACGTTGGAAGGGTGTTTTGCCACTATCATACAAGATGTCTAATGACATACAACCTCGTGTTATCATAAGACAGGGTTGTGCGCATCCACTTACTGAGTATATCTACGAGCACTACCTATATAATCTTGGTGTTTGATTGAAGTATAATTCTCAATTAGAGACAATGGAGATAATGATATGTCAAGAGAAGACTCAACATTGGAAAGAATATGATAGTAATCTTCTCGTTTTTCTTTGGGGTCTATTGGGTCAACCAAGGATAATTCTGTGCACATATGATATCTATCATAACCTAAACGCATGGCCTCCTATGTACGAAGGTTTCCTTGAGCACTTCCCAAAGATTTTAATTTCTAAAACAGTTATTGACTGTACCTTTATGTAAGGTGCCATTGTAACGTGCTATCCAAGGTTGGGACATGAGTCACAGTTGGTATATATTTGTATCAAAACTCGCAACATATGTGTTGTAGTATTTTACACGACAATTATAGTAATAAAGTTGTAGTTGTTTTCTGTACCATGTATTTGGCAACTCAAAATAGGTTGGATGGATTCGACCTATTTTGGGGGTGTCACAGTACCCTATGAATAGTACTTTATGAATAGTACCCCGTGAATAATACTTTATGAATAGTACCGTATAAATGAATACTAATCATGGACAGTACTCCGACATGAAAAGCTTAAAATTTAACAAGAATGTGCAGAAAATATCCTTGTGAAACGATACTAGATGAAACGCAAATTTCAAGGATATTCTACTAATTTCACGGAGTATAGATGCAATACTTTAACAAAATGAGGGTATAATCAGGAATACGAGACAAAATAATATTACTCAGATACTACAGAGTATAGAAGAAAATATTATTCCTTATGAATATTGAAAAAAAATAATATCCCTTACCTCAGAAGAAGATTGGATACTGAAATAGTGAAGTAGCAGACTTCTCTTCTTCTTTCTCTCTATAGCTTCTCTCTCTATAATTGATCTTGTGAGTCTTAGTGAATTGGTGAGAATAAAAGAAGAATGAGCTTCTATTTATAGAAAAATATAGTTTCGATAATTACACATTTTGGGGCTCGAAACATTACAATATAATACTTTCATCTTTTCCATCATTTTTAATTTAGTCCTGCAAGTATTATCAAACTTGCACCACCTCCCCTAATAGTACATGAATGTGAATCAATTGTACATTCATGTGAATCAATAGTTCTATACATGGAAAAAATAGTCACAATATAGTACCTTCATCTATACCTCTATTTTTAATTTAGTCATGCAAGTATTATAAATCTTGCACCACCTCCCCTAATAGTACATGCATGTGAATAAATAGTTATAAGCATGTGAATTAATAGCAATTAATTGCTCATTTATCCAATTAATTACCCGATTGGTCAATATAACCCCCCGGAATCAATTATTATTGAAATAAATGTTGATTTCCACTAACACTAATAATCCCAACACAATGGAAATATCATTTTTATCTTTAATCAACACGAACTTATTCATCATTAATATTATAACTCACAATATTTAATAACTAGATCATTGCTAGGAAAGAGGGGGCTTTCCGATAAGGATTTCTCCCCATTGGCGCGCAATTAGGTGACCAAACCTCTCTTTGACAGAACTTTCTAGACATTGTCAATATTGCAAATAATAATATGAATAACTTTTTCATCTCAATTATTGATTTAATAATATAAAATATTATGCAGATGATATTGTGATAATAATTGAATCGATAATATGAGAGATATTATGCAATAATTACTGTAGCAATAATTGAGTATAACTGAGTGACTTCTCATGTAAGTATCAAAAATTAATATCGTGTGCTACTATGCAACCACGAGTATTACTGTTCTTTTACCACCGGGTATTTCAACAGTTTAACGGTAAAACTTTCGTCGTTATTTTTATAAAAAGATAATTTTGTCATTTCTAACTCTGACAATAATTCCGTTTGTGAGGTCCGCCAATGATTGTGCCATCGTACGTATATTCTCTGTTAAAACGAATATTCCCCGACCAATTGAATATTTTATAACCACTTGCTTACTTTGAAAAATATGTAGATATTACCCACAACTATAACATTATATCAAATCCATACCATAATATTCAAAAATATATTTCGAGGAAAATTAATCTTTATTCATAAAAGTTAGGCTCTTACAACCTCCCCTTCTTATGAAATTTCTTCCTCGAAATTAGGGTGCGTACCTGGTATATTGAAGAGGTGAGGATACCTTGACTTTATTTCAAATTCTAACTCTCGGGTCATTTCCTCAACATTGTAGTTTCTCCACAAAACTTTGACTTGAGGTATAACCTTGGAGCGTAGAATATGATCCTTCTTATCCAAGATTTTAACAGGTACCTCTTTATACGTTAAATCGTCCGCTATTTTGTCCGGTTCTAATTCAATAATGTGGTTCGTGTCTTTCACATATTTACGTAACATAGATATGTGAAAAACATTATGAACACGAGACATTCTTAGCGGTAAGGCGAGTCTATAGGCCACAGTTCCTACTCGATCGAGGATTAAAAATGGGCCAATGAATCGAGGATTGAGCTTTCCTCTCTTTCCAAATCTCGTAACTCCTTTCCATGGAGCAACACGTAACAACACATGATCTCCAATATTGAATTTCACGTCCTTTCGATGAAGATCATCATAACTCTTTTGTCGATCTTGTGAGGTTTTTATACGTTGTCGGATCGTTTGAATCTGTTGCGTAGTCATACGTACCAACTCCGGTCCCAACAATGCTGCTTCATCCACCTCATCCCAGCATACTGGAGAACAACACTTTCTTCCATACAATGCCTCAAATGGAGCCATGCCAATACTTTCTTGATAACTGTTGTTGTATGAAAATTCCACCAATGGCAACAACTTGTCCCAACTTCCTTTAAAGTCAAGGACATAGTCTTAATAAATCTTCAAGAGTTTGAATAGTCCTCTCCGACTGCCCGTCCGTTTGAGGATGATATGCAGAACTAAATCGTAAATCCGTGCCCATAGCTTTTTACAAACTAACCCAAAATTGTGAAGTGAATCTTGGGTCTTGATCCGAAACTATGGATATGGGCATACCATGCAGTCTTATAATCTCATTTATGTACATATGAACAAGACGTTCAAGTGAATAAGTTTCTCGTATCGGTAAGAAATGAGCAAACTTGGTCAATCTATCAACAATGACCCAAATCTCATCTAGGCCTTGAGAAACTTTGGGGAGACCAGTAATGAAATCCATGGTAATGTGCTCCCACTTCCATTCTGGAATTTCAAGTGGTTACAATGGACCTTTTGGCACTTGATGCTCCGCCTTGACTCATTGACAAGTTAGACACCTTGAGATAAACCCCGATATCTCTCTCTTCATATTGCTCCATAAAATTGTATGTCGAAGATCACGATACATTTTGGTACTCCCAAGATGGATTGCAAACGGTGTGTTGTGCGCCTCCATCATGATTTTATACTTTAAGTCAGAATCGTTAGGAACACAAAGTCTAGAGTTGACTCGAAGTATTCCTTCTTCATCGATTTTTGCTTCCAGAATAGCACCTTCTTGCAATTTCTTCTTCATATGCATCAGCTCCAGGTCTGTAGCTTAAGCAACTTTAACTTTATCAATTATAGTCGGTTCTACTCGTATATTTGCCATCATCACATGGGTCCCTGGAGTCTTTAACTCTATCTCCATCCTTTGTAAGTCATACAAAATGGGCCTTTGCGTTGATAATATTGCACTCGTACCCGCATATGATCTTCTACTCAAATCGTCAGCTACTACGTTCACTTTTTTAGGATGGTATTGAATGGTATGATCGTAATCTTTCAATAGCTCAACCTAGTGTCGTTGCCGCATGTTGAGTTCCTTTTGAGTGAAGAAATATTTAATGCTTTTATGATCCGTATAGATCTCCACCTTCTCTATCTGAGTAATGCCTCCAAATCTTAAACGCAAAAACGACAGCTGCCAACTCTAGATCATGAGTAGGATAATTCCTCTCATATTCTTTGAGTTATCGTGAGGCATAGGCTATGACTTTCCCATGTTACATGAGAACACATCCTAACCCTTTGCCTGAAGCATCACTGTAGATGATAAATCCCTCCGAGCCAGATGGTATTGTCAAAACATGTGTTGAAATGAGTCTCCTCTTGAGTTCTTGAAAACTCTTCTCATAATTCTCGCTCCATCCGAATTTTTTAACTTTCCGAGTCAACTGAGTTAATAGAGTAGCGATTCGAGAAAACTCTTCTACAACCCTCCGATAATAACCAGCTAACCCAAGAAAGTTACGCACTTTGGTCACTGACTTAGGTTTCTCCCAGCTTTGAATTGCTTCAATCTTTGTCGGGTCAACAAATATTCCATGATTTGATATCACGTGCCCAAGGAATGCAACTTCCTCAAGCCAGAACTCGTATTTTTTCAACTTGACATATAGCTTGTTTTCACAAAGCTTTTAGAGTATCAGTCTCAAGTGTTGCTCATGATCTTCACGTCTTTTGGAGTATATAAAGATGCCATCAATAAAGACAACCACGAAATGATCCAAATATTCCTTGAATACTCGGTTCATCATATCCATGAAGGCAGCAAGAGCTTTAGTCAATCCAAAAGACATAACTAGGAATTCATAATGCCCGTACTGAGATCTGAAAGCAGTCTTTGGGATGTCATTGGTTTTAATCTTTAACTAATGATATCTGTAACGAAGATCGATCTTTGAAAAGAATTTGGCGCCTTGCAACTGGTCAAAAAGGTCATCAATGCGAGGCAACATGTACCTATTTTTGATGGTGACATGATTCAACTCCCGATAGTCAATACAAAGTCATATACTTCCATCTTTCTTCTTTAGAAATAGAATAGGAGCACCCCAAGGAGACGTACTGGGACGAATGAAACTGATATCTAACCATTCCTGTAGTTTAGTTTTTAACTCCTGAAGTTTAATAGGAGCCATTCGATAGGGGGATTTGGAAATGGGTATTGTACCGAGTTAAAGGTCAATACCAAACTCAATTTCACGCTCTGGGGGTAGGCCAAGAAGTTCTTAGGGAATACATCAGGAAATTTATTAACAATAGAAATATCATTCAAATCTGACGTATTTTTGTTTAAATCTATGACATGGGCTAAGAAAGCTTGACATCCATTTTTAGATAAATGAATAGCTTTATGGCTTGATATGACAATGATTGACTTTAGTGTTTTGGTTGCTTGAATTTGCATAATAGGTTGGTTAGGAATATGAAAGCTAATAACCTTACGAAAGTAATCAATTTTTGTATGATGAGTAGTTAACTAATTAATCCCTAAAATCACATCAAATGTAAGTATTTTCAAAGAGATATGGTCGATAGGTAATGTGCGAGTGCCGATTTGGATCAAACAAGACTTATAAATAGTGGATGTAATGAAGGTTTCTCCCAAAGGAGTTTCAATAGATAAGTCAAAGTCTAATTTCTTTGGAGTCAAATTTAAACATTGAGCGCAAGTAGGAAAAATAAAAGAATGGGTAGAACCGGTATCAAATAAGGTACAGACTTCGCTAGAGTTTATGATTAGCTTACCCGTGATCACTTCGTTCAGATTCCTCACTTTTTGGGAGGTTACGACAAATGCTCTCCCTTGAACTACCGGTTTTGTCTTATTTGGGACATCCTTTGATGCCTCCATCCCAGTAGGACTTGACTTCGGTGCACGACAAAATTGGGCTAGGTGATCTTCTCTTCCACAATTGTAACATGCTTTGATCTGCAATGTGCTGTTTGGGTGATGTGTCCTCCCCTCCGCATTTGTAACATACGACCGATGGTCGTTCTTCTTCCTTAAGAACAGGTGCTGGTGCTGACGTCTATCCATCAGTATTGAATTTCCTCTTCTTGAAATTTCCACTTCTATTATCTTGGCCATGATTACCACCGAAGTGGTTACCATTTCTGGCATGTTGATTCCCTCCACGTTTGTTGTCAATGCTTCGATGACTGCTACCACTAGTATTATGGATTTGCTGGTTGCTCTCTCTTGGTTAGATTGACTCATTATCGCGCTCCAATAATTGAGCCTTATTTATAATATCTGAATACAAACACAGTTTGTGAGAAATTAGGTATTGACGTCTCTCAGGTTTCAAACCTCTTAGAAACATCCGCGTCATTCTCTCATCATTATCAACCAAGTGGGACGCAAACCGGGACAACTCGACAAACTTAGCTTCGTACTGTGACACGGTCATATTGTTTTTCTCCAGCTTGATAAACTCTACCTCTTTCATGTGACGAATACTTTCGGAAAAGTACTTGTCGTTGAACAGTTCTTGGAATTTCTCCCAAGACATCTTTAGTGCGGTAGGTTGAGTACGCTTTACAGATTCCCACCAGTAATCTGCCTCTCCTCGCAATATGAAGGTGGCAAAGGGATCTTTTTACTTCTCGGAGCATCCCAAGACATCAAATATCTTGGTGATCTGCTTTATCCACGTCTCTGCCTTAAGTGGTTTTGGCTCTCCCAAAAACTCTGGTGGTCCCAGCTCCTTGAACTGTTTAGCGGTGACCGTCTGAGAGTTGCCAGTGTTTCCACCTATATTTTGAACAAGAGTCGTTCTCGCCTGATGTTGCATGAATTGCATAAAGCCTCTGAACATCCCATCGTTCATCATTTGGTCATCGTTGTTATTTTCCTGAGGATTATTGCCATCCTGATGCACATTATCCTGGGTATTGATCGTTGGTGACTCAATGGTCTCATTTGTTTCATTGCTTATCTCAACATTTTCGGATGCCATTATCAAATACTACCAAAAAACAAGGGTTAATTGACATGTCACATATTATCCCTATACTCTGACCGACCAAATAAATACCAAATAAACTTTGGTAGGTCATACTAGCGAAGGAATTTATTGTCTCTCTCCCCTAGTTCTAGTCTTACATCTTAGCCAGGGATTATATCCCTAAGCTTTGATACCAACTGTGACGCCCCCAAAATATGTATACACCACCCATTCTGAGTAGCCAAATACATGGTACATAAATCAAATACAAACTTCTTTTATACAATACGACAACAGTGTAGCTTAGAGTTTTTACACTAATATTGTCTCATAGACAATATTCAAACTCAAATGAAGTCCTCATTACATTTATTATCACACTATTTCATAAAATAGTGAGGACTACTATAGCCACCATCTCTGACCATCACTGCTTCCCGACTAGTCCCGACTACGTTCTCAGTTCCTGAAGAGAACAATGAAAGAAAAAGGGTGAGCTCAACTAGCCCAGTAAGAAATATTATGACTAAGATAATGCAGAATAAATTATCGTTAGCCTTCAACAATGTTAAACTGATAAAAATACAATAAATATCAAGTTTAACTGCAGCGAAACAAGCAATCCATTAGAAGAGTCAAGTAGAGCATGATATCTACTATCTTCTATGATTGAAAAAGTTTTTCATCAACTTTATCACTGAGACTCGGCTTAATAAATAAACCACATCATCAAATCATCCCTGCACTACGGGCCAAAGATATTCATATAATCATCAATGGTCATGATCATACCAACAACTGTCCATCAATGCACTATGGGCCAATGAGGACTTTTACCACAGCATTTGTAACATTACGGTCATGATTATACCGAATAATCCCTGGTCATAATCATACCAATCAATAGTACATCTCTGCACGTAAGCCACAGATTACTTTTATCACAATATACGCATGAGGATGATGACAATGATATAAGAATTCAATTAAAAGAAAGCAAAGGATAAATTTTTAAAGATTTATAATTTAATTTATCAAGAATTCAATAATGTCCAAATTGTCAACATGATACTGCTTTGTAGAGTAAAATTCAAGAATAATATTGTATCAAAAATGATTTGGACAACAAAAAAATTAATTTTTGTCATGAATAATTCCTCGGGTGAATAGTACTTGAGTGAATAGTACTTGAGTGAATAGTACCCCATGAATAGTACTTTGTGAATAGTACTTTGTGAATAGTACCTAAGAATAGTACTTTGTGAATAGTATCCCATGAATAGTACTTTATAAATAGTACCACATGAATAGTACTTTGAGAATAGTACCGTATAAATGAATACTACTAATGGACAGTACTCCGACATGAAAAACTTAAAATTTAACAAGAATGTGCAAAAAAATATCCTTGTGAAACGATACTAGATGAAACGCAAATTTCAAGGATATTCTACTAATTTCATGGAATATAGAAGCAATACTTTAACAAAATGAGGGTATAATCAGGAATACGAGATGAAATAATATTACTCACACACTACAGAGTATGGAAGAAAATATTATTCCTTATGAATACTGGAAAAAAAATAATATCCCTTACCTCAGAAAAAAAACTGAATACTGGAATAGTGAAGTAGCAGACTTCTCTTCTTCTTTCTCTCTATAGCTTCTCTCTCTATAATTACTCTTATGAGTCTTAGTGAATTGGTGAGAATGAAAGAAGAATGAGCTTCTATTTATAGGAAAATAAAGTTTCGATAATTGCACGTTTTGGGGCTCGAAATATTACAGTATAATACCTTCATCTTTTCCTTCATTTTTAATTTAGTCTTGCAAGTATTATCGAACTTGCACCACCTCCCCTAATAGTACATGAATATTAATCAATAGTACATTCATGTGAATCAATAGTTCTATACATGTCAAAAACATAGTTACAGTATAGTACATCCATCTATACCTCTATTTTTAATTTATTCATGCAAGTATTATCAATCTTGCACCACCTCCCCTAATAGTACATGCATGTGAACAAATAGTTATAAGCATGTGAATTAATATAATTAATTGCTCATTTATCCGATTAATTACCCGATTGGTCAATATAACCTCCAAAAATCAATTATTATCGAAATAAATGTTGATTTCCATTAACACTAATAATCCCAACACAATGGAAATATCAATTTCATCTTTAATCACCACGAACTTATTCATCATTAATATTATAAATCACAATATTTAACAACCAGATCATTCCCAGGAAAGAGGGGACTTTCCGATAAGGATTTCTCCCTATTGGTGCTCAATTAGGTGACCAAACCTCTCTTTGACAGAACTTTCTAGACATTGTCAATATTGCAAATAATAATATGAATAACTTTGTCGTCTCAATTTTTGATTTAATAATATAAAATATTATGCAGATGATATTGTAACAATAATTGAATCAATAATATGAGAGATATTATACAACAATTACTGTAGCAATAATTGAGTATAACTGAGTGACTTCTCACGTAAGAATCAATAATCAATACTGTGTGCTACTATGCAACCACACGTATTACTGTTCTTTTACCACCAGGTATTTCAACAGTTTAACGATACAACTTTCGCCGTTATTTTTATAAAAAGATAATTCTGTCATTTTCTAACTCTAACAATAATTTTGTTTGTGGGGTCCACCAATGATTGTGCCGTCGTACGAATATTCCGTGTTAAAACGAATATTTCCCGACCAATCGAATATTTTATAACCACTTGCTTACTTTGCAAAATTTGTAAATATTACCTACAACTATAACATTATATCAAATCCACACCATAATATTCAAAAATATATTTCGTGAAAAATTAGTCTTTATTCATAAAAGTTAGGGTCTTACAAATAGTACCCCGTAAATAGTACCTGTAGCGCCCCCAAATCCGCGTACTAATCACCTCAAATCTGGCACGTTACTATACATCATTTCTATAACTATTGCGGAAGATATAAACATAAATTGTTTATACAATAAACCTTTACAACATAATCCCCAAGGTCTACAACCTTAACTTAATACATACCTTCAATATCTTAAAGGTTTACAATATCATTTGCATCAGAAAATTTAATAGTTCTAACTGCATAATAGTTTAATCTTGTACTTTGCCTTTGTCACTGTCTTTATTCGAGCTTTCATCTTAATCTGAAAATGTTATCATGATATAGCAAGGGTGAGCAACAAATTTGCCCAGCAAGTTTTAAATACAATAAAGATATATCATGATTGAAAAGAAAGAATAAGCTTTCATGTTTTCTACAATGTAAGAATTGTGAAATAACATGAATCAAGTTTCAATAATTGAATGACTGAATCAATATTGTTTTAAGGTCAACAATGACCATGAACAATTTAACTGAATTTTATGGTAATGATGGTGATCAACCTTTCATACCTGATGAACATATGCAACATGCACTAAGTGGGAATCAATAATCTGTGTAGAAATCAACAATAATTATTCACTAACATGCTTTAAATATACAACTCAAGTTTGAGTTAAGGAAACTTGCATGTACTGCTGATTACCGCTAATCAATCTAATTTAATCTCTCATAAAAGACCTATCAATTATTATATTGATCTTTCAATTAGCATAACATACCTGTTAGCTCATAATACTATTACTTTATCCATAAATTATCTAACACTTAATCACAAAAACCAAATATTAGATAACATCCTAACACATCAATATTATTAACGTTCTTTGATAATTCTTCAATCACTAAATCATATACATTATGATTTAACACTTTAATCTTACATATTATAAGTTCTTCTCTATAATCCAGTAAGCTGAATACAAATACTATAATCTGGATTATTCAAACATATCAATTCAGCAACCTGGATTGATCAATCAAGCAACCTAGATTCACTAATACAACAACTCTAATTCACCAATTTAGATAATAGAATATACTAATTCAGCAAGTCGAATTCAAGATAACATAAATAATCCAACAAGTTGAATATATCAATCTAGCAACCTGGATTCAAACTGAATTTCAATTCAGTAAGTTCTTTTCCAATCCAACAAAATGCTTTCCTTTTTAACATGTTAAATTTCCAATTCATCATCCTATACATTTAATATGGCCTATTGAATGTCCAATTTATAACTTAACTCATCTTTTAAACTCCATTTACTAGTATTAATTATTTAATAACATTAAATTTATTTACTAATATTATTAATCATTAATAATATTTTAAATTAATTAGTTTATAACACTTTAATCTAAATGTTATCAATCACTTAATAACATCTTAATCTAATATTATTAATATTTTAATCGTTTATTAAACTTATAAATAATTTATTTTAATTGTTTACACTTTACTAATTAATACATTTAATCATTTTAAAAATGACATACACATAAGATCTCATCACCAATGACCAAAACCCCCCTCAAAAAATATGCAGATGGCATGTCTAGGGTTCTCAAGCAACAACATCCTATTTTCCAAAATTTTAACATCACATAATCAATTTATTTCATTTATTCATAACTAAACTATTTCCATGAAAAATACCAAATCAGTTCCAAAACCTTTTATTTTCTGGTATTTGACAGAATATAATCCCATATTGAACATATAATTATTTTGGAATTTTTAAAATTTATTTACTATTTATTAAATAGACAAAACAGTTGGATTTTGCTACATTTATCATAAACTGAGTTTTTGTCCAAAATTTCCGAAACTTTCAGGATATGTTCTTGTTATATACATGTACTCCCAGTAAATATTTCACAATATTTAGAGTTAGCCCCAAAGAGTTATTCGAGTTTACATTTAAAAAAACATTTTCCCGTAAAATCCATCTCTCATTCTATATATCCAAAAATCACCATTTTTGAACAGAATCTAGAAAACTCATCATATTATCATACCAAAGTTATCCAAAATTTTTGAAGGTCGAAAAAATTATGAAACTGCCCCTGGAAGAAATTGCCCCAAAATAGGTTTTTTCCTTCTTAAAAAATCGGGATTATTTCAGTTAAATCAGCCACTACGACTTGAAAACTCAATATTTTTTAGTGCTACCACTTGGGTTTACTAGATAACATATACATCTAGCACCCCTCTTTGACGGATCGTAAAAAGAAGGTGTATATTAAAAACGGTGGAAATCCAAAGTACATAAAAGTTAGGGTTTCAAAACTAGAAAAAAATATTTTCTTTTCTTTTGATTCCAACTAAATCAACACCCAATATGGGTAAATCTAAACATAAAAAACTCAGCAACAAGAATATGTAAATTTTTTGAGTTTAGAAACATAGATTCAAGTTTTGATTTGAAATAATCCAATTAAAATGTATAAATTAGTTTAGGATTTTACCTTTTTGCTCAAAATCTTCCTTCTTCTCTTCTTTCCTTCCATGGATGACCTTTCCCTCTCCTCTTTCTGACTCATGGGGCTGTCGCCCTCCCTTCTCTTCCTCCTCCATGGCTGCCATTGTGACAACCTAAATTTTCATAAGTTATTAAAATAAGAATTTAATAATTCAAATTCTTATTATGAGATGTATATATTTTGAATTATGTATTTTGGTGTGAGAAAATTAAATTTATATGAGATTTAATAATTGATTAAACTATTAAAGAAAGTGAAGAAAATTAGTTATGAAAAAGGAATATGATGGCAAAAGAAATTAACTAAATAATATTAGTTAATTAAGATGGAAATTATACTATGAAATAATATTATTTAATTGGTATGCCTAGATTGACGATGAAATTGTTATGAATTAAAATTCATAAATAATGTGAGTAATTCACTTAATTAAAATAGTGAATTAATATAAATATATATTTTTTAATAAAATGAGAGGGTAATATATTACATATAAATGTAAAACGTTTATGCAATGGCTTAATATATTACATTTAGTCAAAGTCGATGTAAATTAACTATGAGAATGAGAAGGACCAATATAATTATAAAGAAATATTGGTGTCAGGATTAATGAATTAAATAAATATTTAAGTTGTGATCAAAGTAATGGATTAAATAAATTGTCTTGGGACAATTTATAGAAGGAAAGAAATTGATTAATTATACATAATTATTATATAATTTATTAAAATAATTAATAGATTAAATACTAATTATTTTAATGAAATATTTATTATTTTACATAGAGGTGTTTATGAGTACAATTTCATAATGTATAAGTATAATAATTATACATATTATAATTGTATAATTATTTAGTTTAGCTAACTAAGTAATTTAGTAGTATGGTTAAAGTGTGACACTAAGAGAAAAGAAGATATATTATATAATAAGGAGATCATAAAAATAAATTAGAAGAGAATAATTGGGTTCTAGCCAAACATGGCCTTGAGACCCTTGGTTTTTGCAACTGCTAAGACTTTGGGTTTTTGTAACGTGTTGGGAAATAAAACTTATGCCTATGTTTCACAAGGCTAAGTTAGAGAGAAATTGTGAGAGAGAACTCTCTGAGAAAGTTGAGAGTAAGAGGAGTTCTGTGATTCAAGGAAGAGGAAGAAGATTAACCAAGTTTTCTACATCATCTAGATATTTTAAAGAAGAATCAAAGGTAAATTTTTGGAGTTTCTAGTTTTAGTTTTATTTTTCTAAAAGTTCTTCTTTATAATTGGTTTTGAGGGTTAAATTGTTAAGAGATTGATCATATATGTTAATTGGTATGTATAATTTGTTATATATAATCTATAACAGGTTTTCATGTAATCAAATTCGTGGAAACATGTGTTAGAAGAAGAAATTTGGTTTATGGCTTAGTATATGTATTTTGGTCTATTTTAAGGCTTAAATTGATGGTTAGGTCATGTATATAATCTAAATTGATAATAGATATTGTTAGTATGTTAAAAAATAAGAACAACGAAGTTTAAACAGATTGATTTGGTTAGGACACTACAAGAAAAAGCTCTATCTACGACCAATAATATCAGCAACCGCACTATCCTGTCGCTGATAATAGTAATAGCGACCGCTATCTGTGACCGAGAAGGATTATAGTCACTAGTTTATATCAGCGACCGCTTGCGGTCGCTGGAATGAATTTCCCTCCCAAAAATTGGTGCGAAACTTTGACGCGACAACCACTCTATATCAATGATCGCTAGCGGTCACTGATATGTCCACATCATTAAAAATTAGCAACCGTATGCGGTCGCTGATGGCGATCGCTGATTTTTATAACCTTAATCACATTCAGGCATTCGCTCGAATCAGTACAGAAGAAAAAGAGAGGGAGAAATAGACGAGGGAGAAGAAGGAGTAGGGGAGAAGAGAAGAGTGAGGATATTGTCGCTCACCACCAACATCGTCGGCCGGCCGACGCCTTCACCACCACCGTACCACCGCCAGGAACCTCTTTAATTAACCTAAAGTTATTGTATATTTCAATCTTCCTTTCAAAATTTATTACTCTCTTCGTTCCAAAATTATGGGTCAGGATTCTGTTTCTATTGCACCTATGATATGAAGAAATCCATTGAGACTTAAAGAGCATAAGAAGTGAATTTTTTTATAAAGTTTAAAGAATGATATTCTTTTTGTCTGCTCTCCTGATTTCCCACAGAGTAATGAAAATTGATTATGCTAAGGCAATCTTTTTTGGTCTGGATATTTCTTAAACTTGAATTGGCTTATCAGTTTAAACTAATACCTTTCATGCAGGCCACATTTAGAACCACAAACATTAAAAATCCCAACCTTTTTACCCCAATTTGGTTAAATTTCAGATATAGATTCAAATATTGGTCTGTCAGGAATAAGAATGTGAATGCTATTCCTATTTATATATGATTTGATTATGATATATATGTATATGAATGAATAATATGCAAGTATGCTTGCATTAAGAAAAGCTGTAAAGTCCTATGATAGACAATAGAAATATATGTACAAGGACTTAGAATGAATTGATCAAATATGTTAGGTTGATCCTACATAAAGCAAAACATCTTTGTAAAGTCCTTAAAAAGAAATGATGTACAAGGACTATAAATATAGAAAGATCAAGCTTGTTAGGTTGATCTTATGATGTAATAGATAGGCTTGTCTCGATCGTTAAAGCCTTTGCGCACTGAAGTCGTGATCCGCGGAGAGTCAAAGTTAACTCAAAGAGCTATCGAGGCGAGAATAGGAGTATGCAAGATAGTGAGATCTCGGAGTTTGTAGACTTCCAGGGGAAACGAAGAAGGATCGTAGTGTGTCGAGAAGAGCTTCCTCGAGATCGTAGTGTGCTGAGGAAGTCATGTTCATAATCGTAGAGAAAGCCTGCCTATGATCCGAACGATCATCTGCCGAAGCCAAGTCCGAAACGTAGACTACACTAAGAGTCGTAGAGTCTACTGATGCCAAAGCCAAGTCAAGGATCGTAGACTACACTCTGAGTTCGTAGAGTCCATTGAGTGCATACAGAGATCGTAGTCGGGCAAGATCAGATGAAGACAACAAGCACAAGGCAGAAATCGTAGAATGTCAAGATCTGATCTCGGGATCATAGTGTCTGCACAGCCGAAGCTGAATCGTAGAGTGCAGAACTATGACTCCAACAGAAGTGCTCACAATGCTACATCAGAATCGTAGAGCAGATACGGTTCTCAACGAATGAGCACTCCCAGAATATCCAAAGGAACGAAGCCTCTAGTTGGCATTGCAAAGATGTAATCCACAGTAAGGGAACCAGAGAGCACTCAACGAATGGCATGCAGGCTAGTAGAAGAACTAAGCACCAATCCAATTAGCATCAAGATTGAGTTGAAAGGCCATTCGTGATGAAGTCTTCCACAAGATGATTCAAAGAAGACTTCAGCAGCTGATTAAGGAAAAGTCAACTAATGCAGTTGCTGTCAAGAGAACAGAAGACAATGATCTTGGAAGCAACCAGGATCGTAGTGTTTGTTAGACAAAGAAAGAACTGATGGAAGGTGAACCGAGATACTGGTCAGCTTCTAAAGAGCAAGGCTAAAGTGATTAAGTGCAGGGTCAGTTCATTGATGATAAGTGAGCGGAAGATCACCAGGAAAAAGCAAGCTGGACGCGCCACAAATTTGAAGTGTCTTGATATTCGAAGGGACGGAGCAAGGAATTAGGCCATCGATGTCTCGAGAACAATCGAAGCAAAGCGAAGTATTGAAGCATCATACAATCAATGAAGAGGTGTTCTTCAAAGAAGATCCAAGCAACACTCTTCGAGGATCGTAGTGTTAACTCTACTAGTCAACGAGCAACACTCAACAAGACACTACGATCGGTCCTTGAAGACGTGCACGAATCGTAAAGTCTCGAATAATCAAAAGGCAAGCATTAGCAAAGGTTCAATCTTAAGGGTAATATTCTTGACAAGTGCCTATTGAGAGCATCGATGCAATAGGACAACCTCGATCGAGAAATCGAAAGAGGTAATAAAGTCTTGACACCCAAGACATTAAAGTGATACATCCGATGGCGGGGTATGTGAAACGATGAAGCTGCAGCGTCGGAAAAAAAGTATGACAAGTCACATCAAGCGAATACCTCAAGCAACTTGAGATCTGTGAAGATATTTGAATAACCTTCAATCGGTTACTTTCCAACGGAAGGATTGGGAAGAAGTATAAATGAGAAAGAACTTCAAAGATCACAGAGCTCTTTGGAGTTGTGTATTTTGGAGAAAGGTGGTGACCGATCCAACCGAGTGATAGTGAGTCCAGAAGGCTCGATCTACGATCCACCAAGAACACTCAGAAGTCAGATCAAGCAAGAAGTAGAAGTGTGAGTTCTACTATGTAGAAGTGAGAGTTCTACTACATGAAGAGTGTTCTGAACTGCCGAGAAAGGAGAGCATCATGCCATCTGGATGTCCATCATGGGAAGACTCTAAGTACAATAGAGAAGAGATTACGGTCATCTTAGCAAGTCCATCATGAGAAGGCATCTAGTAGCAAGAAGGGAGATCACAAAAGCCATCTTGGTGTCAAGCATGAGACAGCTTCTAAGTACCTAACAGAAGTGCTTACAGTCATCTTAAAAGCCTCTCACGTGCAGCCATCAAGTACCAAGGAGAATGATCTTCAAGGCAGTTCATCAAGGAGTCATCCGGTGTAGTTGAGCAACCTAAGAAGCTGAGCATCATGCAACACTCAGCTGCACTTCAAGGATAATCAAGCCAAGCTGCTAAGCATAGAAGATGTTCAGAGCATGAAGACATCTTAGCGACTTCAAAGACCGACTCCAACAACAACAAACAAACAACTCAACGAAGCCAGGGCCTGAGGGGTCCTTGTCCGGAGGGACTAAACAAAGCAGGGCCAAAGGGTTCTTGTCCAAAGGGACAAAATGAAGTTCCAAGTGTGTTGGGCTTGAAGAGTTCCTAGGGAACTAGAGGAGTCCCAAGGCTACTGGCCTTGAAGAGTTCTTAGTGAACTGAAGTCCCAAGGCTGCTGGCCTTGAAGGAATCGTAGAGATTGAGGTCTTTGCCTTCCTTAGTGGAAATCCTGCTAGTTAAAAGCAGAAGAGTGGATTAGGAGCTTGAGTCTCTAAACCACTTAAAACCCCTTGTGTCTTTTACATTCTATCATTTACATTATGTCTATAACTGATATAACTGCTATGTATGATTATGAATATATCAATGAAGGGGAATCTTTTACTTATTCCGTTGTACTTGAAAAGATTCTTATGTTTGTAATATACTTAAATCTGAACAATAATACATTAACCAGAAAAGTATTTGAAATAAAAAGGATCTATTCAACCCCCCCTTGTAGATCTATTGTGCCCTCTGGGAACTAACAATTGGTATCAAAGCAGGTTCTCATGCTATATTAAAAAGCTAATCGCTTTGAGTCTGATCCCAGGCACTAATATTGTTCTAAACTTAGTTTAGTAGTAAGTAACTTGTTATATGCAGAAGAGCTCACACGTTGGAAATATTATGTATAGGTAAAAATGTGTATACACCTTTAGCTGCTCAGATTGGTCCATATCCTCGATTGCTATATCAACAAGACCAATCCTAGCCTGCAGTCAATCTTGTAGTCTGAAGACTAGACGAGAGAAAGAGAGCAAGAGACATCAGTGACAAAAAGTAAAGCATTCATCAGCCTGAAAGATGAAGAGGTCACGCATACTAAGAAATGCTGATCGAGAGGAGAAAGAAGATCTTCTCAAACTTATGAGTGACCAACCAACAACTAGGTGCTATCTTTGTAAACTCAAAGATGTCAAAGATCTTAATGCTACGACTCTCTTGATCTACATCTTCAAGACCACGACTGATTGATGAAAGGCCAACAAGAGCATTAAGCCAAAACGAGCAAAAGTAAAAGCTATGCACATCAATACCTGAACTCAGTATATCTAAGGTAAATGACTGTTAAGAAACTGACAGTAAAAAGGTACGGTTCCTCACCATTACTAATGTATACATCATATTTGCACCATCTTATGAACTATGACAGTATTCTGTCAAGAAGTCATAATCTACCTAAAAAGGTGAAGAGAGAAAGAGTCTGAAGATGGAAAATTCAAATGTCTACAAACTTTCTCTTTAACCAAGTTTTAGGCTGAAGATGACATCTTGAAGAAAATCTGAAATAGATCATAAGAGTATCACAGACCAAATGAATGTTATGTTAAGTAATCATTGCTGATGTGCTAGTATGTATGTACAAGCCTATGTTCTAAGTGTTTGACAACACACAGAGAATGATCAGTTCTACAAGAGGATCTTGCTGATTTATAGAAACTGATCACATCTATAAATCAACTAGATACTCATAAATCGTAGAGTTGATTCACACTCTGTGAACACTTAAACATTGTGAACATAACCCAGTAAATGATGAAACCATCATAGATAAAGAGTGTGTCATTAATTGTCAAATCCTACACACACTCACCATCATGCATCTCAAAAATGTATTATCTCAAGTTAGTTGCATGCATGAATATGTCTGTTGGTGATAAACATGATGATTATCCAGTTAAGAGGAATAGGGGTTTAGAAAACTAACCTAGCAGGACCCATTCAACAATGGGGACCAAAAAGTAGAAATATACTTAAACCTGCAGGTACTTGTTCAGTCTGACCACTCTAAGGAATGCTGAAGCAGAAGACTTTATTCAATAGGACTCAACCAGCAGAAGGATAAGGACTGTTCAGAGATGAGTCTGATAAGGTTCCTATATGTCCAAGCCTATCCTTGAAGACCCTCTGAGCTAACCGGAATGGAGCTCACATGGCTGCAAATCTGTATATGGGAGCATGCCATGAAACAGAAGATAAAGAGGATTCTATGTGCCCATATCAAGAAAGACATGCTTTTTGGAAAGGATCCTCAAGGGAAGCTCACAACAAAAGATCATTGAGCTTAAGAAAAAAGGAGTTCTTTACGAAGCAGAACTTCTCAAAACAAAGGACTGTCAAAGAAGACTACATTCGTAGTGTTGTCAAATGATCGTAGAAGTGATCAATCCTGAAAATACTCATCTCTACGATACAAGGAAAGCTAAGAAATGATGATGATTCCAGTCAGAAGGAGAAATGATGGGCAGCCTTCAAATGAACATGAAGAAGGAATCACATCTATCTGAGAAGACAGCATCAACAATGGGGGAGCAGTGATCTGTTAAGGAATAACAGCACTATTAAACCTGGAAGAGATGTACCAGCTACAGAGTCCCAAAACTTTGTGGCTGATGAACCAAATGAAGATCCATATTCAGTAGGAACGTCTCAAAATGCACTACTGATAACCCTTCAGCCACCCAATCCATAATCGTGAAGTTCCTACGATCAAACACATGATCGTAGTGTAAGAGCAGAAGGACACCACGATTTCAGCAATGCAGATATCCAGAGCTGGTAGAAAGACCTCCCCATCAGAAAAGGTCTAATGAGATGTTATTGCAAATCATTGCCATAGCACTTCATCTGGAAAGCGCCTCAGGGACAAACCTGACCCTTAGCTCACTTTAAGAGGTTGGCCCTTCCTGAGCTACCTTATCCCAGAAGGAATGCTTGATCTAGTTCATCTCAAAAGAACCAAGTCAGTCAACGATCGTAGAGTTGAGTCTGAGGAGTACTAAACGATCGTAGTGCAACCTCAGCGATCGTAGAGGACAACTCAACGATCGTAGTCCTATCAAAGGGTACACCAGTTCACAAGGAACCGGAAGAATGAGACATCTGCTAAGCCATTCAAGTTGAGGAGATAAGTTTGAATACATCAGTGATTGAACTATGCTGCATCGAAGTAAGGAGGAAAGACAAAGCCATCCACTGCAGCATCTCTTAGAAGTTGATCGTTGAGTCAATAAAGGAAATCGTAGAGTCTATAGCTGCCTCATCATGCCACTCTACGAATCAAAAGGTCAACGGTCAAAGCCATGTCAATTAAATGTCCACTCTTCAAATAACTGAAAAGTTGTGGGGAGTTACAGCTCATTACTGGGCAACGTGCAACCAACAGAAAGTTGACACATCACTGAGTATGCAGAGTTAGAAGGAACTGCTATAAAGACGATTTCAAATCTGCAGACAGTTACCAAAAGATATCGAACCTTTCTCCCTCCCATTTTCAAAACCCTAAAAAGCTTTTCAAAAGCAAAATCAGTTAACCCTCCAGAGCCTTACCAAATCTCAGTCAGCCATCTCGCATAAATCTCTCTAAATCAAACACCCACAGTCTTCGAATGATTCAAATGGAGAACTGGCAAGTTATCACCGGCATTCAGCTTGGAACCAAATCGTTTGAGAAATCTGAGAAGAAGTTCAGGGACATACTTAGACTCGTAAAGGAAGCTGGGTTTTCAGAATGTCTCGAGGCAAGTACTCGTGTATACATTGACCTGGTTAAGGAGTTCTACTCAAACGTCTCCATAAACTCTGGAACTCTATCTACCAAGGTTAAAGGTCAGATTCTGAAGCTGAAATCTTCTGACCTTAATCAATGCCTAGGTTTCCCTAGCCAAGGGCTGAAGAACCTTGAAGATGTCAACATTGAGCAAGCGAAGGAGTTGATGGGATACCAAAGAAACCCTAGCTTCAAAGACATGAAGAAGAAGGAGTTCCCTGAAGAGTATGAGTTCCTTGCTAAAATTGTAGGAAAGTGCATACTGTGTAAAAACACTGCACATGATACGGTGATTGATCAACAACTGAAGATAATGTCAGTTATAGTTCTGAAGAAACAAATTGACTTTGGAGCCATTTTGTTTGATCAAATCTCTAAGTGGGTAGAGAAGGCTGAGAAGAAGCCACTGACCAAGGTATTTCATGGGAGGTTGCTGAGTATCATTCTGAAGAAGAAACTAGGAGGGAAAATCAAGGATGATGAGGGAGAAGCCTTGAATGTGCACAAGGTGATGTCTCCACAATTATTTGAGAACTGGAAAAAGAACCCCAAGGAAAACAAAAGGCTAACAGCTGGGAGCAGCAGTAGAGCCTTTGCAAAGAAGAGGAAGATAGTAAAGACAGAGAGCTCTGAGTCCAGTGACTCTGCAGCAGCTGAAATCACGCCAGCTAGGAAGAAATCAAAAGTGTTGAAGAAAGCTGGTAATGTTAAGAAAGCCCAGGCCCCACCAAGGAGAGTTTCCTCCATGAACAATGATAAAGAAGAAACGGCCCAAACTGCTGAAACCACAAAAAGAAGAAGTAGCAGGTTGCTTCAAGGGCCAGTCAGCAAAAAGATAAGGTTGATGACAAACCAGCCTAAGCTTCTCAAATCAATACATCTGCTGAAGAAAGGGACGTAAAGTCAGCAGAAGAGAAAGAAACTGAAAATGTGGTCCAGTCCCCACAGTCAGCATCCAGCAATGAGAATGAAGCTGATGTGATGAAAGAAAGTGCAGAAACTGCTAATGAAGAAAAGTGCTCAAGCCCCATGGCCAATTCTCAGAGAAGCCACTCTGATGATGAAAAAGAAAGTCAAAGTAACCAAAGCACATCCCCAAATGCCATCGCCTAACGAGCCCAGAGAATGGGTCGAAAAATACTATTCAAGAAGAAGATGAAAATGTCCCTCCAATCCGAAAAGCTCTCATGATGGCTCGAGAAGTGATGAGTCCAAGAAAGAAGAATATGCCTCGAAGTGCTTTGAACTCCAAAGAAGTATGTACTTGCAGCTGAGCAAGAGGAGTCGAGCACTGAAGAAGAAGAAGAGTTCGTGTCTCCAATAATTGAACCTCCACGAAGAAGGAGAAGCTACAGTACGCAAGCCCGGTTTGCCTCAAAAGGAACGATGGCTAATCAAATGCCATCATCGAATTAAGTGATGATGAGTCTCATCCCCGTAAGAAAGTCTTTGAAGATGAAGCCAAAGAAAGAAGAAGAAAATGAGGAAATACTTGCTGAAGAAGGTTCTGATAATGAAACTCAACAAGAAGGATTTTCTGTTGAAAATGATCAAGAAGGTTCTGAACATGAAATGCAGCAAGAAGACCTCTCTACTGAAGCTGATCTAAATGGTTCTAGTTCTGAGAAGGAAGAAGCAGGAAATGATTCCAACTCAAGATCGGAATCGAAAAACTCGAAACTCACCATGTTCTCTCACCTGCAAGATTTACCAAGAGAATTGTGGTAGAAGCTCCCAATGAACCATCAGAAACTCCTCCTGACAGATGGGTAAACCATGGAGGTGAACAGCTCAGAGTAACAAGAATGACTTCCTCTGACTTAGTTAAGAACTAGAACAACATGGAGCTAGACTGCTCAACCATTCTCTATAACCCTGATGTTGAATAATGATTTATGTTATATAATGATTACTGTTATGTTGAATTTGTTTGACCCATATGAAAGAAGTTCATTTACAAACTAATGTGAGTCTCAAAACATCTAAGTTTGTTTGTGACAACTTACTCGTGGAATATTTGTATGTCGTTCAAAAGTCAATTGAGAAATGAAAATAAGCACAAGTGCACCTTACAGTCCTACACTTTTTCTCAACTCTGTCTAATGGCCATCACCATCTATCATTATTATCAATTTAGGTGAAAACATATAAAGCTTCAAATTCTTTTCCTTATAAATCACATTCCATTCTTTTCAAATTATACAATCACAAAGCAATATCCAAAGTCCACAAAAATCATTAGTCTTATTAATATAGCTTCTTAACATGTATTGAAGGTAGTTGAAAAATGAGGCAAAAACTTTACTGTAGACCGAAAAAAGTTCAAAATAGCCATGGTTAAGAAAGAAATGGCATGAAAATAACCTTAGATTAATATAAAAGCATGATCAGTTTATCCAAAAAAGGGGATAGAGACTATGACTAGGAAAATAACAACCAGCTGTTTCTCAACAGTAGCTGCAAAAAAAGACACAACTGTACAAAAAATGTCTCTCTTTCTTATGGTCAAGTATGTAATGTGAACAAGACTGTTTTGGGTATCAAATGACTTTATAGGACTAATAGTCCCACATTAGGGGACTAATAGTATGCCATTGGTTGTTCTTCAAACTTGACCATCAAGATATTTTTATCACCTAATGTCCTATGTAGAAGAGTTTTTGTTGTGTTCAGATATAGAAACTAAAGACCGCATTGATCGCTATTACCGGTCGCTGACATGTGTGCCACGTCATCCCTGACAATTGACACAACATGACTCATATTAGCGACAGATTTGTTGATGGCGGTCGCTGATGGCGATCACTAATAAGTCGGTTGCTAATAATGGTCGCTAATGTCCATCCAGCGACTAGATTATCTGGGACTAATATCAGCGACCGCAGTCGGTCGCTAATATTCATCTGTGACTGTATACAGTCACATATATCCGGTCGCTGATAAGCCTTTTTGTTGTAGTGGGAATTGAATCCGTGGTGAATGATTACGCTAAATATGTTTAAAACATGAAAAAATAGCATGAACACTGAATTAGAACCCTTAAAATGAATTGTTAATGTTTTTGAAGTGTTATAATTATTATGTAGATTAGTAGTTCAGTGTTTCACGAGTTCATAGAGTTGAAAACCAACTAATTCTGACTTAAAATGAAGAAGTTATGAAGATTTAAAGTAAAAACATCGCAAAAACTATAATCTAGGCAAAGTTGCTGCGCAATGGCCGCTACCCAGAGCGCGGGCATGCTATTGAAACCTTCGGTATCAAGGCGTACACACAGGAGTGTGAAGGAAATGGGCGTGGCCGCGCCCAAAGTGTGTTAAGTGTGACTACTTTGAGCTATTTGGTAAAATGACCGTAACATTTTTATACGAACTCCGATTGAGGCGATTCAAGATTATCCGGAACAAGGACGAACATACCTACAACTTTTATTCTTTAAGGGTTTTAATTTGAGATTGTTAGAAGGGGTAAAAATGGACATCTTTGGGACTGTTGTGTTTTCGGAGGCAATCAGAGGGCGTCGGGCATGCACGTATGCAAGTGTTGTGCTTCTGACGATAAAAGATGTTGTTCTAAGTTATAAAACATGAATGTTAGTAAATATAATGATGCGTAACATTAATAAATGAGGTATTAGATAAGTTCTATAAGCATACTAAGCATACACAAGAGAGATAAATCGGCCGTGTGACGAATAAACGTCGAAACGCATTGACAAGTGTTAATGAACGTAAAAAGTGTTTTAAGTTAAATGAAATGAATATTATAAGATATGAAATGAGGTTAATATAAAACCCATAATGATTCCTAGCCAGACTTAAACACTTGAATGAACTTCGAGTATGAAATATAGTGAGATGTAAGTCGAAAGTTAACACAATCAAATTAAACATTGTGTATTGATAATAGGAAGGGTTATGAGATATAGAGTAAAGTTTACATTATAACTACTATGCATTGCTATGTGACTAATAGTTGATGTGCATGATTATATAATTGTGTAGGGCATGTGAAGTGCAGATAGCTGTAAGCTGTTAAGCTATTATTGGTAAATAAGAATAAAGGAAAGTCTTTCAGTTCCTATTTGCTATGTGACTTGTCGATGAACTATTTTAAATC
Organism: Panax ginseng; assembly: GCA_020205605.1. NCBI lineage: Eukaryota > Viridiplantae > Streptophyta > Magnoliopsida > Apiales > Araliaceae > Panax > Panax ginseng. The sequence continues at coordinate 93,822,577 of CM035136.1, read as the reverse complement.
TTTATTACAAAAAGCATGATGTGTTATATATGTTGAAAGTATGAAACGTTAAAGTCAATTTATGACTACGTTGATTGAGTAAAGAGTGTCGATTGAACTCAATCTTTTGCTGGGTTGTCGAGCTCAACCTTGCAAATAACCACTTTTGCAGGTTAAGGATTCAAGGTAACGATATATGCAACTTGAAAGACACGAATCAGATGTAATGCTTGAAAATTTATATACTTTGGCTAAGTTATTATTTGAACCATGTTTAAGGTTCCGAATAATGTATGATGTTTAATAGATGTTGAGTTATATAGTTTAAGTTTTATCAGTTGTATAAAGGGTATTGAACCTAGATGTAAGTTTTATTTATTAACTCTGATAAAGTGAGTAATAAACTAAGTATGGTTCAAAGGTAGGTAAAGATAAAGGTTTTGAGAAATGTACTTGATAAATCACAATAATTATGTAAAGTTTATGTTATCTGATATGCAAAGGTTATCAGATTGAAATGTAAGATTTTGTATAATAACTTTGATGAAACGAATCATAAAATAAAATTGATTCAGAGATGTGAAAATGATAAAGGTTTTGATTCAGGGAATTAAAGGAAGAAGACATAAAAGTTTTAATTATTCCGCATTTTATTAAGTTTAACATCGAATAATGATGTAAAATCAGAAGTTAGACGTATTATTAACGACCGAAGTCGATAGTTGAATTGTATGAATTTTGGGATCGTTACAACAATTCTTCTTTCTTTTTCTTTTCCTTCTTTTCTTCTATTCTAATCTTCTTTTTCTCTTTTCTCTTTCTCCTTTCTCTTTCTCCTTTTCCCGTTTCCTTTTTCTTTCTCTAATTGTCGGCATGTGGCCTTCTATTCTCCACTTTTTTATTTATTTTAAAATGCTTTATTTAATGTCCAAAATTCCCCTCTTCAATTTGGGCTTAAAATTGGGCTACTCATTTAAATGTTTTGAGCTAGCAAATCCACATAGTTCCTTAGGCCATGGAAAAATTGACATAGTCCAATACTTTCCATCTTCTCCTATCCTAAATATTTAATTAGGGTTTCCATTCCAAACATTTAGAATTTAAATCATTACTCTTGCACATTAAATTTTTATAACCCAATTAAACTTTCTTTAATTAAGTTATAAAATTAATAAATTGAGATAGTAAAATATATCTCTTTAAATTAATATAATTTTTAATATTATTATTCTCCCACATATTTCTTAACAAATAAACTTAGCTTGTGCCACTTAATTTAATGTGTTGGGCTTATTAGGCCACTGTCTTTCTTTTGGGATTTTAATTAATTATTTTGGCTTTCCATTTAAAATATTTAGACTTCCTAACTAAAATGTTTGGGCCATAAGAATTAATATGGTCCATTACATTAAATTCTATCTTACCATAATCATTTAATTTTTTAACCTAATTAGTCTTGCTTTAATAAGGTTCTAAAATTAATTAATTAAAATATATAAAATAAATCTCTTGGAATTACTATATATTTTAAATACCATAATTCTCTCATACTATAACCCTGAAGTTATTCAATTTTTCATTCCTAATATATAATTAGGTTACATTAGTTTTTTTTATTTGTTTATATAATAAACATATATAAACCAATCACATAATATTCATATCCACTTACTCACATATTCATTCAAAATAATTTAATAGATTGGGACATGATCTACAAATCTCTTAGATTAGGTCACTAGTATATAATTAAAATACTAGGACTACTAAATAAAAATAACCATTTAGGTCATTTTATTCTCATACCTAATTTAAATAACTTATTTAAATCATACAATTTATATTGTATAATTAAATTTAATTTTCTCCTTCTCTTCATAAATTATTTTCAAACAATTTATTTATATATTAAATATATAATTTAATATATTCAATCATTTATTCAAATATGAATTTAATTTACTAACTAGTTTATACCAATATACATCTTATACATATTGGATCTTATCTCATATTTTTACTTTACACCATTTGGTACAATATTAAATATTATACCATTATCCATATAACATAATATCATATATTCAATTATTTTCTTTACTTTCTATAAGTTGTCTTCACAATTTATTTAAGCTGTAGTAAATATTTTAATATATTCACCACATTAAATACATGCATACATTACACTCAATAATGTAATATATGATATCTTCAATAAAATAGTGGCTATACATGAAGTATATTTAATGCCACAATTTACCACATTAAAATAATTTAATATTATAAATTATTTTAATTTTACCCATCTAATTTCCTTTAATAATTTACTCCTACACCTTACTTACATATAATACATATATAATTCTAATATATTTATTATACACAACATCACATATTACATGACACAATCCTTTAAGCACTACAATATCACATAACATATCATCTAATAAGAATTTTCTTTATTTAATTCTTATTTTAATATTATCCAAAATTTGGGTTATCACAATACCCCGAGTGAATAGTACCCCGAATGAAAATATTAAAATTTAATAAGAAAGTTTAGACCAATATTCCAACGAAACGATACTAGATGAAATGCAAAACTCAAGGATATTCAACTAATTTTAGGGTTTATAGAAGCAATACTTATCAAAATAAGTGTAGATTTAGGAATATGAAATGAAATAATATCACTTACATACTATAGAGTATGGAAGAAAATAATATTCCTTACGAATATTGAACGAAAATAATATCTCTCACCTTAGTAGGAGACTAAATCTAACTGGTATAGCGGAGATATTCTTGAGGAAAACTTGCACTATTTGCTACACTCAAAGTATCCTTATACTCGAAAGAAATACGCACAATATTATAGAAGAAGAATTCTCTGATTCTGGTGTGATTTTCATTTCTTAACTAAACATTCTATTTATAGGAGAATGGCATGGTAATATTTAAATATAATCACGGAAGTATAGTAAAGGAAATTAACGGGCAAAGAATTCGGCGAATTTTTGATTTTTACTATTCATCACTGTGCAATAAAATATTCTAATAAAACAAAAATTTTATATAAAATATAATATATTCTAATTATAATCTAATAAAACAAATAACTTTATATATAATATAAAAAGTATTCTGTTTTATTACTATTATAATAATAATAAAACAAAACTGGGACAATTTTCTACTAACGGTTTGATAAATTGGCACATAGAGGTCCATGGAATAATAAGCCAAATTTACAACAAACGCTTCATAAATATTTACCACAAATCACTTATCTTCAATCAACCCATTTTTAATCTTTCAACACTTATTTATCATTAATATTATAATTCACAATATTAACAATCAGATCATTCCTAGGAAAGAAGGGGCTTTTCGATAAGGATTTCTCCTTATTGGCGCGCAATTAAATAACCTAACCCCTTTCCCCGACAAAACATTCTAGAAATTGTCAATAATACAAATAATAATATGAATAACTGTGTCGTCTTAATTATTGATTTAATAATATAAAATATTATGCATATGATAATGTCACAATAATTGAATCAATAATATGAGATACTATGCAGTAAATATTGTGGCAATTATTAAATAAACTGAGTGAGTTCTTACGTAAGCATCAATAATCAGAGATACTGTACAATACCATGTGTTATTGTGCAACTACGCGTATTACTGTTCTTTTATCACCGGTATTTCAACAGTTAACGGTAAAAGTTTTGTCATTATTTTTATAAAAATGTTATTTCTGTCGTTTTTTATCGACAGTCATTCAGTTGTGGGGTCCACCAATGATTGTGTCGTCGTACAAATATTCTCCGGTAAAAAGAATATTCTCCGACCAAACGAATATTTTATGACAACTTGCTTACTTGTAAAATTTGCACATATCACCCATAACTATAACATTATATCAAATCACACCTTATTATTCAAAATAATATTTAGAGAAAATAAAATCTTTATTCATAAAAAGTTGGGGTCTTATAGAGGCGTTGGAGCAAATGCCTAGCTATGTAAAATTTATGAAGGACATCTTGTCCAAAAAGAGGAAGATGGGGGATTACGAGAAAGTGGCACTAACAGAAGAATTTAGTGCAATTTTACAAAACAAGCTTCCACCAAAGTTGAAAGATCCTGGGAGTTTCACTATATCGTGCACAATAGGGGATCTGTTCATCGGCAAAGCCCTGTGTGATTTGGGAGCGAGTATTAATCTAATGCCTCTGTCTATCTATAAAAAGTTGGGGTTAAATGAGGCCAAGCCTACTAGTGTGACCCTACAACTGGCTGACTGATCTTTTACTTACCCAAAGGGGATCGTGGAAGATGTGCTTGTCAAGGTGGACAAGTTCATTTTCCCTGCATATTTTATTGTCCTGGATTTCAAGGAAGATAGGGAGGTCCCGATTATCCTAGGCAGACCATTCCTGGCAATGGGAACGACATTAATAGATGTGCAAAATGGGGAATTGACTATGAGAGTTCAGGACCATGAGGTAACATTCAATGTATTCAGGTCCATGAAGTATCCCAGTGCCTCGAAAGAATGCTTCCAAATTAATGTGATCGACAAATCGGTGCGGGAAGTATTTTCTGAAACTTGCATGTCGAACTCACTTGAGGCTACTTTGACAAGTGTTGGTAATATGGAAGAGCCTACTCATCTTGAGTGTGTTAAGTGGTTAAATGCACCCTAGAGATCAAAACAGTTCCACCGACAGTTTGAATCTCTAAATGACCAAGAAACATCCACTTCCAAGTCACAACCCTCAATCATAGAACTGCTTGTCCTTGATCTCAAGCCCTTGCCAAACCATTTGAGGTATGCTTTTTTAGGGGATTCATCCATCCTACTAGTTATTATTTCTGCATCTTTGGATAAGGCTCAGGAAGAGAAGCTACTTCAAGTTCTCAGACAGTATAAAATAACCTTGGGGTGGTCGATTGCGGATATAAAAGGTATCAGTCCATCTTTCTACATGCATAAAATCCTACTCGAAGATGGGTCTAAGCCTTCCATCGAACATCCTCGACGGTTGAACCCCATTATGAAAGAGGTGGTCCGAAAAGAAATAATCAAATTGTTGGACGCGAGCATTATCCACTACAAAAAAATAGGGCTTCAGCAACAATTAATTTTCGTTGCTAATGGTGTCAAATTTCGTTGCAAAAAGGTTTTGGCAACGACTTTAATGTCGTTGCGTCTTTCGTTGCGCAATGATCGTTGCTAATTGTTCCTCAACGAACGTTTTTTTTTCGTTGCCAAAAGTAATACATTTTGCAACGAAATTTGACTTTCATACAGAGACATCGATCCTTTAGCAACAAAATGTATTGTTGCAGAATAATTAAAATTTCGTTGCTAAAAACCTCATTTCGTTGCAAAAGCCTACTAATTGGCAACAAAATGAACTCCTTTTTTTTTGCAACGATTATGCATTTTCGTTACAATTGACCCCATTTTGCAACGACATTTTTCGTTGCGGTAAATTATGAAAATTGTTGCCTAAGCTTGCTTTCGTTGCGGAATGTAAACTTTTTAGCAACGATTTTCGTTGCTGATTACATTATTTGGAACGACATTATGCTGAATTAGCAACGAAAATGTTTGTTGCTGGTTATATTTCAATAGCAACGAAAGTCGTCGATTAGCAACGACATTATATGTTGACGTTTCTTTATATGTGCAACGAAAGTTGATATGATTTGCAACGATAAAAAATGTTGCCTTTTATGTTAGTATTAGCAACAATATCCTCTCCGTTGTTATTAGGTTAATTTTTCGTTGCCAAATATTATATTTTTAATGTCATTAGCAACGAAAATTTGTTGCTAAATGTATAAAAAAATTGTTGCTATATTAAAACTTGTTCAATGCTTTGCCAAATCAAAATTTGACATTCTTTTTGTGTATTTGACTGGCTCTATATTCCCATAACAAATAATGGCAAAAATACAAAAAATTAAAATATTATTAACTTAATAAAATCATCTATTACATAATCATTCATTATCTTTACAATTAACTATCTAAAGCTACCACAATTCTTCAATCAAAGTAAATATCTACATATAGAGAGAGAGTACTCTTCATAATTTCGTCCCTTGTCTTCCGTAAACGTAGCACGAAAATTTGATACCTACTATTGTAAGGCAGGTCGTAGAAGCAGTCTTCCTGCACATTTAAAAATAATAGCAAGTCGGAAAAATGAAGCAAATAGGTCACCAGAGACACTTAATGCCAAAATCAATACACAAAGACAATAGAGTTGCTACGTTGTACTAATATTATTAAACCAACAAATTACCCACAATATTTATTAAATGGTTGTGCATATAGAAAGATTCCAGAGTCCTTCAACTGACTAAATAAAATGCCTTAAACAAGATAACATGAAGTATATACTAGTTTGACAAACATACACAAGATGGTACCATGTGCAATGTGCATGTATAAGATTACAACAACTATGACAAAGATACACATGCTCTCTGTGTCCAACTTTGAAGTAACTATTATGTGAAAAAAAAAAACTAAATCTTCTATTACACTTGGCACACAGTTCTATATGCCTATTTACACGGTCCTTGATTTTTATTTTGACAAACTCAAAATTACTAAATCTGGACAAATAGCATGCAATTTGATACACAATTGACGACAACAAGCATATTAAGTAAATCACACTGTCAAGTGAGTATTTACGAAAGATTATTAAACTAAACATCAATAAATAGAGCATAATTTAGGCTTAGAGGGAGTTCAAGAAACAGCAAGACCACACTAACAGAACATAAAAAAGCTGCTAGTGACAATTCTAGAACCGTGGCTCACTAATCAATAGCCATGCACATAGAGACGTGAAAGAAACAAAACTTTAATCTATCTCCTCAGCAGATTAATCTAGTCCCTACGTTGTATGCTCACTAGAATTTGGAAGATCTATAATGAATGTAATACAATTTTAAGCCACAGGAAAACCATACAAAACATGTAAAATGTAATGATCTCCTTACGAGCATTCCGGAGATATATGAACACGTAATGACCGCAGGATTAAGATCTCACCGATTGTTGATTTCATCGATATTGGCATCTTACGGAGTGTTGCAACCCAATGCAACAATATTAGAAGAATCTGGAGTTTAGTCGGGAGGATGGTTCACTCTTCTTAGCACCAGAATCCAAAGATACCGCACAAGATCGATCCATTGCTTTGCCTTACCAAATAATAAACATAAAGTTGGAGGAATAATATTAATTTATCCCAAAAAGAGAAGTTTAAAGGCTACAACTAATCAATGCCCATCCTATCAATCTAGCACAACATGAAAAAAAACATTGGTCATAAACACTTTATATACCTCTTTCTCCCCTTCAACAAGTACACAAACTACAATCACCTCAGCAACATAATTTAGGACACAGTAATTGTGCTATAGATGGAATAATATATACATATATATGTATATATATAAGCTTTTATGTGTGTGTATTTATATATGTATCTCACAGTTAGTAATAATATGTGTGCCATTGAATTCTTCACGCCATCATCTTTACCAGAAATCGAATTAATGAAACAAAGAAAGGAAAAAAATAGAAAAAGTTATTTAGTAAGTAGAAGCATCTAACCTGGGTTCCCCAATAGGAGTTTGACTGTTCGAACGATAAAGGATAGCATATTTACGAAAAATGTTTGATCTGAAAATTGGTCTGAAATTCGATGTTCCACTATTCCGGGAATAACCTGCATTGCAAGTGATATTATTGTTAAAGTCAAGTACATTGATAAAAGCACCAAAAATGTTAATTTTAAAATGCATCCAATAGTTAACTGCAAGAACAGTTCAAGATTGTAGCTATGACCATTGACATATAATTTTAGCATCAATAAACTATGCCGCATTTCTCTCTAGAAAAGTAACTTCAGACAGGTATAACAGATGGTGAGATAAACCTCTGGCTTATCTTGGAACTTGAAAGGAGATCCAAAAAGAAGACTGAAAAAGGTGGACTATATTACTGCAAGCACTTTATGGAATAGACTAAATGAAGTAGTTGCTGTCAGTTAGCAACACTTGGTCACAGCTCATGCACAAAACTACAAATCAATAAAGTAGCTATCAAGGTGCTTAATCATTTCAAAAATAAACTGGGTAGTGCTTTATATCAACATCTCATCAACAGTTGATCAAGCTCATCTTTGTAGTATTTCCCTTAAAAATGTTCTTATTAATTGATCTTGGTTTAGTGAACCACCTTCCCATAAACCTCACAAATATGAAAGCTGTGCCACAAGTTGTTGATGCATGTCGGTTAAGTTCCTATGATTACAATGTATTATTTCATCTTTACAGGAATGACAAGAGAAGGTATTGTCATGCGTTATCAATGATTGATCTAGTTCAAAACTGTCAACATATAGTATCTATTAAAATAATCTCTATTACCAAATAATATACATATTCCATCTCAAACACAAAATAACGGAGGGAAAGATGGATAATATGTCTTCTGAAAAACACATTTAACTTAGAAAAGGTTTAAAGATGAACATATGTTCGTCTTACGGACAATATTTGATTTACAGAAAACAAGTTTACCTGGAAACGATGAGTGAGTTCTGAAATAAGAGGATATTGCTCCAGATCAAAAAAAAATTGAAGTACTTCTGGAGATACCAGACCAAGATCAAGTCCTCTCTAAATGTCCTGAAAAGTAAGTTATAATGTTGATGTCAAGATTAATTCGATTGAAGTAAAAGCATTCCATCTTGTATAATGGTTTTTAATTCAAACCTTATTCCAATAACATATTAATTTTTTAAAATAAATCACAAAATAATGATAAAGCGTACAATAACAAAATCAGGATGTATTAAGCTTGATTATGTAACAATAACTAGTAGCTCTAGGGAAAAGGTTGATTAGGTATTAAACTTTTGACAAGGAAACGGTACCATGGAAACAAACCTGACCACATCTACAATAATTGCAATATGAAGTAGAGGGCTTTTCATAAAGATGCAGTTGTAGGGGATATGTGTATTAAAAATAAATTTAGCTTTTCTAAGAAAAAAGCATAAAGTTTATATACATTTAAAAGTAATCCAATTTGTAGAGAATTTCACTGTTACTGATGATACAATCACATCAATGATCCAAAAATATCAAACCCACAAAAAATCACCTAAGTCAATAAAATTTTTAAAAGGTATCACTTTGGGACGCCATATCAGCCATAAAGTCCTTAAATCAAATTTGTTACTAGTTAGCAAATAAGACCCTTATAAATCACTTATCTTATTCCCACATACTAGATGTTGGACAGGGGCATCACAAAGTTTCTCGATCCTTTAGTGCATGTCAGTCGACTAGATTATTAAATGAGGATGGTAAAATATCACTGAATGACCAGATATAACAGCTCATAAGCATTTCATCAACAAAATGGGTAAAAGTAAACTCCAGGAAAGTAAAACTATGATGATACCAAGATACAATAGCATATAAGAAATTTTCAAACACCAACAAACACTCCAGGAAAGAAAGATTACACTAAATAAAAAAAGAAGATAGCTGACAAGAAATATGAAAAAACCAGATATTGAAAGGACAAATGCTTCACTAAATACCTGGATTTTACAAAAAAGAAACTTGTCATTCTGACAAAAAGAGGCCATAAATCAGTTATTCCAGATGAAACATGTTCAGTGGCTTCCAACTTCTTGTTATTTGAGGAACCATTGGGTGCATATGACTTGGTCCGTGAGTAACTTCTTTCAGATGGTTTTAAAAGGTCAGAATGCACCTCACTAGAAAGTTAATGCAATGGATAAGACCTATTCTGCAATATTCCAGGAAACAAATCAAACAATGAAGAACTACTGAGACCCAAGAGAAACACTCGGAAGAAAAGAGTTATCTAGGAATAAAATTACCATTAGCGTGACTTTTCAAAGAGTAACATTAGGTTATCCCAAGCATCGGGAAAAGGTTCTTTAATAGCAAAACTTCTAACACAGTGATACAAGGCAAGGAAATCATCGCCAACATACGTTGCCAATAACGCCAACTGCAAATGGACTTAGATAGTTACATGACTTCTAAAACAGTATAGCATTATTATACATTTCCAAACTTCACAAGTTATTTCCTCCAGGCAACTAGTAGAGTGAAAGATGATTATGTTATGATAAGACAGAAAATACCTGATTTTGGGGATTTCCACTATCTGGACAAATGATTGCTGCTTCGAAGTAATAGCTGGCTGCAACAGACCACTTACAGTTTCGATTATCAGATTTTTGACAAAGTTCCCTGTATCTAGCAAGATCCCCAAGACAAACTAACAAACGATGGCAGGAATATTGGTATTTAAGAAATTTTGTTGGTTTAACCATAAAGGAGCTGTCATCCTTGTTATCCAGCAGCGGTTCCTCGTGAAGCCCACAACTTTTCATAAAAGATTGCTCCATCCAAACAGTCACCCTTTAAGACTGATCTTTCTTGAAAGAGGGAATAATAAGTTCGATGACCTTTCCATGGACTGCCAAATCAAGGGCCTTCATATAGACAAAGAAACGGCTGTATGGATTCTCCAATAAGTTGTACAGATTGAACATGCTGGAAGAAAAGGGGAAAAGAAAGAAAATTAAATGAGATAAGGCCGCAAAAATCTACGAGCTCAAATGATCACTATCAAACCAATTACATTTTCAAATGCAGTGCAGGCTTATCATGTGGCTGCTGGGTGATTTTAGTGGATATTAGCTTAGCCATCTCCAGTGCTTCATCCAGACTGTCAGACTTCTTAACAAGATTGCAAATGACAGTGAAGACACATTCAAGATCTGGATAAAAATCAACAAACTGCTTAGCTCGTATCTCTAATTTTTAAAAAGGTATTGGAGAAAGCAACAACCTGCAAAGAACAACATATTAGGCTTTAGGAACTGCTGAGTCCTATAGGCTATGGCATGATTAACATAAAAGTAATTGTACACAAAAACAAAGAACATATTCCAAAATGATTAATAATGTGATACATTTATGATTAAGCAGTGTAAAGTTAACCTTTTTCAGAGGCTTTAGAAAATATTAAATCAGCAGAAGTAAGCATTAGGGACGCCAAATCCAACCATCTGCCAGTTATCATGCATTCCTGGGCCTCCAAGCACAACCTACTTACTTGAGCCTCAGCTACCTGGCAATCAATTCTAAAATTTCATCACAATGAACGGATACATCTCCAATTTGCCAAGAAAGTTAATTGGGAAATATCCATTATAATCCACAAACTAAAAGTATAGGGGTGAATTCGCAATTGCATTATCCTGAACTTCACAGAGACAAATCTAACAGAAAGAACAAAATACAAATATCAAAACTATATTCAATCCCAAGGATTATATACAAGTGATTGATGCAGAGAAAGAATAAACCTTCAGAGGTCGAGGGTGGAGAGGTAGGTACTGTGACTTATGACTCAACAGAAGAGCTCTGTATCTTTGTCTTCCATTGTTGTAGTATTACAGATTGTCGAATTAACAGGTCATCGAATTAACAGGTCGCCATTGAATCTGCCGCCATTAACAGGTCGTCGAATTGCTTGCCTCGACAAATCTCACCAACGAACGCCTCTCCCCTGCGCCGCCCAGCTCCCGGACTCCATCGCACTCTACCACGCCCACCCCGTCGGTCCAAACCAGTGTTGCTCCGCCGTGATCCAATAAATCGCTGCCCCGCTCTCCACCGTCTGGTCTCTTCGACAACCCCCAAGCCTACAAACACTTCGCCAAGTCCACGTCATCTCCGGCCTACCCACCGCGAACAGTACCGAACGCCTCTCCTCTTCCTCGACACCGCCGATTCCAAGCTCGGCTAATGTTTAGATCGAGATCTGATATATCCAAGCTCGGCTATTCGATAGATCTGAGTTTGGTTTTTATTTTTGTTTAAATTTAGTTTAAAGTAATATAAAATATTATATTACTCTTTTACCCTTTTAAGTCCATAAAATAATCTAAAAATTAGTATTCTTTTAACACATAAGCATTGTATTGCCATTGCAGTAATGCCATGTCATTAATTTATGACATAAGCGGTTTCAATTAGACCTGGAATGAAAAAAAAATGATAGTTTAATGATCCGATTGTAAAAATTGAAAGGTAAATCACCGGGTTGGAATACGACCTTATAGTTTAGAGTCTTAATTCATATTTAATAATAATAATAATAATAATAATAATAATAATAATAATAATAATAATACTAACAATAACAATAACAATAACAATATATTATTATTATTATTATTATTATTATTATTATTATTATTATTATTATTATTATTATTATTATCCGTTAAGTCTGTTGACTTTTAACGGAAATGTCCACATCAGCTGCATACGTGTAAAAAAAATTGTTATGTGGCACAAATTATCCCATGTAGCTTTCTTACGTGGAAATTGAAAAAATAATTTATGGAAAAAATGAAAGATTTATTCTAAATAAAACAACATATGTCAAAATAAATTAAAAAAGTTAGCCAAAAAAATAAGAAAATAAATAAATAATATATTTAATTATTTTTATAATTAATACCAAATAAATTTTTATTTAATTCTTTACCAATAATAATATAAATTATAAAAGTTTGTCAAAAATAAGAAAATAAATGAAAAATATATTTAATTATTTTTGTAATTAATATCAAATAACAATCTCATAACACACAAAACATGCAAGATAAGAGCCCAAGAACAAGCTGTCAGACCGATCTGGGCACGTTCTGGGTTTTTCAGAAAATCAAAAGTCATGGTCGGTCAATGAGGTTTGACGACCCATAACTTTCATTCTGTGCATGATCTGGGCTAGATTCAAGTTCCAGAATAGAGACCACATGACATACTACAAGTACAAACTTTCAAAACACAAAAACCATAAACATAAAGAGATCTACAGGACCTGACATTTAGTTGTCAGTCAACATAAAAAATTTTCCCATATTTTTAAAAATGACAAATCTGAGCCTATAGATGTTATGGATCCAACATATATCAACCCATATCATATTATACCCTACATACAACTGTTGCTTCTTTTATAGTTCTTATAAAAGAGCTCTAACTCATCTGAAGTATACACTCATTCAATAAGTAATACAGAGTAAGTAAAGTATCGATCCCACAGAGAAAGTTGTTAACTTAGACTACTATGCATTAATCACTCACTATATTTATATGCTGAGACTTTAGACTAAATTGTTGATTTGAATAAATTATAATTACCAACTAAAAATAAGAATATAAACGAATTAAATATGATGTGGAAACAATGGGATCCTAACTTCATTCAATATTTCATTCAATCGCCATATGTCATGTAAGAAGTGTTTACATATCACAGGATAATAGCCAAGGGCTTAAAAGCGAATTATAACCATTTTCTAATGCACTATAACCAACTCACATATCATCTACAGATGTTAGAATCCATGTAATCACCAATAACACCACAATTACCATATTCCTATGCGCAATTGCAATCCTATTGATTTTAAGCACAACACTTACTCTAGCTCATACGGTAAAACAGTATATTCCTATCTGTTTCACAAAATATGCAAGACTTACTCTAGCCCCATATTCGCATGCTATCATTATTTCATCCATATTCATATGTTCATTTCCAATTCCATATAAATACTAACATGAAGATTATCAGTCATTCATACATACAAACCAACCATGATAGATAACCCAATGATATGCAAAACAAATCTAACACTTAGATGTGCAACCAAACTACATATTAAAATCTGTTAGAATCCTATAATGGAGTTTAGTTCATGGCGGAACCAAAAGCCATTATGGGATCAAGACTAAACATGATAAATAATCAAGCAAATAAGAGTAAGAGGTAGAGAACAATCAAACCCAAACGCTGAATAGTAATCAATGATTAACTATGAAAATCCCAAAGAATTCCATTCAATAATAATAAAAATCCACAATGGTTAAGAACTCCAAGAAAAAGAAGAGAATAAAACGTTGCGGCTTCGTTCTTCGTTGGGATCTCCCCCCACTGTGTTAACCCTAATTCTAATATAAAAATACATAAAATAATGTCAAATCCCCTCTCTGACACACGTCAGAATCGTTTTATACCAATTACACATCATCAAATTGCTTAATTAAAAATAAAACAAATTACAGCATTAGCATCGCGCGCGGCTCTAGTATATCTGTCTCGCGGCCGTGAGACTTACAATATGCTAAGTGCCTCCAGACGTCTTAACGCAGCGGTCATATGGCTCTCGCGCCTCATGGGCGCCATGGCCCTTTTCACAAGGCGCTGACTTATAGAATGCTCCTTATGTCCGTACCTAGCGCAGCGTATGCATGCCATGAGCCTTTGTATTGTTTGCCTGGCTTATGCTGTGTCCTGCAAATCCGGAGTCTGGTATATGCTTTGTTGTTGCTGCTAGTTGTTTGCTCATGCCTTAACCTCTTGCTTGCTTGATTTTCATGCCTCATTATGCTCCCGATTCCTGCACTTATTCACTAAAAGGAGTTTTAAGTATATGAAATGCAAAATAACGTGAAATGCGACTACAACACAATGAAATGTACTCAAGGTGGACACACTTCGCATGGATTAATATACAATAAGTGAGTAAAAATATCACTTATCAAATACCCCCAAACTTGAACCGTTGCTTGCCCTCAAGCAATGCATATGCATGGATACTAAAAATGTAACTACAAAACTATTCAACTACTTTATGATGAAAACTAGTGTCACATAATCTTGACCATAACCGAATTTCAGCCCAAATTACCTCAGTGAACTATCCGGATTCCAGAACATAATTTCAAACCAAACCATAGATATAACATCATACACGCAGATAATTCATGAGTGCTATAGAGATGTTGTGTGTGTGTGTGTTGTTCACAAAAACTTGATCCAAGCAAAGATTATGTATCCTACACTGCTTCTCACAGAAAATTATAATCTAAATCAAGATTCATGTATACTCATGCACATGGACTGTTTCGACATCTCACCGCAAACTAAGGTTCAACAATGGGGTTATTACTTTATTGCTACTCACGAGGGCGATTTCGCACTTTCCCGTGGTGTTTATTGCTATTGATTCTTTTTTTTTTGCTGTTTTCCTTCTTTTTTTTCTTTTTTTTTCACATGACCGTGAAATGTCTCAATCCATTAGGCACACTGCTACCCTTTAGCGAGCTTCAACCAACGACTCCCCGACCATGAAAGACCTTAGGGCGCTAGGTGTAGAGACAATCCCCTCGGGCGTACTTACTCAAGTAGCCAGAGCCCCGAATTAAGACTAGTCACGTTATATATATATATATATATATATATATATATATATATATATATATATACACAGCATACCCATGTTTCCCCAAAATTTGCACCTCAATGACTCTACAATCTACAACACTTTCCTCATGTTTCTCATTTTAAATCTACATGTTCTATTGAGCAATTCAAAACACACATCTTAGACTTACAAGTGAATATGAACACAATTGTGCAAACCGAAAACATATAAACAGCCACATGAATCGCATTGTGTAAAACATTATATCCACGTTGTGTTATGCAACATATTCTGAAATCGTTCACAATTCACTATCATCATTGGCTTAGGCAAAAATTTCTATTTATACGCAAGAATTTATGTGAGACATTAAACTAAACATACTATCAATGAATAAAAAATTAAAATTTTATGCTAAAATTTAACTAACATATATTCATGCAAAATTTTAACTAACACATATTCATGCAAAATTAAACTAAACATGCTAAAATAAAATGTAACTAAACTACTATGCAAGTACACCAATACCCCCAAACTTAAAATGTTCAATGTCTTCATTGAATGAAGGTAAAGGGTACTAGAAAACTCCCCTACTGATAGGCATGACCACCCTCCTCGGGTGGTGAATCTGGTGGTGGATACGGGACGACGGTCCCAAACTGGGGCCATTCAAGCATGGTTCCTTGCTGAGCGAATGCTTCGGCCAAAGCCCTAGAAAGTCCCATAGCGACTGTCCCAAGATTGTCATACAGTGCGTCGACTTTACGCTCCAACCTTCGGAGGTGTCGATCGCTAGAAATAGGCTGCGCTTGGGTGGAGGGACCTGCTTCATTGGGCGTCAAGTGAAATTTGTTAGGGTGGCTCGAGAAAGGTGGGTCGAAGAATGAATCCTCGCCCGCGCGGATGTGGCTCGCCACCTGCCCAGTCCTCAAATTTGGCAATTGTGGAGTGCGTTATGTCTTGGCTGGGATACTGCATTTGCTCGTTGCCCCAACGAACCCCTTGATGCGCACATAACATGGCTATTACCGAAGCGTGTGGGATGCTTCCCGTGGTAGTTCCCGTCAGATACTTCACAATGTTTTGATGGATCAAATATCCCACGTCAATATACTCGCCAGTTATGATGCCCCACAGTAGTATGGCTCTCTCTGCTGTGATTTCATGTTGATGGGAGGATGGCAGTAACTTAGCACAAATGAACAAATTCCATGCTTTAGCGTACCGATTCAATGCGGCTGTTGGGAAAATACGAGGTAAGGTCGTACTGACTTTGTAAGTCCACCTTGTGCCCGGAATGCACAGATCTGCGATGACCTGCTCCAAGTCTGTTTCCAAATGAGCTATTGTGATCCAATTGGCCGCCCCTGTTGGTGGTCTAGCGGTGATCCTCAGCATGTTTCTGATGGCAGCGGGTCGGTAGTCTACCTCTGTGCTACGAACCATAGAGGACTCGCTCATAGTAACCTTGGCATTTGCGTAGAACTCCCGCACTATGCTCATTGGAATCGGCGTGGGTGCGACAGTCAATCCTCCCCATCCACATTCGTGGATCATTGCACAAAGCTCTCCATCCTGGCCCTCGGGTCTGAATCCTCTCTCCTTGATGAATGTCTTTGCCACAATTCGATAATATTCTTGCTGAGCCTCCAAACATAGAAATTTGTTGTGGTCGACAATATCCTCCTCGTGGCCACCGGAGGATGATGAAGAGGAGGAAGCTGCCCTTACTCTCTTTGGACCCATGTGAGATAGAGATAGCAAATGAACTTACTGAAGGAACGAATGTATTTATAAACTGATGAATTACACTCTTGCTTGTGCTATCCCAATATAGAGCCCTAGCTTTATATCATGAAGGAGATGGGGATGAACATGGAATCGTGGAGGAAATAGTGGAGATTTGATGGAGAGAAATACGCTTCAATCTGTAACTGATAGAGAGATAGTGACATGAGTTAGGGAGAGAGAGAGATTTCCACTTATGTTAGTATCGCACATAAGAGTCCAAATGATTCCAACTTCTATTTTGAACTATTTTTATCCAAATTAGACCTTTGAAGTCGCATGGTCACATGCCGATGATATGCTTCTTTGACGCCATGAAAGCGAGACTTGCTGAAAAGGTCGTTGAATTAATCAATGAATGCTTGCGGCATGAAGTTGATACTACTTGTGTCTGCTAGCGTGCGACTCTGATTCTCGCCAGGTTTATCTTTGATCTCACTCTTCCATCAATGATGCATTCTAAACATTGTACCTGCACAGATACTAATTTACATGAATACGGTAGGCAATAGTAGTGACGAGATGCGAAATTAATGTCAGTTGTTACTCGTTATGCATATACGCTCGCTTACTCATAACTTGTTAACACTAAACTTGAAATACTAATTAAAATAATCACAAGGAAATAACGACACTAAATGAATTCTTGGGTAGAGAATCGATGGGTTGCCTCCCATCCAGCGCTCGACTTATAGTCCGTTAGCTGGACTCTTTTCTTGACACCGCTATCCAATTCCTATACGATAAGATAAGAACCGCTATGTGCTTTGGTAGGTTCCTCATCATGAGAATTTGTGAATTGAAGCCACCTAACATATTTCCTGTACATGATGTCCCTAGTTCCATTGCAATGCCAGGTGCTTCTCCCGTTGTATCTATGAATAGATTTTTGCATTGAGGCATGGAAGATTCAATGTGATTTTCTTCTTCTATTATCTCTTCCGTAGCCCACCATGGTTTGTAAGAGGCCTCATAATCGCATAAATTATTGCTTTGGATGTGACTACCAAGGGGACATGGGTGTGCAAAGTTCACTGAATTTTTCAACTCTAATTAAGAAGGCACTTGGGGTATTATACAAGTCAGCTCATGTTCTTTATTTTCCATATCCCCAGTTGTCTCCTCAATGTCCACTCCTTTCAGTTCATTCAGTGGCATGTACACTTCTGGCTCTCCATCGATTTCATCATCCATGTCATAACACCAATTGTTTGGAGGGCGATTGTTCAAGGCTTCGAACATTTGATCCATATGATTCTGAAGCTTTCGAATTGACCTCTCTTGTTCAATCATCTTCTACTCAGTTGATGCTACAACTTTGAACCACAAATCCTCCGATCTTGAATTATCTTGTTCAGTTTCAAAATCCATGTATTGAGGACCATTCACTGATGAGTTAATGAGTTGTTCCATCTGTCTGTTAAGATTTTGGCTTGATAACTCCTGACTCATCATCGTCTCTCCATGGTCTGCTATGCTTTTTGACATGAATTCCTTCAACTCTGCATTTTCTTCTTGTTGCATTGGAGGTGGATATGAGAAATTTGATGGATATGTTGGACTTGAGATGCAGTATTGACCTTGATAGTTATAACCCCTTTCATAATTTGGGTGATACCCCCAACCTTGTTGATAATCAGGATAAACATCGTTGTTGAAGTAATCACCCCCAAACTGCACTTGTCCAACCTTAATGTTGCCTGCGATAACTTTCGGATGCTTTCCAAAGACACGGTATTCACATGTAACTTCTATCTCTCGAGTGTGTTGGGCTGCAAGAACATCTAACCTCTCCGAAAGTGTTGTAATATGTGCTGACAATGTAGAAAATACATTGAGTCCTTCAGGTCTTGTGTCCCTTGGTTGAATCCTATTTGCATAAGGCCATTGATAAGCAAAGTCATCCATGGTACCCTCTAACTGTGCTTGTAAATTTATGCGCACTCTTGTTTTCCAACCTTTTTCGTTTATATTATCTTGTGCTGGTGTTAACTCTGAATTGGAAGATCGTGTGTGCATAAAACTTTACAAGTACCTGTAACCAAAAACAAAATAAAAATAGAAATGAGAAATGAACAGAATTATCTAAGTCATACAATACATCTTTAAACTAGTGATAATTATCTAAATTAACGCCTTTCCCCGGCAACGGCACCAAAAACTTGTTGCCTCTTTTATAGTTCTTATAAAAGAGCTTTAACTCATGCAAGTATACATGGGCCAACAAGTAATACAGAGTAAGTAAAGTATCGATCCCACAGAGAAAGTTGTTAACTTAGACTACTATGCATTAATCACTCACTATATTTATATGCCGAGACTTTAGACTAAATTGTTGATTTGAATAAATTATAATTACCAACTAAAAATAAGAATATAAACGAGTTAAATATGATGTGGAAACAATGGGATCCTAACTTCATTCAATATTTCATTCAATCTCCATATGTCATGCAAGAAGTGTTTACATATCACAGGATAATAGCCAAGGGCTTAAAAGCGAATTATAACCATTTTCTAATGCACTATAACCAACTCACATATCATCTATAGATGTTAGAATCCATGTAATCACCAATAACACCACAATTACCATATTCCTATGCGCAATTGCAATCCTATTGATTTTAAGCACAACACTTACTCTAGCTCATACGGTAAAACAGTATATTCCTATCTGTTTCACAAAATATGCAAGACTTACTCTAGCCCCATATTCGCATGCTATCATCATTTCATCCATATTCATATGTTCATTTCCAATTCCATATAAATACTAACATGAAGATTATCAGTCATTCATACATACAAACCAACCATGATAGATAACCCAATGATATGCAAAACAAATCTAACACTTAGATGTGTAACCAAACTACATATTAAAATTTGTTAGAATCCCATAATGGAGTTTAGTTCATGGCGGAACCAAATGCCATTATGGGATCAAGACTAAACATGATCAATAATCAAGAAAATAAGAGTAAGAGGTAGAGAACAATCAAACCCAAACGCTGAATAGTAATCAATGATTAACTATGAAAACCCCAAAGAATTCCATTCAATAATAATAAAAATCCACAATGGTTAAGAACTCCAAGAAGAAGAAAAGAATAAAATGTTGCAGCTTCGTTCTCCGTTGGGATTTCCCCCCACTGTGTTAACCCTAATTCTAATATGAAAATACGTAAAATAATGTCAAATACCCTATCTGACACACGTCAGAATCATTTTATACCAATTACACATCATCAAATTGCTTAATTAAAATAAAACAAATTACAAACATCGACGATCGCCTTAGACTCTAGTATATATATCTGTCTCGCGGTAGCGAGACTTATAATGCTCGGTGCCTCCAACGCGTCTTACGCAGCGGTCGCGCACTCACGCCTTGGCGTCACGGTCCTTGCCTCATGGCGCGCTGACTTGCGAGAATGCTCCTTATGTCAGCCACACTTTCATGGCGGCGCGCGAGTCACTTTATTGTATTGCCGCACGGCCTGTGTCCTACAAATCCGGAGTCTGGTTTATGCTTTGCTGCTGCTGCTAGTTGTTTGCTCATGCTTTAACCTCGTGCTTGCTTGATTTCCATGCCTCATTATGCTCCCATGCCGTGCACATCCTCGCCTTTCCACTAGCCTACACACATACGCTCACCTATGCCTCAATTTCCACCAAAATAACGCCGATTCCTGCACTTATTCACTAAAAGGAGTTTTAAGTATATGAAATGCAAAATAACGTGAAATGCGACTAAAACACAATGAAATGTACTCAAGGTGGGCACACTTCGCATGGATTAATATACAATAAGTGAGTAAAAATATCACTTATCAACAACACATTTTAACACTTAAACACAAGTTTTATCATAGCAATCAAGATCAGAATTTCGATTAGGGTTTATACCTTCTATTAGCAAACTCTTGAATCTAAACCTCTGATTTGTTAATGGAAGTCGTGGGGCTTGATTTGGAAACTGGTCCACTACTATATTTTGTGGTTTTAGAGAGAGAGGGTCTTGGATGAGTATAAGTGTATGAATGAGCAAAAATGTGCACTTTTCTCTCTCTTAACCTATTTATATAACTTAGATGCATTGAATCTAACTTGCAAGGTGTCAAAGAGGATAAGATTGAATGAGATTTAGAGTATGTGCTATAATCTAGAGTGGTGACTTGACAAGATTTGGAAGCAACCTATTAAAATAAATCCAAAAAATGTTATTTTAGTA
Organism: Panax ginseng; assembly: GCA_020205605.1. NCBI lineage: Eukaryota > Viridiplantae > Streptophyta > Magnoliopsida > Apiales > Araliaceae > Panax > Panax ginseng. Next base: position 93,801,184 of record CM035136.1, on the reverse strand, counting down.
AACTAACAAAACATTTTAAGGGTATTCTTGTCCATGGTACTTGAATCTAGGTTTTAATCAATAGATCTTAAACCTTAAGGTTTCCCAAATAATTTCTAGGGTTTGAAAATTTAAGTTTAAAGTTTAATAAAATTTTAATTAGAACTTACTAATTAAAATTAGGGGTTTTAATAGAAAATTAGGGTTCCTTAATATTATTAGGGTTCCCAAATTAACAATTCAATTTACTAAAATAATAATTAGTGTTTCTAATTTTAGCAATTAGGGTTCCTAATTACCAAATTAAGATTTTTAAATATTAATTAGGGGTTTTCTAATTAACAAAAATACTATAATATGCAACATAATTCATATAACACAATTACTACACATTCTTGAATCTCTCATTTGAGTTTCAAAGTAGGGTTTAATAAATTAATATTAGGGTTTTCACATTATACACCATAATTGACCAACCATTATCAATACGTACATTCAGTACATATTTATAGTACTGAAATAAAAATAATATTATAATATTATTCTCACTCCTTATTCTAAATCCAGAATTAGGGTTTAGATTCCATATATGATATATCTTTCAAATACGTGCCATAATTAATTAAATTAACATAATTAACTTAACTAATTTGAATAAATTCATATAATAAAATATTTATTATAATAACTCTAATAAGCATTTCATATATTATTTAAATAATATATAAATTTATTTTCATGGAAAATAAATACTAAAATCATTTCTACTGTAATATTAATTACTATAAAAATATTGTTTATAATGATTAATAATTCTTTAAAATTTATTTGTAATTATTCAGAAATAAATACATTTTATTTATCACAAATATACATACACATTATCTGGCACATATTCCCACCTTTAAAATTAAAAAAAAAATTTATATGCAAACTTATTTATTTATTTATATAGAAAATATAGGGTTATTACATTCACCCTCCCTTATAAAGATTCCGTCCCCGGAATCACCGTTTTAAAACTTATACATACAATGATACATCGCATACACAATCATTGATAGTAGATCTCTATCATAATTGATCGACTAATCTTTAACTATTCATCATAAAGCTTATCTACCTGATTATACAGAATTTTGATTTCTAAAAGAACTCAAATTCCTCCTTTAAAATTTCTTTATAAATTAATTTACTATATATAAGGAAATCATATATATAAAAATAAAAGTTATACAAATAATACCTAGAGTTCCATCACCAGCTGCCACGGTATCCTGGACCATCATGTTGAAGACTCTCGCGGTTGATTTTGTTGGTTGGTTGGTTGAAGTCGGTCCTGTGATCGCCAGAGTCCCACTGACTTTTCCCGTGGTTACCTGCCTCTATTCTCCTCTTTGGACAATCCTTCACCTTATGCTCCGTAGACCCACACAGAAAACACCCACTGTTCATCCTTGGGTTGGGGCAGTTGGGAGAGATATGGCCCTCCTGCCCGCACTTGTAACATACGAACTTTCCCTTCAGATACTCACCGGAGTGATTCTTCCCACAGTTCCTTCAGTGAACTACCTGCTTCTTTACACCTTCCTGTTTCACCTGAATATTCCTAAAATTGTTCCCCTTCCTTTTCTCACCCCTATTTCCACTATTAATTTCCACCTTCACAGCTCCTTCGACCTTGCCCTTATTCCTTTTCTCCTTGTTGTAGAGGCTCATGGCCTCATTCCCTTCTTCGGCTATGACAGCCTTTTCCATGAGTGCTGCAAAATGTAGAGATCTGCAACACTGCCACCTTGTTGTAGAGCCAGGGTTTTAATCCCAGCTCAAACCTTCTCGCCTTCCTGATAAGTGGGTTTTACACCTACTTATTGGATATTAATTCACGCGAACTAGGCCCATTTCAAGTATATTTTAGTGTGTTTTTAGTTGCATTTCATGTTATTTTGCATTGCATTTACTTAAAACTCCTTTGGTGTAAAAGTGCAGGATATGGCATGATTTGGTGAAGTAAAGGGCATGAGGCTGCTAGATGCATGGCATGAGGATCAATTGGAGCAGGAGGCTAAGCATGGATGGACAAAAGAATGAACAATGTAACGGTCGGTCTGTGACGGAGCACCGAATTCAAAATTGCGAAGACGCGCAGCACAGCAGAATAAACTTGAGGACGCTACGCTTGCGAAAGCACCCCAACAACGGACATTACTGCATCGCAAGTCTTGCGCCCGTGAGAGATTGCAAAGGAGGGCCGCATGCGCGATGCACGATCTTCTTGGTAATTTTATTTTAATTTCTAATTTTAAGGGTTGTAATCAATTAAAAATAATTTCTGACTGGTGTCAGATGCATCATTCATTACTTTTTACGTATTTTTTATATTGATAACTAGGGTTTACACTCTGAGAGAGATTCCAACGTAGAACGAAGCCTTAACCCCAACTTTTCTAATTCTTCTTGGGATTCTCTATCACTGTGGATAATTATTAGTATTTTACTGGATTTATTTGAGGATTTGAATGTTACTAGTGGATTATAATCAGCAATTGGGTTGATCGTTTCTATCCTTCATCTTTTAATTGTTCGCTTATTAGCCATGTTTAGTTTTGATCCCATAATGGCTTTTGGTTTAGTCATGAACTAAACTCCATTATGGGATTCTAACGGATTTTAATATGTAGTTTGGTTGCATGCTTGAATGCTGGACTATTTTACATATGATATGGGATTTCTATCATGGTTGTTTTGCATGTATGAATGCTTGATCACCATTCGCTTTTAGTATTTGTATGGAATTGACAATGAACATGTAAGTATGGATTGTAATCATGATAGCATACGTATATGGGGCTATTTTGTATGGCTTGTGTATTTCGTGAATCAGATAGACATATATTGTTTCATCGTATGAGTTAGAATACAGGCTTGTGCTTAAATTCAATATGGTTGCAATTTCACATAGGCATATAGTGATTTTGGTTATATTGATGATTACATGGAGTCTATCGCTTGTGGATGCTGTGTAAGTAGGTCATAGTACATTGAAAAATGGCTATGACTCTTTTAGTGCTCTTGGCTACTTTCCTGTGATATGTGAACAAGTCTTGCATGATAGTGGTGATTAGATGAAGTATTAAATGAAGTTAGGATCCCATTACTTTCATATTTGATTTATTACATTTTTATTCTTGTTTTAATCGTTATTTGCGATTAGAGTAATTCACCAATCATATTCATTAGTTTGAGCATATAAATATAGTGATTTAATTGATGCATAGTGATTTAAATTAGACAACTTTCTCTGTGGGATCGATACTTTACTTACTCTATATTACTTGTTGACACATGTATGCTTGCATGAGTTAGAGCTCTTTTATTAGAACTGAAAAAGTGGCAACAAGTTTTTGGCATTGATTCTTAGGAAAAAGCGTTTAAATTATTATTATTATCATTAGTTTTAAGCTATATTGTATGACTTAGACAAATCTAATCCTATCTCATTTCCATTTTTGGTTTTTGTTTTTGTTTCAGGAACTTGTATAAATTTTTATGCGCACACGGTCATCCAACCCCGACTTAACACCGCCTTTCGAGGACAACATAAGCGGAGAGGTTGGAAAGCGAGTGTTCAGTAGAAATTTACAAGCACGATTAGAAGGTACTACATCTAATACTACGGTAGAGGACAAGGAGAAGAGCAAAGGGAGGAGCATAGGGCTCTGAGAAAATATTCAATGCCCAATATTAATGGATTACAGTCTAGCATAGTAAGACCAGCGATAGCAGCCAATACATTTGAGATAAAAATGGACACTATTCAGATGGTACCAAATTTGGTAAAGTTTGGGGGTGCCGCTATAGATGATCCGAATGAACACCTGTTGAGTTTCATCGAAATTTATGATACATTCAGATACAACGGTGTGACAGAGGATGCTATCAGACTTAGGCTATTCCCATTCTCATTGAGGGATAAGGCGAGAAGTTGGCTACATTCTCTACCAGCATGATCTATAACTACATAGGAGGACTTAGCACAAAAGTTCTTAGCCAAGTTCTTCCCAATGGCTAAGACTGCAAAGATGAGGACATCTATCTCTCAGTTTGAGCAACAACAGGGCGAGTCCTTATATGAAGCATGGGAGAGATATAAAGAGATGCTGAGAAAGTGTCCACATCACGGTATGCCAGATTGGATGGTGATCAACACATTTTATAATGGATTGGGATGGCAGTCTAGACCGATTGTAGATGCAGCTGCAGGAGGGGCATTATGGGAAAAAAGCTATGAGGAAGCCTATAACCTTATCGAGACAATGGCATCAAACGATTTTCAGAATCCTACATCTCGAATGCCACAACCCAAGGTTGCAGGTGTGTTGGAAGTAGATGCTATTATTCAGTTGTCGGCACAGATGGCAGCGATGACGAAGAAAATAGATACACTGGCAGAAAGCAAGGCGAAAATAGTTGCCTTCGTATGTGAGATTTGTGCGGGGTCACACTCGACATATCAGTGTGCTATCAACTCAGAGTCGGTACAGTATGTGAGCAATTACAGAAAAGATCAAGGTCAGTTTCAAAACACATACAACCCCATTAGCTGTAATCATCCAAACTTCAGTTGGTCAAATAACCAAGGGAATCAGCAGAATCAGTTTCAGTCACAACCAGCGCAGCCACATTTTACTCCAAGACCACCTTTTCCGCTGGGATTTTCTCAACAACAATAACATCACACTCCAGCTGCACCTCAGCAAGAAAAGAAATCAGAAATGGAGGAGATGATGATGAAATACATGGCGAATACACAGGTTATGATCAAAAGCCAAGCAGTGGCTATTAAGAATTTGGAGACTCAGATGGGGCAAATGGCCAGCATGCTTAACAACAGGCCCCAAGGTTCTTTGTCGAGTAATATAGAGACAAATCCATGAAGAGATGGGAAGGAACAGTGTCAAGTGATCACATTGAGGTCTGGGAAAAACACTGCAGACATCGCAGCCAAGTCAGCACTACATTGTGCAAGGGATGCAGCGTGAAGCAGTGATGAGGATCGCAGAAAAAAAATCTGAAAATTCGAGGTCCAAGCGGAAGAGAAAGATAAAGCGAGGGCAGTTGAGAAACCTATGAGTTCAGTACCACCAGTTCACCCTCGAGTTCCGTATCCGCAAAGATTAAATAAGCAGAGGAAGATAAACAATTCAGCAAGTTTCTGGAATTATTTAAAAAGCTGCAAATCAATATACCTTTCGCTGAGGCATCGGAACAAATGCCAAGCTATGCAAAGTTCATGAAGGGTATACTGTTAAGGAAGAGGAGATTAGACGAATTTGAGACAGTAGCCTTGACAGGAGAATGCAGTGCAGTGCTTCAACAGAAATTACCTCCAAAGCAGAAGGATCCGAGCAGCTTCACAATTCCGTGCACAATCGAGAAAATGAGCTTTAGTAAGTGTTTATGTGATCTTGGGGCAAGCATAAATTTGATGCCCTTGTCAGTATTCAATCAGTTGGGATTTCCGGCTCCAAGAAAGATAAACATTTCGTTGCAGTTAGCTGACAGATCCATCACGTATCCACGGGGACTTGTTGAAGATGTCTTGGTGAAGGTGGATAAATTTATTTTTTCGGCTGACTTCATCATTTTGGATTACGAGGAAGATAAGAATATACCAATCATACTGGGGAGACCATTCTTAGCCACATACATGACTTTAATAGATGTGCAAAAAGGAGAACTCATGATGCGTGTACATGATCAGGAGGTGACCTTTAACGTCTTTAAGGCAATGAAGTTCCCAACCGATGAAGAAGAATGTTTTCGGGTTGATTCGGTGGATCGGGTCTTAAATGATGAGGAACAGAATTTGGTGAACTATGAGCCGCCGAGGTGTATGGCGGTGAAAATTTAGATTTGGAGGTCAAGCCATTCTCGAAAGTAAGAGCTATTAAAGCAAGGGGTGAGGTGGACAGACAGGAAAGCACCTCAACTCTTTCTTCAACTTGAGATTCAGAGACAGTCAAGCTAATTGACTATAACTTAGCGCTTGATGGGAGGCAACCCATTATTTCTATCTCTATTTTCTTTTTATTTATTCAGTTCAGATTGTTTAGATGGTTCATCTTTATTTGATTATTGATAGTTGGTCGGAGTTGCATAATTGAGTGTATAGCAAGATTTGCATTGAGAATGGTTGAAACAGGTTAGAGTTTATTTTGTCAGGATTCATGTTTTAACGGAGTGCATTAATGCCTATGTAGGTATATACAAGTGAAGTCATCACTGATAGGCAGTTTGGAAGTAAACTCAATAGTGCAAGAAGCATGGTCGCATACGGCCGCATGATGAATCTGACCTAAGACCTACTACCATGGCCACACATACCGAATAAAATGCCACTTTCATGGCGCTGCGCACTGAAAATTATTGAAAGTGCGGACGGTAGCGCGACACCGCATCGAGACAAATGTTAAAAGTTTTAAAAAGTGTGGAGACTAGTTGGACTCCCATTTGAAATTATAACAGATGCGCAATCATAGTGTTTTCTCCATAACACGTCTCTTCTTCTCTATCCGTTACACAAATTAAAGCCGTACATCTCTCATCACATACCCACGATTTTCTCCACGTTCAAAGCTCAAACCCACGCTCACATCCACTAATATAAATTAGGGTTTCAAGAGAGGGTTGTGCGACATCAGTGTAGGAAGAATCAAATATTTTGCTAGCACTCATTCTCAGTTAAATCATCTGCACTATCTTTATCAATTGCAAATGGGTCCCAAACGAGCTCGCTCCATTTCATCATCTTCTTCATCTTCCTCGGGAAATCAAGGGGATGATATTGTTGATCACAACAAGTTTCTAAACTTGGAAGCTCAACAGGAGTATTACAGAATTGTGGTGAAGAAGTTTATCAAGGAGCGCGGTTTTAATCCGGAGGGGCAAGATGGTAAGTTATGTGCCATGATTCATGAGAGAGGCTGGGGTGGACTGACTACCACTCCCACACCCATTCCGATGAGCATAGTCCGAGAGTTTTATGCCAATGCCAAGGTCACCATGAGCGTTATATCTATGGTTCGCGATTTTGAGATAGATTACAGACCCCCTGCCATCCGAGAAATTTTAAGACTTACCGATACACCGCCAATGGGGGCTGCTAACTGGGTCACCGGTGCACATTTGGAGATGGACTTGGAGTTGGTTATTGCTGAATTATGCGTGCCTGGCACGAAATGGACCTATAAAGTCAACACGAATTAACCTCGCATATTCCGCAGCCCTGAACCGATATATAAAGGCATGGAATCTGTTTATATGTGCTAAGCTCGTGCCTTCCTCTCATCAGCACGAGATCACAGCGGAGATGGCAATTATACTGTGGGGCATAATCACCGGGAAATACATTGACGTTGACCATCTCATCCATCAGAATATGTTGCGATATCTGCGGGGAGGCACCACTGGGAGCATTCAACACGCATCAGTGGTTGCTATGCTATGTGCTCATCAGGGATGCAACTGGGGCAATGAACAAATGAAATACCCAAGCCAGGACATAACTCATGCCACCATTGCGAAATTTGAGGATTAGGCGGGTGGTGAACCGCATCCGCGCGGATGAGGATTTATTCTCCGACCCACATTTCCAGAGCCATCACAGCAGCCCCCTCAGACAAATGAGGCAGGCCCATCCACACAAGCACTTGTTGCCCATGGTGATCGCCAGCTCCGAAGGTTGGAGCGAAAAGTCGATGCCATGTACGATAATTTCAGAGTGTTTATGACAGGACTCACGAGGGCCTTGGCCGAGGCTTTTGCGCAGCAAGGAACGATCCTAGAGTGGCCTCAGTTCGGGACATCAGTGCCATATCCACCACCAGATTCACCACCCGAGGAGGGTGGTACCACTGATCATTAGGGGAGTTTTTGTTACCCTTTACCTTCATTCAATGGGGCATTGAATATTAAAACTTTGGGGGTATTGGGGTAGTAGTATAGTTACATGTAGTATTGGCATGGTTAGTTTAAATTTTGCATGTTCATGTTTAGTTTATTTGTTTATGTGTTATAATTTTTTTTAGTTTGCATGTCTCACAGTTCTTGCTGTATGGAAATTTTTATCTAGCCGATGATGATAGTGGATTTTGAAAGATTTTTGAGTATGTTGGATAACATGAACCTAGCTATAATGTTTTACACGATGAAATTCATGTTGCTGTTTAAATGCTTTTGGTTTGCACGAATGTGTTCACAATCACTTGTAGGTATAAGAAGTATATGTTGTATTGCTCAATAGAAAATGTAGTGTCAAAAAGAGAAATATGTGAAACATGGATGTCGACTTGCAAAACATTGACATTCAAACTTTGGGAAAACATGGGTATGCTATGTATAAAAAAATATATAAAAAAAATAGCAATAACGTGGCTAGTCTTAGTTCGGGGCCACGCTACTTGAGTAAAAATGCATGAGGGATTGTCTCTACACCTAGCGCCCTAAGGTCTTTCATGGTCTAGGAGTCGTTGGTTGAAAGCTCGCTAAGGGGTAGCAGTGTTGCCTAATGGAGTAAGACATTGCACAGTCATGTGAAAAAGAAAAGAAAAATAGCAATAAACACCGTGGGAAAATGCGAAAATCGCCCTCGTGAGTAAAAATAAAGTAGTTAATCCCATTGTTGAATCTCAGTTTGTTTTGATATGTTGGAATAGTCTTCGTTGCATATGTATACATGAGTCTTGATTAAAATTATAATTTTCTATTTTGAGCAATTTAGCATGTATATTCTTTGCTTAAATCAAGTTTTGGTGAACACAACACACACACACACACAACATATCTAAAGCATGTATGAATTATCTGAGTGTATGATAATATGCCTATGGTTCAGTTTGAATTTGTATTCTTGAATCTGGATAATTCGCTGAGGCATTTTGGACTGAAATTCTATTAGAGTTGGAACAAAGTGAGACAATTTTGCATAGTAATTTAGTTGCATAGTAGTGCTTTTGCATTTTCATTGTTATTTAGCATGCATTTCTTGAGGGCAAGTAATAGTTCAAGTTTGGGGGTATTTGATAAGTGGGTTTTACACCTACTTATTGGATATTAATTCACGCGAACTAGGCCCATCTCAAGTATATTTTAGTGTGTTTTTAGTTGCATTTCATGTTATTTTGCATTGCATTTACTTAAAACTCCTTTGGTGTAAAAGTGCAGGATATGGCATGATTTGGTGATGTAAAGGGCATGAGGCTGTTGGATGCATGGCATGAGGATCAATTGGAGAAGGAGGCTAAGCATGGATGGACAAAATAATGAACAATGAGAATGTCGGTCTGTGCAGCAGAACACCTCGAATTCAAAGTTGTAGAAGCCACGCGGCAGAATAAGCTTGAGGATCGTCGCGCTCGCGTGAGAGCACCCTACCGACATACATTACTGCATTTGCAAGTTCTTGGCGCCCAAGACGAGGATTACAAATCGAAATTTATTTTTTTTAATTTCTAATTTTAAGGGTTGTAATCAATTAAAAATGATTTTTGACTGGTGTCAGATACATCATTCATTACTTTTTACGTATTTTTTATATTGGTAACTAGAGTTTACACTCTGAGAGAGATTCCAAAGTAGAACGAAGCCTTAACTCCAACTTTTCTAATTCTTCTTGGGATTCTCTATCACTGTAGATAATTATTAGTATTTTGCTGGATAATATGAGGATTTGAATGTTACTAGTGGATTATAATCAGCAATTGGGTTGGTCGTTTCTATCCTTCATCTTTCAATTATTCGCTTATTAGCCATGTTTAGTTTTGATCCCATAATGGCTTTTGGTTCAGTCATGAACTAAACTCCATTATGGGATTCTAACGGATTTTAATATGTAGTTTGGTTGCATGCTTGAATGCTGGACTATTTTACATATCATATGGGATTTCTATCATGGTTGTTTTGCATGTATGAATGCTTGATCACCATTCGCTTTTAGTATTTGTATGGAATTGACAATGAACATGCAAGTATGGATTGTAATCATGATATCATACGTATATGGGGTTGTTTTGTATGGCTTGTGTATTTCGTGAATCAGATAGACATATACTGTTTCACCATATGAGTTAGAATAAGGCTTTGTGCTCAAATTCAATATGGTTGCAATTTAAATATGCATAAAGTGATTTTGGTTATATTGATGATTACATGGTGTCTATCGCTTGTGGATGATGTGTAAGTAGGTCATAGTACATTGAAAAATGGCTATGACTCTTTTAGTGCTCTTGGCTACTTTCCTGTGATATGTGAACAAGTCTTGCATGATAGGGGTGATTAGATGAAGTATTAAATGAAGTTAGGATCCCATTACTTTCAGATTTGATTTATTACATTTTTATTCTTGTTTTAATCGTTATTTGCGATTAAAGTAATTCACCAATCATATTCATTAGTTTGAGCATATAAATATAGTGATTTAATTGATGCATAGTGATTTAAATTAGACAACTTTCTATGTGGGATCGATACTTTACTTACTCTGTATTACTTGTTGACACATGTATACTTACATGAGTTAGAGCTCTTTTGTTAGAATTGAAAAAGAGGCAACACTTCCTAGCCTCCGTATCAACTTGATGCGGAGCGAACCTAGCCAACTAATTGAACTTTGCGGCGTACTTTGACACCATAATGTTATCCTGCTTTAACTCCAGAAATTTCACCTCCATCCTAGCCTGCATACTAGCTGAGACATAGTTTTTGAAAAATATAGTCTTAAACCTAGCCCATGTGACTACACCTTCTCCTGCCCTCGCTTGATTTGCTTCCCACCAAAAGTTAGCCTCCCCTTTCATCATATATGTAAGACCTTAACTTTTATGAATAAAGATGCATTTTCTATAAATATCATTTTTGAATATTAAGGTGTGAATTTGTTATAATGTTATTGTTGTGGGTAATATTTATAAATTTTGCAAAGTAAACAAGTTGATATAAAATATTCGTTTGGTCAGGAAATATTCTTTTTGTCTGGGAATATTCGTACGATGACACAATCATTGGTGGACCCCACAACAAAATTATTGTCGGAGTTAGAAAATGACAAAATTATCTTTTTATAAAAATAACGGCGAAAGTTTTACCGTTAACTGTTGAAGTACCCGGTGGTAAAAGTACATGATGTCTGGCGTGGTTTGCATAGTAGCACACGATGTTGTACAAAGATTCTTGGATTATTGATGCTTACGTAAGAAGTCACTACTCAATAATTTTTACAGTAATTACTGTTTAATACTTTATTTTATTGATTCAATAATTGCTACGTTCATATTTTATATTATTGATTCAATAATTGTCATTGCACAGTATTTCAAATTATCAAATCAATAATTCATATTATTTGAATAATATTATTATTTACATTATTGACAATGTCTAAAAAGTTATATCGAGGAAAGGGGTTTGGTCACCTAATTGAGCGCTAATATGGAGAAATCCTTATCGGAAAGCCCCCTCTTTCTTGGGAACGACCTGGTTGTCAATATTGTAATTTTGTAATATTATTTGTGAATAATTAATTGTTGATATATATGATAAGAAAATATTTATTCGAAGTGGATTTAAATTGAGGAATTTTTAGCATGTGACATTTGTTGAAAGTTGGTATTTTATCTTTTCCGATAAAATAATTCATTCAAATATATTATTATAATATTACATTATAGTAGTATGATGTGATTATATAATAGTACATTTTTTATAATTTGAATGGTAGCATTATTATAGTAAATTCATGGTATAAAAGTAAAAGGAGGTGGAAGAGAACAAATTGAATTTGAATTCTATGATCTGACGATGATGTCATCGGACGATGAAGTAAGCGATGATGTCATCAGACGATGAGGTAAGCAATGATGTAATATGATCGATGATGTCAGCGATGATGTCATAAATTATTGCGAAAGGACTATTTTACCCTTACTCTGCCAAGCTTATAAATAGAAGCTCATTTCTTCATTATTTTCACCAATTCATTCAAGCTATAGAGAGAGAAAATATAGAGAGAATAAGAGAGAAAGAAGAAGAGTATTCTGTTACTACACTATTGCAATATCCAATCTCCTACTAAGGTAAGGGGTATTATTTCTTTCGTATTCATGAAGAGTTATTTTCTTTCAATACTCGTAAGGGTTGTTATTCTATTCTTTATTATTCTGTTGGAATAACCTGTCTGTGCGGTCTATCGCATGCCTGGTGAATTCTGTTCTTATTCCATTCTTTATTATTCTTTTGGAATATCTTGTCTGTGGGGATTACGCATGACCTGGTTCCATTCTTTATTATTACATTGGAATATCCATGCATGCAGACTACGAATGACTGGTTCCATTCTTTATTATTACTGTTGGAATAACCTTATGTGCAATGCGATTACGACGCTGGTGAATTCTTCTGTTATTCCATTCTTTATTATTCTGTTGGAATAACATGTCTATGTTGATTACTGTATGCATGGTGAATGATCCTTCGTATTCATTCCTTATTAAATCGTGGAAATGATCTGTCTATGTAGATTACTGCATGGCGGGGAAAAAAATCCATTTACGGCTTCATATATTCTAGTATACTCAGTTGGTTAAATTTTTGGCTTTTATACTCCATGAAATTAGTGGAATATCCTTGATATTTGAGCTTCATCTAGTATCTTTTCATGGAAATATTCTTCTAAGCATTCTTAAATTTTACTCCACAAATCAGTATCATGTTGACAATTTGGACATTATTAATTTCTGGATAAATTAAATTATAAATCTTTAAAAATTTATCCTTGAACTTGTTTTATTGAATTCTTATATCATTGTCATCATCCTCGTGTTTATATTATGTTGAAAGTCATCTGTGGCCTGTAGTGCATAAATGGACTTGGTATGATTATGACCAGGGATTATTCGGTATAATCATGACCGTAAACAAATGTTGTGGTAAAAGTCCTCATTGGCCCGTAGTGCATTGATGGACAGTTGTTGGTATGATCATGACCATTGATGAAAACACGAATATCCTTGGCGTAGTGGTGCATGGATAATTTGTGGTCATGATACTTAATGAATATCCTTGGCCGTAGTCTGGGATGATGTGGATTATTTATTAAGTGAGTCTCAAATGATAAAAGTGATGAAAAACCTTTTAAATCATAGAAGATAGTAGATTTTATTCTTTACTTGACTCTTCTAATGGATTGCTTGTTCCGCTGCAGTTAAACTTGATGTTTGTTATGTTTTATTAGTTTAACACTGTTGAAGGCTAACGATAAATTATTCTGCATTATCTTAGTCATAATATTTCTTACTGGGCTAGTTGAGCTCAACCTTTTACTTCCATTGTTCTCTTCAGGAAATGAGAACGTAGCCGGGACTAGTCGGGGAACGGAGTGACGGTCCAGATGATAGCATTAGTAGTCCTCACTATTCTATGAAATAGTGTGATAATAAATGTATTGAGGACTTCATTTGAGTTGAATACTGTCTAGAAGACAATATTCGTATTAAAACTCTCAGTTATGTCTTGTCGTATTCTACACGACAGTTGTATTATTAAGTTGTATTTGAATTTTGTACCATGTATTTGGCGACTCAAGATGGGTGATGTATACCTATTTTGGGGGCGTCACAGTTGGTATCAAAGCTTAGGGATATGATCCCTGGCTGAGATGTGAGACAAGAACTAGGAGGGGAGAGACGGGGAATTCATTCGCTAGTATGATCTACCTAAGTTTATTTGGTATTTAATTGGTCGGTCAGAGCATAGGGATAATATGTTGCATGTCAATTAACCATTGTTTTGTGGCAGTATTTGAAAATGACATCCGAGAATGTTGAGAATAGCAATGGAGCACAGGAGACCGTTGAGTCTCCACATATCAATAATCAGGATAATGTGCATCAGGAAGGTGACAATCCTCATGCAAACAACAACACTGACCAAATGATGAATGATGGAATGTTCAGAGGCTTTATGCAATTCATGCAACATCAGGCGAGAGCGGCTCCTGTCCAAAATGTAGGTGGAAACACTGAAAACTCTCGGACGGTCACCGCTAAATAGTTCAAGGAGCTGGGACCACCGGAGTTTATTGGAGAGCCAAAACAACATAAGGCGGAAGCGTGGATAAAGCAGATCACCAAGATATTTGATGTCTTGGGATACTCCGAGGAGTAAAAGGTTCCCTTTGCCACCTTTATGTTGCTAGGAGAGGCAGATTACTGGTGGGAATCGATAAAGCGTACTCAACCTGCCGCACTGAAGATTTCTTGGGAGAAGTTCCAAGAACTATTCAACAACATGTACTTTCCCGAAAGTATTCATCACATGAAAGAGGTAGAGTTCATCAAGTTGGAGCAGAATAATATGACCGTGTCGTAGTACGAAGCTAAGTTTGTCGAGTTGTCCTGGTTTGCGTCTCACTTGGTTGATAATGAGGGAAGAATGACGCGGATGTTTCTAAGAGGTTTGAAACCCGAGATACTTCAATATCTAATTTCTCATAAACTGTGTTTGTATTCAGATGTTGTAAATAGGGCTCAGTTATTGGAGCGCGAAAACGAGTCAACTCAACCAAGAGAAAGCGGTAAGCAAAAATGATAATACCGAAGGAAGCGATCGAGCGGTGACAACAAATGTGGAGGGAATATACATGCCAGAAATGGTAACCACTTCGATGGTAATCATGGCCAAGGCAATAAGAATGGACATTTCAAGAAGAGGAGATTCAACAATGATGGAAAGACGCGTCATCAAAGACCCGTGGTAGTTAGGAAGGAGAACGACCACCTATCATATGCTTCAAATGCGGAGGGAAGGGACATATCAGTCCCAATTGCGCGATGCCATCCAAAGCGTGTTATAATTGTGGAAGAGAAGGTCACCTAGCCCAATTTTGTCGTGCACCGAAGACAAGTCCAGTTGGAACGGTGACACAAAATACCGTTCCAGACAAGTCAAGACCAGTAGTTTAAGGGAGAGCTTTTGTTGTGACCTCCCAGAAAGCAAGGAACCCGAACGAGGTCATCACGGGTAAGCTTATCATAAACTCTAGCGAAGTCTATACCTTCTTTTATACCGGTTCTACCCATTCTTTTATTTCTCCTACTTGCGCTCAACGATTAAATTTGACTCCGGAGAAATTATACTTTGACTTATCTGTGAAAACTCTGTTGGGAGAAACCTTCATTACATCCACTGTTTATAAGTCTTGTTTGGTTCAAATCGGTACCTTAACATTACCTATCGATCTTAGTTCTTTGAAAATACTTGCATTTGATGTGATTCTAGGGCTTAATTGGTTAACTACTCATCACGCAAAAATTGATTGTTTTCGTAAGGTTGTTAGCTTTCATATTCCTAACCAACCTATTATGCGAATTCAAGAAACCAAACCATTAAAATCAATCACTGTCATCTCAAGCCATAAAGCTATTCGTTTATTGAAAAATAGATGTCAAGCTTTCTTAGCTCATGTCACGGATCTAAACAAAATACGCCGATTTTGAATGATATTTCTATTGTTAATAAATTTCTGACGTATTCCACGAAGAACTTCTTGGCCTACCCCGGCGTGAAATTGAATTTTATATCGACCTTGAACACGGTACAAAACCCATTTCCAAAGCCCCATATCGAATGGCTCCTGTTGAACTTCCGGAGTTAAAGATCCAACTGCAGGAATTGTTAGACATTGTCTTTATTCGTCCTAGTACTTCTCCTTGGGGTGCTCCTGTTTTATTCGTGAAGAAGAAAGATGGGAGAATGTGACTTTGTATTGATTATCGGGAGTTGAACCATGTCACTATCAAAAATAGATATCCATTGCCACCTTTATGTTGCGAGGAGAGGCATATTACTGGTTGGAATCGGTAAAGCGTACTCAACCTGCCGCACTGAAGATGTCTTGGGAGAAGTTCCAAGAACTATTCAACGATAAGTACTTTCCCGAAAGTATTCGTCACATAAAAGAGGTAGAGTTCATCAAGTTGGAGCAGAACAATATGACCGTGTCGCAGTACAAAGCTATGTTTGCCGAGTTGTCCCGGTTTGCGTCTCACTTGGTTGATAATGAGGAAAGAATGACGCGGATGTTTCTAAGAGGTTTGAAACCTGAGATACGTTAATATCTAATTTCTCATAAATTGTGTCTGTATTCAGATGTTGTAAATAGGGCTCAGTTGTTGGAGCGCGATAACGAGTCAACCCAACCAAGAGAAAGCAACCGACAAAATTATAATACCAGTGGTAACAGTCTTCGCAACGTTGACAACAAATATGGAGGGAATCAACATGCCAGAAATGGTAACCACTTCGGTGGTAATCATGGACAAGACAATAAAAGTGGACATTTCAAGAAGAGGAGATTCAACAATGATGGAAAGACGTCATCACCAGCACTCGTTGTTAAGGAAGGAGAACGACCACCTATCATATGCTTCAAATGCGGAGGGGAGGGACATATCAGTCCCAATTGCGCGATGCCATCCAAAGCGTGTTATAATTGTGGAAGAGAAGGTCACCTAGCCCAATTTTGTCATGCACCGAAGATAAGTCCAGTTGGAACGGTGACACAAAATGCCGTCCCAGACATGTCAAAAGCAGTAGTTCAAGGGAGAGCGTTTGTTGTGACCTCCCAGAAAGCAAGGAACCCGAACGAGGTCATCACGGGTAAGCTTATCATAAACTCTAGCGAAGTCTATACCTTATTTGATACCGATTCACCCATTCTTTTATTTCTCCTACTTGCCCTCAACGTTTAAATTTGACTCTAGAGAAATTAGACTTTGACTTATCTGTGGAAACTCCGTTGGAAGAAACTTTCATTACATCCATTGTTTATAAGTCTTGTTTGGTTTAAATCGGTACCCTCACCTTACCTGTCGATCTTATTTCATTGAAAATACTTGCATTTGACGTGATTCTAGGGATTGATTGGTTAACTACTCATCATGCAAAAATTGATTGTTTTCGTAAGGTTGTTAGCTTTCATATTCCTAACCAACCTATTATGCGAATTCAAGCAACCAAACCATTAAAAACAATCATTGTCATCTCAAGCCATAAAGCTATTCGTTTATTGAAAAATGGATGTCAAGCTTTCTTAGCTCATGTCACAGATTTAAAACAAAAATACGTCAGATTTGAATGATATTTCTATTTTTAATGAATTTCCTGACGTATTCCCTGAAGAACTTCCTGGCCTACCCCTAGAGCGTGAAATTGAATTTTGTATCGACCTTGAACCCGGTACAAATGTAAGACCCCAACTTTTATGAATAAAGATGAATTTTCTATAAATATCATTTTTAAATATTAAGGTGTGAATTTGAAATAATGTTAAAGTTGTGGGTAATATTTATAAATTTTGCAAAATACACAAGTTGTTATATTATATTCGATTGGTCGGGGAATATTCGTTTTAACAGGGAATATTCGTACGACGACACAATCATTGATGGACCCCACAACGGAATTATTGTCGGATTGAGAAAATGATAAAAATATCTTTTATTGAAAATAACGGCAGAAGTTTTACCGTTAACTATTGAAACACCCGGTGTTAAAAGGATAGTAATACGCGTGGTTGCATAGTAGCACACGGTATTAATTATTGATGCTTACGTGAGAAGTCACTCAATTTTGTTCAATTATTGCTACATTAATTGTTGCATGGTATCTCACGTTATGTGATTCAATTATTGTCGATATTTTATATATTATTAAATCAATAATTGAGATGACAGAGTTTATAATATTATTATTTGCAATATTAACGATGTCTAGAAGTTCTGCCAAGGAGAGGTTTGGTCACCTAATTGCGCGCCAATAAGGAGAAATCCTTATTGGAAAGCCCCCTCTTTCCTTGGAACGACCTGGTCGATTAATATTGTGAATTATAATAATGATGATAAATGTTGTTAAAAATATTGAGGTAATTTTTATGAAATTTTGCTTATTTTATGGACCCCCCCATTTACCCATTTTTCAAAATATTTGATAAAAAGTTATCTCAGATATATATATATATATATATATATATATAAATATATATAAAGGTTCAGGGTTTATATTATATATATATTTATATTAGGTTACGGTGGGGGGCGATATGGTTTATATATATCTTTTATATATATATATGTGACATGTGGGTGGGTGATGAATGATTTTGGCAGGTTATGGGAGGATTTTTCAAAGCTTGGACATTATTGCCAAACTTTTTCAAACATGCAGTAACTTGTAAAGTAGGGTGCATTTTAATTGTTCGAGGTTGTATATTGGCATATGTTCATTTTTTTTCTCATTTGCTAACTCCTTGAAAATGAATGCTGATACTTAGCAACCATGAAGCTGTGATATTTTGTCCGTGATTTTAAAAAAATAACTGTTGCATCCGTTTCTTAACAGTGCCCCTTCCATTCTCCTATAAATAAGATGCTTAGTTAGAATTGAAAATCACACAAGAAATTTTAGAGAATTCTCTTCTATAATCTTGAACGTATTTCTTTAGAGTTTTAAGAAGCTTTGAGCGTAGGTGCAAGTTTTCTTCAAGAATATTCTCGCCCTATGAATCAGAATACTCTTTTTTTACGGTAAGAGATATTATTTGTTGTACCCGTAAGGGGTATTATTTCTTTTGTATTCATGAAGAGAACTTCTGTTATTCCATTCATTATTATTCTGTTGAAATAACCTGTATACGCGGACTACCCTATACTTGATGAAATTATTCTATTATTCCATTCTTTATCATTATGTTGGAACATCCTGTCTGTGCTTTATGCATGGCCTGGTTCCATTATTTATCATTCTGTTGGAACATCCCACTGCGTGCTTTTACGCATGACTTCGGTTCTCATTAATTATTATTACATTTGGAATATCACATGCGTGCGCTTACGCATGACTGAATTCCGTTATTTATTATTCTGTTGGAATAACCTGTCTGTGAGGTCTATCGCATGCCTGGTGATTTCTTTTGTTATTCCATTCTTTATTATACTCAGTTGGTTAAAGTTTTGACTTCTATACTCCATGAAATTAGTGGAATATCCTTGATATTTGCGCTTCATCCAATATCTTTTCATGGAAATATTCTTCTGAGCATTCTTGAATTTTACTCTACAAAGAAGTATCATGTTGACAATTTGGACGTTATTAGTTCTTGAATAAATTAATTCTTGAACTTGCTTTATTGAATTCTTATATCATTATCATCATCCTCATGTTTATATTATGTTGAAAGTCATCTGTGGCCTGTAGTGCATAGATAGACTTGGTATTATTATGACCAGGAATTATTCGGTGTAATCATGACCGTAATGTTACAAATGATGTGGAAAAAGTCCTTATTGGCCCGTAGTGCATTGATGGACAGTTGTTGGCATGATCATGACCATTGATGAATACACGAATATCCTTGGTCCGTAGTGCATGGATAATTTGTGGTTGTGATACTAATGAATATCCTTGGTAGTAGTAGTGGGGGAAGATGTGGATTATTTATTAAGTCGAGTCTCGTGAATAAAGTGATGAAAAACCTTTTAAATCATAAAAGATAGTAGATTTTATTCTCTACTTGACTCTTTTAATGGATTGCTTATTCCGCTGCAGTTAAACTTGATGTTTGTTATATTTTATCAGTTTAACACTGTTGAAGGCTAACGATAATTTATTCTGCATTATCTTAGTCATAATATTTCTTACTGGGCTAGTTGAGCTCACCCTTTTTGCTTTCATTGATCTCTTCAGGAAAGGAGAACGTAGCGGGGACTAGTCGGGGAACGGAGTGACGGTTCAGATGATATCATTAGTAGTCCTCAATATTCTATGAAATAGTGTGAAAATAAATGTATTGAGGACTTATTTTGAGTTTGAATACTGTTTATAAGATAATGTTGTATTAAAACTCACAGCTTATGTTTTGTCGTATTTTACACGACAGTTGTATAATTAAGTTTTATTTGTATTTTGTACCATGTATTTAATGACTCAGAATAGGTGATGTATACCTATTTTGGGGGCATCATAGTTGGTATCAAAGCTTAGGGATATGATCCCTGGCTGAGATGTGAGACAAGAACTAGGAGGGGAGAGACGGGAAATTCCTTCGCTAGTATGACCTACCTAAGTTTATTTGGTATTAATTGGTCGGTCAGAGCATAGGGATAATATGTTGCATGTCAATTAACCATTGTTTTGTGGCAGTATTTGAAAATGACATCCGAGAATGTTGAGAATAGCAATGGAGCACAGGAGACCGTTGAGTCTCCACATATCAATAATCAGGATAATGTGCATCAAGAAGGTGACAATCCTCATGCAAACAACAACACTGACCAAATGATGAATGATGGAATGTTCAGAGGCTTTATGCAATTCATGCAACATCAGGCGAGAGCGGCTCCTGTCCAAAATGTAGGTGGAAACACTGAAAACTCTCGGACAGTCACCGCTAAACAGTTCAAGGAGCTGGGACCACTGGAGTTTTTTGGAGAGCCAAAACAACTTAAGGCGGAAGCGTGGATAAAGCAGATCACCAAGATATTTGATGTCTTGGGATGCTCCGAGGAGCAAAAGGTTCCCTTTGCCACCTTTATGTTACTAGGAGAGGCAGATTACTGGTGTGAATCGATAAAGCGTACTCAACCTGCCGTACTGAAGATTTCTTGGGAGAAGTTCCAAGAACTATTCAACAACATGTACTTTCTCGAAAGTATTCGTCACATGAAAGAGGTAGAGTTCATCAAGTTGGAGCAGAATAATATGACCGTGTCGTAGTACGAAGCTAAGTTTGTCGAGTTGTCCTGGTTTGCGTCTCACTTGGTTGATAATGAGGGAAGAATGACGCGGATGTTTCTAAGAGGTTTGAAACCCGAGATACTTCAATATCTAATTTCTCATAAACTGTGTTTGTATTCAGATGTTGTAAATAGGGCTCAGTTATTGGAGCGCGATAACGAGTCAACTCAACCAAGAGAAAGCAGCCGGCAAAATGATAATACCAGTGGAAGCAGTCATCGAAGCGGTGACAACAAATGTGGAGGGAATATACATGCCAGAAATGGTAACCACTTCGATGGTAATCATGGCCAAGACAATAAGAATGGACATTTCAAGAAGAGGAGATTCGACAATGATGGAAAGACGTCATCATCAGCACCCGTGGTTAAGGAAGGAGAACGACCACCTATCATATGCTTCAAATGCGGAGGGGAGGGACATATCAGTCCCAATTGCGCGATGCCATCCAAAGCGTGTTATAATTGTGGAAGAGAAGGTCACCTAGCCCAATTTTGTCGTGCACCGAAGACAAGTCCAGTTGGAACGGTGACACAAAATACCGTTCCAGACAAGTCAAGACCAGTAGTTTAAGGGAGAGCTTTTGTTGTGACCTCCCAGAAAGCAAGGAACCCGAACGAGGTCATCACGGGTAAGCTTATCATAAACTCTAGCGAAGTCTATACCTTATTTGATACCGGTTCTACCCATTCTTTTATTTCTCCTACTTGCGCTCAACGATTAAATTTGACTCCGGAGAAATTATACTTTGACTTATCTGTGAAAACTCATTGGGAGAAACCTTCATTACATCCACTTGCTTATAAGTCTTGTTTGGTTCAAATCGGTTTTTAACATTACCTATCGATCTTAGTTCTTTGAAAATACTTGCATTTGATGTGATTCTAGGGATTAATTGGTTAACTACTCATCACGCAAAAATTGATTGTTTTCGTAAGGTTGTTAGCTTTCATATTCCTAACCAACCTATTATGCGAATTCAAGAAACCAAACCATTAAAATCAATCACTGTCATCTCAAGCCATAAAGCTATTCGTTTATTGAAAAATAGATGTCAAGCTTTCTTAGCTCATGTCACGGATCTAAACAAAAATACGTCAGTTTTGAATGATATTTCTATTGTTAATAAATTTCCTGACGTATTCCCTGAAGAACTTCTTGGCCTACCCCAGAGCGTGAAATTGAATTTTATATCGACCTTGAACACGGTACAAAACCCATTTCCAAAGCCCCATATCGAATGGCTCCTGTTGAACTTCCGGAGTTAAAGATCCAACTGCAGGAATTGTTAGACATTGTCTTTATTCATCCTAGTACTTCTCCTTGGGGTGCTCCTGTTCTATTCGTGAAGAAGAAAGATGGGAGAATGTGACTTTGTATTGATTATCGGGAGTTGAACCATGTCACTATCAAAAATAGATATCCATTGCCTCGCATTGATAACCTGTTTGACCAGTTACAAGGCGCCAAATTCTTTTCAAAGATTGATCATCGTTTCGGATATCACCAATTGAAGATTAGAACCGATGACATTCCAAAGACGGCTTTCAGAACTCAGTACGGACATTATGAATTCCTAGTCATGTCTTTTGGATTGACTAATGCTCCTGTTGCATTCATGGATATGATGAACCGAGTATTCAAGGAATATTTGGATCACTTTGTGGTCGTCTTTATTAATGACATCCTCATATATTCCAAAAGCCATGAAGATCATGAGCAACACTTGAGGCTGATACTCCAAAAGCTTTGTGAAAATAAGCTTTATGCCAAGTTGAATAAATGCGAGTTCTGGCTTGAGGAAGTAGCATTCCTTGGGCACGTAGTATCAAGTCATGAAATATCTGTTGATTCAGCAAAGATTGAAGCTATTCAAAGCTGGGAGCAACCTAAATCAATGACCGAAGTACGTAGCTTTCTCGGATTAGCTGGTTATTATCGGAGATTCGTGGAAGGGTTTTGTAATAACCAAGAATTTCTGTGGTACATTATAAATAAATATATTAAATAATCTATAATATATTATGGATGATTAAGTGATTATGTGGATAATATGATATAATATTTAAAGGAAGTCTCACTAATAAGTTAAATAAATTAGTGAACTAACCTAAGTATTTTAATAATCTAGAAAATAGATTTAAGGTGTTAAACCCTAATTAAATACTCAATAAACTTGAATAAGACAAGTCTAATTGGGTTATGTGAGTGAATTAATATTATGAATGAATAATAATATGGGAAGATTAATAATAATGAGCATAAGCTCAAGAGTTAATAATGAAAGAAAAATAAGTAATTAAACAAGCCCAATTATATTTTTAGTGTGGGACTTGTAGATAAAATTAATTCAAGGGCAATTAGTTTATTAAATTAGCCCAAGATGTCATGTATAGGATAAATATAATAATGGTCCAATTGAATAAATGGGAAAGCCCAAGTTCAATTTTGTAAGTAAGTAAGATAATAAAAGTGCAAGCCCATTAAACATTTAATTCCAAGCCCAAAGATGAAATTGGTGTCCTAACTTTAAGCCCAATTAAGGAGGGGCATATTGGACATTTGGGATGCTAAATAGAAATTAAAAAGAAATCAATTTTTATGGATAATAAGGCCACATGGCCAGCCATGATAAGGAGAGTAAGGGGGGATGAATATAATCATTTCATGCTCCCAATTTTCCAAAGATATGTACAAGATGGGCTAGGTGTCAATTGAATTATAGAGCCACAATATTTGGCTAGTCTTGTAGGTAGTATAGTTATAATTAAGAGAGAGATAGAGAGAGAGATAGAGAGGAGATATGCTAGGAGATAATGAATAGATATACCAACTATATCTATAGATTATTTTTCCAACACTTAAACTATATTCTCTTTCATCTCATTACTAGTTAGCTAAACAAAAAAGGAAATAGAAAAAGAGAGAGAGAGAGAGAGAATTCAGTGGAAGGAGAAGGAGAGGAGTGTGGAGCTTATGCATCCCAAATTCATTTCATACTTTTGTAAAGCAAGGAGAGTAGTAAGCAAATCAAGGTGAAAACTTAATCTAGCTTAAACCTTTTTATTTTGCTTAAATTTTGGTTATTGAAAGTTTATGATCTTGAGGTCTAAAACCCTCTATCTACATGTTTTATAGGGTTTCATGTATGGTTCTAATATATTTGAGTGTTAGAAAGTGAATGAAAAGGATATAAGAGAAACTAGTTTTGTTTTGTTAGAAAACTCTAGTTTTTTTCACTTCCTTTGATCGACTACCATTTTTGATCTACACCTTCTTTTTGTGATCCGTAAAAGAGAGGTGCTAGATATATAAGTTAACTACTAAATCCAAGTAGTAGCACTCAAAAATGTTGAGTACACAAGTCGTAGTGACTATTTTAGCAAAAACAGTTTCGTCTTTTAAAAGAAAAACAAATAGTTTTTGGATAGTCAATGCTAGGGGCATTTTTGTCATTTTTATGTCATTTAAAATTCTGGAAAAATTTAGGATGATAATATGATGAGTTATCTTTTAAACCCAAGTGGAATCACCTAAAAAGGAGTTGTCGATTTCCGTATGGACTGATTTTAGCAAAGTAAGTAAAAGTCAAAAGTCCCAAAAACAAGCTGCGAAAGAAATTGCAAGGGCAGTTTCGGCCACTTAAATTTTGACAAAATTCCGGACTTTTGGGAAATGAAAATATATGATATAAAGTAGCTCCTGTCCAAAGCTGAGCTCATTCCGACTTAAAATGACCAAGTTATGACCATTTCAATATTTAGGTTTTTCGGACGAAAATTGCTATAATCGGAGTTCTATAACTCCGATGACCACAAAATTTAAACTGGAGGGTCACGTTAACATGTATAAGATTATGCCAAGAGATGGGAATTTCTGGATTCGAGCATGATGGGGCTAATTTCTTAAGCAACACACTGAAAATGATTTTTTAAAAAAATACTAAAAGAAATTGAAAAATTACGGAAAAATACTTTTTAGGTATGAAATACATGTATATCAGTATGGCCAAAAGATAGAAAAATAATAAGTTGATTTGGTATTTCCGGTAAAGAAGATATGGAATCCAGCTTGCTGGATTGAAAAATAGTTGAATCCAGGCTTGCTGGATTGAAGGATTTAGAATCCAGGCTTGCTTGATTGAAGGATTTGTAATCCAGGCTTGCTGGATTGGAAGTTTGTTGAATCCAGTTTGCTGGATTAGCCAATCCAGGTGGCTGGATTGCATGAATGTTTGAATAATCTAGACTATGATGTTAGTATTCAGCTTACTAGGTTATAAGGAGGAGCTAATAAAAGGAAAAGATTAAGTGTTAAATCATAAGGAATATGATAAAGTAATTAAAATATTATCAAAGAATGATAATAATAAAGATGTTTTTTCAGATATTTGATTATGTGGTTAAGTGTTAACTAAATTGCTGATAGAGTAATTGTATTATGATATAAAGTATGATATGCTGATTGTAAGATCAATCTTAATAATGATAGGTCTTTACAATAAAGAGATTAAATTAAATTGCGTAGCAGTAGATCGCAGTCAAGGCAAGTTCTCTAACTCAAATTTGAGTTATTATTTTCAAAGCATGTTAGTGAATAATTATTGTTTATTATTCACATCTATATTGGTTATTGATACTCGCACTTGGTGCAATTAAAATTCGGTTCTATTATTATTGAACTGTGAATTAGTTAAAGTTCTTTTATTCATGAACTGTTTAAGATATGGATATATGCTCATTGTATCGGCTAGATCAAATATGTTTAAATTTGTTAAATCAAATATGTTTTTAAAAGTTGTTCTTCACCAATTGACTTGGTAAGGAATCAAGACTGAGAAAAAGAACAATTTGATTAAAGCATTATTGAAAACCAATTATTGCTCGTACAGTAAGTGTTTATGCATAATACACCGGGTATGAAATGTTGATCCCCTTGATTACCAAAACTTATTAAAAGTACCAGTTTAAATACTGACAACCTTAGTATATGTTCCTAGTCATTATGACCACTCAGAATCTGTTATTCAATTATTCGAATATTCAGTTATCAAGACTTAATTCATGTTCTTTCACAATTGATTCCTATTGTTGAACATTGAACGATAAATTACTTGCTAATCATGATATATCTTCCTTATATTTAAACTTGCTAAGCAAATTTGTTGCTTACCCTTGCTATATCATGACATTTATTTCAACTATGCCAGAGACGTCCAAGAAGGACAAAGGAAAAGGAAAAGTGCAGGAATAGATAATAATAATAATGTTTATGTATTATATTATATTATGTACATTGGAAATGTAAACCTTTTGTGTTATTAAGGGTAACTTAATTAAGGTATGTATAAGTTAAGGTTAATAGACCTTGGGGTAATGTTGGAAGACTTTATTATAATGAAAAATGTATGTTTATTATTCTGCAATAGTTTATAGAATGCTTTTGATGATGATGGATCGTGAGCACCAAACCCGAGGTTTGAGAACCTTAATTTGGGGGCGTAACTGGTTTTCTCGAATCACTACTCTATTAACTCAGCTGAATCGGAAAGATATAAAATTTGGTTGGAGCGTGGAATGTGAGAAGAGTTTTCAAGAACTCAAGAGGAGACTCGTTTCAGCACCTGTTCTGACAATACCATCTGGCTCGGAGGGATTTGTCATCTATAGTGATGCATCGGGTAAAGGGTTGGGATGTGTTCTCATGAAACATGGGAAAGTCATAGCCTATGTCTCAAGAAAACTCAAAGAATATGAGAGGAATTATCCTACTCATGATCTAGAGTTGGCAGCTGTTGTCTTTGCACTTAAAATTTGGAGGCATTACTTGTATGGGGAGAAAGTGGAGATCTTTACGGATCATAAAAGCCTCAAATATTTCTTCACTCAAAAGGAACTCAACATGCGACAACGATGTTGGCTTGAATTGTTGAAAGATTATGATCATACCATCAAATACCATCCTGGAAAAGAGAACGTGGTAGCTGACACATTGAGTAGAAGATCATATGCTGGTACGAGTGCGATATTGTCAACGCAAAAGCCCATTTTGTATAACTTGCAAAGGATGAAGATAGAGATAAAGACTTCAGGGACCCACGTGATGATGACGAATATACGAGTTGAACCAACTTTAATCGATAAAGTTAAAGCTGCTCAAGCTACAGACCTGGAGCTGATACGTATGAGGAAGAAAGTACAAGAAGGTTCTATTCCGGAAGTAAGAATCGATGAAGAAGGAATACTTCGAGTCAACTCCAGACTTTGTGTTCCTAACGATTCTGAATTGAAGTATAAAATTATGATGGAGGCGCACAACACACCGTTTTCAATCCTTCTTGGGAGTACCAAAATGTATCGTGATCTTCGACATACATTTTGGTGAAGTAATATGAAGAGAGAGATATCGCTGTTTATCTCAAGGTGTCTAACTTGTCAACGAGTCAAGGCGGAGCATCAAGTACCAAAAGGTCCATTGCAACCACTTGAAATCCCAGAATGGAAGTGGGAGCACATTACCATGGATTTCAAGTTCGGTCTTCCCAAGGTTTCTCAAGGCATAGATGCAATTTGGGTCATTGTTGATAGATTGACCAAGTCTGCTCATTTATTACCAATACGAGAAACTTATACACTTGAACGTCTTGCTCGTATATACATAAACGAGATTGTAAGACTGCATGGTATGCCAGTATCCATAGTTTCTGATCGAGACCCAAGATTCACTTCACGATTTTGGGTTAGTTTGCAAAAAGCTATGGGCACGGACTTACAATTTAGTTCGGCATATCATCCTCAGACGGACGGACGGACAATCAGAGAGGACTATTCAAACTCTTGAAGATTTATTAAGACTCTGTGTCCTTGACTTTAAGGGAAGTTGGGACAAGTTCATACCATTGGTGGAGTTTTCCTACAATAACAGCTATCAAGCAAGTATTGGCATGGCTCCATTTGAAGTGTTGTATGGAAGAAAGTGTCGTTCTCCAGTATACTAGGATGAGGTGGGTGAAACAACATTGTTGGGACCGGAGTTGGTACGTATGACTATAGAAAAGATTCAAATGATTCAACAACGTATAAAAACCTCACAAGATCGACAAAAGAGATATGCTGATCTTCATCAAAAGGACGTGGAATTCGATATAGGAGATCATGTATTGTTACGTGTTGCTCCATGGAAAGGAGTTACGAGATTTGGAAAGAGAGGAAAGATGAATCCTCGATTCATTGGCCCATTTATAATCCTCGATCGAGTAGGAACTGTGGCCTATAGACTCGCTTTACCGCCAAGTATATCTCGTATTCATAATGTTTTTTACATATCCATGTTACGTAAATATGTAGAAGACCCGAACCACATTATTGAGTTAGAACCAGGACGAAATAGCGGAAGATTTAACGTGATGAAGAGGTTCTGTTCAAATCTTGGATAAGAAGGAACATATTCTACGCTCCAAGGTTATACCTCAAGTCAAAGTTTTGTGGAGAAACCACGATGTTGAGGAAATGACCGGGAGTTAGAATCAAATGAAATCAAGGTATTCTTACCTCTTCGACATACTAGGTAATGCACTTAATTTCGAGGGTGAAATTTCTTAAGAAGGGGAGGTTGTAAGACCCCAACTTTTATGAATAAAGATGAATTTTCTATAAATATCATTTTTAAATATTAAGGTGTGAATTTGAAATAATGTTATAGTTGTGGGTAATACTTATAAATTTTGCAAAGTACGCAAGTTGTTATATTATATTCGATTGGTCGGGGAATATTCGTTTTAACAGAAATATTATCTGCAACGACCACAATCGATCGTGGACCCCACAACCGAATTATTGTCGGATTGAGAAAACGATAAAAATATCTTTTATTGAAAATAACGGCGGAAGTTTTACCGTTAACTGTTGAAACACCCGGTGTTAAAAGTATAGTAATACGCGTGATTGTATAGTACCACACGGTATTGATTATTGATGCTTACGTGAGAAGTCACTCAATTTTGTTCAATTATTGCTACAGTAATTGTTGCATAGTATCCCACGTTATGTGAATCAATTATTGTCGATATTTTATATATTATTAAATCAATAATTGAGATGACAGAGTTATTAATATTATTATTTTCAATATTAACGATGTCTAGAAGTTCTGTCAAGGAGAGGTTTGGTCACCTAATTGCGCGCTAATAGGGAGAAATCCTTATTGAAAAGCCCCCTATTTCCTGGGAACGACCTGGTCAATTAATATTGTGAATTGTATTAATGATGATAAATGTTGTTAAAAATATTGAGGTAATTTTTATGAAATTTTGTTTATTTTATGGACCCCCCATTTACCCATTTTTCAAAATATTTGGTAAAAAGTTATCTCAGATATATATATATATATATATAAAGGTGTAGGGTTTATATTATATATATATATATATATATATTATATTAGGTTACGGGTGGGGGATGTGCTTTATATATATCTTTTATATATATATGTGACATGTGGGTGGGTGATGAATGATTTTGGCAAGTTATGCGAGGATTTTTCAAAGCTTGGATATTATTGCCAAACTTTTTCAAACATGCAGTAACTTGTAAAGTAGGGTGCATTTTAATTGGTCGAGGCTGTATATTGGTATGTGTTCATTTTTTTTTCTCATTTGCTAACTCCTTGAAAATGAATGCTGATACTTTGCAACTGTGAGGCTGTGATATTTCGTCCGTGATTTTAAAAAAATAACTGTTGCGTCCGTTTCTTAACAGTACCCCTTCCATTCTCCTATAAATAGGATGCTTAGTTAGAATTGAAAATCACACCATAAATTTTAGAGAATTCTCTTCTATAATCTTGAGCGTATTTCTTTAGAGTTTTAAGAAGCTTGGAGCGTAGTGCAAGTTTTCTTCAAGAATATCCTCGCCTTACCAATCGGAATACTCTTTTTTTATGGTAAGGGATATTGTTTGTTGTACCCGTAAGGGGTATTATTTCTTTTGTATTCATAAAGAGAACTTCTGTTATTGCATTCATTATTATTCTGTTGAAATAACCTGTATACGCAGACTACCCTATACTTGGTGAAATTCTTCTATTATTCTATTCTTTATCATACTGTTGGAACATCCTATCTGTGCTTTATGCATGACCTGGTTCCATTATTTATCATTCTGTTGGAATATCAAGTCTGTGCGTTTATGCATGACCTGGTTCCGTTATTTATTATTCTGTTGGTATAACCTGTCTGTGCGGTCTATCGCATGCCTGGTGATTTCTTTTGTTATTCCATTCTTTATTATACTCAGTTGGTTAAAGTTTTAACTTCTATACTCCATGAAATTAGTGGAATATCCTTGATATTTGCGCTTCATCCAGTATCTTTTCATGGAAATATTTTTCTGAGCATTCTTAAATTTTACTCTACAAAGAAGTATCATGTTGACAATTTGGATGTTATTAGTTCCTGGGATAAATTTTTTCTTGAACTTGTTTTATTAAATTCTTATATCATTGTCATCATCCTTATGTTTATATTATGTTGAAAGTCATCTGTGACCTGTAGTGCATAGATGGACTTGGTATGATTATGACCAGGGATTATTCGGTGTAATCATGACTGTAATGTTACAAATGATGTGGAAAAAATCCTCATTGGCCCGTAGTGCATTGATGGACAGTTGTTGGCGTGATCATGACCATTAATGAATACACGAATATCCTTGGCCCGTAGTGCATGGATAATTTGTGGTTGTGATACTAATGAATATCCTTGGGTCAGTAGTGCGGGGAAGATGTAGATTATTTATTAAAAATCGAGTCTCGTGATAAAAGTGATGAAAACCTTTTAAATCATAAAAGATAGTAGATTTTATTCTCTACTTGACTCTTTTAATGGATTGCTTATTCATACCGCAGCTTAAACTTGATGTTTGTTATATTTTATCAGTTTAACACTGTTGAAGGCTAACGATAATTTATTATGCATTATCTTAGTCATAATATTTCTTACTGGGCTAGTTGAGCTCACCCTTTTTGCTTTCATTGTTCTCTTCAGGAAAGGAGAACGTAGCGGGGACTAGTTGGGGAACGGAGTGACGGTTCAGATGATAGCATTAGTAGTCCTCACTATTCTATGAAATAGTGTGAAAATAAATGTATTGAGGACTTATTTTGAGTTTGAATACTGTTTAGAAGACAATGTTGTATTAAAACTCACAGCTTATGTTTTGTTGTATTTTACACGACAGTTGTATAATTAAGTTTTATTTGTATTTTGTACCATGTATTTGATGACTCAGAATAGGTGATGTATACCTATTTTGGGGGCGTCACAACAAAACCCATTTCCAAAGCCCCATATCGAATGACTCCTATTGAACTTCAGGAGTTAAAGACCCAATTGCAGGAATTGTTAGACATTGATTTCATTCGTCCTAGTACGTCTCATTGGGGTGCTCCTGTTCTATTCGTGAAGAAGAAAGATGGGAGTATGCGACTTTGTATTGACTACCGGGAATTGAACCATGTCACCATCAAGAATAGGTATCCGTTACCTCGCATTGATGACCTGTTTGACTAGTTACAAGGAGCACAATTCTTTTCAAGGATCGATCTTCGTTTTGGATATCATCAGCTGAAGGTTAAAACTAAGGATATTCTAAAGACTACCTTCAGAACTCAGTACGGGCATTATGAATTCTTAGTCATGTCTTTTGGATTGACTAATGCTCCTGCTGCCTTCATGGATATGATGAACCGAGTATTCAAGGAATATTTGGATCACTTTGTGGCGTCTTTATTGATGACATCCTCATATATTCCAAAAGCCGTGAAGATCATGAACAACACTTGAGGCTGATACTCCAAAAGCTTCGTGAAAATAAGCTTTATGCCAAGTTGAATAAATGTGAGTTCTGGCTTGAAGAAGTAGCATTCCTTGGGCACGTAGTATCAAGTCATGGAATATCTGTTGACCTAGTAAAGATTGAAGTTATTCAAAGCTATGAGCAACCTAAATCAATGACCGAAGTACGTAGCTTTCTCGGCTTAGCTGGTTATTATCGGAGATTCGTAGAAGGGTTTTGTGACGCCCCCAAAATTAGGTATACATCACCCATCTTGGGTCGCCAGATACATGGTACAGAATTCAAATACAACTTACTAATACCAATTGCCGTATGTACAACAATACGACAAAACATAAACCGTGAGTTTGAATACAAATATTATCTACTAGAGATTATACAAACTCAAAAGGAGTCCTCATTACAATTATTATCACACTATTTCACGTAATAGTGAGGACTACTAATGTTATCCTCTCGACCATCACTCCGCTCCCAGACTTCGTCTCACTATATTCTCATTTCTCAAGAAAACAAAGGTGAAGAAAGGGTGAGCTCAACTAGCCCAAGAAGAAATATTATGACTAAGATAATGCGTAATAAATTATCATTAGCCTCTAACAATGTTAAACCGATAAAATACAATAGACATCAAGTTTAACTACACAAGCAGTAACAAGCAATCCTTTAAAAGAGTCAAGTAGAGAATAGAATCTACTATCTTTTATGATTTAAAAGTTTTTCATCACTTTTATCGCCGAGACTCAAATTTCAATAAATAATCCACATCATTAAATCATCCCCGCACTACGTGCCAAGGATATTCTTTAATATCACGACCATGAATTATCCATGCACTACAAACAAAGATAATCGTGTTTTTTCATCAATGGTCCCGATCATGCCATAAAACAATTCATCTTTGGTCCTTGGTCAAGAGAATCCATAGCCATAATCATACCAAAAACATCCCATCAATGCACTACGGGCCAATGAGGACTTTTAATTTTCACATCATTTGTAACATTACTACCACGATTATACCTAATAATCCTCGGTCATAATCATACCAAGTCCATCTATGCACTACAAAAGCACGATGACTTTCAACATAACATAAACATGAGGATGATGACAATGATATAAGAATTCAATTAAACAAGTTCAAGAATTAATTTGTCCAAGAACCAATAACGTCCAAATTGTCAACATGATACTGCTTTGTAGAGTAAAATTCAAGAATGATCAGAAGAATATTTCCATGAAAAGATACTGGATGAAGCGCAAATATCAAGGATATTCTACTAATTTCATGGAGTATAGAAGTCAAAACTTTAACCAACTGAGTATAATAAAGAATGGAATAACAAAAGAAATCACCATGCATGCTGTGACGCCCCCAAAATAGGTCTATTCCATCCAACCCATTATGAGTCGCCAAATACATGGTACAGAAATAACTACAACTTTATTATACATTTGTCGTGCAAAATACGACAACATATATACTGTGAGTTTAAATACAATTATTGTCTTCTAGACAATATACATACCCAAATAAATCCTCATCACAATTATTTATTATTTTAAAAAAATGGTGAGGACTACTAAACAACTCTCTCTAGAACCTTCATTCCATACCCCGACTAGTACTCGCTACATTCTCGCCTCCTGAGAAGAAAAATGGAACAAAAAGGAAAAGGGTGAGCTCAACTAGCCCAAGAAGAATATTATGACTAAGATAATATACAACAAATTATCGTTAGTCTTCAACAGGAAAAAATCTAATAGAATACAATAGACAACCGGTTTTAAATCAACAACTTAGCAATGAAACAACAATTCATTAGAAGAGTTAAGTAGAGAATGAAAACTACTATCTTCTATATATGAATTTAAAAGTTCATCGTCAATATTTTATCCTGTAACATCAATCAATATATATCTCGAATCAAATATTCATCTTTGCACTACTGGCAAAAGATATTCATCGATTAGTCATGTTCATCTAAACACTGTTCATCTTTTGCACTACGGGCCAAAGATATTAATCGATCATATTCATCTCAACACTGTTCATCTTTTTACTTTCTACGGGCGAAGATATTCATCAAGAAATCATTCATCTTTGCACTACTGAGGCCAAAGATATTCAAGAATATCATCATTTAAGGCGAGGATGATGAAAAATATTTTAAAGGAAACGAATCCGGTGAAACAAAAGAACAAATATTAAGGATTCGTATTTTAAAACAATCCAAGTTCAAAAATACTTCATAAGTAATCGGTGGAGTAAAATTCAAGAATGATCAAAACATGGATACAATCAAAGCTAGTATCCATAGTAGATATTTTGGACAAAAAGAAGAAATTTCATTTTTTGGTGAATAGTCTGCGTATTCGTGAATAGTCTTATATCGTGAATAATGTTGTATACGTAAAATAGTAACTCAGACACCAAAAGATAGAAATTTCACAAAAAAATATCTTCACGCTTAAGTGAATAAGACTAAATGAATAGTAACTCGTGAATAGTAACTCGTGAATAGTAACTCGTGAATAGTAACCCCGACATGAAAAAGTTCCAAATTTGATAAAATTTCCAACCAATATTTCGGCATAATGATATTGAAGAAATAATATCATTTTCGAATAAAATAACATCCACTTACCTCGAAAGACAATTACTTACAGTTGAAACACCTGGATATAGGCTATAACTTGAACTTGCATCGTATAACAATACTCAAAGTATACTCAAAATACTCACAAGAATACGCTTGATAATATAGAGAGAAAACTTGAGTTTACGGTGTGATTTTCAATTCTAACCTAAGCACCTATTTATAGAAATTGCTTAGAACACCAAAGCAGAAAATTTAATATAATATATTATTAATAATAAATTTTCCTACGCCTCTTTGGAAATCAGCTCCTAACATTTCCCACATGCCAACCTTCTAGAAAAAGTAATAAAAAAACGTTTTTCATAAAATAAATAATTAAAACTTCCAAAAATCAATTATTTCGGAGCTTCGGAACTTCAATAATTCACAATAAATAGTCCGTTTGTCAGAAAATTCAAAACTCGCGTTTTTATAGGAAATTAAATCCTCTACAACTTTGAAGAAGGTAGTTTTTCCAAATTCCAAACAGAAATTGACCGAAATCCATAAACGGGCAATTTTACAGGCTATAATCAAATTTCAGTCAAGAAATGGGGTCCACCGACACACAAAACATGTGTTAAACAACTTTTGCAACATAAATACTCATCATCCTCATATACTCATATATCTCACATTCATTATAAAAATATCACCGTTAATTTATTATTAAAATAATATATTTAAATGAATTATTTTATCAGAAAAAGATAAAATATTAATTTTCAACAATTGTCACATGAAAAATTTTCTCCATCTATATCCACATAAAATCAATATTTTCCTTATCATATAAATCAATAATTAATTATTCACAAATAATATTACAGAATCACAGTATTGGCAACCAGGCCGTTCCCAGGAAAGAGGGGGCTTTCTAATAAAGATTTCTCTTTACTGGCGCGCAATTAGGTGACCAAACCTCTCCTTTGAAAGAACTTTCTAGACATTGCCAATAATTTTATCCAATAATATTATTCAGATAATATGAATTATTGCTCCGATAATGGAAAATACTGTGTAATGACAATTTATTGAAACAACAGTAATATAAAATATCAATGCAGCAATTATTGAATCAATAAAATAAAATACTGAATAGTAATTACTGTAACAATTATTGAGTAGTGCCTTCTTACGTAAGAATCAATAATTGGTGCAATACCGTGTGCTACTGTTCAACAATGCGTATTAGTGTGTTTTAATCACCGAGTATTCCAACAGTATTAACGGTAACAACTACACCGTTATTTATAAACAACTTATATTTGTCGTTTTCTTCATCCAATCGCTTTCTGTTATGGGGCCCACAAAAGACTGCACCGTCGTATGAATATTTCCCGACAGTATGAATATTCCATGACCAAACGAATATTCCCCGACAATAATGAATATTTTATAACCACTTGCTTATTCGAAATATTTGCGTATTTTACCCATAACTATCCACATTAATCAAATCAACCCTTACTATTTCAAAATAATAAATAGAGGAAATAAATTTCATTTATTAATAATTTGGGGTCTTACAACCTCCCCTCCTTATGAAATTTCGTCCTCGAAATTGTCGTCACGACGTACTGTGTTTGAAAAGATGAGAATACCTCGCTTTCATTTTCGTTTCCAACTCCCGGTCATTTCCTCAATAGCATGGTTTCTCCACAAAACTTTAACTTGTGGTATAACCTCGGTACATAGGACATGTTCTTTCCTATCCAAGATCTTGACAGGTACCTCCTTGTACGTTAAGTCTTCGGCTATCTCGTCCGGTTCTAACTCAATGACGTGGTTCGGGTTGTCCACATATTTACGTAATATCGATACGTGAAAAACGTTATGAACACGCGTCAAACTTGGCGGTAAAACGAGTCTATAGGCCACAGTTCCTATTCGATCGAGAATTTCAAATGGATTAATAAATCGAAGGTTTGAGCTTTCCTCACCTCACCGATTCTCGCTTTTGAAATAACAACTTCTTGCACCTCCTTCTTCAATTTCATCAGCTCCGGTGTGTAGCTTGAATAGCTTTAACTTTATCGATTAAAGTCGATTATACTCGTATATCATCACGTGGGTACCTAAAGTTTTCATCTCCATCTCTATTATTTGTAAATTATACTGAAATGAGTCTTTGACAATATCGTGCTCAGCTTATATATACGATCTTCTACTCAACACGTCGCCTATCACGTTCGCTTTTCCGGGGATGGCATGGTCGAACATGTCTTTGAAATGAGTCTCCTCTTGAGTTCTTGAAGCTCTTCCCACATTCCTTGCTCCATTCGAATTTTGTATCTCTACGAGTCAGCTGCGTTAATGGAATAGCGATTCAAGAATATCCTTCAACGAATCTCCGATATTAACCAACTAAGCCTAGAAAGCTACGTATTTCGATTACTGACTTAGGTTGTTCTCAATCGTGACTCATATCCCAACCTTGGATAAGCGTTATAATGACACCCATCGGTTTACTATCGCATTGCGAATATGGTGTCCCCTACGGAGAGTCTGGCTTCGGTGCATTCCACAAAGAAAGTCACCAGATAAAGGCTCAAGTACCAAATTCTATAGTTGAATTTTTAACTCCTGAAGTTCAATAGGAGCCATTCGATATGCGATTTTAGAAATGAGTTTTGTCTGGGGTTCAAAGTCGATACAAAATTTAATATCGAACTTTAGGAGTAAACCAAGAAATTCTTCAGGAAATACGTTAGGAAAAATCAATAACAACAGGAATATTATTCAAATCTGACGTGTCTTTATTCAAATCCATAACATGGACTAAGAAAACTTGACATCCGTAATAAACGAATGACTTCATGGCTTGATATGAAAATTTTTGACTACAATGGTTTGATTGCTTGAATTCGAATAACAGGTTGTTTAGGAATATGAAAACTAACAACCTTATGAAAGTAATCAATTTCGGCATGATGAGTAGTTAACCTTAAAATCACATCAAAAGCAAATATCTCTATAGAAATAAGGTTAACAGGTAATGTGATAGTGCCAACCTGAATCAAGCAAGATTTCTAAACAACGGATGTAATGAAAGTTTCTCCTAACGGAGTCTCCATAAATAGGTCAAAGTCTAATTTCTCTGTAATCAAGTTCAAACATTGAGCGCAAGCAAGAGAGATAAAAGAATGGGTAGAAACGGTATCTAGCAAGGTATAAACTTCGTAAGAATTTATAATTAACTAACCCGTGCTAACTTCGTTCGGGTTCTTCGCATTTTATTTGGTCACGACAAACGCTCTTCCGAGGCTGTTGACTTTGACTTTTACGGGACATCCTTTTGAGTCACCATTCCCATTGGATGGGTTTCGATACCATACAATCTCGAAGCGATATGTCCTTCTTTTCCACAATTATAGCATACCTTAAATTTGTTGTGGGCGGTTTGGGTGATATGTCCCTCTTTCCCAAGATTTGTAACATACTGACCGGTGGTCTTTCTCCCTCCTTGGAACCAATTGCTCTCTTGTGACGTCTTCACATGGTGGTTGTTGAATCTCCTCTTTTTAAAATCTCCTCCCGCTCGCTTCTTCTATTTTCATGACCACGATTACCACGGTGGTTCTTACCGCCTTTCCCGTATTCTTCTTTCTCCGCTGGTTATCGTTATTCTGATGACCGCTATCTTTGGTATGATCCTGGTTATGGTCCCTTGGTTGAACGTACTCGTTATCTCGCTCTAACAACTGAGCCCTGTTGACAACATCTGAATAGAGAAAATTTATGAGAAATGAGATCTTGACGTATCTGGGGTTTCAAACCTCTCAAAACATCCGCGTCATCGTTCCTCATTCTCCACCAAATGAGGTGCAAACACGGATAACTCATGAACTTTGCCTCGTCTTTGGGACACCTTCATGTTATTCTGCTCCGGTCCTAATAAACTCCACTTCCTTCATATATTGAATACTTTCGAAAGTACTTGTCATTGAACTGCTTCAAACGTCTCCCATGACATCTTTGAAGTGCAAAATTGGATTGGTGCGCTTCACATTTCCACCAATGAATTTGCCTCGTTACGGAACATAAAAGTAGCGAATGGAACTTTCTGTTCCTCCGTGCATCCCAAGACATCGAATATCTTGGTAATTTGTTTGACCCACGTCTCCGCCTTAATCGGATCCGGCTTTCCCAAGTGCGTGGTCCCAACTCTTTGAACTGCTTGCATTGTGACCACCCGTGAATTGCTATCATTTCCTCCTCGTATATTTTGAACACGAGTCTCCTCGTCTAATTTTGCATGAACTCGCAAAAAAGCTTCTAAACATCCCTCGTTCATCATCTCGCTTCGGTTGGTGTTGTTCACAGGAGGTACATTGCCAGCCTGTTGCACGTTCTCCTTGTTGGTAAGTACATGCATCTCCACGGTCTCATTTACTCCACTGTTAATATTCCCAGTCGACATTCTCTAATACTGTCATAAAACAAGGGTTAATTAAGGAAATCAATATATCACATAATATCCCTATATACTAACCAACTAACAAATAAGCTTAGGTAGGACACACTAGCGAAGGATTTACTCGTCTCTCCCCTCCTAGTTCTATTCCCCGATCTCCGCCAGAGATCATATCCCTAAGCTCTGATACCAACTGTGACGCCCCCAAAATTGGTCCATTCCATCCAACCCATTATGAGTCGCCAAATACATGGTACAGAAATAACTACAACTTTATTATACATTTGTCGTGCAAAATACGACAACATATATACTGTGAGTTTAAATACAATTATTGTCTTCTAGACAATATACATACCCAAATAAATCCTCATCACAATTATTTATTATTTTAAAAAAATGGTGAGGACTACTAAACAACTCTCTCTAGAACCTTCATTCCATACCCAAGACTAGTACTTTCGCTACATTCTCGCCTCCCGAGAAGAAAAATGGAACAAAAAGGAAAAGGGTGAGCTCAACTAGCCCAATAAAAGAATATTATGACTAAGATAATATACAACAAATTATCGTTAGTCTTCAACAGGAAAAATCTAATAGAATACAATAGACAAACAGGTTTTAAATCAACAATCTGCAGTGAAACAACAATTCATTAGAAGAGTTAAGTAGAGAATGAAAACTACTATCTTCTATATATGAATTTAAAAGTTCATCGTCAATATTTTATCCCTGTAACATCAATCAATATATATCTGGAATCAAATATTCATCTTTGCACTACTGAGGCAAAGATATTCATCGATTAGTCATGTTCATCTAAACACTGCTCATCTTTGCACTACGGGCCAAAGATATTAATCGATCGGTCATATTCATCTCAACACTGTTCATCTTTTGCACTACGGAAAGATATTCATCAAGAAATCATTCATCTTTTTGCACTACGGGCCAAAGATATTCAATAATATCATCATTTAAGACGAGGATGATGAAAAATATTTTAAAGGAAACGAATCCAATTGAAACAAAAGAACAAATATTAAGGATTAAGTATTTTAAACAATCCAAGTTCAAAATACTTCATAAGTAATCGAGTGGAGTAAAATTCAAGAATGATCAAAACATGGATACAATCAAAGCTAGTATCCATAGTAGATATTTTGGACAAAAGAAGAAATTTCATTTTTGGTGAATAGTGCATATTCGTGAATAGTGCCGTATACGTGAATAGTGTTGTATACGTAAATAGTAACTCCGACACCAAAAGATAGAAATTTCACAAAAAAAATATCTTCACGCTTCGTGAATAGTACTCATGAATAGTAACTCGTGAATAGTAACTCGTGAATAGTAACTCGTGAATAGTAACCCTGACATGAAAAAGTTCCAAATTTGATAAAAATTTCCAACCAATATTTCGGCATAATGATATTGAAGAAATAATATCATTTTCGAATAAAATAACATCCCTTACCTCGAAAGACAGTACTTCTAGTTGAAACACCGGATATAGGCTATAACTTGAACTTGCATCGTATAACAATACTCAAAGTATACTCAAAATACTCACAAGAATACGCTTGATAATATAGAGAGAGAAAACTTCAGTTTCTGGTGTGATTTTCAATTCTAACCTAAGCACCCTATTTATAGGAAATTGCTTAGAACACCAAAGCAGAAAATTTAATATAATATATTATTAATAATAAATTTTCCCTCGCCTCTTTGGAAATCAGCTCTAACATTTCCCACATGCCAACCTTCTAGAAAAAGTAATAAAAAAACGTTTTTCATAAAATAAATAATTAAAACTTCCAAAAATCAATTATTTCGGAGCTTCGGAACTTCAATAATTCACAATAAATAGTCCGTTTGTCAGAAAATTCAAAACTCGCGTTTTTATAGGAAATTAAATCCTCTACAACTTTGAAGAAGGTAGTTTTTCCAAATTCCAAACAGAAATTGACCGAAATCCATAAACGGGCAATTTTACAGGCTATAATCAAATTTCAGTCAAGAAATGGGGTCCACCGACACACAAAACATGTGTTAAACAACTTTTGCAACAAAAATACTCATCATCCTCATATACTCATATATCTCACATTCATTATAAAAATATCACCGTTAATTTATTATTAAAATAATATATTTAAATGAATTATTTTATCAGAAAAAGATAAAATATTAATTTTCAACAATTGTCACATGAAAAATTTTCTCCATCTATATCCACATAAAATCAATATTTTCCTTATCATATAAATCAATAATTAATTATTCACAAATAATATTACGAGAATCACAATTATTGGCAACCGTGTAGTTCCTGGAGAAAGAGGGGCTTTCTAATAAAGATTTCTCTTTCTTTGGTAGCAATTAGGTGACCAAACCTCTCCTTAGATGTAACTTTCTAGACATTGCCAATAATTTTATCCAATAATATTATTCGATAATATGAATTATTGCTCGATAATGGAAAATCTTCGTAATGACAATTTATTGAAACAACGAAGAATATAAAATATCAATGCGTGAATTATTGAATCAATAAAATAAAATACCTAATAGTAATTATCAGTAACAATTATTGAGTAGTGCCTTCTTACGTAAGAATCAATAATTGGTGCAATACCGTGTGTCTTCTTGTTCAACAATGTATTAGTTGTTTTTTAATCAATTTAGTATTCCAACAAGATTATTGCAGTAACAACTACAATCGTTATTTATAAACAACTTATATTTGTCGTTTTCTTCATCCAATCGCTTTCTTTATGGGGCCCACAAAAGACTGCACCGTCGTATGAATATTTCCGACAGTATGAATATTCCATGACCAAACGAATATTCCCAGACAATAATGAATATTTTATAACCACTTGCTTATTCGAAATATTTGCGTATTTTACCCATAACTATCCACATTAATCAAATCAACCCTTACTATTTCAAAATAATAAATAGAGGAAATAAATTTCATTTATTAATAATTTGGGGTCTTACACATGCGGTATTGTGATAGACAAAGTTATTCCAACGTATAATAATAATCGGAACCAAAGTCGAGCAAAATTTGCAATCATGACAGATGTTTCAATAGAATAATAAAAGCGGTAACCCGTGTCCGTGTAAAACACACGCATGTGATGTTCCAACGAATAATAATAACACGGAACCGTGTCCTGTAAAACACACGATGTGATGTTCCAACGGAATAATAATAAAGATTTAAACCAGTCCTGTAAAACACACGCATAAGATGTTACAATGAATAATAGAAGAATGTCACCAAGTATAGGGTGAGACCGGCATATACAAAGTTATGCCAATGTAATAATATGAAATGGAATAACAACAATCCTCTTCATGAATAAGAAAGAATAACACCCCTACAAGTACAACAAATAATATTTCCTACGTTAAGAAGAAGAGTATCTTGGATATATAAGTAGTGAAGTAGCGAATACTTTTCTTCTTTCTCTCTATAGTTTATCTCTCTAGAGTTTCAATGAATTAAAAAGAAATAATGAAGGAATGAGCTTCTATTTATAGAAAAATGGATCAGATAGTAACTAATTCATGAACGGTCCGATTGATTTACTTTAATCTGACGGTCCATATTTAACGCAAAATCTTTTAAATAAAATATAATATATTCTATTTATAATCTAATAAAATGAATAACTTTATAAAAGATTTTACTATGCAAACACTATGCGAGCACTATGCAAACACTATGCATAATAAAATATAATATATTCTAATTATTGTCTAATAAAATGTATAACTTTATAAAAGTATTCTATTTTTATATAAAAAGATTTTACTATGCAAAATACTATATAGACAATTATGCAACACTATGCATAATAGAATATAATATATTCTATTTATAGAATAACTTTATAAAAGTATTCATTTTTATATAAAAGATTTTCTCAGATTATTACATTAATAATACCAACAAAACCGAGTGACTTATCACGTAAGCATCAATAATTAATCTGGTATGCTACTATGCAACCACGCCATATTCTTTATTTCTTTAACACCGGGTGTTTCAACAGTTAACGTTAAAACTTCCGCCGTGATTTTCATAAAGTATTTTTATCATTTTTTCAATCCGATAATAATTCCGTTGTGGGGTCCACCAATGATTGTACCGTCGTACGGATATTCTCCGACAAAAAGAATATTCCCCAACCAATCGAATATTATATAACAACTTGCGTACTTTGCAAAATTTATAAATACTACCCATAACTATAACATTATATCAAATCCACACCATAATATTCAAAAAAATATTTTGAGAAAATAAAATCTTTATTCATAAAATCTGGGGTCTCACAGGTTTTCTCGAATCGCTACTCCATTAACTCAGCTGACTCGAAAAGATACAAAATTTGGTTGGAGCATGGAATGTGAGAAGAGTTTTCAAGAACTCAAGAGGAGACTCATTTCAGCACCTGTTCTGATAATACCATCTGGTACGGAGGGATATGTCATCTACAGTGATGCTTTAGGCAAGGGTTTTGGATGTGTTCTCATGCAACATGGGAAAATCATAGCGTATGCCTCGCGACAACTCAAAGAATATGAGAGGAATTATCCTACTCCTGATCTAGAGTTGGTAGCTGTCGTTTTCGCACTTAAAATCTGGAGGCATTACCTGTATGGGGAGAAAGTGGAGATCTTTACGGATCATAAAAGACTCAAATATTTCTTCACTAAAAAGGAACTTAACATGCGGCAACGACGTTGGCTTGAACTGCTGAAAGATTATGATCATACTATT
Source organism: Panax ginseng (assembly GCA_020205605.1). Lineage (NCBI taxonomy): Eukaryota > Viridiplantae > Streptophyta > Magnoliopsida > Apiales > Araliaceae > Panax > Panax ginseng. The sequence continues at coordinate 93,757,642 of CM035136.1, read as the reverse complement.
CAATACCATCCTGGTAAAGCGAAACGAGTAGCGCGTTAAGTAAAAAGATCATATGCGGTGCGAAAAGCGATATTGTCAACGCAAAGGCCCATTTTATATGACTTGCAAAGGATGGAGAAATAGTTAAAGACTCCAGGGACCCATGTGATGATAGCGAATATATGAATAGGACCGACTTTAATCGATAAAGTTAAAGCTGCTCAAGCTACAGACCTGGAGCTGATGCGTATGATGAAGAAAGTGCAAGAAAGTGCTATGCCGGAAGCAAGAATCGATGAAAAAGGAATACTGCGAGTCAACTCCAGACTTTGTGTTCCTAATGACCATGATTTAAAGTATAAAATCATGATGGAGGCGCACAACACACCGTTTGCAATTCATCATGGGAGTACCAAAATGTATCATGATCTTCGACATACATTTTGGTGGAGCAATATGAAGAGAGAGATCGCAGAGTTTATCTCAAGGTGTCTAACTTGTCAACGAGTCAAGGCGGAGCAACAAGTACCAAAAGGTCCACTGCAACAACTTGAAATTCTAGAATGGAAGTGGGAGCACATTACCATGGATTTCGGTACCGGTCTTCCCAAGGTTTCTCAAGGCATAAATGCGATTTGGGTCATTGTTGATAGATTGACCAAGTCGGCTCATTTCTTACTTATACGAGAAACTTATACACTTGAACGTGTTGCTCGTATGTACATAAATGAGATTATAAGACTGCATGGTATACCAGTATCCATAGTTTCTAATCGAGACCCAAGATTCACTTCACGATTTTGGGTTAGTTTGCAGAAAGCTATGGGCATGAATTCTGATTTAGCTTCAAGCATATCATCCTCGAATTTAACAGGCGAAATGGAGAGGACTATTCAAACTCTTGAAGATCTATTAAGACTCGTGTCCTTGACTTCAAGGGAAGTTGGGACAAGTTCTTACCATTGGTGGAGTTTTCCTACAACAATAGTTATCAAGCAAGTATTGACATGGCTCCATTCGAGGCGTTGTATGGAAGAAAGTGTCGTTCTCCAATATGCTGGGATGAGGTTGGTGAAGCAACGTTGTTGGGACCGGAGTTGGTACGTATGACTACGGAAAAGATTCAAACGATCCAACAACGTATAAAAACCTCAGAAGATTGACAAAAGAGTTATGCTGATCTTCATCGAAAGGACATAGAATTCGATATTGAGATCATGTGTTGTTACGTGTTGCTACATGGAAAGGAGTTACCGAGATTTGGAAAGAGAGGAAAGCTCAATCCTCGATTCATTGGCCCATTTTTAATCCTCGATCGAGTAGGAACTATGGCCTATAGACTCGCTTTACCGCCAAGTATGTCTCGTATTCATAGCGTTTTGCACATATCTATGTTACGTAAATATGTGAAAGACTCGCACCACATTATTGAGTTAGAACCGGACAAAATAGCAGAAGATTTAACGTATGAAGAGGTTCCTGTTAAAATCTTGGATAAGAAGGAGCATATTTTACGCTCCAAGTTATACCTTAAGTCAAAGTTTTGTGGAGAAATCACGATGTTGAGGAAATGACCTGGGAGTTAGAATCTGAAATGAAATCAAGGTATCCTTACCTCTTCGACATACCAGGTACGTACCCTAATTTCGAGGGCAAAATTTCATAAGAAAGGGAGGTTGTAAGACCCCAACTTTTATGAATAAAGATGAATTTTCTATAAATATCATTTTTGAATATTAAGGTGTGAATTTGTTATAATGTTATAGTTGTGGGTAATATTTATAAATTTTGCAAAGTAAGCAAGTTGATATAAAATATTCGTTTGGTCGGGGAATATTCTTTTTGTCTGGGAATATTCGTACGACGACATAATCATTGGTGGACCCCACAACAGAATTATTATTAACAGAGTTAGAAAATGACAAAATTATCTTTTTATAAAAATAACGACGAAAGTTTTACCGTTAACTGTTGAAATACCCAGTGGTAAAAGTACAGTAATACGCGTGGTTGCATAGTAGCACACGGTATTGTACAGTATCTTGGATTATTGATGCTTACGTAAGAAGTCACTACTCAATAATTATTACAGTAATTACTGTTTAATACTTTATTTTATTGATTCAATAATTGCTACGTTAATATTTTATATTATTGATTCAATAATTATCATTGCATAGTATTTCAAATTATCAAATCAATAATTCATATTATTTGAATAATATTATTATTTACATTATTGACAATGTCTAGAAAGTTCTGTCGAGGAAAGGGGTTTGGTCACCTAATTGCGCGCCAATAGGGAGAAATCCTTATCGAAAAGCCCCCTCTTTCCTGGGAACGACCTGGTTGTCAATATTGTAATTTTGTAATATTATTTGTGAATAATTAATTGTTGATATATATGATAAGAAAATATTTATTCGAAGTGGATTTAAACTGAGGAATTTTTAGCATGTGGCATTTGTTAAAAGTTGGTATTTTATCTTTTTCGATAAAATAATTCATTCAAATATATTATTATAATATTACATTATAGCAATATTGTGACGCCCCCAAAATTAGGTATACATCACCCATCTTGATTCGTCAGATACATGGTAAAAAATTCAAATACAACTTAGTAATACAACTATCGTGTACAATACGACAAAACATAACTGTGATTTTGAATACAATTATTGTCTACTAGAGATTATACAAACTCAAAAGGAGTCCTCATTACAATTATTAACACACTATTTCATAGAATAGTGAGGACTACTAATGCTATCCTCTGCACCGTCACTCCGTTCCCCGACTAGTGAAAGAAAGGGTGAGCTCAACTAGCCCAGTAAGAAATATTATGACTAAGATAATGCAGAATAAATTATCGTTAGCCTTCAACAGTGTTAAACTGATAAATTATAATAACATCAAGTTTAATCGGTGAGAACAAGCAATCCATTAAAAGAGTTAAGTAGAGAATAAAATCTACTATCTTTTATGATTTAAAAGGTTTTTCATGACTTTTATCGCTGGGACTCAGCTTAATAAATAATCCACATCATCGAATCACCCATGCACTACGGCCAAGGATATTCTTTAGTATCACAACCACAAATTATCTATGCACTACAGCCAAGGACATTCGTGTATTCATTAATGGTCATGATCATGCCAACAACTGCCCATCAATGTACTACGGGCCAATGATAACTTTTACCACATCATTTGTAACATTACTACCATGATTACAATCAATAATCCACAGTGGTCATAATCATACCAAGTCCATCTATGAACTACAGCCACAGATGACTTTCAACATAATATAAACATGAGGATGTTGACAATGATATAAGAATTCAATAAAACAAGTTCAAGAATTAATTTATCCAGGAACTAATAATGTCCGAATTGTCAACATGATACTACTTTGTAGATTAAAATTCAAGAATGATCGTAAGAATATTTCCATGAAAAGATCTTTGGATGAAGCGCAATATCAAGGATATTTTACTAATTTCTTGGAGTATAGAAGTCAAAAACTTTAACCAACCGAGTATAATAAAGAATGGAATAACAAAAGAAATCACCATGCATGCGCAGTACTTGCGATAGATAAGTTATTCCAACAGGATAATAATAACGAAACCAGTCGTGCAAAATTTGCACCGACAGGATGTTCCAATGTAATAATAAAGAGCGGACCAGTCCTGTAAAAACACATAGACATGATGTTCCAACGAGAATAATAATAAATCTTTAACTAGGTCCTGTGTAAAACATGCAGACGGGATGTTCCAATGTAATAATAGAAGAATGTCACCAAGTATAGGGTAAACTCATGTATACTGAGTTATTCCAACAAAATAATAAGCAATGGAATAACAACAGCTCTCTTCATCAATAAGAAAGAATAACACCCCTTACATTAGTAGTAGATTGAATAACGCAGTGAGTGTAGTAACATAATACTCTTCTTATTTCTCTCTTATTCTCTCTATACTTTCTCTCTATAGCTTGCTTGATGAATTAAGTGAAAATAATGAAGCACTAGGCCTCTATTTATAGAAGATTTCTAGCTTAGCACTTGAAATGTGAAAAGGCAAGTGGCTTGACGATATTTGGTGATGTGAAAAGAAAAGTGGTTTGACGCTTTGTAATGTGAAACGACAATTGGTTCGACGCCTGTAATATGAAACGGCAAGTGGTTTGACGTCTGGTAAAGGTAGTTACTATTGACGAAGAGACTCTTAGATGATGACATATGGCCCCCCTATAAAATAACCAAACTTACCACAAACGTCTCATAATAGAATCTTTATATACATCAAGGATTGAATAAATATTACCACAAATCATTTTATTTTTAATCAACACATATATAATCTTTCAACAATTATTAATCATTTATAGCTTGTAAATGTCTTAATTATTGATTTAATAATATAACATATTATATGAGATATCTTTGACAATAATTGAATCAATAATATAAGAGATATGATGCAACAATTACTGTAGCAATAATTGAGTATAGCTAAGTGACTTCTCACGTAAGCATCAATAATCAATATTGTGTGCTACTATGCAACCACGCGTATTACTGTACTTTTACTACTGGGTAGTTCAATAGTTTTAACGATAACACCTCCGCTGTTATTTTCATAAAGTATTTTTTTCGTTTTCTCAATCTAACAATAATTCCGTTGTGGGGTCCACCAATGATTGTGCCGTCGTACGAATATTTCCCGGAAAAAAGAATATTCCCCGACCAAACGAATATTTTATAACAACTTGCTTACTTTGCAAAATTTATAAATATTACCCACAACTATAACATTATATCAAATTTACTCCATAATATTCAAAAATAATATTTATAGAAAATTCATCTTTATTTATAAAAGTTGGGGTCTTACAACCTCCCCTTCTTATGAAATTTCGCCCTCGAAATTAGGGTACGTACCTGGTATGTCGAAGAGGTAAGGATACCTTGATTTCATTTCAGATTCTAACTCCCAAGTCATTTCCTCAACATCGTGGTTTCTTCACAAAACTTTGACTTGAGGTATAACCTTGGAGCGTAGAATATGTTCCTTCTTATCCAAGATTTGAACAAGAACCTCTTCATACGTCAAATCTTCCGCTATTTCATCCGGTTTTAACTCAATAATGTGGTTCGGGTCTTTCACATATTTACGTAACATGAATATGTGAAAAACGTTATGAACACGAGACATACTTGGCGGTAAAGCGAGTCTATAGGCCACAGTTCCTACTCGATCGAGGATTAAAAATGGGCCGATGAATCGAGGATTGAGTTTTCCTCTCTTTCCAAATCTCGTAACTCCTTTCCATGGAGCAACATGCAATAACACATGATCTCCTATATCGAATTCCACATCCTTTCGATGAAGATAAGCATAACTCTTTTGTCGATCTTGTGAGGTTTTTATACGTTGTCGTATCGTTTGAATCTTTTCTGTAGTCATACGTACCAACTCCGGTCCCAACAACGTTGCTTCACCCACCTCATCCCAAAGATATCTTTGGAGAACGACACTTTCTTCCATACAATGCTTGAATGGAGCCATGCCAATACTTGCTTGATAAGCGTTGTTGTAGGAAAACTCCACCAATGGTAAGAACTTGTCCCAAATTCCCTTGAAATCAAGGACATAGAGTCTTAATAGATCTTCAAGAGTTTGAATAGTCCTCTCCATTCGTCTCGTCCGTCTCGAGGATGATATGCCGAAGCTAAATCGTAAAATCTGTGCCCATAGCTTTTTGCAAACTAACCCAAAATCGTGAAGTGAATCTTGGGTCTCGATCAGAAACTATGGATACCGGCATACCATGCAGTCTTACAATCTAGTTTATGTACATACGAGCAAGACGTTCAAGTGTATAAGTTTCTCGTATTGGTAAGAAATGAGCAGACTTGGTTAATCTATCCACAATGACCCAAATCGCATCTATGCCTTGAAAACCTTAGGAAGACCCCAGAATTGAAATCCATGGTAATGTGCTCCCACTTCCATTGTGGAATTTCAAGTGGTTGCAATGGACCTTTTGGTACTTGATGCTCCGCCTTGACTCGTTGATAAGTTAGACACCTTGAGATAAACAGCGCTATCTCTCTCTTTATATTACTTCACCAAAATGTATGTCGAAGATCACGATACATTTTCGTACTCCCAGGAAGGATTGCAAACGGTGTGTTGTGCGCCTCCATCATGATTTTATACTTCAATTCAGAATCGTTAGGAACACAAAGTCTGGAGTTGACTCGAAGTATTCCTTCTTCATCGATTCTTGCTTCCGGAATAGAACCTTCTTGTACTTTCTTCCTCATACGTATCAGCTCCAGGTCTGTAGCTTGAGTAGCTTTAACTTTATCGATTAAAGTCGGTTATACTCGTATATTTGCCATCATCACATGGGTCCTTGGAGTCTTTAACTCTATCTCCATCCTTTGCAAGTCACACAAAATGGGCCTTTGCGTTGACAATATCGCACTCGTACTTGCATATGATCTTCTACTCAATGCGTCAGCTACCACGTTCGCTTTCCGGGATGGTATTGGATGGTATGATCATAATCTTTCAGCAGTTCAAGCCCGGTACGTCGTTGTCGCATGTTGAGTTCCTTTTGAGTAAAGAAATATTTGAGGCTTTTATGATCCGTAAAGATCTCCACCTTCTCCCCATACAAGTAATCCCTCCAAATCTTTAGTGCGAAGACAACAGCTGCCAACTCTAGATCATGCGTAGGATAATTCCTCTCATATTCTTTGAGTTGTCTTGAGGCATAGGCTATGACTTTTCCATGTTGCATGAGAACACATCCCAACCCTTTGCCCGAAGCATCACTCTAGATGAAAAATCCCTCCGAGCTAGATGGTATTGTCAGAACAAGTGCCGAAATGAGTCTCCTCTTGAGTTCTTGAAAACTCTTCTCACATTCTTCGCTCCAACCGAACTTTGTATCTTTTTTAAGTCAATTTGAGTTAATGGAGTAGCAATTCGAGAAATTCCTTCCACGAATCTCCGATAATAACCAGCTAAACCGAGAAAGCTACGTACTTCGGTCACTGATTTAGGTTGCACCCAGCTTTGAATTGCTTCAATCTTTACTGATTTAGGTTGCGCCCAAGGAATGCTACTTCCTCAAGCCAGAATTCACATTTCTTCAACTTGGCATAAAGCTTGTATTCACGAACCTTTTGGAGTGTCAGTCTCAAGTGTTGCTCATGATCTTCACGGCTTTTGGAATAAATAAGGATGTCATCAATAAAGACGACCACAAAGTGATCCAAATATTCCTTGAATACTCGGTTCATCATATCCATGAAGGCAACAGGAGCATTAGTCAATCCAAAGGACGTGACTAGGAATTCATAATGCCCGTACCTAGTTCTGAAAGCCGTCTTTGGAATGTCATCGATTCTAATCTTCAATTGGTGATATCCGGAACGAAGATCAATCTTTGAAAAGAATTTGGCTCCTTGCAACTGGTCAAACAGGTCATTAATACGTGGCAATGGATACCTATTTTTGATGGTGACATGATTCAACTCCCGATAATCAATACAAAGTTGCATACTCCCATATTTCTTCTTCACGAATAGAACAGGAGCACCCCAATGAGAAGTACTAGGACGAATAAAGCCAATGTCTAACAATTCCTGCAGTTGGGTCTTTAACTCTTGAAGTTCAATAGGAGCTATTCGATATGGGGCTTTGGAAATGGGTTTTGTACCGGGTTCAAGGTCGATACAAAATTCAATTTCACGCTCAGGGGGTAGGCCAGGAAGTTCTTCGGGGAATACGTCAGGAAATTTATTAACAATAGAAATATCGCTCAAAAGCGGCGTATTTTTTTTTTAAATCTGTGACATGAGCTAAGAAAGCTTGACATCCATTTTTCAATAAACGAATAGCTTTATGGCTTGAGATGACCGTGATTGATTTTAATGGTTTGGTCGCTTGAATTCGCATAATAGGTTGATTAGGAATATGAAAGCTAACAACCTTACGGAAATAATCAATTTTTGCATGATGAGTAGTTAACCAATCAATCCTAGAATCACGTCAAATGCAAGTATTTTCAATGAAATAAGATCTACGGTGTAATGTGAGGGTGCCGATTTGAACCAAACAAGACTTATAAACGATTGGATGTAATGAAGGTTTCTCCCAACGGAGTTTCCACAGATAAGTCAAAGTCTAATTTCTCCGGAGTCAAATTTAATCGATGAGCACAAGTAGGAGAAATAAAAGAATGGGTAGAACCGGTATCAAATAAAGTATAGATTTCGTTAGAGTTTATGATAAGCTTACCCGTGATGACCTAATTCGGGTTCCTTGCTTTCTGGGAGGTCACAACAAACGCTCTCCCTTGCATTACCGATTTTGACTTTTCTGTGACGGCCTTTGGTGCCTCCATCCTAGCTGAATTTATCTTTAGTGAACGACAAAATCAGGCTAAGTGACCTTCTCTTCCATAATTATAGCATGCTTTGGATGGCATCACGCAGTTTGGACTGATGTGCCCCTCCCCTCCGCATTTGAAACATATGATAGTTGGTCGTTCTCCTTCCTTAATGACAGGTGTTGGTGCTGACATCTTTCCATCATTGTTGAATCTCCTCTTCTTGAAATGTCCATTCTTATTGTTTTTGCCCTGATTACCACCAAAGTGGTTACCATTTCTGGCCTATTGATTCCCTCCACGCTTGTTGTCACCGCTTCGATGACTGCTCTCGCTGGTATTATCATTTTGCCGGCTGCTCTCTTTTAGTTGTGTTGACTCGTTATCGTGCGCCACTAACTGAGCCCTATTTACAACATCTGAATATAAACACAGTTTATAAGAAATAAGATGTTGACGTATCTTCGGCTTCAAACCTCTTAAAAACATTTGTGTCATTCTCTCTTCATTATCCACCAAGTGGGGCCGAAACCGGGATAACTCATAAAATTTAGCCTCGTGTTGCGACACTCATTCATATTGTTTTGTTCCAACTTGATAAACTCCACCTCCTTTATGTGACGAATACTTTTGGGAAAGTATTTGTCGTTGAACAGCTCTTGGAACTTCTCCCAAGACATCTTTAGTACGGCAGGTTGAGTACATTTTACTGATTCCCACCAGTAATCTGCCTCTTTGCGCAACATAAAGGCGACAAAGGGAACCTTTTTCTCCTCGAAGCATCCCAAGACATCAAATATCTTGGTGATCTGCTTTATCCATGCTTCCGCCATAAGTGGTTTTGGCTCTCCCTTAAACTCCGGTGGTCCCAGCTCCTTGAATTGTTTAGCAGTGACCGCCCGAGAGTTTCCAGTGTTTCCACCTGCATTTTGGACAGGAGCCGCTCTTGCCTGCTATTGCATGAATTGCATAAAGCCCTTGAAAATTTGATCATTCATCATTTGGTCAGTGTTGTTGTTTGCATGAGGATTGTCGCCTTCCTAAGGCACATTATCCTAATTATTGATATGTGGTGAATCAACGGTCGCCTGTGCTCCATTGCTATTCTCAACATTCTCGGATGTCATTTTCAGATACTGCCACAAAACAAAGGTTAATTGACATGTAACATATTATCCCTAAATTCTGACCGACCAATTAAATACCACATAAACTTAGGTAGGTCATACTAGCGAAGGAATTCCCCGTCTCTCCCCTCCTAGTACTATTCTCACATCTTAGCCATGGATCATATCCTAAGCTCGATATTAATCGTGGCGCCCCAAAATTAGGTATACATCACCCATCTTGGGTCGTCGATACATGGTACAAAATTCAAATACAACTTACTAATACAACCTATGCATCAGTACAATACGAAAAAACATAATTGTGAGTTTGAATACAATTATTGTCTACTAGAGATTATACAAACTCAAAAGGAGTCCTCATTACAATTATTAACACACTATTTCACGAGAATAGTTAGGACTACTAATGCTATCCTCTGCACTGTCGCTCACTCCGTTCCCCGACTAGTCCTGCTATATGTTCATTTCACGAAGAAAACGGTGAAAGAAAGGTGAGCTCAACTAGCCCGAAGAAATATTATGACTAAGATAATGCGAATAAATTATCGTTAGCCTTCAACAGATGTTAAACGATAAAATATAACAACATCAAGTTTAAGCTGCGGTGAACAAGCAATCCATTAAAAAGAGTCAAGTAGAGAATAAAATCTACTATCTTTTATGATTTAAAAGGTTTTTCATGACTTTTATCATTTGGGACTCGACAATAAATAATCCACATCATCGAATCACCCATGCACTACGGCCAAGGATATTCTTTAGTATCACGACCACAAATTATCCATGCACTACTGACCAAGGACATTCGTGTATTCATTAATGGTCATGATCATGCCAACAAGCGTCCATCAATGCACTACGGACCAATGATAACTTTTACCACATCATTTGTAACATTACGGTCATGATTACAATCAATAATCCTCGGTCATAATCATACCAAGTCCTTCATGCACTATAGGCCACGGATGACTTTCAACATAATATAAACATGAGGATGATGACAATGATATAAGAATTCAATAAAACAAGTTCAAGAATTAATTTATCCGAGAAACTAATAATGTCCAAATTGTCAACATGATCTTTGCTTTGTAGAGTAAAATTCAAGAATGATCGTAAGAATATTTCCATGAAAAGATCTTTGGATGAAGCGCAAATATCAAGGATATTCTACTAATTTCATGGAGTATAGAAGTCAAAACTTTAACCAACCGAGTATAATAAAGAATGGAATAACAAAAGAAATCACCATGCATGCGGTATTGCGCATGAGGCAGTTATTCAACAGAATAATAATAACGGAACCAGTCGTGAAAAAATTTGCACCGAAGCGGGATGTTCCAACAAAATAATAAAAAGATTTTAACCAGTCCTGTAAAAACACATGCAGACGTGGATGTTCCAATGAATAATAATAAAGATGGAACCAGTCCTGTGTAAAACACACGCACGTGATGTTCCAATGAATAATAATAATAAATCATTTAACTAGGTCCTGTAAAACACACGCATGGGGATGTTCCAACGAATAATAGAAGAATGTCACCAAGTATAGGGTAAACAGCGTAAATAAGGTTATTCCAATGTAATAATAAGCAATGGAATAACAACAATTCTCTTCATGAATAAGAAAGAATAACACCCCTTACATTAGTAGTAGATTGAATACTGCAGTAGTGTAGTAACAGAATACTCTTCTTCTTTCTCTCTTATTCTCTCTATACTTTCTTTCTCTATAAGCTTGAATGAATTAAATGAAAAATAATGAAGCACTAGGCCTCTATTTATAGAAGATTTCTAGCTTAGCACTTGAAATGTGAAAAGGCAAGTGGCTTGACGACTGGTGATGTGAAAAGAAAAGTGGTTTGATGCCTTTAATGTGAAACGACAATTGGTTAGATGCCTGTAATATGAAACGGCAAGTGGTTTGACGTCTGGTAAAGGTAGTTACTATTGACGAAGAGACTCTTAGTGATGACATATGGGCCCCCCATAAAATAACCAAACTTACCACAAACGTCTCATAATAGAATCTTTATATACATCAAGGATTGAATAAATATTACCACAAATCATTTTATTTTTAATCAACACATATTTAATCTTTCAACAATTATTAATCATTTATAACTTGTCGTCTCAATTATTGATTTAATAATATAACATATTATACAGATGATACTGTGACAATAATTAAATCAATAATATAAGAGATATGATGCAGCAATTACTGTAGCAATAATTGAGTATAACAGATGATGCTACTATGCAACCACGCGTATTACTGTACTTTTACTACCGGGTAGTTCAACAGTTTTAACGGTAACACCTCCGCTGTTATTTTCATAAAGTATTTTTGTCGTTTTCTCAATCCGACAATAATTCCGTTGTGGGGTCCACCAATGATTGTGCCGTCGTACGAATATTTCCCGACAAAAAGAATATTCCCCGACCAAACGAATATTTTATAACAACTTGTTTACTTTGCAAAATTTATAAATATTACCCACAACTATAACATTATATCAAATTTACTCCATAATATTCAAAAATAATATTTATAGAAAATTCATCTTTATTTATAAAAGTTGGGGTCTTACAAGTATGATGTGATTATATAATAGTACGTTTTTTATAATTTGAATGATAGCATTATTATAGTAAATTCATGGTATAAAAGTAAAAGGAGGTGGAAGAGAACAAATTGAATTTCAATTCCTATGATGTAGGCGATGATGTCATCAGACGATCAGGGTAAGCGATGAGGTCATCAGATGATGAGGTAAGCAATGATGTAATATGATCGATGATGTCAGCGATGATGTCATAAATTATGGCGCAAAGACTATTTTACCCTTACTCTGCCAAGCCTATAAATAGAAACTCATTTCTTCATTATTTTTCACCAATTCATTCAAGCTATAGAGAGAATAAGAGAGAAAGAAGAAGAGTATTCTGTTACTACACTATTGCAGTATCCAATCTCCTACTAAGGTAAGGGGTATTATTTCTTTCAGTATTCATGAAGAGAGTTATTTTATTTCAATACTCGTAAGAGTTGTTATTCTATTCTTTATTATTCTGTTGGAATAACCTGTCTGTGCGGTCTATCGCATGCCTGGTGAATTATGTTGTTATTCAATTCTTTATTATTCTGTTGAATTATCCTATCTGTAAGGATTACGCATAACCTGGTTCGATTCTTTATTATTCTGTTGGAATATCCTGTCTGTGCGGGCTAAGCATGACCTGGTTCCATTCTTTATTATTCTATTGGAATAACCTGCCTGTGCGAATTACGCACGCCTAATGAATTCTTCTGTTATTCCATTCTTTATTATTCTGTTGGAATAACCTGTCTATGTGGATTACCGCATGCATGGTGAATGATCCTTCGTATTTATTCCTTATTAAATGGTGGAAATGTTCTGTCTACGTGGATTACCGCATGGCGGGCAAAAAATCTATTTGTGACTTCATATATTCTATTATACTTAGTTGGTTAAAGTTTTGGCTTCTATACTCCATGAAATTAGTGGAATATCCTTGATATTTGCGCTTCATTTAGTATCTTTTCATAGAAATATTCTTCTGAGCATTCTTGAATTTTATTCCACAAAACAGTATCATGTTGACAATTTGGACGTTATTGATTTTTGGATAAATTAAATTATAAATCTTTAAAAATTTATCCTTGAACTTGTTTTATTGAATTCTTATATCATTGTCATCATCCTCATGTTTATATTATGTTGAAAGTCATCTGTGGCCTATAGTGCATAGATGGACTTGGTATGGTTATGACCAGGGATTATTCGGTATAATCATGACCGTAGTGTTACAAATGTTGTGGTAAAAGTCCTCATTGGTCCGTAGTGCATTGATGGACAGTTGTTGGTATGATCATGACCATTGATGAAAACATGAATATTCTTGGCCCGTAGTGCATGGATAATTTGTGGTCGTGATACTAATGAATATCCTTGGCGGTAGTGCAGGGATGATGTGGATTATTTATAAAGCTGAGTCTCAGCGATAAAAGTGATGAAAAATCTTTTAAATCATAGAAGATAGTAGATTTTATTCTCTACTTGACTCTTCTAATGGATTACTTATTCCGCTGCAGTTAAACTTGATGTTTGTTATATTTTATCAGTTTAACACTGTTGATGGCTAACGATAAATTATTCTGCATTATCTTAGTCATAATATTTCTTACTGGGCTAGTTAAAACCACCCTTTTACTTTCATTGTTCTCTTCAGGAAATGAGAACGTAGTCGGGACTAGTCGGGGATCGGAGTAACAGTCCAGATGATAGCATTAGTTGTCCTCACTATTCTATGAAATAGTGTGATAATAAATGTATTGAGGACTTTATTTGAGTTGAATACTGTCTAGAAGACAATATTCGTATTAAAACTCTCAGTTATGTCTTGTCGTATTCTACACGACAGTTGTATTATTAAGTTGTATTTGAATTTTGTACCATGTATTTGGCGACTCAAGATGGGTGATGTATACCTATTTTGGGGGCGTCACAATATAAGTGGCAAAAGCGGTCTTTTGCCCCTCATCTACCGTAGCAATTATGAACGCCTTCTCTATCTCCTTTACCCAAGTCTGGGCTTCTATAGGGTTAGCTGTTCCCCTGAATTCTGGTGGTCCGACTGCTTTAAAGTCTTTGATATTCGCTAAGCGATTGTCTGGTTGGTTGCATGCGACTGGTATTCCCTGCTGCATATCCCGAGCTACCATGTTCGCAAAGTTGTGCATTGGATCTGGTTGTTGTCCTCCAGCATTGTTGACAGATTCTTCTGCCCTTTGATTTCGAGTTCGACGTCTTGGCGGCATTATCTGATTAAATAAAATCATAAATATAACTTACATTCTAAACCTTATTATATAAGTTTAATATATCAAACTTATTTCATAAATCAAATATAGATTCATATTCATTCAGCTAATTTATAGTACTTTTACATAACATAACACATACTGCTATCCCTTTGTGATAACAAAAGTCGGGATTTACTAACATAACTTATACCAAAGTTGAGAATATTACATTACACACGCATATTATCAAACTTACAAAAGCAACTACTAATCCTAATTATTTCCTACACCTTTTTCCTGATTCTCGACAATCTTTCGCCTAATGACCTTCTAACCCACAAACAAAACATGCACCTTGCTTAAAATCAGGACAAAGAGGAGAGGTATGTCCCTCATGACTGCAAATATAACATATCTTTTTCCCTTGGTTCTTATTGGATTTTTCTAAGTCGTGGTCTTTCATCTTTCTTTTCTCCTTATTGCTCGAAGCTGCACATGATATGTTGCTTTTGGCTCCCATCTGGTCAATTTAGATTTTAATCTTATCTTGTTCTTCCATGGTTTCTATTAACGCCTTTCGCAACTGACTATTTAATAGCTTTTCTATTTCCCACAACTTTTCCAGAGAAGAAACCTGGTTCCTCAGATTCTGCACTTCTATTGATGCTTGATCAGCTCCAACATCAGTGTCTGAATCACTATCTGTTAGTTCCACCATTTCCAGATCTGGTACTACATTTTCAAAAATAACCACCTCATCTGAGTTATTTTCATTGTGAGTCTCTATTTCAGCTATTGGCTTTGATATTAGCTCGGGTGTATGAATTTGATCCTTCTTCATGCTATAAGTATATAATAAGCATTTTCCACCTGACATCTACACACAAATTATCTAGATTAGTATATAATATTTACACGCAACAAGTAATAGTTTCATATAGGTTATCTTTTATTTTATTTGCCAACGAATTTATCTAATTCATCTCCTTTTAAACTCTATATGAGTTATTTGTATTTTCAATGTTTCCCTCTATTCTAAGGTTATAGCCTAAGGTCTATCCCACCTAAGGTTTCTAACCCTAAGCTCTGTTACCAACCTATGACGCCCCCAAATTCAGGTACTTGCAACCCGAACTCGGTGCTTCACGATACCATTTTTATGAGCAGAATAATACTAATAATAATAACAATAATATAGATACCAAACTTAATTTACATAAATCAGAGTCTAACTCCCCAGGTATGCGACCTTTAAACATTCATTACATGATAATTAATAAGTATCATCGTCTTAATAAAGTCTAATTATTACATAAGATAGCATAAAACTTATTCTGCAACCTTTCCTTTTCCTTTGTTCCTGGCAGAGCTTTTTAGTTGATCACACTTAATTGAAAACATTTAAATTAAGTAAGAATGAGAAATTGGGTGCCCAACAAGTAATAGCAACAATAAATATTAGCTGAAAGGATTAAATATTTTCTTTGAATGACACTTCTACAACGAATCAACTATTGTGAAGTAACTTGCACCAATAATAACAGCATATCAATTCTATATCAATTTTTTGAAACTACGTACTGACTATAAATGGAGATCAGTCGACAGACTATGAATATTGTTTTTAATTTTTGATAAGGTTTAATAGAACTTCATATTCAAACCGTCATAACTTACAGGCACGGGCGGTGATCAGCCCGTTATGCCCTGTATTGATCAATACTACATGCAAGAATGAGATTATTGTTCATCTTATCTGCCTTTGGCACATAAAAGTTTTCCTATGTACGGGATGTTCATACTTAGTCTGGAATCCGAACTAAAATAATTTGATTGGATAATAATAATAAAGTTCTATCTTGTTCAACAATATTTTTAAGTTTGTGTTTAGCTGAATCAAATAGCTTAGACGACTTTTACGTCAACATATACATAATAGAAATCAATAAGTATGTATCAACATGTGATTAAATACAATGATTATCCAAGTGAAGATACTTGTATAACCATATTTAGAAATTAACGAACAGAATAAATATCTAGATTGTACAATAGTACTGTATTGATAAACAATGATCAGATAATTTAAGAACTGGTATGAATACAAAAGATTGGATACATAATCGATAATAATAGAGTTAATAATCTGGCACTATGATAATATAATTCTGAAACTTTCTTACTCATGTCCATTGCATAAAGGAAATGCAAAGTTAAGATACTTGCCGAGCTGCTGCTTACAATAATGCAATTTAGTTTTATCTTTTATATCATAACCTATCATTAATAAGATCATTCGTTCGATTAGAATAATATACCATAACACATAGTACTGCTATTTGCAGTCAGCACATAACCTAATCACATTGTCACATAAGTTTAGTAGTCATTGGATCATAAACAAACACGTATCTAGTCCAATTATCTAAGTCCGGATAAATTTCTAAAATATGTCGGGATACCGACGACTTTATTGGGTAATTATCGAGTCTAAAACTTTATTCTGTATGTCAATATTACTCTAGATATTTTAAATATCAGTCGTATTATTTTTCATAGCCTTATAATAATTTTTAAATAATATTTATAATTTATCATGATTTTTCAAACACTGGAATCATTTTTAAATGATTTCAATATTAAATAATTCTATTATCATTAATATTTAATTAATATTAAATTATTAATGAAACCATTATAAAAATATTAAAGTTATTTGTAATAACTCAAAAATATTTTTAAAACATTTTTATTATCCTTAAATGATTTTTAAAATAATTAAAATCATTTTTATGTAATTACTATTAATATTTAAATATTAATGTATTATTTATCAAAATATTGAAAGTCATTAATTATAACTTAAATTTTTTTTAAAACATTTATATCCTATTTAAATGATTTATAACTTAATAAAACCATTTTAAAACTATTTATTTAATATAATTATTAAATAACTCTAATATCATTTAATATTAAAATATTAATGAAATTTATCTTTAAAACGTTAAAAGTTATATTTTATAACTTAAAATATTTTTAGACTATTTATTTTCATTTAAAACGATTTTATAATATTAGAATCATTTTTAATTAATTAATTTAATATAATTATTAAATAAATCTAATATCATTAATATTAAATAATTAATGAAATTTGTCTCAAAATATTAAAAGTTATATTTTATAACTTAAAATATTATTAAATACCTTTTATCATTTAAAATGATTTTTAATATAATAAAATCATTTTAATGCATTTATTAAATAAATAAAATATCAATAATATCCCATTAAATATTAATATTTATGAAAATTATGTCAAAATATTAAAAGTTAATTTTTATAACTTAAAATAATTTTTAAAACTATTTTTGGAATTTTAATAATAAATTTCTATTTTAAATGATTTTTGGAAAATAAATTAAACTAAAATTATTAAATCTGTTGCTATAGCCTTAAGCGACAGAAAGCGTCGCCTTAAGTGTTCTTGAGTCCTCAAGAACATTCATAAGCAGATTCGAGGTAGCTAGTTTGACCAAGCACACCGATCAGATCAATGCGTTTCTGGGTAATATAATGATTAGAGGTTGTAGTACTAATGTCAGACTACATGATACAACAACAAACATGTCCATACAACACAAAACAAAGGAGATCTGGGCTTGCAAAGTGGCTGTCAAAGCTGTTCTTCATTTATGGGTTACCCAGAAATGAAGAACAGTTCGAGTGACAACTTTTGGGCTTCCACAACTTGCTGTTCTTGAAACATTTGTGTGATATAGTGGGTGTAGTGTGTAGCCAGCATGACAAGGAAGAGATCCATCACTTAAACGACATACAACAACATTACTGTAAGCAGATACGATCTGGTCAAACCATATCAGAACTCACACTTATATGCTTTTTGGGTTACCTAGAATGCGTATGTTGTGATCCTCCTGCTTGGTTTGACCGACCACTGTATTAATCATGTTTGATGTTTACGTGTTCTAATAGCATTATTCTACATTTAAACTAACACACTACAACATGGTTGCAACAATAAACTCATAACACACAAAACATGCAAGATAAGAGCCCAAGAACAAGCTGTCAGACCGTTCTGGGTTTTCCAGAAAACCGAATGTAGTAATGGTCGGTCAATGAGGTTTGACCACCCATAACTTTCATTCTGTGCATGATCTGGGCTAGATTCAAGTTCCAGAATAGAGACCACATAACATACTACAAGTACAAACTTTCAAAACACAAAAACCATAAACATAAAGAGATCTACAAGACCTGACATTTGGTTGTCAGTCAACATAAAAAAATTTCCAGCTTTTTAAAAATGACAAATCTGAGCCTATAGATGTTATGGATCCAACATCTATCAACCCAGATCATCATTATACCCTACATACAACACATTTTAACACTTAAAGACAAGTTTTATCATAGCAATCAATATCAGAATTTTGATTAGGGTTTATACCTTCTATGAGCAAACTCTTGAATCTAAGCCTCTGATTTGTTAATGGAAGTCGTGGGGCTTGATTTGGGGACTGGTCCACTACTATATTTCATGGTTTCAGAGAGAGAGAGGGTCTTGGATGAGTATAAGTGTATGAATGAGAAAAAATATGCACTTTTCTCTCTCTTAACCTATTTATGCAACTTAGATGCGTTGAATCTAACTTGCAAGGTGTCAAAGAGGATAATATTGGATGAGATTTAGAGCATGCGCTATAATCTAAAGTGGTGACTTGACAAGATAGGACAAGATTTGCAAGCAACCTATTAAAATAAATCCAAAAATGTTATTTTAGTAAACTAACAAAACATTTCAAGGGTATTCTTGTCCATGGTACTTGAATCTATGTTTTAATCAATAGATCTTAAACCTTAAGGTTTCCCATATAATTTCTAGGGTTTGAAAATTTAAGTTTAAAGTTTAATAAAATTTTAATTAGAACTTACTAATAAAAATTAGGGTTTTTAATAGAAAATAAGGGTTTTAAATAATTATGGTTCATTAATATTATAGGGTTCCCAAATTAACAATTCAATTTACTAAAATAATAATTAGGATTTTTAATTTTAGCAATTAGGGTTCTTAATTAGAAAATTAGGGTTTTCCTAATTAACAAAAATTCTATAATATGCAACATAATTCATATAACACAATTACTACACATTCTTGAATCTCTCATTTGAGTTTCAAAATAGGGTTTAATAAATTAATATTAGGGTTTTGACATTATACTCCATAGTTGACCAACCATTATCAATACGTACTCACAGTACATATTTATAGTACTGAAATAAAAATAATATTATAATATTATTCTCATTCCTTATTCTAAATCCAGAATTAGGGTTTGGATTCCATATCTGATATACCTTTCAAATACGTACCATAATTAATTTAATTAACATAATTAACTTAACTAATTTGAATAAATTCATATAATAAAATATTTATTATAATAACTCTAATAATCATTTCATATATTATTTAAATAATACATAAATTTATTTTCATGGAAAATAAATACTAAAATCGTTTATACTATAATATTAATTACTATAAAAATATTATTTATAATGATTAATAATTATTTAAAATTTATTTGTAATTATTAAGGAAATAAATACATTTTTATTTATCACAAATATACATACACATTATCTGGCACATATTCCCACCTTTAAAATAAATAAAAAATTATATGCAAAATTTTTTATTTATTTATATAGAAAATATAGGGTTATTACACTCGACAGACTCGTTGGGCACGAATTCTATCGTCTCCTTGACGGATATTCTGGTTATAATCAAATTGCTATAGCACCCGAAGATCAGGAGAAAACTACGTTTACATGCCCGTATGGGACCTTTGCCTTCAGGAAAATGTCTTTTGGGGTGTGTAACGCTACTGCAACGTTTCAACATTGCATGATGTCCATCTTTTCCGATATGGTGGAACAAACCCTCGAGGTCTTCATGGATGATTTTTCTGTCTTTGGGAGATCTTTCAAAAACTGTCTACAAAATCTGACTGCCGTCCTGAAAAGATGCGTAGAGACTAACCTAGTGTTGAATTGGGAGAAGTGCCACTTCATGGTAAGAGAGGGCATTATTTTGGGGCACAGGGTATCTGCTTGTGGTATTGAAGTAGACAGGGCAAAAATCAATTTTATCGATAATCTACCACCACCATCATCAGTGAAAGGGGTAAGGAGTTTTCTGGGGCATGCATGATTTTACCGACAGTTCATCCAAGACTTTTCGAAAATTACCAAACCGCTGTGTAGCTTATTGGAAAAGGATATGTCTTTCAAGTTTGACGAAGAATGTCTAGGAGCATTTAAATTATTAAAGGAAGGACTCGTCTCAGCTCATATAGTAGTGGCTCCTGACTGGAACTTTCCGTTTGAACTTATGTGCGATGCCAATGATTTTTCTATTGGAGCAATGTTGGGCTAACGGAGGGAAAAAGTGTTTCACACGATTTACTATGCCAGTAAGACCTTGACTGATGCTCAGCTTAACTACACCACAACTATGACGCCCCCAAAATAGGTATACACAACCCATTCTGAGCCGCCAGATACACGATACAAAATTTAAATACAAACTCCATTTATACAACTGTTGAACTGTTGTGCAAAATACGAAAACACATAAGATGTGAGTTTCAATAGAAATAACAGTACTCACACTCTAAACTGATGATACTTTACATAAAGGTATAGTCGATAAATGATTTAGGAATTAAAATATTTGGAAAATGCTCAAAGAATTCTTCATACATAGGAGGTCATGCATCTAAGTTATAATAGATATCATATGACTTGAGCATTACCCTTGGTTGACCTAATAGACCCCAAAGAAGAACGAGACGATTACTATCTTGCTCATTCCAGTGGTGGGTATCTTCTTGCCATATAATTATCTTCATTGTCTCAAATCGATAATTATATTCCAACCATACTCCAAGATTATATAAATAACGCTCAAAGATATAGTCAGCAAGTGGATATACACAACCATATCTTATGATAACACGAGTTTGTATGTGGTCAGACATCATGTATGATAGTGGAAACACACCCTTTAAGCTCTGACATTTCTTTCCTCCTCATTCTAATGGGGTACATTTTTGACAGTTCCAAAGTTGGGTTCTCATCACCTGGCCTATTGTTGTTCACCAAAATCAATTATTAAGTGACATATAATATACGACAGACCCATCTTAGGTCATCAATACAATTATATATTACATATCATGCAGTTTTATAATGTATTGAGAAACTTCCACAGTCTCGGACCATCACAATATCCCCTTGTTATCCCCGCTCGACCCAGCTACACTCTTAATACCTGAAAGGAATTATGAAGCAAAAGGGAGAGCACAAATAGCCCAGTAAAGAATATTATGACTAAGACAATTAATTTATCAATAGCCTTCATCTGTACTAAATCAAATATTTAGAACATATGGTAGATAATAAAAGTTTTTAACCATAATTGCAGCGGAATCAACAATCCATTAGAAGAGTCAAGTAGAACATAATGTCTACTATCTTCTCCAAATTAAAATTCCATCGTTAATATTTCATTCCTGTAATACTCATCAACAGTTCTTTGTTGTACCCAAGAAAAAGAGAACTCTCATCACCTGTCTTCACCTGAACCACCAAAGATTATAGTTAAATTCACAATTCATATTTATAATCAGGTAAATTAACAGTCCATCTTTGCACTACGAGCCAAAGATATAAAACTGTAAAACCAATAATCAATAGTCCATCTTTGCACGTAAGTCAAAGATATACAACTGTAAAACCAATAATCAATAGTCCATCTTTGCACGTAAGCCAAAGATATACAACTGTAAAACCAATAATCAATAATCTATCTTTGCACGTAAGAAAAAGAGGATTTTAACCACATTAATTGTCTGTAAAATAAATAATCCACATCACCGAATTATCCATGCACTACGAGCTAAGAATATTCGATAGTATCACATCCATGCACTACGGGCCAAGAATATTCGTTATTATCATATCCATGAATTATCCATGCACTACGGGCCAACAACAACAGTTACCACGCGAGCATCGGTATGCCACCTTATGAGGCATTGTACGGTGAAAGTCAGAAACTCCATTTGTCTTTGGGATGAAGTCGGTGAACGCCAAATCGTTAGGACCAGAATCGGTACAACAAATGCTGAAGTTGTCAAACTCATCGAGACAAGATTGGTAGCGACCCAAGCCCAAGACCGATGTAAAAAGTATCTTGCGTCAACATAGTGTAATCGCGAATTTGAAGTAGGAAATTTTGTTTTCCTAAAAGTTTCTTCTTGGAAGGGGAAAATTCATTTTGGCAAGAAAGGAAAGCTCAGCCCAAAATTTATTGGACCGTTTGAGATACTACGAAGAGTGGGGGAAGTGACTTATGAGGTAGCTCTACCTCCAGAATTGGAAAACATTCATAATGTTTTTCATATTTCGATGTTATGACCGTATAAACCCGATTACAAACACGTGATCGAGTACGAACCATTGCAATTCGATAAAGATTTGTCTTATGAAGAAGTTCCTATCCAGATAGTCGACAAGAAAGAACAAGTGCTCAAAAATAAAGTGATACCTTCTGTGAAGGTGATATGGAGAAACCATAATGTCGAAGAGGCAACGTGGGAACTCAAAACCGAAATGATGAAAAGTTACTCTGAGTTATTTGTTTAATCTATGTCTTCGATTCTGGGGACAGAATCTTTGTAAGTATGGAAGAATGTGACGATTTGATTATTTGAATTATGATTCTGAAGACATAATCCTTTTAAGGAGGGAATGATGTAACATTCCAGAATTTTTAAATGTAATATTAAATATTTATTGAGTTATATAAATATTTAATAGATGTGACTATCAGTAAATGAATATTTGTTTAATTGATTTAATATAGTTTAGTTAATTATTTATTTAATAAATAATTGATGAATTAAGGAAATTATTATTATATTGATATTTCAATTAAATGATTAATTATTTGTATTGTGTTATGTGATTAAAGAATTTATTTAATTAATTGTGATTTTAATTAATTAAAATAAATATGAAAGTTTGATTATATATAGTGTGGCAAATAAATATATTATAATGAGTGATTAAAATAAATTAAAGTAGTTTAATTTAGTTTTTTACCAAACAAGGCTTAATATATTAATTCTTTAATATTTAAAGGGTTTTTGCCAAACAAGCCTTATGGCTTTTGAGATTAAATAAAATAAAATAAGTAATATAATTAAAATAATAAATATAATATAATTATAACTTATACGTAATTTTTATATAACTGATATCCTAATAAGTATACGTATTAGTATTATATCAGTTTTATTTTTACGCATTCTAGTTAGTTGTCTAGTCTAAGCCTAAGAGAGGAAAGCTAAGAAGTTCAGAGAAGAACTTGAGAGAGATTTGAGAGGAAACTTGGTAATCTTCACGTCAATTCCAGTGTGTTTAACAAGAATTTCTGTCAAGTAAAAAAAAGGTATGTTCATAATTGAATATTATTTATGTTTCTGAGAATTACGACAAAATAAAATTGCATGTTCTGTGAATTGTTTTTCTTCCGAATTTTTTATGTAATTTAGTTATTGTGATTATACATGCTTATGATGCTAGAGTTTATGTCAATCAAGAAAATCGCATGCTAAATTCGTTTGACAGTAGGAAGAAATTTGACAGTGTATGTATTCTTTCTATGACTTAGGTAAGTACCAATTTAGATGGTCAATTCTTATATTAAACTGTAAATTGAGGCTTGCATATGTTAGTTCAATGAGATACGAGTATAACGTAATTTGAATGAGGTAATTTGGACAAGAATTGAAATCACAGTGTTCAATTTGGTGAAGGAACTCGAAAATGGAGTTTTGTTTGAAAACAAGAATTTTCAGAAATTAAAATAGTTTTAGTTAGTGTTAAATTGTGCTAATTGGTTGTAATTATGAGCAATCATGTTTGTGATAGTTGTATATTTATTATACGTGTTAATATTACTGTCTATTAGGTGAAATTTGTGTTTGTTGGGCTAAAGCCTGACATCTTTGCTCATAACCTTCTCTGCGTTTCAATCGAACACTGCAATTTCAACATACAAATAAGGCAAAAAAATGGCAGCAATTGCCACCCGTGCTAAGTCTTTGTATGGCTAAATTGCTCCATACCCTAGTTTGAGATTCTAACTTCTGCTATTTCAGCAGGCTTGGGAAAGTGTCACAACATGGTATAAAATTGTGTTAGCATGTTAAATGTGTAATGTTAAGGTTAACATAACATAGTGAGTTGTGGTTAGTACGATCAAAGTTGCAAAAGTGATTAGTAAATCAAAAACGCGTTATGTGGTAATTAGTATACATAATGAAAGTTAGACAAATGTTGTGAAGTAAAACACTTAGAGTTTCTGAAATGTGAATAGTAATGAACATGTTATGATATGTTAGCATGTCTAATATTTATTGTGGTTCTAAACCTATGTGTAGGTGAACGTGAGTTTGATATTATAGCTTACGCTCAAGGCAAGTTTTCTAACTCTACACTTTCGTTGAGCTAGTTCGTTTATTACATTGTACAAGTTTTAACTCTACATTTTCGTTGAGTTAGTTCTATTATTATAAATGCATACTTTTGATTGAGCAAATGTTTATCTCAACTGTTATGGAATAAGTAAATTGTTCCTAAAATCCATTTAAGAAAACTCAAACTCTAATGTTATTGAAAATTCTCCATTTGTTGATTCATTCCAACTTGTTTACAGTTAAGCAAGTTTCTTGAAGTTCAGGAATTTCATTTCTAATATTATAAAACTTGAACCTAGCTTATTTTACTGTTCAAGCAAAGGTTAACCATTTTATTCATTCTATTGAATACTTATGCTCTATAGTTATTTCAAGCATGAGTTAGATATGTAGAATCGGTTCATTTATGATTCTCAAATGTTCTAAGTTATGTTGTTATTAAACAACTGTTGTATTATCAAGCATTATGGATTCAACTAGTTCCCTAGTTGATGATCATTAAACTTCAATTACCCTTGAAAGCTTATCCAAACCAAACTTTCTTTGGTGCGGACTTGTACTCTAAATCTTCGAGATGAACAACCCTATGTTTAGGGGTTTACGCTTAGCGTTGAAATGGTTGTGCACAATACATTGTACGAAGGATTGATCCCCCTAAGTACGTGGAGTCCTTATAGTCATATGAATGTTAAAGTTAAAGTTGAAAGATTACTTATAACTGTGGACATGGTTCATGGTCATTTGACCCTCAGTAGTTTATTTAAGAATGTTAATAGAACAAATTATTCAGTTCTATTGAGCCTATGCGTTGGCAATTGTTGAAATATTAATAGAACATATCATTCAGTTCTATGGAGCCTATTATTTAGCAAATGTTGTAATGTTAAAAGAACATATTATTCAGTTCTATTGAGCCTATTATTTGGCAAATGTTGTAAAGATATTTATTCTTATCTCAAGTGAGCTTTGTTTGCTCACTCTTGCATATTTATACACTTATTGCAACTATGAATGAGAAGGTAGATAAACCTACAACTAGCAAAGGAAAGGGGAAAATATACAAGTGATGAAGACATGTAATTTTGTTTTATCATTGATGATAGACTTTTAATAATGATGTGATGTAATAATTTTATTTTCGCACTTGAATGATTGTATTAAAGGTTAGAGAACTTGGGAGATAATATTTTTATTTAAGTAATCATGTATGGACATGTTTTTATTATTCAATTTATTATAATTGGGTAGCTAGATATGAATGTTTTGATTACGTAAACACCAAATCTTGAGGTAATGAAGTACCGAGAGTTGGGGGTGTCACAGTAATAAACCACTCATGTGTTGGGGTTTCCAATAACATACACTCCCCTTACCATAAGGGTTGTTCAACTAAGTTTTCAAGATTTCCGCACCAATCAATTGGTTTGGACAGTTTTATAAACATGCATATAGTCTAGCTGAATCAATGACATAGACCCTTTCACAATATTCAAGAACAATACCAAGTTCAACATGAATAATAGTTTTCACAAGAATTTTAAACATACTAGCTCAATTGAACGAATAAGTAGGATAACTTGCATTCAAAGAGATAAGCTTACGATATCCGTTGAATAAAGTAAAGCAAGGGTTTAGGATACTTGCACAATGTAAAGGATAGTTCAGATACTTGCCTTAAGCGTAGTTTATCCACGTTAAGACTCAACACTTTCGAATCCTATTTATAGCGTATTATATGTACAAGATGCTCATTAGCTAACACATTCTTTATTCAAGTTTGACATGATTCAAGTATGCACATATGGTACAAAATCAGCTCATAGTCTTATCTTGAAATCAAATATCTAGTTACTTTATAAGTAAATTTGGAATGCTCAAGGTTAAGACCTTTATACCCATGGACTTTCCCATTACAAGGCAAACACCATCATATTATCTAGGCATCACTTATATACGTGTATCAGTAGGTTTTAAACTACTTTTAGCAATATAGGTATCATTCAAGTTAACTGTCCAAAAATCAGAATGTAGAATCTCATATTCCAGATCAAATGCGCTTGATGCGCCATGGCTAAGCTTCAGGGCCGTGTAGCAATTCTGTGATCCTCTGGCCAAGACAAGACTCAGCTGTTGCCTTGAGGTTTCTGTCCGGCATAAACACAACAATCATACATAATATATTTTGTCATGTTAAAGGTCTTTTCATGCTTCTCAAGTCAATCTAGGTTCCTCCTTTCATAATATAATTCCAAATTAAATATGTCAACAAGTTAAGTCCATTCAAGGTCATGAAACCACAAAGTCTATCATGCTTGTAACGCCCCGAAATCCGGTCTATCTTCACACCCAGATTTCATACGTCACGAGTACATCATTCATCCAACATACATCATTATATACTGAAATATAACGACATACACTCTCAAATCCCAGGTTCTGGAAACCTTATAACCTTTTTCATTACAAATAATAATAAATACATTATTCATTTCATCTTACAAGAGTGACTTTTATCCGCCACCAAGGATACATAACAGTTCATTAAACTAGTCTATAATTAAATTTAAACTTTTTACATTACAAGTCTTCATTTGATCTTCTCGCTCATTCACCTTCTGAATGGTACTTCATCTAGATATCGTCAGCTTGATCTTTACGGGATCCTTAAGTTATTCTAACCTTGTTCACTGAAAATTGTTTTTCATTTAAGCAAGTGTGAGGATTCAATTTCCTAGCAAGTCATAACAGTTGAACAAACAACTTCAGAATTAAAACATTTCTTTAGAACTTCTATAACCGAACAAAGGTTATGAAGAAGCTTGAATAATAGGAATAGTCTCGATTCCTATCATCTTAAAACATCAACCACTTTTACTTTGAAATACTTTCATTCTTCTACCTTTTTTATACACATTCTATCTGGCTAGAATCATTAGCACAGACTTAACAATAACGGTTCATGTATAAACAGAACATACTTGTATTGAACAACTCAATCACAGAACAATTCATATCATAGAAACACCGAAGTGTTCAAATTGTGGCACAAGGCCTCATACATACTACCACATTGTACATACATCGCACATATGCACATAGACAAGACTTCTCAAGTACAACATCTGAGAAGTTTAAGAAACTAGCATTCATGTAATATGAATGAAGTTAGGAACCTTGCCTTACACCCAGCTACAGCTTACGCTGAACTGCTCGTTCTAATTCCTATATAACACATAAGGAGAAAACATAAACACCAATTAGTCATATATCGAACTTACGCATTGGTTTACTTAACTTTACTTCTTAGGGTTCGCGTTCTTGCAATATAAGTTTACGCGACTAACTTCCTTTACTAGTTTACGGCTTTATGACATACGGAGATGTCTTACTCAAAACGTTCATCATCTTGGATGATTTATATTCTTATCTTCTTCTTATAACTTCTCTAGGACTCAACACACATCGTGTCTCTGCTAGTAGTTCATATGGTACTCTGAGTGGTTTCCCACAAACAACCAACAAACAAGTTCCCATCTCATCTACACTGCCATCACAGTGAGTTAGATCGGTTGTCAGTTTCGTATATACCTTCGCTCTCTGAAGGAATTGTTTAGCCCAGCTCCCATATGTCAACCATCAAAGTTACGATTGTACCACAACCTAACTTCTCTTAACTTATACGAACTATTAAACTATAATGTTCGATTAAGTCAATTTCTTATTCTTTACGGCTTCCTGGCAACTAAATGCCACACCTTAGGATTCATTCCTTAATCAACTCACATTCGACTTTCATTAAGCTTATTACCGTTCATTACGGCTTTCTTGACAATTCATATATTATTAATACTTTCGTTATCCATATACTCACCCCATTTTCATTACCCTCGTCACTCAACGTCTAAGGAATCACAACCATAGCAATCCCTCACGTTCGTTCATCGCGACTCCGGTCCCCGGATATTGGTTATGTAACCCGCGTTTATATTCTTTGTCATTTAATCTTGTTTAATCTATATGATCAACCTTTAATAAAGGTTTACATCACTTTATTAAGTGTTACGTTAGTTGAATATTATATTCTTTATCTTTCCTTACATTTCCCCCAAGAGCTGAGCAATTAAAAACTCATCTTTGGCATTTTCCCAACACTGGCGCCGCGGCGCCACTCCCTTTGTTATCTCTCGCGCCATGGCGCGAGCTAGCAGAACTCGACCCCCAGTCTGGCGCTGCCGCACCACTCTATAAGGCATGACTAGCACCGCGGCGCTAGGCCCTAACCCTAGAAATTTCTCTAAGTGTTAAATCTAATTTGAGACGCTTACTTCCCGATCTCATAACTCCTTCGTTATAACTCAAAACGAGGTTGTTTCAAAGCCATTCTCTTCCTTATCATATGTACTTCAATACCCCTCAGACAGCACTTCATTCTGAATCCGTTAACGTGCCATTCGATTGGCTTGATCTTCACCCTTTAATTATTTTACGGTTTTAACGCTCTTCATTTGTTCATCCGTAATTCGGTCATCCGAACTCGGAACTCGTTTGTTCTTGAGTCCCCGACTCACGTTTTCTATGTTCTCTTACTTTCTTATGAAACCCTACCCATTCGGGTTCATTTACTAACTTTCTAATTCTCGTTCGTCTTTTACAAAATTTTGCCATAACTTCGTTATAGCTAAGTTTTAATCCGTTCTTCATGAACGTTTCTACCGTTCCTAACCAAGCAATACACATATAACTTATACGCGATGGTTTTAAACTTGTCCATCGACAACAATTATCCTACGATGGTTTTAAATTTGTCCATCAACAACATTCTTCGTGTTATTCGCGTGTTCTTCGTTTTAATCGATATTTTAGATTATGATTTCAATTTTTATTGGAATTTGATGTTATAGAACACCATTCTGTACTAATTTCACCTACTTATTCATATAATCCACTCGGATCATTCTAAATCATTACGAATCTTATACTTCCTTAAGAAATTTATAAACTAAATTTCTAATTCTTATTTCTTCATTTTCTTATGATTTCAACCATATGAAATCATCTCTAACCTAATCTACCTCTTATCTTCATTAAGTTATGTTTTTAAACATAAAAACTTAAAGAAAATTTAAAAGAGATTAGGTTCCGGATTACCGTTCTTCTTTAATCCTCTTCCGTTATACAAAGCCGGCGATTTGCAAGCTTTGCTATTACACGATCACTTTCGATCTGATCATTCATGTTCATGTTCCTTCTCCCTCTTCATCCGAACCCTCTCTCCCTCTCTCTCTAGATATATGATTTTCAAAATCCCATATAAATGATTTAAGCTTCCTATTTACAGAATTTCCAAGCTAAGGGTATTTTAGTCATTTCACCCCCTAACCTCCTTACTATTCATGGATTAAGGACTAAGTTAACTTACTCCTTATGTTTACTTAACACTTAAGTCTACTTAGCCTTTAAGTTTGCTTAACTCTTAAGTTTACTTAACCTTTAAGTTTACTTACTCATCACTTATAAGCACTTTACTTAATCATTAAGCATAAGCACTTTACTTAGCTTTTAAGTTTACTTAGTCATTACTTAACTTATCTTTTACTAAAACTAATCGTATTCTACGCATCTCATTCTCGTATTCTCTTCGTATATAGTTCGTACTATATTCGTATTATACGTCGTATCAATCCTCTTGCTTTACTCGTATTCCTCGCGCATAATAATTCTAATTAATATACGTAAACATTAAATTCTCGGAACTCACTTTTCCTAACCCTTAGGTTTTGAGTCCGTAGGTGAAAACTTCGTTTTTGCCATAACTGAAATATTTTTGAATATTCCATCACGTCTCAAAATTAAACGTAATCTATAACTTCTCGGAATTTCAAAATAAATCTCCGAGCGTAAATCGGATGAATAATTGCCTATTTCGTCTTTTTTTCCCAAAAAATATTTTGTTCCTTAAAAGTTTCATTTTCGCCTTGAAAATTCTTATTCGCTCAATCTAGCTCGTAGCCAGAATACTCCCGATTTATAATCATCCTCGGTTATAGAACGATTAATAAACACATAGCACATAAAAATATTAATAAAAATTCCTTTTATTAATAATTAAACCTAAATTCTGGACAATCCGAATTTCCGGTTGTCACATTCTTCCCTCCTTATAAAAATTCCATCCTCGGAATTTCTTAAAACCACACCCTTACCCGGGTCATCACATTCACCCCTTCTTCACAGAATTTTGTCCTTGAAATTTTAGCCAACCTTTATTCTCAACTTCACTTCAACGGAGTTCTTATCTTTCCCTCACTCCTAACCTCCATAACCTATCAAGAATCATGAAGCAGAAGGAATAACGAGGAATATAAAATTTCCTCTTAAAACGTTTCATACTTTTGCTGAGGGGTCAAATCGACCATGAACTCTTACTGGGTTAACCAACATTTTGCCGTAAGCCCTTCTTTAACGGTCAGTTTACAATCACAAAGAAAGTAACTACCTCTTCCATGTTCTCCTCAGACTAAATCATTAGATTCCGCACCAAAACAATTTGGTTTGGCACAAGTTCTCAAAGAAAGCTCGATGACATACAATTTGTCTAGCCGAAACAAGTAGCTTAGACCATACCAATAAATTGGATATCAACTGGAAACATTTGTCTAGTCAACTCAATTGACATCGACTACTTCTTTAAATTCTTTTCGCAATACATCAAAACGGTTTATGACGTCATGATATCGTACTTTTCACAGTACGTTGAGGACTTCGTCAGTTTGTGATTTCATCATTATACATCATACCATAGCGGGTTGTTAATCCTTAGATCACATCCAACACCAGGTTCAATTGCATTAATAACTCCATTTTTTTACCATCCATGCATCAAATGCACGGATGATATAAAATTCATTTTGATATTTTTAAATCAATTTTTGTCTAGCCGAGACAATTAGCATAGACATACCAAGAATAGCTCTTTTAAAAATTCTATTGATTCCAAAAGTTGAACCAATTCTTTCCTTTTCAAAATGTACATATCAGCACGAGTTCAATAAACTTCAAAATCTAGCATAGCTAGATGACTTGGAATATCCTATTTCTCCATCTTCCTTCATTGTCTTACTACGACAATACTTAATCTTCTCTAGCACCTTCAATACTAAGCCTACTAAAAACAACGCGTTTTTAGTCTAAACATCCTTATACCTTAGTACAGTTCATCAAATTTCCACACATTATGAGTTCAGGAACTTTCCACAATAATATGAGTTTAAGAACATCCAGACAGACCATAGGCGTCCATTCACCGAGACGTTCGAAAACATACCATATTATTATGAGTCAAGAACTTACCATAAGTATGAGTTTCAAGAACTCGCACCTACCTTATCGTTCTCTACCTATCAAGTATATACATGAGAAAAGATTCACCTTCTCCCCATATACATATTGATAGCGCGACCAATCCAAATGATTATCACTACCAGAAGCTAAGTAATTGTAGAACCAAACACAATTCCCTGCCCATACAGAAAATTGTTCAACTCAGCTTCTAACCGATATAAGAAGCTAAGCGGTTGTAACACTAAGCACAATTCTTCGCCCATACAAAGAATTGTTCAACTTAACAACTATATCGCATAAGAAGCCAACTGCTTCTATAACCACGTACAATTTCCCCACCCATACAAGGAATCATACAACTCAGCTGCTGATATGAGTCCTCAATTGAAATTTTTTAACTTCTAAATCTCTCTCTACTTAATACGAATTTTCTTTAATTCATATACTATCCTTCATAACTCAATCTAAGTTCTTCTTACCGTACTACTTCATAGTACCTTTCATTCATAGCACTCATTATAAATCATTCATTGTTTAACAACCCATCTCATTATTACGAAGTCACTATGATCACGTGGTGATCTTCTTATCCTTCTCTCTACGATTATAGTCTTAGGTACTCCTACCTAAGGTTTATAACCTATCATTCGATACCAACTTGTAACGCCCAAATCCGGTCTATCTTCACACACCCGGATTCCAGACGTCCACGAGTACATCATTCATCCAACATACATCATTATATACTGAATATAACGAAATACACTCTCAAATCCCAGGTTCTGGAAACCTTATAACCTTTTTCATTACAAATAATAATAAATACATTATTCATTTCATCTTACAAGAATGACTTTTATCCGCCACCAAGGATACATAACAGTTCATTAAACTAGTCTATAATTAAATTTCAACTTTTTTACATTACAAGTCTTCACTTGATCTTCTCGCTCATTCACCTTTTGAATGGTACTTCATCTGGATACCGTCAGCTTGATCTTTACGGGATCCTTAAGTTCTTCTAACCTTGTTCGCTGAAAATTGTTTTTCATTTAAGCAAGTGTGAGCATTCAATTGCCCAACAAGTCATAACAGTTGAACAAACAACTTCAGAATTAAAACATTTCTTTAGAACTTCTATAAATGAACAAAGGTTATGAAGAAACTTGAATAATAGGAATAGTCTCGATTCCTATCATCTTAAAACATCAACCACTTTTACTTTGAAATACTTTCATTCTTCTACCTTTTTCATACACATTCTATCTGGCTAGAATCATTAGCACAGACTTAACAATAACGGTTCATGTATAAACAGAACATACTTGTATTGAACAACTCAATCACAGAACAATTCATATCATAGAAACACCGAAGTGTTCAAATTGTGGCACAAGGCCTCATACATACTATCACATTGTACATACATCGCACATATGCACATAGATAAGACTTCTCAAGTACAACATCTGAGAAGTTTAAGAAACTAGCATTCATGTAATATGAATGAAGTTAGGAAACTTGCCTTACGCCCAGCTACAGCTTACGCTGAACTGCTCGTTCCAATTCCTATATAACACATAAGGAGAAAACATAAACACCAATTAGTCATATATCGAACTTACGCATTGGTTTACTTAACTTTACTTCTTAGGGTTCGCGTTCTTGCAATATAAGTTTACGCGACTAACTTCCTTTACCAGTTTATGGCTTTATGATATACGGAGATGTCTTACTCAACACGTTCATCATCTTGGATGATTTATATTCTTATCTTCTTCTTATAACTTCTCTAGGACTCAACACACATCGTGTCTCTGCTAGTAGTTCATATGGTACTCTGAGTGGTTTCCGACAAACAACCAACAAACAAGTTCCCGTCTCATCTACACTGCCATCACAGTGAGTTAGATCGGTTGCCAGTTTCGTATATACCTTCGCTCTCTAAAGGAATTGTTTAGCCCAGCTCCCATATGTCAACCATCAAAGTAACGATTGTACCACAACCTAACTTCTCTTAACTTATACGAACTATTAAACTATAATGTTCGATTAAGTCAATTTCTTATTCTTTACGGCTTCCTGGCAACTAAATGCCACACCTTAGGATTCATTCCTTAATCAACTCACATTCGGCTTTCATTAAGCTTATTACCGTTCATTACGGCTTTCTTGATAATTCATATATTATTAATACTTTTGTTATCCATATATGCACCCCATGTTCATTATCCTCGTCACTCAATGTCTAAGGAATCACAACCATAACAATCCCTCACGTTCGTTCATCGCGACTCCGGTCCCCGGATATCGGTTTTGTAACCCGCATTTATATTCTTTGTCATTTAATCTTGTTTAATCTATATGATCAACCTTTAATAAAGGTTTACATCACTTGATTAAGTGTTACGTTAGTTGAATATTATATTCTTTATCTTCCCTTACATTTCCCCCAAGAGCTGAGCAATTAAAAGCTCATCTCTGGCATTTTCCCAACATTGGCGTCCCGGTGCCACTCCTTTTGTTATCTCTTGTACTACATGCGAGAGTTTAGTGAACTTCGACCCCGATGCAGCGCTACTGCTACCACTCTACAAGGCATGACTGGAACCGCGGCGCCAGGCCCTAACCCTAGAAATTTCTCTAAGTGTTAAATCCAATTTGAGACGCTTACTTCCCGATCTCATAACTCCTTCGTTATAACTCAGAACGAGGTCGTTTCAAAGCCATTCTCTTCCTTATCTTACGTACTTCAATACCCCTCAGACAACACTTCGTTCTGAATCCGTTAACGTGCCATTCGATTGGCTTGATCTTCACCCTTTGTTTATTTTACGCTTTTAACGCTCTTCATTTGTTCATCCGTAATTCGGTCATCCGAACTCGGAACTCGTTCGTTCTTGAGTCCCCGACTCACATTTTCTATGTTCTCTTACTTTTTTATGAAACCCTACCCATTCGGGTTCATTTACTAACTTTCTAATTCTCGTTCGTCTTTTACAAAATTTCTCCATAACTTTGTTATAGCTAAGTTTTAATCCGTTCTTCATGAACGTTTCTACCGTTCCTAACCAAGCAATACACATATAACTTATACGCGATGGTTTTAAACTTGTCCATCAACAACAATTATCCTACGATGGTTTTAAATTTGTCTATCAACAACATTCTTCGTGTTATTCGCGTGTTCTTCGTGTTCTTCGTTCGTTCTTCATTTTAATCGATATTTTAGATTATGATTTCACTTTTTATTGGAATTTGATGTTATAGAACACCATTCTTTACTTATTTCACCTACTTATTCTTATAATCCACTCGAATCGTTCTAAATCAGTACGAATCTTATACTTCCTTAAGAAATTTATAAACTAAAGTTTAAATTCTTATTTCTTCATTTTCTTATGATTTCAACCATATGAAATCATCTCTAACCTAATCTACCTCTTATCTTCATTAAGTTATGTTTTTAAACATAAAAACTTAAAGAAAATTTAAAAGAGATTAGGTTCTGGATTACCGTTCTTCTTTAATCCTCTTCCGTTATACAAAGACAGCGATTTGCAAGCTTTGCTATTACACGATCACTTTCAATCCGATCATTCATGTTCATGTTCCTTCTCCCTCTTTATCCGAACCTTCTTTCTCTCTCTCTAGATATAGGATTTTCAAAATCCCATATAAATGATTTAAGCTTCTTATTTATAGAATTTCCAAGCTAAGGGTATTTTAGTTATTTCGCCGCCTAACCTCCTTACTATTCATGGCTTAAGGACTAAGTTAACTTACTCCTTAAGTTTACTTAACACTTAAGTCTACTTAGCCTTTAAGTTTGCTTAACTCTTAAGTTTACTTAACCTTTAAGTTTACTTACTCATCACTTATAAGAACTTTACTTAATCATTAAGCATAAGCACTTTACTTAGCTATTAAGTTTACTTAGTCATTACTTAACTTATCTTTTACTAAAACTAATCCTATTCTACGCATCTCATTCTCATATTCTCTTCGTATATAGTTCGTACGATATTCGTATTATACGTCTTATCAATCCTCTTGCTTTACTCGTATTCCTCGCGCATAATAATCCTAATTAATATACGTAAACATTAAATCCTCGGAACTCACTTTTCCTAACCCTTAGGTTTTGAGTCCGTATGTGAAAACTTCGTTTTTGCCATAACTGAAATATTTTTGAATATTCCATCACGTCTCAAAATTAAAAGTAATCTATAACTTCTCGGAATTTCAAAATAAATCTCCGAGCAGAAACGGATGAATAGTGCCTATTTCATCTTTTTCCTCAAAAATATTTTATTCCCGGAAAAGTTTCATTTTCGTCTTGAAAATTCTTATTCGCTCAATCTAGCTCGTAGCCAGAATACTCCCGATTTATAATCATCCTAGGTTATAGAACGATTAATAAACACATAGCACATAAAAATATTAATAAAAATTCCTTTTATTAATAATTAATTCTTTAAACCTAAATTCTGGACAATCCGAATTTCCGGGTTGTCACAATGCTTGCTCTCTAAACATACAAGGTAGTTATAAAACTCATATTAGGCATGCTTGTGAGTATTCATAACACATATGTGAAATTAGCACCGCTTTGGTTGAAAATATGCTTCGTTCATGCTTCACTTGAAATATGATACACAAGCATTATATATATATATGTTTATGTTACATGAGTGAGTCTAAGAGTAACATCAACATAATCACAAATGTCAGATTCTAACCCTCAAGGTAGTTTGTCAATATTCACGTTCAAAAGTCGTATTTTCATTTGTAAAGTTACTAATTAGTCCAACATGTTCATGCTTGCTTACTAATCACATAAACACAAGCTAATGGTTTATTCATGCATTTCTAAACCATACCTACATGCTTGCAAGGTCAGAATATAAATCATGTAGTAGTCATGCATGTTAGCTCACTATACTAAGCTTTTTCTTGAAAACTTTTTTAACACAAATCATAATATGGCGACCATGAACAAAGGAACTATGAATCATATGTCATGCTCATCTATGTGTGAAATCAGTCATTTGTGTAGACTAATAAGCTCAAATCCGCAGAACATGATCTTTAACATAGTTCGTTTTCAAAACTCAAAGTCCTAATTTCCATCTAAACCATATGCTTTCGTTAATCATGTATGCTAATCTAATTATGCTCACATTAGGTTAATATACTTATATATACATATTACACATGCTTGCATGCTAGTGTAAGTCATAATACTATATCCACACTTAGCAGATTGTAAAATAAAAAGCTCAACTGAACTCGAGGGTGGCAGTGGCAGAATACATATAGCTTATTTAGTATAATTATTATAGCAATTGCGCTTAACGCCCTCTGTTCGAGAGCGTATGACTTCTTTTATAGAGTCTTAGCCAACTTGATTTCCAACGATTTAAACTTGTTCCAAACTATCATTCAAGAGTTCATACCTGTTAGAAAACTTCTTAAACACCTTATAGTATGCTAATTCATCTGGATTAAAATAAAATTTCAAGTAATTTCAAGAATCAAACAAGACCCATTTCAAGAACATAGTTAGAACTTATACCTTCTTGAGCTTAAATTGAGCTTCCTACAATCTGAGTATGCTTCTAAAGTAGCTCAACAACTTATACTCTACACTTAGAATTACCAGACAAGTTTTAAGCAACACAAAAACTAAAAATCAAGCTTTTATTTATAAAGGAAATATGGACTTGACATTTGATTTACACAATGTTGGAGTCCATGGTGTAATGGAAGGGAACAACGGTTATTAAGGAGTTGTTTAACAACTCCATACCAGCCTCTTATCTAGCAAATGATCACCTAGGATTAGCAGCTTGAAAGTTACGTAAAGAGAGTTTAGGTCACTGTTCATTGTACCATGTGACACTCAATTTGAGACAAGAGAGAAAAATCTCAGCATTTGGTCATGTAAAGCTTGGTTTGATCCTTTTAATTCCCATAATGTAATATTAGTGTACACTTGTTACCATATTAGGAATTTAAAGATAATTTTATACTCCCATCATATAAGCCATGTACATTAACTACACACAATAAAATATCGTAGTTAGGCATCATTGTCCAGGTAGTTCCATAATTATCTCGACTACTCACATAACCATATTATAACCTTATTTAATATTAATGTTTATTTAAACATTGAATTCCTTTCTCAGTTTCTAGAATACCTAGACAATTAATCATTTATGCATTACAACTTCATATAATATCATTGTACTACTAGGTATCTTATTTCATTGCAATCTACTCCTATTGTATGGTTTTATTAATGTCACACCTAATGCATAAGTGTCCCATTTCATTGCCACAGAAGAAAACAAAATTTTCTCCAACCAATCTACTGGCGTAATTGCCATGATTTATCTTCTTTGGGATGGCGCATGAGACCCCCAGTTTTTATGAATAAATATTTAATTTTCTCGAAATAATTTTTTTAATATTATGGTGTGGATTTGATATAATGTTATATTTGTGGGTAGTATTTATAAATTTTGAAAAGTATGCAAGTTGTTGTATAATATTCGATTGGTCGGGGAATATTCTTTTTGTCGGGGAATATCCGTACGACGGTACAATCATTGGTGGACCCCACAACGGAATTATTATCGGATGGAGAAAACGACAAAAATATTTTTATGAGAATAAAGGCGGAAGTTTTATCGTTAAAACTGTTGAACTACTCAGTAGTAAAAGTACGATGTCTGGCGTGGTTGCATAGTAGCACACGGTATTGATTATTGATGCTTACGTGATAAGTCACTCAGTTTTGTTTTATTGGTATTATTAGTATAATAAAACAAAACTTTTTATATAAAATGTAAATACTTTTATAAAGTTATTACGCTTTTATTAGGCTAATAGTAAAATCTTTTTATATAAAATGAAATACTTTTATAAAGTTATCTATTTTATTAGACAATAATTAGAATATATTATATTTTATTATATATAGTGTTTGCATAGTATCTGCATAGTGTTTGCATAGTAAAATCTTTTATAAAGTTATTAGTTTTTATTAGATTATAAATAGAATATATTATATTTTATTTAAAATATTTTGCTTTAAATATGGTAGTCGATTAAAGTAAATCAATCTGGACCGCTTCATGAGTTAGTTACTATGCGATCCATTTATCTATAAATAGAAGCTCATTCCTTCATTATTTCTTACGAATTCACGTAAACTCTAGAGAGAAAACTATAGAGAAAGAAGAAAGTGTTAGTAATCACTACTTCTACTCCGATACTACTTATATAAGGTAGGGTACTCTTCTTTTTTGTAGGTAGGGGTATTATTTCTTTTGTATTCATGAAGA
Source organism: Panax ginseng (assembly GCA_020205605.1). Taxonomy (NCBI): domain Eukaryota; kingdom Viridiplantae; phylum Streptophyta; class Magnoliopsida; order Apiales; family Araliaceae; genus Panax; species Panax ginseng. The sequence continues at coordinate 93,717,993 of CM035136.1, read as the reverse complement.
GAACTTTTGTTATTTCATTTTTATTATTATTACATTGGAATAACTTGTATACGCGGACTTCCCTATACTTGGTGAAATTCTCCTGTTATTCTATTCTTTATTATTCTTGTGGAATATCACATGTCATTAGTTTTGACGTGGGACTGGTTCCATCTTTACTATTCTTTTGGAACATCCCAATATCACGGTGCGTTTCTTTTTGACACAGTTCCGTTATTTATTATTACTGTTGGAATAACTCACATGCATGCCGTATTTATGCATGGTGATTTCTGTTGTTATTCTATTCTTTATTATTACATTGGAACATCCATCGCTTGCGGTCTTAATTTCACTTTGACTGGTTTTATTATTATTATTCTATTGGAATAACTTTATTTTATCATCAATAACTCTTTATGCATGGTGATTTATTTTGTTATTCCATTCTTTATTATACTCGGTTGGTTAAAGTTTTGACTTCTATACTCCATGAAATTAGTGGAATATCCTTGATATTTGCGCTTCATCCAATATCTTTTCATGGAAATATTCTTACGAGCATTCTTGAATTTTACTCTACAAAGTAGTATCATGTTGACAATTTGGACGTTATCGGTTCTAGATAAATTAATTCTTGAACTTGTTTTATTGAATTCTTATATCATTGTCATCATCCTCATGTTTATATTTTGTTGAAAGTCATCTCATGGCTCAGTAGTGCATAGATGGACTTGTTATGATTATGACCGAGGATTATTCGGTGTAATAATGGCCGTAATGTTACAAATGATGTGGAAAAAGTCCTCATTGGCCCGTAATTCATTGATGGACGAGTTTTGGTATGATTATGGCTATGGATTCTCTTTGGTAGTAGTGCAAAGATGAATTGTTTTATGGCATGATCGGGGACGATTGATGAAAACATGATTATCTTTAACCGTAGTGCATGGATAATTCGTGGTCGTGATACTAAAGAATATCCTTGGCCGTAGTACAGGGGTGATTCGATGATGTGGAATATTTATTAAGCTGAGTCCCAGCGATAAAATGATGAAAAATCTTTTAAATCATAGAAGATAATTGATTTTATTCCCTACTTGACTCTTCTAATGGATTGCTTGTTCCGCTGCAGTTAAACTTGATAGTTATTATATTTTATCAGTTTAACACTGTTGAAGGCTAACGATAAATTATTCTACATTATCTTAGTCATAATATTTCTTACTGGGCTAGTTGAGCTCACCCTTTCTTTCACTGTTCTCTTCAGGAAATGAGAACGTAGCTGGGACTAGTCGGGGAACAGAGTGATGATCCTAGATGTTTGCATTAGTAGTCCTCACTATTATGTGAAATAGTGTTATAATAATTGTAATGAGGACTCCTTTTGAGTTTTTATACTCTCTAGTAGACAATATTTGTATTCAAACTCACAGTTTATGTTTTGTCGTATTATACACGACAGTTGTATTATTAAGTTGTATTTGAATTCTGTACCATGTATCTGGTGACTCAAGATGGGTGATGTATACCTATTTTGGGGCGTCCACATTGGTATCATCAAGCTTAGGGATATGATCCTGGTGAGATGTGTGATAAGAACTAGGAGGGAGAGATGGGAAATTCCTTGCTAGTATGACCTACCTAAGTTTATTTGATATTTAATTGGTCGGTCAGAGTATAGGGATACTATGTGATATGTTAATTAACCCTTGTTTTGTGGCAGTATTTGAAAATGACATCCGAGAATGTTTAGAATAGCAATGGAGCACATGAGACCGTGGAGACACCTCTAATCACCGACCAAGATAATGTGATTAGAGATATCCATGTGGTGATTGAGGAATTAAAAGTTTCACTCAAGCTAGTCGCAAAGGTAGCAACTGAGAGTGAGGAAGAAGAGGAAGCTGAGGAGGATTTATTAGAAGAACTTATTGATCAAAATGTAGAATTGCAAAATCGTATTCATGAGTTAGAAGAGCAGGCTGAAGAATGGATGGCGGTCGTGGAACAAAGGAATGTAACAATTTAAAATTGTATTATCCGATGTGCGATAGCTGAACAGGAGCGCTCTTTGGCAGAGTATACGATATTAAAGCTAGAATCTGAGAATTCAAATGTCAAGGAGCAACTGAAAAAACAAACAATTGAACGAGTGAGAATGAAAGATGCATGGGTAAAAGCCACACGATGCGTTGATATTGTGGAAAGAGAAGTCCGATCCAAGAATGCTAAAATAGATGATATGTATTTCTCTTTTTTGACAGCAATTGGGAGAACCCATCATCGAGTTCTGAATTACCATATACATTGCGGTCAACCCCATTTCGATATGGATCAAAGGCTAATGATTCAGATCATGGAGAAGGACTACGACGAAGCAGTTGAGGGTGGAATATGCCCTATAGCGAAAGTTAATTCCAGTGGTAATGACGACACCAAGGACTGTCCCGAACAAGTCAAATTCGGTAGTTTAAGGGAGAGCGTTTTTCGTGATGAGGAATCGAATGAAGTTATCACGGGTTAGTTAATTATAAATTCTTGCGAAATCTATACCTTATTCGATACCGGTTCTACCAATTCTTTTATCTCCCTTGCTTGCACTCAACGTTTAAATTTGACTTCGAAGAAATTAAACTTTGACTTATTGGTTGAAACTTCGATAGTAGAAACCTTCGTTACCTCCAATGTTTATAAATCTTGTTGATTCAAATCAACACTTTCACGTTACATGTCAATCTTATCTCTTTGAAAATACTTGTCTTTGATGCGATTTTAGGAATCGATTGGTTAACTACTCATCATGCTTTTCGTAAGGTTGTTAGCTTTCATATTCCTAACCAACCTGTTATGCGAATTCAAGCAACCAAACCACTAAATTCAATCATTGTCATATCAAGTCATAAGTAAAGAGCCATGAGCCTTTCACTGGTGACTTCCTTGTGTGGAATGCACCGAAGCCAGACTTTCTGTAGGCGATGTCGTGAATGACGATGGCAAGTTGATAGGTATCAATGTGACGTATTATCCAAGTCTTGGATGAGGGTCACAGTTTTGAATGATATTTCTATTGTTAATAAATTTCCTGACGTATTCTTGAAGACTTCTTAGCCTACCCCTAGAGCGTGAAATCGAATTTTGTATTGACCCCAGTACAAAACCCATTTCTTAAACCCTCAAATATTTCTTCAACTAAAATGAACGTAACATGTGCCAAAGATGTTGGCTCGAGCTGTTGAAGATTACGATTGTACTATTCAATATCATCGTGGAAGTACAAATGTGATAGCTGACGCGTTGAGTAGAAAATCGTATGCGGTTACAAGTGCGAATATATGAACCCACGTGAAGATAACGAATATACAATTAGAATCGAATTTAATCGATAAAGTTAAAGCCGCTCAAGCTACACACCTGGAGCTAATTAATGTGAAGAAGAAGGTTCACGAGGGCGTTATTCTAGAAGCAAGAATCGACGAAGAGAGGAAATCTCAACCCTTGATTTTATTGGCCCATTTGAAATCCTTGATCGAGTAGGAACTGTGGCCTATAGACTCGTTTTACCGCCAAGTATGTCGCGTGTTCATAACATTTTTTTTCACGTATCGATGTTACGTAAATATGTGGACGACCCGAACCACATTATTGAATTAAAACTAGACGAGATAGCAGAAGATTTAACGTATGAGGAGCTACGTGTTAAAATCTTGGATAAGAAGGATCGTATTCAACACTCAAAGGTTATACCTCAAGAATTAGAATCTGAAATGAAGTCAAGGTATCCTCACCTCTTCGGCATACCAGGTACGTACGTAAATTTTGAGAGCAAAATTCCATAAGGAGGGGAGATTGTGAGACCCCAGATTTTATGGATAAATATTTAATTTTCTCGAAATAATATTTTTAATATTATGGTGTGGATTTGATATAATGTTATAGTTGTGGGTAGTATTTATAAATTTTGAAAAGTATGCAAGTTGTTGTATAATATTCGATTGGTTGAGGAATATTCTTTTTATCGGGGAATATCCGTACAACGGTACAATCATTGGTGGACCCCGCAACAGAATTATTGTCGGATGGAGAAAACGACAAAAATATTTTTTTGAGAATAACGGCGGAAGTTTTACCGTTAAAACTTTGTTGAACTACTTTCGGTAGTAAAAGTATGCTATGTGATGTCTGGCGTGGTTGCATAGTAGCACACGTATATTGATTATTGATGCTTACGTGATAAGTCACTCGGTTTTGTTTTATTGGTATTATTAGTGTAATAAAATTTTGAAAAATCTTTTATATAAAATGTAATACTTTTATAAAGTTATCTCATTTTATTAGACAATAATTAGAATATATTATATTTTATTATGCATAGTGTTTGCATAGTGCAAAAAATCTTTTTATAGTAAAATCTTTTATAAAGTTACTCGTTTTATTAGATTATAAATAGAATATATTATATTTTATTTAAAAGATTTTGCTTTAAATATGGGTCAATTTAAATTAAAGTAAATCAATCTGAACCGTTCATGAGTTAGTTACTATGCAGTCCATTTTTCTATAAATAAGAAGTTCATTCCTTCATTATTTCTTACGAATTCACTTTGAAACTCTAGAGATAAACTATAGAGAGAAAGAAGAAAAGTAATCTGCTTCTTCACTTACATATCTATATACTCTTTTATATCTAGGGACTCTTTTTTTTAAGGTAGGGGTATTATTTCTTTTGTATTCATGAAGAGAACTTTTCCATTATTCCATTCTTTATTATTACATTGGAATAACTTTTGAAATTCTTCTATTATATCTTTATTATTATGTTGGACTTCCCTATACCTAGTGAAATTCTCCTGTTATTCCATTCTTTATTATTCATTTGGAATATCATGTCTCATGCGTTTACTGGACAGGACCATTATTTATTATTCTTCCTTTTTACTATTACATTGGAACATCACATTATTCCATTTGCATTATTTACGCTTTGGACACCGTTCCGTTATTTAGTATTACATTGGAATAACTTATTCTATGCGTTTATCTGCGCGTGCATGGTGATTTCTATTGTTATTCTATTCTTTATTATTACATTGGAACATCCTGTCGGTGCTTGAATTTTGCTTTGACACGGTTCCGTTATTATTATTACATTGGAATAACTTTTGTTTATCTGAAGTACTGCATGTATGGTGATTTCTTTTGTTATTCCATTCTTTATTATACTTAGTTGGTTAAAGTTTTGACTTCTATACTCCATGAAATTAGTGGAATATCCTTGATATTTGCGCTTCATCCAAAGATATCTTTTCATGGAAATATTCTTACGAGCATTCTTGAATTTTACTCTACAAAGTAGTATCATGTTGACAATTTGGACGTTATCGGTTCTAGATAAATTAATTCTTGAACTTGTTTTATTGAATTCTTATATCATTGTCATCATCCTCATGTTTATATTTTGTTGAAAGTCATCTGTGGCACAGGTGCATAGATGGACTTGGTATGATTATGACCGAGGATTATTCGGTATAATCATGGCCCGTAATGTTACAAATGATGTGGAAAAAGTCCTCATTGGCCCGTAGTGCATTGATGGACGGTTTTGGGTATGATTATGGCTATGGATTCTCTTTGGCCGTAGTGCAAAGATGAATTGTTTTATGGCATGATCGGGGATCGTTGATGAAAACATGATTATCTTTAAGCCGTAGTGCATGGATAATTCGTGGTCGTGATGATCTTAAAGAATATCCTTGGCAGTAGTGCGGGGGTGATTCGATGATGTGGATTATTTATTAAAATTGAGTCCCAATGATAAAAGTGATAAAAAACCTTTTAAATCATAGAAGATAATAGATTTTATTCCTACTTGACTCTTCTAATGGATTGCTTGTTCATTTGCAGCTTAAACTTGATAGTTATTATATTTTATCAGTTTAACACTGTTGAAGGCTAATGATAAATTATTCTGCATTATCTTAGTTATAATATTTCTTACTGGGCTAGTTGAGCTCACCCTTTCTTTCACTGTTCTCTTCAGGAAATAAGAACGTAGCTGGGGCTACTCGGGGAACAGAGTGATGATCCTAGATGTTTGTATTAGTAGTCCTCACTATTCTGTGAAATAGTGTCATAATAATTTTAATGAGGACTCCTTTTGAGTTTTTATACTCTCTAGTAGATAATATTTGTATTCAAACTCACAGTTTATGTTTTGTCGTATTATACACGACAGTTGTATTATTAAGTTGTATTTGAATTATGTACCATGTATCTGGCGACTCAAGATGGGTGATGTATACCTATTTTGGGGGCGTCACAGTTGGTATCAAAGCTTAGGGATATGATCCTTCGCTGAGATTTGGGACAAGAACTAGGAGGGGAGAGATGGGGAATTCCTTCGCTAGTATGACCTACCTAAGTTTATTTGATATTTAATTAGTCGGTCAGAGTATAGGGATAATATGTGATATGTTAATTAACCCTTGTTTTGTGGCAGTATTTGAAAATGACATCCGAGAATGTTGAGAATAGCAATGGAGCACATGAGACCGTGGAGACACCTCTAATCACCAACCAAGATAATGTGATTAGAGATATCCATGTGGTGATTGAGGAATTAAAAGTTTCACTCAAGCTAGTCGCAAAGGTAGCAACTGAGAGTGAGGAAGAAGAGGAACCTGAGGAGGATTTATTAGAAGAACTTATTGATCAAAATGTAGAATTGCAAAATCGTATTCATGAGTTAGAAGAAGCGGTTTGAAGAATGTAAAGCGGTATGTGGAGCAAAGGAATGTAACAATTTAAAATTGTATTACCCGGTGTGCGATAGCTGAATAAGAGTGCTCTTTGACAGAGTATACGATATTAAAGCTGGAATCTGAGAATTCAAATGTCAAGGAGCAGCTGAAAAAACAAATAACTGAACGAGTGAGAATGAAAGATGCATGGGTAAAAGCCGCACGACGCGTTGATATTGTGGAAAGAGAAGTCCGATCCAAGAATGCTAAAATAGATGATATGTATTTCTCTTTTTTGACAGCAATTGGGAGAACCCATCATCTAGTTCTGAATTACCCTATACATTGCGGTCAACCCCAATTCGATATGGATCAAAGGCTAATGATTTAAATCATGGAGCAGGAGTACGACGAAGCAGTTGAGGGTGGAATATGCCCTATAGCGAAAGTTAATTCCAGTGGTAATGACGACACCAAAGACTGTCCCGAACAAGTCAAATTCGGTAGTTTAAGGAAGAGCATTTTTTGTGACGAGGAATCGAACGAAGTTATCATGGGTTAGTTAATTATAAATTCTTGTGAAGTCTATACCTTATTCGATACCGGTTCTACCCATTCTTTTATCTCTCTTTCTTGCGCTCAACGTTTAAATTTGACTTCGAAGAAATTAGACTTTGACTTATTGGTTGAAACTTTGATAATAGAAACCTTCGTTACCTCCAATGTTTATAAATCTTGTTGATTCAAATCGACACTTTCATGTTACATGTCGATCTTATCTCTTTGAAAATACTTGCCTTTGATGTGATTTTAAGAATCGATTGGTTAACTACTCATCATGCTTTTCGTAAGGTTGTTAGCTTTCATATTCCTAACCAACTTGTTATGCGAATTCAAGCAACCAAACCACTAAATTCAATCATTGTCATATCAAGTCATAAGTAAAGAGCCATGAGCCTTTCACTGGTGACTTCCTTGTGTGGAATGCACCGCCGGACTTTTACAGAGGCGATGTCGTGAATGACGATGGCAAGTTGATAGGTATCAATGCGACGTATTATCCAAGTCTTGGATGAGGGTCACAGTTTTGAATGATATTTCTATTGTTAATAAATTTCCTGACGTATTCTTGAAGACTTCTTAGCCTACCACTAGAGCGTGAAATAGAATTTTGTATTGACCCCAGTACAAAACCCATTTCTTAAACCCTCAAATATTTCTTCAACTAAAATGAACGTAACATTCGCCAAAGATGTTGGCTCGAGCTGTTGAAGATTACGATCGTACTATTCAATATCATCGTGGAAGTACGAACGTGGTAGCTGACGCGTTGAGTAGAAAATCGTATGCGGTTACAAGTGCGAATATATGAACCCACGTGAAGATAACGAATATACGATTAGAATCGAATTTAATCGATAAAATTAAAGCCGCTCAAGCTACACACCCGGAGCTGATTAATGTGAAGAAGAAGGTTTAAGAGGGCGTTATTCTAGAAGCAAGAATCGTTGAAGAGAGGAAATCTCAACCCTCGATTTTATTGGCCCATTTGAAATCCTTAATCGAGTAGGAACTGTAGCCTATAGACTCGTTTTACCGCCAAGTATGTCGCGTGTTCATAACGTTTTTTTTCACGTATCGATGTTACGTAAATATGTGGACGACCCGAACCACATTATTGAATTAAAACTAGATGAGATAGCAGAAGATTTAACGTATGAGGAGCTACGTGTTAAAATCTTGGATAAGAAGGATCGTATTCAACACTCAAAGGTTATACCTCAAGAATTAGAATCTGAAATGAAGTCAAGGTATCCTCACCTCTTCGGCATACCAGGTACGTACGTAAATTTCGAGAGCAAAATTCCATAAGGAGGGAAGATTGTGAGACCCCAGATTTTATGAATAAATATTTAATTTTTTCGAAATAATATTTTTAATATTATGGTGTGGATTTGATATAATGTTATAGTTATGGGTAGTATTTATAAATTTTAAAAAGTATGCAAGTTGTTGTATAATATTCGATTGGTTTGGGAATATTCTTTTTGTCGGGGGAATATCCGTGCATTTACGACTTACAATCATTAGTGGACCCATAGCGAAATTATTGTCGGATGGAGAAAACGACAAAAATATTTTTTGAGAATAACGGCGGAAGTTTTACCGTTAAAATCTTGTTGAACTACTCGGCGATAAAAAATGCGATGTCTGGCGTGGTTGCATAGTAGCACGATATTGATTATTGATGCTTACGTGATAAGTCACTCGGTTTTGTTTTATTGGTATTATTAATGTAATAAAATAGAAAACTTTTATATAAAAAGCAAATACTTTTATAAAGTTATTCATTTTATTAGGCTAATAGTAAAAAAATCTTTTATATATAAAGCAGAATACTTTTATAAAGTTATACATTTTATTAGACAATAATTAGAACATATTATATTTTATTATGCATAGTATTTGCATAGTGCTGCATAGTGTTTGCATAGTAAAATCTTTTATAAAGTTATTTGTTTTATTAGATTATAAATAGAATATATTATATTTTATTTAAAAAATTTTGCTTTAAATATGGGCCGTCGATTAAAATAAATCAATCTGGACCATTCATGAGTTAGTTACTATGCAAATCCATTTTTCTATAAATAAGCTCATTCCTTCATTATTTCTTACGAATTCACTTTGAAACTCTAGAGAGATAAACTATAGAGAGAAAGAAGAAAAGTAATCTACTACTTCACTACTTATATATCCAAAGACTTTTTCTTCTTAAGGTAGGAAATATTATTTCTTTTGTATTCATTTCTTAGAGAACTTTTGTTATTCCATTCTTTATTATTACATTGGAATAACTTTTGATCTGTGGACTTCCCTATAATTGGTGAAATTCTCCTGTTATTCTATTCTTTATTATTTTGTTGGAATATCACATGCATGCGTTTTACATACGTGGTGACCGGTTCCATCTTTATTATTCTGTTGGAATATCACGCGCTTGGTGCATTATTACGCTGACCGGTTCCGTTATTTAGTATTCTACATTGGAATAACTTATGCATATATGTGAAGTACCTCATGCATGGTGATTTCATTTATTCTATTCTTTATTATTATTCGCTGGAACATCATGCTTGGTGTAAATTTCACTTTGACACGGTTCTCATTATTATTATTCTGTTGGAATAACCTATTTATGCTAATTACCGCATGCATGGTGATTTCTTTTGTTATTCCATTCTTTATTATACTCAGTTGTTTAAAGTTTTGACTTCTATACTCCATGAAATTAGTGGAATATCCTTGATATTTGCGCTTCATCCAGTATCTTTTCATGGAAATATTCTTCTGAGCATTCTTGAATTTTACTCTATAAAGTAGTATCATGTTGACAATTTAGACGTTATCAGTTCCTAGATAAATTAATTCTTGAACTTGTTTTATTGAATTCTTATATCATTGTCATCATCCTCATGTTTATATTTTGTTGAAAGTCATCTGTGGCTTTAGGTGTATAGATGGACTTGGTATGATTATGACCGAGGATTATTCGGTATAATCATGGTAGTAATGTTACAAATGATGTGGAAAAAGTCCTCATTGGCCCGTAGTGCATTGATGGACGCTTTTTGTATGATTCTCTTTGGTAGTAGTGCAAAGATGAATTGTTTTATGTCATGATCGGGACCATTGATGAAAACATGATTATCTTTAAGCCGTAGTAGTGCATGGATAATTAAATGGTCGTGATACTTAAAGAATATCCTTGGCCGTGTAGTGCGGGGATGATTCGATGATGTGGATTATTTATTAAAATTTGAGTCCCGTGATAAAAGTGATGAAAAACCTTTTAAATCATAGAAGATAATATATTTTATTACCTACTTGACTCTTCTAATGGATTGCTTGTTCCGCTGTAGTTAAACTTGATAGTTATTATATTTTATCAGTTTAACACTGTTGAAGGCTAACGATAAATTATTCTGCATTAGTTTAGTCATAATATTTTTTACTAGGCTAGTTGAGCTCACCCTTTCTTTCACTGTTCTCTTCAGAAAATGAGAACGTAGCTGGGACTAGTCGGGGAACAGAGTGATGATCCTAGATGTTTGCATTAGTAGTACTCACTATTCTGTGAAATAGTGTGATAATAATTGTAATGAGGACTCCTTTTGAGTTTTTATACTCTCTAGTAGACAATATTTGTATTCAAACTCACATTTTATGTTTCGTCGTATTGTACACGACAGTTGTATTATACTCTCAATTGCGCCGTACCCTGACAGTGCCAAGACTGGTTTTGCTTCAAGCCAATGTCAACCTCCATCGCCATACTCGTTTTACACAACATGAATTAATGTCCACATGAGTGATATTGCAAATCTAAGAGTATATTCATTACTTATACGAAATCATATGATCGAACACGATTAATCATCCTAATTTCCTTTTAAACTTGCTTAGTGAATTTCCTCATTTCACATTATGCCATACAAGGCATTTCACAATTCTCATTGTCAAATCCACACTTCTCAATACGCATCAATCTAGTGCAAAAAAATTAATTTAATCAACTTACAAAACATTAACACTTATATTCACATAAATATTATTTCCATTAATATAATCATTTAATAATACATGGAAATTCTCGGGTATTACATCATCCCCCCTTATAAAAATTTCGTCCCGAAATTACTACAAGGTTACAAAAATAGATGGGGATAATCCCTCATCATCCTATCTTCCAACTCCTACGTAGCCTCCTCGACATCGTGGTTATGCCAAAGTACTTTTACAGAAGAAATGACTTTGTTCCTTAAATTTTGCATCTTCCTATCTAGAAGTTGGACATGAATTTCTTCATATGCTCTATTCTTGTCCACTTGAATGGGTTCATAAGAAATCACGTGCTTATAGTCAGGCTTGTACGGACGCAACACGGATATGTGAAACATGTTATGGATGTGCTCCAACTCAGGTGGTAGTGCAACTTTGTACGCTACTTCACCCACTCGCTTTAGTATCTCGAACGGTCCTATGAATCTTAGACTTAGTTTTCCTTTCTTGCCAAAATGGATCTTTCCCTTCTATGGAGATACCTTCAAAAATACAAAACTGCTGACTTTAAAATCTCGGTCTTGCCGATGCAAATCCGCGTACTTTTTCTGGCGATCTTGAGCTGCTACTAGTCTGGCCCTTATTACTATCACCACATCCGCAGTTTGTTGTACTAACTCTGGTCCGAGTATTAGTCGCTCTCCGAATTCATCCCAATATAATGGCATTCCGCACTTCCTTCCGTAAAGAGTTTCGTATGATGGCATGCCGATACTCTCATGGTAACTATTATTATACATAAATTCAACTAAAGATAAGTGGTCGTCCCAATTTCCCTTGAAGTCCATCACACAAGTCCTAAGCATGTCCTCCAACGTTGGTATTGTTCGCTCACTCTATCCGTCTGTCTGAGGATGATAAGCAGTACTTAACCTTAACTATGTTCCCATCCTCTCTTGCAAGCTTTTCCAAAATTTTGACGTGAAACGCGGGTCTCGATCAGAAACAATCGATATCGGCACTCCATGTCGTGAAACAATTACCTTTACGTACAGATTTGCTAACTGATTTAAACTATAACGGATCTTGATTGGTAGAAAATGTGCGGTCTTTGTAAGTCGATCCACGATAACCCAAAGGGCATCAAAACCTTTCTCCGCGACTGGAAGTCCTACCACAAAATCCATCGTAATATGCTCCCATTTCCACTCCGGTATTTCCAACAGTTGTAGCAAACCACTCGGACGCTGATGCTCTGCTTTTACGCGTTGACAAGTCAAATATCTACTAACGCACTCTGCAACTTCCCATTTCAAATTGGGCCACCAAAAATGTTGCCTCAAGTCTCGGTACATCTTAGTGCTCCTCGGATGAACGGAATATATCGTATTATGTGCCTCATGCAAAATCTCTTCTTTTAACTCGGTTACCACTGGTACCCACACTCTACCTTCGAATCTTAAGATATCGTCTTTATCTATTCAAAATTTTTCTTCCTCATTTTCCGTGATCCTCTTCCTGATTTTCTCACATTCTCCATCTTTCTCCTGTGTTTCCTTTACTCTATCCAACAATGTCGGGCATGCTTCCATTACAAATAACTTTTTTTTAGACCTCTTGGGTCCCTTTACTTATATTTCTAACTTCTCCATATCTCTTATTATCTCCTTCTGAGTTGTCAATTAAAACAATTTCTCCCTTCCTTTCCTACTTAGCGCGTCAGCTACTACATTCTCTTTCCCCAGGTGATAAAGAATATAACAATCATAATCTTTGATCAATTCCAACCACCTTCTCTAATGCATATTTAACTCCTTCTATGTAAAGATATATTTAGTAATGATAATACAGGTGCCTCGCTTAATCTCTTCTTCAACTCTTGAAAAACTCTCTTCGCATTTGTCGTTCCATACAAATTTTATCATCTTTCTCATCATATTAGTCAACGGGGTCGCTATCTTGGAAAAATCTTGGATGAATCTTTGATAGTACCCATCTAACCCTAAGAAACTTCTCACCTCCATCGGGGTTCTTGGTTGTTCCCAATTACTTACTGCTTCAACCTTTTCGGGGTCTACTAAGATTCCATTCTCATCCACCACGTGGCCTAAAAATTGAACCTTCTTCATCCAAAATTCACACTTTGAAAACTTCACATACATCTTCTCCTTTGGTAGTGCCTCCAAAATAATCTTCAGATGTTCGACGTGTTCCTCCTCTGTCTTTGAGTAGATCAATATGCCGTCGATGAAAATTACTATGAATTTATCCAAGTATGGCTTGAAAACTCGATTCATCAAGTCCATGAATGCTGCCAGAGCATTAGTCAAACTAAATGACATTACCAAAAACTCGTAATGTCCATAACGGGTTTGAAACATAGTCTTTGGTATGTCCTCATCCCGCACTTTCAGTTGGTGATATCATATCCATAAATCGATCTTCAAGAAACATTTCGCTCCCTTCAGTTGATCAAACAAGTCATCTATCCTCGGTAGCGGATATCTATTCTTGATCGTTACTCTATTCAATTCTCGATAATCGATACAGAGCCTCATCGATCCATCCTTTTTCTTAACGAATAACACTGGTGCTCCCCAAGGAGACACACTCGGTCGAATGTACCCCTTATCTAATAACTCTTGAAGTTTTATAATCTATTCCTTCATTTCTACTGGCGCCATACGATATGGAGCTTTCGAAATCGGTGCCGTTCCCGGTGCTAAGTCTATTAAAAATCCGATTTCTCTGTCTGGTGAGTAGGCAGATCGTCCGGAAACACATCTTTAAATTCATTCACTACAGAAATATATCTTTAATTTCTAGCTATTCCCTTTTTCTGAGTATCTACGATGTAAGCTAAATAACCTAGACATCCTTTCCTCAACAATTTCTTGGCCTGCATCATCGTAACGCAACACGATTGCTTAAGCGACGAGCTACCATAAAACACTACCTTAGACTTACTCGGAGTCTGAAGGTTCACACACTTGTTCTGACAGTCAATTACTGCCGCATGGTTATATAACCAATCCATTCCCAGTATTACGTCTCACCCAGTCTAATAGGAATCAAGTCTACACTCAGTTCATGTTCTCTAATGTTTGCGCGATAATTTCGATACACATATTCTACAAGGATTATTTTCTTATTCGCAACTTCTATGTTCAAGGAATCTTCTAAACGTTCTCGGGGTGAACTACGTTACTAGTAAATTCTTCAGATATAAAAGAACAGGTCGCACCCGAATCGAATAATACATAAGCATTTATATTATTGATTGGGATTATACCTGACACCAAGTCCTTCGCAGCTATTGCGTCCTGGACGGTCATGTTAATGGTTCGGGCGGTCGATCGGTTGGGTTGCATGAGTCCACCAATCATTAACTTGTTTGCTCTTCCATGGCCTCCGCCAGCTCCACCGCTTCCTTTCTTCAGGCAATCCTTTATCTGGTGCTCTTTTGATCCACAAACAAAACATCCTCTGATCTTCTTTAGTTTTGGGAAATTTGGCGATATGTCCCCCTCTTGGCCGCAATTATAGCATGTGCTCTTTCCCTTCCAGCACTCCCACTGATGACTTCTTCCATACTTGTTACAAGCTTTAGTCCTTTTCTTGAAGTTTCCCTAGTGACTTCGACCTTGATTATTGTTTCTGTTGTTGTTTTTATTTTACTATTTCCTCTTTCCAGAGTTACTCCCTCCGCCGCTGCTTCCTCCACGATGCTCACTACCAGTGTTCTTGTTTTTCTTCTCCTTATGATATAGACTTAAGGCTTCATTGCCACCTTCCACAATGACTGCCTTCAATAACAAGGTTGCAAAGGAATCAATCTGGAAGATTGATACCTTATTATACAACCATAACTTCAACCCTTGCTCGAAGCATCTCGCCTTCCTTTCCTCATCCCCAACTTGGTGCTCCGCAAATCGCACTAGTTCGTTAAACTTAGCTGCGTATTATGCCACCGTCATATCCCCTTGTTTTAACTCTAGGAACTTCACTTCCATCCTACTCTTCATACTCTTTGGGAAATAGTTCTCGAAGAACAGCGTTGTAAACCTTTCCCATGTTATCATTCCTTCTCCCTCTCTCTGTTGATTAGCTTCCCACCAATAGTTTGCTTCGCCCCTCATCATGTATGCGGAAAATATTGTCTCCTTGATCTAGGTTTGCACAACTATCGGGTCAGTAGTTCCCTTGAACTCTGGGGGTCCTATATTCTTAAAATCTTTGAAGGTTATTCTTTGGGGACAACTTGGGAAACGGGTGGTACGCAGTTCGCTTTCTTCCCTCGAGCTTCTCCCAATAAATCTACAAGTCTCTGTATCGGATCTACTGGTCCTCTCTCATCATTAACTGACTCTTCTGGGACAGTTATTCTACGTTTGGGCGACATTTTCTGCGTCACAAAATTTTTCATTTTATTATCTAATTATTATATTTAGACATTCTTCAATTGAAAACAACTAAAGGTTTATAACACGTTCCTAAAATAAGATCATTTATATTCATATGCCAAATGGTTATAATACATAGTCTTTTCTAGCATACTGCTATAAATGATAACACATATCACCTAGTATCACAAAAGATGGGGACAACACTAGCTTACTACCCCTCTAACACTTTTCAAAGTTGGGGTTACCATAATCTCACATCTTACACAAAAGACTGAGATTACAACAACATATTAGACAACACCTAAATAAAATACTACACTACTGAGCTTTTTCCTCTAGACTCAATCTAAGATCCCACGCTCCACGGCGCTTTGATATTCCTTCTGTGTAATGTGCACCACCATATCTCGACTTATGGTATGCCGGGTCTGTCCTTTCTCGGCTGAGTAGTGCTTTAAACCATCGATCAATCTCTCCATGGCCGTGCATAGAGCATAGCTCGTCTTGTTTATCTTCCTTCTTTTAAACCGTACCTCATCCTCTAGATCATCTACCCTGTCATTGGCTTCCTACCACTTTTCCTTGAAGTGAATCCTATCCATCACCTCCATCTCTAACTGAGTACGGAGAGCCTCCTTCTCCGTCCTCTCACTCAAAACCCTCTGCTCAATTTCTTCTAGCTTCCCTACTGGCTCCACATTCCTAGCCACTGATCGGTGAAACAAGGTTCCCATCTGGATTTTTGCCTCCTTACGGTGAGCAATTTCCACCTCCATCTCATGCATCACTAATTACCTCTCAAGTGTCTCGGTCTCTAGCTCCTTGACTCTAGATCCTAATTCCAAAATCTGCTCTTCATACTCCCCCAACATCCGATCCTCGAAAGTAACCTCGTCGGAGTCCTCCATAGGTTCAGGCTCCTCCTCCGGATCAGACTCCTCAGGTAGAGGCTCCATCTCCTCCTCCTCCTCATCATCATCAATATGGCCACTATTGATATAGGTTCTGCTATCAACGGTGCCTCATATACCACGTGGATATCACACAGCTCCTCCTCTACTACTCGGCTAGGTTATCCCATGTTAGTCATCTTACAATCACCAACATAAGATAAGACAAACAACAACTCTATCAGAATGTTAAATAAACATAAGTTCATTGTATTGAATGAAGTTACATTTCATAACACACCAAGTCTATCAAGGAAAACTCTACATGAGTTTTATCTCCTTCCTAACTTCTATGTTTTCCTAAGTTATAATATAAGTATATATGTATAAGCAAATAAACGCTCCGAACGTAAGTCCAGGCTCAATAGAGGCATAACTCGATAGTGTTAGTCAATATATATATATATATATATATATATATATATATAAAAAGAAATAAAAGCTGGGACCAAAGTTCGGGCATACACATGCAACACGACTCTCAACGTGCAGGGCTGTGGGTGCACAGTAATGGAGAAATGCTTTAGAAAGTGTAAGAAGGCTTACAGTGGACTGCCAAAGAAGACTTCAATAACTTTAAGTAGATGAACACTCGGCTCCCACCGGTAAAGAGTAGCTATATATGAGCTTACAATTGTTTAAAATGAGAAAGCATTCAGTTTAGGGTGTGTACAGAGCAAATTGGACATGGCTTCCTCGCCTTTTTTTTTACAAAATGGCTGCTCCAAGCCCTCTATTTATAGAGGGGGAATCATAGGTGTACCTGCGGCAGCCGTAGATGCACCTGTGGCTACCCGGGGTGCCTCGGGTTCTGCAAGTCCTGCTGTCTCGAAGTATGTGCATGCATGCAAAATGTTGTCCGCTTGAACTTTCAAAAATTCAATCCTGGCATCCGATCGAGTTCTTTCAAAAATTTGACTTTTGAAATAGTCAAATTGGCACCTTTTTCTACTATTTCTTATCCTATTTGAGGACAAATGAGCAAAAGTGGTAATGCAAAGTAATCCTGGTAATTAGGTTACCCTTATGGATTGATGACTTTGACATTTTAATGCATATAGTATGTATATGACTGTGGGTAGGTGTGCTACTGAATGGCCACCTAGTCATGCATATGTGCATGCGGATAGTCATATTTATAGAGGAAACTAGGGCAAACATTTTCCAAAATGTAGGCATTGGGTAGTCATGCCTTTTAAACTCTACTATAGACATATGTTAAAATAATGCATGCATGCATGTAGTCATCAAATGCATTTTGAAAAGCTCAAGGTTAGAAAATACCACACCCTTTCTGAGGTGATTTAGAGACTTATTGTCCTGAAATTATGAATCCGGATCAACCAAGTAGTTCCTGACGGACCACTTCGGGTGTATAGAGGAGGGCTTCCGAAGTGCCTCGACCTCGTTCAGTTAGATAGCCTCATCGTCTGGCAGAGGCGGCGATTTGTCCTATCTAGGTTGATGTACCAGATGTCGAGGACGAGGAGGAGGATGTACCGGTAGCGGCTCCTGCTCCTGCTGCTCATTATCCCCGTAGGGATTTCCCAGGCATTCAGGTGGCTATTCCAGATCTTTTGGGTGATTTGAGTCGCCACCCCTCAGTTTACTTACATACAAATATGGTAAAAGCTGGATTTGATCTTCCTTTTTCCTATTGAGGAGGAGAAAGGATTTTGACATTGATTTGCATGTGATGTAGGTTCCCGGCTTTACACAGCCTCGAGGGAACTGGTTAAGTATACACTCCCTATATCAGGCTCTGCATCCAGATTTCTGAGGTATTGTACATGGTTGGGGGCTTTGGGGCGTTCTTTTCCATCCTTCCCCGCCATTGTCCATGGGGTTACCTCAGGGCATTGCCTGAGCGCTGGTTTCACCAGACTCAGTCTCTGCATTTGTTGGACTGTGAGGTGATGATGACGCCAATAGATTGGCGGTTTATCACTGATATGGAGTTTGGAGGGGCGCCAGTGCCATGTATGGCAAATATTACCCCAACTGCCGTCAGATCCTTGTTAAGAGTTCCGGTTGAGGCGGTCAAGGGTAGGACCGTTCGTATGGGTCCTTTGAGTATAGATGCTATGAGTGGGCTGTTGAGTAAGCCCATACCTGCTGATGTGAGAGTCAGGGATTACATTCTTCAGCGACTGTTCTTGGTTATCATCAGGGGTTATTTTATAGCAGACAACTCTTCTACGGTGTCATTCTCTTTGATCAGCACCACGCGGGATGTGGACCGTATTGGAGATTATGATTGGCGTTCCTACACCTTTGCATATATCCCCAAGGGAATGCGTATGCGTTCGCAGGGCTTGATAGAGGATTGGCTAGGATTTTACCTATTTTTGCTAGTGAGTATTTCTCTTTAGATTTCCCATGTACAGGTTGAGAATGTTCACTGACAGCAGGTGTTTTGCCTTTTTTATTGGCAGTTTTAGGCCTATGAGAGGCTTCCATGTTTGCGTCCTGTGAGTGTGTTAGGTTTAGATACTTATCCACGAGGACGGTGATGGCATCCCTCCATTTTGGCGGAGGTTCCTGTAGCGGAGGGTTTCACCCATTGTCGCTTACAGTTAGAGTTATTTACAACTGATGTCATCACTTGGGTTCCCTACTCTAGGGAACATTTGACCATTAAATTTGAGGATGGATTCTCGACTGGTGTCAAGCACGTGAAATCCACCCGTAGGATTCCTCTCTTCAAGGATGGAGGATGGGAGCTCTATTTTGGAGAGCGTGCTATTAGGAGCGCCACAAGAGAGATTCGTGTACCGAACTTGCCTCTTGCCAAGCGTTACTGGCCTGTGTTGCAGTCACCCGTCGATGACATCCCATTGATGGGTATGGACGAATATACTTTGTCAGAGGGTTCACATACCCAGGATATGTTCCATCACTGGTGGTCCCCTCGTACCATCGGAGCCTAGACCCGCTCCACTCAATTTATGGGGGATATGGTTCCTAGATCCGTGATGATAATGGATTGGTTGTCCTGTGTCCGAGTTCCAGCTCATTTGACATAGATTGATCGTTTGACCCGATAGTTGGATCGGGCACATTTTTCCATCCGACACTTGGGCAGAGATCCTTCAGAGGCAGATACTTTTGATCCTTCAATCTCAGGTGCTGGCCCTTCAGGTGACCCATATGGCTTTCCCGGTGCAGATCCTCCCTTGTATAGGCTTGACATCCTTATTGATAGAGATCCAGTGACTCAAGAGGAGTTACATCAAGTGGACAAGATTGATGATATAGATATTGACACCATTGTCTTCTTCTGATGTGTATTCTCGTTATCTCTTTTGATAGGCCTCTGTTAGATATTGGGTGGCTGTGCCCCATTCTCGCTATATCTTTTGATAGGCCTCTATTTGTAGTAGGACGTTTGTGCCCCATTTTCCTGTATTTTTAGCTGTACAGAGATGATGTATGTAGATGATGATGCACTTAGGAAGGTATGTACTGTTTTCCATTCCCTACATCATATTGTCATCTATTTCGTATTATGCATATATATGTATGTCTAGAGATATTCAGCATTGACCCCTGGATGGTCTTATGATACGACCTATAAAGATGTCTACTTTGACAGTCAGCCACATCGATCACACCCTACAAGTGTTGATAGCCTCCCGTCTGAGGTCATGGTATGATAGTATGTCACCTACAGATAGGGTGACTGTAGATCAGCTATTACAACATTCTATGACCCTCTTGATGTTTCAGGTTCCTGCAGGCTTTGTAAAGGCTATGCTGGAGCATTGGATACCGGAGAGACAGGTTTTCTGGTTTGGTACCGAGGAGTTGACTCCTATATTGGAGGACTACAAACGGTTGATGGCTTTGCCCTTAGACAGACCTTGCGGTCATATGGCTGTCAAAGATATGCGCCGGTAGTTCATGACCCTCACCGGGTTACGACGTAGAATAGTAGAGGATGAGATTACATCCGGCTATGTATTGTCCCAGCGTTTTCTGATAGATAGATTTGGCTTATTGGACAGCTACGCACGACAATCTGGGGATTTTACCACACCAGAGGATTAGTGGCATTTGGCCAGAGTGGATGTATTCGTGATGTGTATAGTGGCGTATGTGTATATGCCACGATATATGGATTAGCTGGACATCGGTGTTATCATGACAGTGAGAGCTCTCAGGGAGGGTTATACCATCATTCCGATGATTGTGGCGGAGACGTTGAGGTCGGCCACGTTTTGTAGCACTTACTCTGCAGGAGTATTTACAGGCAGCTCGGTCATGTTATACGTGTGGTTTATGTCACACTTGAGACCGATTGGTACTTTCCACCGACACGGGTACTGCTTTACCCATGATATAGCTATATCTTACTCCTTTCAGCCATCGGAGTATACAGACGCTATGTCTTGGTCGGTATTCCTGGCGGGGATCAGAGATCCGTTTGGCATCCTGCCGTGTTTAGGGCTTAGCTCACCCTATATCTTCATTACTCACGCTCCTAGCATAGATTATCTCCCTCTGGCTGGTTTGAGGGGCATGACTACCTACCACCCACTAGCAATGATGTCACAGTTTGACAAGTTCCAAGATTTCCATCCTTTTTAGGGGGCGTTAGGTCAGCATTTAGCTTCTCGCCATCTATCAGCAGAGGACCGATCCCGGGTGTATGCCTGTTGGGATCAGTGTGAGATAGATAATTTTTCTATTAGCCATCCAGGCTGTTTTTCAGAGTATTCTGCGTGGATGTAGACAGAGACTTCATCAGTTGCGACAATATCCACAGTGCCATAGATTGATTCAGATGGTGGAGAGCCCATACAAGACATTGATTCTCCCACCAAGGAGGAGCCATTTACTGGGTTGCTAGCATCTCTTTTAAAGTGTCCCAGTACTAGCACTGTCGTGATCCAACATTCAACATAGTATTTCGAGCAGAGTCTCCATTTGATGACCTTCGAGAGAGATCAGGCTAGAGCCCAGATGTTGACATCCCTTGATGGGAGAGACGTCGCTCTATTAGAAAGAGACGAGGCATTAACTCGTAGAGATGCCACTACTGTTGAGCGTGATGAGGCCAGATCAGCCAGAGATGCAGTGATAGTCGAGAGGGATAGCGTCATATCTGCCTGGGATGTAGCCGTTATAGATAGTACCACAATGAGGTCCGTTACTATTGGCATGATTGTAGAGATTAGAACATATATTGATGAGCATCGTGTCACCATGCATCTTTTGTAGATCTATTACCTCGTGTGGATACCTTTGTGTAGGAGACCACATCGTTACCTCCTTCTTCTGAGAGAGATTCCATGTTGGGCTTGATAGCTCGCATATACACTGATTTGTAGATGGGCTTGTATTTTCCTACACAGACTAGCTTAGCCATTTTGTCATATACAGTTTACATTGTATATATCTAACATCATTATATATAGCGGGGAAATATATTTTTGATCACTTCCCTTTTAGTTATGCCTTGTTGCTTGCTTGATATTTGCATGTTTCTTCAGGGCTTGTGATCTTGATGTATTCTAAATTCCTCCTTGATGGATGGACATTGAGTTGTCTCTGGATATTTCAGAATGGATCATTGATCTGTGTGTATTCTCTACCATCTTTGGTGCTTGGGACTGGTTTCTGTATATAGACGTGGAGAGGAATGTGGCTTTCCTCTCTGAGGTTGACCGCACCACAGATGGTCGCCAGTACTCCTTTGTATGGGGGAGCCCAGTTAGTTCCATCTCTTATGGATTGGTGTTTCTCTTTGAGGAGTCAACCACAGCTTAGATGGTCGCCGAATATCCCGTTTACATGGGGAGGTCAGGTAGTTCCATCCCTTTGGTCTAAAGCAGATGAAATGTTGTGGATTGAAGGCTGATTCCAGTACCGTTGACAAGTGTTTATGTTTTTATAGGGGGTAAGACCGAACCATGAATGGTTGCCTATGCACTCCTATTGAAGAGGAGATCAGGTCTGCGTAGTTCGAACCTGGTGTATGAGGTTCAACGCTGTGAATGGCAAAAAAGGTATAGAGATTTTTTTGTTATTTTTGTTTTTGTAATGAGAAGGGTGTAGAAATGTTTTTGTTGTTTTTGTTTTATTACGACCGGACCATATAAAATATGGTTGCCTACGTACTCCCACGTATCAAGGAGATCAGGTCGGAATAGTTCGCCCCATGTTCAGGACGATTTCCAGCCAATGAAATGTTTGATCCCATGTTCAGGACAAACTGTGGGGAAGAAAGTTTAATCCCATGTACAAGACAAATTGTAGGTGTGAAAAGTCTTATCCCTAGTGGGGTAAAACTGCGGGACGTAACGGAACGCCGGAACCAATAATAACAAATCTAAGTCATAATTAGATTGAGAAGAAGGGTAAGATTTGTTAGGAACTATGCATGTTTATTCATGACTTAATGTGTTATGTGATGTTATCATCTACTATAGAGACCCTAAGGACTTAAAGTGCACGTGTAATAACAGTAGCAGACGCTAAAGGAAAGTATTCTAACCCTTGCTTCAGTTCAATCTGGACAAGCTTTGTGATTCATGTATTCTTACGCATGAACTAATGTCTGAAGAAGTCACAACCAATTCTTTCGGCTAGACTTACGTTATGTTGGATTTCTTATAATCTATCAAAGTATTTTCAATGTTTTACCAAACTATATTGGTGTGGTTTTCAAATAAAGACTAAGTATGCTAAATTGTTTTGTCGTCAAACGACATGCACGTGAAGTTGTCACAACTTAAACGTACATACGTTTAATGAATGTAGTGTTGATCAACATAGAGTAGTACATGATGATCACCTAGACGTGCTCGTAAGCTATGTCTGACTTATGGACTTAGTGTCGGGATGTCCTTTTCAAAATAACTTATGAAATGCTCATGGTCTTGGACCGGAATTGATGTTTTACTGAATATTGTCATTGTAAAACATTTTGAAGGGAAAGAAGTGCTATTTTGAATTATCGATAGTACTTCATAACTATTGTTCAGTTCTTGAAGATATACAATTCCTATGTTTCAAGCATGCTATTTTATTGAAATTGTTGTACTTGCTGAGCTAGTTAGGCTTACTCTTGCTTGAACCATATGAATGCAACTAAGATCGAATCAGAATCAATTTAATCCTAAAAGAGGATAATGAGAAGGCTAAGGCGAACCCGTAGATTACTTATGTAATAGTATAAGTTTGTAATGATAATATTTGATATTATGACAAGAACAACTGTAAAGGTTATAAAGAACCTAGGGAATGTTAATATTATTTTGAATATATATAAGACATATTCGTTCTTTTGAGGCATTTCAATTGAATGGTTCTGTGAACTGTAGCACTGTGTAGCACAATCTATCCGGTTTGAAGATACTCGGATTTTGGGGCGTCACAGGTTGGTATCAAAGCATTAGGTTATAGCACTTAAGGGGGGATTTGAACCTTAAGTCATAACCTTAAGAAAAGTCAAAGAAATAAAAGATGGAAATTAATCCTATAAAAATGCATTATATATGTTATATGTTTTTATTATTCTACTGACGTGTACTAATAAAACTTATTTGTGTTGTTGAAGATTTCAAGAGAAAATGGAATGTATAGAGACATACAGGTAGTCAGTGAAGGAACGGTTAATCAGATAAAGATCATACCGAACCCCATAGCAGCAGAGCCCGAAGTAGTAGTTGTTGAGTCTAGAGACTCAAAGAGCCTAGACTTAATGTCTGTGTTCAATGTAATGTTAGAAGAAGAGGTGGAGGTAGTGTCCTTCAACCCAGTAGCAATAGCAGCAGAGATGGATCCGGGGGAGCCAATGATGTCATTGTTTATGTCAGTATTGGATAGAAACATCAATTACTGTCAGGAGGTGAAGGAGCTAAAAGCAAAGCTCCAGGCTTTCTTGGAGGATAAGACAGACATGGAGTAAATGTGGGAACAAGAACATGACGAGAGAATTTTAGCCAAGGGAAAGGTCCATGAGCTAAAACAGGAGATCTTTGAGCTCAGGGGGGGGGGGGGGAGCTAAAGACCAAGAAACAGAAGATAGGGAGAATGTCCTATATTCATAGGAGTTCTCATACGGACTTCTAGCAGCAGGTAGCTTGATATCCCATAGAGGCAGAGCAAACGCGATATACTATCAGCCATGATATTATCACCGGTCTTGCCAAGGCAGATTTTGATAATGCCTTGAGGCAGATGTAATCTATTAGTGGGTAGAGTAGTTTAGATATGTAAATATTGTGTATCTAGTAGTGACGTAAAACCTCTTTTGTATATCAAAGGGTAGTCTTTTGTAAATCCTAATTTCTGGAAAGAAATTACGGGATAGTAATGTAATCAGCTTAGGCTGTGTAATGTAACCGATGTAGTATTATACAACAAGAAATGAATCAATATAAGCCTTTTTCGGAACATGTTGAGTAATGAATGTTTAAGTTATTATCTAATCTTGAATATTAACTAACTAACAGGAAACGAACAATAACAAAATGTATTGTTTATTATAACAGCAAAATGCCGCCAAGAAGAGGACCACGTAACCAGGGCACTAACGTAAATCAACCGGAGGGAGGTTCGGTTAACCCGATGCAGGAGTTTGTTAATCTTTTAACAGCCGCATTTAATAAAAACGGGGCTAACATCCCCATAAATCTTGGAGTAGTACGAGATACTACGTTTAAGGATTTCAAGAGTGTGCGTTCGCCGGAGTTCAAAGGAACTACGGACCCATTAGAAGCCCAAACGTGGGTAAAAGAAATTAAGAAGGCATTTGTCATAGAAAATATTGATGAGGGTCAGAAGGTTGCCTTTGCAACCTACATGATGAAGGGAGAGGCCAACTTTTGGTGGGAGGCTAATCAGGCTAGGGCTGGGATCGAGAATCTAACGTGGGTAAGGTTCAAGGATATATTCTTCGAGAACTATTTTCCCACGAGTATGCGGGGGAGAATGGAGATGAGGTTTCTCGATTTGAAACAAGGGGATATGATGGTTCCCCAATACGCCTCCAAGTTTAATGAACTGGTGAGGTTTACTCCACACCAAGTGGACACGGAGGTTAGGAAAGCTCGACGATTCGAGCAGGGCTTGAAACCCCGGCTCTATAACCGTATCTTTGTGTTCCAAAGTACTCCATTAGGGACCATTTTAAAGAAGGTGATAATCGCTGAAGGTGGTAGCGAGGCTTTGAGCCAGTACCACAAAGACAAGAAGAATAAGGGGAAGGTAAATGGGGGAGTAAAGATAGAAGGAGCCAGCGGGAGTGGCGAGGGACAGAAGCGAAAAGTATTTAACTCTGGGAATACCGGAGTGAAGCAAGGAGACCCGAAGAGGAGGATGGAGGCCTGCAAGACCTGTGGGAAGACTCACTTAGGAGTCTGTCTCAAGGGGAAGGACGTATGCTATAACTGTTGATAGAAGGGGCACATATCACCAAACTGTCCAAGTCCGAAGAAAAACCACGGATGCTTTGTGTGTGGGTCAACTGACCACATGGCAAAGAATTGCCCGAAGAAGGGGACATATGGGAATAAGGGTGCTAATAGTGGTAAGTTAGCTATTGGTGGTCCAGCACAACCAAGTAGGCCAATGGCTCGTACCTTTAACATGACAGTCCAAGATGCGATAGCATTGGGGAATGTAGTTGCAGGTATTATTCTGATCAATGACCTAAATGCTTATGTGTTGTTTGATTTGGGTGCTACTTGTTCGTTTATAACATGTGATTTTGCTAGACAATTAGGATTACTTCCTGAAAAGTTGACAATACCTTTAATTATTAAGGTAGCAAATGAAGAGATAATTCCTGTTGAAGATATTCATAGGAGTTGTTGCGTAGACATACAGGGTTATAAATTATCGGTAGATTTGATACCGATAAAGTTAGGAGAATTCGACGTAATTCTTGGAATGGATTGGTTGTTTAACCATGGGGAAATTATAGATTGTCAGAAGAAATGTGTGAATATTAAAATGTTAAGACAACCTCAGGTAGTTTTTTATGTTAATAAATTGCTGGGACGTTCGTGTTGTCTTACCATGACACAAACTAGGAAATTATTGAGGAAGGGGTGTGTAGGTTATTTGTGCCATGTAGTTGATACCCAGAGTGTGGGAGCGACCATGGAACAAATACCTATAGTGAGTGAATTCATGGATGTATTTCCAAGTGAATTATCGGGTCTTCCACCGGATAGGGAGACCGAGTTCGTAATAGACATCGTGGCAGGAGCGACACAAGTTTCCAGGGCTCCGTATCGTATGGCGCCTATAGAGATGAAGGAGTTGATGGTGCAATTACAAGAACTGTTGGACAAGAAGTACATTCAACCAAGTGTTTCGCCAAGGGGAGCACCGATACTATTTGTCAAGAAGAAAGACGGGTCGTTAAGACTTTGTATCGACTACCGAGAGTTGAACAAGTTAATGATAAAGAATAAGTACCCATTGCCCAGGATCGATGATCTTTTTGATCAGTTGAAAAGGGTAAAGTATTTTTCTAAAACAGATTTGAGGACGGGGTATCACCAGCTGAAGGTTAGGAATGAAGACGTACCAAAGATAGCATTCAGAACTCGTTATGGTCATTACGAGTTTCTGGTGATGTCATTTGGGTTAACTAATGCACCAGTTGCATTTATGGATATGATGAACAGAGTGTTCAAACAATATTAGGACAAGTTCGTTATGGTGTTTATCGATGATATTCTAGTCTATTCTAAGACGCCAGAAGATCATGCTGAACACCTAAAAATAGTGTTGGAAACACTAAGGAAGGAGAAGTTGTATGCTAAGTTCACTAAGTGTGAATTTTGGCTAGAAAGAGTACAGTTTTTAGGTCATGTCATTGACCATGAAGGGATTTCAGTAGATCCAACGAAGGTGGAAGCCGTGATGAATTGGGAACAACCGAAAACGCCGACTGAGGTGCGGAGTTTCCTAGGGTTAGCTGGTTAATATCGGAGATTCATTCATGATTTTTTGAAGATAGCTACTCTGTTGACTAACTTGACAAGGAAGAGGGTGAAATATGCGTGGACGGAGAAATGCGAGGATAGTTTTCAAGAACTGAAGAAGAGGTTAAGTGAAGCACCTATTTTGTCATTACCCGATGACATAGGAAATTTTGTAGTTTATAGCGATGCTTCGCATAGAGGACTTAGTTGTGTGCTCATGCAGAATGGCAAGGTCATTGTGTATGCATCAAGATAGTTGAAGGATTATGAGAAAGTTTACCCTACTCATGATCTGGAACTGGCCGCGGTAGTGTTTGCCTTAAAGATATGACGACATTAACTTTACGGGGAAAAATATGAAATATACACGGACCACAAGAGTCTAAAATATATCTTCACACAGAAGGAGTTGAATATGAGGCAGAGGAGATGGCTGGAGTTGATAAAGGATTATGATTGTGAAATCCTGTATCACCATAGGAAAGCCAATGTAGTTGCCAATGCCTTAAGTAAAAAGGGTCGGGAAAAGTTGTCAATGTTAACGGCTCAAAATGAGTTAATAACAGAGATGGATATGATGGAGATAGAGGTGAAGTTGCCGAGTGAATCGGGACAAAGACTATTTGCGACGGAGATCGAATCTACCATCGTAGAGAGAGTCAAGGAGGTACAACTCAAAACCGATGAGTGTGACCAGATGAAGAAGCAATTAACCAATGAAAAAGATAAACAGTATAGTCTTGATAATGAGGGATTATTAAGATTTGAAGGAAGAATTTGGGTTCTGAATGAGACAGAATTAAAAGAGAAAGTATTATAAGAGGCTCATAGTTCGAGGTACTCGATTCATCCTGGTAGCACTAAGATGTATCAAGACCTTTAATAGATTTTTTGGTGGCCGAACATGAAGAGAGAGATAGCCGAGTATGTGAGTAGGTGCTTGACTTGTCAGAAAATTAAAGCCGAACATCAACGACCAAGTGGCTTGTTACAGTCATTGGAGATTCTGGAGTAGAAATGGGAGCATATCACGATGGACTTTGTGGTGGGACTTCCGACTACTCAGAAGGGGTATGATGCGATTTGGGTAATAGTGGACCGGTTGACAAAGTCGGCTCACTTCTTGCAAGTTAGCCAAACTTTATGTTAAGGAAGTCATTTCCAGACATGGAGTACTAGTTTCGATTGTGTCAGATCGTGACCCACGATTCACGTCGAATTTTTGGAGGAGTCTGCAAGAACAGTTGGGGACGCAGCTAAAGTTGAGTATGGCATATCATCCACAAACCGATGGACAGAGTGACAGCATAATTCAGACGTTAGAAGATATGTGGAAATCTTGCGTCATGGATTTCAAGGGTAGTTGGGATGATCATCTACCATTAGTAGAGTTTGCGTATAACAACAGTTATCATGCAAGCATAGGTATGCCGCCTTACGAAGCCTTGTACGGGAGAAAATGCAGAACACCATTGTATTGGGATGAAGTGGGAGAACGCCGAATGCTAGGACCAAAATTGGTGCAGCAAACAGCGGATGTAGTGAAGCTAATACGAATGCGATTGGTAGCAGCTCAAGACAGACAAAGGAAGTTTACAGATTTGCATCGAGTTAATAGGGAGTTCGAAGTAGGCTCGTATATATTTATAAAGGTATCTCTCTGGAAAGGAAAGATACGCTTTGGAAAGAATGGAAATTTAAGTCCCAGGTTTATAATACCTTTTGAAATATTAGAAAAAGTGGGAGGGGTAGCTTACATGGTAGCGTTACTTCCAGACCTAGAACGAATACATAACGTGTTTCACGTATCTGTATTACGTCCTTATAAGCCAGATTACAAACATGTAATAGAGTATGAGCCTATTCATATCGAGAAGGACTTAACATATGAGGAGATGCCTATTCAAATCATCGATAAAAAAGAGCAAGTTCTACGGAACAAGGTTATACCTTCCGTGAAGGTGTTATGGAAGAACCACGATGTCGAAAAAGCAACGTGGGAAGAAAAGATGAAGAAGAATTACCCTCAATTGTTTGTGTAATTTTTTATAAAGCGAGATTCTGGGGACAGAATCCTTATAAGGGGGGGAGAGTGTAACGCCCCAGAAAATCGAACAATTTGTAAAATAATTTTATTTGAATTAATAATGAATAAAATTATATTATACGTTATTATTATGTGTTAGTAAGATGAATGCTGTTCTATAACCTAAAAACGTCGGAAAGTCGTAGTATTTTAACTACGTAAAGGAATTAAAGTGTTTGAATTTCCAAGACAAAAATAAAAGCTTTCCGATAAATTTTCCAAAAAATACTATTCATCAATTTCCGTTCGAGAATTATTTTTGATCTTCTGAGAAATACGTAACGATAGAATATCGAGATGAGATGGATTATGTAATAATAATTCAAGTATGGAAAACGTAATATTTCGCATGGGGACTTAATTTGAGAACGTTAGGAAAATCAAGCGTTAAGAAGTTAATGTAATGATCGTATGATACGTAGGTATTGTACGAGAAAAATGAATATGAGTATGATACGAAGTATTAGATGTGAGACCCCAAATTTTGTGAATAAAGATTTAAATTTCTCGAAATATTTTTTAAATATTATGGTGTGGATTTTATATAATGTTATAGTAGTGGATAATATTTATAAATATTGCAAAGTATGCAAGTTGTTATAAAATATTCGTTTGGTCGGGGAATATTTGTACAACGGCACAATCATTGGTGGACCCCACAACAGAATTATTGTCGAATTGAGAAAAAGACAAAAATATTTTATGAAAATAACGCGGAAGTTTTACCGTTAACTGTTGAAACACCCGGTGTTAAAAGTACAGTAATACACGTGGTTGCATAGTAGCACACGGTATTGATTATTGATGCTTACGTGAGAAGTCACTCAGTTTTGTTCAATTATTGCTACAGTAATTGATGCATAGTATCTCACGTTATTTGATTCAATTATTGTCAATATTTTATATATTATTAAATTAATAATTGAGACGACAAAGTTATTAATATTATTATTTGCAATATTAACGATGTCTAGAAGTTCTGTCAAGGAGAGGTTTAGTCACCTAATTGCTTGCCATGATAGGAGAAATCCTTATTGAAAGCCCTCTTTCACGAGAAACGACACAGGTCGATTAATATTGTGAATTATAATAACTTGATGATAAATGTTGTTTTATTATTATTATAAATGTAATAAAATGTAAAACTTTTATATAAAATAGAATACTTTTTATAAAGTTTTGTTTTATTTGATTATAAATAGAATTTATTATATTTTGTTATGGATAGTGTTTGCATAGTGCTGCATAGTGTTTGCATAGTAAAAACTTTTTATATAAAACAGAATACTTTCTATAAAGTTTTGTTTTATTTGATTATAAATAGAATATATTATATTTTATTATGCATAGTGTTTTCATAGTGCTTGCATAGTGTTTGCATAATAAAATCTTTTTATATAAAAAAGAATACTTTTTATAAAGTTTTGTTTTATTTTATTATAAATAGAATATATTACATTTTATTGCATAGTGCAGCATAGTATCCTTTCCATTCTCCTATAAATAGGATGCTTAGTTAGAATTGAAAATCACACCAGAAATTCAGAGCATTCTTCTTCTATAATCGTGAGCGTATTTCTTTAGTTTAAGAAAGGTTTGAGCGTAGAAAATAGTGCAAGTTTTCTTCAAGTATATCCCCGCCCTACCCGTCGGAGTACTCTTCTTTTTAAGGTAATGGGTATTATTCTTTCGTATTCATGAAGATAGTTATTTTATTTTAATACTCGTAAGGGATGTTATTTCATTCTTTATTATTCTGTTGGAATAATCTGTCTGTGCGGTCTATCGCATGCCTGGTGAATTTTGTTGTTATTCTATTCTTTATTATTCTGTTGGAATATCCTGTCTGTGCGGATTACGCATGACCTGGTTCTATTATTTATTATTCTGTTAGAATATCCTGTCTGTGCGGATTACACCTGACCTGGTTCCATTCTTTATTATTCTGTTGGAATATATTGTCTGTGCAGATTACGCATGACCTGGTTCCATTCTTTATTACTCTGTTGGAATAACCTATTTATGTGGATTATCGCATGCATGGCGAATGATCCTTTGTATTCATTCCTTATTAACTTGTGAAAATGATCTGTCTACGTGGATTACCGCATGGCGCTTAAAATCCATTTGCGCTTTCATATATTCTATTATACTCGGTTGGTTAAAGTTTTGACTTCTATATTCCATGAAATTAGTAGAATATCCTCGGATATTTAAACGCTTCATCCAAAGATCTTTTCATGGAAATATTCTTATGAGCATTCTTGAATTTTACTCCACAAAGCGAAAGATATCATGTTGACAATTTGGACGTTATTGAGTTCAGGATAAATTAACTTATAAATCTTTAAAATTTATTCTTGAACTTGTTTTATTGAATTGTCATCATCGTCATGCTTATATTATGTTGAAAGTCATATGTGGCCTATAGTGCATAGATGGACTTGGTATGATTATGACCTGAGATTATTCGGTATAATCATGATCGTAATGTTACAAATGATGTGGAAAAAGTCCTCATTGGCCCGTAGTGCATTGATGGACAGTTTTTGGTATGATTATGGCTATGGATTCTCTTCGCCCAAGGGTGCAAAGATGAATTGTTTTATGGCATGATCAGGACCGTTGATGAAAACACGATTATCTTTGGCCCGTAGTGCATGGATAATTCGTGGTCGTGATACTAAAGAATATCCTTGGCCTGTAGTGCAGGGATGATTTAATGATGTGGATTATTTATTAAGCTGAGTCTCAGCGATGAAAGTGATGAAAAAACTTTTAAATCATAGAAGATAGTAGATTTTATTCTCTACTTGACTCTTCAAATGGATTGTTTGTTCCGATGCAGTTAAACTTGATGTCTATTATATTTTATCAGTTTAACACTGTTGAAGGCTAACGATAAATTATTCTGCATTATCTTAGTCATAATAATTCTTACTGGGCTAGTTGAGCTCACCCTTTCTTTCACTGTTCTCTTCAGGAAATGAGAATATAGCTGGGACGAGTCGGGGAATGGATTGATGGTCCAGATGGTTGTTTTAGTAGTCCTCACTATTCTATAAAATAGTGTGACAATAAATGTAATGAGGACTCCATTGAGTGTGGATATTGTCTAGATGACAATATTCTTATTAAAACTCTTTGATTATATTTTGTTGTATATTACACGACTGTTGTATAATTAAGTTATATTTGAATTTTGTACCATGTATTTAGAGACTCAAGATGGGTGATGTATACCTATTTTTGGGGCATCACAGTTGGTATCAAAGCTTAGGGATATGATCCCTAGCTGAGATGTGAGACAAGAACTAGGAGGGGAGAGACGGGGAATTACTTCGCTAGTATGACCTACCTAAGTTTATTTGTTATTTAATTGGTCAGTCAGAGTATAGGGATAATATGTGATATGTTAATTAACCCTTGTCTTGTGGCAGTGTTTAAAAATGACATCCAAGAATGTTGAGAATAGCAATGGGGTACAGGAGACTGTTGAGTCACCACAGATCAATACCCAGAATAATGTGCAACATGAAGATAATAATCCTCAGGTAAACAACAACACTGACCAAATGATGATAGATGGAATGTTCAGAGGCTTTATGCAATTCATGCAACATCAGGCGAGAGCGGCTCCTATCCAAAATACAGGTGGAAATACTGGCAACTCTCGGACGGTCAACGCTAAGCAGTTCAAGGAGCTGGGACCATCGGAGTTTAAGGGAGAGCCAAAACCACTTATGGCGGAAGCATGGATAAAGCCGATCAACAAGATATTTGATGTCTTGGGATGCTCCGAGGAGCAAAAGGTTCCCTTTGTCACCTTCATGTTGCGAGCAGAGGCAGATTACTGGTGGGAATCTGTAAAGCGTACTCAACCTGCCGCACTTAAGATGTCTTGGGAGAAGTTCCAAGAACTGTTCAACGACAAGAACTTTCCTGAAAGTATTCGTCACATGAAGGAGGTAGAGTTCATCAAGCTTGAGCAAAACAATATGACCGTGGCGCAGTACGAAGCTAAGTTTGCCGAGTTGTCTCGGTTTGCATCCCAATTGGTTGATAATGAGGAGAGAATGACGCGGATATTTCTAAGAGGTTTGAAACCCGAGATACGTCAATACCTAATTTCTCATAAACTGTGTTTGTATTAAGATGTTATGAATAGGGCTCAGTTATTGGAGCGCGATAATGTTTCAGCACAACCAAAAGGCAACGACCAACAACACGATAATAATCGTATGCAAGTGGCAACGACCATCTAACAATGATAACCATCGTGGGGGAAATTATCACGCCAAGAATGGTAACCACTTCGGTGGTAATCATGGTCAAGATAATAGGAGTGGAAATTCAACAAGAGAAGGTTCAACAATGATGGAAAGACAGTAGAACCAACACTCGTTTTCAAGGAAGGAGAGCGACCACCAATTGTATGCTTCAAATGCGGAGGGGAGGGGCATATCAGTCCAAACTGCGTGATGCAATCTAAAGCATGTTATAATTGTGGAAAAGAAGGTCACTTAGCTCGATTTTGTCGTGCACCAATGTCAAGTCCAGCTGGGACGGTGGCACCAAAGGCGAATACGGACAAAACAAAGTCGGTGATTTCAGGAAGAACATTTTTGGTGACTTCTCAAAGTCGGCGAGTGACCCGAACGAAGTTAGCACTGGTTAGTTAATTATAAATTATTGCGAAGTCTATACCTTATTAGATACCGGTTCTACCCATTCTTTTATCTCTCTTGCTTGCGCTCAACGTTTAAATTTAACTTCGGAGAAAATAGACTTTGAGTTATTGGTTGAAACTTCATTAGTAGAAACCTTCGTTACCTCCACTATTTATAAATCTTTTTGATTCAAATCGACACTTTCACGTTACCTGTCGATCTTATCTCTTTGAAAATACTTGCCTTTGATGTGATTTTAGGAATCGATTGGTTAACTACTCATCAAGCTTTTTGTAAGGTTGTTAGCTTTCATATTCCTAACCAACCTGTTATGCGAATTCAAGCAACCAAACCACTAAAGTTAATCACTATCATATCAAGTTATAAGTAAAGAGCCTCGAGCCTTTCGCTGGTGACTTACTTATGTGGAATTCACTGAAGCCAGACTTTCTGTAGGCGACATCGTGAATGACGATGACAAGTTGATAGGTATCAATGTTACGTACTATCCAAGTCTTGGATGAGGGTTACAGTTTTGAATGATATTTCTATTGTTAATAAATTTTTTGACGTATTCTTGAAGACTTCTTAGCCTACCACTAGAGCGTGAAATTGAATTTTGTATTGACCCCAGTACAAAACCCATTTCTAAAACCCTCAAATATTTTCTTCACCCAAAACGAACGTGTAATGTGCCAAAGACGTTGGCTCGAGCTGTTGAAGATTACGATCGTACCATTCAATATCATCGTGGGAAAAGAGAACGTGGTAGCTGACGCGTTGAGTAGAAGATCGTATGCGATTACGAGTGTGATGTTGTTAATACAAAAACCCATTTCATATAACTTACAAATGATGAAGATAGAGTTAAAGACTCTAAGGACTCACGTGGTGATATCAAATATACGAGTAGAATCGACTTTAATCGATAAAGTTAAAGTCACTCAAGCTACACACCCGAATCTGATGAATACGAAGAAGAAGGTTCAAGAGGGCGTTATTTTAAAAGCAAGAGTTGCTGAAGAGAGGAAATCTCAACCCTCGATTTAATTGGCCCATTTGAAATCCTCGATTGAGTATGAATTGTGGCTTATAGACTCGTTTTACTGCCAAGTATGTCGCGTGTTCATAACGTTTTTCACATATCGATGTTACATAAATATGTGGATGACCCGAACCACGTTATTAAATTTGAACTAGACGAGATAGCAGAAGATTTAACGTATGAGGAGATAAGTGTTAAAATCTTGGATAAGAAGGATCGTATTCAACACTCAAAGGTTATACCTCAAGAGTTAGAATCTAAAATGAAGTCAATATATCCTCATCTCTTCGGCATACTAGGTACGTACATAAATTTCAAGGGAGAAATTTCATAAGGAGGAGAGATTGTGAGACCCCAAATTTTATGAATAAAGATTTAAATATCTCAATTTTTTTTTTAAATATTATGGTGTGGATTTTGTAGTGCCCCCAAATCCGGGTATCTTTCAACCCGACAGATGGTGCTATACTGTACAACATTCATACATTCATTCAATTGAAAAGTCTCAAAGAACGAACATAACTTATATATATTTAAAGTAATATTTACATTTCTAAGGCTCTATACCCATTATAAAGGTTCTTTGTCATAATATCAGTTACATTACAACAATAGACCTATACTATTACAAGACAGCTTAGTAATCTGCCTTAGCTTTTCCCTTATCCTTTTTCGATCCTTCGGGACGTTCAGTCTTAGCTGCATTCATATGGTTCAAGCAAGAGTGAGCACAACTAGCTCAACAAGTATAACAATTTAATAACAACATGCTTGGCACATACAAATCGTATATCTTCAATAACTGAACAATAGTTATGAAGTACTATTGATAATTCAAAATAGCACTTCATCTTTTCTTTCAAAATATTTTACAATAACAACAGTATTTAATAAAACATTCACTCCGGTCAAAGACCTCGAGTATTCATTCTTTATTGGAAAAGGACAACTTGGAAGCAAGTCCGTAAGCCCAATATTACTTACGAGCACTTCTAGGTGATCAGCCTATT
This sequence comes from Panax ginseng, assembly GCA_020205605.1. Classification (NCBI taxonomy): domain Eukaryota; kingdom Viridiplantae; phylum Streptophyta; class Magnoliopsida; order Apiales; family Araliaceae; genus Panax; species Panax ginseng. Next base: position 93,681,598 of record CM035136.1, on the reverse strand, counting down.
GTACTCTATGTTGATCAACACTACATCCATTAAACGTATGCACGTTTAAGCTTTTGGCAACCTCACGTGCCTGTCGTTTTACCGACAAAACATTTGTTTAACATTTCAGTCTTCTTTTGAAAACCATATCAAGTAGCTGACAAAAGATAGCAACATTTGATAATACATGAATAGATTATCAATACATCAAGTCTAGCCAAAGGAATTGGCTTTAACTTCAACATACCTCAATTCATGCGAAAAAATACATGAACCTCAAAAACTTGTTCAGATTGAACTGAGACAAGAGTTAGAATACTTGCCTTTAGCGTCTGCTACGGTATATTAACTTTATGTTCAAGTCGTTCAAGTCTCTACAATACATGATCACATAATGCCTTACATTAGGTCACATATAATCAAGTATGTATAAGACTATATCATACCCTTCATCTCAATCTAATTGTGTATTAGATTCGCTATTCATTCATTCCGGTTTATCATTATGCTTACATTATATTTGACTAGGTTATCTCAACATTTATACAACATCCTTAAGGTTTAACAATGTTACATTACATTCATTAAGTTGTGTTTACTTCCTTTTCTTTTCTTTCTACTTAGAAACATTCATTACTATTTTTGTTACGAGGCTGTATTTGCGGCCATTTTTATATGCTTACATCTCATGTTGCAATGCGAGCTTAATGTATAACAGTCCTGGACTTGGAGCTGCGGTGCGAGTCCTTACTTAATGGGCATGTATGCCTTTCCACTCAGAGGATTTTGTGCATTGTTCATGGCAACTTGCATTTCATATATTGAACTAAGGCTCGCACTGCGGCGAACTCTTGTAGTAGGTTCGAACAACATTCATTGCGCTTAGCAAGCACGGGTCATTTACTTTAGGTTGGCCATGGCTGAACTCTGTGCACCAGAAACTAAATTCAGTTTGTGAATTTTGTGAACTTCACGGACGCATAACTTCTTCGTTATAAGATCGAATTGGCTCGTTCAAAAGCCTACAGTTCACAAATTACGTAATCTACATGATCATTCAAGAATTTTATCTATTTGACTTTGTTTGCTAAAAATTCACCTATTGGTTCATTTTTAACGAAAACGATAAACATTCGTGAACGTTCAACGCTCGTTTCTTCGTTCTAAGTCGGAATCCGGTCATTTTTGAGTTCGTAACTCTTAAATGCCAAATATGACTTGTCTCTATTGGAAAACAAAGGTTTCGTGATCCAACACAAAATTTGACTTCCATTCCGAGAATTTTACGAATTCTACGTTTATCGTCCAATCGTGCAAATTTCAGCAATTCTTCATTCTTATGATTTGTTCAACATTACAAATGAAATTCATTCATCATGTGAATATTTTAACATACTTAATACAACAACTTATATTCATTGTTGGATTTTGGACTTGTTCTTCAAGAGCTTATAACTTTTCAATTTATAAACTACTTAAGATTTGATTATTCATGACTTATGACAATTAAGGTTTCTTAATCATCATACTTTACATGTTCTTCACATATAACTTTATTTAGGTATATATGATACATATAATCATATAAGTTCTTCATTCACTTTTCTTACTAAACTCATCACAAGTTCATATTTTCATACTTATCATTCAAGGTTAACTTATAATAAGTTTATAACTTTTATAAGTTCAAATGACTTATTGCCAACTTATGTGGCTTAAGTTCATGACTTATTCATTCTTCTTGCTTCTTATCAATCATGTTTCTTAATTCCAACTTTTCTTATCAACATATCAAGGTAGAGATATAAGATAATTTAGAGAAGAAGTCTTACTTTTTGTTGTCTTGGTAAGTAGCTTGCTTCTTCTTCTTACTTATGGAAGTGACTTATTGCTAGCTTATTCTCTCTAACACTTACGCACTTTAGAAGTGTTGGATTAATTGAACAAGTAATAAATGGCTTGTAAGCCTTCTCTATTTATAGACTTTGCAAGGTTAGGGTAGATTGGTCATTAAAACAATCCCACCTCCTTATGCACCTCCTTACTATTCATTACTTGCAACGCACAAAACCTATCCTTTGCTTGGTCATTACTTATCTTGATCACCACTTATCTTGATCATCACACATTAACCATATTAATATGGTTTTGCCCCATGGGTCTATTAACTCATGGATTCTAGCCTGGGCTTGGATTAATAAATCCTTTGGCTTTACAATAACAAACACTAGCTTGCTTATTAATTCAATAGTTGGGCCTTAACCTTAATTGACTTGGGCTTTGTACAAAAATCCTAGTCAATCTTTACAAGTCCATTAATATTTCATAATACATACACATATAGTTGATGCATTATTCTTGTATTCTAATTCATATAGAATTTATATACGGTATTTCATCCTTCATACAAACTTTTATAATACTTCGTATTATACTCGTTTTCATTACTTTGCACAATACCTAAGTATCATGCAATTATTACTTATTCACTACTAATTCGCGTTACTTAAAGTTTACAAATTAAGTCCATGGCCAATTATTACTTTTCCATAACTAGATTTTTATTACATAATCCATCTTCCTTGTTATTCCATCACTACGTATTATCGAAACTCAAAATTATATCCAGAAAACAAATCTGGAGTGAATAGTGTTTTCGTAAAATTTCTCGAAAAACTTTTATTTTCGTCTTGGAAATTCAAACACTTTTATTCATCCACGTAGCTCAAATACTACGACATTCTAACATCAATAGGTTATACAATGACAACCATCTTGATAACACATGGAATATGATTTTATTATTATTTAATTTAATAAAATCATTTTACAATAAGATCCGAATTTCTCGGTCGTTACATTCTTCACCCCTTATAAAGATTCTGTCCCTAGAATCTCGTCCTACTTTAATCAAATAGATGAGGAAAATTTTTCTTCATCTTTTCTTCTAGTTCCCACGTTCCTTCTTCAGCCTCGTGGTTCTTCCATAATACCTTTACTGATGGTATTACCTTGTTCCTCAGAACTTGTTCCTTTCTATCAATGATCTGCATTGGCGACTCTTCATATGATAAGTCTTTCTCGATATGAATCGGCTCATACTCAATTACATGCTTATAGTCCAGTTTATATGGACGTAATATAGATACGTGAAACACGTTATGTATTCGTTCTAGGTCTGGAGGTAATGCTATCATATACGCTACCTCTCCTACCCGTTTTAACACCTCAAAAAGTCCTATAAACCTTAGACTTAACTTTCCTTTCTTTCCAAAGCGTATCTTTCCTTTCCAGGGAGATACCTTTAGAAACACATACGAGCCTACCTCAAACTCTCGACTTAGTCTATATGAATCCGCATACTTCTTACATGCATCTCCGAAATGTGACGAGACGCATCCGAATTAACTTTACCACATCCGCTGTCTGCTGCACCAATTCTGGTCCTAGCATCCAGCGTTCTCCCACCTCATCCCAACATAAAGGTGTTCTGCACTTCCATCCATACAAGGCTTCGTACAGTGGCATACCTATGCTTGCATGATAATTGTTGTTATATGCAAACTCTACTAGTGGTAGGTGATCATCCCAACTACCCTTGAAATCCATGACGCAAGACCTCAACATGTCTTTAAGCGTCTGAATTGTTCTCTCACTCTGCCCATCGGTTTGTGGATGATAAGCCGTGCTTAACCTCAGCTGTGTTCCCAACTGCTCTTGCAAACTTCTCCAAAAGTTCGATGTGAATCGTGGATCATGATCTGTCACAATCGATACCGGTACTCCATGTCTGGAAATGATTTCCTTAACATAAATTTTAGCTAACTGGTCTAAGTTATACTTGACCCTAATTGGCAAAAAGTGAGCCGACTTCGTCAACCGGTCCACTATTACCCAAATTGAATCGTACCCTTTTTGCGTCGTCGGAAGTCCCACCACGAAGTCCATCGTGATATGCTCCCACTTCCATTCTGGAATCTCCAATGACTGTAATAAACCACTGGGTCGTTGATGTTCGGCCTTAACTTTTTGACAAGTTAAGCACCTACTCACATACTCTGCTATTTCTCTCTTCATGTTTGGCCACCAAAAAATCTGTCGAAGGTCTTGATACATCTTAGTGCTCCCAGGATGTATTGAGTACCTTGAACTATGGGCTTCTTGTAACACTTGCTCCTTTAATTCCGTCTCATTCGGAACCCTAATTCTTCCCTCAAATCTTAATAATCCCTCATTATCAAGACTATACTTAACCTCTTCCTTCTCGGATAACCGCTTCTTCATTTGGTGACACTCGTCGGTCTCGAGTTGTACCTCCTTGACTCTTTCTACGATGGTAGATTGTATCTTCGTCGCAAAGAGTAACTGCCCCGAATCATTCGACATCTTCACTTCTATTTCCATCCTAGCTATCTCTGTTATTAACTCATTTTGAGCCGTTAACATACATAACTTTTCCCGACCCTTCCTACTTAAGGCGTCGACAACTACATTGGCCTTTCCAGGGTGATACAGGATTTCACAATCATAATCCTTTATCATCTTCAGCCATCTTCTCTGTCTCATATTCAACTCCTTCTGAGTGAAGATATACTTTAGACTTTTATGGTCCGTGTATATCGCACATTTTCCCCATAAAGATAATGTCTCCATATCTTTAGGGTAAACACTACCGCGGCCAGTTCCAGATCATGAGTAGGATAAACTTTCTCATAATCCTTCAACTACCATGATGCATACGCAATGACTTTGCCATGCTGCATAAGCACACAACAAAGTCCTCTATGCGAAGCATCACTATACACTACAAAATTTCCCGTGTCATCTGGCAATGACAAAACAGGAGCTTCACTTAATCTTTTCTTCAGTTCTTGAAAACTGTCTTCATATTTATCCGTCCATACGTATTTCACCGTCTTCCTTGTTAAATTAGTCAACGAGGTAGCTATCTTCGAAAATACTTGGATAAATCTTCGATAGTACCCTGCTAACCCTAGGAAACTCCGCACCTCAGTCGGCGTTTTCGGTTGTTCCCAATTCATTACTGCTTCCACCTTCATTTGATACACTTTGAAATCCCTCTTGGTCAATGACATGACCTAAAATCGCACCTTTTCCATTGAAAAATTCACATTTGGTGAATTTCGCATATAACTCCTCCTTCCTTAGTGTCTCCAACACTAATCTTAAGTGTTCGACATGATCTTCTGGCGTCTTAGAATAGATTAGAATATCATCGATAAACACCACGATGAACTTGTCCAAATATAGTTTGAACACTCATTTCATCATATCCATAAATCTGGTTTGGTGCATTAAATCCAACCCAAATGACATCACCGAAACTTCGTAATGACCATAACGAGTCCTGAATGCAGTCTTTGGTACATCTTCCTTCCTAAACTTCAACTGATGATACCCCGTCCGTAAATCTATTTTAGAAAAATATTTGCCCCTTTCAATTGATCAAAGAGATCATCGATCCTTGGCAATGGGTATTTATTCTTTATCGTTAACTTGTTCAACTCCCGATAGTCGATATAAAGCCTTAACGATCCGTCTTTCTTCTTGACAAACAACATCGGTGCTCCCCACGGAGAAACACTTGGTTGAATGTACTTCTTGTCCAATAGTTCCTGTAGTTGAACCATTAGTTCTTTAATTTCCATAGGCGCCATACGGTATGGTTCCCTTGAGACTGGTTCCGCTCCTGGCACAGTGTCTATCACAAATTCGATCTCCCTATCCGGCGGTAAACCCGGTAACTCACTTGAAAATACATCCATGAATTCGTTTACTATAGGTATTTGTTCCATGGTTCCTCCCACTCTCTGGGTATCAACAACATGGCATAGGTAACCTACACAACCCTTCCTTAAAAGTTTTCTAGTTTGTGTCATCGTAAGGCAACACGGACGTCCCAGAAATTTACTACTGTAAAATACTACAGGAGGTTGCTTCAACATCCTGATGCTCACACATTTCTTTTGGCAATCTATAATTTCTCCATGGTTAATCAACCAATCCATTCCGAGAATTACGTCGAATTCTCCTAACTTTATCGGTATCAAATCTACCGATAGCTTACGACCACGTACATCTATGCAACAACTCCTATGAATATCTTCAACAGGAATTATCTCTTCATTTGCTACCTTAATGTTCAAAGGTATAGGGAATTTTTCAGGAAATAATTCTAGTCGTCTAGCAAAATCACATGCTATAAACGAACAAGTAGCACCCGAATCAAATAACACGTATGCATTTATATTGTTGATTGGAATAATACCGCAACTACATCCCCGATGCCACCGCATCTTGGATCGTCATATTAAAGTGCGGGCCCATTGATTTCCCATTTGTCTTTGGACCACTAATAATAACTTCCCGCATTAGTTCTCTTATTCCTTCTATCCCTTTTTGAGGCGGTTCTTTTGCTATGTGGTGATTGATCCACATACAAAGCATCCGTGATTTTTTTCTTGGATTGGGACAGTTAAGCGAAATGTGCCTTTCTCATCCCACAATTATAACAAACCGCTTTACCTTTGAGAGCAGACTCTAAGTGAGTCTTCCCATGAGTTTCTGAGCCCTCCATCCTCCTCTTAGAGTCCCCTTGTTTTACTCTGGTATTCCCAGAGTTAAAGCCCTTCCTCTTCTGACCGTCGCCACTTCCATTGGCTCCCTCAGTCTTGGTTCCTCCATTAGCCTTGCCTTTGGTCTTCTTTTGTTTGTGGTACTAGCTAAGAGCCTCATTCCCACCTTCGGCAATTATTTCCTTTTCTAGTATGGTTCCAAAGGAAGTACTTTGGAACATAGAGATTCGGCTATAGAGCCAGGGTTTCAAGCCCTGCTCAAACCTTCTAGCCTTTTTCACTTCAGTGTCCACTTGATGTGGAGCAAATCGTGCCAGTTCATTAAACTTGGCGACATCTTTGAGGAACCGCTCATATCCCTTGTCTCAATTCCAGAAACCTCATCTCCATCCTCCCTTGCATACTCGTGGGAAAATAGTTCTCGAAGAAAATCTCCTTGAACCTCTCCCACATTAGATTTCCTATATCGACCCTAGCCTGGTTTGCCTCCCACCAGAAGTTGGCCTCTCCCTTCATCAAATAGGTTGCAAAGGCAACCTTTTGACCCTCCTCAACATTTGCTATAACAAATGCTTTCTCAATTTCTTTTACCCATGTTTGGGCTTCTATAGGGTCCGTAGTTCCCTTGAACTCCGGCGGACCTACACTTTTGAAATCCTTAAAAGTAGTAGCTCGTCTTACTCCGTGAATTACTGGTACATTAGCCCCGCTTCTATTAAATCTGACCATTAAAAGATTAACGAACTCTGTATTGGATTAAATGGGACCACCCTCTCGGTTTGTTAACATTAACACCTTACGATTTCGTTGTCTCCTTCTTGGTGGCATTTTGTCATTAAGAAAACAACACATCATTATTACTTTATTCTTGTTGGTTTGTTATTATTTGTAATAAAACAACAACTCATACTCATTACTCAACATATTCCATAAAAAGATTTATATTGATTCATAACTTGTAGTATAACACTACATTGTTTACATTACTCAGCCTTAGCTAATTACATTACCATCCCGCAATTACTTTCCAAAAATTGGGATTTACAAAAGACTACCCTTTGTTATACAAAAGAGGGTTTTACGTCACTACTAGATACATAATATTTACATATCTATTCTACTCTAGCTATTACTAGACTACATCTATCGTAGGGCATTCTCAAAATCTTTCTTTGGCCAAACCGTGATAACATCTCTCTTGATAGTGTGTGATGCCTTCTAACTTCTAGGTGATACCCACTACTGTTCTTTGGAAATCTACGTGAGAACTCCTATGTATATATGACATCCTCTCCAACTTCCTCTTTTTAGTCTTTAGCTCCTACTTGAGCTCAAAGACTTCATATTTCAGCTCTTGGACCTTGTCCTTAGCTAAAACTCTATCATCATTTTCCTCTTCCCACATTCCCTCCATGCTAGCCTTGTCCCCACGGACAGCTTGGAGTTCCTCTTTCAACTCCTTAACCTCTTGGCAGTAATGGACATTCCTATCCAATACCGACATAAACAAGGCCTTCATTGATTCCCCCGTAGACATTTCCTCTGTAGGTGGAACCTGGTCAAAGGACATCACGTCCACCTCCTCCTCTAGCATGCCATCAAATATAGACATGTAGTTTAAATCGTCTGAGTCTCCCAACTCGATGGTCACCAACTCTGGTTCTACGGCTACAGGATTTGGTAGTATCTCTACCCGATTAACTGAATCCTCGCTTACTACATTTATATCTCTATACATATCATTTTCTCCTGACATCTACAATAAAACAATACAGTTTGATTAGTACACGTCAGTATAATAATAGAAATACATAATATAATATAAGGCATTTTTATAGGGTTACTTTCCATCTTTTACTTCTTTATTCTTTCATAAGGTTATGACTTAAGGTTCTACTTTCCCCCTTAAGTTTTATAACCTAGGCTCTGATACCAACTTTTAGGGCCCCCAAATCCGGGTATCTTCCAACCCGACAGATGGTGCTATACTGTACAACATTCATACATTCATTCAATTGAAAAGTCTCAAAGAACGAACATAACTTATATATATTTAAAGTAATATTTACATTTCCCAGGCTCTATACCCATTACAGAGGTTCTTTGTCATAATATCAGTTACATTACAACAATAGACCTATACTATTACAAGACAGCTTAGTAATCTACCTTAGCTTTTCCCTTATCCTTTTTCGATCCTTCGGGACGTTTAGTCTTAGCTGCATTTATATGGTTAAAGCAAGAGTGAGCATAACTAGCTCAGCAAGTATAACAATTTAATAACAACATGCTTGACATATACAAATCGTATATCTTCAATAACTGAACAATAGTTATGAAGTACTATTGATAATTCAAAATAGCACTTCATCTTTTCTTTCAAAATGTTTTACAATAACAACAGTATTTAGTAAAACATTCACTCCGGTCAAAGACCTCGAGTATTCATTCTTTATTGGAAAAGGACAACCCGGAAACAAGTCCGTAATCCCGATATTACTTACGAGTACTTCTAGGTAATCAGCCTATTGTACTCTATGTTGGTCAACACTACATCCATTAAACGTATGCACGTTTAAGCATTTGGCAACCTCACGTGCTTTGCTGTTTTACTGAAACAAAACATTTGTTTAACATTTCAGTCTTCTTTTGAAAACCATATCAAGTAGTTGACAAAAGATATCAACATTTGATAATACATGAATAGATTATCAATACATCAAGTCTAGCCAAAGGAATTGGCTTTAACTTCAACATACCTCAATTCATGCGAAAGAATACATGAACCTCAAAACCTTGTTCAGATTGAACTGAGACAAGAGTTAGAATACTTGCCTTTAGCGTCTGCTACGGTATATTAACTTTATGTTCAAGTCGTTCAAGTCTCTACAATACATGATCACATAATGCCTTACATTAGGTCACATATAATCAAGTATGTATAGGACTATATCATACCCTTCATCTCAATCTAATTGTGTATTAGATTCAGTTACTATTCATTCCGGTTTATCATTATGCTTACATTATATTTGACTAGGTTATCTCAACATTTATACAACATCCTTAAGGTTTACCAATGTTACATTACATTCCTTAAGTTGTGTTTACTTCCTTTTCTTTTCTTTATACTTAGAAACATTCATTACTATTTTTGTTACGAGGCCGGTGTCTTGCGGTGCCCGACTTTATGCTTACATCTCGTCTTTGCTGCCTGAGCTTAATGTATAATCGTCTCGGGACTTGGCCCGGCATGGCCATGAGTCCTTACTTAATGGGTCGTGTTGTATTTCCACTCTGAAGGATTTTGAGTGCATTTGTGGCCATGCTGCGGCTACATATTGAACTAAGGTTACGCCTTCATGGCGAACTCTTCTGCGATGAGGCTCGAACAACATTCCCTATGTGCTTTGCGGTAGCGGGTCATTTTAAATGGGTTGGTAATACGGCTGAACTCTATGCACCAGAAACTAAATTCAGTTTGTGAATTTTGTGAACTTCCCGGACGCATAACTTCTTCCTTATAAGTCTGAATTAGCTCGTTCAAAAGCCTACGGTTCACAAATTATGTAATCTACATGATCATTCAAGAATTTTATCTATTTGACTCCGTTTGCTAAAAATTCACCTATTGGTTCATTTTTAATGAAAACGATAAACGTTCGTGAACGTTCAACGCTCGTTTCTTCGTTCTAAGTCAGAATCCAGTCATTTTCGAGTCCGTAACTCTTAAATGCCAAATATGACTTGTCTCCATTGGAAAATAAATGTTTCTTGATCCAACACAAAATTTGACTTCCATTCTGAGAATTTTACGAATTCGACATTTATCGTCCAATCGTGCAAATTCCGGTTATTCTTCATTCTTATGATTTGTTCAACCTTACAAATGAACTTCATTCATCATATGAACATTTTAACATACTTAATACAACAACTTATATTCATTGTTGGATTTTGGACTTATTCTTCAAGAGCTTATAACTTGTCAATTTATAAACTACTTAAGATTTGATTATTCATGACTTATGACAATTAAGGTTTCTTAATCATCATACTTTACATGTTCTTCACATATAACTTTATTTAGGTATATATGATACATATAATCATATAAGTTCTTAATTCACTTTTCTTACTAAACTCATCACAAGTTCATATTTTCATACTTATCATTCAAGGTTAACTTATAGTAAGTTTATAACTTTTATAAGTTCAAATGACTTATTGCCAACTTATGTGGCTTAAGTTCATGACTTATTCATTCTTCTTGCTTCTTATCATTCATGTTTCTTAATTCCAACTTTTCTTATCAACCTATTAAGGTAGAGATAGAAGATAATTTAGAGAAGAAGTCTTACTTTTTGTTGTCTTGGTAAGTAGCTTGCTTCTTCTTCTTACTTATGGAAGTGACTTATTGCTAGCTTATTCTCTCTAACACTTAAGCACTTTAGAAGTGTTGGATTAATTGAACAAGTAACAAATGGCTTGTAAGCCTTCTCTATTTATAGACTTTGCAAGGTTAGGGTAGATTGGTCATTAAAACAATCCCACCTCCTTATGCACCTCCTTACTATTCATTACTTGCAAGGCACAAAACCTATCCTTTGCTTGGTCATTACTTATCTTGATCACCACTTATCTTGGTCATCACACATTAACCATATTAATATGGTTTTTCCCCATGGGTCTATTAACTCATGGATTCTAGCCTGGGCTTGGATTAATAAATCCTTGGGCTTTACATTAACAAACACTTGCTTGCTTATTAATTCAATAGTTGGGCCTTAACCTTAATTGACTTGGGCTTTGTACAAAAATCCTAGCCAATCTTTACAAGTTCATTAATATTTCATAATACATACACATATAGTTCATGCATTATTCTTGTATTCTAATTCATATAGAATTTATATACGGTATTTCATCCTTCATACAAACTCGTATAATACTTCGTATTATACTCGTTTTCATTACTTTGCACAATACCTAAGTATCATGCAATTATTACTTATTCACTACTAATTCGCGTTACTTAAAGTTTACAAATTAAGTCCACAAGCGAATTATTACTTTTTCCATAACTAGATTTTTATTACATAATCCATCTTCCCTTATTATTCCATCACTACGTATTTCTCGGAAACTCAAAATTATATCCCGAGCAAATACCGATGAATAGTGTTTTTCAGAATATTTCTCGAAAAACTTTTATTTTCATCTTGGAAATTCAAACACTTTAATTCATCCACGTAGCTCAAATACTACGACATTCTAACATCAATAGGTTATACAATGACAACCATCTTGATAACACATGGAATATGATTTTATTATTATTTAATTTAATAAAATCATTTTACAATAAGATCCGAATTTCTCGGTCGTTATAGATTTGATATAATTTTATAGTTGTGGGTAATATTTATAAATATTGCAAATTATGCAAGTTGTTATAAAATATTTGTTTGGTCGGGGAAGATTCTTTTTGTCAAGGAATATTCGTACAATGGAACAATCATTGGTGGACCCCACAATGGAATTATTGTCGGATTGAGAAACGACAAAAATATTTTATGAAAATAATGGCGGAAGTTTTACCGATTAGCTGTTGAAACGGCCAGGGTGTTAAAGTCTCTGATGTCTGGCATGGTTGCATAGTAGCACACGGTATTGATTATTGATGCTTCGTGAGAAGTCACTCGGTTTTGTTCAATTATTGCTACGATGAATTGATGCATAGTATCTCACGTTATTTGATTCAATTATTGTCAATATTTTATATATTATTAAATCAATAATTGAGACGACAACGTTATTAATATTATTATTTGCAATATTAACGATGTCTAGAAGTTCTGTTAACGAGAGGTTTGGTCACCTAATTGTGAGCCAATAGGGAGAAATCTTTATTTGAAAGCCCCATTTTTCCTGGAAACGACCTGGTCGATTAATATTGTGAATTATAATAATGGTGATAAATGTTTTTTTATTATTATTATAAATGTAATAAAACGAAAACTTTTATATAAAACAGAATACTTTTTATAAAGTTTTGTTTTATTTGATTATAAATAGAATATATTATATTTTATTATGCATAGTGTTTGCATAGTGCCTGCATAGTGTTTGCATTGTAAAAACTTTTTATATAAAATAGAATACTTTTTATAAAGTTTTGTTTTTTTTTATAAATAAAATATATTATATTTTATTATGCATAGTGTTTGCATAGTGCCTGCATAGTATTTGCATAGTAAAAACATTTTATATAAAACACAATACTTTTTATAAAGTTTTGTTTTATTTGATTATAAATAGAATATATTATATTTTATTATGCATAGTGTTTACATAGTGCATGCATAGTGTTTGCATAGTAAAAACTTTTTATATAAAACAGAATACTTGTTATAAAGTTATGTTTTATTTTATTATAAATAAAATATATTATATTTTATTGCATAGTGCATCATAGTATCATTTTCATTCTCCTATAAATAGAATGCTTAGTTAGAATTGAAAATCACACCAGAAATTCAGAGAATTCTTCTTCTATAATCTTGAGCATATTTCTTTAGAGTTTAAGAAAGTTTTGAGCGTAGAAAATAGTGCAAGTTTTCTTCAAGTATATCCCCGCCCTACTCGTCGGAATACTCTTCTTTTTAAGGTAAAGGGGTTTTATTCTTTAGTATTCATGAAGAGAGTTATTTTATTTCAATATTTGTAAGGGTTGTTATTCCATTCTTTATTATTCTATTGGAATAACTTTTATCTGTCTTGATCTATCACATGCACGGTGAATTACATTGTTATTCCATTCTTTATTATTCTATTGGAACATCCCATGCAGGCGGATTACGGATGACTGGTTCCATTCCTTATTATTCTCATTGAATATCCTCGTGCATGTGCGGATTACGCATGACTGGTTCCATTCTTTATTATTCTTTGGAATATCTTGTCTGCATTTGGATTACGCGCTGACTGGTTCCATTCTTTATTACTCTGTTGGAATAACTTGTTTATGTGGATTCACCAATTCATGGTGAATGATCCTTTGTATTCATTCCTTATTAACTTGTGAAAATGATCTCATCTCGTGGATTACTGCATGGCGCGAAAAATCCATTTGCAGTTTCTTATATTCTATTATACTCAGTTGGTTAAAGTTTTGGCTTCTATATTCCATGAAATTAGTAGAATATCCTGGATATTTGCGCTTCATCCAGTATCTTTTCATGGAAATATTCTTCTGAGCATTCGTGAATTTTACTCCACAAAGCAGTATCATGTTGACAATTTGGACGTTATTGAGTTTAGGATAAATTAACTTATAATTCTTTAAAATTTATTCTTGAACTTGTTTTATTGAATTGTCATCATCCTCATGCTTATATTATGTTGAAAGTCATTTGTGGCCTGTAGTGCATAGATGGACTTGGTATGATTATGACCTGGGATTATTCGATATAATCATGACCGTAATGTTACAAATGATGTGGAAAAAGTCCTCATTAGCCCGTAGTGCATTGATGGACAATTTTTGGTATGATTATGGCTATGGATTCTCTTCGGCCAAGGGTGCAAAGATGAATTATTTTATGGCATGATCAGGACCGTTAATAAAAACACAATTATCTTTAGCCCGTAGTGCATGGATAATTCGTGGTCGTGATACTAAAGAATATCCTTGGCCTATAGTTCAGGGATGATTTAATGATGTGGATTATTTATTAAGCTGAGTCTTAGCGATGAAAGTGATGAAAAACCTTTTAAATCATAGAAGATAGTAGATTTTATTCTCTACTTGACTCTTCTAATGGATTGCTTGTTCTGCTGTAGTTAAACTTGATGTCTATTATATTTTATCAGTTTAACACTGTTAAAGGCTAATGATAAATTATTCTGCATTATCTTAGTCATAATAATTCTTACTGGGCTAGTTGAGCTCACCCTTTCTTTCACTGTTCTCTTTAGAAAATGAGAATATAGCTGGGACGAGTTGGGGAACGGATTGATGGTCCAGATGGTTATTTTAGTAGTCCTCACTATTCTATAAAATAGTGTGACAATAAATGTAATGAGGACTCCATTGAGTGTGGATATTGTCTACATGATAATATTCTTATTAAAACTCTTAGATTATGTTTTGTATTATTTTACCACATTTGTATATAATTAAGTTGTATTTGAATTTTGTACCATGTATTTGGCGACTTAAGATGGGTGATGTATACCTGTTTTGGGGGCGTCACATTATACGAGTAAGTATGAATGATGGTATATCGTGTAGTAGGAATTAGTATACGAGGTAGAATACGAGAATAATACGTAAATAATACGTTATAATGTTTTAAGCCTAAGGTTATGTACTTGTTGGATCTTGAAGGGAATGCAAGTCCAATAGAAGTAATGAGAAAGCCCATGTGTGAGTAATGTTAGAGCCCAAGTGGTTATTAATGTGAAGCCCATTGTGACACCCCCAAATCTGGGTACTTCGATTCCACAGGATTTAGTGTTCACTGTACAAATATCATCTATCTATCTACCCATAATAAATGCAAACCATGCAATAGATAGAAATAAAATCTTCCCCTTATAGGGTTACAACAACTCAATCATAAACATAATCCCGTGTTGAACTAACCTTAAACATCTCGTGCGGAAATATAAACAATAAGTCTTAAACAACATCATTAACTCAAGTCTAACATAAATACATCATTAAATAAAATAACAAGTCTTCAACACTTGCTAACTTTGCCCTTGCCTTTACTAGTGGAAGGTTAAATGGGTTCTTTCGTTCTTAAGCGTAATGTTATTATAAAGCAAGAGTGAGCACTATTGCCCACAAGTATAACAATGAAATAACAGTATAATAACATGCGAGTGAATCAAAGACATCTGAATAAAAGCTCAACTTTTGAATCAAGAATGAATAACTAGAATCAAAAGAATTCTGAGGGTCATAAGACCTTGAACTATGTCCTAGGTTAACAAGGATTATACTTGAAACCTTTAACAGTCATAAGACTATGGACCTTTCTTCTCATACTTAGGGGGATCAGCCCTTAGTACTATACTGTGCACAATATCTTAACGCTAACGCATAAGTAAATTCCTTTACAGGGTTGTTCATCTCAGTTTGACATTCGAGTCCGCACTTAAAGGAAGTTTGGTTTGGATAATTCAATAAGGGTTACAAATTTAGAACGTTCATCAACTAAGGACTAGTTGAATCAATAAAGTTCACTAGTCTAATAAGGTTCAAGAACAATGATATTCAATTTGAATAATAATCTCAAGAAGTATACAATAGAACAATTATTGTATAACTGAATCATGCTTGAAAAGATAATAAATCTTTAATATAACAATTGAACTTGAATAATAGTAATGATAATTTACTCGAGGTAACTAATAACTTGAACAATAATGACAAGTAGGGTTAGGAAACTTGCCTCGTAAGTATGCTAAACGATTACTACTTGCTTCACCACAAATCCTACACACACATACCATATGTATTCACGACATTCATTAGTTACATTTTCACTTAATTATTTAATATAAACTCCACTTTATTTAACAAATCATTACCCTTCTAATTTAATTACTTAATTAAATTAGAATATTTTCATTCTCTTACTATTATTACACTCGAATAAATTATTTCATAATAATTTCCATCGAATATTTATTTTATTCCATAAATATCTCAATTAAAATATTTACTTTATTTTATAAATATTTTAATAATAATTTTCATCGAATATTTATTTTATTCCATAAATATCTCAATTAAAATATTTAATTTATTTTATAAATATTTTAATAATAATTTTCATCGAATATTTATTTTATTCCATAATATCTCAATTAAAATATTTAATTTATTTTATAAATATTTTAATAACAATTTTCATCGAATATTTATTTTATTCCATAAATATCTTAATTAAAATATTTAAATTATTTTAAAAATATCTTAATAATAATTTTCATCGAATATTTATTTTATTCCATAAATATCTTAATTAAAATATTTAATTTATTTTATAAATATTTTAATAATAATTTTCATCAAATATTTATTTTTTATTTTATTTATTTATTTTTATTTTTTAATTTTTTTGATTTATATAGGTGAGGTTACCCAGTGCTCATTTTCTTAGAGCTTCTCAGATTCTGCCTTGATTCGTGAACATATGAAGGCCAAATTAGGCCAAAAATCAATCACACGTAAAATTATACATGAATATATGGCCATAACTTCTAATTAGTTATTTTTACACGAATTTAGACTTACCCAATCATTGTAATACATATATAACCATTACTTAACCCATCAAGCATGATTTTTAACAAGTTACAACACATAATTTGCAAAATCAACACATTTACTTTCACTGTTCTTGATGTTCTTGAAGGTTTTGAAAATAAAATATGAAAATTGTCACTACGAATTCGTTATAACACTGAATCCGTTAATTTAAACTTTGGTCTCTTCGTATCAACATGCATAATAATATACGAGTGTAAAATTTAGGGATAACATACGATCAATACATAAAATATCACGTATAAGGCCATAAGGCCAAAACCCATACTTTGTAAATTTTTGAAATAGCAATTCATAGTATTATGAAACAGATGACATGATAATTCACATAATATATATATAATCAAATACGATTTGATACATCTTAACCCATATATAAACTTATAATCAAACCCTTTCTCAATTACAGAGATTTTACAAAATGTATGAAAGCCATTTTTATAAAAACTAATGACGTGAAATTTAGAATTTGGGAAGAGGAGATTACCCTGAGAATAAGTATAGATTAGTAGGGAATAATTTCTTCTCAACTCTTCTTCAATCAAAATTCTTTCTCAACACTTCTCAATCTCTCTCTGAAACTCTCTCTATTTCTACTTTTCTAGACTTAGGAAAAATGAAGAAAGCAAAGAAGATGTATAATATAATAAGAGAACTGACGCACTGAGTGGTCAGTTAACCCAATAATGGGTAACTATTCCAACTCCCCATAGGGCCTTGTTTGGCTAGCAAAATAGATTTAAAAAAACATTTAGTTTAATAAAACTTTATCATATAGTTTAATTAATGTCAGACTCCTTCATAAAATAAATCAATATCTTATTTAATTTATTTTAAATAAAATATAATAATTTCTCATAATTTCACATAGTCACATTATTAATTCTCTCATTAATAAATAATGTCAAATTATTAACTCTCTAATTAATAATTAAATTAATTAAATAACATCATGCTTAATTAAATATTTCATTTAATTCGATAAGCTCACATAATTACATATTTGAATAATAATTATTCTCTACATTAATTTAATAAATGTAACACATAATTAAATTAATCTACCACAATTGCATCAAATAATTATTTAATCCAATAATTAAATCATCGAAAAATATTTATTTAATTCAATAAATATTAAAATTAATTTACAAAAATCTCGTTCGTCACACCCATAGTAATTTAAAGCAAGCCCAAAAGCTTAAGTTAAACAAATAAAATCTAAGCCCAAGTAATGATCTAATGGATTAGTATGATCCATGGGGCAACCCATGGGTGATCTTGGTGACCAAGGATTTGTTGTGGTGGCGAAGTAATTAAGGTGAAGAGCAAGTAAACTTAGGACTTAAGTAAGGAATAGTAAAGAGGTTACAAAGGAGGTGGAATTGTACTTTTGACCAATATGCCCTAACTTAGAAAAGTCTATAAATAGCAAGCTCAAAGTTTATTATTTGTTTGTTAACTTTCATCCAACTTCCAACTTAATTGGTAGAGAGAATAAGCGCATATAAGCTAGACTTTCATATTTGTTCCAAGAAGAAGAAAAACTAGTTCATCAAGGGTAAGACTCTTATCCTATAATCTTCTATCTCTTCCATGATAGCTTGAGAGAGAAGTGATGGTCATGTATGCTAAGAAATCATAAGAAGGGATAAGCTAAAGACTTATGTATTAATAGGCCGGGAATAAGCACTTTGTCCATGAATAAGCTATGAACTAAGGAAGAATTGGTAAGACTTATATCATAATTACATGAATGAAGTTAGTATGTTAATAAGATGTAAGAATGATGGTTAGAGGACTTTAATTATCATAAGCCATGTGAAATAAAGTTAAGTGTAGTTTATACTTTGACAAGTAATAAGCTCATGAGGAATAAGTCAAAACCTAACAAGAAAATAAGTTGTTATAATATGTAGGTTGAGATGTCTAGTTGATGGATGGAATCCATTTGGAATGATGAACAAATATTTAGTAACGAAGTTTTGCCAGAATTCACATGATTGGACGATAATCGTCAAATTCGTGAAATTCTCGGAATGGAAGTCGGATTTTATGTTTGAGCTCGGAAACGTTTGTTTGCGATGGAGACAAGTATTATTTGGCATTATGGAGTTGTGGACTTGAAAATGATAGAATTCCAACTTAGAATGATGAAACGAGCGTTGAACGTTCACGAACGTTTATCATTTTCATTAAAAATGAACCAATAGGTGAATTTTGAGGTAACGAAGTCGAAAATATAAAATTCTTGTATGAACACGTAGAGTATGTGATTTGTGAACTAACGACTCTTGAACGAGCCAATTCGAACTTATAATGAAGAAGTTACGAGCCCGGGAATCTCACAAAGTTAGAAATCATCAAAAAAATTCTAGTGCTGTAGAGGTGGTAGCGTACTATTTAGCCCAAGGCCAAATAGGTGGCACCGCAAAGACCGAAACATGGCCAAGAAAACCCTCTCAATTTTGGCATACAACACGACCCATTGTACTGAAGTTAGCGACGCAGCAATGAAACACAGGAAAACCCTATCGACGAGTCATGTGCATGCATGGGTTAGAAGAAGGAAAAGGCTGGCGCCATGGCCTGACCTTGAATATAAGGTTTTAATAATGAAGAATGTTTATAAAAAGAGCATGAATGATAATTGATTAACAATGAGCTACAACTTAACTGTGACATTGTTAAAGACATGGTATGAACACTTAGGGGTAAAGAAAGTCAATTGTATGTGAATGTATGAATGACGTAACGGAACGCCGAAACCAATAATAACAAATCTAAGTCATAATAAGATTGAGAAGAAGGGTAAGATTTGTTAGGAACTATGCATGTTTATTTATGAACTAATGTGTTATGTGATGTTATCATCTACTGTACAGACCTTATGAACTTAAAGTGCACGTGTAATAATAGTAGCAGACGCTAAAGACAATTATTCTAACCCTTGTTTCAGTTTAATCTGGACAAGCTTTGTGATTCATGTATTCTTACACGTGAACTAATGTTTGAAGAAGTCAAAGCCAATTCTTTCGGCTAGACTTCCGTTATGTTGGATTTCGTATTATTTATCAAAGTATTGTCAATGTTTTACCAAACTATATTGGTGTGATTTTCAAATAAAGACTGAGTATGCTAAATTGTTTTTTCGGCAAACGACAGGTACGTGAGGTTGCCACATCTTAAACGTACATATGTTTAATGAATGTAGTGTTGATCAACTTAGAGTACTATAGACTGATCACCCAGATGTGCTCGTAAGCTATGTCGGACTTACGGACTTAGTGTCAGGATGTCCTTTTCAAAAGAACATATGAAATGCTCATGGTCTTGGACCGGAATTGATGTTTTACTGAATATTGTCATTGTAAAACATTTAAAAGGGAAAGAAGTGCTACTTTAAATTATCGATAGTACTTCGTAACTATTGTTCAGTTACTGAAGATATACAATTCCTATGTTTGAAGCATGCTATTTTAATGAAATTATTATACTTGCTGAGCTAGGTACGCGCTGCATTTAGATGTTTGTGCACAATACATGGTAAGAAGGGCTGATCACCCTAAGTACGGGGAGTCCCGACAGTTTATGGCTATTTAGGTTAAAGTTGAAAGATTACGTGTAACCATGGACATAGTTCATGGTCTTATGATCCTTAGATATATTTCATATTTTGATTCCAATTTTTGGTTAACATTGACAGAGTATTATTCAGTTCTGATGAGCTTAACCATTGGCAATTATTATTCTATGGTTATTCATTGCTATTTCAAGTGAGCATTTGTTTTGCTCACTCTTGCATATATATAATTATTGCAGCTAAGGTTGAGAAGGTCGATGAACCTACCACTAGCAAAGGAAAAGGAAAAATGAACAAGTGATGAAGACTTGTAATTTATTGGCTTTCATGATGATGGACTTTATTTTAAATGATGTGATGTAATTATTTTAATTTCCGCACTCTATGTATGTTAAAGGTTAGATAACCTGGGATATGTATTGATCATTTTAATTATGTAACCCTTTTAATGGGAGGGTTTATTATTTAAATTTTATTATACTTAGGTAGTTAGTTATGAATGTATAGAAAGTGAAGACCAAGTCTTGAGGGAATGAAGTACCCAGATTTGGGGCTGTCACAGGAACTTTCCACAACCATATGTGTTTAAGAACTTAGTTTCGCAATATGTAATCCAAGAACAAATCAAGGACTATCCATATGCTTATGACTCAGAAACATAGCATATAACTATGAGTCACAAACTTTTCATAAGTATGAGTTTCAAGAACTCGCACATATCTTATCATTCTCTACCTATCACATATATACATGAGAAAAGATTCACCTTCTCGTCATATACATATTGATAGCGCAACATTACTATTCCAATGATTATCACTGTAATAACTAAGTAGTTGTAACGCCCCGGAAAATCGAACCTTTTGTAAATACTTTAATAATGAATTAAATAATATTATTTGTTATTATTATGTGTTGGTTAGATGAATGTCGTTCTATAACCTAGAAACGTCGAAACGTCGTAGTATTTTAACTACGTGAAGGAATTAAAGTGTTTGAATTTCCAAGACGAAAATAAAAGCTTTCCCAAAAATTTTCTGAAAAATACTATTCATCGATTTCCGCTCGAGAATTATTTATGAATTTCTGAGAAATATGTAATGTTATAATATCAAGGTGAGATGGATTATGTAATAATAATTCAAGTATGGAAAACACAATATTTCGCATGCAGACTTAAATTTAAGAACATTAAGGATTAAAGTCTAATGAAATGAACTTGTGGAATCTTGTATGAAGTGTAAGTCCACTAAGTTTTAAGGGGAAAGCCCAAGTGGTATGAATGTTAAGCCCAAGTAATTGTTAATGTGAAGCCCAAAAGTGAATTAAGACAAGCCCAAAGATAAGTTAAGTAATTTATAACCTAAGCCCAAGTTATGATCCAATGGGTAAAGTAGGATCCATGGGGCAACCCATGGGTGAATTGGTGACCAAGAACTTTGTGTGGTTAGCAAGATTACTTAGTAGTTAAGTAAGTGAATAGTAAGGAGGTTACTAAGGAGGTGGATGTCCTAATGTCCATTATGCCCTAACCTTAGAAGCTCTATAAATAGCAAGTTGAATTTCATTAGTTGTTTGTTCAATTTGTCCAGCAGCTTTTCTTACAAAGCAACTTAATTGGTAGAGATAAATAAGCACTTTTAAGTCAAAACTTCCATTGTTAGATTTTCACAAAGGAGAAGCTAGTCAACAAAGGTAAATGATCTTATGATCTTATATCTTCCATCTCTATCATTGTAGGGTGATAAGAGAAGTGTAACTTAAAGAACATGTATGCTAAAAATACTTAAGAAATGGTTGATTAATGGACTTAAGTCGTATAAGTCATGAATAAGAAATTTGAACCTAAATAAGATATAAACTTATAAAGAACATGGCTGAACATGTAATATGTTTACTTTAAGAAGTTAGTATGATTAATAAGATACAAGAATGTTGGATAAAGGACTTAAATCAATAGTAAGTCATAAGGAAATGAAAGCTTGTAATGTATAATTTGTTAGATGATGAACTTATGAGGAATAAGCCATAATCTAATATCAAGATAAGTTGTTGTAATATGTAGGTTGAGATGTCTAGTTAATGAATTGAATCCATTGGGATTGATGAACAAATCACTAGGAACGAAGTTTTGCCGGAATTCACACGATTGGACGATAATCGTCGAATTTATGAAATTCTCGGAATGGAAGTCGAATTTTGTGGTTGAACTCGAAAACATTGGTTTTCGATGGAGGCAAGTCGTATTTGGCGTTATAGAGTTGCGAACTCAAAAATGACCAGATTCCAACTTAGAACGAAGAAACGAGCGTTGAACGTTCACGAACGTTTATCGTTTTTGTTAAAAATGGACTAATAGGTGAATTTTTAGTTAGCGAAGTCAAATCGATAAAATTCTTTCATTAAAATGTAAAGTATGTGATTTCTGAACTGTAGGCTTTTGAACGAGCCAATTCGGATTTATAACGAAGAAGTTATGAGCCCGGGAGTTTCACAAAAATAAAAGTCTGTCAAAATTTTCTGGTGCACAGAGCTGGCACAACGATGCTAGCCCAAGGCCAATTAAGTGGCTCCGCAGTGTCGAGCATGGCCGGATGATGCTATGACCTACTGGAGTTTGGCACCGCAGCGCGACCGTAACAAAGGGGACTCGTGCCGCAGCGCCGAGTCCATATCTTAGGCCTCTGCAGTATTGCGCCGCAGCGCGGCTAAAGTAAGGGGAACTGGCGCTGCAGCCCCAGTCTTAGGGTCTAGACAATGAAGAAAGTTTGCAAGTAGAGCATAAAGGATAACTGATGAACAAAGAACTAAAGCTTAATTATAACATTGTTAAGACATGTTTCAACCTTAAGTATGATCACTTAGGGTTAAGGTAACTAAATTGCATATGAATGAAAGAACGGCATAACGAAAAGACGGAACCAATAAATAACAAATCTAATACATAATTAGATTGAGAAGAAGGGTAAGATTCTTTTACGAACTATGTATGTTATTCATGACCTAATGTGCTATGTGATGTTGTCATCTACTGTAGAGACCTTAAAGACTTAAAGAGCACGTGTTATAACTATAGCAGACGCTAAAGGCAAGTATTCTAACCCTTGTTTTAGTTTAATCTGGACAAGCTTTGTGATTCATGTATTTTTACGCATGAGTTAATGTCTGATAAAGTCAAACGCCAATTCTTTCGGCTAGACTTACGATACGTTGGATTTTTATAATCTATCAAAGTAATGACAATGATTTACCAAACTAATATTGGTGTGGTTTTCAAAAGGAGACTGAGTATGCTAAACTGTTTTGTCGTCAAACGACAGGCACGTGAGGTTGCCACCACTTAAACGTACACACGTTTAATGAATGTAGTGTTGATCAACATAGAGTACTATAGGCTGATCACCTAGACGTGCTCGTAAGCTATGCCGGACTTACGGACTTCGTGCCGGGATGTCTTTTTCCAAAGTACTTATGAAATGCTCATGGTCTTGGACCAGAATTGATGTTTTACTGAATATTGTTATTATAAAACGTTTTAAATGAAAAGAAGTGCTATTTTGAATTATCGATAGTACTTCATAACTATTTTTTAGTTATTGAAGATATATGATTCCTATGTTTATGCTAGTTTTATTAGAATTGTTGTACTTGCTGAGCTAGTTAGGCTCACTCTTGCTTGAACCATATGAATGCGGCTAAGATTGAACGCACCGACGGATCCGACAAGGATAAAGGGAAGGCTAAGGCGAACCCGTAGATTACTTATGTAATAGAGTAGGTTTATAATGATAATATTTGATATTATGACAAGGACAATTGTAACGGTTATAAAGAACCTGGGGGAATGTTAATATTATTTTGAATATATATAATACATATTCGTTCTGTTGAGGCATTTCAATTGACTGTTTATGTGAACTGTAGCACTGTGTAGCACCATCTGTCGGGTTAGAAGATACCCGGATTTGGTGGCGTCACAGGTTGGTAGCAAAGCAATAGGTTATAAAACTTAAGGGGGGATTTAAACCTTAAGTCATAACCTTAAAAAAAATCAAAGAAAAAAAAGATGGATATTAACATTATAAAAATGCATTATATATGTTATGTGTTTTTATTATTCTACTGACGTGTACTAATCAAACTCATTTCTGTTGTTGTAGATGTTAGAAGAAAATAGAGACGTACAGGTAGTCAGCGAAAGGTTGGTTAATCAGATAGAGATTGTACCGAACCCCATAGCGGTAGAGCCCAAAGTGTTAGTGGTTGAGTCTGGAGACTCAGAGAGCTTAGACCTTATGTCCTTATTCGATGGCATGCTAGAGGAAGAGGTGGAGGTAGTGTCCTTCAACCCGGTAGCAATAACAGCAGAATGGCTCCGGGGGAGTCTATGATGTCACTTTTTATGTCAGTGTTGGATAGAAACATCCATTACTTTCAGGAGGTTAAGGAGTTGAAAGCAGAGCTCCAGGCTGTCATAGAGGATAAGACGGATGTGGAGTCCATATGGGAGCAGGAGCATGATGAGAGAGTTTTGGCCAAGGATAAGGTCCACGAGCTGAAACAGGAGGTCTTTGAGCTCAGGGGGGAGCTAAAGACCAAAAAGCAGAAGATAGGGAGAATGTCCTACATTCATAGGAGTTGTCATGCGGATTTCAAACATCAGGTAGCTGGTTATCCCATAGAGGCAGGGCAGACACGACATACTATAAGCTGTGATATTATTGTCGGTCTCGCCAAGGAGGATTTTGATAATGCCTTGAGGCAGATGTAATCTATTAGTAGATAGAGTAGTTTAGATATGTAAATATTTTGTATCTAGTAATGGCGTAAAACCCTCTTTTGTATAACAAAGGGTAGACTTTTGTAAATCCCAATTTTTGGAAAGCAATTGCGGGAAAGTAATGTAATCAGCTTAGGTTGTGTAATGTAATCGATGTTGTATTATACTACAATGAATCAATATAAGCCTTTTCGGAAAATATTGAGTAATGAATGTTTAAGTTATTGTTTAAATTATGAATAATAACTAAATAACAGGAAATGAATAATAATGTAATGTGTTGTTTATTGTAACAGCAAAATGCCACTAAGAAGAGTACCACGTAATCAAGGCGCAAACGTAAATCAACCGGAGGGAGGTCCGGTTAACCCCATGCAGGAATTTGTAAATCTTTTAACAGAAGCGTTTAATAGAACTAGGGCTATCATCCTCGTAAATCCTGGTGTAGTACGAGCTACTACGTTTAAGGATTTTAAAAGCGTGGGTCCGCCGGAGTTCAAAGGAACTACAAACCCTATCGAAGCCCAAACGTGGGTGAAGGAAATTGAGAAGGCATTTGTGATAGAAAATATCGATGAGGGCCAGAAGGTTGCCTTTGTAACCTATATGATGAAGGGGGAGGCCAACTTTTGGTGGGAGGCCAATCAGGCTAGGGTCAGGATCAAGAATTATACGTGGGTGAGGTTCAATGAGATATTCTTTGAGAACTACTTTCCCACGAGTATGCAGGGGAGGATGGAGATGAGGTTTTTGGATTTAAAACAAGGGGACATGACGGTTCCCCAATACGCCGCCAAGTTTAATGAGCTGACGAGGTTTGCTCCACACCAAGTGGACATCGAGGTTAGAAAGGTGTGACGGTTCTAGTAGGGCCTGAAACCCTGGCTCTATAATCACATATTCGTGTTCAAAAGTACTTCTTGTTAAACCATTTTAGTGATGGCGATAATCGCCAAAGGTGGAAGCGAGGCATTGAGCCAGTACCACAAAGACAAGAAGAATAAGGGGAGAGTGGATGGGGGATTGGAGATCGAAGGAACCAGCGGGAGTGGCAAAGGGTATAAAAAGAAGGTGGTTAACTCTGGGAATACCGGAGTGAAGCAAGGAGATTCGAAGAGGAGGGTGGAGGCCTGCAAGACCTGTGGGAAGACTCATTTAGGAGTCCGTCTCATGGGTAAGGTCAGATATCTACAATTAATAGACGGGAGGGGCACATTAGCTTCTAACCGTCCCAAGTCAAAGAAGAACCACATATGTTTTGTGTGCGGGTCAACTGACCACATGGCAAAGAACTGCCCGAAGAAGGGGACATACGGGAATAAGGGCGCCAATAGCGGTAGGTTAGCTATTGGGGGTCCAGCGCAGTCGGGTAAGCCGATGGCCAGTACGTTTAATATGACCATCCAAGATGCGATGGCCTCAGGGGATGTAGTCGCTTGTATTATTCCGATCAATAACCTAAATATATACGTGTTGTCTGACTCGGGTGCTACTTGTTCGTTTATCGCATGTAATTTTGCTAGACGATTAGGATTACTTCCCGAAAAGTTGCATATACCTTTAAATATTAAGGTAGCAAATGAAGAGATAATTCCTGTTGAAGATATACATAGGAGTTGTTGCGTAGACATATGGGGTCGTAAATTATCAGTAGATTTTATACCGATAAAGTTAGAAGAATTCAACGTAATTCTTGGAATGGATTGGTTAGTTAACCATGGGGAAATTATATATTGTCAAAAGAAATGCATAAATATTAGAACATTAAGACAACCTCAGGTAGTATTTTATGATAATAAATCGTCGGGACATTCGTGTTATCTTACCATGACACAAACTAGGAAACTATTTAGGAAGGGGTGTGTAGGTTATCTGTGACGCCCCAAATCCGGGTACTTGAAACCTGAACTCGGTGCTTCACGATACCATTCTATAAGCTGACTAATACTAATAATAATAACAATAATATAAAATTCAAACTTAATTTACATATTTACATATGCATCAAAGTTTATCTCCCCAGGTACGAGACCTTAAAGTACATTCCTTACAATACATGATATTATTATATATATATATCATTGTCTTAATAATATAAAACTATTACAGCAACTACCACAAATCTTATTCGATTAGCTTTCCTTTTCCTTTATTTCTGCTTGAGCTTTATGGTTCTTCAAACTTAACTGAAAACATTTAAATTAAGCAAGGATGAGCATTTGAGTGCCCAGCAAGTAATAGCAATTATATGTATATAAGCTGAAAGAATTTAAGTATTTTCTTTATATAACTCTTCTACAACGAATCAAAAGTTATGAAGTAATCTGAACCGATAATAATAACATAACAACCCTCTTTCAAATTTTTGAAACTACGTACTGGCTATAAATGGGGTTTAAGTGACATACTATGAACATTGTTTTCATTTTCGAAATGGTTTAGCAGAACTTCATCCGCATACCGTCATAACTTACGGACACGGGGTGATCAACCCACAGTGCCTCATGATTGATCAACACTACATTACAAGAACGATGTTATCGTTCACTCTGTCCCTTTTTAGCGTAAAAAGATTTTTTCCATATTTGGGATGTTCATACTTAGTCTTGAGTCCAAACCAACGAAATTTGATTGGATACAAAAAGGTTTTATCTTGTTCAACAATAATCTATAATTCAACATATACGTATACGGGTAATTGACAAAGGTGTATCAACATGTGAATGAATACCATGATTATCCAAGTGGGGACACTTGTATAACCATTTATAGAAATTAACGAACAGAATATATATCTGAACTAAAATGTTGATAATCAATGAGCGTATATAATCTGTACAGGAATAATATAATTCTGAAACATTCTTACTCATGTCCATTGCATAAAGAAAATGCAAAGGTAGGATACTTTTTACGATCTGTTTGCTTCTAACGCAATGCAACTTAGTTTTATCTTTTATATAATCACCTATCGTTAGTAAGATCATTTACTGATTAGAAAAAATATTACAACACATAATACTGCCTATTGCAGTCAACACATAACCTAATCACATTATCACACATATCTAACAGTCATTACATCATAAACAAACAATAACACATTCAAAATAACTAAGTCTATATTAATTTCTGAAAATTGTCGGTGTATCGATAGCTTTATCGGGTAATTATCAAGTCTAAGACTCTATTCTGTATCTCAACATCCTTAAGTATCAGTCATATTATTTTAAATGACTTAGTAAACATTTATAATAATTTATCATGAATTTTCGAATATCGAAATCATAATTAAATGATTAAAATATCAAACAATTCTATTATCATTAATATTCAATTAATATTAAACTATTAATGAAACCATTACCAAAATATCAAAGTTATTTATAATAACTTAAAATATTTTTAATTTATTTTATCCTTTTAAATGTTTTTAAGTAAATAAAACAATTTTTAAACTATTTATTTAATGTAATTATTAAATAAATAAAATATCCTTAATATTACATTATTATCATTAATATTGATTTATTAATGAAATTATCCTTTAAATATTAAAATTATATTTTATAACTTAAAATATTTTTAAACACTTTATTTTCATTTAAAATGATTTTTAAAATAATAAAATCATTTTAAAACTAAATTATTTAATATAATCATTAAATAACTTTAATATCATTAATAATAATTAATTAATGAAATTCATCACAAAATATTAAAAGTCATGGAAAATAACTTAAAATATTTTCTTATACCATAATATAATTTTAAATAATTTTTCATGTATTAAAATCATTTTTAAATAATTTATTTAATATTATAATTAAATAAATTAAATAATTTTAATATTCCAAAAATATTAAATATTTATGAAATATATTCAAAATAATTAAAATATAATTTTCTAACATTAAACTAATTTTAATAATTAATAATGTATTTTAATAATTTAAATCTAATTTTCTGTAATTATTTAATTAAAATAATTAATTTTATAAATAAACTGTCATTAAAGTCGCTTATAGCGACGTAATCGCCATTATCACGTGTTCTTCATCAAAACCCGTAAATCAAGTCGGTTATCGGTGGCCCATTTTGACGAAGAATGTGATCAAATAATGATGTTTACGGACTATAAATTTACCTAATATTGTAGTACTCATGTAGTACTACAATTATAAATAGATTTCATGGCCATATCATCACATAATAGCAAGATCTAATCTACAGAAGTTGATGTCAGACATGATCTTGAGTTTCTGGGTTGCCCGTAAAACTCAATCGATGCTTGGTCATATTTTGAGGCTTCACTACATGTTATCCTTTTAATCGTTTTATGATCTAATTGCTGCAGTATGTAGATAATATGTAGGACTACAGATATATCACATAAAAGAACAATAACAACAAATAATAAAGCAGATAATGTTCAGTCAGAACAATGTTCTTGAAGTTGTCTCGAATTTCCAGAAAACAAAACTGTGAACTTCTGCACCACTTTGACCAGCCACTACGATCAAATAGTTCAATCGTAAGGAGATTTTAAGGCATAATCATATGTAGTACTAATACCAAGCTACAACTTAGACACAATAAACAAACCAAATAATCAACACATTGGATCGACGTGATCTAGACATGGAATACAATCGTCGACGCAACATTCATGCATTCTGGGTTACCCAGAAATGGCCCGGTCAATTCCGATAAACGGACTTTGACCGTTAATAACTACCAATATATACATCAATTGACTCTGATTCTTTTTGTAGATTAAAGAAAACATGACAGACTACACATAACAAACTTTAAACATTAAAAACACTTAACAGGCTGAGATCTACAGCCTCTGACATTCGTTGTCAGAACACAAAAATGAAATTTTCCAGATTTTAAAGATCTTCAAATCTGAGCTTCTAAATGTTATGGATCTAACATCTAGAAACCTAGATCATCATAAGGCACTATAATAAACATATTATAACACTTAAATATAACATCTAACACAAAAAAATTTGACAGAAATTCAAGTAGGGTTTAATACCTTTTCCAAACTTTGATTCTGATTTCTATGCTTCTGATTTGTTATGGGATTTCGTGGGGCTGTGTTTAGGAATGATATAGCAAGAGATTTTCGGAGGTTTGGTCTAGAGAGAATGGCTAAGTGATTGTTGCACAATTTTAGAATAAATGTGCATTTCCTCTCTCTTTAAATTATACAAATCATGCATACAATGATGTGTGATGGCTGAATTATTTGTGGGTAATGTTATAGTGTCATGGTAGATTCTAGAAGATGGTGAATGGCTGGCATTTGTGAAGATTCTAGCAACAATGCAACTAATAATGCATTAATAAGACCAAAAAGGGTATTTTGGTAATTTCACTTAAAATGTCAAGGACATTCTTGTACAAGGTAATTAAATCTAAGGTTTATTCACTAGATTGTAAATCTTACAATTACCCAAATAATTCCTAGGGTTTGACAATTTAAAATAATTGTACAATAACATTTTAATTAAACACAATAAATTAAAATTAGGGTTTTTAATAGAAAATTAGGGTTTCTTAATATTAACAATTAGGGCTTCCTAATTAACCATTAGGGTTTCCTAATTATCTGTATATTTTACTGTAATTAGGGTTTCTTCTAATTACAGACATTCTAATACACAGTAAAAATCATATAACACGATTCTTACTCAGTCTTATCTCATAACTGAGTTTAATAATTAGGGTTTAACAACACGGTATAAGGATCATAATTTACCACATTTGACCAATATTAACAGTCTATAGATATACGGTATATATTTATAGTACTGAAACATAAAATATAATTAATATTACATTATTATTCTCATTCCTGGATAAAAATCCAAATTTAGGGTTTGGATTCCATATCTGACTTATCCTTCGTGCACAACATCAATAATCCAGTTAAAATAATTAACTTAAATATTCTGAAAAGATTCATATAATAAAATATTTATTATCATTATTCTAATTGTCTCTTCATATACTATTTAAATAATATCCAATCATGTTTTCATGGAAAATAATTAATAAAAGCATTTCTGCTTACAGAAATTAATTACCATAAGAATATAATTTGTAGTAATTAATAATTCTAAAATTATTTCTAATTTTTCAAGTAATAAATATATTTGCATTTATCGTACACATTACTTGACACTTATTCTTATCAAAAAAAAAATTCATATGCAAAAATTCCTTATTTATTTTTATAGAAAATATCGGGTTATTACATTATCTGTGCCATGTTGTTGATACCCAGAGAGTGGGAGCGACCATGGAACAAATACCTATAGTTAGTGAATTCATGGATGTATTTCCAAGTGAATTGCCAGGTCCTACGTCGGATAGGGAGACCGAGTTCGTGACAAATAATGTGCCAGGAGCGAAACCAATTTCTAGGGCATCGTATCGTATGGCGCCAATGGAGATGAAGGAGTTGATGGTGTAGTTACAAGAACTATTGGACATGAAGTACATTCAACCGAGTGTTTCGCCGTAGGGAGCACATGTACTGTTTGTCAAGAAGAAGGACAAATCGTTAAGGCTTTGTATTGACTACCGAGAGTTGAACAAGTTAACGATAAAGAATAAGTACCCATTGCCCAGGATCGATGATCTCTTTGATCAATTGAAAGGGGCAAAGTATTTTTCTAAAATAGATTTAAGGATTCGGGTATCATCAATTTGAAGGTTAGAATGAAGACGCACTAAAGACAAAGATTCGAGAACTCCTTATGGTCATTACGAGTTTCTAGTGATGTCATTTGGGTTGACTAATGCACCAGCTGCATTTATGGATATGATGAACAATGTGTTCAAGCAATATTTGGACAAGTTCGTCGTGGTGTTTATCGATGATATTCTAGTCTATTCAAAGACGCCAGAAGATCATGCTGAACACCTAAGAATAGTGTTGGAAACACTAAGGGAGGAGAAGTTGTATGATAAGTTCACTAAGTGTGAATTTCGGTTAGAAAGAGTACAGTTTTTAGGTCATGTCATTGACCATGAGGGGATTTCAGTAGATCCAACAAAGGTGGAAGTCGTGATGAATTGGGAACAACCGAAAATGCCGACTGAGGTGCGAATTTTCCTAGGGTTAACGGGTTACTATCGGATATTCATTCAAGATTTTTCGAAGATAGCTACTCCATTGACTAATTTGACAAGGAAGACGGTGAAATATGCGTGGACAGAGAAATGCGATGACAGTTTTCAAGAACTAAAGAAGAGGTTAAGTGAAGCGCATATTTTGTCATTACCCGATGACACAGGAAATTTCGTAGTTTATAGAGATGCTTCACATAAGGGACTTGGTTGCGTGCTCATGCAGTATGGCAAGGTCATTGCGTATGCATCACGACAGTTGAAGGATTATGAGAAAGTTTACCCTACTCATGATCTGGAACTGGTTGCGGTAGTGTTTGCCTTAAAGATATGGTGACATTATCTTTACGGAGAAAAATGTGAGATATACACAGACCACAAGAGTCTAAAATATATCTTCACAAAGAAGGAGTCGAATATGAGACAGATGAGATGGTTGGAGTTGATAAAGGATTACGACTATGAAATCCTGTATCACCCTGGAAAAGCCAATGTAGTTGCTGATGCCTTAAGTAGGAAGGGACGGGAAAAGTTGTCTATGTTAACGGCTCAAAGTGAGTTAATAACAGAGATGGCTAGGATGGAGTTAAAGGTGAAGTTGTCAAGTGAATCGGGACAGAGACTATTTGCGACGAAGATCCAATCTACCATCGTAGAGAGAGTTAAGAAGGTACAACTAAAAACTGATGAGTGTGACCAGATGAAGAAGCGGTTAACCAATAAAAAAGATTTAAAATACAGTCTTGATAATGAGGAATTATTAAGATTTGAAGGAAGAATTTAGGTTCCAAATGAGACGGAATTAAAGGAGCAAATTTTATAAGAAGCTCATAGTTAGAGGTACTCGATTCACCCTGGTGGCACTATGATGTATCAAGACCTTCGACAGAGTTTTTGGTGGCCGAACATGAAGAGAGAAATAGTAGAGTATATGAGTAGGTGTTTGACTTGTCAGAAAGTTAAGGCTGAACATCAACGACCAAGTGGCTTGTTGCAGTCACTGGAGATTTCAAAGTAGAAGTGGGAGCATATCACTATGGATTTTGTGGTGGGATTTTCGACTACTCAGAAGGGATATGATGCGATTTGGGTAATAGTGGACCGGTTGACAAAGTTGGCTTACTTCTTGCAAATTCGAGTTAAGTATAACTTAGATCAATTAGCTAAACTTTATGTTAAGGAAATTATTTCCAGACATGGAGTACTAGTATCGATTGTGTCAGATTGTGACCCACGATTCACGTCGAACTTTTGGAGGAGTCTGCAAGAACAGTTGGGAACGCAGTTCAAGCTGAGTACGGCCTATCATCCACAAACCGATGGACAAAGCGAGAGAACAATTCAGACGTTAGAAGATATGTTGAGATCTTGCGTCATGGATTTCAAGGGTAGTTGGGATAATCATCTACTATTAGTAGAGTTTGTGTATAACAACAGTTATCATGCAAGCATAGGTATGCCGCCTTACGAAGCGTTGTACGAAAGAAAATACAGAACACTATTGTATTGATATGAAGTGGGAGAATGCCATATGCTAGGACCAGAATTGGTTCATCAAACAGCGGATATAGTGAAGCTAATACGAATGCGATTGGTAGCAGCTCAAGACAGACAAAGGAAGTTTATAGATTTGCATCGAGTAAATAGGGAGTTCGAGGTAGGCTCGTATGTATTTCTAAAGGTATCTCCCTGGAAAGGAAAGATACGCTTTGGAAAGAAGGGAAAGTTAAGTCCCAGGTTTATAGGACCTTTTGAGATATTAGAAAAAATAAGAGGGGTAGCTTACATGGTAGCGTTACCTCCAAACCTAGAACGAATACATAACATGTTTCACGTATCTGTATTACAACCTTATAAGCCTGATTACAAACACGTAATAGAGTATGAGCCGATTCATATCGAGAAGGACTTAACATATGAGGAGATGCCAATTCAAATCATTGATAAAAAGAGAAAGTTCTACGGAACAAAGCTATACCATCTGTAAAGATATTATGGAAGAACCACGATGTCGAAGAAACAACGTGTGAACTTGAAGAAAAGATGAAGAAGAATTACCCTCATTTGTTCGTGTAAAAAAAATTTTAGCGAGATTCTGGGGACAGAATCCTTATAAGGGGAGAGAGTGTAACGCCCCGAAAAATCGAACCTTTTGTAAATACTTTAATAATGAATTAAATAATATTATTTGTTATTATTATGTGTTGGTTAGATGAATGTCGGTCTATAACCTAGAAACGTCGAAACGTCGTAGTATTTTAACTACGTGAAGGAATTAAAGTGTTTGAATTTCCAGGACGAAAATAAAAGCTTTCCCAAAAATTTTCTGAAAAACACTATTCATCGATTTCCGCTCGGGAATTATTTATGAATTTTCGAGAAATATGTAACGTTATAATATCAAGGTGAGATGGATTATGTAATAATAATTCAAGTATGGAAAACACAATATTTCACATGCGGACTTAAATTTAAGAACGTTAAGGATTAAAGTCTAATGAAATGAACTTGTGGAATCTTGTATGAAGTGCAAGTCCACTAAGTTTTAAGGGGAAAGCCCAAGTGGTATGAATGTTAAGCCCAAGTAATTGTTAATGTGAAGCCCAAAAGTGAATTAAGACAAGCCCAAAGATAAGTTAAGTAATTTATAACCTAAGCCCAAGTTATGATCCAATGGGTAAAGTAGGATCCATGGGGCAACCCATGGGTGAATTGGTGACCAAGAACTTTGTGTGGTTAGCAAGATTACTTAGTAGTTAAGTAAGTGAATAGTAAGGAGGTTACTAAGGAGGTGGATGTCCTAATGTCCATTATGCCCTAACCTTAGAAGCTCTATAAATAGCAAGTTGAATTTCATTAGTTGTTTGTTCAATTTGTCCAGCAGCTTTTCTTACAAAGCAACTTAATTGGTAGAGATAAATAAGCACTTTTAAGTCAAAACTTCCATTGTTAGATTTTCACAAAGGAGAAGCTAGTCAACAAAGGTAAATGATCTTATGATCTTATATCTTCCATCTCTATCATTGTAGGGTGATAAGAGAAGTGTAACTTAAATAACATGTATGCTAAAAATACTTAAGAAATGGTTGATTAATGGACTTAAGTCGTATAAGTCATGAATAAGAAATTTGAACCTAAATAAGTTATAAACTTATAAAGAACATGGATGAACATGTAATATATTTACTTTAAGAAGTTAGTATGATTAATAAGATACAAGAATGTTGGATAAAGGACTTAAATCAATAGTAAGTCATAAGGAAATGAAAGCTTGTAATGTATAATTTGGTAGATGATGAACTTATGAGGAATAAGCCATAATCTAATATTAAGATAAGTTGTTGTAATATGTAGGTTGAGATGTCTAGTTAATGAATTGAATCCATTGGGATTGATGAAAAAACCACTAGGAACGAAGTTTTGCCGGAATTCACACGATTGGACGATAATCGTCGAATTCGTGAAATTCTTAGAATGGAAGTCGGATTTTGTGGTTGAACTCAAAAACGTTGGTTTTCGATGGAGGCAAGTCGTATTTGGCATTATAGAGTTGCGGACTCGAAAATGACCGAATTCCAACTTAGAATGAAGAAACGAGCGTTGAACGTTCACGAACGTTTATCGTTTTTGTTAAAAATGGACTAATAGGTGAATTTTTAGTTAGCAAAGTCAAATAGATAAAATTCTTTCATTAACACGTAAAGTATGTGATTTCTGAACTGTAGGCTCTTGAACGAGCCAATTCGGATTTATAACGAAGAAGTTATGAGCCCGGGAGTTTCACAAAAATAAAAGTCTGTCAAAATTTTCTGGTGCACAAAGCTGGCGCCACAGCACCAACCCAAGGCCAATTAGGTGGCGCCACATTACAGTGCACTTATCGGTGTTTGACGCCACAAAGTCTGGGCCAGTTACAAAGGGACTCATACATCATGGCCGAGTTCGGTCTTAGGCCTCTGCATAGATTAAGCACCACAAATACGGCTAAAGCAAGGGGGCTGGGGTACAGAGAGCCGGGTCTTAGGGTCTAGACAATGAAGAAAGTT
The DNA here is from genome assembly GCA_020205605.1 of Panax ginseng. Lineage (NCBI taxonomy): Eukaryota > Viridiplantae > Streptophyta > Magnoliopsida > Apiales > Araliaceae > Panax > Panax ginseng. Next base: position 93,645,120 of record CM035136.1, on the reverse strand, counting down.
TGCAAGTAGAGCATGAAGGATAGCTGATGAACAAAGAACTAAAGCTTAATTATAACATTGTTAAGACAAGTTTAAACCTTAAGTATGATCACTTAGGGTTGAGGTAACTCAATTGCATATGAATGAAAGAACGACATAACGGAAAGCCGAAACCAATAAATAATAAATCTAATATATAATTAGATTGAGAAGAAGGGTAAGATTCTTTTAGGAACTATGTATGTTATTCATGACCTAATGTGTTATGTGATGTTGTCATCTATTGTAGAGACCTTAAAGACTTAAAGACCACGTGTTATAACTATAGCAGACGCTAAAATCAAGTATTCTAACCCTTGTTTCAGTTCAATCTGGACAAGCTTTGTGATTCATGTATTCTTATGCATGAGTTAATGTCTGATAAAGTCAAATGCCAATTCTTTCGACTAGTTCCTGCTATGTTTTCACCTCTTGAGAAGGAAAATGGAACAAAAAGGAAAAGGGTGAGCTTAACTAGCCTAGTAAAGAATATTATGACTAAGATAATATACAATAAATTATCATTAGTCTTCAACAGGGAAAAATCTGATAGAACATAATAGACAACAAGTTTTAGATCAACAAGCTGCAATGAAACAACAATCCATTAGAAGAGTCAAGTAGAGAATGAATTCTACTATCTTCTAAGATTTAAAAGTCCATCATCAATATTTTATCCCTGTAACATCAATCAATATACATCTTGAATCAAATATTCATCTTTGCACTACATGCCAAAGATATTCATTTGTATCATCAGTTAGTCATGTTCATCTCAACACATGTTCATCTTTGCACTACGGGCCAAAGATATTCATCAGTTAATCATTCATCTTTGCACTACTGTGCCAAAGATATTCAAAGAATATCATCATTTAGGACCGAGGATGATGAAAAATATCTTAAAGAAAATGAATCCAGTGAGACAAAAGGACAAATATTAGGGATTCGTATTAAAGTTTATCCAAGTTCAATAATACTCCATAATAACCAATTGTGAAGCAGAATTAAAAAATAAAGATCAAAACATGGATACAATCAAAGATAGTAACCATAATAGACATCTTGGACAAAAAAGAGAAAATTTCATTTTTCGATGAATAGTGTCGTATTCGTGAATAGTGTCGTATACGTGAATAGTAACCCCAACACAAAAAAGTAGAAATTCCATAATAAAGTTCATATAAAATTTTTGGCATAATGATATTGAAGAAAATAATATCATTTACGTAGAAAATAACATCTCTTACCTTAAAATAACAGTACTTCTGATCGGAATATCGGATATAAAGCCGGAGGAAACTTACACTGAATAGTAACCCACAAAGTATCTAAATACTTATAAAATATGCTCGATAATATAGAGGGAGAGAGAAAACTTGTTTCTGGTGTGATTTTCAATTCTAACCTAAGCACCTATTTATAGGAAAATGCTAGAATGCCAAAGGAGACTAAATAATAAAATAATAATTTCATTTTTCTTCCTTCTATGCATGCCAGCCATCCAAGACCAACATGCCATCTTGGAAAAAAAATTTGCAGCCCACATGTTTTAAAAAAGAAAAGTGGGTCCCACCCATAATTTTAATAAAAATATTTAATTTCTGAAACTTCAACAATTAATAATAAATAGCCTTTTTATCAGAAAAATACGAATTTTATGTCCATTCTATAGGAAATCAAATTCTCTACAACTTTGTAGAATAAAGTTTTTCCAAATTCCAAATAGAAAATGTCTGAAATCCACATACGGACGATTTTTAATACATTCATTCCGACAAAATACTGATAAAATTTCTCAACATTAATTCCATCATTTATATCCACATAAAATAAATATTTTTTTATCATATAAATCAATAATTAATTATTCACAAATAATATTATAGAATTACAATTATGACAACCAGGTCATTTCTAGGAAAGTGGGGGCTTTTCGATAAGGATTTCTCCTTATTGGCACGCAATTAGGTGACCAAACTCTTTCCTAGACAGAACTTCCTTAGACATTGCCAATAATGTTATCTAATAATATTATTCAAATAATATGAATTATTGATCTAAAAATTGGAAATATTGTGCAATGAGAATCATTGAAACAACAATAATATAAAATATCAACGTAGCAATTATTGAATCAATAAAATAAAATATTGAATAGTAATTACAGTAACAATTATTGAGTAGTGCCTTCTTACGTAAGAATAAATAATTTCAAAAATATTGTGCAATACCGTGTGCTAGTGTGCAACCATGCGTATTACTGTATTTTAACCACCAGGTATTCCAACAGTGTTAACGGTAACAATTACGCAGTTATTTATAAAAACTCAAACTTGTCGTTTTCTTTATCCGACAGTTTTCTGTTATGGAACCCACAAATGGCTGCGTCGTCTTACGAATATTCCCCGACAGAAAGAATATTCCACGACCAAACGAATATTCCCCGACACAATGAATATTTTATAACCACTTACTTCTTTTCCAAAATTTGCACATTTCACCCATAACCAAAGCATTATATCAAATTAACACCTTATTAATTCAAAATAATGAATAGAGGAAATTCAATTTTATTTATAATAAGTTGGGGTCTTACAACCTCCCCTCCTTATGAAATTTCGTCCTCAAAATTGACGTACGTACCTGGTTTTTCGAAAAGGTGAGGATAACTCGCTTTCATTTCTGATTCCAACTCCCTGGTCATTTCTTCAATGGCATGGTTCCTCCACAAAACCTTAACTTGTGGTATAACCTTGGTGCGTATGATATGCTCTTTCCTATCCAAGCTTTTAACTGGTACCTCCTCGTACATTAAATCTTTGGCTATCTCGTCTGGTTCTAACTCAATAATATGGTTCGGATCTTTCACATATTTACGAAGCATAGATATGTGAAAAACATTATGAACACGAGACATGCTTGGAGGTAATGCGAGTCTATAGGCCACATTTCCTATTCGGTCAAGAATTTCAAATGGACCAACAAATCTTGGATTGAGCTTTCCTCTCTTCCAAAATCTTATAACTCCCTTCCATAGAGAAATACGTACAAAACATGATCCGCAATATTAAATTCCACGTCCTTTCGATGAAGATCCGCACAACTCTTTTGTCGATCCTGTGCCGTTTGTATACGTTGTCGAATCATTTGGATCTTTTCTGTAGTCATTCATACCAACTCTGGTCCCAACAATGTTGCTTCACCCACCTTGTCCCAGCATACTGGAGAATGACATTTTCTTCTGTACAACGTCTCGAATGGAGCCATGCCTATACTTGCCTGATAACTGTTGTTGTAGGAGAATTTCATCAATGGTAGGTACTTATCCCAACTCCCTTTGAAATCTAGGATACAGAGTCTTAATATATCTTCAAGAGTTTGAATAGTCCTATCTGATTGCCCGTCCGTTTGAGGATGGTATTCTGAACTGAATCGTAAATTCGTGCCCGTAGCTTTCTGCAAGCTAACCCAAAATCGTGAAGTGAATCTTGGGTCACGATCCAAAACTATGGATACTGGCATGCCATGCAATCTCACAATCTCATTTACGTACATACTAGCAAGACGTTAAAGGGAATAAGTCTCCCTTATAGGCAAGAAATGGGCATACTTGGTTAATCTATCAACAATAACCCAAATCACATCTATGCCTTGAGAAACCTTGGGAAAACCCATAACGAAATCCATAATAATGTGTTCTCACTTCCATGTTAGAATATCAAGTGGTTGCAATGGACCCTTTGGCACTCGATGCTCTGCCTTTACACATTGACAAGTTAAACACCTCGAGATAAACTTTGCGATCTCTCTCTTCATATTGTTCCACCAAAATGTATGTCGAAGATCATGATACATTTTGGTACTACCAGGATGGATTGCAAACGGTGTGTTGTGTGCCTCCATCATGATTCTATGCTTCAATTCAAAATCGTTAGGAACACAAAGTCTGGAGTTGACTCGAAGTGTTCCTTCTTCATCGATTCTTGCTTCTGGAATAGCACCTTCTTGCACTTTCTTCTTTATACACATCAGGTCCATGTCCGTAGCTTGAGTAGCTTTAACTTTATCGATTAAAGTCGGTTCTACTCGTATATTTGATATCATCACGTGGGTACTTGGAGCCTTTACCTCTATCTCCATCCTTTGCAAGTCATACAAAATTGTCCTTTGTATTAACAACATTGTACTCGTACCCGCGTATGATCTTCTACTCAATGTGTCAGCTACCACGTTTGCTTTTCCAGGATAATATTGGATGGTATGATCGTAATCTTTCAACAGCTCGAGCCAACATCATTGTCGCATGTTGAGTTCCTTTTGGGTGAAGAAATATTTGAGGCTTTTATGATCTGTATAGATATCCACTTTCTCCCTATACAGGTAGTGCCTCCAGATCTTCAACGTGAAAACGACTGCTGCCAACTCCAAATCATGAGTAGGATAATTCCTCTCATATTCTTTGAATTGTCGCGAGGCATAGGCTATGACTTTCCCATGTTGCATGAGAACACATCCTAACCCTTTGCCTAAAGCATCGCTGTAGATAACAAATCCATCCGAACTAGATGGTATTGTTAGAACAAGTGCCAAAATGAGTCTCCTCTTGAGTTCTTGAAAACTCTTCTCACAATCCTCGCTCCAATCGAATTTTGTATCTTTACGAGTCAGGTGAGTTAATGGAGTAGCGATTTGAGAAAATCCTTCCATGAATCTCCGATAATAACCAACTAAGCCCAGAAAGCTACGTACTTCGATCACCGACTTCGGTTTCTCCAAACTTTGTATGGCTTCAATCGTCGCTGGGTCGACAGATACTCCATGTTTTGACACCACGTGCCCAAAGAATGTTACTTTCTCAAGTCAGAACTCGCATTTCTTCAGCTTGTCATATAGCTTGTTTTCACGAAGCCTTTGCAGTACCAGATTCAAATGGTGCTCATGATCTTAACGGCTTTTGGAATAAATGAGGATGTCATCAATAAAGACAACAACGAACTGATCCAAATATTATTTAAACACACGGTTCATCATATCCATGAAAGCAGCAGAAGCATTAGTCAATTCAAAAGACATGACTAAGAATTCATAATGCATGTGCCGAGTTCTGAAGGCAGACTTTGGAATATCCTCAGTTTTAATCTTCAGCTGATGATGTCCAGAACAAAGATTGATTTTTGAAAAGAATTGTACTCCTTGCAACTGGTCGAACAGATCATCAATGCGAGGTAGCGGATACCTATTCTTGATGGTGACATGGTTCAACTCCCGGTAGTCAATATAAAGTCACATACTCTCATCTTTCTTCTTTACGAATAAAATAGGAGCACCCCAAGGAGATGTACTAGGACGAATGAAACCCATGTCAAACAACTCATGTAGTTGGACCTTTAACTCCTGAAGTTCAATATGAGACATTCGATATGGGGTTTTAGAAATGGGCTTTGTACCAGGTTCAAGGTCAATAAAGAATTCAACTTCATGTTCTGGGGGTAGACCGGGAAGTTCTTCAGGAAATACGTCAGGAAATTCACTAACAACATAAATTTTATTCAAATCTGACATGTTTTTTGTTCAAGTCCATGATATGAGCTAAGAAAGCTTGACATCCATTTTTTAATAAACGAATAGCTTTATGGCTTGATATGACAGTGATTGATTTTAGCGGTTTGGTTGTTTGAATTCGCATAACAGGTTGGTTAGGAATACGAAAACTAACAACCTTACGAAAATAATCAATTTTAGCATGATGAGTGGTTAACCAATCAATCCCTAAAATCACATCAAATGCAAGTATTTTCAACGAAATAAGATCGACAGGTAATGTGATGGTACCAACTTGGATCAAGCAAGATTTAAAAATAGTAGATGTAATGAAAGTTTCTCCTAACGGAGTCTCAACAGATAAGTCAAGGTCTAATTTCTCCGGAGTCAAGTTCAAACATTGAGCACAAGCAGGAGAGATAAAGGAATAGGTTGAACCGGTAACTAATAAGGTATAAACTTTGCAAGAGTTTATGATTAGTTTACCTGTGATCACCTCGTTTGGGTTCCTCGCATTTTGGGAAGTCACGACAAATGCCCTTCAGGAACCACCGACTTTGACTTGTCTGGGACAGCCTTTGGAGTAACCATCCCCGTTGGACTTGGTTTTCCTATAAGACAATCTCTAGCTATATGACTTTCCTTTCCACAGTTATAAAACACCTTGGATTGTTGTGCGCAGTTTGGGCTGATGTGTCTCTCTTTCCCTCATTTATAACAAACGACCGGTGCTCGTTCTCCTCCCCTAGAAACAACTGATGTTTGTGTTGACGTCTTCACGTTATCATTGTTGTACCTTATCTTTTAAAATCCCCCCCCCCCCCCCCCGACTCGCTTCTTCAACCATCATGGCCACGATTTCCACCAGAGTGGTTACCGCTTTTGTCCGAATGTTTTCCTCCCCATTGGTCGTCATTGCTCCGATGACCACTGCCACCGATATGACCCTGGTTGTGGTCCCTCGGTTGAACATACTCATTATCTCGCTCTAATAATTGAGCCATGTTTACAACATCTGAATATAAAGAAATTTATGAGAGATAAGATATTGCCGAATCTCGGGTTTTAGACCTCTCAGAAACATCCGCGTCATTCGTTCCTCATTCTCTACCAAATGAGGTGCAAACCTGGATAACTCTACAAACTTTTCCTCGTACTAGGACACCGTCATGTTGTTTTGTTCCAGTCTAATAAACTCTACCTCCTTCATATGACGAATACTTTCAGGAAAGTACTTGTCATTAATCAGTTTTTGAAACGTTTCCAAAGACATGTTGAGTGCGGCAGGCTGGGTACGCTTCACAGACTCCCACCAGTAGTCTGCCTCACCACGAAACATAAATGTGGCAAAAGGAACCTTATGTTCCTCCGTGCATCCCAAGACATCAAATATCGTGATAATTTGTTTAACACACATCTCCGCCTTTATCGGATCCGACTTTCCCACAAATTCTGGTGGTCCCAACTCTTTGAACTGCTTGGTTGTGACAAGCCGCGCATTGCTATCATTTCCACCCATATTTTGTACACGAGTCTCCCTCGTCTGATTTTGCATGAACTGCAAAAAGCTTTTAAACATCCCACCATTCATCATTTGTTCGGTAGTATTGTTTACAGGAGGAATATTGACTTCTGTTGCACGTTCCCCTAAGTGGTGATTAAAGGTGTCTCCATGGTCTCATTCACTCCATTGTTAATATTTCCAGCTACCATTCTCAAATATTTCCACAAAACAAGGGTTAATTAACAAATTAACATATCACATATTAACCATATGCTCCGACTGACCAACCAAATAAACATAGGTATGACACACTAGCGAAGGATTACTCGTCTCTCCCCTCCTAGTTCTATTCCCCGATCTACGCCAGAGACCATATCCCTAAGCTTTGATACCAACTGTGACGCCCCCAAAATAGGTATACATCACCTATTCTAAGTCGCCAAATACATGGTACAGAAACAAATACAACTTCAGTAATATAATTGTCGTGCAAAATACGGCAACACATATACTGTGAGTTTGAATATAAATATTGTCTAATAAACAGTATACAAACTCAAAAGGAGTCCTCATTACAATTATTGATACACTATTTTATAAAATAGTGAGGACTACTAAAACAACTATCCTGAAACATCACTCCATACCCCGACTAGTTCCTGCTATGTTTTCACCTCCTTAGAAGAAAAATGGAATAAAAAGGAAAATGGTGAGCTCAACTAGCCCAATAAAGAATATTATGACTAAGATAATATACAATAAATTATCATTAGTCTTCAACAGGGAAAAATCTGATAGAACATAATAGGCAACAAGTTTTAGATCAACAACTGCAGCGGAAACAACAATCCATTAGAAAAGTCAAGTAGAGAATAAATTCTACTATCTTCTAAGATTTAAAAGTCCATCATCAATATTTTATCCCTATAACATCAATCAATATACATCTTGAATCAAATATTCATCTTTGCACTACAGGCCAAAGATATTAATTTGTATCACTAGTTGGTCATGTTCATCTCAACACCTGTTCATCTTTGCACTACAGGCCAAAGATATTCATCAGTTAATCATTCATCTTTGCACTACAGTCCAAAAATATTCAGTAATATCATCATTTAAGACTGAGGATGATGAAAAATATCTTAAAGAAAACAAATCCAGTGAGACAAAAGGACAAATATTAGGGATTCGTATTACAATTTATCCAAGTTCAATAATACTCCATAATAACCAATTGTGAAGCAGAATTTAAAAATAAAGATCAAAAAATGGATATAATCAAAGATAGTAACCATAATAGACATCTTGGACAAAAAAGGAAAAATTTTATTTTTCGATGAATATCGTCGTATTCGTGAATAGTGCCGTATACGTGAATAGTAACCCTGACACAAAAAGGTAAAAATTTCACAATAAAATTCATATAAATATTTTGGCATAATGATATTGAAGAAAATAATATCATTTACGAAGAAAATAACATCTCTTACCTCAAAATAACAATACTTCTGATCGGAATATAGGATGTAAAGCCGGAGGAAACCTGCATTGAATAACAACTCACAAAGTATCTAAATACTCACAAAATACGCTCGATAATATATAGAGAGAGAAAACTTGTTTCTGGTGTGATTTTCAATTCTAACCTAAGCACCTATTTATAGGAAAATGCTAGAACGTCAAAGGAGACTAAATAATAAAATAATAATATTATTTTTCTTCCTTCTACGAATGCCAGCCATCCAAGACCATCATGCCATCTTGAATTTTTTTTTTTGCAGCCCACATGTTTTAAAAAAGAAAAGTGGGTCCCACCCATAATTTTATTAAAACATTTAATTTCCTAAACTTCAACAATTCATAATAAATAGCCCTTTATCAGAAAAATATGAATTTTATGTCCATTCCATAGGAAATCAAATTCTCTACAACTTTGTAGAAGAAAGATTTTCCAAATTCCAAATAGAAAATGCCCGAAATCAACATACGGGCGATTTTTAATACCTTCATTTTGACAAAATACTAATAAAATATCTCAACATTAATTCCATCATTTATAACCACAATAAATATATCCACCATTTATATCAACATAAAATAAATATTTTCTTACCATATAAATCAATAATTAATTATTCACAAATAATATTACAGAATCACAATTATGACAACTAGGTCGTTCTCAGGAAAGAGGGGGCTTTCTGATAAGGATTTCTTATTGGCGCGCAATTAGGTGACCAAACCCCTTTCCTAGACAGAACTTCCTTAGACATTGCCAATAATGTTATCTAATAATATTATTCAAATAATATGAATTATTGATCTGAAAATGGGAAATATTATGCAATGATAATTATTGAAATAACAATAATATAAAATATTAACGCAGCAATTATTGAATCAATAAAATAAAATATTGAACAATAATTATTATAACAATTATTGAGTAGTGCCTTCTTACGTAAGAATAAATAATTTCAAAAATATTGTGCAATACCGTGTGCTAGTGTGCAACCACGACCATACATATTCAGTATTTTAACCACGTGTATTCCAACGATTGTTAATTGGTAACAATTACGTCGTTATTTATAAATACTCAAACTTGTCATTTTCTTTATCCAACCATTTTCCGTTATGGGGGCTCACAAAAAGGCTACTCCGTCGTACGAATATTCCCTGACAGAAAGAATATTCCATGACCAAACGAATATTCTTCGACACAATGAATACTTTATAACCACTTACTTCTTTTGCAAAATTTGCACATTACACCCATAACCAAAGCATTATATCAAATTAACATATTAATTCAAAATAATGAATATAGGAAATTAAATTTTATTTATAATAAGTTGGGGTCTTACAACAACTGTTATTACGATTTAATATGATCACATAGTGATCTTCTTCCTTAATCGTTTAACTCAACGATTTTCTTATCCTTCTCTCTACGATTATACTCTTAGATACTCATACCTAAGATTTATAATCTATCAGCTCTGATACCACTTTGTAACGACCCAAAATTTGGTCTATTTTCACACCCAGATTCCATACATAATGGTTCCATCTTCTTCCAAACATACATCATTATATAGTTAAATATAACAACATACATTCTCAAATCCCAGGTTCTAATACCTTATAACCTCATTCATTATAAATAATGATAATTATATTATTCTTTACATCTTACAAGAGTGACGTTCATCCGCCACTAAGGATACATAACAGTTCATTAGACTATTCTACATTACAAGTCCTGGATTGTTCTTCTTGCTCATTCATATACTGAATGACACTTCGTCTAGATACCGATCAACTTGATCATTACGGGATCGTTAAGTTCTTAGACTTGTACGTCGAAAATGTTTTTCATTTAAATCAAGTGTGAGCATTCAATTGCTAAGCAAGTCATAGCATTTGAATAACAACTTCAAGAATTGAAACATTCTTTTAAAACTTCAATTATCGAACAAAGGTTATGAAGCAACTTTAATAATAGGAATAAACTCTTATTCCTATCATTTTAAAATATTAGTCACAGTCACTTTGAAATACTTTCTTTCTTCTATCTTTTTCATAGACATTATGTTTGACTAGAATCATTATCACAGACTTAATAATAATGGTTCATGTATAAACAGAATAATTTCATATTAAACAGTTCAATCACAGAACTGTTCATCTCACAGAAACACTGAAGTGTTAAAATTATTACACAAGGCCTCATAAATTTTACCACCTAGTACAAATATCACACATTTGCACATAGATAAAACTTCTCAAGTTCAACATCTGAGAAAGTTTAATAAACTAACTTTCATTTAAAATATGAATGAAGTTAGGAAACTTGCCTTACGCACAGCTACAGCTTACAGTTTACGTTGAACTGCTCATCACAATCCCTATATATCACATAAGGAATAACATGTACCAATTAGTCATGTATATTTGACTTACGCATTGGGTTAAACTTAAGTTTACTACTTATGGTTTGTGTTTATAACCTAAGTTCACGCAACCATATTTCTTTACCGTTTTACGGCTTCATGACATACGGGGATGTCTTACTCATACAATCATCATCTTTGATGATTTACATTCTTATCTTCTTCATATAACTTTTCTAGGACTTAGTACACATCGAATCTCTACTAGTAGTCCATATGGTAATCTGAGTGGCTTCCCACAAACAACCAACAAACTACTTCCTATCTCATCTACACTGTCTTTCACAACGAGTTAGATCGGTTGCCAGTTTCTTATATACCTCCGCTCTCTGAAGGAATAGTTTAGCATAGCTCACATATGTCAACCATTAAAGATTACGATTGTACTACAACCTAAACTTAACGTAACTTATCTGAACCATTAAAGCTATAATGTTCGTTAAGTTAATTTTTATTCCTTATGGCTTTCTGGCAATTAAATGTCATACCTCAGGATTTATTCCTTATCATCTAAGTCATACAGTCTTTTGTATACTTAGAACGATCATTCAATGTTAATATTATGCGATCATAGCGTTAAGCATTTTACATTACCTTATTCATATCTTATAACATTCGGTTCCTTCGACTCAGAACGTCATCCAAGTTATAATCATTAACTCAGCTCCTCAACAATATACGTCATTGCCATTAATTTAGTTTCTTCACCGTTCATAGGTTTAATCATTATTCTTCATTACCTTATAGTCAAACCATACACGGGGTGTAGGTTTTGTCATTTTAATATTTCCGAACACTTAACCCTTGCATCGGCTAAAGTGTTTAACGCTTACATTCGTTCTAAAATCCTCTATCCGACACACACTCGAACTTTCATTAATCTTATTACTGTTCGCTATGACTTTCTTGTTAATTCATATCTTGCTTACTACTATCATTAACGTCTAAGTTATACAACCAATGTATACTTAGAAGATTCGTTCGATGCGAATACGATTCACGAGAATTGTTTACGTATTCAACGTTCACATTGATCATCTCTTCATCTCTCATTCAACCTTTACCCAAGGTTTTAATCGTTTTCATTCGTTATACATTACATGAACCCCACGCTCATTATTCTTTCTTAATGTCGAAGTCATACGGTTCATTGTATGCTAAGACTGATCGTTTATATTTTAATTTCATTCAATCTTTCCGTTCAACCTTCATTAAAGGTTTAAATCACTTAATTAAGTGTTACATTATGTGAAATATATGTTCATTATCTTTCTTTACACTTCCCCCAGGAGTTGAGCAATTAAAAGCTCGTCTTTGGGTTTTTCCTTGCAACGGTGTTGTGGTGCCACTTCCTTTGTTATATCTGGTGCTGCAGCGCTAGTCTTCATTAGCTTAGTCCCCGGGCTGGTGCTGCGGTACCACTTCCCAAGGCATAACTGGCGTCGCGGCGCTAGTTCTAAAACTCAGAAAATTTTTCCAAGTGTTGAACATGTTTTAGACGCCTATTTTGAAATCTTATAACTTCTTCGTTATAAATCGGAACGAGATCGTTCCAAAGCTATTTTCTTAATCTCATTATGTAATTCAACTTGCCTTAGATAGAATTTCATAATGAATCCATTAACATGCCATTCAATTGGCTTAAATTTCATCCGTCGTTCGTTTCACGTTATTAACATTCTTCGTTCGTTCATCCGTAATTCGATCATCCAAACTCAAAATTTGTTCGTTCTTGAGTCCACGGCTCATGTTTTCTATGTTTTCTTACATTCTTATGAAACCCTGAACATTCAAGCTCATTTACTTACTTTCTACGTTTCGCTCTTCTTTTACGAAATTTCGCCATAACTTCGTTATAGCTAAGTTTAATCCGTTCTTCATGAATGTTTCAATCGTTCCTAACCAAGAAATAAGTATCTAACTTATACGTGATGGTTTTAAACTTGTCCGTCAACAACAAGTTATACTACGATGGTTTTAAATTTGTTCATCAACAACGTTCTTCGTGTTCTTTGCGTTCTTCGTTCGTTCTTCATTTTTAATCGGTACTTTGATTATGATTTCACTTTTTCTTGGAATTTGGTGTTATAAGACACCATTCCTTACTTATTTCACTGAATTGTTCATATGATTAATTCGGATCGTTCAAATTCATTACGAAATTCATACTTCTTTAAGAAATTTATAAACTAAACTTTTAATTCTTATTTCTTCATTTTCTCATGATTTCAACCATATGAAAATAATTTTTAACATCATTTACTTCCCTTTTCATTAAGCTATATTTTTAACATATGAAACTTAAAGAAAATTAACTTAAAAGTTAGGTTTTCAATACCTTTCTTCTTTATTCTTCTTTCTCTAGACAAAGCCAGCGATTTACTAGTTTTTCTATTTCTCGATCTTCTCTGATCCGAGCATCCATGCTCTTTCTTTTCCTTCTTCTTCTTCTCCAAGATCTCAAGCTTTCTCTCTCTCTTTCTCTCAAAGTGTTGGTTGATTTCAAAGAAATCAAGTAACACTTCTCTTTTATAGATTTTCAAGCCTAGGGGTAAAATAGTTATTTTTCCTCTAAAGTTATTATTCCCACCTCCTTACTAACCTCCTTACTATTCATGAAGCTTCTCTTGGAAGCTTCGTTGTTCTGTCTTTCGGGATTCGTCCGACTGTTTGAAAAACTGCGATTCTCGAAATCCAAATATTTGTAGATATTTCGTCTTTCCTTTACAGATTAACTTTTAAGCATTCCTCGGAACTTTGAAAAACTGAAAAACTGTAACGACAAAGAAAATCTGATTATAATGTAAATTAATTTTATTTGAATACATATTGAATAAAATTATATTATATGTTATTTATAACCAGTAAGCAAGATGAAGGTTATTTTATAACCTAAAAAGGGAATAAGATGTTAGTATTCTGGCTAAGTGTTAGAAATAAGGTGTTTGAATTTCTAAGACGAAAATAAAAGCTTTTCGTAAAATTCCTTGAAAAACACTATTCATCCATTTCTGCTCGGGAATTATTTTTAAACTTTTAAGAAATACGTAAATAGAATGATAAGGAAGGCTGAATTATCTAATAATAATTCAGTTATGACAAACGCAGTTTTTTGTCTACGTACTAAGTTCGAGAATGTTAAGAAAAGTGAAGATTTGAATCATTGATGGTGGTATAATAAGAAAGTTATTATACGAGGGAATGAATACAAGTATAATAAAAGGTATTGCACAAGTATATATGAAAGATAACATAACGTATATCATGAATGTTATACGAACTAGTATACAAGAAGAATACGAGGATTATACGTTAAAAGCTTAAACCATTATTAATGGACTAGAAGGATTTGAATGTGAATTTGGCTAGCCCAAATAAAAGATGAGTAAGGCCCAAAGATAATGTAATTCAAATCTAATGTTAGGCCAAAATTTAATTAAACCTAAGCCAAAACCAAGAATTGAACCCGTGGATGGAACCGATGGGTCACCGGATGAGGAAAACCCATGAGGCAACCCATGTGTCCCCCCCATGGTGAGTCATGGTCGGCCACTTGGTGGCCAAGCAAGAGGGATACATTTGTTTGCAAGTTTGGAATAGTAAGGAGGTGGAATAGTAAGGTGGTTGTATGGCATTTTGACCATTGTGCCCTCACTTTGCAAAGCTTATAAATAGATAGCTTAGTTGGTCATTTGTTTGTTGTTTAATTTCACCAAGATCTTAGAGAATTATATTAAGAGAGAGAAAAGAGATCTATTCCAATTAATCCAAGAAGAAGAAAAAAAAAAGCTAGAACATCAAAAGGTAAGGAAGCTTAAATCTTTAATCTTCATCTCTTCAATTAGAATCTTGATAGAGAAGTGATTATTGGTGGAGCATGTATTGTAAGGAGTAATAAGGATGGCTATTAGTGGACCTTAAACATTAATAATCATGTTACAAGTGGAATCATAATCAAAGAAGTATGAACTAATGAAGAAAACATTAATATTTAACACATGGTGTTGATGGACAAATTTAAAACCATCGTGTATAGGATTAGATGATATATGCTTGGTTATGAATAATGGAATGAATTCATTTTGAAAGGAGTAAAAATCTCAAGTAACGATGTGACGCCCCCAAAATAGGTATACATCACCTATTCTGAGTCGTCAAATACATGGTACAGAATACAAATACAACTTAATTATACAATTGTCGTGTAAAGTACGACAAAATATAAGCTGTGAGTTTTAATACAAATATTGTCGTCTAGACAATATTCAAACTCAAATTCAATATTATTACATTTATTTTCCACTATTTCACTGAATAGTGAGGACTACTAATGCTTTCATCAATCCGTCACTCCGCTTCCCAAACTAGTCCTCATTACGTTCTCATTTCTGAAGAGAACAATAAAAGTAAAAGGGTGAGCTCAACTAGCCCAGTAGGAAATATTATGACTAAGATAATGCAGAATATATTATCGTTAGCCTTCAACAGTGTTAAACTGATACAATATAAGAACCATCAAGTTTAACTACAGCGGAACACGCAATCCATTAAAAGAGTCAAGTAGAGAATAAAATCTACTATCTTTTATGATTTAAAAGGTTTTTCATCACTTTTATCATTGGGACTCAGCTTAATAAATAATCCACATCATCGAATCAACCCTGCACTAAGGCCAAGGATATTCTTTAGTATCACGACCACAATTATCCATGCACTACGGGCCAAGAAAATTTGTGTATTCAATAATGGTCATGATCATGCCAACAACTGTCCATCAATGCACTACGGGCCAATGAGGACTTTTACCACATCATTTGTAACATTATGGTCATGATTACACTGAATAATCCCTGGTCATAATCATACCAAGTCCATCTATGCACTATAGGCCACAGATGACTTTCAACAAACTATAAACATGAGGATGATGACAATGATATAAGAATTCAATAAAACAAGTTCAAGAATTATTTTATCTAGGAACTAATAACGTCCAAATTGTCAACATGATACTGCTTTGTAGAGTAAAATTCAAGAATGCTCAAAAGAATATTTCCATGAAAAGATACTGGATGAAGCGCAAATATCAAGGATATTTCACTAATTTCATGGAGTATAAAAGTCAAAACTTTAACCAACTGAGTATAATAAGGAATGGAATAACAAAAGAAATCATCGAGCATACGATAGACCGCACAAGGCGGAGTTATTCCAATAGAATAATAAATAATGGAATCAGTGCAAGCGTAAAACTCATGACGAGGATATTCCAACGAGAATAATAAAGAGCGGAATCGAGTCCAACAGAAAAGCGCCTGTGCATGGATATATTCCAATGTAATAATAAAGACGGAATCGGTCCCACAGAAAAGCATGTGAATAGGATATTCCAATGAATAATAAAGATTTTAAACCGGTCCGTGAGAACGCATGTATAACATGATGTTCCAAATGTAATAATAAAGAATGGAATAACAGAAGAATTTCACCAAGTATAGGGTAGCCCGAGTATACAGGTTATTCCAACAGAATAATAAAGAATGGTATAATAGAAGTTCTCTTCATGGATAAGAGAGAAATAATACTCCCTACCTTAGAAAAACTGGATACTGGAATAGTGAGGTAGCAGACTTTTCTTCTTCTTTCTATAATTTCTCTCTATAATAATCGCTCTAAAGCTTTTGTGAATTGATGAGAAATGAAGGAAGAATGAGCTTCTATTTATAGAAAAATATAGTTTCGATAATTGCACGTTTTGGGGCTCGAAAAATTACAGTACAATACCTCCAACTTTTCTTTCATTTTTAATTTAGTCCTGCAAGTATTATCAATCTTGCACCAACTCCCCTAATAGTAAATAATGTGAATCAATAGTTCAATTATGTGAATCAATAGTATAATCATGTGAAAAATACGAATTACAGTATATTACCTACATCTATACCTCTATTTTTAACTTAGTCATGCAAGTATTATCAATCTTGCACCAACTTCCCTAATAGTAAATAATGTGATTCAATAGTACACATATGTGAATAAATAGTTATATAAGCATGTGAATTAGTGGCAATTAATTGCTCATTTATCCGATAAATTACCCGATTTATTAATATAACCCCTAGACATCAATTATCATCAGAATAAATGTTGATTTTCACTAACACAAAAAATTCCAACATAATGAAACTATTTTTATAAAAAATATAAAATTTGAAATTTTGATGTTTGACTTTTCCCAAAAAAGTCAACTATTGACTTTTTGACCAAATAGTGAATCCCAAAAAATTTTGTGTTTATAGACTATTTTCACTAATTTCGTCGTTCCGGACTCAAATATCACGTCCGCGTCTCCAAATTCAACTCTGAACAACATTCATCATTAATATTATAACTCACAATATTTATCAACCAGGTAGTTCCCAGGAAAGAGGGGGCTTTCCGATAAGGATTTCTCCCTATTGGCGCACAATTAGGTGACCAAACCTCTCCTTGACAGAACTTCTAGACATTGTAAATATTGTAATTTATAATATGAATAACTTTGTCATCTCAAGTATTGATTTAATAAAAAAACATTTTATGCGGATGATACTGTGACAATAATTGAATCAATAATATGATAGATATGATATCTGACAATTATCAGAGTAATAATTGAGTATAACTGAGTGACTTCTCACGTAAGCATCAATAATAAATACCGTGTGCTACTATGCAACCACACGTATTACTGTACTTTTACTACCGGCTAGTTCAACAGTTAACGGTAAAACTTCTGCCGTTATTTTCATAAGGTATTTTTGTCATTTTCTCAATCCGATAATAATTCTCTTGTGGGGGTCCACTAATGATTGTGCCGTTGTAAGAATATTCCCTGTTAAAATGAATATTCCCTGACCAATCGAATATTATATAACAACTTGCGTACTTTGCAAAATTTGTAAATATTACCCACAACTATAACATTATATCAAATCCACACCATAATATTCAAAAATATATTTCGAGAAAATTTATTCTTTATTCAAAAAGTTGGGGTCATACAACCTCCCCTTCTTATGAAATTTCGTCCTCTAAATTAGGGTGCGTACCTGATATGTCGAAGAGGTGAGGATACTTTGATTTTATTTCAGATTCTAACTCCCAGGTCATTTCCTCAACATCGTGGTTTCTCCACAAAACTTTGACTTGAGGTATAACCTTAAAGCATAGAATATGTTCCTTCTTATCCAAGATTTTAACAGGAACCTCTTCATACGTTAAATCTTCCTCTATTTCGTCTGGTTCTAACTCAATAATGTGGTTCGGGTCTTTCACATATTTATGTAACATGGATATGTGAAAAATGTTATGAACACGAGATATACTTGGCGGTAACGTAAGACTATAGGCCACAGTTCCTACTCGATCGAGGATTAAAAATGGGCCAATGAGTCGAGGATTGAGCTTTCCTCTCTTTCCAAATCTTGTAACTCCTTTCCATGGAGCAACACATAACAACACATGATCTCCAATATCGAATTCTACGTCCTTTCGATGAAGATCAGCATAACTCTTTTGTCAATCTTGTGAGGTTTTTATACGTTGTCGAATCATTTAAATCTTTTCCGTAGTCATACGTACCAACTCTAGTCCCAACAACGTTGCTTCACCCACCTCATCCCAACATACTAGAGAATGACACTTTCTTCCATTCAACGCCTCGAATGGAGCCATGTCAATACTTGCTTGATAACTGTTGTTGTAGGAAAACTCCACCAATGGTAAGAACTTGTCCCAACTTCCCTTGAAGTCAAGGACACAGAGTCTTAATAGATCTTCAAGAGTTTGAATCGTCCTCTCCGACTACCCGTCCGTCTAAGGATGATATGTCGAGCTAAATCATAAATTCGTGCCCATAGCTTTTTGCAAACTAACCCAAAATCTTGAAGTGAATCTTGGGTCTCGATCAGAAACTATGGATACTGGCATACCATGCAATCTTACAACCTCGTTTATGTACATACGAATAAGACGTTCAAGTGTATAAGTTTCTCGTATCGGTAAGAAATGAGCAGACTTGGTCAATCTATCAACAATGACCCAAATCGCATCTATGCCTTGAGAAACTTTGGGAAGACCGGTAACGAAATCCATGGTAATGTGCTCCCACTTCTATTCTGGAATTTCAAGTGGTTGCAATGGACCTTTTGGTACTTGATGCTCCGCTTTAACTCGTTGACAAATTAGACACCTTGAGATAAATATCTCTATCTCTCTCTTTATATTGCTCCACGAAAATGTATGACGAAGATCACGATACATTTTGGTACTCCTAGGATGGATTGCAAATGGTGTGTTGTGCGCCTCCATCATGATTTTATACTTTAAATCAGGGTCGTTAGGAACACAAAGTCTGGAGTTAACTCGAAGTATTCCTTTTTCATCGATTCTTGCTTTCGGCATAGCACCTTCTTGCACTTTCTTCTTCATACGCATCAGCTCTGGATCTGTAACTTGAGCAACTTTAACTTTATCAATTAAAGTCGGTTCTACTCGTATATTCGCCATCATCACATGGGTCCCTGGAGTCTTTAACTCTATCTCCATCCTTTGCAAGTCACAGAAAATGAGCTTTTATGTTGTGAATATTGCACTTTCGTGCAGTATATGATCTTCTACTCATCAATCGGCTACCGTTAAGCTTTTCCAAGATGGTATTGGATGGTATGATCATAATCTTTCAACAGTTCAAGCCAACGTCATTGTCGCATGTCGAGTTCCTTTTGAGTGAAGAAATATTTGAGGCTTTTATGATCCGTAAAGATCTCCACTTTCTCTCCATACAAGTAATGCCTCCAAATGTTAAGCGCAAAAACGACAGCTTCCAACTCTAGATCATGAGTAGGGTAATTCCTCTCATATTCTTTGAGTTGTCGTGAGGCATAGGCTATGACTTTCCCACGTTCCATAAGAACACATCATAACCCTTTGCCTGAAGCATCACTGTAGATGAAAAATCCCTCCGAGCCAGATGGTATTGTCAGAACAGGTGCTGAAATGAGTCTCATCTTGAGTTCTTGAAAACTCTTCTCACATTCCTCACTCCAATGAACTTTGTATCTTTTCGAGTCAGCTGAGTTAATGGAATAGCGATTCGAGAAAACCCTTCCACGAATCTCCGATAATAACCAGCTTATCCGAGAAAGCTACGCACTTCGGTCACTGATTTAGGTTGCTCCCAGCTTTGAATAGCTTCAATCTTTGCTGGGTCAACAGATATTCCAGGACTTGATATCACGTGCCCAAGGAATGCAACTTCCTCAAGCCAGAACTCGCATTTCTTTAACTTGGCATATAGCTTGTTTTCATAAAGCTTTTGGAGTATCAGCCTCAAGTGTTTCTCATGATCTTCACGGCTTTTGGAATATATGAGGATGTCATCAATAAAGATGACCACAAAATGATCCAAATATTTTTTGAATACTCGGTTCATCATATCCATGAAGGCAGCAGGAGCATTAGTCAATCCAAAAGACATGACTAAGAATTTATAATACCCGTACCGAGTTCTGAAGGCAGTCTTTGGAATATCCTCAGTTTTAACCTTCAGCTGATGATATCCAGAACGAAGATTGATCTTTGAAAAAAATTATGCTCCTTGTAACTGATCAAACAGGTCATTAATACGTAGCAATGGGTACCTATTTTTTATGGTGACATGATTCAACTCCCGATAATCAATACAAAGTCGCATACTCCCATCTTTCTTCTTCACGAATAGAACATGAGAACCCCAAGGAGACGTACTAGGACGAATGAAACCATTGTATTACAATTCCTACAATTGGGTCTTTAACTCCTGAAGTTCAATAGGAGCCATTCGATATGGGGCTTTGGAAATGGGTTTTGTACCGGGTTCAAGGTCGATACAAAATTCAACTTCACGCTCTGGGGGTAGTCCAGGAAGTTCTTCAGGGAATACGTCAAGAAATTTATTAACAATAGAAATATCCTTCAAATCTGACGTATTTTTGTTTAAATCCGTGACATGAGCTAAGAAAGCTTGACATCCGTTTTTTAATAAACGAATAGCTTTATGGCTTGAGATGACCATAATTGATTTTAATGGTTTGGTCGCTTGAATTTGCATAATAGGTTTATTAGGAATATAAAAGCTAACAACCTTATGAAAACAATCAATTTTAGCATGATGAGTAGTTAACCAATCAATCCCTAGAATCACGTCAAATGCAAGTATTTTGAAGGAGATAAGATTGAAAGGTAACGTGAGGTTACCGATTTGAATCAAACAAGACTTATAAATAGTGGATGTAATGAAGGTTTCTCCTAATGGAGTTTCAACAGATAAGTCAAAGTCTAATTTCTCCGTAGTCAAATTTAATCGTTGAGTGCAAGTAGGAGAAATAAAAGAATGGGTAGAACCGGTATCAAATAAGGTATAGACTTCGCTAGAGTTTATGATAAGCTTACCCGTGATGACCTCGTTCGGATTCCTTACTTTTTTGGAGGTCACAACAAATTCTCTCCTTATTACTCTAACTTTGACTTTTTGGGACTGCCTTTGGTGCCTCCATCCTAAATTGAACTTGTCTTCTGTGAACTACAAAATCGGGCTAGGTGACCTTCTCTTCCACAATTATAACATGCTTTGGATGGCATCACGCAGCTTGACCGATATGTCCTCCCTCCGCATTTGAAGCATATGATAGGTGGTCGTTTCTCCTTCCTTAACCACGGTTTCTTTGGTCTTGACGTCTTTCCATCATTGTTGAATCTCCTTTTCTTGAAATGTCCATTTTCTTGTCTTGGCCATGATTACCACCGAAGTGGTTACCATTTCTAGCATGTTGATTCCTCCACGCTTGTTGTCACCATTTCGATGATCGTACCACTTGGTATTTTCATCTTTGTAGTTTGCTTTCCTTGGTTGCGTTGACTTGTTACAGCTCCCAATAATCGAGCCCTATTTACAACATCCGAGTACAAACACGCTTTTATGAAAAATAAGATATTGACGTATCTCCTGGTTTCAAACCTCTTAAAAACATTCGTGTCATTCGCTCCTCATTATCGACCAAATGGGATGCAAACCGGATAACTCATAAATTTAGCCTCGTATTACGACACGGTCATATTGTTTTGTTCCAACTTGATAAACTCCGCCTCCTTCACGTGACGAATACTTTTGGGAAAGTACTTGTCGTTGAATAGCTCTTGGAACTTCTCCAAAGATATCTTGAGTGCGTCAGGCTGGGTACATTTTACATATTCCCACCAGTAATCTGCCTCTTCACGCAACATGAAGGTGGCGAAACCTTTTGCTCCTCGGAGCATCCCAAAACATCAAATATCTTGGTGATCTGCTTTATCCATGCTTCAACCTTAAGTGGTTTTGGTTCTCCAATAAACTCTGGTGGTCCCAGCTCCTTGAACTGTTTAGCGATAACCGTCCGAGAGTTTCCAGTGTTTCCACCTACATTTTGGACAGGAGCCGCTCTTGCCTGATGTTGCATGAATTGCATGAAGCCTCGGAACATTCCATCGTTCATCATTTGGTCAGTGTTGTTGTTTGCATGAGGATTTTCGCCTTCCTGATGCACATTGTCCTGGTTATTGATCTGTGGAGACTCAACGGTCTCCTGTGCTCCATTGATATTCTCAACATTCTCGGATGCCATTTTCAAATACTGCCACAAAACAAGGGTTAATTGACATGAAACATAGTATCCCTACACTCTGACTGACCAATTAAATACCAAATAAACTTAGGTAGGTCATAGTAGCGAAGGAATTCCCCGTCTCTCCACTCCTAGTTCTAGTCTCACATCTTAGCCAGGGATCATATCCCTAAGCTTTGATACCAACTGTGACGCCCCCAAATAGGTATACATCACCTATTCTGAGTCGTCAAATACATGGTACAGAATACAAATACAACTTAATTATACAACTGTCGTGTAAAGTACGACAAAACATAAGTTGTGAGTTTTAATACAAATATTGTCGTCTAGACAATATTCAAACTCAAATTCAATATTATTACATTTATTTTCCACTATTTCACTGAATAGTGAGGACTACTAATGCTATCATCTGGTCCATCACTCCGTTCCCCGACTAGTCCCTGCTACGTTCTCATTTCCTGAAGAAAACAATAAAAGTAAAAGGGTGAGCTCAACTAGCCCAGTAGGAAATATTATGACTAAGATAATGTAGAATATATTATTGTTAGCCTTCAACAGTGTTAAACTGATACAATATAACAACCATCAAGTTTAACTACAGCGGAACAAGTAATCCATTAAAAGAGTCAAGTAGAGAATAAAATCTACTATCTTTTATGATTTAAAAGGTATTTCATCACTTTTATCGCTGGGACTCAGCTTAATAAATAATCCACATCATCGAATCCAATGATATACTTTAGTATCACGACCACAATTATCCATGCACTATGGGCCAAGAATATTTGTGTATTCAATAATGGTCATGATCATGCCAACAACTGTCCATCAATGCACTACGGGCCAATTAGGACTTTTACCACATCATTTGTAACATTACGGTCATGATTACACCGAATAATCCCTGGTCATAATCATACCAAGTTCATCTATGCACTATAGGCCACAGATGACTTTCAACAAAATATAAACATGAGGATGATGACAATGATATAAGAATTCAATAAAACAAGTTCAAGAATTATTTCATCCAAGAACTAATAATGTCCAAATTGTCACATCATACTGCTTTGTAGAGTAAAATTCAAGAATGCTCAGAAGAATATTTCCATGAAAAGATACTGGATGAAGCGCAAATATCAAGGATATTCCACTAATTTCATGGAGTATAGAAGTCAAAACTTTAACTAACGAGTATAATAAGGAATGGAATAACAAAAAAAAATCACCGGTACATGCGATAGACCAACGAAGGCGAGTTATTCCAACAGAATAATAAATAACGGAATCGAGTTCTAGTATAAAACGCACGTATACGATGATATTCCAAATGTAATAATAAAAAGACGGAATCGAGTCCGAGGTAAAAGCGCGCATGCGGGATATTCTAACGTAATAATAAATACTAATCAGGTCCGACGTAAAATGCATAGACAGGATATTCCAACAGACTAATAAAGACGGAATCGTGTCCTGTAAAATGCACGTAAAGGATATTCCAACAGAATAATAAAAAGATTTTAACCGGTCCCATGAGAACGCATGAGCATGTGATGTTCCAACGTAATAATAAAGAATAGAATAATAGAAGAATTTCACCAAGTATAGGGTAGCCCACGTATACAGGTTATTCCAACAGAATAATAAAGAATGGAATAACAGAAGTTCTCTTCATGGATAAGAAAGAAATAATACTTCGTACCTTAGAAAAATTGGATACTGGAATAGTGAGGTAGCAGACTTCTCTTCTTCTTTCTATAATTTCTCTCTATAATAATCGCTCTAAAGCTTTTGTGAATTGATGAGAAATGAAGGAAGAATGAGCTTCTATTTATAGAAAAATATAGTTTCAATAATTGCACGTTTTAGGGCTCGAAAAATTACAGTACAATACCTCCAACTTTTCTTTCATTTTTAATTTAGTCCTGCAAGTATTATCAATCTTGCACCAACTCCCCTAATAGTAAATAATGTGAATCAATAGTTCAATTATGTGAATCAATAGTATAATCATGTGAAAAATACGAATTACAGTATAGTACCTACATCTATACCTCCATTTTTAACTTAGTCATGCAAGTATTATCAATCTTGCACCAACTCCCCTAATAGTAAATAATGTGATTCAATAGTACACATATGTGAACAAATAGTTATATAAGCATGTGAATTAGTAGCAATTAATTGCTCATTTATCCGATAAATTACCCGATTTATCAATATAACCCCTATACATCAATTATCATAAGAATAAATGTTGATTTTCACTAACACAAACAATTCCAACATAATGAAACTATTTTTATCAAAAATATAAATTTTGAAATTTTGAATTTTGGCTTTTCCCGAAAAAGTCAACTGTTGACTTTTTGACCAAATAGTGAATCCCAAAAAATTTTGTGTTTATAGACTATTTTTACTAATTTCGTCGTTCCGGATTCAAATATCACGTCCGCATCTCCAAATTCAACTCCGAACAACATTAATCATTAATATTATAACTCACAATATTTATCAACTAGGTAGTTCCCAGGAAAGAGGGGGCTTTCCAATAAGGATTTCTCCCTATTGGCGCGCAATTAGGTGACCAAACCTCTCCTTGACAGAACTTCTAGATATTGTAAATATTGCAATTTATAATATGAATAACTTTGTCGTCTCAAGTATTGATTTAAAAAAAACATTTTATGCAGATGATACTGTGACAATAATTGAATCAATAATATGATAGATATGATGCAATAATTACTGTAGCAATAATTGAGTATAACTGAGTGACTTCTCACGTAAGCATCAATAATCAATCTTGGTTTGCTACTATGCGACCACGCCAGACATCTTTGTACTTTTACTACTTGGGTAGTTCAACGAGCTAACTGTAAAACTTCCGCCATTATTTTCATAAAGTATTTTTGTCATTTTCTTAATCCGATAATAATTACATTGTGGTGGTCCACCAATGATTGTGTTGTTGTATTTAATATTCCCAGGCAATCGAATATTATATAACAACTTGCGTACTTTGCAAAATTTATAAATATTACCCACAACTATAACATTATATCAAATCCACACCATAATATTCAAAAATATATTTCAAGAAAATTTAATCTTTATTCAAAAAGTTGGGGTCTTACAAACGAAGTTATGGCAAAATTTACGAGATTAGACGATAATCGTCGAAATCACAAAATTCTCGGAATGATAGTCAAAAGTTGTCATTTAACTTAGAAACCTTAGTTTTCGATGGTATATCGTATAACATTGCATTTAAGAGTTGTGGACTCAAGAATGGTCGAATTCTGGCTTAAAACGAAGAAACTAGCTATGAACGTTCACGGTCGTTTAACGAACACGTAATAGGAAATTTAAACCATGAATTTAATGTTAACGAATTCAGAAACTTAAGTTGTTCCAATGAAATCGAAGTATGCAAGATATGTGAGATAATGTCTTTTGAACAAGGCAATTCTGACTTATAATGATTAAGTTACAAGCCCAGTGTAGACACTCAAAAATTTTGCATTGCTGTTACTAACCTTTCAGGAGGGAAAAATCGTCTTCCAGAGATAACCCTGGAAGTCAATTCAGCCCAATCTCGGAGACACCCCCGGGATACTCAGTCAGTGCCATCTTGGAGACAACCTTGAGATATTCGTTCCAGTCCCGGAGAAAACCCCAAGAATTTTAGTTTTAAACCTCGGAGACAACCCTGAGGAGTGCAAATTCCAATTCTAGAGATAACACCGGAGAAGTCAATTCAATCTCATAGACAACCCCAAGATATTCAGTTACAACCCCGGAGACAACCCCAAGAGTTTTGGTTCCAACCTCGGAGACAACCCCGAGGGATGCAGTTGCAATTCCGGAGATAACCCCAGAAAAGCTCATTTCAACCCTCAGCCATCAGCTTCAACCTCGGTGATAGCCCCAAGGCAGTCAGTCCCAAACCCGAAGATAACCCCGGAAGGTCAGGCACACCTCAGAGACAACCCTGAGGACATTCAACACTTGTAGTAGCCCAATCTCAGAGATAACCCTGAGCAACAACTTCTAAATCAATCCAGAGCCATAGATAACCCCGGTGAGGGGAAAAATTGGCATTTTTCCACCTCGATCCCACATTCACGTCGTCTCAACAACATTTGGACCTACATGCTACACAGAAGTGTCCTACAAGAACCATGGCTCTAATTCCGAGTGACTACTACACAAGATAGCACACCAGATAAAACTTGAAGACTTGGGCATGGACCCATCTTCCTGACTTCGTACATCCTCTTATCCCATGTCATTTGTGCAGCTCTCGACAACAACATTCTTAAAAGGTATCATACGCCTCCATCGGATGCCCAGATTGAAAGTTATGAAGGTTTGAGTGGACAATACGTTGCACGAGTGCACGTACTTTGAGACGAAGGGGCCCACGAAGCCTGGGGTACCCCGGGTAGGTACACCTGTGGCTCCCCCCCTCTATAAATAGAGGGCTTGGGGTGGCCATTTGTAAGAGAAAAAAGGTGAGGAAGCCCTGTCTATTTTGCTCCGTACACATTATAAATTGAGTGCTTTCTCATTTCAAAAACTTGTGAGCTTATATATTGCTACATTTTACCAGTGGGAACCAAGTTTTCATCCATTTACAGGTATTTGATGTTTTCTTTGGCAGCCCACTGTTAGCCTTCTTACATTTCATAAAGCCTTTTCTCCACTTTTGTGCACACACTATTACTCACGTTGAGAGTCGTGTGTGTGTGTGTGTGTATGCAATTGGCTTGGTCCGTTGCTTTTATTTCTTTTTATATATATATATATATATATATATATATATATATATATATATATATATATCCGTCATCATACTACTTGATTGATTGAGCTAGATTTTACATCCTAGGCGTTTATTGCTTATATATATATATATATATATATATATATATATATATATATATATATATAAGCAATAAATGGTCACAAAAGTAAACTCTGGCCCGACAAAATGTTAATATATATATATATATATATATATCTACATTTAGTCCCACCTGAGTTTACTTACATGGCGGTTGATTGTCTCTCTATATATATATTTACAGCTTTTATATATATACATTTTCCATCTCCGCTTTTGGAGTTTACTTTGTGGCGATGGCTCATTCATATATATATATATATATATATATATATATATATATATATATATATATACTTATATATATATATATAACTGTTTACAGCTTTCATACAAACTGCTACATCATGTGAGCCTAGGAATCATGTGATCACAGATTCAGTCTTCTGAATCTAGATTCGGTTCCCGTGATGGACATTTTCAGCTGTACATGGCTTGTAAATTATTCACGGTGTTTGAATTTCTTTAGATGGCTTTCATGCCCAGGAGGAATTCGGCACTACTTTTTATCTTATTTTCTCGAAGATGCTTCGCATCTCAAAAATAAAAGAAATCCAGTCGAACGCATAATAAAATGGAAGTATCAAAGGCCTCAATTACTATTGAGCACAAGGGTTTGAAAAACCTCTTTCACAAAACATCACTGTTATATCTTGTTAAAACTGAACTTTTATACAAAATTCAAACCCTTTGTATATAGGTGCAAACGAGGCATAGCACTACTTCCAGATAATTTCACATTGATCTACACACACACACATTCAGCTTATGGTTTAAATTGAAAAGTGGCGATCACCGTGGTAACACAGATGTCGGGGGGGGGGGGGGTGCCTAACACCTTCCCTCTGCATAATCAAGCCCTCTGACCATAACGAATCTCGGTTTCACAGACCAGGTAAATAGTGTCACATCACTTGGTTAATGTGCAAACCTTTTCTCGGTTGAGTTGGTGCAACCATTTAAAAATACCAACTGGCGACTCTTACAGTCCCAATCGTTGACATATACAAGTCGAACTTTTTCACAACTTGTTTTTTCAAACAAATCTCACCTAACATGAGAACTCCAAAAGACAAGAACAGAAAAAGGACAAATAAAAATCCCGACGTCGACAGGTGGCGACTCCGCTGGGGACATCCAGTAAGAGGCTTAAGTCGCTATCAAAGCTTTTCAAAACCTTTGTCTTCTTGTGTGTGGATGTTGCATTTACATTTATATGAATGTGTAAGAATTCATTTACTTATTACACTTAGTGCTTCGCAACATATCTGCTTGTGATATTAGTGCTTCGCACATGTCATCATTTCTATAAAGTGAGACACGTTGTATGTGAATGTATGTTGTGTGATTCCTCCACCAGGAGGCTATCCTGTCGGTGTTTCATTACTGGACTCGTAGAAAGACTAATTCCAACAAGGCTTGGGAAAGGCACCACCCAGATTTGCTCCAGTTGAAAGACCGAATTAACTTCACGTCAAGTAAATTGCGATGATCTGGGAACCTTCATGCCAAAAAGCCGCGAGAGTAGCCTAAGATAGGTCAGCCTCTGATAAACCAAACGTGGAGAAAAGTCTCTTCATACTTTCCCATTTCAATTACTTGTAAATTCAATTACTTATAATTTCATTTCCATGTCAAATCTCAATGTAATGGAAAAAATATGAAGGAACATGTGTCTTTTTGTAAGGAAATAATTGGTCCAGTAACCTGTTTAAAATCCAAAAAGGAAGTAAGCCTACAGCCAAGCATGGCTACACCTGACCAGTCTAATCCTACTCATGTCTCTCGTGAGGAGTTCAAAGGATTAAGTAACCAGATTACAGAGTTTGATGTTCTGCTTAAAGAACTTCGCATGTCCACTCAAGGTCCACAAATACCCATACATACAGAATCCACTGCACATGGAGGAACTCAAGGACCAGACAAAGAAATTCATGTACCTGAATCTCAATTGGACAAAACTAATAAAACTCCTGAAACCACCCATCTAAAAGAAGATCCAGACACCGGTGATATTAGGAAGAAAGTCTTACAAATACAAGAAAACATTCGGTCTATCAAAGGGATTAGAGCACATGGGAGTGTTTCATATGCAGACCTTTGTATCTTCCCTGGGGTTCATTATCCAGAGAAATTCAAGACTCTCGATTTTGAAAAGTATGATGGATTGGGAGATCCTTACACATATTTGAAAGTAATCACTGGAGAGCTCAGATCTTATGCCGAGGACCAGATTAGACAACTCAAAAATTCATAGCTGGGAGGAGCTAGCTCATGCTTTCCTCAGTCAGTACAGTTTCCAAACTCAGATGGCTCCTGATTGCTACCTAATTACCAAGGTCGAGAAACAAGCTAATGAGTCTTTCAGAGAGTATGCCCAAAGATGGAGGCATCTGGGTGGTCAAGTTATTCCATCTATCACTGAGTCTGAAATGGTGATGACCTTCATAAATATTCAAGAAGCTCCCTTCTATGAAAAAGTTTTAGCTGGCATAGGCAAACCATTCTCTGAAATGATCAAACATGGAGAAATGGTCGAGATGGGATTGAAATCAGGAAAGATTCAAGATCTTGCCGCTCTCAAAGCTGTAGCTAAGCATATCCAATCTGGAAGTTATGGAAACAACCCCCGGAGGGTCCATAAAAAGAAAGAGGAAGATGTTTCCTTAAGACTACAAGGGAAAAAAGGCAATCAAAGCATGCCTATTCAGAGGAGAAACTACTCTCCTTTTCAAGCACAGTCTTTAAACCCTCCATTGCCAAAAGGTGGAGAAGTCAGACACACTCGAGTGTTCACACCCTTAGGGGACTCACTCGAGAACATTCTCAATCTCTTGACAACTCAAAAGAAAATTACCCATCTTCTTCCACCAGCCAACCCTAGTGGGAAGGGTTTCAATGCTAACAGGAAGTGTGCTTATCATGTTGGGCCATGATACTCAAGATTGCTGGGCCTTGAAGCATAAGATCCGAGATTTAATTGACAATGGTGAGATCATGGTGACTAAACCCAACCAACCCCATGTGAAAGACAACCCTCTTCCTCAACACAAAGAAGAGGAGGTTAACATGATTAATTAGAGTAGTGTACAGACTTCCCATTACATTGATGGATCCTCCTAAACCAGCAAAGATAGTGCTGACAAGTGGGATTATGCATAGTTCTAGTTTATGATGGAATGGAAAATAAAGGTTCTGCGTGAGGAAGTTAATCAATTGGCAGAACTGGTGGTCCATTAGCACCAAGTCACACGTCAATTATTCAGCCAGGAGCATGCTAGCCTCCTTCCCCTCGTTACAAATACTCCACCACGTACTCCAGAAAGTGAAACACTAGATGATAAAATTATAAAAAGGGAAAATGCCAAAGCCTGTCGGGATTTAGCCAATAAAGGGGAATTCACTTATTTAGGCCAACCGATGGAAGAGATATTGCAGATGCTGATCAATGAAGGAAGAATCATAGCTTTGCTACCTCCAATCAGCTCGTGTTCAAGACTGTTTGATTTTAAAGGAGTATGCCGATACCACTCCCACTCTCGCGGTCACAACACTGAAGAATGCTGGGCACTCCGCCATCTTATTCAGAACCTAATTGACAGCGGTGTCCTACAAATGAAAGGCAATGATACTAGAGAGTGGGGACACATTTCCTACAAAGTGGAAGGAAGTCGTAGCAGTTATATCTTCTGAGACAGATTCAGCTACCATACCACATATAATTCAATCTATTCAACTCAAAGGTGCTAAAAAACCTTTGAAAGTGGTTGTGCCAGAGCCAATCATCTTACCATTCAGACCACAATATCATGTTGTTAGCCTACAGAAAGTTCCATGGAATTATGGAGAGGCTGAAGGATCCACATCCAATGTAACTGTTATAGTGTCGAAAGAGAATCCACAGTATCTTCCCAAATGGGTGATAAAGCCTATCATCGGGTCAAAGGGGAAAGTTCCCATGGAGAAGATTGAAGAATTCCTCCGTACTGTGGGACACAATAAAGCCAAGGTGGTTTTAAGCTTGAAAGAAGATCCACAACAGGTTTCCATACTGGACTTGGTATTCTCCTTAGAGGATCACATGAATGTATTACTAAGAGTTTTAGAAGAAGCTCACTTGCCAAAATCAGTAGATGTTGAAAAGTTCCATCACCTAGTTAATCACATTTTTAGCAACAATGTGATATCATTCACTGAGGATGACATACCTCATGAAGGAACGGGTCATTGCAAGTCGTTGCACATAGAAGTTATGTCCTCCGGATAACTGGTAGCATGAGTATTGATAGATGGAGGATCCTCCTTAAATATCTGCCCTTGTGTCACCTTGGAGAAGATGAACATCAATCTCAACAAGATCCTAAGAAGCCATACAATTATCAAAGCTTTCAATGGATCCCGACGAAATGATGTCAGAGAGATTGAACTACATGTGGAGATTGGTCCGCATACATTTTTTGTATCCATTCATGTGCTCAAAATAGCTATAAGATACAGCCTATTTTTGGGAAGACCGTGGATTTATATGGCTGGAGTAGTCTCGTCCACCCTTCATCAGCAGCTCAAATACATCATTAACAATGGCCTAGTCATTGTTAATGCTTAGCTAGAATGTCCTGAACAAGGTGACATCCCACTCATCAGTTTCAATTCAGAAGTTGAGCCTGTCAGCTTCCATGCCCTGGAGGTGAGCAACACTCACTACCATCCCATTGGGGCTCTGCCTCTGATACCCAAAATTTCTACTGAAGTAATGTCAGCAAGTCAAGAGATGATTTCTTTGGGTTATCAATGTGGACAAGGGTTGGGCAAAGACCATCAGGGCACTAAGCGCCCAATTCAAGTTCCAAGTCCAACAAGGGCAGCCGGGTTAGGCTATTCTTCTAGCTCCACTCACAGGAATCCTCACAGACACAAACAGGTTCCTTCATCTTCAGTCATACGACGATTGCCACAACCTACAGGAGCTGAATCTATACAGACTTCAGTAAAGGTTCCTACCCATTTGATGACCATGTTATTTCCTAAGCCGATACCGGTCAATGAAAAGAAAATCCCGATACCAGATCCGGAGGCGGAGGAAAAGGATCGGAGGTGTAAGCAGGACATTGCAAGGCACTTATCAAATATACGCATCATAGTCCACACAGACAATACAAACAGAGTCACCCAAGACGATGATTGTTCAGATATCATGGTCATTGTGATAACCCGGGATTTCGAATAATCCAAATTTTACGAATAATTTTTATTTATTTATTAATATTGTGCGGTGTATCTGTGATACGAGTTTAGAGAATAAGTCAATTTGTGTTTTGACTGAGAAAATAAGAGTAGAGTTGTGCTTAACAGATTTAGAAACCCTAACCCTAAGTTCAGATAGGGATTTGGTAGAAAATACAATTTTAATAATTGTGAATGAGTATGCGTTTGTACTATATAGAGTTATTGATCAATGATTGATCGGGTAGGGTAAACCCTAATAAGGGATTAGAAACCCTAATCTCATGTTTAGAAACTCTATCGTATAGTTAAAAACCCTAAATGAAAGCCGAGAAATCCTAATTTCATATTCGAGAATCCTAAACCCTAATTAGGAAACCTTAATCCTAATTAGCGTGACTAATGTGATTATTAAACTTTAATATGATTAAAAAACCCTAATTTAATTAGGAAATACTAATTATATTTTAGAAATTTAATTTTTCTATTTTAAAACCCTATTTTAGAAAAATCCTAGAAGTTAAAGTTTTAAAACCTAAGGGTTTGGACAATTGACCATCATGCCATTAAATTTAGAATGCAAATGACAAAAATGCCCTTTTTGTATTTTATTAAGGTAACTTGTGAAATTTGCTAAAACCTTTAGTTGGTGACCAACCCAATTGACTTTGTGGCTTTTAATTCCAGCAAAAATCAATTCATTGCATCAGATCTATACATATATCATATTATATATTGATTAAAGAGAGAGAAAGTCACCAAAAGTGGCTCATTTGTGTACCAACTCTCAAACAACTCTCTCTCTCTCTAAACATCCGAGTTATACAAGTGAATCAATCCCAAATAAAGCCCTTAGATCACCTAATATCAGTTAGGAAGATCAAGATCAAGGATTGGACAATAGAAGGTATAAACCCTAGACTCAATTTTGATCTTGTATGCTAAGATAGAGTTAGTGTTTATGTGTTTAGATTTGTGTTAGAAGATTTTTTATGATGATCTATGATGATCTAACATGGATCCATAGCATTAGAGTGTATTAAAATTGAAGTTTTCAAAAACTGTTCTTGAGCCTAAAAGTTATCTGACAACCAAATGTCAGTGGCTCCAGATCTTTCCCTGTTTACTGATTTTGTTGTTTTAAGCTTTGAATGTGTAGTCTGACATGAGTACTTTGCTCTGGAACTAGAATCGTAGCTATTGGATGTCCAGATTTTGAGTTAGTCTTGGTCAAAACCCGTTGACCAGGCATGACCAGACAAATTCTAGGTAACCCAGAAATGGTTTTCCAGCGTCTAACAAGATCTTCTAAGGCCCAGATATGTCATGTTTTAAGATATTTGATGTTGTTGTTATATAAATGTTGTAGCCTGTAATGTGGACTCTAGAACCGTTCCTTTTGATCTCTTAAAAAACAAGCAGATCTGATGTAGTGGATGGTCAAAGTAGACCATCCGGTAACATTTCATGTTTTTGGAAAACCCAGAAAAAGTAAGAACAAAATTTCTGATCGCCTTTGACCAAATTGTATCTTGTGATTCTATTGTTGTTGGACTGAGGAAATGTTATGTATTTTGTGACGCCCCCAAAATAGGTATACATCACCCATTCTGAGTTGTCAATACATGATACAGAAACAACTACAACTTTATTACTACAATAGTAAAACTGTGAGTTTGAATACAAATATTATCTTCTAGACAATATCTATACCCAAATAAATCCTCATCACATTTATTGATACATTATTTTACAAAAATGGTGAGGACTACTAAATAACTCTCTCTAGAACCTTCATTCCATACCCCGACTCGTACTCGCTATATTCTCACCTCCTGAGAAGAAAAATGGAACAAAAAGGAAAAGGGTGAGCTCAACTAGCCCAGTAAAGAATATTATGACTAAGATAATATACAACAAATTATCATTAGTCTTCAACAGGGAAAAAAATCTAATAGAATACAATAGACAACAAGTTTTAAATCAATATTCGCAGCGGAAATAATAATTCATTAAAAGAGTTAAGTAGAGAATGCAAACTACTATCTTCTATGTATGAATTTAAAAGTTCATCGCTCATCTTTTATCCCCAGTAACATCAATCAATATATATCTCGAATCAAATATTCATCTTTGCACTACAGTGCCAAAGATATTCATCATTGGTCATGTTCATCTAAACACTGCTCATCTTTGCACTGAGTGCCAAAGATATTCATCGAAATCATTCATCTTTGCACTACAAAAAGCCAAAGATATTCAATAATATCATCATTTAAGACCGAGAATGATGAAAATATTTTAAAAAAAAACGAATCCAAAGGAAACAAAATGACAAGGATTAAGGATTAAGGATTCGTACTTTATTTTATCCATGTCCAAAAATACCTCAAAAATAATCATAGTGGTGTAAAATTCAAGAATGATCAAAACATGGATACAATCAAAGCTAGTATCCACAATAGATATTTTAGACGAAAAAGGAAAATTTTCATTTTTCGATGAATAGTGCCGTATTCGTGAATAAGGTTGTATATACGTGAATAAGGCCGATACGTGAATAGTAACTCGACACCAAAAGTTCCAAATTTGATAAAAACTTCAGATCAATATTTCAAAGATAATGATATTGAAGAAATAATATCATTACTGAAAAAAATAATATCCCTTACCTCGGAAAAGACAAGATTTAAATCGAATATCGGATATAGGCTATAACTTGAACTTGCACCGTATAGCAATACTCAAAGTATACTCAAAATACACACAAAAATACGCCGATAATATAGAGAGAGAAAACTTCAGCTTTACGGTGTGATTTTCAATTCTAACCTAAGCACCCTATTTTATAGAAAAATGCTTAGAACACCAAAGTAGAAAATTTAATAAATTAATAATATATATATATATATATATTTTTCCAACGCACACTTTTAAGTATCTCAATTCAAAGAAATTCAACACATGCAAGACCCACAATAATGACAAAAACGTTTTCACATTTAAAATATTTTAAACTTCCAAAATTAATTATTTTGAGCTTCGTAACTTCAATAATTCACAATAAATAGCCCTTTTGTCAGAAAATTCGAATCTCAGGAGTTTTTATAGGAAATTTAATTCTCTACAACTTTACAGAAGAAAGTTTTTCCAAATTCCAAACAAAAATTGACCGAAATCCTTAAACGGGCAATTTTACAGACTATAATCAAATTTTAGTCAATAAATGGGGTCCACCGACATGTTTAACATGTTTCAAACATTTATTGCAACAAAATACTCTTCCTCCTCGTATACTCATATATCCCACATTCGTTGTAAAAATATCACCATTATTATATTATTAAAATATAATAATATATTTAAATAAATTATTTTATCAGAAAAAGATAAAGTTTCAATTTTCAACAATTGTCACATTAAAAATTTGCTCCATCTATATCCACATAAAATCAATATTTTTCTCATCATATGAATTAATAATTAATTATTCACAAATAATATTACAGAATCACAATATTGACAACCAAAGCAGCCTCCTCAGAAAGAGGGGCTTTCCAATAAGAATTTCTCCTCATCATGGCGCAAGAATTAGGTGACCAAAGCTCTCCTTAGACAGAACTTTCTAGACATTGCCAATAATGTTATCTAATAATATTATTCAGATAATATGACTTATTGCTTCGATAATAAAAAATACTGTGTAATGACAATTATTGAAACAACATCAATATAAACTATCAACGCATCAATTATTAAATCAATAAAATAAAATACTGAACAGTAATTACTGTAACCATTATTGAGTAGTGCCTTCTTACGTAAGAATCAATAATTGGTGCAATATCGTGTGCTACTATGTTTTAACCACCGAGCATTTTAACAGTATTAACGGTAAAAACTACGCCCGTTATTTTTAAACAACTTATATTTGTCATTTTTTCATCCAATCACTTTCCGTTATGGGGCCCACACATGGTCGCTACTGGTGGTACTAATATTCCCGACAAAGATTTAATATTCCACGACCAAACGAATATTCCCAAAACAACAATGAATATTTTATAACCACTTGCTTATTTTGAAATATTTGCGTATTTTACCCATAACTATCCACATTAATCAAATCAACCCTTATTATTTCAAAATAATAAATAGAGAAAATTAAATTTCATTAATAATAAGTTGGGGTCTTACAACCTCCCTCCTTATGAAATTTAGAGTCCTCGAAATCGACGTGACGTGACTGTGTTTCAAAAGATGAGGATACCTCGCTTTCATTTTCGCTTTCCAACTCCCGTGTCATTTCCTCAATAACATGATTCCTCCACAAAACTTTAACTTGTGGTATGACCTTTGTCGTAGGACATGCTCCTTCCTATCCAAGATCTTGACAGTACCTCCTCCTCATACGTTAAGTCTTCTATCATCTCGTCCGGTTCTAAATCAATAACGTGGTTCGGGTCTTTCACATATTTACGTAGTACAGATATGTGAAACACATTATGAACACGAGACATACTTGGAGGTAACGCGAGTCTATAGGCTACATTTCCTACTCGGTCAAGAATTTGAAATGGACCAATAAATCGTGGATTGAGCTTTCCTCTCTTCCCAAATCTTGTAACTCCTTCCATGGAGCAACTCGCAACAATACATGATCCCCATACAAAATTCCACGCCCTTTCGATGAAGATCCGCATAACTCTTTTGTCGATCTTGTGCCGCTTTGTATACTTTGTTGAATCATTTGGATCTTTTCGGTAGTCATACGTATTAACTTTCGGGTCCCAACAATGTTGCTTCACCCACCTCATCCCAACATATTGAGAGCGACACTTTCGTCCATATAATGCTTCAAATGGAGCCACACCTATACTTGCTCGATAATCTGTTGTTGTAGGAGAATTCCACCAATGGTAAATACTTATCCCAACTTCCTTGAAATCTAGGACACGAGTCTTAATAAATCTTCAAGAGTTTGAATAGTCCTCTCTGATTGTCCGTCCGTTTGAGGATGGTATGCCGAACTGAATTGTAAATCCGTACCCATAGCTTTTTGCAAGCTAACCCAAAATCTTGAAGTGAATCTTAGGTCATGATCTGAAACTATGGATACTGGCATGCCATGCAACCTCACAATCTCATTTACATATATACTAGCAAGACATTCAAGGGAATAAGTCTCCCGTATCGGCAAGAAATGAGCAGACTTGGTTAATCTATCAACAATAACCCAAATAGCATTAATGCATTGAGAAACCGTAGGAAGACCCGTAACGAAATCCATGGTAATGTGTTCCCACTTCCATTTCGGAATCTCAAGCGGTTGCAACGGACCCTTAGGTACTAGATGCTCCGCCTTTACACGTTGACAAGTTAAATACATCGAGATAAACTTTGCAATCTCTCTCTTCATATTGTTACACCAAAATGTATGTCGAAGATCACGATACATTTTAGTACTTCCAGGATGGATTGCAAATGGTGTATTGTGTGCCTCCATCATAATCTTTTACTTTAAATCAGAGTCGTTAGGAACACAAAGTCTGGAGTGGACTCGAAGTATTCCTTCTTCGTCAATTCTCACTTCTGGAATAGCTCCTTCTTGTACTTTCTTCTTCATACGCATCAGCTCCGGGTCGGTGGCTTGAGCAACCTTAACTTTTTCTATTAAAGTTGGCTCTATCGATACTTGACATCATCACACTCATTCCTCGCATATGATCTTCTACTCAACGCGTCGGCTACCACGCTCGCTTTTCCGTGATGGTATTGAATAGTGTGGTCATAGTCTTTCAATAGCTCGAGCCAACGTCATTTGCGCATGTTGAGTTCTTTTTTGAGTGAAGAAATATTTAAGGCTTTTATGGTCCGAATATATCTCCACTTTCTCCCCATATAGATAGTGCCTCCATATCTTTAGCGCTTAAAACGATCACCGCTAACTCTAGATCATGAGTAGGATAATTCCTCTCATACTCTTTAAGTTGTTGCGAGGCATAGGTTATGACTTTCCCACGTTGCATGAGAATACATCCTAACCCTTTGCCTGAAGCATCGCTGTAGATAACAAATCCATCCGTACCAGATGGTTTTGTTAGAACAGGTGTCGAAATGAGTCTCCTCTTAAGCTCTTGGAAACTCTTCTCGCATTCTTCGCTCCAAACGAATTTTGTATCCTTCCAAGTTAGCTGGGTTAATGGAGTAGCAATTTGGGAAAACCCTTCCACGAATCTCCGATAATAACCAGCTAAACCCAAAAAGCTACGATACTTGATCACCGACTTTTGGTTGCTCCCAACTTTGTATTGCTTCAATCTTCACCGGATCAACAGATACTCCATGTTTCGACACCACGCGCCCAAGGAATGCTACTTCCTCAAGCCGTAACTCGCATTTCTTCAACTTGGCATAAAAGCTTGTTTTCACGAAGCCTTTGGAGTACCAAATTTCAAATGGTGTTCATGATCTTCACGACTTTTGGAATATATGAGGATGTCATCAATAAAGACAACAACGAATCGATCCAAATATTCCTTGAATACTCGATTCATCATATCCATGAAAGCTTAGGAGCATTAGTCAGTCCGAAAGACATGACTAAGAATTCATAATGCCCGTACCGAGTTCTGAAGGCAATCTTTGGAATATCCTCAGTTCTAATCTTCAGCTGATGATATCTAGAACGAAGATCGATTTTGAAAAGAATTGTGATCCTTGCAACTGGTCAAACAAGTCATCAATACGAGGTAGAGGATACCTATTCTTGATAGTGACATGGTTCAATTCCCGATAGTCAATAAAAAGTCGTATACTCCCGTCTTTCTTCTTTACAAATAAAACAGGAGCACCCCAAGGAGATGTACTAGGGACGAATGGAACGGATGTCCAACAATTCTCAGTAGTTGGACCTTTAACTCCTGAAGTTCAATAGAGCCATTCGATATGGGATTTTAGAAATGGGCTTTGTATCGTGTTCAAGATCAATAAAGAATTCAACTTCACGCTAAAGGGGTAGACCGGGAAGTTCTCCAGGAAAGTCAATAACAACAGGAATATTATTCAAATTTGACGTGTCTTTATTCAAATCCATAACATGGGCTAAGAAAGCTTGACATCGGTTTTTCAATAAACGAATAGCTTTATGATTAGATATGACAGTGATTGATTTTAATGGTTTAGTAGCTTGAATTCGTACAACAGGTTGTTTAGGAATATGAAAGGTAACAACCTTACGAAAACAATCAATTTTGGCATGATGAGTAGTTAACCAATCAATCCCTAAAATCACATCAAAAGCAAATATCTTTAAAGAGATAAGGTCAATAGGTAAGGTGATGGTGCCAACTTGAATTAAACAAGATTTATAAACAGTGGATGTGATGAAAGTTTCTCCTAACAGAGTTTCCACAGATAGGTCAAAGTCTAATTTCTCCAGAGTCAAATTTAAACGTTGAGCATAAGTAGGAGAGATAAATGAATGGGTAGCACCGGTATCTAGTAAAGTATAAACTTCATAAGAATTTATGATTAGCTTACCCGTGATTACCTCGTTTGGGTTCCTCGCATTTTTGACCATCTGGCAAACGCTTCTTCCGTGAACCGCTTGACTTTGACTTTTTTGGGATAGTCTTTTGAGTCACCGTCCCCGCTGAACTAGGTTTCGCTACCGTATAATCCCGAGCGATATGTCCTTCCTTTCCACAATTATAGCATACCTTGAACTATTGTGCGAAGTTTGGACTGATATGTCCCTCTTTTCTGCATTTGTAACATATGACCGGTGGTCGTTCTCCTCCCTTAGAACCAGTTGCTGTCGGCATTGTCGTCTTCACATGGTCGTTGTTAAATCTCCTCTTTTTAAAATCTCCTCCTGACTCGCTTCTTCTATTTTCATGGCCATGATTACCACCAGAGTGGTTACCATTTTTGTCCGTCTTTTTCTTTCTTCGCTGGTTATCGTTGTTTTGTTGACTTCTATCTCCGGTATGATCCTGATTTTGGTCCCTCGGTTGACCGTACTCGTTATCTCGCTCTAATAATTGAGCCTTATTTACAACATCTGAATAGAGAGAAAATTAATGAGAAATGAGATACTGACGTATGCCGGGTTTCAAACCTATAAGAAACATCTGCGTCACACGTTCCTCATTCTCCACCAAATGAGGTGCAAACCTGGATAACTCTGTAAACTTTACCTCGTACTAAGACACCGTCATGTTGTTTTGCTCTAATCTGATGAACTCCACTTCCTTCATATGACGAACACTTTCAGGAAAGTATTTGTCTTTAAATAGTTTCTGAAATGTCTCCCAAGACATGCTGAGTGCGGCTGGATGGGTACGCTTCACAGACTCCCACCAGTAGTCTGCCTCGCCACGGAACATAAAGGTGGTGAATGGAACCTTCTGTTCCTCCATGCATCCCAAGACATCGAATATCTTGGTAATTTGCTTGACCCATGTTTCCGCCATGATCGGATATGGCTTTCCCTTCAATTCTGGTGGTCCCAACTCTTTGAACTGCTTGGCTGTGACAACCCGTGAATTGCTATCATTTCCTCCTCAGATTTTGAACACGAAGTCTCCTCGTCTCGATTTTGCATGAACTGCAAAAAGCTTCTAAACATATCCTCGTTCATCATCTGCTCAGTGGTGTTGTTCACAGGAGGAACATTGCCAGCCTGTTGCACGTTCTCCTCCTTGGTGAGTACAGGCGTCTCCACGGTCTCACTTCCACTGTTAATATTCTCAGTCGACATTCTCAAATATTGTCATAAAATAAGGGTTAATTAAGCAAATCAATATATCACATAGTATCCCTATATACTGACCAACTAACAAATAATCTTAGGTAGGACACACTAGCGAAGGATTTACTCGTCTCTCCCCTCCTAGTTCTATTCCTCGATCTCCGTCAGAGATCATATCCCTAAGCTCTGATACCAACTGTGACGCCCCCAAAATAGGTATACATCACCCATTCTGAGTTGTCAATACATGGTACAGAAACAACTACAACTTTATTATTACAACAGTAAAACTGTGAGTTTGAATACAAATATTATCTTCTAGACAATATCTATACTCAAATAAATCCTCATCACATTTATTGATACATTATTTTACAAAAATGGTGAGGACTACTAAACAACTCTCTCTAGAACCTTCATTCCATACCCGACTGCACTTTCTTATATTCTCGCCTCCCGAGAAGAAAAATGGAACAAAAGGAAAAGGGTGAGCTCAACTAGCCCAGTAAAGAATATTATGACTAAGATAATATACAACAAATTATCATTAGTCTTCAACAGAAAAAAATCTAATAGAATACAATAGACAACAAGTTTTAAATCAATATTCGCAATGAAATAATAATTCATTAAAAGAGTTAAGTAGATAATGCAAACTATTATCTTCTATGTATGAATTTAAAAGTTCATCGCTATCTTTTATCCCCGTAACATCAATCAATATATATCCGAATCAAATATTCATCTTTGCACTACGTGCCAAAGATATTCATCACTGGTCATGTTCATCTAAACACTGCTCATCTTTGCACTACAAAGCCAAAGATATTCAATAATATCATCATTTAAGACCGAGAATGATGAAAATATTTTTAAAAAACGAATCCAAAGAAACAAAATGACAAGGATTAAGGATTAAGGATTCGTACTTTATTTTATCCATGTCCAAAATACCTCAAAATAATCATAGTGGTGTAAAATTCAAGAATGATCAAAACATGGATACAATCAAAGCTAGTATCCACAATAGATATTTTAGATTTAAAAGGAAAATTTTCATTTTTCGATGAATAGTGCCAGATTCGTGAATAGTGTCGTATACGTGAATAAGTCTTGTAGATACGTGAATAGTAACTCTGACACCAAAAGTTCCAAATTTGATAAAAACTTCAGATCAATATTTCAGCATAATGATATTGAAGAAATAATATCATTACGAAAAAAAATAATATCCCTTACCTCGGAAAAGACAAGATTTAATCGAATATCGGATATAGGCTATAACTTGAACTTGCACCGTATAGCAATACTCAAAGTATACTCAAAATACACACAAAAATACGCTCGGTAATAGAGAGAGAGAAAACTTCAGTTTCTGGTGTGATTTTCAATTCTAACCTAAGCACCCTATTTATAGGAAAATGCTTAGAACACCAAAGTAGAAAATTTAATAAATTAATAATATATATATATATTTTTCCAACGACACTTTTAAGGATCTGAATTCAAGAATTCCAACACATGCAAGACCCACAATAATGACAAAAAAAACGTTTTTCATATTTAAAATATTTTAAACTTCCAAAAATTAATTATTTCGGAGCTTCAGAACTTCAATAATTCACAATAAATAGCCATTTTATCGTAAAATTGAATCTCACGATTTTTTATAGGAAATTCAATTCTCTACAACTTTACGTAAGAAAATTTTTCCAAATTCCAAATGTAAATTGACCAAATCCATAAACCAAGCGATTTTACAAGCTATAATCAAATTTCAGTCAATAAATGGGGTCCACTGACATGTTTAACATGTTTTAAACATTTATTGCAACAAAAATACTCTTCCTCCTCGTATACTCATATATCTCACATTCGTTGTAAAAATATCACCATTATTATATTAATAAAATATAATAATATATTTAAATGAATTATTTTATCAGAAAAAGATAAAATTTCAATTTTCAACAATTTTCACATTAAAAATTTTCTCCATCTATATCCACATAAAATCAATATTTTTCTCATCATATGAATTAATAATTAATTATTCACAAATAATATTACGTAATCACAATATTGACAACCAGTGCAGCTTCCTGTGAAAGAGGGGCTTTCCAATAAGAATTTCTCCTCATCAAGCGCCAAGAATTAGGTGACCA
Organism: Panax ginseng; assembly: GCA_020205605.1. Classification (NCBI taxonomy): domain Eukaryota; kingdom Viridiplantae; phylum Streptophyta; class Magnoliopsida; order Apiales; family Araliaceae; genus Panax; species Panax ginseng. The sequence continues at coordinate 93,601,356 of CM035136.1, read as the reverse complement.
AAGCTCTCCTTAGATGTAACTTTCTAGACATTGCCAATAATGTTATCTAATAATATTATTCGGATAATATGAATTATTTCTTCGATAATAAAAAATACTGTATAATGACAATTATTGAAACAACATCAATATAAACTATCAACGCAACAATTATTAAATCAATAAAATAAAATATTGAATAAGAATTATCGTAACCATTATCGAGTAGTGCCTTCACGTAAGAATCAATAATTGGTGCAATACCGCAAAGCTACTTGTGTTTTAACCACCGAGTATTTTAACAAGATAATCTGAAATAACTACGCCGTTATTTTAAAACAACTTATATTTGTCGTTTTCTTCATCCAATCACTTTCCGTTATGGGGCTCACTTATGGCTGCGCCGTCGTACGAATATTCCACGACCAAACGAATATTCCCCGACAACAATGAATATTTTATAACCACTTGCTTATTTTGAAATATTTGCGTATTTTACCCATAACTATCCACATTAATCAAATCAACCCTTACTATTTCAAAATAATAAATAGAGAAAATTAAATTTCATTAATAATAAGTTGGGATCTTACATATTTGTTCTTTGACATAAGGACTATAGACCGGAACCATAAAATCAACAAACTAATGACCAGAAAATTAAATTATTTGGGCTGGAAATTGGGTACTCTAACTGCCTGGGTTTCTGGAAAACCCAAGTACCGTCTGACAGTAACTTTGAAGGATCGTATCTTGCTGATTTGTTATGGTATGACATATATGATGATTGATTCGTGTAGTGTTACATAAACACTACATGATCAATGTTTAACATGGCCCAGAAACATTTTGAGATGAGAATCATAGCCGGTCAAACGAGCAACCTTGAACGCTAACTTGTCAGTGTTCTTGAGCTCAAGAACACCTAAGACGACAGAAAGCGTCGCTAAAGGGCAATAACCACGGTTTTTAATATTTTTATTTTCTGATTTTTCGGAAATTAATTAAAAATAGAAATAAATTATAAAAATTACCAAAACTAGTTTTAAAAATTATTTTAAATTATGAAAAATAACTTTTGATTAATTGGGATATTTTTCATTAATATTTATAGTTATTTGAATATTAATGATATTTAATTTATTTAATTAGTGTATTAAATAAATTAGAGAAAATTATTTTAATATTATAAAAATCATTTTTAATAAGAATAAAGTGTTTAAGAATATTTTGAGTTATAAAATGTAACTTTTAATACTTTTAGAGAATTTTCATTAATAATTTAATATTAATAATATTAGATTTAGTGAATTATTGTATTAAATAAATAAGTTAAAATGATTTTATTGATTTAAAAATTATTTTAAATGAGAATAAAGTGTTAGAAAATATTTTAAATTATAAAATATAATTTTAATATTTTTGGAGAATTCTCATTAATAAATTAATATTAATGATATTAGATTTATATAAATATTATATTAAATAAATGATAGAAAAAGGGTTTTATTGATTTAAAAATTATTTAAAAATGAGAAAATGATATAACAATATTTTAAGTTATAATTAAGGACTTTTAATATTTTTATAACAATTTCATTAATATTTAAATATTAATGGTGATGATTTAAAATGATTTTAATTATTTTAAAAATTATTTAAGTAGAGTATTGATGATTTAAAAATATTTTAAGTTATTAATAAGTAGCTTTAATATTTTGACAAGTATGTCATTATTATTTTAATATTATTAAATATTAATGATAATGAATTAATTAGTATTTAAATCATTTAAAAATGATTACGGTGTTTGAAAAATTATTATAAATTATAATAATTGTTTATAAATTATTAAAAGTTTTCGAAAAATATTATTAATGATAATTGACTTATCTAAAATAATATTGAAGTTTAGAGACCAAGTTTAATTGACAATAAATGTGTTAATTGTCGGATAGGGTGACCAGAACACCGAGAATAGATCGAAGTCCAACCAGACTGAACTAGTTAGACTTAATGAGTGTTTATATAAGCTATAAACACTGATGTGATAATGTGTTAATGTGTCTAGGAGGAAGATTGACTGTGAACTACAGTGTTATGTGTTATAAATTATTGTGCTAATTGTGAGACCGGTATTATTGGTTATAGGTCTTTCGAACGCAGATAAGTTTATTGTGTAGCAGTAATCAACGCGGAAGGCAAGTTTCCTAACTCAACCTTGAGTTATATCTTTTAAATATTATGGTGGTTAATTATTTTTGATTAGACCACATCTGAGAATTATTGTTGATTATTCACAGTTAGTGCATGTTTATTAATTCAAATTGAATTAGTGATTCTGAGAATATACCTGGAGAATAACTGTTGTTGAATATTTACATCCGTAGAAGCTATTAGTAATTGCAAATAGTATAGTCAAATTATGTCTATTGTTAAATCGTGTTGAGAAATGTCTTAGCTAATTGTTCTAGCTAGATGAACATTTGTTAGAACTTGATAGGTTTGAGAAGAGAATAGAAGAGAAGTGATTAGATATCAAAATCATTGTATTTCGTTGTTAAATCAAATTTTGATTCAAAGACTGATAAGAACAACCTTTTATATAAAGGAAACATTTTAGGTCGTATATTCGGCCATTGCACACTTTTAAGTATTATTCATAATATAGGGTATAATGAAGCTGATCACTTTATATACTTGTAGAGGGGTATGATTTAATCTTTATGATTATCTGATACACATGGGTATATCAAAGTCTAATCTTTGATAGTTACTCGAGAAGAGAAGTTCAAGATCCAACGGATCGCTCAACATAAATCTGGAAAACATTCCACTTTGTTATTGCGTAGAATTTATTCTTGATTATTCATTAGAATATCGTAGAAACTTTGAAAGTGTTGCACTCTTTTATTATCAGATTATTGTGTTGCCTAGAATGTGATCACCCGGGTAAGGGTGTGGTTTTAAGAAATTCCGAGGACGGAATTTTTATAAGGGGGGAAGAGTGTGACGACCCGAAAATTCGGGTTGTCCAGAATTTAGGTTTAAAGAATTAGTTATTAATAAAACTAATTTTCATTAATACTATTATGTGCTATGTGTTTGTTAATCGTTCTATAACCTAGGATGATTATATGTCGGGAGTATTCTGGCTACGAGCTAGATTGAGCGAATCAGAATTTTTAAGACGAAAATAAGATTTTTCCGGGAACAAAATATTTTTCGGGAAAAAGACTAAAATAGTACTATTCATCCGTTTACGCTTTCGAGATTTATTTTGAAATTCTTTAAGTTATTGATTACGTAGATTGTTGAGACGTGATGGAATATTCAATAATATTTCAGTTATGACAAAAATGAAGTTTTTACCTGCGGACTCAAAACCTAAGGGTTAGGTAAAGTGAGTTCCGAGAATTTTATGATCACGTATAATCATTAGGGTTATTATGCATGAGAAATACGAGGATAATACTAGTTATTATATGAGTATAGTAAAAAGATTAGTACGACATATATTACGAATATCGTACGAGCTATATACGAAGAAAATACGATAATACGAGAATGAGATGCGTAGAATACGATTAGTCTTAATGTGTAAGACCCCAACTTTTATGAATAAAGATGAATTTCTATAAATATTATTTTTGAATATTATGGAATGAATTTGATATAATGTTATAATTGTGGGTAATATTTATAAATTTTGCAAAGTACGCAAGTTGTTATATAATATTCGATTGGTCGGGGAATATTCGTACAACGACACAATCATTGGTGGACCACCACAATGTAATTATTGTTTGATTAAGAAAATGACAAAAATACTTTATGAAAATAACTATGGAAGTTTTACTGTTAACTATTGAAACACCCGGTGTTAAAAGTACAAGAATACGCTGGCGTAGTTGTAGAGCACAATCAGTATTGATTATTGATACTTACGTGAGAAGTCACCGCTTTTGTTCAATTATTGTTACAAAGAATTGCCGCGACAAGTATCTCACGTTATTTGATTCAATTATTGTCAATATTTTATAATCAATAATTGAGATGACAAAGTTATTAATATTATTATTTGTAATATTAACGATGTCTAGAAGTTCTGTTAAGGAGAGGTTTGGTCACCTAATTGCGCGCCAATGGGGAGAAATCCTTATTGGAAAGCCCCCCTTTCCTGGGAACGACCTGGTCGATTAATATTGTGAATTATAATATTGATGATAAATGTTGTTAAAAATATTGAGGGAGTTTATATATATAATATTATGTGTGTGGTGAGTGGAATGTATATAATATTATGTGTGTGTGAGTGGAAAATGGTGGAAAAGTAGAATTTTGGTGGAAAAGTGGAAATGGTGGGATGAGAATTAGTATTATATATGGCATGAATTGTAAAGGGTTGGGAAGTGATGTGAGACGGGTGGTGTATTTTTCAATCAATTTGTGGCTATATGTATATATTATATATATATATATATATATATATATATATATATATAATTGTATAGCATATGGGTGGTAATGGTAGTCCTAGTAGATAAAATTTGGCAGGTTATGGATTGATTTGTCAAGCTTGAATTTTATTGGCCAATTTTTTTTCAATCATGCAGCATGATTGGCAACTTGTAAATTGTTGAGAATTTTAATTGGTCAAGGCTTTTAAAGTGGCATGTGTTCATTTTTTTTCATTGGCCAACTCTTTGAAAAAGATTACTGATGCGTTGGATCAGTGGAGCTGTGAATCAACAAATGATTTCGTCTGAATTCCTATTGTACAGTCCAATAGTATCCTTCAATTCTCCTATAAATAGAAGCTCATTCCTTCATTATTTCTTACGAATTCACTGAAACTCTAGAGAGAGAAAATTATAGAGAGAAAGAAGAAGAGAAGTCTACTACCTTTCTTTTCCTATATCCAGTTTCTTTTATGGTAAGGGGTATTATTTCTTTTGTATTCATGAAGAGAACTTTTGTTATTCCATTCTTTATTATTCTACTAGAATAACCAGTATACGCGCATTACCCTATACTTGGTGACATTCTTCTATTATTCCGTTTTTATTATTATTATGTTGGAATATCATGTATGTGCGTTTTACGCCAGACCTGGTTCCGTCTTTATTATTATTCTGTTGGAATATCATGTCTGTGCGTTTTACGCCGGACCTGGTTCCACCTTTATTATTCTGTTGGAAAATCCTGTAGGTGCGAATTTTGCCTGACATGGTTTCGTTACGTATTATTATGTTAGAATAACCTGTCTATGCGAAGTACCGCATGCATGGTGATTTCGTTTCTTATTCCATTCGTTATTATACTCAGTTAGTTAAAGTTTTGACTTCTATACTCCATGAAATTAGTGGAATATCCTTGATATTGCGCTTCATCCAATATCTTTTCCTGGAAATATTCTTTTGAGCATTCTTGAGTGTTACTCTACAAAGAAGTATCATGTTGACGATTTGGATATTATTAGTTCCTGGATAAATTAATTCTTGAACTTGTTTTATTGAATTCTTATATCATTGTCATCATCCTCATGTTTATATTATGTTGAAAGTCATCTGTGGCCTGTAGTGCATAGATGGACTTGGTATGATTATGACTAGGGATTCTTCGGTGTAATCATGACCGTAATGTTACAAAAAATATGGAAAAAGTCCTCATTGACCCGTAGTGCATTGATGGACAGTTGTTGGCATGATCATGACCATTGATGAATACACGAATATCATTGGTTGTGGTGCATGGATAATCTGTGGTTGTGATACTAATGAATTCCCTTGGCCGTAGTGCAGGGATGATGTGAATTATTTATTAAGCTGAGTCTCGGCGATAAAAGTCATGAAAAACCTTTTAAATCATAGAAGATAGTAGATTTTATTCTCTACTTGACTCTTCTTATGGATTGCTTGTTCACCGCAGCTTAAACTTGATGTTTGTTATATTTTATCGCTTTAACATTTATTTCAAGGCTAATGATAATTTATTCTCGCATTATCTTAGTCATAATATTTCTTCTTGGGCTAGTTGAGCTCACCCTTTTGCTTTCATTGTTCTCTTTAGGAAATGAGAACGTAGCAGGGACTAGTCGGGGAACAGAGTGATGGTCCAGATAATAGCATTAGTTGTCCTCACTATTCTATGAAATAGTGTAATAATAAATGTAATGAGGACCCCATTGAGTTTGTATATTGTCTAGATGACAATATTTGTATTAAAACTCACAGCATATTATAGTCGTATTATACACGACTGTTGTATAATTAAGTTGTATTTGAATTTTGTACTATGTATTTGGCGACTCGAAATAGGTGATGTATACCGATTTTGGGGACGTCACAGTTGGTATCAGAGCTTAGGGATATGATCCCTGGCTAAGATGTGAGAATAGAACTAGGAGGGGAGAGACGGGGAATTCCTTCGCTAGTATGACCTACCTAAGTTTATTTGGTATTTAATTGGTTGATCAGAATATAGGGATAATATGTTAAATGTCAATTAACCTTTGTTTTGTGGCAGTATCTGAAAATGATATCCGAGAATGTTGAGAATAGCAATGGAGCACAAGCGACCATTGATTCACCACATATTAATAATCAGGATAATGTGCATCAGGAAGGCGACAATCCTCATGCAAACAACAACACTGACCAAATGATGAATGATGGAATATTCAGAGGCTTTATGCAATTCATGCAATAGCATGCGAGAATGGCTCTTGTCCAAAATGTAGGTGGAAACACTGGAAACTCTCGGACGGTCATCGCTAAACAGTTCAAGTAGCTGGGACCACCGGAGTTTATTGGAGAGCCAAAACCACTTAAGGTGGAAGCATGGATAAAACAGATCACCAAGATATTTGATGTCTTGGGATGCTTCGAGGAGCAAAAGGTTCCCTTTGTCGCTTTTTTATGTTGCAGGAGAGAGGCAGACATCGGTGGGAATCCAGTAAAGCGTACTCAACCTCGCCAGACCGAAGATGTCTTGGGAGAAGTTCCAAGAACTATTCAACGACAAGTACCTTCCTGAAAGTATTCATCACATAAAAGAGGTAGAGTTCATCAAGTTGGAGCAGAATAATATGACCGTGTCGCAGTACGAAGAGAAGTTTGCCAAGTTGTCTCGGTTTGCGGCCCACTTGGTGGATAATGAAGAGAGAATGACGCGAACGTTTTTAAGAGGTTTAAAGCCGGAGATAAGTCAACATCTTATTTCTCATAAACTGTGTTTGTATTCAGATGTTGTAAATAGGGCTCTCAGTTAGTAGAGCGCGATAACGAGTCAACGTAACCAAAAGAGAGCAGCCGGCGAAATGATAATACCAATGAGAATAGTCATCGAAGCGGTGACAACTAGCGTGGAGGGAATCAATAGGCCAAAAGTGGTAACCACTTCGGTGGTAATCAGGGCCAAAACAATAAGAATGGACATTTCAAGAAGAGGAGATTAAACAATGATGGAAAGACGTCAAAGACCAAGACCAAGTTGTTAAGGAAGGAGAATGACCACCCATCATCATATGCTTCAAATGCGGAGGGGAGGGACACATCAGTCCAAACTGCGCGATGCCATCCAAAGCATGTTATAATTATGGAAGAGAAGGTCACTTAGCCCGATTTTGTCATTCATCGAAGACAAGTTCAGCAAGGATGGAGGCACCAAAGGTCATTCCCGAAAAAGTCAAAGCCAGAGTGCAAGGGAGAGCGCTTGTTGTGACCTCCCGTAAAGCAAGGAACCCGAATGAGGTCATCACGGGTAAGCTTATCATAAACTCTAGCAAAGTCTATACTTTATTTGATACCAGTTCTACCCATTCTTTTAATTCTCCTACTTGCGCTCAACGATTAAATTTGACTCCAGAGAAATTAGACTTTGACTTATCTGTGGAAACTCCGTTGGGAGAAACTTTCATTGCATCCACTGTTTATAAGTCTTGTTTGGTTCAAATCGGTACCCTCACGGGTAATGTCGATCTTATTTCATTAAAAATACTTGCATTTGATGTGATTCTAGGGATTGATTGGTTAACTACTCATTATGCTAAAATTGATTGTTTTCGTAAGGTTGTTAGCTTTCATATTCCTAATCAACCAATTATGCGAATTCAAGCGACCAAACCATTAAAATCAATCACGGTCATCTCAAGCCATAAAGCTATTCGTTTATTAAAAAACGGATGTCAAGCTTTCTTAGCTCATGTCACTGATCTAAACAAAAATACTTCAGTTTTGAATGATATTTCTACTGTTAATAAATTCCTTGACGTATTCCCTGAAGAACTTCTTGGCCTACCCCCAGAGCGTGAAATTGAATTTTGTATCGACCTTGAACCCGGTACAAAACCCATTTCCAAAGCCCCATATCAAATGGCTCCTATTGAACTTCAGGAGTTAAAGACCCAATTGCAAGAATTGTTAGATATTGGTTTCATTCGTCCTAGTACGTCTCCTTGGGGTGCTCATGTTCTATTCGTGAAGAAGAAAGATGGGAGTATGCGACTTTGTATTGATTATCGGGAGTTGAATCATGTCACCATAAAAAATAGGTACCCATTGCCACATATTGATGACCTGTTTGACCAGCCAAAAGAGCCAAATTCTTTTCAAAGATTGATCTTCGTTCTAGATATCACCAATTGAAGATCGTAATCCGATGACATTCCAAAGATGGCTTTCAACTCCTAATGACGGGCATTATGAATTCCTAGTCATGTCCTTTGGATTGACTAATGCTCATGCTGCCTTCATGGATATGATGAACCGAGTATTCAAGGAATATTTGGATCACTTTGTGGTCGTCTTTATTGATGACATCCTTATTTATTCCAAAAGTTGTGAATATCATGAGCAACACTTGAGGCTGACACTCCAAAAGCTTCGTGAATACAAGCTTTATGCCAAGTTGAAGAAATGTGAGTTCTGGCTTGAGGAAGAAGCATTCCTTGGGCACGTAGTATCAAGTCATGGAATATCTCATTGACCCGACAAAGATTGAAGCAATTTAAAGTGGGACCAACCTAAATCGCTGGATCGAAGTCGTAGCTTTCTCGCTTAGTTGGTTATTATCGGAGATTCGTGGAAGGATTTTCTCGATAGCTACTCCATTAAATCAAATGACTTTTGAAAGATACAAAGTTCTTGCTAGAGTGAAGAATGTGAGAATAGTTTTCAAGAACTCAAGAGGAGACTCATTTCAAGACTGCTCGACAATACCATCCGCTCGAGGGATTTGTCATCTACAGTGATGCTTCGGGAAAAGGGCTGGGATGTGTTCTCATGCAACATGGGAAAGTCATAACCTATGCCTCAAGACAACTCAAAGAATATGAGAGGAATTATCCTACTCATGACCTAGAGTTAGCAGTTGTTGTTTTCGCACATAAAATTTGGAGGCATTACTTGTATAGGGAGAAGGTGGAGATCTTTACGGATCATAAAAGCCTCAAATATTTCTTCACTCAAAAGGAACTCAACATGCGACAACGACGTTGGCTTGAACTGTTGAAAGATTATGATCATACCATCCAATACCATCCTAGAAAATCTAACGTGGTAGCTGACGCATTGAGTAGAAGATCATATACAAGTACGAGTGCGATATTGTCAACACAAAGGCCCATTTTGTGTGACTTGCAAAGGATGGAGATAGAGTTAAAGACTCCAGGGACCCATGTGATGATGGTGAATATACGAGTAGAACCGACTTTAATTGATAAAGTTAAAGTTGCTCAAGCTACAGACCTGGAGCTGATGCGTATGAGGAAGAAAGTGCAAGAAGGTTCTATGCCGGAAGCAAGAATCGATGAAGAAGGAATACCTCGAGTCAACTCCAGACTTTGTGTTCCTAACGACCCTGATTTAAAGTATAAAATCATGATGGAGGCGCACAACACACTATTTGCAATCCATCCTGGGAGTACCAAAATGTATCATGATATTCATCATACATTTTGGTGGAGCAATATGAAGAGAGAGATAACGCTGTTTATCTCAAGGTGTCTAACTTGTCAACGAGTTAAAGCGGAGAATCAAGTACCAAAAGGTCCATTGCAACCACTTGAAATTCCAGAATGGATGTGGGAGCACATTACCATGGATTTCATTACCGGTCTTCCTAAGGTTTCTCAAGTATAGATGCGATTTGGGTCATTGTTGATAGATTGACCAAGTCTGCTCATTTCTTACTGATACGAGAAACTTATACACTTGAACGTCTTACTCGTATGTACATAAACGAGATTTGTAAGACTGCATGGTATGCTAGTATCCATAGTTTCTGATCGAGACCCAAGATTCACTTCATGATTTTGGGTTAGTTTACGAAAGCTATGGGCACAGATTTACGATTTAGCTTTCAGATATCATCCTCGGAGACGGACGAAAGCAATGTGAGAGGACTATTCAAACTCTTGAAGATTTATTAAGACTCGTGTCCTCGACTTCAAAGGAAGTTGGGATAAGTTCTTACCATTGGTGGAGTTTTCCTACAACAACAGCTTATCAAGTAAGTATTGGCATGGCTCCATTTGAGGCGCTTGTATGGAAGAAAGTGTCGTTCTCCGAGATATCTTTGGGATGAGGTGGGTGAAGCAATGTTGTTGGGACTGGAGTTGGTACGTATGACTACGGAAAAGAATCAAACGATCCGACAACGTATAAAAACCTCACAAGATCGACAAAAGAGTTATGCTGATCTTCATCGAAAGGACGTGGAATTTGATATAGGAGATCATATGTTGTTACGTGTTGCTCCATGGAAAGGAGTTACGAGATTTGGAAAGAGAGGAAAGCTCAATCCTCGATTCATCGGCCCATTTTTAATCCTCGATCGAGTAGGAACTGTGGCCTATAGACTCGCTTTACCGCCAAGTATGTCTCGTGTTCATAACGTTTTTCACATATCCATGTTACATAAATATTTGGAAGACCCAAACCACATTATTGAGTTAGAACCGGACGAAATAGCGGAAGATTTGACGTATGAAGAGGTTCATGTTCAAATCTTGGATAAGAAGGAACATATTCTACGCTCCAAGGTTATACCTCAAGTCAAAATTTTGTGGAGAAACCACGATGTTGAGGAAATGACTTGGGAGTTAGAATCTTAAATGTAATCAAGGTATCCTTACCTCTTCGACATACCAGGTACGTACCCTAATTTCGAGGGCAAAATTTCATAAGAAGGGGAGGTTGTAAGACCCCAACTTTTATGAATAAAGATGAATTTTCTATAAATATCATTTTTGAATATTATGGAATGAATTTGATATAATGTTATAATTGTGGGTAATATTTATAATTATGGGTAATATTTATAAACGGCACAATCATTGGTTGACTCCACAACAGAATTATTATCGAATTGAGAAAACGACAAAAATACTTTATGAAAATAACGGCAGAAGTTTTACTGTTAATCATTAAAACACCCAATGTTAAAAAGTACAAAGAATACGCCAGAGTCGCATAGTTGCATAGTAGCACATGGTATTAATTATTGATGCTTATGTGAGAAGTCACTCAGTTTTGTTCAATTATTGTTACACTAATTGCTGCATAGTATCTCACGTTATTTGATTCAATTATTGTTAATATTTTATAATCAATAATTGCGATGACGAAGTTATTAATATTATTATTTGCAATATTAACGATGTCTAAAAGTTCTGTCAAGGAGAGGTTTGGTCACCTAATTGCGCGCCAATGGGGAGAAATCCTTATTGGAAAGCCCCCTCTTTCTTGGAAACGACCTGGTCGATTAATATTGTGAATTTAAATATTGATGATAAATGTTGTTAAAAATATTTAGGGAGTTTATATATATAATATTATGTGTGTGTGAGTGGAAAATGGTGAAAAAGTAGAATTTTGGTGGAAAAGTGGAAATGGTGGGATGAGAATTAGTATTATATATGGCATGAATTGTAAAGGGTGGGGAAGTGATGTGAGACGGGTGGTGTATTTTTCAATCAATTTGTGGCTATATGTATATTATATATATAATTGTATAGCATATGGGTGGGTAATGGTAGTCCTAGTAGATAAAATTTGGCAGGTTATGGATTGATTGTCAAGCTTGAATGTTATTGGCCAATTTTTTTCAATCATGCAGCATGATTGGCAACTTGTAAATTGTGAGGCATTTTAATTGGTCAAGGCTTTTAAAGTGGCATGTGTTCATTTTTTTTCATTGGCCAACTCTTTGAAAAAGATTACTGATGCGTTGGATCAGTGGAGCTGTGAATCATCAAATGATATCGTCTGAATTCCTACTGTACAGTCCAATAATATCCTTTAATTCTCCTATAAATAGAAGCTCATTCCTTCATTATTTCTTATGAATTCACTAAAACTCTAGAGAGAAAAAATTATAGAAAGAAAGAAGAAGAGAAGTCTGCTACCTTTCTTTTCCTATATCCAGTTTCTTTTACGGTAAGGGGTATTATTTCTTTTGTATTCATGAAGAGAACTTCTGTTATCCCATTCTTTATTATTCTGCTGGAATAACAAGTATACGCGGACTACCCTATACTTCGTGACATTCTTCTATTATTCCATTTTTATTATTATTCTGTTGGAATATCATGTCCATGCATTTTACGCCGACCGGTTCCGCCTTTTTATTATTATTATGTTGGAATATCCTGCATCTGCATGCGCTTTTACGCCTGGACCTAGTTCCGCCTTTTTATTATTCTCATTAGAACATCCCGTCGCATTCAATTTTCGGCCGACCGGTTTCATTACTTATTATTCTGTTGGAATAACCTGTCTATGCGAAGTACTGCATGCATAGTGATTTCTTTTGTTATTCCATTCGTTATTATACTCAGTTGGTTAAAGTTTTGACGTCTATACTCCATGAAATTAGTGGAATATCCTTGATATTGCGCTTCATCCAGTATCTTTTCATGGAAATATTCTTCTGAGCATTCTTGAGTGTTACTCTACAAAGAAGTATCATGTTGATAATTTGGACATTATTAGTTCCTGGATAAATTAATTCTTGAACTTGTTTTATTGAATTCTTATATCATTGTCATCATCCTCATGTTTATATTATGTTAAAAGTTATATGTGGCCTGTAGTGCATAAATGGACTTGGTATGATTATGACCAGGGATTATTCGGTGTAATCATGATTGTAATGTTACAAAGGATGTGGAAAAAGTCCTCATTGACCCGTAGTGCATTGATGGACAGTTGTTGGCATGATCATGACCATTGATGAATACACGAATATCCTTGGTCAGTGGTGCATGGATAATTTGTGGTTGTGATACTAATGAATATCCTTGGTCGTAGTCTTGGTGGATGATGTGGATTATTTATTAAGCTGAGTCTCAGTGATAAAAGTCATGAAAAACCTTTTAAATCATAGAAGATAGTGGATTTTGTTCTCTATTTGACTCTTCTAATGGATTGCTTGTTCCACTGCACTTGGTTCCGTCTTTATTATTATTCTGTTGGACTATTATGTTTGTGCATTTTACGTCGGACCTGGTTCCGTCTTTATTATTCTGTTGGAACATCTCGCTTGGTCGTATGAATTTCACCGACTCGGTTTCGTTATTTATTATTTTATTGAATAACTTCGCCTATGCAAGTACCGCATGTATGGTGATTTCTTTTGTTATTCCATTCGTTATTATACTCAGTTGGTTAAAGTTTTGACTTCTATACTCCATGAAATTAGTGGAATATCCTTGTTATTGCACTTCATCCAGTATCTTTTCATGGAAATATTCTTCTGAGCATTCTTGAGTGTTACACTACAAAGAAGTATCATGTTGACAATTTGGACATTATTAGTTCCTGGATAAATTAATTCTTGAACTTGTTTTATTGAATTCTTATATAATTGTCATCATCCTCATGTTTATATTATGTTGAAAGTCATCTGTGGCCTGTAGTGCATAGATGGACTTGGTATTATTATGACCAGGGATTATTCGGTGTAATCATGATCGTAATGTTACAAAGGATGTGGAAAAAGTCCTCATTGACCCGTAGTGCATTGATGGACAGTTGTTGGCATGATCATGACCATTGATGAATACACGAATATCATTGGCTGTGGTGCATGGATAATTTGTGGTTGTGATACTAATGAATATCCTTGGCCGTAGTGCAGGGATGATGTGGATTATTTATTAAACTGAGTCTCAACGATAAAAGTTATGAAAAACCTTTTAAATCATAGAAGATAGTAGATTTTATTCTCTACTTGACTCTTCTAATGGATTGCTTGTTCCGTTACAGTTAAACTTGATGTTTGTTATATTTTATCAGTTTAACACTGTTCAAGGCTAATGATAATTTATTCTGCATTATCTTAGTCATAATATTTCTTACTGGGCTAATTGAGCTCACCCTTTTCCTTTCATTGTTCTCTTCAGGAAATGAGAACGTAGCAGGGACTAGTCGGGGAACAGAGTGATGGTCCAGATAATAGCATTAGTAGTCCTCAATATTCTATGAAATAGTGTAATAATGAATGTAATGAGGACCCCATTGAGTTTGTATATTGTCTAGATGACAATATTTGTATTAAAACTCACAGCATATGTTTAGTCGTATTTTACACGACTGTTGTATAATTAAGTTATATTTAAATTTTGTACCATGTATTTGGCAACTCAGAATAGGTGATGTATACCGATTTTGGGGGCGTCACATAATGGACTTTAAGTTCATGGACTTTGTAGAATCTAATTGAACTTGGATTATGTCAAGCCCAACGCTTTGTGAAATCAAGCCCTAGATAGGCCCAATAAGAATTAGGGTTAAGGCCCAAACTAAGAAAAGAAACCGCGGATCAAACCGATGGGTAAATGGATGGGTATAACCAATGGGGCAACCCATGGGGCAAGAGGGGTGGCCACTTGGCCACCAAGTAAACTTGGTGGCTAAGCCTCGAATATTAAGGAGGTGGGGGGAAAATGACCAAATTGCTCCTAATTGGAAAATCTATAAATAGGAAGCTTAAACTCTTTTATTTGGGATTTTGAAAATCCTACACTTTTGAGAGAGAGAGAGAGAGCTTGAGAGCTTGGAGAAGAAGAAGAAGAAAGAACATTGAGCATGGATGCTCGGATCAAGAGTGTTCGTGAAATAGAAAAGCTAGCAAATCGACGACTTTGTCTAGCGGAAGAAAAATAAAGAAGAACGGTAATCCGAAACCTAGTCTTTTATAAATTTTCTTTAAGTTTTTATGTTTAAAAACATAATTTAATGAGAATAAGAATTAGATGATGTTAGGGTTGATTTCATATGGTTGAAATCATGAGAAATAAAGAAAATATGAATTTGAAGTTTAGTAAATAAATTTCTTAAGGAAGTATAAGATTCGTAATGAATTAGAACGATCCGAGTGGATATTATGAATGAGTAGATGAAATAAGTAAGGAATGGTGTTCTATAACATCAAATTCCAATAACAAGTGAAATCATAATCCAAAATATCGATTAAAATGAAGAACGAACGAAGAACACGAAGAACGTTGTTGATGAAAAAATTTAAAACCATCGTAGGATAATTGTTGTTGATGGACAAGTTTGAAACCATCGTGTATAAGTTAGTTGCTTCTTGGTTGGTTAGGATCGGTAGAAACGTTCATGAAGAACGGATTAAAACTTAGCTATAACGAAGTTATGACAAAATATTCGTAAAAGACGAACGAGAATTATAAAGTTAATAAATGAACTCGAAGGTGTAGGGTTTCATAAGAAAGTAAGAGAACATAGAAAACGTGAGTCATAGACTCAAGAACAAACCAGTTCCGAGTTCGGATGATCGAATTACGGACGAACAAACGAAGAGCATTAAAAGCGTAAAAAATGAACAAAGGGTGAAGATCAAGCCAATCGAATGGCACGTTAACAGATTCAGAATGAAGTTCTGTCTGAGGGGTATTGAAGTACGTAAGATAAGGAAGAGAATGGATTTGGAATGACCTCGTTCTGAGTTATAATGAAGGAGTTATTAGATCGAGAAGTGAACGTCTCAAAATTTATTTAACTCTTAGAGAAATTTTCTAGGGTTAGGGCTTGGCGCCGCCGCGCAAGTCATGCCTTGTAGAGTGGCGCGGCGCATGCATGCATCGGGCCGGTACTACAAACTCATGCAGCAGCCAGAGAGATAAAGAAGGAGTAGCGCCACAAGCCAAAGGTTGGGAAAAAAGCCAGAGACGAGCTTTTAACTACTCAGCTCTTGGGGGAAATGTAAGGGAAGATAGAGAATATAATATTCAACTAATGTAACACTTAATCAAGTGATGTAAACCTTTATTAAAGGTTGAACATATAGATTAAACAAGATTAAATGACAAAGAATATAAACGCGGGTTACGTAACCGATATTGGGGGACCGTAGTCGCGATGAACGAACATGAGGGATTGCTATGGTTGTGATTCCTTAGACATTGAGCGACGAGGGTAATGAACATGGGGTTCATGTAATGGATAGCGAAAGTATTAATAAGAGATGAATTATCAAGAAAGTCATAACAAACAGTAATAAGATTAATGAAAGCCGAATGTGAGTCGGTAAGGAATGAATCCTGAGGTATGGCATTTAGTTGCCAAAAAGCCGTAAAAAATAAGAAATTGATTTAACGAACATTAAGTTTAATGGTTCGGATAAGATAAGAATATAAATCATCCAAGATGATGAACATTTTGAGTAAGACATCTCCGTATGTCATAAAGCCGTAAACTGGTAAAGGAAGTTAGTCGCGTAAACTTATATTGCAAGAACGCGAACCCTAAGAAGTAAAGTTAAGTAAACCAATGCGTAAGTTCAATATATGATTAATTGGTGTTTATGTTTTCTCATTATGTGTTATATAGGAATTTAAATGAGCAGTTCAACGTAAGTTGTAGCTGGGCGTAAGGCAAGTTTCCTAACTTCATTCATATCACATGAATGTTAGTTTTTAAACTTCTCGGATGTTGTACTTGAGAAGTTCTGCTATGTGCTCGAATGTGTGATATTTGTACAATGTGGTAGAACGATGAGGCCTTGAGCCATAATTTGAACACTTTGGTGTTTCTATGTTATGCATTGTTCGTGATTGAGCCGCTTTCAATACAAATATGTTCTGCTTATACATGAACTGTTATTGTTAAGTCTGTAAGTAATGATTCTAGCCGATAAAGATGATGTATGAAAAGGTAGAGGGATGAAAGTATTTGAAAGTGAAAATGACTGATATTTTAAGATGATAGGAATCGAGACTATTCCTATTATTCAAGTTGATTTATAACCTTTGTTCTTAGTATAGAAGTTCTAGAGAAATGTTTTAATTCAAGTTGTTTGTTCAATCATGCTATGACTTGGTCGGGCAATTTAATGTTCACACTTGCTTTAAATGAAAAATAATTTTCAAATGAACCAAAGTTAGAAGAACTTAAAGATCCCATAAAGATCAAGTCGACGATCCGATGAAGTACCATTCGTAAGGTGAATGAGCGAGAAGATCATATGAGGACTTGTATTATAAAAAGATGAAATTGAATTATAGACTAGTTTAATGAACTATTATGTCTCCTTGGTGGCAGATAAAAGTCAATCTTGTAAGATGAAATGGATAATGTATTTATTATTATTTGTAATGAAAAAGGTTATAAGGTTTCGAAACTCGATTTGAGAGTGTATATCGTTATATTTCAGTATATAATGATGTATGTTGGATGAATGATGTACTCGTGACGTACAGAATCCGGGTGTGAAGATAGACCGGATTTCGGGGCGTTACATAGAATGCGAGAAGACTTGTTATTGATTAATGAATTGTTCACCTATTTCAAAGTTCCCCGAACTTTGGTGTCATTCTATCAAAATAAATAGTCTGTTATTCTGATGTTTATACATTCATTTTATATCTTAACTTGCGGGGAAAATTTGTTGCTCACCCTTGCTAAATAAAACTTTTTTTCTAGGGACGAAGTGGCAAGAGGTGCTGTGAAGAATAAAGGTAAAGGCATAATGATTAAATAGTTATGAATAACATTATTATTATGTTATATTTGTTAACCCTTTTTGTATATCTAAAGGGTATGTTTGTAATATGAAGGTTAGATAACCTAGGACGAATGTATTTACTATATCAGTTAATGTGGTGTAATATTATATTCATCAATGAATGGGTAGTTAGATGTTAATTATATTGTGGATCTTGAGCACCAAACTCGGGGGTCAGGTAACCCGGATTTGGGGGTGTCACGGGTTGGTATCAAAGTTGTAGGTTATAAACCTTAAGTGGGGTGGGGAAAACCCTAGGATTATAACCATAAGCAAGATATAGAGTACTCATTTAGAATACTAAGTGAGGAATTGCCGAAGCGCATCAATAGAAAGATGTGTGGACATCGTGTATGAGAAGTTTGTACTGGTGAAGTACTAATCAAGTTATTTGAACTGATTGTGGAATGTCAGGAGAAGATGAAATGAGTGCGGAGATGCTTAATGCAATCGTTGCACCAAAGGCCGATGAATCGAGGTGCCAAAGGCAAAGCGAGTAGCCGGGCTTGAAAAGGTGGGAAAAGATGAACCTATGGTCAATCTGGGGAGTGATCATGATGATTATCCCGAGATTTATCTGAGTGGTAATGAGGAGGCGGAGTCCGAAGAAGCTAAGGTGGAGAAAGCGAATAAGACCAATGTTGGAGAGAAAGATCAAGAATCAGTATACAAGAACTCCGTAGTAAGGTATTTCTCTTGGAGGAGTTATGGAAGACGGTTTAGCGTTAGCATGCAAAATGACCAAGAACGAATGAATGAGTTGAAGGCGTAGGTGGAAAGGATGAAGACTCGAAGGTGCCGGATCATCTCAAGAAACAATCATACTGTAAGAAGAGAGAAGAATAAGAGAAAGAGGAGAATGGGTCACTTGATTTAACAAGTGTCCCAAAGAAGAAGAAGAAGACCGGTGAAGGGAGTGGAAGGTAAACATCTTAAGTATAAGAAATAATATATTTTGATAGTGTGTGATATTAACGGTTGTAATATCAAGAATGGCGTGTGAACATATGAAAATATAAGTTTGTATGAATGAAATCTTTATTTTCTATATGAATATAAGATTAAGATTAATTTTTTATTCTTAAAACTCATACTTATGGTAAGTTCATGACTCATAATTATATGAAATGTTTTGAACCCCTCAGCGAATGGACGCCAAAGGTCTGACTAGGACAAGTTTATACACTCATATAATTGTGGCAAGTTCCTGAACCCCTAGGTGTGGTAAGTTTGATGAACTAGGGAATAGTTATGTGTGAATGGAGAATTACAACTTTTGTTTAAAGTTGTGTTGTTAATCCTGATATTATTTAGAAAGGAATAGTGTTATGTGTTAAGTGCTAAATGTATTGTGTGCTATTTGAATAAATATGTGATTATATGAGAACTTTGTGCCAAATTTTTATTATGTGATTAATAAGAATTGGTGTAGAGAAAGAGAATTAATGTGAGATTTTTATCAGATAATGACGCCAAGGAAGGGAAATCTAAAGGAAAATATGGAAGAACAATTTTTTAATCTGAAGCAGAAGAATATGACAATGACAGAATATTTTGTCAAGTTCAACGAATTAGCTAAATTCGCTCCACATCAAGTGGACACCGAGGAACTGAAAGCACGATGTTTTAGGAATGGGTTGAAATCATTGGTACCCAAGAAGTTAGATGTGCTGCAAATTAATTCATTTTCAACTTTATTAGAAAAAGCCATTATCGCTGAGGGAGAAATGGAAGCTGTGTTAAAGAATAGTCAAGAACAAAGAAAGGAGGCTGAAGGAAATAATATGATAGGTGGTAGTGGAGGCAATGATTTTAATAAACATAAGAGGGATGATAATGTTAATTTAGGAAATAATCGAAAAGAAATAGGAAGAAGGGTACGCCGTGTGTAGTTTGCGGGAATCGTCATCAAGGAGGTTGTTTGAAGAAAAAAGAAGTTTGTTATAACTGTGGCCATGAGGGACACATGTCTCCTGAGTGTCCTATTCCAAAGAAGACACGAGGTTGTTTTGCGTGTGGATCAATTGATCATCTGGTGCGTGATTGCCCAAAGAAGAGGGTGAATAAAGGAACCAGTAGAGGAACATTATGGATCAAAGAATCAGCTCAGCAGGAAAGACCAATATCAATCACTTTTAGCATAACAGCCCAAATGCAAAGAAATTTGCCTATAAAAGAGGACGAATGTGTGTAACGAGTTTAGAAGAAATAAAATTATGCGAGCAATACGAGTTAGACATTGCTGTGAATTATTTTCTTTTATAGATCAAAGTAACGAGTTAGAATTTGAGACACAAATTAGTATTATGTTGATAAGAATGAATTGATGATACAACTTTAAAAGATTTTCGAGAATAAAAAAAGCGGTGATTCCGAGAACGGAATCCTTTTAAAGAGGGGTGAATGTGATAACCAGGGATTTCGAATAATCTGAATTTAACAAATAAATTTTTTTTATTAATATTGTGCGGTGTATCTGTGATACGAGTTTAGAGAATAAGTCAATTTGTGTTTTGACTGAGAAAATAAGAGTAGAGTTGTGCTCAACAGATTTAGAAACCCTAACCCTAAGTTCAGATAAGGATTTCGTAGAAAATACAATTTTAATAATTATGAATGAGTACGCGTTTGTCCTATATAGAGTTGTTGATCAATGATTGATCGGGTATGGTTTAAAATTAATAAACCCTAATAAGGGATTAGAAACCCCTAATCTCAGGTTTAGAAACTTTATCATACAGTTAGAAACCCTAAATGAAAGCCGAGAAACCCTAATTTCATATTCGGGAATCATAAAACCTAATTAGGAAACCCTAATCCTAATTAGCATGACTAATGTGATTATTAAACTTTAATACGATTAGAAAACCCTGATTTAATTAGGAGATACTAATTATATTTTAGAAATTTTATTTTTTTATTTTAAAACCCTAATTTAGAAAAATCCTAGAAGCTAAAGTTTTAAAACCTAAGGGTTAGAACCTTAGGGTTAAACCCTAAGGGTTTGGATAATTGACCATCATGCCATTAAATTTAGAATGCAAATGACAAAAATGCCCTTTTTGTATTTTATTAAGGTAACTTGTGAAATTTGCTAAAACCTTTAGTTGGTGACCAACCCAATTGACTTTGTGACTTTTAATTCCAGCAAAAATCAGTTCATTTCATCATATCTATACATATATCATATTATATATTGATTAAAGAGAGAGAAAGTCACCAAAAGTGGCTCATTTGTGTACCAACTCTCAAACAACTCTATCTCTCTCTCTCTCTAAACATCCGAGTTATACAAGTGAATTAGTTCCAAATATAGCCCTTAGATCTCCCAATATCAGTTAGGAAGATCAAGATCAAGGATTGGACAATAGAAGATATAAACCCTAGACTCAATTTTGATCTTGTATGCTAAGATAGAGTTAGTGTTTATGTGATTAAATTTTTGTTAAAAGATATTTTATGATGATCTAACATGGATCCATAGCATCAAAGTGTCTTCAAATTAAAGTTTTCAAAAATTGTTCTTAAGCCTAAAAGTTGTCTGACAACCATATATCAGTGGCTCCAGATCTTTCCCTATTGACTGATTTTGTTGTTTTAAGCTTTGAATGTGTAGTCTGACATGAGTACTTTGCTCTGGAACTGGAATCGTAGCTATTGGATGTCGAGATTTCGAGTTAGTCTTGGTCAAAACCCGTTGACCGGGCATGACCAGTCAAATTCTGGGTAACCTAGAAATGGTTTTCCTGCGTCTGACAAGATCTTCTAAGGCCCAGATCTGTGAGGTTTTAAGATATTTGATGTTGTTGTTATATAAATGTTGTAGCCTGTAATGTGGAATCTAGAACCGTTCCTTTTGATCTCTTAAAAAACAAGCAGATCGGATGTAGTGGATGGTCAAAGTAGACCATCCGGTAACATTTCATGTTTTCTAGAAAACCCAGAAAAAGTAAGAACAAAATTTCTGACCGCCTTTGACCAAATTGTATCTTGTGATTTTGTTGTTGTTGGACAGAGGAAATGTTATTTATTTGTTCTTTGACATAAGGACTATAGACTGGAACCATAAAATCAACAAACTAATGACCAGAACATTTAATTATTTGGGCTGGAAAGTAGGTACTCTAACTGCCTGGGTTTCTAGAAAATCCAGGTAACGTCTGACAGTAACTTTGAAGGATCGTATCTTGCTAATGTGTTATGGTATGACATATATGGTGATTGATTCGTGTAGTGTTACATAAACACTACATGATCAATGTTTAACATGGCCTAGAAACATTTTGAGATGTGAATCATAAGCCAAATTCCAAACGAAAGCAACTTTGAAAGACCGACTTGTCGTTGTTCTTGAGCTCAATAACACCTAAGACGACAGAAAGCGTCGCTAAAGGGCTATAGTGATGATTTTTAATATTTTTATTTTCTGATTTTTCCAAAATTAATTAAAAATAGAAATTGTAATAACCCGATATTTTCTATTTGAATAAATAAGAAATTTTGCATACAATTTTTTTTTAAGATGGGAATATGTGCCAAGTAATGTGTATGTATATATGTGATAAATAAAATTTATTTATTACATGAATAATTTCAAATAATTTTATTTTAGAATTATTGATCATTATAACGTATATACTTATAATAATTAATTTTATAGTAGAAATGTCCTTATTATTTATTTTCTATGAAAATATGATTTTTATATTATTTAAATAATATATGAAATGATTATTGGAATTATTATAATTACTATTTTATTATATGAATTTTAGTTCAGATTATTAAGTTAATTATTTTAACTTAATTAATAATGTTGGATATGAAAAATAAATCAGATATGGAATCCAAACCCTAAATTTGGGTATTGATCAAGGGATGAGAATAATATTATAATATTAATTATATTTTAATTTTTCAGTGCTATAAATATGTACTGTAAATGTGTTGACTGATAATGGTGGGTCAATGGTTGTAAATTATGTCAGAACCCATATATCATGTTATTAAACCCTAATTGTTAAACTCGGTTATGAGTTTGAGACTGTGTAGTAATTGTGTTATATAAATTTTACTGTGTATTATATAATTTCTGTAATTAGGAGAAACCCTAATTATTATTTGAAAACCCTAATTTGCTAAAATTAGAAACCCTAATTACTATTTTAGTAAATTATAATGATAATTAGGAAACCCTAATTGTTAATTTGGGAACCCTAATTATTTAAACCCTAATTTTCTATTAAAAAACCCTAATTTCTATTAAAATCCCTAATTTAATTAGTGTTTAAAATTAAAATTTTATTACACTTTAATTTTTAATTGTCCAAACCCTAGAAATTATTTGGGAAACTTTAAGATGTAAAATCTAGTGATTAAACCCTAGATTTAATAACATCGACAAGAATACCCTTGAAATTTAAAATAATTACCAAAATACCCTTTTGTCCCATTAGTTGAATTATTGGTTAGACAAGATCTAGCAAAAATCTGGCCACCACCCCTAGACCTACCTATGAGCCTACAAGCTATGGCACATCACATGATCATCCATGCCATACATAGCATACATGGATTATATAGAATTCAAGAGAGAGAAAGTGCACAATTATTCACAACTTCATCCTAGAACTCCTCTCTCTAAAACCCACGAAATTTACTTGCTAGATTAGTCCCCAATCAAGCCCCATGATCACACTTCACAAATCAGAAGCATAGAAATCGATTTTGTTCACAAAGAGGTAAGAACCCTGTAAGAAATCAACCTTAATCAAAGTGTTAGATGTTAGTTTTTTGTGTTAAACATGTAGTATGTAGTATATAATGATGATCTGGGTTGCTAGATGTTAGATCCATAACATCTAGAGGCTCGGATTTGAAGTTTTAAAAAATCTGAAAAACATTTTTTTTGATGTCCGATGTTGAATGTCGCCTTATATATCTCTCAGTAGGTGTTTGAGTTTTGTGTTTTAAGTGTTGGATCTTGTAGTATGATGTAAGATCTTGAATCCTAACTTGAATCAGTTCATATATCTGCTGTAGATTAAAAGTTATTTAAGGTCAAAGTGGGTTGATTGCCTTTGACCGGGTCCGTTTTAAAGCCCGTAAGCGACCCGAAACCTCGATGTTGTTTTTGCAGGGCTTGGATCTTGCTATGTTTAAGTTTGTTTTTTCATGTTGTTGTTTTTTGTTGTAGAATGACATGAATACTAAATGTTAAAGCTTTAATATCATCTAGACACTTAACATAATCAATCAATGATGGTCAAATGTAGCTAGCCGAATCGCAAAAAAAGAACATTTCGGAAACCCAAAATGTTCAAGAACAGTTCCGGGAGGGTACCTTGACCGGCCCATATATCTTGTTTGTGTTGATGTTATGATGATCTGAGGATATGTTATTGTTCCTTGTAGTGTATACTAAATATTTGAACCATTAAACGATATAAACCATGACCGTAACATAAAGTAATTCAACATGAAAGTGATAGGTCGAATCGCTGAGTTTCGGGAAAACCCGTAAACACTCGACAGATGTTTGCTAACTTAGTTCGGTTTGTTTAATGGTGTTTAGACTTGATCATGTATTGAAACATGTTCTCTGATAGTTTTTCTTCATAGCCCAACGAAAGCGTAAAATATTTACCTTGAATGTATTTCATGATATAAGGCCACAGAGGCGCCGACCTACCCATGACCGTAAATTCCGGGCAAATTTAATATGATGAACACGCTCGACAACATGTTCGATGCTTAGATATCCCTCATGTAGTATGATTTGGTCCCAAATAGTTATGAACATATACTCCTACATACATACTACAAGATTTAATCAATAGAATGTCCGTAAAGAGTGTAGATTAAAAATTAAAGAAGGTCAAAGTAGGTACCCTTGTGCATCGATCGCCGTTGTTCTTGAGCCTCAAGAACACCTATCGCGACAAAACTGTCATTAAAGCCTTTAAGCTGACTTGATTTAATTATTTTTGTTTTATAATTTTGAAAAATACATTAAAAATAGAAATAAATTCCTAAAAATTATAAAATCGGCTTTTTAAAATTATTTCAAGTTATAAAATTAACTTTTAATAATTTAACATATTTTTCATAAATATTATTATTTATTTGGATATTATTGGTATTTAAATTATTTAATAAATGCATTAAATAAATTAATTAAAAATGATTTTATTGTATTAAAATCATTTTAAATAATAATTAGGTATTTAATAATATTTTAAGTTATAAAACATAACTTTTAATATTTTAAGATAAATTTCATTAATTATTAAATATTAATGATATTAGATTTATTTAGTAATTAAATTAAATAAATTAATTAAAATGATTTTAATATTATAAAAATCATTTTAAATGAAAATAAATAGTTTAAAAATATTTGAAGTTATAAAATATAACTTTTGATATTTAAAGGTAAATTGCATTAATAATTTAATATTAATGATATTATGTTTATTTAATAAGTATATTAAATAAATAGTTTAAAAATGGTTTTATTGAATTAAAAATCATTTAAAAAAGAAATAAATGAATTAAAAATATTTTAAGTTAGCACTAATGACTTTTAATATTTTGATAAATAATAAATTAATATTCTAATATTAATGGTAATTGTTTAAAAATGATTTTAAATGTTTTAAAAATCATTTAAGGGTAATATTAATACTTTAAAATATTTTGAGTTATTATAAATAACTTTAATATTTTGGTAATGGTTTCATTAATAGTTTAATATTAATTAAATATTAATGATAATAGAATTAGTTAATATTTAAATCATTTAATAATGATTTCAGTGTTTGAAAATTCATGATAAAGTATAATAATTATTTAAAAATTATTATAAGGCTATAAAAAATAATATGGCTGATATTTAAAATATCTAAATGAATATTGAACTACACGATAGAGTCTTAGACTCGATATTTACCCGATAAAACCATCGGTACACCAAAATATTTCAGAAATTGATCTAGACTTAGATAAATTGACTAGATATGTGTTTGTTAGTGAATCAATAACTGTTAAACATATGTGACAATGTGATTAAGTTATGTGATGACTGCAATTAGCAGTAATATGTGATATGATATATTATTCTAATTGAACGAATGATCTTATTACTGATAGGTCGCTGTATAAAAGATTAATCTAAGTTGCGTTATTGTAAGCGCAAGAAATTTCACCAAGTATCCTACTTTTGCATTTACTTTATGCAATGGACATGAGTAAGAAAGTTTCAGAATTATATTATTATTGTGCGAGATTATTAACTCTATTATTATTGATTATGTATCAAATCTTTGTATTCATACAAGTTCTTACATTATCCGATCATTGTATTATTGTATAATTCAGATATTTATTCTATTCATTAATTCGTATATAGGGTTAGACAAGTGTCCCCACTTGGATAACCATTGTATTTAATCATATGTTGATACATACTTATTGATTTCAAGTATGTATACGTTGACTTAAAAGCCGTCTAAGCTATTTGATTCAGCTAGATATAAAAATATTGTTGAACAAGATAGAACGTTATTGTATCCAACCAGATTATTTTGGTTCGGATTCCCGACTAAGTATGAACATCCCGAATATGGGAAAACTTTTGTGCACCTAAGGTGGATAGAGTGAACGATAATATCGTTCTTGCATGTAGTATTGATCAATCTGAGGCATAATAGTCGATCACCCCCGCTACCAGTAAGTTATGACGGTTTACGATGATGAATTTCGCTTAACCTTTTGAAAATAGAAAACAATGTTCATAGTATGTCGAATCGATCTCCGGATAGAGTCTCAGACGTAGTTTCAAAAATTTCATATTGAAATGATATGTTGTTATTATTGGTTCAAATTTACTTCACAACCGATTGATTCGTTGTAGAATTGTCTTTCAAAGAAAAAATTTAATTCTTTCACCTAATATATATTGTTGTTATTACTTGTCAAGCAATCCAATGCTCATTCTTGCTTTAAATTTAAATGTTTTCGCTTAAGTATGATCAACCGTAAGGTTCGAAAAGAACAAGGGGAAAGGAAAGTTGTTCGAATGAGATTTATATTATGTTGTGTAATAGTTATAGTTTATTAAGACAATGATACTTATTATCTATAATGTAATGAATATTTAAAGGTCTCGTACCTGGGAGTAAAACTTTGATGCATATGTAAATTAAGTTTGAATTTTATATTATTGTTATTATTATTAGTATTATTCAGCTTATAGAAATGGTATCATGAAGCACTGAGTTCGGGTTTCAAGTACCCGGATTTGGGGGCGTCACAGAAATAAATTATAAAAATTACCAAAAATAGTTTTAAAAATTATTTCAAATTATGAAAAATAACTTTTGATTAATTTGAATATTTTTCATTAATATTTATAATTAATTGAATATTAATTATATTTAATTTATTTAATTAATGCATTAAATAAATTAGAGAAAAATGATTTTAATATTATAAAAAACATTTTTAATAAGGATAAAGTGTTTAAGAATATATATTTTGAGTTATAAAATATAACTTTTAATATTTTTAGAGAATTTTCATTAATAATTTAATATTAATAATATTATATTTATTTATTTATTGTAATAAATAAATAAGTTAAAAATGATTTTATTGATCTAAAATTATTTTAAATGAGAATAAAGTGTTAGAAAATATTTTGAATTATAAAATATAATTTTCAATATTTTTAGAGAATTCTCATTAATAAATTAATATTAATGATATTAGATTTATTTAAATATTATATTAAATAAATGATAGAAAAATGATTTTATTGATTTAAAAATCATTTAAAAATGAGAAAAGTGATATAACAATATTTTTAGTTATAATTAAGGATTTTAATATTTTTATAATAATTTCATTAATATTTAAATATTAATGGTGATGATTTAAAAATGATTTTAATTATTTTAAAAATCATTTAAGTAGAGTATTGACGATTTAAAAATATTTTAAGTTATTAATAATAACTTTAATATTTTGACAAGTATGTCGAGAATATTTTAATATTTATTAAATATTAATGATAATGAATTAATTAGTATTTAAATCATTTAAAAATGATTACGGTGTTTGAAAAATTATTAAAAATTATAATAATTGTTTATAAATTATTAAAAATTAGTATTTTAATCGTATCTTGCTGATGTGTTATGGTATGACATATATGGTGATTGATTCGTGTAGTGTTACATAAACACTACATGATCAATGTTTAACATGGCCTAGAAACATTTTGAGATGAGAATCATAGCCGGTTAAACGAGCAACTTTGAACACTGATTTGCCAGTGTTCTTGAGCTCAATAACGCCTAAGACGACAGAAAGCGTCGCTAAAGGGCTATAGTGATGGTTTTTAATATTTTTATTTTCTGATTTTTCTGAAATTAATTAAAAATAGAAATTGTAATAACCCGATATTTTCTATTTAAATAAATAAAAAATTTTGCATACAATTTTTTTTTAAGATGGGAATATGTTCCAAGTAATGTGTATGTATATATGTGATAAATAAAATTTATTTATTACATGAATAATTTCAAATAATTTTATTTTAGAATTATTGATCATTATAACGTATATACTTATAATAATTAATTTTATAGTAGAAATGTCCTTATTATTTATTTTCTATGAAAATATGATTTTTATATTATTTAAATAATATATGAAATGATTATTGGAATTATTATAATTACTATTTTATTATATGAATTTTAGTTTAGATTATTAAGTTAATTATTTTAACTTAAATAATAATGTTGGATATGAAAAATAAATCAGATATGGAATCCAAACCCTAAATTTGGGTATTGATCAAGGGATGAGAATAATATTATAATATTAATTATATTTTAATTTTTCAGTGCTATAAATATGTACTATAAATGTGTTGACTGATAATGGTGGGTCAATGGTTGTAAATTATGTCAGAACCCATATATCATGTTATTAAACCCTAATTGTTAAACTCGGTTATGAGTTCGAGACTGTGTAGTAATTGTGTTTATATAAATTTTATCGTATTATATAATTTCGTAATTAGGAGAAACCCTAATTATTATTTGAAAACCCTAATTTGCTAAAATTAGAAACCCTAATTACTATTTTAGTAAATTATAATGATAATTAGGAAACCTTAATTGTTAATTTGGGAACCCTAATTATTTAAACCCTAATTTTCTATTAAAAACCTTAATTTCTATTAAAATCCCTAATTTAATTAGTGTTTAAAATTAAAATTTTATTACACTTTAATTTTTAATTGTCCAAACCCTAGAAATTATTTGGGAAACTTTAAGATGTAAAATCTAGTGATTAAACCCTAGATTTAATAACATTGGACAAGAATACCCTTGAAATTAAAAATAATTACCAAAATACCCTTTTGTCCCATTAGTTGAATTATTGGTTAGACAAGATCTAGCAAAAATCTGGCCAGCCACCCTAGACCTACCTATGAGCCTACAAGCTATGACACATCACATGATCATCCATGCCATACATAGCATACATGGATTATATAGAATTCAAGAGAGAGAAAGTGCACAATTATTCACAACTTCATCCTAGAACTCCCCTCTCTAAAACCCACGAAATTTACTTGCTAGATTAGTCCCCAATCAAGCCCCATGATCACACTTCACAAATCAAAAGCATAGAAATCAGATTTTGTTCACAAAGAGGTAAGAACCCTAGAAGAAATCTGACCTTAATCAAAGTGTTAGATGTTAGTTTTTTTGTGTTAAACATGTAGTATGTAGTATATAATGATGATCTGGGTTGCTAGATGTTAGATCCATAACATCTAGAGGCTCGGATTTGAAGTTTTAAAAATCAAAAACATTTTTTTTTGATGTCCGATGTTGAATGTCGTGCCTTGTATATCTCTCTGTAGGTGTTTGAGTTTTGTGTTTTAAGTGTTGGATCTTGTAGTATGATGTAAGATCTTGAATCTGGAACTTGAATCAGGTTCATATCTGTTGTAGATTAAAAGTTATTTAAGGTCAAAGTGGGTTGAATTGCCTTTGACCGGGCCGCTTCTTGAAGCCCGTAAGCTGTTCCGCAAAACCTCCGATGCGGTGTTTTTGCAGGGCTTGGATCTTGCTATGTTTAAGTTTGTTTTGCCATGTTGTTGTTTTTTGTTGTAGAATGACATGAATACTAAATGTTAAAGCTTTTATATCACCTAGACACTTAACATAATCAATCTGAATGATGGTCAAATGTAGCTAGCCGAAACTGCAAAAGAACATTTCTGGGAAACCCAGAAATGTTCAAGAACAGTTCCGGGAGGGTACTTTGACCGGCCCATATATCTTGTTTGTGTTGATGTTATGATGATCTGAGGATATGTTATTGTTCCTTGTAGTGTATACTAAATATTTGAACCATTAAACGATATAAACCATGACCAGAACATAAAGTAATTCGAACATGAAAGTGATAGGTCGAACTGTTGAGTTTCTGGGAAAAACCCAGAAACACTCTGACAGCATGTTTGCTAACTTAGTTCGGTTTGTTTAATGGTGTTTAGACTTGATCATGTATTGAAACATGTTCTCTGATAGTTTTTCTTCATAGCCCAACGAGCAGAAAATATTTACCTTGAACAGATTTCATGATATAAGGCCACAAAGGGCGTTGACCGGCCATGACCAGAAATTCTGGGCAGCCCAGAATATGATGAACACGTTCTGACAACATGTTCTGATGCTTAGATATCCCTCATGTAGTATGATTTGGTCCCGAAATAGTTATGAACATATACTCCTACATACATACTACAAGATTTAATCAATAGAATGTCCAGAAAGAGTGTAGATTAAAAATTAAAGAAGGTCAAAGTAGGTACCCTTGTGCACTGACTGTCAGTGTTCTTGAGCCTCAAGAACACCTATCGTGACAGAAACTGTCGCTAAAGCCTTTAGCGACGGATTTAATTATTTTTGTTTTATAATTTTTGAAAAATACATTAAATAGAAATAAGTTCCTAAAAATTATAAAATCAGTTTTAAAAATGATTTCAAGTTATAAAAATTAAATTTTAATAATTTGACATATTTTTCATAAATATTATTATTTATTTGTATATTATTGGTATTTAAATTATTTAATAAATACATTAAATAAATTAATTAAAAATGATTTTATTGTATTAAAAATCATTTTAAATAATAATTAGGTATTTAATAATATTTTAAGTTATAAAACATAACTTTTAATATTTTAAGATAAATTTCATTAATTATTAAATATTAATGATATTTGATTTATTTAGTAATTATATTAAATAAATTAATTAAAAAATGATTTTAATATTATAAAAATCATTTTAAATGAAAATAAATAGTTTAAAAATATTTGAAGTTATAAAATATAACTTTTGATATTTAAAGGTAAATTGCATTAATAATTTAATATTAATGATATTATGTTTATTTAATAAGTATATTAAATAAATAGTTTAAAAATGGTTTTATTGAATTAAAATCATTTAAAAAAGAAATAAATGAATTAAAAATATTTTAAGTTAGCACTAATGACTTTTAATATTTTGATAAATAATAAATTAATATTCTAATATTAATGGTAATTGTTTAAAAATGATTTTAAATGTTTTAAAAATCATTTAAGGGTAATATTATTACTTTAAAAATATTTTGAGTTATTATAAATAACTTTAATATTTTGGCAATGGTTTCATTAATAGTTTAATATTAATTAAATATTAATGATAATAGAATTAGTTAATATTTAAATCATTTAATAATGATTTCAATGTTTTGAAAATTCATGATAAAGTATAATAATTATTTAAAAATTATTATAAGGCTATAAAAATAATATGGTGGCGATATTTAAAATATCTAAATGAATATTGAACTACGATGAGTCTTAGACTCGATATTTACCCGATAAAACCGCTTGCAGACACACTAAAATATTTCAGAAATTGATCTAGACTTAGATAAATTGACTAGATATGTGTTTGTTAGTGAATCAATAACTGTTAAACATATGTGACAATGTGATTAAGTTATGTGCTGACTGCAATTAGCAGTAATATGTGATATGATATATTATTCTAATTGAACGAATGATCTTATTACTGATAGGTCGCTGTATAAAAGATTAATCTAAGTTGCGTTATTGTAAGCAGCAGCTCAGTCAAGTATCCTACTTTTGCAAATTACTTTATGCAATGGACATGAGTAAGAAAGTTTCAGAATTATATTATTATTGTGCGAGATTATTAACTCTATTATTATTGATTATGTATCAAATCTTTGTATTCATACAAGTTCTTACATTATCCGATCATTGTATTATTGTATAATTCAGATATTTATTCTATTCGTTAATTCGTATATAGGGTTAGACAAGTGTCCCCACTTGGATAACCATTGTATTTAATCATATGTTGATACATACTTATTAATTCTATTGTGTTGGGATTATTAGTGTTAGTGGAAATCGACATTTATTTCGATAATAATTGATGTCTGGAGGTTATATTGACCAATCAGGTAATTAATCAGATAAATGAGCAATTAATTGCTATTATTTCACATGCTTATAACTATTTGTTATTGATTCACATTCATGTACTATTAGGGGAGGTGGTGCAAGATTGATAATACTTGCATGACTAAATTAAAAATGGAGGTATAGTTGAAGGTACTATACTGTAATTAGTTTTTTCACATGATTATACTATTGAGTCACATGAATGAACTATTAATTCACATTATTTACTATTAGGGTAGGTGGTGCAAGTTTGATAATACTTGCAGGACTAAATTAAAAATAAAGAAAAAGAGGAGTGTATTATACTATAATATTTTGATCCCCAAAACGTGCAATTATCGAAACTATATTTTTCTATAAATAGAAGCTCATTCTTCCTTCATTTCTCACCAATTCACAAAAAGCTTTAGAGCAATTATAATAGAGAGAAAGAAGAAGAGAAGTTTTCTACCTCACTATTCTAGTATCCAGTTTTTCTAAGGTAAGGGGTATTATTCTTTCGTATTCATGAAGAGAGTTATTTTCTTTCAATAATCGTAAGGGTTGTTATTCCATTCTTCATTATTATATTGGAATAACCTGTCTGTGCGGTCTATCGCATGCCTGGTGAATTCTGTTGTTATTCCATTCTTTATTATTCTGTTGGAACATCCTGTGTGTGCGGATTACGCATGACTTGGTTCCATTCTTTATTATTCTGTTGGAACATCCTGTCTGTGCGAATTACGCATGACCTGGTTCCATTCTTTATTATTCTGTTGGAACATCCTGTATGTGCAAATTACGCATGACCTGGTTTCATTCTTTATTATTCTGTTGGAATAACCTGTCTGTGCAGATTACGCACGCCTGGTGAATTCTTCTGTTATTCCATTCTTTATTATTCTGTTAGAATAATCTGTCTACGTGGATTATCGCATGGCGGCAAAAATCCATTTGCGGTTTCATATATTCTATTATACTCAGTTGATTAAAGTTTTAGCTTCTATACTTCATGAAATTAGTGGAATATCCTTGATATTTGCGCTTCATCCAGTATCTTTTCATGGAAATATTCTTTTGAGCATTCTTGAATTTCACTCCACAAAGCAGTATCATGTTGACAATTTGGACGTTATTGATTTCTGGATAAATTAAATTATACTCCTTCCTATTCATATTAAGTGTCGTTTTGGAGAGTTTCATTTTATTCAATATAAGTGTCATTTTGGAATCCCTATGCAATATTGTACTATTTTTTCCTAATTTACCCCTCTATTTAATATGCTTAGTAAATGCAATTTCATGGACCATTGTGGAGAGAGAAATAATTGATTAGGGATACAAAAGACATTTTGTGTTATTTCTTAATAAGTGTGCTTAACTCTAAAAAGACACTTAATATGAATAGGAGGGAGTAAATCTTTACAAATTTATCCTTGAACTTGTTTTATTGAATTCTTATATCATTGTCATCATCCTCATGTTTATAATATGTTGAAAGTCATTTGTGGCCTATAGTGCATAGATGGACTTGGTATGATTATGACCAAGGATTATTCGGTATAATCATGACCGTAATGTTATAAATGATGTGGTAAAAGTCCTTATTAGCCGTACTGTATTGATGAACAGTTGTTGGCATGATCGTGACCATTGATGAATACACGAATATCCTTGGCCCGTAGTGCATGGATAATTTGTGGTCGTGATACTAATGAATATCCTTGGTCATAGTGTAGGGATGATGTGGTTTATTTATTAAGCTGAGTCTCAGCGATAAAAGTTATGAAAAACCTTTTTAAATCATAGAAGATAGTAGATTTTATTCTCTACTTGACTCTTCTAATGGATTGCTTGTTCTGCTGCAGTTAAACTTGATGTTTATTATATTTTATTAGTTTAACACTGTTGAAGGCTAATGATAATTTATTCTGCATTATCTTAGTCATAATATTTCTTACCGGGCTAGTTGAGCTCACCCTTTCTTTCATTGTTCTCTTCAGGAAATGAGAACGTAGCCGGGACTAGTCGGGGAACGGAGTGACGGTCCAGACGATAGCATTAGTAGTCATCACTATTCTGTTAAATAATGTGACAATAAATGTAATGAGGACTCCATTGTGTGTGGATATTGTCTAGATGACAATATTCTTATTAAAACTCGTAGATTATGTTTTGTCATATTTTACACGACTGTTGTATAATTAAGTTGTATTTGAATTTTGTACCATGTATTTGGCGACTCAAGATGGGTGATGTATACCTATTTTGGGGGCGTCTCAGTTGGTATCAAAGCTTAGGGATATGATCCCTGGCTGAGATGTGAGACGAGAACTAGGACGGGAGAGACGGTGAATTCCTTCGCTAGTATGACCTACCTAAGTTTATTTCGTATTTATTTGGTCGGTCAAAGTATAGGGATAATATGTGACATGTCAATTAACCCTTGTTTTGTGGCAGTATTTTAAAATGACATCCGAGAATGTTGAGAATAGCAATGGAGCACAGGAGACCGTTGAGTCTCCACAGATCAATAATCAGGATAATGTGCATCAGGAAGGCGACAATCCTCATGCAAACAACAACACTAACCAAATGGTGAACGATGGAATGTTCAGAGGCTTTATGCAATTCATGCAACATCAGGTGAGAGCGACTCTTGTCCAAAATATAGGTGGAAACACTGAAAACTCTCGGACGGTCACCGCTAAACAGTTCAAGGAGCTGGGACCACCAGATTTTATTGGAGAGCCAAAACCACTTAAGGTAGAAGCATGGATAAAGCAGATCACCAAGATATTTGATATTTTGGGATGCTCCGAGGAGCAAAAGGTTCCATTTGCCACCTTTATATTTCGAGGAGAGACAAATTACTGGTGGGAATCGATAAAGCGTACTCAACCTGCCGCACTAAAGATGTCTTGGAAGAAGTTCCAAGAACTATTTAACAACAAGTACTTTCCCAAAAGTATTCATCACGTGAAAGAGGTAGAGTTCATCAAGTTGGAGCAGAACAATATGATTGTGTCATAGTACGAAGCTAAGTTTTCCGAGTTGTCCTGGTTTGCGTCTCACTTGGTTGATAATGTGGAGAGAATGACGCAGATGTTTCTAAGAGGTTTGAAACCCGAGATACGTCAATACTTAATTTCTCTGGCCCGTGTTTGTATTCGAGATGTTGTTAATAGGGCTCGATTATTAGAAGCGCGATAACGAAATCAACTCAACCAAGGGAAAGCAACCGACAAAATGATAATACCAAAGTGGTAGCGATCATCAAGTGGTGACAACAAATGCGGAGGAATCAACATGCCAGAAATGGTAACCACTTGGTGGTAATCATGGCCAAGCAATAAAAATGGACATTTCAAGAAAAAAGCTTCAACAATGATGGAAAGACGCGTCGGCCCAACACCCGTGTTAAGGAAGGAGAACGATCACATATCATATGCTTCAAATGCGGAGGGGAGGGACATATCAGTCCAAACTGCGTGATGCAGTCCAAAGCGTGTTATAATTGTGGAAGAGAAGGTCACCTAGCCCGATTTTGTCATGCACCAAAGATAAGTCCAGCTGGGATGAAGGCACTAAAGGTCGTCCCAAAAAAGTCAAAGCTGGTAGTTTAAGGGAGAGCGTTTGTCGTAACGTCCCAGAAAGTAAGGAACCCGAACGAGGTCATCACGGGTAAGATTATCATAAACTCTAGTGAAGTCTATACCTTATTTGATACCGGTTTTACCCATTCTTTTATTTCTCCTACTTGCGCTCAACGTTTAAATTTGACTCCGGAGAAATTAGACTTTGACTTATCGGTTGAAACTCCGTTGGGAGAAACCTTCATTATATCCACTATTTTATAAGTCTTGTAATTTGATTCAAATCGGTAACCGCACGTTACCTGTCAATCTTATTTCTTTAAAAATACTTGCATTTAACGTGATTCTGGGGATTGATTGGTTAACTACTCATCATGCTAAAATTGATTATTTTCATAAGGTTGTTACCTTTTATATTCCTAATCAACCTATTATGCGAATTCAAGCGACCAAACCATTAAAATAAATCACGATCATCTCAAGCCATAAAGCTATTTGTTTATTGAAAAATGGATGTCAAGCTTTCTTATCTCATGTCACAGATTTAAACAAAAATACGTCAGATTTAAAAGATATTTTTATTGTTAATAAATTTCCTGATGTATTCCCTGAAGAACTTCCTGGCTTACCCCCAGAGCGTGAAATTGAATTTTTTATCGACCTTAAACCAGGTACAAAACCCATTTACAAAGCCCCATATCGAATGGCTCCTATTGAACTTCAGGAGTAAAAGACCCAATTGCAGGAATTGTTAGACATCGGTTTCATTCGTCCTAGTACATCTCCTTGGGGTGCTCTTGTTCTATTCGTGAAGAAGAAAGATGGAAGTATGCGACTTTGTATTGATTATCGGAAGTTGAATCATGTCAGCATCAAAAATAGGTACCCATTGCCTCGCATTGATGACCTGTTTGACCCGATTGCAAAGGCGCCAAATTCTTTTCAAAGATTGATCTTCGTTCGGATATCATCGATTGAAGATTAAAAGCGATGACATTCCAAAGATCGCTTTAAACTCGAAGACGGCATTATGAATTCTTAGTCATGTCTTTTGGATTGACTAATGCTCCTGCTGCCTTCATAGATATGATGAACCGAGTAT
The DNA here is from genome assembly GCA_020205605.1 of Panax ginseng. Lineage (NCBI taxonomy): Eukaryota > Viridiplantae > Streptophyta > Magnoliopsida > Apiales > Araliaceae > Panax > Panax ginseng. The sequence continues at coordinate 93,564,087 of CM035136.1, read as the reverse complement.
TCAAGGAATATTTGGATCACTTTGTGGTCGTCTTTATTGATGAAATCCTCATATACTCCAAAACCCGTGAAGACCATGAGCAACACTTGAGGCTGATACTCCAAAAGCTTCGTGAAAACAAGCTATATGCCAAGTTGAAGAAATGCGAGTTCTGGTTTGAGGAAGTTGCATTCCTTGGGCACATGATATCAAATCATGGGATATCTATTGACCCAACAAAGATTGAAGCAATTCAAAGCTGAGAGCAACCTAAATCAGTGACCGAAGTACGTAGCTTTCTCGGCTTAGCTGGTTATTATCGGAGATTCGTAGAAGGGTTTTCTCGAATCGCTACTCCATTAACTCAGCTGACTCGAAAAGATACAAAATTCGGTTGGAGTGAGAAATGTGAGAAGAGTTTTCAAAAACTCAAGAGGAGACTCATTTCAGCACCTGTTCTGACAATACCATCTGGCTCGGAGGGATTTGTCATCTACAGTGATGCTTCAGGCAAAGGGTTAGGATGTGTTCTCGGAGGGATTTGTCATCTATATGAGAGAAATTATCCTACTCATGATCTAGAGTTGGCAGCAGTCATTTTTGCGCTTAAGATTTGGAGGCATTACCTATATGGAGAGAAGGTGGAGATTTATACGGATCATAAAAACCTCAAATATTTCTTCACTCAAAAGGAACTCAACATGCGGCAACAACGATGGCTTGAGTTGTTGAAAGATTACGATCATACCATTCAATACCATCCTAGAAAAGTGAACGTAGTAGGCTGCTTGCATTGAGTAGAAGATCATATACGCGGTACAAGTGCATTATTATTAATGCAAAGGTCCATTTTATATGACTTACAAAGGATGGAGATAGAGTTAAAGACTCAGGGGACCCATGTGATGATGATTTAATATATGAGTAGAATCGACTTTAATCGATAAAGTTAAAGTTGTTCAAGCTACGCACACGGAGCTTATGCGTATGAGGAAGAAAGTGCAAGAAGATGCAATGCCTGAAGCAAAAATCGATGAAGAAGGAATACTTTGAGTCAACTCCAGACTTTGTGTTCCTAAAAACCACGATTTAAAGTATAAAATCATGATGGAGGCGCATAATGTAGACCATTTTCAATCCATCACGAAATACCAAAATGTATCGTGATCTTCGACATACATTTTGGTGGAGCAATATGAAGAAAGAGATAGCGGAGTTTATCTCAAGGTGTATAACTTGTTAACGAGTCAAGGCGGAGCATCAAGTACCAAAAGGTCCATTGCAACCACTTGGAATTCCAAAATGGAAGTGGGAGCACATTACCATGGATTTCATTACTGGTCTTCCCAAGGTTTCTCAAGGCATAGATGCAATTTGGGTCATTGTTGATAGATTGACCAAGTCTGCTCATTTCCTACCTATACGAGAAACTTATACACTTGAACGTCTTGTTCGTATGTACAGAAATGAGATTATAAGACTGCATGGTATGCCGGTATCCATAGTTTCTGATTGAGACCCAAGATTCACTTCAAGATTTTGGGTTAGTTTGCAAAAAGCTATGGGCACAGATTTACGATTTAGCTCGGCATAACATCCTCAGACGGACGGGCAGTTGGAGAGGACTATTCAAACTCTTGATGATTTATTAAGACTCTATGTCCTTGACTTCAAAGGAAGTTGGGACAAGTTCTTACCATTGGTGGAGTTTTCCTACAACAACAGTTATCAAGCAAGTATTGGCATGGCTCCATTTGAGGCGTTGTATGGAAGAAAGTGTCATTCTCGAAATCTTTGAGATCGAGTGGGTAAAACAACGTTGTTGGGACCGGAGTTGGTATGTATGACTATGGAAAAGATTCAAACGATCCGACAACGTATAAAAACCTCACAAGATCGACAAAAGAGTTATGCTGATCTTCATTGAAAGGACGTGGAATTCGATATTAGAGATCATGTGTTGTTAAGTGTTGCTCCATTGAAGGGAGTTACGAGATTTGGAAAGAGAGGAAAAATCAACCCTTGATTCATTGGCCCATTTTTAATCCTCGATCGAGTAGGAACTGTGGCCTATAGACTCGCCTTACCGCTAAGTATGTCTCATGTTCATAACGTTTTCCACATATCTATGTTACGTAAATATGTGAAAGACCCGAACCACATTATTGAATTAGAACAAGACGAGATAGAGGAAGATTTAATGTATGAAGAGTTACCTGTTAAAATCTTTGATAAGAAGGATCATATTCTACGCTCTAAAGTTATACATCAAGTCAATGTTTTATAGAGAAACCACGATGTTGAGGAAATGACCTGGGAGTTAGAATCTAAAATGAAATCAAGGTATCCTCACCTCTTCGATATACCAGGTACGTACCCTAATTTCGAGGATGAAATTTCATAAAAAGGGGAGGTTGTAAAACCCCAACTTTTATGAATAAAGAATAATTTTCTTGAAATATATTTTTGAATATTATGGTGTGGATTTGATATAATGTTATAGTTGTGGGTAATATTTACAAATTTTGCAAAGTAAGCAAGTGGTTATATAATATTTGATTGGTCGGGGAATATTCGTTTTAACATGGAATATTAAATGCGACGCAACACAATCATTAGTGGACCCCACAACGAAGTATTGTCGTAGTTAGAAAATGACAAAATTATCTTTTATAAAAATAACGATTTGAAAGTGTTACCGTTAAAACTGTTAAACTACCCGGTAGTAAAAGTACAGTAATACACATGGTTGCATAGTAGCACACGATATTGATTATTCATGCTTAAGTGAGAAGTCACTCAGTTATACTCAATTATTGCTACAGTAATTGTTGCATAATATCTCTCATATTATTGATTCAATTATTGTCACAAAGATCATCCTAATAATATTTATTATTATTAAATCAATAATTGAGATGACAAAGTTATTCATATTATTATTTGCAATATTGACAATGTCTAGAAGTTACATCGAGGAGAGGTGTGGTCACCTAATTGCGGCTAATAAGGAGAAATCCTTATCGGAAAGCCCCTCTTTCCTGGGAACTGTGACACCCCCAAATTTGGGTACTTAAATTTCCACATGATTTGGTGTTCATTGTACAAATATCATCTATCTATCTACCCATAATAAATGCAAACCATGCAATAGATAGAAATAAAATCCTCCCTTATGGGGTTACAACATCCTAATAGTAAATACAATCCCGTGTCAAACTAACCTTAAACATCCGTAATAAACATAAACAATTAATAAGTCTTAACAACATTAAGTCTTAACACATAAATTCAACATCTCATAAATATAAGTCTTCACATTTGTTAACCTTGCCCTTGCTTTTTACTAGTAGAAAGGCTCTTCGTACTTTTCGTTCTTAACTTCAATGTTATTATTAAGCAAGAGTGAGCATGATTGCCCACAAATAAAATAATGAAATAACAATGTATAATTGCATGCGGGGGAATCAAAGACTTCTGAAATAAAAGTTCAACTTTTGAATCAGGAATGAATAACAAGGATCAAAAGATTTTTGAGGGTCATAAGACCTTGAACTATGTCCTAGGTTATCAAGGGTTATACTTGAAACCTTTAACAGTCATAAGACTATGGACTCTTCTTCTCGTACTTAGGGGATCAAATTTCTTAGTACCATCATGCACACAATATCTTAACGCTTAACTAAGTAAATCCTTTGCGAGGGTTATTCATCTCGATTTGACATTAGAGTCCTCACCAAAGGAAGTTTGGTTTGGATAAATCAATAAGGGTTACGAATTTAGAACGTTCATCAACTATGGACTAGTTGAATTAATAAGGATTCGCTAGTCTACAAGGTTCAACAATAAATAATGTTTATAATGAATAACAATCTCAATAGGTATACAATAGAACAATTATTGTATAATGAGAATCATACTTTGAAAAGATAGTAAATCTTTAACATAACAATAAACTTGATTTATAAACTTGAATAATGATAACAAGTAGGGTTAGAAAACTTTGCCTCGTCATGTAGATTACATGTTAATTAAACTCGTTCCTTAATTTAAATCCTACATATCATTTACGTTCACAATACCAGTCAATTATAACGTGATTAATCCTAACAACTTCATTCTTTTTGTCTAACTTTGGTTATGACTATACTTAGTCAAATTATCACACCTATTGTCACATAATAAGCACTTCACGAATACTAAGCTAACTATGCATTTAATAATTCAGTCCATATGAAATTATGTTATTTGCATGTTAAGAATCTATTTTAACATCTCATTATATTTCTAACATATCTCTATGTTCTTTAAATTAAGTTGCTATCACATTGCTAGACTTGAACATTTAAAAATAATTCATTTCTAAACATTACGGAGAGTGGCGATGCTGGCCACTGTTGTTATCTTGGTCTTCGTATTTGCTGCGGCATGGCATACTGCGGACTTGAGACTGAGGCTATGACACAATGGCATTGCATTGTACGAGGAATTAGGTAAGCGGTATATGTGCTGCTGGCATACCAATTGCGAGAATTTGCAGTTCACGAAAAATTGCAGAACATTCCAATTTCTACCAATTTCTTATTTTCTACACGAATTTAGACATACCTGTAAGACCCCAAATTTTTAATAAATGAAATTTACTTTCCTCTATTTATCATTTTGAAATAGTAAGGGTTGATTTGATTAATGTGGTTAGTTATGGGTAAAATGCGCAAATATTTTAAATAAGCAGGTGGTTATAAAATATTCATTGTTGTCGGGGAATATTCGTTTGGTCGTGGAATATTCTTCTTTGTCGAAGAATATTAGGTATAAAAGCCGCAGATCTTTTATGGGCCCCATAACAGAAAGCGATTGGATGAAAAAAACGACAAGTATAAGTTGTTTATAAATAATGGCGTAGTTATTACTAATTAACTTTGTTGGAATACCCGGTGGTTAAAACACGATGTCTGGCGTTGTTGCAAAGAAGACACAGCGGTATTGCACCAATTATTGATTCTTACGTGAAGGCACTACTCAATAATTATTACGATGAGTTCTTGCTCAAAGATTTTATTTTATTGATTCAATAATTGTTGCGTTGATATTTTATATTACTATTGTTTCAATAATTGTCACTACACAATATTTTCCATTATCGAAGTAATAATTCATATTATCCTAATAATATTCTTAGAAAAATTATTAGCAATGTCTAGAAAGTTACATTTAAGGAGAGGTTTGGTCACCTAATTGCACGCCAAGAAGGAGAAATTCTTATTGAAAGCCCCTCTTTCACAACTACCACAGTTGCCGATCTTTATGATTCTGTAATATTATTTGTGAATAATTAATTATTGATTTATATGATGAGGAAAATATTCATTTTATGTGGATATAGATGGATAAAATTTTGAAGTGACAATTGTTGAGAATCGATATTTTATCTTTTACGATAAAATAATATTTTATTATATTATTATAATATAATAATGATGATATTTTTTACAATGAATGTGGGATATAAGAGTATATGAGGAGGAAGAGTATTTTTGTTGCAAAAGTTGTTTAAAACATGTTAAACATGTATATGGGCCCATTTCTTTCTTTGAAATTTGATTATAGCACAATAAAATCGCTTGTATGTGGATTTCGGTCAATTTACTGCTTGGAATTTGGAAAAACTTTCTTCGCAAAAAGTTGTAGAAATTGAATTTCCTATAAAAGGAGCGAGATTCAAATTTTCCGATTAAAGAGATATTTATTATGAATTATTGAATTTCCGTAGTTCCAAAATAATTGATTTTGGAAGTTTTAATTATTTTTAGTTAGAAAAAGCGTTTTTGTTATTTGTAGGCATGTGTTAAGAGTTGAAATCAATTTGGTATGAGTGTGTAGAAAATTTTAATATATATATTAATATTTTATTAAATTTTCTACTTTGGTGTTCTAAGTATTTTTCTATAAATAGGGTGCTTAGGTTAGAATTGAAAATCACACCAGAAACTGCAGATTTCTCTCTCTTTCTCTCTCTATATATAAGCGTATTCTTGTGAGTATTTTAATACTTTGAGTGTTGCTATCTGATTGTAAGTTCAAGTCATAGCTTATATCCGTTGTTTTAACTAGAAATCTTGTCTTTTACAAGGTAAGGGATGTTATTTTCTTCTCAAATGATATTATTTCTTCAATATCATTATGCCAAAATATTAGTTGGAACTTTTTATCAAATTTGGAATGTTTTTCATGTCGGGTTACTATTATTCAGTGAGTTACTATTCACGAGTTTACTATTCATGATTCATGAGTTACTATTCACGAGTACTATTCACGAAGCATGATGATGATTTTTTTGTGAAATTTCTATCTTTTGGTGTCGAGTTACTATTCACGTATCTGCCTTATTCACGATATCTGACTATTCATTCATAATACGACACTATTAACAAAAAATTAAATTTTTGTTTTTCGTCCAAGATATCTATTATGGATACTAGTTTTGATTGTATCCATATGTTGATCATTTTTTGAATCTTACTCCTCACGGTTTATTTATGAAGTATTTTTGAACTTGGATTGTTTAAAAGTACAAATCCTTAATATTTATTCTTTTGTTTCACTAGATTCGTTTTCTTTAAAATATCTTTCATCATCCTCGGTCCTAAATGATGATATAATTGAATATCTTTGGCACAGTAGTGCAAAAGATGAATGATTTCGATGAATATCTTTGGCTGTAGTGCAAAGATAAGCAGTGTTTAGATGAACATGACCAATCGATGAATATCTTTGGCACAGTAGTGCAAAGATGAATATTTGATTCCAGATATATATTGATTGATGTTACAGGGAGAAAAGATAGACGATGAACTTTTAAATTCATATATAAAAGATAATAGTTTGCATTCTCTACTTAACTCTTTTAATGAATTGTTATTTTCGCTGCGAATATTGATTTAAAACTTGTTGTCTATTGTATTCTATTAGATTTTTCTCAGTTGAAGACTAACGATAATTTGTTTTATATTATCTTAGTCATAATGTTCTTTACTGGGCTAGTTGAGCTCACCCTTTTCCTTGTTGTTCCATTTTTCTTCTCTGGAGGCGAGAATGTAGCGAGTACTAGTCGGGGTGTGGAATGATGGTTCTAGAAGTCGTTTTAGTATTCCTCACCATTTTTGTAAAATAATGTATCAATAATTGTACTGAGGACTTATTTGAGTGTGGATATTGTCTAGATGACAATATTTGTATTTAAACTCACAGTTTTATGTTGTATTAATAAAGTTGTAGTTGTTTTACATACCATGTATTTTTTGACGACTCGGAATGGGTGTTGTATACCTATTTTGGGGGCATCACAATTTAATATCGAGCTTAGGGATACGGTCTCTGGCGGAGATCGGGAAATAGTACTAGGAGGGGAAAGACGAGTAATCCTTCGCTAGTGTGTCATACCTAAGCTTATTTGTTGGTCAGTTGAAGTATATGGTTAATATGTGATATGTTAATTTGTTTAATTAACCCTTGTTTTATGGCAGTATTTAAGAATGGCAGCTGAGAATATTAATGGTGGAGTTAATGAGACCGTGGAAACACCTTTAATCACCACCCAGGGGAACGTGCAATAGGAAGGCAATATTCCTCCCGTAAACAACACCACTGAGCAGACGATGAACGATGGGATGTTTAGGAGCTTTTTGCAGTTCATGCAAAAAACCCGAAAGAGGAGACTCGTGCACGAAATACTGGTGAAATGATAGCAACGCGTGTCTTATCATCAACAAAAGCGATTCAAAAGAGTTGGGACCACGAATTTAAGAAAAGCGGATCCGATCATGGCGGCGTGGGTCAAGCAAATTACCAAGATATTCGATGTCTTGGGATGCACGGAGAAACATGGGTTCCATTCGCCACCTTTATGTTCATGGTGAGGCGATTCTTTGGTGGAAGTATGTGAAACGTACCCACCCATTACACTCAAAGATGTCTTGGGAAACGTTTCAAAAACTTTTCAACAAAAAATACTTTCCTGAAAGTATTCGCCATATGAAGGAGGTAGAGTTTATTAGACTAGAACAAAACAACATGACGGTGTCCCAATACGAGGCGAAGTTCGCAGAGTTATCCATGTTTACACCTCATTTGGTAGAGAATGGGGAACGAATGACGAGGATGTTTCTGAGAGGTTTAAAACCCAAGATTTGGCAATATCTTATCTCTCATAAATTTTCTTTATACTCAGATGTTATCAACAGGGCTCAATTATTAGAGCGAGATAACGAGTACGTTCAACCAAGGGACCGCAACCGAGGTCATACGGGAAAAGCAAATGGCGGCGATCGTGAGCAATGAAAACCAGTGGGGAGGAAAACATTCGGACAAAAGCGGTAACCACTCTGGTGGTAATCGTGGCCATGAAAATAGAAGAAGCGAGTCGGGGGGAGATTTTAAAAAGAGGAGATTCAACAATGACACTTTGTGAAGACGTCAAGACCAAAGACAATTGGTTTTAAAGGAGGAGAACGACCACCACATCATATATTATAAGTCTTGAAAAAGAAGGATATATCAACCCAAACGCCCACAATAGTTTAAGGTATGTTATAAGCTGTGGAAAGGAAGGACATATCGCTTCGAGATTGCACTTTATGTGAAAACCAAGTCCAACGGGATGGTGACTCAAAAGGCTATCCCGAAAAAGTCAAAGTCAACGGTTCTGGAAGAAGCGTTTGTCGTGGTCGGTTAACATCACGAGGAACCCAAACGAGGTGATCACGGGTAAGCTAATCATAAATTCATGCGAAGTTTATACATTACTAGATACCGGTGCTACCCATTCATTTATCTCTCCTGCTTGTGCTCAACGTTTAAACTTGACTCTAGAGAAATTAGACTTTGACCTATCTGTGGAAACTCCGTTAGGAGAAACTTTCATCACATCCACTGTTTATAAATCTTGTTTGATCCAAGTCGGCACCATCACATTACCTGTTGACCTTATCTCTTTAAAGATACTTGCTTTTGATGTGATTTTAGGGATTGATTGGTTAACTACTCATCATGCCAAAATTGATTATTTTCGTAAGGTTGTTAGTTTTCATATTCCTGATCAACCTGTTGTGCAAATTCAAGCAACTAAACCATTAAAATCAATCACTATCATATCAAGTCATAAAACTATTCGTTTATTGAAAAATGGATGTCAAGCTTTCTTAGCCCATGTTATGGATTTGAATAAAGACACGTCAGATTTGAATAATATACCTGTTGTTATTGACTTTCCTGACGTATTTCCTGAAGAACTTCCCGGTCTACCCTCAGAACGTGAAGTTGAATTCTTTATTGACCTTGAACCTGGTACAAAGCCCATTTCTAAAACCCCATATCGAATGGCTCCTATTGAACTTCAGGAGTTAAAGGTCCAACTACAGGAGTTGTTGGACATCAGTTTCATTCGTCCTAGTACATCTCCTTGGGGTGCTCCAGTTTTATTTGTAAAGAAGAAAGACGGGAGTATGCGACTTTGTATTGACTATCGGGAATTGAACCATGTCACTATCAAGAATAGGTATCCGCTACCTCCTATTGATGACATGTTTGACCAGTTGCAAGGAGGACAATTCTTTACAAAGATCGATCTTCGTTCTGGATATCATCAGCTGAAGGTTAGAACTGAGGATATTCCAAAGACTGCTTTCAGAACTCGATACGGGCATTATGAATTCTTAGTTATGTCTTTTGGATTGACTAATGCTCCTGCTGCTTTCATGGATATGATGAACTGAGTATTCAAGGAATATTTGGATCAGTTCGTTGTTGTCTTTATTGATGACATCCTCATCTATTCCAAAAGCCGTGAAGATCATGGCGCCATTTGAAGTCGGGTAATCGTAAAGGCTTCGTGATAACAAGCTATATGCTGTTTGAAGAAATCGAGTTCGGCTTGAGAAGTAGCATTCCTTTGGCACATGGTGTCAAAAACATGGAGTGTCTATTGACTCGGCGAAGATTGAAGCAATACAAAGTTGGGAGCAGCCAAAGACGGTGACCGAAGTACGTAGCTTTTTGGGCTTAGCTGGTTATTATCGGAGATTTGTGGAAGGATTTTCTAGAATCGCTACTCCGTTAACTCAGCTGACTCGTAAAGATACAAAATTCGTATGGAGCTAGGAATGCGAGAAGAGTTTCCAAGATCTCAAGAGGAGACTCATTTCAGCACCTGTTTTGACAATACCATCTGGTTCGGATGGATTTCTTATCTACAGTGATGCTTCAGGCAAAGGGTTAGGATGTGTTCTCATGTAACGTGGGAAAGTCATAGCCTATGCCTCGCGACAACTTAAAGAATATGAGAGGAATTATCCTACTAATGATCTAGAGTTGGCAGCAGTCGTTTTTGCGCTAAAGATTTGGAGGCACTATCTATATGGGGAGAAAGTGGAGATATATTCATACCATAAAAGCCTAAAATATTTCTTCACTCAAAAAGAACTCAACATTCGACAACGACGTTGGCTCGATCTGTTGAAAGATTACGACCACACTATTCAATACAATCCTGGAAAAGCAAACGTGGTAGCTGACGCGTTGAATAGAAGATCATATGCAAGAACGAGTGCGATGATGTCAAATATACGCATAGAACCGACTTTAATCGAAAAAGTTAAAGTTGTTCAAGCCATAGACCCGGAGCTGATGCGTATGAAGAAGAAAGTGCAAGAAGGTGCTATTCCAGAAGCAAGAATCGATGAAGAAGGAATACTTCGAGTCCACTCCAGAATTTGTGTTCTTAACGATTCGGACTTGAAGCATGGAATCATGATGGAGGCACACAATACACCATTTGCAATCCATCATGGGAGTACCAAAATGTATCATGATCTTCGACATACATTTTAGTGGAACAATATGAAGAGAGAGATCGTGAAGTTTATCTCGAGGTGTTTAACTTGTCAACGTGTAAAGGCGGAGCATCAAATGCCTAAGGGTCCATTGCAACCACTTGAGATTCCGAAATGGAAGTGAGAACACATTACCATGGATTTCGTTACGGGTCTTCCCACGGTTTCTCAAGGCATAAATGCTATTTGGGTTATTGTTGACAGATTAACCAAGTCTGCTCATTTCTTGCCTATACGGGAGACTTATTCCCTTGAACATCTTGCTCGTATATACGTAAATGAGATTATGAGATTGCATGGCATACCAGTATCCATAGTTTCGGATCGTGAACCAAGATTCACTTCAAGATTTTGGGTTAGCTTGCAAAAGCTATGGGCGCGGTTTATGATTTAGTTCGACATACCATCCTCAAACCAGACGGACAATCGAGAGAGGACTATTCAAACTCTTGAAGATCTATTAAGACTCTATGTCCTAGACTTCAAAGGCAGTTGGGATAAGTATTTACCATTGGTGGAAGTACAACAACAGTTATCAGGCAAGTATAGGTGTGGCTCCATTCGAAGCATTGTATGGACGAAAGTGTCACTCTCCAATATGTTGGGATGAGGTAGGTGAAGCAATATTGTTGGGACCCGAGTTGGTATGTATGACTACGGAAAAGATCCAAACGATTCGACAACGTATACAAACGGCACAGGATCGACAAAAAAGTTATGCGGATCTTCATCGAAAAGACGTGGAATTTAGTATTGGGGATCATGTATTGTTGCGTGTGGCTCCATGGAAGGGAGTTACAAGATTCGGGAAGAGAGAAAAGCTCAATCCATGATTTATTGGTCTATTTCAGATTCTTGACCGAGTAGGAAAGGTGGCCTATAGACTTGCGTTACCTCCAAGCATGTCTCGAGTTTATAACGTTTTTCACGTATTCGTGCTTCGTAAATATGTGAAAGACCCAAACCACGTTATTGAGTTAGAACCGGACAAGATAGCCGAAGATTTAACGTACGAGGAGGTACCTGTCAAAATCTTGGATAGGAAAGAGCATGTCCTACGCACGAAGGTCATACCACAAGTTAAAGTTTTGTGGAGAAACCATGCTATTGAGGAAATGACCTGGGAGTTGGAAACGGAAATGAAAGCGAGGTATCCTCATCTTTTCGAAATACCAGGTACGTACGTCAATTTCGAGGACAAAATTTTATAAGGAGGGGAGGTTGTAAGACCCCAAATTATTAATAAATGAAATCTAGTTTCCTCTATTTATCATTTTGAAATAGTAAGGGTTGATTTGATTAATGTGGTTAGTTATGGGTAAAATGCATAAATATTTTAAATAAGCGGTGGTTATAAAATATTCATTGTTGTTGGGAATATTCGTTTGGTCGTGGAATATTCTTCACATTGAGAATATTAAATGCGACGGGCGTAGTCTTTAATGGGCCCCATAACTGAAAAGCGATTGGATGAAGAAAACGACAAGTATAAGTTGTTTATAAATAACGACGTAGTTGTTGCCAAGTAACAATCGTTGGAATACTAAAAACACAAAACACGATGTCTGTCGTTGTTGCCGAATGACACGCAGTATTGCACCAATTATTGATTCTTACGTGAAGGCACTACTCAATAATTGTTACGATGAATTCTTGCTCAAAGATTTTATTTTATTGATTCTATAATTGCTTTGCGTTGATATTTTATATTCTTTGTTGTTTCAATAATTGTCACTACACAATATTTTTCATTATCAAAGCAATAATTCATATTATCTGAATAATATTATTAGAAAACATTATTGGCAATGTCTAGAAAGTTCTGTCTAAGGAGAGGTTTGGTCACCTAATTACGCGCCAAATAAGAGAAATTCTTATTGAAAACCCCTTTTCACGGGACGGCACAGTTGCCCGATCTTGTGATTCTGTAATATTATTTGTGAATAATTAATTATTGATTTATATGATGAGGAAAATATTCATTTTATGTGGATATAGATGGAGAAAATTTTTAAAGTGACAATTGTTGAAAATCGATATTTTATCTTTTCTGATAAAATAATATTTTATTATATTATTATAATATAATAATGATGATATTTTTATAATGAATGTGGGATATATGAGTATATGAGGAGGAAGAGTATTTTTGTTATAAAAGTTGTTTAAAACATGTTAAACATGTCTGTGGGCCCATTTCTTGACTGAAATTTGATTATAGCCTGTAAAATCTCCCGTATGTGGATTTCGGTCAATTTCTGTTTAGAATTTGGAAACACTTTCTTCTGTAAAGTTGTAGAGAATTGAATTTCCTATAAAAAAAATGCGAGATTCAAATTTTCTGATTAAAGGGCTATTTATTATGAATTATTGAAGTTCCGTAGTTTCGAAATAGTTGATTTTGGAAGTTTTAATTATTTTTAGTTAGAAAAACGTTTTTGTTATTTGTAGGCATGTGTTAAGAGTTGGAAATCAGCTGGTATGAGTGCGTAGAAAATTTTAATATATATATTAATATTTTATTAAATTTTCTACTTTGGTGTTTTAAGCATTTTCCTATAAATAGGGTGCTTAGGTTAGAATTGAAAATCACACCAGAAACTGCAGATTTCTCTCTCTTTCTCTCTCTATATATTGAGCGTATTCTTGGAACTTTTTATCAAATTTGGAATGTTTTCATGTCGGGGTTACTATTCATGAGTTACTATTCATGAGTTACTATTCACGAGTTACTATTCATGAGTTACTATTCACGAGTACTATTCACGAAGCCATGATGATGTTTTTTGTGAAATTTCTATCTTTTGGTGTCGGAGTTACTATTCACGTATACGGCACTATTCACGTATACGGCACTATTCACGAATACGACACTATTCACAAAAAAATTAAATTTCCGTTTTTCGTCCAAGATATCTATTATGGATACTATTTTTGATTGTATCCATATGTTGATCATTTTTTGAATCTTACTCCACTACTGGTTATTTATGAAGTATTTTTGAACTTGGATTGTTTAAAGTACGAATCCTTAATATTTATTCTTTTGTTTCACTGGATTCGTTTTCTTTAAAATATCTTTCATCATCCTCAGTCCTAAATGATGATATAATTGAATATCTTTGGCTTGTAGTGCAAAGATGAATGATTTCTGATGAATATCTTTGGCCCGTAGTGCAAAGATAAACAGGTGTTTAGATGAGCATGACCAATCGATGAATATCTTTGCTTGGCACATAGTGCAAAGATGAATATTTGATTCGGATATATATTGATTGATGTTACGGGATAAAAGATAGGCGATGAACTTTTAAATTCATATATAGAAGATAGTAGTTTGCATTCTCTACTTAACTCTTCTAATGAATTATTATTTCATTGCGAATATTGATTTAAAACTTGTTGTCTATTGTATTCTATTAGATTTTTCCTATTGAAGACCCAGCGATAATTTGTTTTATATTATCTTAGTCATAATGTTCTTTCTTTGGGCTAGTTGAGCTCACCCTTTTCCTTGTTGTTCCATTTTTCTTCTCGTGGAGGCGAGAATGTAGCGAGTACTATCGGGGTGTGGAATGATGGTTCTAGAAGTCGTTTAGTAGTCCTCACCATTTTGTAAAATAATGTATCAATAATTGTCTTGAGGACTTATTTGAGTGTGGATATTTTCTAGATGACAATATTTGTATTAAAACTCACAGTTTTTATGTTGTATTAATAAAGTTGTAGTTGTTTCTGTACCATGTATTTTGACGACTCAGAATAGGTGTTGTATACCTATTTTGGGGGCGTCACAATACCCACATGATATAATTCATACATAATCACTACCCAACATTTATATAATGATTTTAACCCATTAAAACACATGATTACTGAATTAAAATATGTAATTTTTACTGTTCTTGATGTTCTTGAAGGTTTTGAACATAAATCATGAAAATTAATACTACGGATTCGTTATAACACCGAATCCGTTCATTTAAGGTTTGTTCTCTTCGTATCAACATGCATAATCAAATAAGAGTGGGAATTTTACAGAAACATTTATGTTTGACATATTAAAATCACGTATAAGGCCATATGGCCATATTCCATACTCTATAAGTTTTGAGCTACATATACGACATGTTTTATGATACTGAAGATATGGTTTACATAATATATATATAATCAAATACGATATGGTAACATTTAAAACATATACAAACTCATAATCATACCCTTTCCCAATTACAGAGACTTTACAAAACTTTGAAAGACATATTTATGAAAACTCAAACAACGTAAAATAGAATTTGGTTTGGAGAATTTACCCAGAGTATAAAGTGCAGAGTATAAAGTGTAGATTTGTAGGTTTAGATGATTTTCTTCAATCACTCACTCTTAATCTCCTTCTCAATATCACAATTTCTCTCTGATAATTTATCTCTGCATTTGCTTTGTTCTTAGACTTAGAAAATAGGAAATAAAGAAGACGTCGTATAAAATAAAGAATCGACAAGATATGGTGGAGTTACCCATCATGGGTAACTGCTAATAACTCCCTTTAGGGCCTTGTTTGGCTAGCAAGAATAGGTTTCAAAACCATTTAATTTAATAAATCTCTTATACTATAGTTTAAAACACATCACACCCAATTATACAATGACTCAATTATATTATTTAATTTAATTTTAATAAAATATAATAATTTCTCATTAACTCACATAGTCATATAATTAATTTTCTCATTAATTATAAAATGATATTAGGCTTATTAAATATTTCTTTTAATTTAATAAACTCACATAATTACATACTTTGAATAATAAAATTCTCTACATTAATTTAATAAATATAACACATATAATTAAATTAATCTATCATAATTGCATCAATTAATTATTTAATCTAATAATTAAATCATCGAAAATATTTATTTAATCCAATAAATATTAAAATTAAATTATAAAATCTCGTTCGTCACATCTTTCCCCCCTTAAAAGGATTCTGTCCCCAGAATCACGACTCAATAAATTTGTCCCGTTACATTCTTTCCCCCTTACAAAGATTATGTCCCCAGAATTGCTTACACATAAATTAAGTAAATAAATGAGGGTAATTCTTCATCATATTCTCTTCGAGTTCCCACGTAGCTTCTTCAGCGTTGTGGTTCCTCCAAATTACCTTAACAGAAGGTATTACTTTATTTCTGAGAACTTGTTCTTTTCTGTCGACAATTTGAACAGGAATTTCTTCGTAAGATAAGTCTTTTTCAAAATGTAGGGGTTTGTATTCAATTACATTCTTGTAATCGGCTTTGTAGGGTCGTAACATAGAAACATGGAAGACGTTGTGGACATTGTCGAGTGATGGAGGTAAGGCTACCTCGTATGCGACTTCTCCGATTCTTCACAATACTTCAAATAGTCCAATGAATCTTGGGCTTAATTTTTCTTTCTTTCTGAATCTGATCTTTCCCTTCCAAGGAGAGACCTTTAAAAACACGTAACTACCCGGTTCAAACTCAACATTTTTATGATGTGAATCAACGTATTTCTTCTGTCTATCTTGAGTTGCTACCAGTCGTGCTCGGATAACTTTGACTATTTCTGCTGTCTGCTGTACCAATTCTGGCCCTAGCAATTGCCTTTCACAAACTTCATCCCAGTAAAGCGGAGTTCTGCACTTTCTGCCGTATAACGCTTCATAAGGCGGCATGCCAATACTAGCGTGGTAACTGTTGTTGTAGCCGAACTCTACTAACGGTAGGTGATCATCCCAATTTCCTTTAAAGTCCATCACACAGGCTCTTAGCATATCTTCTAAGGTCTTCTTTCACTCTGTTCATCTGTCTGAGGGTGATATGCTGTACTCATCCGTAATTACGTACCCATGCATTCTTGTAGACGTTTCCAGAAGTTAGATGTAAAGTGCGGATCCCTATCTAAAATAATTGACACCGACACTCCGTGCCTCGAAACAATCTCTTTTACATATAACCTTGCCAACTGATCTAAGTTGAATCTAATTTTTATCTGAAGGAAGTGTGCGGATTTCGTAAGTCAGTCAACGATAACCCATACTGCGTCATAGCCTTTTTGAGTCATCGAAAGGCTAACCACGAATTCCATTGTAATATGTTCCCATTTCCATTCTGGGATCTCCAACGGTTGTAGCAATCCACTCGGTCTCTGATGTTCTGCTTTCACTTTCTGACAAGTCAGACACTTGGCAACACATTCTGCAACATCACGTTTCAAATTCAGCCACCAGAAATGTTGTCGAAGATCTTGGTACATCTTGGTACTACCAGGGTGAATCGAATATCGTGAACTATGAGCCTCATTCAAAATGTCTTCCTTAATCTCTTGTACTGGCGGTACCCAAATTCTGCTCTCAAATCTCAGTATTCCTTCCTTATCCATCTTAAATCTTTGTTCGGTTCCTTCAGATATCTTCCTTATCACCTTTTTGCATTCCTCGTCCTGAAGTTGAGCCTCCTTAACTTTGTCTAGTAGGGTTATACCAGATTGCATCTGAAATAGTTTCTCATCAATTTCCATAGGATACTTCACTTCCAACTCCACTTTCTCCATTTCTGAAATTAGCTCCTCCTGAGGGATCAACATCATCAACTTCTCTCGACCCTTTCTACTTAAGGCATCAGCAATGACATTCGCCTTACCCGAATGGTATAAAATCTCATAGTCGTAGTCCTTAATTAACTCCAACCACCTTCTTTGACGTATATTCAAGTCCTTCTGTGTAAAAATATATTTCAGACTCTTGTGGTCTGTATATATTTCATACTTCTCCCCCTTAGAGATAGTGCCTCCAAATTTTTAAAACAAAAACTACTGCAGCTAACTCCAAGTCATGGGTTGGATATCCCTTCTCGAAATCCTTCAATTGTCGTGATGCATACGCAATGACTCTGCCGTTTTGCATAAGCACACAACCAAGTCCTTTATGCGACGCATCACTAAAAACAACAAAGTTTCCTGTATCATCTAGGAGAGATAACACAGGTGCCGTACTCAACCTCTTCTTCAATTCTTGAAAACTTTCCTCACACTTATCCGTCCAAACAAATTTCAAAGCTTTTCAAGTTAAATTCATTAGCGGAGTTGCGATCTTGGAAAAGTTTTGAATGAATCTTCTATAATATCCTGCCAATCCAAGAAAACTTCTTACTTTTGACGGCGTTCTCAGCTGATCCCAGTTAATCACGGCTTTGACTTTTGATGGATCTACCGAAATTCTGTTTTTATCGATCATGTGACCAAGAAATTGTACTCGCTCGATCCAAAATTCACATTTTAAAAACTTAGCATATAACTTCTCCCTTCTCAATACCTCCAACGTTAATCTCAAATGCTCTTCGTGTTCTTCTTTGGTTTTCGAATATACCAAAATGTCGTCTATAAATACCACTACGAATTTGTCCAAAAATGGCTTGAACACACCATTCATTAGTCCCATAAATACTGCAGGAGCATTCGTTAGACCAAATGACATTACCAAAAATTCGTAGTGACCATATCGCGTTCTGAACGCTGTCTTCGGTACATCCTCTGGCCTCACCTTTAGTTGATGATAATCGCTTCTTAAGTCTATCTTGGAAAAGTATCTCGTTCCCTTCAATTGATCAAACAGGTCATTGATCCTCGATAGTGGATATTTGTTCTTAATCATGACCTTATTCAGTTCTCTGTAGTCAATGCAGAGCTGCATCGATCCATCATTCTTTTTCACAAACAAAACCGGCGCTCCCCACGGCGATACGCTCGGTTGAATGTACTTCTTGTCTAGGAATTCTTGTAGTTGTACCATTAGTTCTTTCATCTCTACTGGTACCATTCGGTATGGTGCCTTCGATATTGTAGCAGTTCCGGGCGCCAAATCGATCACGAAATCTACCTCTCTATCTGGTGGAAGTCCTGGCAAATCGTCTGGAAAGACGTCGATGAAGTCCCTCATAATCGGTATTTCTTCTACCTTCGGATTCTCTTTTTGACTGTCGACTATGTAAGATAAGTATCCTACACAGCCTTGTCTTAATAACTTCCTGGCCTGCATCATCGTCAGATAACTCGCTTGTCTAGGAAACTTGCTACCATAAAACACAACCTTTGACAGAGTCATAAGGTTAATACGCTTCTTTTGGCAATCAATTACAACCCCGTAATTGAATAACCAGTCCATTCCCAATATAACGTCAAATTCCCCAAGTCGAATAGGGATAAGATCTACGTTCATGATATTACCCTTAATATCCACTCTACAGTTCTTATACACGTACTTAACAGGGATTATCTCTCTATTCGCAATTTCTATGTTCATGGGATATTCCAACTCATCCTTAAGCAAATCTAAACTATTAGCAAAGTCATCGGATATAAAGGAACAAATAGCACCCGAATCAAATAATACATAAGCATTAATTTTATTGATCGGAATGATACCTGACACTACATCAAGAGACTGAACTGCATCCTGCACCATCATGTTGAAAGTCATGGCGGTTGGTCCGGTGATAGTCAAAGCGTTTCCACTGTTGTTTCCCCGGTTTCCTCCTGGTCCTGCCCCTCCCGATCCCTTCTTAGGACAGTCTCTTGCCAGATGGTCCTTTGAACCACAAGTGAAGCAAGCACCCTTCTTTGGGTTAGGATAGTTAGGTGCTATGTGGCCTTCCTGACCACAATTGTAGCACACTCTTTTTCCCTTCATACAAACTTCCAGACGAGCTTTCCCGCAGGTCGGGCATGCTTCAATTCTTTTGTTCTGACTTCCTTGTTGATTCCCCGATGATGAGTTGTCATTCCACATTTTCTTCTGATTAAAATTTCCACTTCCTGTGCCACTTCCACTAGCCTTGTTATTTCCTTCACTTTCATTCTTCTTCTTCTTCTGATCTTGATTGTACTTGGTCACCGCATCGCTTCCACCTTCAGCGAGGATGGCCTTTTCCAGTACTCTGGCAAATGTGTTTATCTGAAACATTACTTTACTATATACCTAGGGCTTTAGTCCTTGTTCAAATCTTCTCGATTTTCTCTCGTCCGTGTGTACTTGGTACGGGGCGAACCTCGCCAACTCGTTGAATCTAGCCGCATAATCAGGTACGCTCATATTTCCCTTCTTCAATTCCAGAAATTGAACCTCCATCTGGTTCTGCGAGTTGGTCGGGAAATACATCTCGAAGAACATCTCTTTAAATCTCTCCCAAGTAATTACACCTTCACCTCCACGAACTTTGTTTGCTTGCCACCAATAGCTAGCTTCAGACTTTAGCATAAATGTTGCAAAAGCGGTCCTCTGGTCTTCTCTAACCCTAGCAACGTTGAAAACCTTTTCCATCTCCATAACCCACGTTTAAGCCTCGATCAGGTTCATGGAACCTTTAAACTCTGGTGGTCCCACCGCCTTGAAATCTTTAAACGTAGTATTTGGTGGAGCTTGAGGTTGATTATTCATTGCTCCAGCTAGCAAGTTAACCAATTTCTGAACAGGATTAGCATTGGTGTTATTGTTGTTATTCGTAGACTCTTCCTGAGCTGGTTGACGTTGTTGTCTTCTTCTTGGCGGCATAATTCTGTTAAAATATATGCTTATTAAATCTCTATTAAATTCTCTAAATAGTTAAGACTTAACTCAACAATTTAATATAATTAATTAACACATTATCTCAAACAACTTGATATATATTCATTCAAATCAAAAGTTTTAACATCAGACGATAGCATCACTGCTATTTACATCAACTATCCTGAGATAAGGAATCCACAAGATTTAAATATTAAAATATTCCTTTGTTCATAACTACATCGGAATTTACATCTAAATAATAGACAAGTTTATCACATAAGTAAATGTGACACCCCCAAATCCGAGTTACCGGACTCCCGAGTTTGGTGTTCATGATCCACAATATAATAACATCTAACTACCCATTTAAATATAAATAGGAATACATAACTCATTAACATAAGTTGTTAATACATAAGTCCCAGGTGCACTAACCTTAACATTACAGAAATACCCCTTAGATATACAAAAAGGGTTTACAATACAATACAACATAATAATATTGTTCATCATAACTAATTTATAACTATGCCTTTTCCCTTGTTCTTCTTCGCAACACCTTCTGCAACTTCGTCCCTAGCTGAAAAGTTTTATTTATAGCAAGGGTGAGCAACAAGTTTGCCCCGCAAGTTAAGACATACAATAAAGATATAGAAATTAATATCAAGTCTTCTAACATTCTCCACAACAATAATCTGATAATGAAAGAGTACAACACTTTCAAGGTTTTCTACGATATTCAATGAATAATCAAGAATTAATTCTACGAAATAGAAAAGTGGAATGTTTTCCAGATTTATGCTGAGAGATCCATTGGATCTAGAACTTCTAATTTCTCGAGTATCTATCAAAGATTTACTTTGATACATACGCAGGAGTATTAGATAACCATAAAGATTAAAGCATACCCCTCTGCAAGTAATTAGAGTCGGCCAACTCCTTGTACCCGATATTATACATAATACTTAGGTCACGCGCAATGGTCGATATACGACTTCAAATTTTTTCTCCCTTTATATAAAAGGTTGTTCTTCTCAGTCTCAGAATCAAGATTTTGATTTAACAATGAAATACTGTGATTTCAAATTCTATTTACTTATCGATCTAGCCGAAAAAATTGGCATCGATCTATCAATAAAAATTGAATTCCCTTCTCGAATTTATCAAGTTCTAACAAATGTCGTCTACTTGAAATAATTAGCTAAGATATTTCTCAACATAATTTGACAATAAATGTGAATTATCTCAGATCATTAATTCTATCTTCTACGAATATGAATATCCAACAACAGTTATTCTACAATTGTATATTCTCCGAATCAGTAATTCAATTTGAATTATTAACCATGCACTAACTGCGAATACTCAATAATAAATTTCCTGGACATGGTATAATTAACAATAATTAACCATTATAATAATTGAATGAATATAACTCAAGGTTGAGTTAGGAAACTTACCTTCCGCGTTAATTACAGCTACACAATATAATTAACTGCGTTCGTAAGACCTATAATCAACAATGTCGGTCTCACAATTAGCACAATCATTTATAACACGTAATACTGTATTTTACAGTCAAACTTCTCCTAGACACATTACCACATAGCCACATTAGTGTTTATAACCCATATAAACACTTAACAAGTCTAACTAGTTCAAGATGTTGGACTTCTATCCATTCTCGTTGTTACGGTCACCTTATCCAATAATTAACAAATTGATTGTCAATTAAACTTGTTCTCTAAGCTTCAAAATTATTTTAGATAAGTCAAATATCGCTTTATAATATTTTTCTAAGCTTTTAATAATTTATAAACAATTATTATAATTTATAATAATTTTTCAAAACTTAAATCATTTTTAAATGATTTAATTATCAAATAATCTTATTATCATTAATATTTAATAATATAAAAATATTAATAACATACTTGTCAAAATATTAATGTTATTATTAATAACTTAAAATATTTTTAAATCATTAATATTCTACTTAAACGATTTTTAAAGTAATTAAAATCATTTTTAAATCATCACCATTAATATTTAAATATTAATGAAATTATTATCAAAATATTAAGTCATTAATTATAACTTAAAATATTTTTTAAAACATTTTTCTCATTTTAAATAATTTTTAAATCAATAAAATCATTTTTAATTCATTTATTTAATATAATAATTAAATAAATCTAATATCATTAATATTAATTATTAATGAAAATTCTCTAAAAATATTAAAAGTCACATTTTATAACTCAAAATATTTTTAAATACATTATTCTTATTTAAAATGATTTTTCATAATATTAAATTATTTTTCTCTAATTTATTTAATACAATAATTAAAGAAATTAAATATCATTAATATTCAAATAATTATAAATATTAATGAAAAATGTCCCAAATAATTAAAAGTTATTTTTCGAAATTTAAATGTTTTTAAAACCATTTTTAGTAATTTTAATAATTTATTTCTCTTTTTAAATAATTTTCGGAATATTCAGAAATTTAAAAATAATAAAACCGTCGCTACAGGCCGTTAAAGACACAAAGCGTCACTGTTGGTGTTCTTGAGCTCAAGAACACTGACAACTTCGCTATCAACCTGCCTTGTTTGACCAGCTTAAATGATCGGTTAAAAATCGTTTCTGAGCTAATTTAAGGTTCAATATCGTAGTACACATATAATACTACAACTATCAATCATTAACAAAGTCCTAACATAACAACACAACAAGATCCGACCCTTCAAAATGACTGTCAGACAGCTCCTGGGCTTTCTGGGTAACCCAGAAACCCAGGCAGCTTCAGGGTACTACCTTGAGGCTCGATTATATACATGTTCTGTTCATTAGTTTATTTATTTCTTGGTTCATAGCTATAGTTCTCATGTCAAGGAACGTGTATACATTAGCAGAAAATTTTAATACTAACAGAATCAAAATTTATGACTCAGTCAATCTCTGACAAAAACTCGGTTCATACGTTTTCTGGAAATTCCAGAATATCAAAAACAGACCGAGTGGTCTACTTTGACCACCTGTTACTATCTACTAGCTGTTCATTTATATGATCTAAAGCCATTTAATGAAATAACATATATCAGGCTACAACATGGTTGCAAACACAACATCACGCAACCGAAAACCTGTCAGATCAAGACCTCACAAATAGTTGTCGACGTTGCTTACTTTTACTTTACGGTTACCCAGATTTCAAATTTCATTAAGCTTTCTCAACCAACGACTTTGACCATGAATAACACACGATCAAGACATCTAATGGCTATACTAGCACGTTAAGATTAAAGACAACATATCAGGCTACAAATCCAACACGTAAAACAACAAAAATCATAAACGAGCAAGGATCTGTGATCACTGACATTGGGTTGTCAGACCACTTTTCAAGCTCAAGAACAGTTTTGAGAAAAATCGATTTTTACCAACTTTGATGCTATGGATCTATGATGGATCATCATAGATCATTTAAAAACAACTTCTAACATAAACCTAAACACGTAAACACAAAATCTTTCTTTGTATACAAGATCAAAGTTGAGTTTGGGTTTATACCTCTCTTGTCAAAATCTTGATCTTGATCTTCCTAAACTGAACTTGATGTTCTAGGAGGCTACTTAGTGACCGATTTACTTGAAATTTTTGAGGTTGGGAGAGAGAGAGAGTTGTTGAGAGTAAGATTGCAACTTAGCCAACTTTAGTAACTTTTTCTCTCTTAATCTCTTATAATCATTTGGTGCAATGAATCTAAGCATGCTAGGTGTCCATTTGGATAAGATTGGAGCTTATTTCTAGCACATGGGATAAACCTTAAGTGATGACTCACTAGATTTGCAAATCTTTTTACTAAAAATCTAAGAAAAAGGGTATTTTGGACTTTGTACATGTAATTTTAATGGCATACTTGGAATTTACCAAACCCTTAGGGTTTTAACCCTAAGGTTCTAATCCTTAGGTTTTACACCCTTAACTTCTAGGATTTTCTAAATTAGGAATTTAAAAATAGAAAATCAAGATTTCAAAAATATAATTAGTGTTTCCTAATTATATTACAGGTTTACTAAACACATTAATGTTTACTAATCACTTTAGGGCTTACTAATTAGGATTAGGGTTTCCTAATTAGGGTTTAGGATTCCCGAATTAAATTTTAGGGTTTCCCGACTTTCGATTAGGGTTCCTAACTACGCGTTAGAGTTTTTAATCTTGAGATTAACGTTTCTAATCCCTTACTAGGGTTTACTAATATTGTACCCTACCCGATCAATCATTGATTAATAATATCATACAGTACAAACACACACTCATCAATATAATTATTTTAATTATATTTTCTATCGAATCCCGTTCCAGAAATTAGCGTTAGGGTTTCTATTCTCCGTTAAGCACAACTCTACTCTAATTTATTAGTCAATACACAAATTGACTTTGTCGAGACTCGTATCACAGATACTTGTCACAAAATTGATAATTAATATTAATATTAAATTAAAAAAAAATTATTCGCAAATTTTTTGACTATTCGAAATCTCGGGTTATCACATTCACCTCTCCTTAAAAGGATTCCGTCCTTGGAATCATCGCTTTATTCTCTACAATCTTTTAAAGTTGTATCATCAATTCATTTTATTAACACAATATTAAATTGTCTCTCAAATTCTAACCTCCGTGACTTGAATCTATAATGTAAACAATCCACAACAATATCTAACTCATATTACTCACAGAATTAAATTTCCAAACGAAATCAAGACTACTTTTGCCACCTCCGACGAGCAACATCATATCCTCGCTACGTCATGTTGAATGTACGGCCGTTGGTCTTCCCGGTAATCAGGGTCCTCGAATTGCCAAGGTTCCGCTACTAGGTCCCTTGTTGCCACTTTCTTTCTCAGTATTCCTCTTTGGACAGTTCCGTACCAGGTGATCCGACGATCCGTACGCAAAGCAACCTTGTATCTTCTTCGGACTGGGACAATTGGGTGACATGTGTCCCTCTTGCCCGCAGTTATAAAAGACTCCTTTCTTCTTCAGGCAAACTCCTGCAAGGTTATTCCCATAATTTGCACATGTCTCTCTTCCTTTCCTATTCTCCTCTGTTTTACCACCTGATTGGGTATTCTCACTCCATTTCCTCTTATTAGGGTTACTACCACCACTGCTTCCTCCATCGTTTGTCTTCTTCTTCTTATCCTGATGAAATCGAGATGCAGCTTCACTCCCTCCTTCAGTAATTAACGCATTTTCCATCAACGTCGCGAACGTATTGATTTACAATACCGCTACCTTGTTGAATATCCCCGGCTTCAGTCCATTCTCAAATCTTCTCGCCTATCTCGCTTCTGTGTCCACCTGATGAGGTGCAAATCTTGCCAACTCGTTGAATTTGGCAGCGTATTCTGTTACCGACATGTTCTCCTGCTTCAATTCTAGAAATTTAACTTCCATCCTGGATTGCATACTCGGTGAGAAATAGTTCTCAAAGAACAGCTCCTTGAATCTTGTCCACATCACCACCGCTGTACCAGCTTTGGCCTGATTAGTCTCCCACCAGTAATTGGCTTCTCCCTTCATTAAGTATGTCGCAAAAGCTGTCTTCTGCTCTTCTGCCACTCGCGCAATGACGAATGCTTTCTCCATCTCCTTCACCCAAGTTTGGGCTTCAATCGGATCTGTGGTTCATTTGAATTCCGACGGTCCTACCGCTTTAAAGTCCTTGAAGTTAGCCAATCTATCAGTTGGCTGATTTCTCGCTCTTCCTCTTGTTGGTGCCCTATTTTCCATAGCTTCAGCTATCATGTCCTCAAAGTTTTGCATCGGGTTAGCTTGACCTCCTTCGTTATTCACCGATTGCTCTTCCCTTTGATTTCGATTTTGTCGTCTAGGCGGCATGATCTGATTTAAATAAAAATCTTATATTAATTCTCTTTCTTTACACAAATTCTTAACACAATAAGAATTCAACGCATAATTCTCATATAATCGCAAATTTATTCAAATAGCACATAGTACATTTAGTACTTCACATATTACTATCCCTTTTTAAATCATATCAGGATTATTAACACAACTTTACACAAAAAGTTACAATTCACCATTCACATATAGTTATTACCAGTTCATCAAACTTACCACACTTATGAGTTCAGAAACTTTCCACAATTATATAAGTGTATGAACTTATCCTAGTCGTACCTTTCAAGCGCCCATTCACGAGGGGTTCAAAACATTTCATATAATTATGAGTCATTAACTTACCATAAGTATGAGTTCTAAGAACACACAAATTACTCTTAATCTTATATTCATATAGAAGATAAAGATTTCTTTCATACAAACATATTTATATTTACATATGCTTAAACATCATTCTTGATATTACAACACTTAATATCATAATCTACTACCAAAAGGTACTACCACATATATCTAGGTTGTCTACCGACCACTCCCTTCACCAATCTTCTTCTTGATGGGACACTTGTTGAATCCGTGACCCGTCTGCCCACATGAAAAACACTTCCTCAAATTTGGCTTAGGACAATGCAGAGAAATATGTCCTTCCTGCTTACAGTTAAAGCACACATTTTTCCACATCATGCATTCTCCCGCGTGAGTCTTCCCACACTTGCTACAGGCTTGCTTCTTCTTCAGGCTTGACTTTTCAGAATTAGGGCTGTCGTTGTCCCTCTTTCTCTTCTTCTTGTCCTTCTTGCTGGTCCCTTCAGATGATCCACCACCTTCCGCCTTCATCCTTTCTATCTGTGCCTTGAACTCGTTCCTTTCTTCAGTCATTTCACGTAACGCTCGCTTCGTCTTCCACAACTCCTCCAATAGAAACACTTTACTCCGGAGTTCTTGAACTTCTATCGATAGTTGATCTTGTTCTTCAACTTTAGTCTTCTTCTTTAACTCTACCTTAGCTTGCTCAGACCCTGCTTCCTCATCTCCACTCAGATACATCTCGGGATAATCGTCATGATCACTCCCTAGATTAACCATGGGTTCATCTTCTCCCACCTTCTCAACCGATTCACTTTGCACTGGCACCTCGGCTCCTGGCACTAGCGCAACAGCCACTAGCATCTCCGCACTCGTTTTATCTTCTCCAGACATCCTACAATCAGTTTAAAACAACTTGATTAGTACTTCAACAGTACAAACTTCTAACACTAAGTGTCCACATATCACATTATTGATGTATTTCGGCAATCTCTCACTTAGAACTCTAAATGAGTTTTCTCTATCTCACGTATGGTTATAATCCTAGGGTTTTCCTCCACCCCACTTAAAAGTTTATAACCTACGGCTCTTCTACTAACTGGTGACACCTTGGTCACTACAGCTCTAATACCAACCTATGACACCCCCAAATCCGAGTTACCTGACTCCCGAGTTTGGTGTTCACGATCCACAATATAATAACATCTAACTACCCATTTAAATATAAATAGGAATACATAACTCATTAACATAAGTTGTTAATACATAAGTCCCAGGTCCACTAACCTTAACATTACAGAAATACCCCTTAGAAATACAAAAAGTGTTTACAATACAATACAACATAATAATATTGTTCATCATAACTAATTTATAACTATGCCTTTTCCCTTGTTCTTCTTCGCAGCACCTTCTGCAACTTTGTCCCTAGCTGAAAAGTTTTATTTATAGCAAGGGTGAGCAACAAGTTTGCCCCGCAAGTTAAGACATACAATAAAGATATAAAAATCAATATCAAGTCTTCTAACATTCTCCGCAACAATAATCTGATAATGAAAGAGTACAACGCTTTCAAAGTTTTCTACGATATTCAATGAATAATCAAGAATTAATTCTAAGAAATAGCAAAGTGGAATATTTTCCAGATTTATGCTGAGCGATCCATTGGATCTAGAATGTGACACCCCCAAAATAGATATACATCACCCATTCTGAGTTGTCAATACATGGTACAGAAACAACTACAACTTTATTATTACAACAGTAAAACTGTGAGTTTGAATACAAATATTATCTTCTAGACAATATCTATACCCAAATAAATCCTCATCACATTTATTGATACATTATTTTACAACAATGGTGAGGACTACTAAACAACTCTCCCTAGAATTTTCATTCCATACCCAGGCTAATTACATTTCGCTATATTCTCGCCTCCAGAGAAGAAAATGGAACAAAAAGGAAAAGGGTGAGCTCGACTAGCCCAAAGAAAGAATATTATGACTAAGATAATATACAACAAAATTATCGCTAGTCTTCAACGAACAGGAAAAATATAATAGAATACAATAGACAACAAGTTTTAAATCAATATTCGCAGCTGAAATAATAATTCATTAGAAGAGTTAAGTAGAGAATGCAAACTACTATCTTCTATGTATGAATTTTAAAGTTCATCGCCTATTTTTTTATCCTCGTAACATCAATCAATATATCTGGGATCAAATATTCATCCTTGCACTACGTGCCAAGGACATTCACCAAATTGGTCATGTTCATCTAAACACTGCTCATCTTTGCACTACGGGCCAAAGATATTCATCGAAATCATTCATCTTTGCACTACTACGCCAAAGATATTCACTGTGAATCATTCATCTTTGCACTACAGCCAAAGATATTCAATAATATCATCATTTAAGACCGAGGATGATGAAAATATTTTTTTAAAGAAACGAATCCAAAGAAACAAAATGACAAGGATTAAGGATTAAGGATTCGTACTTTGTTTTATCCACGTCCAAAAATACCTCAAAAATAATCATAGTGGTGTAAAATTCAAGAATGATCAAAACATGGATACAATTAAAGCTAGTATCCAGAATAGATATTTTGGACGAAAAGAAAATTTTTATTTTTCGATGAATAGTGCCGTATTCGTGAATAGTACCGTATACGTGAATAGTGCCGTATACGTGAATAGTAACTCCGACACCAAAAGTTCCAAATTTGATAAAAACTTCAGATCAATATTTCAACGCATAATGATATTGAAGAAATAATAGAATTACGAAAAAAATAATATCCCTTACCTCGAAAGATCAAGATTTAATCGAATATCGGATATAGACTATATCTTGAACTTTCACCGTATAGCAATACTCAAAGTATACTCAAAATACTCACAAGAATACACTCGATAATATAGAGAGAGAAAACTTCAGTTTCTGGTGTGATTTTCAATTCTAACCTAAGCACCTATTTATAGGAAATTGCTTAGAACACCAAAGCAGAAAATTTATTATAATATTAATATATATATATTAAGTTTTCTACGCAACCTTTGAATCTGATTTCCAGCCAACTAACACATGTAAAATGAGGCTCACACATCAAAAAAACGTTTTTTTTTATAAAATAATTAAAACTTCCAAAATCAATTATTTCTAACTTCTAACTTCAATAATTCACAATAAATAGTCCTTTTATCAGAAAATTCGAATCTCGCGAGTTTTTATAGGAAATTCAATTCTCTACAACTTTGCAGAAGAAAGTTTTTCCAAATTCCAAACTGAAGTTGACCGAAATCCACAAACGGGCGATTTTAGAGGCTATAATCAAATTTCAGTCAATAAATGGGGTCCATCGACATGTTTAACATGTTTTAAACATTTATTGCAACAAAAATACTCTTCCTCCTCGTATACTCATATATCCCACATTCGTTGTAAAAATATCACCATTATTATATTATTAAAATATAATATTATATATATTTAAATGAATTATTTTATCAGAAAAAGATAAAATTTCAATTTTCAACAATTGTCACATTAAAAATTTTCTCCATCTATATCCACATAAAATTAATATTTTTCTCATCATATGAATCAATAATTAATTATTCACAAATAATATTACAAAATCACAATATTGACAACCAGACAGTTCCCAGGAAAGAGGGGCTTTCCAATAAGAATTTCTCTTATCATCGCGCCAAGCAATTAGGTGACCAAACCTCTCCTTAGATGTAACTTTCTAGACATTGCCAATAATGTTATCTAATAATATTATTCGATAATATGAATTATTGCTTCGATAATGAAAAATACCGTGTAATGACAATTATTAAAACAACAAACAATATAAAATATCAACGCAAAGAATTATTGAATCAATAAAATAAAACACCGAACAAGAATTATCGTAACCATTATTGAGTAGTGCCTTCTTATGTAAGAGTCAATAATTGGTGCAATACTGCAGCTACCGTGCAACAACGCCAGACATCGTGTTTTAACCACCGGGTATTCCAACAAAGGTAAATCAGAAACAACTACGCCAAGTAATTTTAAACAACTTATATTTGTCATTTTTTCCTCCAATCGCTTTTTAGTTATGTGGCCTACACATGAGTCGCTACCCGTCATTTAATATTCCCGACAAAGATGAATATTCCACGACCAAATGAATACTCCCCGACAATAATGAATATTTTATAACCACTTGCTTATTTTGAAATACTTGCGTATTACCCATAACTATCCACATTAATCAAATCAACCCTTACTATTTCAAAATAATAAATAGAGAAAATTAAATTTCATTTATTAATTATTTGGAGTCTTACATAGAACTTCTACTTTCTCGGGTATCTATCAAAGATTTACTTTGATACATACGCATGAGTATTAGATAACCATAAAGATTAAATCATACCCCTCTACAAGTACTTAGAGCCGGCCAACTCCTTGTACCCGATATTATGCGTAATACTTAGGTCGCACGCAATGGTCGATATACGACTTAAAAATTTTGTTCCCTTTATATAAAAGGTTATTCTTCTCAGTCTCAGAATCATGATTTTGATTTAACAACGAAATACTGTGATTTCAAATTCTATTTACTTATCGATCTAGCCGAAAAAATTGGCATATATCGATCTAGCCGAAAAAATTGGCATCGATCTATCAATAACAATTGAATTCTCTTCTCGAATTTATCAAGTTCTAACAAATGTGCGTCTAGCCAGAATAATTAGCTAAGACACTTCTCAACATAATTTGACAATAAACAGGAATTATCTGTACTGTCAATTCTATCTTCTACGAATATGAATATCCAACAACTGTTATTCTACAATTGTATATTCTCCGACTCAGTAATTCAATTTGAATTATTAACCATGTACTAACTACGAATAATCAACAATAAATTCCCTGGACATGGTATAATTAGCAATAATTAACCATTATAATAATTGAATGAATATAACTCAAGGTTGAGTTAGGAAACTTGCCTTCCGCGTTGATTACAGCTACACAATATAATTAACTGTGTTCGTAAGACCTATAATCAACAATGTCGGTCTCACAATTAGCACAATCATTTATAACATGTAATACTATATTTTACAGTCAAACTTCTCCTAGACACATTACCACATAGCCACATTAGTGTTTATAACACATATAAACACTTAACAAGTCTAACTAGTTCAGTCTGTTGGACTTCGGTCCATTCTCGGTGTTCTGGTCACCTTATCCGACAATTAACAAATTGATTGACAATTAAACCTGTTCTCTAAGCTTCAATATTATTTTAGATAAGTCAAATATCATTTATAATATTTTTCGGAAGCTTTTAATAATTTATAAACAATTATTATAATTTATAATAATTTTTCAAACACTTAAATCATTTTTAAATGATTTAATTATCAAATAATCTTATTATCATTAATATTTAATAATATAAAAATATTAATAACATACTTGTCAAAATATTAAAGTTATTATTAATAACTTAAAATATTGTTAAATCATTAATATTCTACTTAAATGATTTTTAAAGTAATTAAAATCATTTTAAATCATCACCATTAATATTTAAATATTAATGAAATTATTATCAAAATATTAAAAGTCATTAATTATAACTTAAAATATTTTAAAAATATTTTTCTCATTTTTAAATCAATAAAATCATTTTTAAATTCATTTATTTAATATAATAATTAAATAAATCTAATATCATTAATATTAATTATTACTGAAAATTCTCTAAAATATTAAAAGTCACATTTTATAACTCAAAATATTTTTAAATACATTATTCTTATTTAAAATGATTTTTCATAATATTAAATTATTTTTCTCTAATTTATTTAATACACTAATTAAAGAAATTAAATATCATTAATATTCAAATAATTATAAATATTAATGAAAAATGTCCCAAATAATTAAAAGTTATTTTTCAGAATTTAAAATGATTTTTAAAACCATTTTTAGTAATTTTAATAATTTATTTCTATTTTTAAATAATTTTTGGAATATTCAGAAATTCAAAAATAATAAAACCGTCGCTATAGGCCTTTAGCAACACAAAGCGTCGATGTTGGTGTTCTTGAGGTCAAGAACACTGACAGCTTCGTTATTAACCTACCTTGTTTGACCAGCTTAAATGCTCGGTTAAAAATCATTTCTGGGCTAATTTAAGGTTCAATATTGTAGTACACATATAATAATACAACTATCAATCATTAACAGAGTCCTAACATAACAACACAGCAAGATCCGACCCTTCAAAATGATTGTCAGACAGCTCCTGGGCTTTCTGGGTAACGCAGAAACCCAGGCAGCTTCATGGTACTACCTTGAGGCTCGATTATATACATGTTCTGTTCATTAGTTTATTTATTTCTTGGTTCATAGCTATAGTTCTCATGTCAAGGAACGTGTATACATTAGCAGAAAATTTTAATACTAACAGAATCAAAATTTATGACTCAGTCAATCTCTGACAAAAACTCGGTTCATACGTTTTCTGGAAATTCCAGAATATCAAAAACAGACCGAGTGGTCTACTTTGACCACCTGTCACTATCTACTAGCTGTTCATTTATATGATCTAAAGCCATTTAATGAAATAACATATATCAGGCTACAACATGGTTGCAAACACAACATCACGCAACCGAAAACCTGTCAGATCAAGACCTCACAAATAGTTGTCAGACGTTGTTTCTTACTTTCTGGGTTACCCAGATTTCAGCCAGTCAAGCTCGGTCAATGCACTTTGACCATGAATAACACACGATCAAGACATCTAATGGCTATACTAGCACGTTAAGATTAAAGACAACATACCAGGCTACAAATCCAACACATAAAACAACAAAAATCATAAACGATCAAGGATCTGTGATCACTGACATTAGGTTGTCAGACCACTTTTCGAGCTCAAGAATAGTTTTGAGAAAAATTGATTTTTACCAACTTTGATGCTATGGATCTATGATGGATCATCATAGATCATCTAAAAATAACTTCTAACATAAATCTAAACACGTAAACACAAAATCTTTCTTTGTATACAAGATCAAAGTTGAGTTTGGGTTTATACCTCTCTTGTCCAAATCCTGATCTTGATCTTCCTAAACTGAACTTGATGTTCTAGGAGGCTACTTAGTGACTGATTTACTTAAGAATTTCCGAGGTTTGGAGAGAGAGAGAGTTTGTTGAGAGTAAGATTGCAACTTAGCCAACTTTAGTAACTTTCTCTCTCTTAATCTCTTATAATCATTTCGTGCAATGAATCTAAGAATGATAGGTGTCCATTTGGATAAGATTGGAGCTTATTTCTAGCACATGGGATAAACCTTAAGTGATGACTCACTAGATTTGCAAATCTTTTTACTAAAAATCTAAGAAAAAGGGTATTTTGGACTTTGTACATGTAATTTTAATGGCATACTTGGAATTTACCAAACCCTTAGGGTTTTAACCCTAAGGTTCTAATCCTTAGGTTTTACACCCTTAACTTCTAGGATTTTCTAAATTAGGAATTTAAAAATAGAAAATCAAGATTTCAAAAATATAATTAGTGTTTCCTAATTATATTACAGGTTTACTAAACACATTAATGTTTACTAATCACTTTAGGGCTTATTAGTTAGGATTAGGGTTTCCTAATTAGGGTTTAGGATTCTCGAATTAAATTTTAGGGTTTCCCGACTTTCGATTAGGGTTCCTAACTACGCGTTAGAGTTTCTAATCTTGAGATTAGCGTTTCTAATCCCTTACTAGGGTTTACTAATATTGTACCCTACCCGATCAATCATTGATTAATAATATCATACAGTACAAACACGCACTCATCAATATAATTATTTTAATTATATTTTCTATCGAATCCCGTTCCAGAAATTAGCGTTAGGGTTTCTATTCTCCATTAAGCACAACTCTACTCTAATTTATTAGTCAATACACAAATTGACTTTGTCGAGACTCGTATCACAGATACTTGTCACAAAATTGATAATTAATATTAATATTAAATAAAAAAAAAATTATTCGCAAATTTTTTGACTATTCGAAATCTCGGGTTATCACATTCACCTCTCCTTAAAAGGATTCCGTCCTCGGAATCATCGCTTTCTTATTCTCTACAATCTTTTAAAGTTGTATCATCAATTCATTTTTATTAACACAATATTAAATTGTGTCTCAAATTCTAACCTGTGACTTGAATCTATAACAGAAACAATCCACAACAATATCTAACCCATATTACTCGCGTAATTAAATTTCTAAACGAAATCATTACCTGCTGCCACCTCCTGAGTAGTCATCAGATCCTCATACCGTCATGTTGAATATACGGTCATTGGTCTTCCCGGGTCATGCGGTGTCCTCGAATTGCCTTGCCCTTGCCCTTGCCCTTGTCTTTCCCAGAGACACCTCTCCATTCTGCCTTAACTGAAAGGTTTTAAATAAGCAAGAATGAACACAAATTGCCCAACAAGTAATATACAACAAGGGTAAAGAGTTTTATAACACGAGTGTGAAATATCGAAGTATCATCTCTTTTATAGTTCAGAGTTTCAGAATAATATCATAAACAATGAATTGATAATTCAATATAAATCAACAGATATATATATATATATATATATATATATATATATATATATATATATATGAATTCAAAGACTATCAAGGTATCCAACTAGATAACAATTTATACTGAGCAATCACTAAGGACTATTGAACATCTACTAGAATTACCAATATTAAACTGATAACCTAAAAGAATCAAGTACTATAGATGATCAATCTATAATAATCTAAGTTATGCATAACACCACAGTAATAATCTACTCATGTGTTGGGGTTTCCAACAACATATATTCCCATTACCTTAAGGGTTGTTCAACTCAGTTTTTAAGATTTCTGCACCAATCAATTGGTTTGGACATATTTATAAACATGCATATAGTCTAGCCGAATCAAATGGCATAAACACTTTCACAATATTCAAGAACAATACCAAGTTCACATGAATAATAGTTTTCTCAAGAGTTTAACATACTAGCTCAATTGAACGAATAAGTAGGATAACTTGCATTCAATGAGATAAGCATACGCTATTCGTTGAATAAAGTAATGCAAGAGTTAGAATACTTGGACAATGTAAAGTAGGGTTTGGATATTTGCCTTAAGCGTAGTTTATCCACGTTAAGAAATCAACACTTTCGAATCCTATTCATAGTGTATTATATGTTCAAGATGTTCATTAGCTAACACAGTCTTTAATCAAGTTTGACATGATTCAAGTATGAACATATGGTACAAAATCAGTTTATATGTCATCACAAGTTCAACCCACGTATCATTGTTTGATATTATGCAAACATTCTTTTGGACTTATCATTCGAAAGTCATGATTAACCTTTATCTCTATCACATAGCATGCCTCTTAACACATTACATAGCATATTGGTCATATATTACAAGTTAAAGTAATCATATAGGCGTGCTTCAAACATCAGTTCAAAAATAGAAGTCATTCAAGATCGCAGACGACGTGGCGCTAGCCTACGCCTGCCTAGGCTTAGGGATAGTGCGATTCTTATTTGTCCCCGTCGCACTCAAGGTTGAGCTTTGCACTTTCTGTTTCTGCCCAATTCTTACACCTCTATGTACTAATACTCTATCATTTCTATATGTTAGAGTTGCTCACATAATTATATGACCGTTCTTGAGTTTATTTGTACAAGTTTGAACTTATAACTTATATGGCATTAAAGCAAAACAATATCAAATGGTTACCATGTCTCATTACTTGGCTATATGTCCACATAAAAATTTCAAAATCTGTTAATACATATACTTGTAGCATTCATATTGCTTGTTCACAACTATCATTGTCTAATACTTCTAATCATGCATTAAACTCATGTTTAGTTTTGAAATCATCATGTTCAATACATAAAAATCATATCTAGGGATATTATAGACATAGCATGACATCTTAACCCTTTAGAATCTAGATATCCATGTGATGCAACTAGATTTCGAAAATATGTTAAAGTCTGCCTTTGAAACCATTTTGGATTTGAACTATGCAATCTAACACATACAAGACAACTTCAAAGCTCTAAACATATGTAGTTAAGTTATGTTATCATGTTCGCAAGGTTAAAATATAAATTATGTAGTAATCATGCATGTTAGCTCACTAGGCTAAGCTTTTTCTTGAAAAACATCTGTAACACAAAGTTTAATAAGGTGGTCATGATCAAAGGAACTATGTACACTATAGCATGCTCATCTATGTGTAAAATCAGTCATGTGTATAGATTACTAAGCCCATAATTTGGAGAAAATGAATTTCGTCAAAGTTTATTTTCAAGACTTAGAGCTCTTGTTAAAGATCTCCTACCAATTTATGTTGAACACTTCATCCTATATACGAAAACCTTATACTTCATGTTATACCTCTTTTTAGGTAAATAATTAAATCATGACATCAAGTTCTCAACATGTAGCATGGACAAAACTAGCAACTGGTTCTGAGGTACGACGCAGCTACGCTGTACCCCAGTATAAACAGGGTGCAGCAGCGCCAGGTCGAGTTCAGAAATAGTATGCAAGCTCTGTTTTACAGGGTAATTTCCAACTTGGTTTCCAACGATTCAAGCATGCTCCAAACCATTATTAAAGTGTTCATAGATGCTAGTAAACTTCCTAAACACCCTATAACATGATTATTCATATCAATTAACAAATGAATTCAAGGAATTTCAAAAACTAAACTAGACCCATTTCAAGAACATAGTTAGAACTTATACCTTTTTGAGCTTAAATTGAACTTCCTACACACTGAATATGCTTCTACAATGCTCAGAAACTTATACTCTCCAATTTAGACTATCAAGCAACTTCTAACAATCACAAAAATCTGCATTTGGGCTTGAATTTATAGAAGGAACTTGGACTGAATTGAGGGTTTGCATGAAGGGTAGTATCCATTGTGTTTTGGAAGGAAACAATGATCATTCAAGGGTTGGCCAACCACCCACAAGCTCAGCCATCATCACCTAAGTCTTGCCTTTTGGAGAAATACGTGGTTTAGGTTTTCAGCTACTGGTCACCAATTGGTCATGCAAAGCTTGGTATGGTCCTTCTAATTCCCATAATGTAATATTAAGGTAAAATTGTTACCATAGTAGGAATTTAAATATAAATTCTATACTTACATCATATAATCCATGTACATTAACTACACGAAATAAAATATCACAGTTAGGCATTATTGTCCATGTAGTTTCATAATTATCTCTACCACTCACATAACTACATTATAATCTTATTTAATATTGATGTTTATTTAAAACATTGAATTCCTTTCTCAGATTCTAGAATACCCAGATAATTAATCATTTATGCATTACAACCTCATATGAAGTCATGGTGCTACTAGGTACTTCATTTCATTGCAATATACTCCTATCATATGGTTTTATTAATGTCACACATATAACATCAATGTCCCAATTCAGTGCTACAATAGAGATTAACTAACTCCAATCGACCATCAAGGCAAATTGCGCTAATTTTTTTATCGTTGGGATTGCAAGCAATTGCTTAAATACCTGACAAAGGCTTAAGACTTGTTTAGCTTCAAGCCTATGCCAACTTTCATTGCTAAACTCGTTTTATACGACATGAATTAATATCCTCAAAAGTGATATTACAAGTCTAAGAGCGTACTGATTACTTATGTAAAATCACATGATCATACACAATTAATCTTCCTAATTCCCGTTTTAACTCGCTTAGTGAATTTTCTCATTTCACATTATGCCACACAAGACATTTCACAATTCTCATTGTTAATTCACACTTCTTAATACGCATTGATCTAATACGAATCAATTGAATTAACCAACTTACAAAACATGAACACTTATATTCACATAAATATTATTTCTATTACTATATTCATTTACTAATACGTGGAAATTCTCGGGTATTACACCGGTCCCTTCCGATTCTCTCTGTCCCTCATCATTTCTCCTCTTGTAATTCAAGGTACATATTGAAATTCCTAATTTTTAGCTAAGGTTTATATATATAAGTTTTAATCTGCTGATTTTGACTGAAAATTTGATTGAGCTTGATTCGACATAATTTTGGGCTTCATTTCTCATCATAATTTTTGGTCAGCAGTACAATTGCATCCAGGATTTGGTTCTAATATGGGGTCAATAATTTAATTGCAATAATATATTTGATTTGGTTCTGTTATAGTGAATTTGATGTATCTGAATTTGGTTCAGTTATTATATATATTATTTTGGTTCAATTTGGTTATAACATATCATTTTTATGCCTTTTGCTGCCATATGAAGTGAAATGCAGTGTTATTGTCATCAAATTGAAGACTTATAATTTGCAGTGTTGTGTGAATATTGCATTGCGTATATACTTGCTTTTTTGGTTGTGATTTCTGCCTTTTCCAGCTTTGTGAATTAATTGAAGACTTCTATTATTTGGGTGTTGAATATTATTTTCGACGGAATTTCTAACAGAATTTATGTGGAAATTATATATGATAATAAATAATTATTTAATTAACTATAAAAGACAATTAGGACTTAGTTTGCCACTAAAACTAAGTCGTAATACTAGAAAATTTTAATAAATTAATAAAAAATAAAATACTAGGAAAATTAAATAACTTTAATAAATTATATAATATAATAAACTAAAATAAAGTAAATAAAATAAAATAAAATAATATAATATAATACAAAATAAATTAAAATAAATTAATAAATTAAATTTAAAATAATTAAATAAAATTAATAATAAACTAGAATAAATTTAAATTTTAAAATTAAATTAAATTTAATATCATTAAATGTAAATTAATTAATTTAAATAAAATAGAATAAAAAAATAGAATAATTATCTTAAACTAAGTAGCATTTGCTCAGGTTTTTCATTACATAAAAATATCCGAAATTAAATAAAATCAAAGCTAATAAATTAAATAAACATAAATTAAAATAACATAATATATTTGAAATAAATTTACATAAAATAAAATAATAAACTAAGTAGAATTTGCTTAGTTTTCTACAATTAAAAGTAACTCAATAATAAGTTGTCTACATATTTAATAAATAAAATAAAATATATGTTGGATGGGTAGCATTTACCTAGTTTTTCATTGGTAAAATAAAATAAGTAGCATTTGCTTAGTTTGCCACAATTTTCAATAATCTCAATAATGTCATGTGTTAAATCTTCAATACACTCAATTGACAATCAATTATGATTATACACTTTATAGTGCATATATCATTCCATTAACCTGTAAATATTTATTATAGGTAGGGAGCTTAGAAACCTGTTTGACATTCACTCATTCGGAGTGAATGTCGAATAGTCCCCAATTTGGGACTGTTACTGGATGTTATGTCTCTCACTTAGGTCGATGCCAATTCACAAGGTGCGTTTTTATAAACTTTTGAGGATTTTTCAGCTGTTGTCTCTACATATTCTTTGAGTGCATACTTAGACTAAGTTGTCTTGGTCTATTTCGTATACTTGGAGACCATGGGGAGGTGTTGTTGAAATTTTTTTAAAATATAAGAAACGTGCTCAAGATTGGCACTAATGAGGAGACGCATCCAGGAACGGGATAGAAGCCTAACCCCTGTAGAGTGGAGATATATACTAGGTAAACTAAATACATGCATGGACCACATTCATGATTATTCTTGATCTAATTGAGTATTTTCTTCAATTAAAGATGTTAGCCGACCGGAGTTTGATGTACAGTAGGATTAAGATTATTAGGAGGGGATTAGTTGTTGCGTACCGTGAAGGGGTGTCTAATTTTATGAACAAAGCAATATAACATGGTGATGATCCGAACGAAAAGATGATATGCCCGTGTTTCAAGTGTAAGAACATGATATGGAAGACTGCCGATGAAGTTAAATTTGACTTATATTCACGTAGGTTTGTGGATGGGTATTCAGTATGAATTCATCACGGGGAATCAACTGAGTTTAGAGAACAGACAGATAGTACTGTAGACCATTCGGTTCATGGGGATTCACAATCAGATAACTATGATGTCGTGCAGATGTTGGTTGATGCGTATGTCCCTACCAATATTGACTGGGCTGAAAACGAGTATGCGTCAAGCAGTGCTTAGCAAAAGCCAAATGATTCAGCAACTTCTATCTACAAGTTGCTATATGAATCGGGTGTTTCATTGTATCCTGGAAATGACAAGTACACCAGGCTTTTTGCAGTTACGAAGCTTTAAATTTCAAGAATGAGCATGTGTAACAATCCAGAATTTTAAATTGTAATTTCAAATATTTATTGAATTATATAAATATTTTAATTGATGTGTTTGTTATTGAATAAATATTTGTTTGATTCGATTTGATTATTTATTATTAAATAAATAGTTTATGAGTTGAGGGAATTAGCTTAATTTGTTAATTAAGTGATAATTGGTAATTTGGTATTAAGAAATTAACTTAATTAAGATAAAGAGTGATGAATTAAATTTATGAGATAATACTCTAATTTAATTATATGAATTGCTATAATGTTGCTTTAATTTAATTTAGTAATTGAAGTGATATGTTATTTATTAAATAAAATTATAATGAAATATTATAATTTTGTGGTAAGTGGTTAAGTGGATAATTTATTTAATAAGTTGTAATTAGTTTTTATTTAATTAAGATTGGATATGGAAATCCATGTAAATAGTGTTGGACAATAAACTATAATATAAATGATTTATTAAAATAAATTAAAGGAGTTTTAAATGGGTTTACCAAACAAGGCTTAATGAATATTAAGTCTTTATTTTTAAAAATGTTTTGCCAAACAAAGCCTTATGACTTTTGAATTTAAAAAAAATATAATAAATATTTTATAACTGGTATGTAATTATTATATTTATTAGTACGACAGTTTTATACGTTTTGGTTTATTGCGTTTGTTTTATTTTTACGTAAGGAGTTGGCCTAAGCCTGAGAATAGTGGGAAAGAAGAACAGAGAAAAATAAAGAGAAAAGAGAGAAAGAAATAGAGAGAGTTTGAGAAAAAGTTATGTGAATCACTTCTTTGTCTTCTATCAAGGATTATTCAAGTGAAAGTTGTGTGTTTATTTTGAGTTTCAAATTCTCTGTAAATTCAAATTTGATGAATTGTTGTTATACAAAGTGATTGATTGTGTTTATTAGTAAATTGTGATGTTATAACTAAAATCTAGTCAAGGATTTGAGATATTAATTTAGATGAATTACGTTAAAAAAGAAAAGAAATCATTTACAGTAAATATGAGTATGAATATAGCTTATGAGAGTGCAAAATTGATAGTTGGTTTGTGAGCTAAACTGTAAATTGAGTCTTGAATATGTTAATTCATTAAGAAAAAAAAAGGATACTATTTGAATGAGTTGATTTGGTGTAGACTTCAGTGTTAATTTTTGCTAAGAATGTCAAAAATGAAGTTTTTGGCAAAAGTATGGAATTCAAAAGCTTTAATTTGATTGTAGTTGTTGTTTAATTGTTCTAAATCAATATATATGTGATGGGTAATGTTTATATAAAGTCTATGTCATTTGGGTATGTATAATTTGCTGATTATTGGATGAAATTCGTGATAGTTGGACTGAACATATCAAATAAATTGTCTACATAGTTTACGTCACAAGACCAAACAAGATCTCGCTACTGATGTGGCAAAGGCGAAAATGGCATATTTGCTTATTGGTTCAAGGGTTAAACATGGCGTAGTTGTGCCATACCCAGAACAGAGGCAATGAAGTCTATTGATGGTGCATACTTTAAAAACCAAGTGCAACCTAGTCTAATGAAATGTTAATGTGATGAACATGTAATAAAGATTACTATAACAGATTTGTATCATGTATATGATAATTTCAAAGTTGTAAAAATTAGTAAGTCATGAAAACTTACGTTGTGAGTTATTAAAATGTATAGTGGTTGACTAAGTGTTGTAATTCTAAGACTTGTGATTTTGAAGTGTATGTGGTATTAGTGATATGAAACTTGTACTAAAATAACAAGCTCAACTAAAGTGAGATTTAACTTGGAAAGTGGAAGTTAGTGTATATAATTGATGTTGTGATTCTAATAATATGTGTAGGTGAACGTGAGTTGTAAATTATAGCTTACGCACGAGGCAAGTTCTTTACCCCTAAACTTTATTTTAGCAAGTTCTCTTACTCTACTTTTACGGTTGTGCAAGTACTTAACCTTATTGATACATTGAGCAAGTTTTGAACTCTAATCTTTGTTGCATTACCCTAACTTATTTATAATTAAGCAAATTTTCCTATTTTTATTTTCTTTATAATGAATGCAAGTTCTTGAACTCAAATCTCTAATTGAGTTGTCCTATCTCATTTACTTTACACAAGTTTCTAATCTTTATTGTCATATTGAGCAAGTTTTGTTCTCAACTTATTATTCATTAATGCATGTTCAATAATTCAATTCTCTTATTCGACAAGATTATAGCCTTAGCTTAATATTGTTCAAGCAATGTTTATTGTATTACTCAATGCTTATGCTTTCTAGTTTATTTCTAAGAATGACTTCAATATATAGTGTTGGTTCACCTATGATTCATAATTATTCCACATTATGTTGTTATTGATTATTCGAAATGATATTGAACTTTGTTGATTCAACTAATCCTTAATTTATGATTGTTAAACCATAAATTACCCTTGAAGTTTATCTAAACCAAACTTTCTTTGGTGCAGACTTGTACTCTAAAACTGAGAAGAACAACCCTATTATAAGGGAATTATTTACGCTATGCGTTTAGATGTTTTTTTGCTAAATTTTGTTTATATTAAAGGAACCAAATTACAAAGGCAAGGGGCATACCTTAGAATATAGCTACATCATCTGTGGACATGCCCAAGATGAGGAAACTATACAAGGAACTAAACCAGAAACCAACTAGCTAAAAATAAGCTGATTACAGAAATATTGACTATTTGTAGCTTTGAAAAGAAATACATGTAGATAACCTAGTCTTGGTGATAGCAAACTAGTCCATCATGTCCCATACCCAGAGACAAAACAAACCCTCAAACTGCCTAAGAAACAATTTCTATTGGCAACAGAAACATCTACCAGCATCAATATCAGCCACATCACAACCAACTTTCCCAGCAGCAACATAAGGCCTGAAGCCCATCCCATCAAAGGAACCCGCGCAACAAATAAACAGCAGCAGGCACATTAAATAGTAGCATGGGCAAGCTAGAACCGAAAACTACAAGCTCACGTGCAACCCCAAAAAGTGAAAAGCATTAGCATAGCCACTACAGCTGAAACTCAAGAGCAGAAAATTCAGAGACAAAACCCAGCAGTCCAGCCAGAGGGAAAACTCATGCAGACTATATTGTTGGAAAATAACCATGAGGCCAGAAAGCCAGCACATATTTAGCCCATAAATTGCACCTATAGTAGCAAATACAGCAGCCAGATCACCATCAGAGCTGCCAAGCCGGACATGCCCTTCCCCGAAAGCGTAAAATAGTATTAATGAAAATTGGCGCGTCAGAGAAGACTAGAGCAGATCGGATGCGAACCACAGAGAGATAGCAACTAGCAAACCAACTGCATGACTGACCCTGAACAGGACCAGAAACATACTGCACATCCTCATGCTAAACCGCAGAGCAAAAACGCAATGCAAATCAGAAAGTGACAATGAAATATATGTTGAATAGGTAGCACAAAAGACAGAACCCCAGTGCACTCCTAGGTATACCACAACCGCACCAGAGTAGCTACAGTATACAGATCCCCAGCTCCCAGTTATTGCATCAA
This sequence comes from Panax ginseng, assembly GCA_020205605.1. Classification (NCBI taxonomy): domain Eukaryota; kingdom Viridiplantae; phylum Streptophyta; class Magnoliopsida; order Apiales; family Araliaceae; genus Panax; species Panax ginseng. Next base: position 93,519,471 of record CM035136.1, on the reverse strand, counting down.
AGCCCAGACCGAAGTAGCCCAAACTAGGACTTTCCAAACAGCTCTGCCATATTAGCTGCCAAACATCTTCTCCATCAACAGTAGAAGCTTCCAAACCAGAATTTTCCCATCTTTCATCATCTCAAGAATAGAGCAAAGAAGTACACCACATATAGATGTATGTTAGAGGCTAAAATGGGGCAAATACTCAGCAAACCCCAGCTCCCAACTTCTGCAATAAAGTAGAAAACAGAAATGGCCCAAACTAGAAAACAACAGTCCCAAAAGATAGAGTCTAGCTGAAACCAGATGGGCAACCCAATGCAAAAGAAATAAAGACAAGTTCTAGCTAGTAAAAAGCCAACTACAATAATATTGGGAGTTAGTTGCTTTAACAAATAATTGGCAAGTAGATAGTCTAGATTTGATAATATGAATCACATCCTTGGCGAAACTGATCATAGGAGGGATAATGTTTCTATGTAACTTGTTATTAAGAGCCTCCCAAACTTTATAGAAACACACTGACACAGTCAAGCAAAGGATGTTCTTGGAAAGGGAGGAACCTTGGAAATCAGTGAGGAAGTTCACAATTGAATCCCAAGAGTCTGGAAAGGAGCTCCAGTTTCCAAGATCAATCGCATGATGAAGAATATGTCTGGAGAAAGCACACTCAAAGAAAAGATGATTGAAAGTTTCAAGAAGGAGATTGCAGAGAGGGCAGTTCCAAGTCCTTCCAGAATAATGCTTAGTCCGGTCATTTGTGGGATATTTCTTGAGAAATCCAAGCCATAAAGTAAAGGAGTAACGAGGGAGATGGAGCTTGTGCCAAATAAAATTCCTCCAGTGGACCAACTGATTCCTAATACGGATGGAGGCCCAGATTTGTTTAGATTTTACCAATCTGATATCCTAGGCATCCCAAAGAATTCTATCCTGCTACTGGGTATGGGGTGGGAGGAGTTGGACATCCCTTCTAAGCAAAATCACATCATGATGGTTGCTCATGGGAAGGTTCCAAGAGCCATTCAGAATGATATGGTTGATCAGAAATGACATTGGCGGTCGAGTTTGATAATAAGGCAAAGGAAGGGTTGATTGCGGTACCGTTTATCCAAGGGTCACACCAGAGATTTGTGTGATGTCCATTACCAACAAAATAGTGCAAGTGCTAAAGGGCAAGAGGCTTAAGTTTCAAGATCTACTTCCATATCCAAGAGCTGTCAGGGGCTAAGGATACTTGCTAGAAGGATTTATTCTTGAGGGTGGTGGCTTTGATCCAGTTTGCCCAAAGAGAGGGAGAAGTAGGTTGAATGATGTTAATAAGATGGTGTAAAATGCATGCAACATTCCAATCCACCAAATTTTTGACACCCAAACCACCTTCAGAAAGTTGAAGGGAGATTGTGGACCAAGCCACTTTTTCCCCATACTTGTTTAAAGTTTCCCTTTTCCAAAGAAATCTAGTCAAAATAGATTGTACCTCTTTTAAGATATATTTAGGAAGCAAGAGGACAGATTTTATGAGTTGCAGCCTGCCGGAGTACGATAGAAATTTGGATGTCCATGAAGAGGCTCGGTTGGTAATCCTATGAATTAGGGTAATATAATCTGTGAAAGAGATCTTTTTTGGCAATAAGGGAACTCCTAGAAATTTAGCTGGAAGTGAACCTATTTGAAAACCAAGAAGAGAGGTGATGTCCCTAGAGGGGGAAGGATCAGAAATGGATAGGAAGCAATGGCTCTTGTGTGAATTAGGTATGAGACCCGAATATAAGGAAAAGGACAGGATACAAGAGTTGATGATTGTTAGGGAAAGCAGGTTAGCATGATAAAAAATAAGGATATCATCCGCAAAGAGAAGGTGAGTAAGTTTACATTCCTTTGTTTTCCAGTGATAGGAGAAGGTAGTGGCTAAGGTTTCTTTGTTCAGCTTAAGAGAGAGCATCTCCATAACTTGGACGAAGAGGAGGGGAGAAAGGGCAACACCTTGCTGAAGACCTCTAAAGCTGCAGAAAAAACTAGAGAGCGTGCCATTAACCTTGATGGAGAACATAGCTGAAGTAACACATGCCTTGATCCATACAATATAGAGGGGGGGGGGGGGAATTGAAAAGCCTTTAAGATGTCAAAAAGAAAATCCCATCTAACAGTATCAAAGGCTTTCCTGAGGTCAATCTTGAGAGCACATCTTGTTGGGCCAGTTGAACGGTTGTAACCTTTGAAAAGCTCCTGGGAAATAAGGATGTTATCACTAACGCTTCAGCCACGCAAAAATGCATATTGTGATTTGTCAATTAATAAGGGGAGAACTTCCTTAAGCCTGTTGGATATAATTTTTGCAATGTATTTGTAAATCGTGTTACAACATGAGATGGGTCTGAAATTAGCCATGGAAGTGGGATTTGAACCTTTAGGGATGAGGGCTAGAGCAGTTGAGTTGATCCCTTTAGTGAGCCTACTGTTTTCAAAGATGAAATGTGCTGCCCGTCTAAAATCTGCACCAACAATTTCCCAACAGCTGATGAAGAAATTCACATTAAACCCATCAGGGCAAGGACTTTTATTACGCTTCATAGATTTGAGGACCTCCCATATTTCCTCATCAGTTATCAGAGTTGTGAGCTTAAAGGCTTGTTCAAGTAAGGTTTATTGTATTACTCAATGCTTATGCTTTCTAGTTTATTTCTAAGCATGACTTCGATATATAGTGTTGGTTCACCTATGATTCATAATTATTCCACATTATGTTGTTATTGATTATTCGAAATGATATTGTACTTTGTTAATTCAACTAATCCTTAGTTGATGATTGTTAAACCCTAAATTACCCTTGAAGTTTATCTAAACCAAACTTTCTTTGGTACAAACTTGTACTCTAAAACTGAGAAGAAGAGTCGTATTATAAGAGAATTATTTACGCAATGTGTTTAGATGTTTGTGCATAATACATGGTACGATGGGCTGATCACCCTAAGTATGGGAAGCTACGATCTTATGACTGTTTAGGTTTAAGTTAAAAGATTACTTATAACCTTGGACATAGTCCGTGGTCTTGTGACGCTCAGATATATCTCATAGTTTGATTTCAGTTCTTGATTATCATTGATAGAGTATTATTCAGTTCTGTTGAGCCTATTCGTTAGCAGATATTATGCTATTGATATTCATTGTTATTTCAAGTGAGCATTTTGTTGCTCACTCTTGCATATATATAATCATTGCAGCTAAGGTTGAGAAGGTTGACGAACCTACCACTAGCAAAGGAAAAGGAAAAATGAACAAGTGTTGAAGACTTATAATTTATTGACTTTCATGATGACATATTTTATTTTAAAAGATGTGATGTAACTATTTTAATTTTCCGAATGTGATGTATGATAAAGGTTAGATAACCTGGGAGACTTATTGATTTAATTTTGTAACCCTTTTAATGGGAGGATTTATTGTTTAAATTCTATTATATTTGGGTAGTTAGATTATAGTGAATGGAAAGTGAACACCAATTCTTGTGGGAATGAAGTACCCAGATTTGGGGGTGTCACAGCATGACTGTAGTGAGAGAGGATTCAATGATTTGCTTGATATTCTCAGTTAGTTCTTACCTAAGGATAATACTCTGCCCGCGAATTACTATGAAGTGAAGAAGATGATTAAGGGGTTGAATCTAGGGTATGAGAAGATCGATGCTTGTGAGCAGGATTGCATGTTATACTATGGGGATGACAAAGAAAAGGTGCAGTGTGATATCTGCAACTCGCCAAGGTAGAAGATCACAAAACATGGGGGTGGGGGAAGGAGAAACATGTTCCAACGAAGATTTTACAGTACTTTCCTCTTGCGCCGAGGTTGCAGCGACTATTAATGTCTGCGCACACTTATCAACATTTGAGTTGGCATAAAACAAGGGATTTCGTGCCTGGTCAGCTAACTCACCCAACAGATGGAGATGAATGGAAGAATTTTGATGCCAATTTTCCACAATTTGCCGACGAAGTTAGGAATTCCAGGCTTGACATGGCTACAAATGGCTTATGTCCATTTAATAATTTTAGTTAGCCTTACTCTGTTTGGCCAGTGATTATGGTTGCTTACAATCTTCCACCATTAATGTGCATGAGGGATCTGTATCTTTTCTTGACCTTACTTATACCAGGGGATAAGAGTCCTACAAAAGACATTAACGTGTACCTTAGGCCGTTAGTCAATGAACTTAAGATGTTGTGGGAAACAAGTGTTCAAACTTTTGATAAATCTGTCGGGAAGAATTTTGTGATGAAAGAAGCCTTGTTGTGGATTATCACTGACTTTCCGGCACTAGGGATGATTAGTGGTTGGTCGACTCATGGTAAATTTTCATGTCCAGTATGGGGGATGTGCAAGGCACTCAACTACGTTATGGCTGGAAAACTAGTTTCTTTGGAACTGCTCGTAGATTCTTTCCTGCTGAGCACAATTATAGAAAGATGTCTACACAATTCAACAGAAAGACAAAAAAGAAGGGGGTTGTTGGTCGCTTGTCGCGACCTATTGGGCTGGCTAAATGATCTAACATTTCCACCGCCTGGGAAGGAGTATGGTAAGTTGAGAGCAATAGGATATGGGAAAAGTTATAACTGGACACACTTGCCAATTTGGTTTGAGTTGCCTACTGGGTCACACTAGCACTTCATCATTGTATAGATGTTATGCATACAGAAAAGAATGTATTCGAGAACTTGTTTTACACCATACTAGATACGAGTGGTAAAACAAAAGACAATGATAAAGCATGTAAAGACTTGGAGGAAATGAATATCAGGCGGGAATTGTGTCTCCGACCTAACAACACAAAACCAAAAGCTCCATTTTGTCTTACCAAGCAATAGGTTAAAAACATTTGCAAGTGGCTTAGTGCATTGAAGCTCCCAGATGGATATGCTTCTAACATATCTCGTTGTACTAAGGTTAAACAGTTAAAAATTACTAGGTTCAAAAGTCACGACTGTCATGTATTCGTTCAGAAGTTGATGCCAATTTCATTTCATGAGGTGTCCCAAGAATATTAATGATACTTTTATCGCACTTTCAAATTTCTTTCGGGATTTTTTCTCAACTGTTAGAAGGTATAGTGATGTGGAGCAGATGGAGAAAAACATAGTGTTGATAATGTGCAAGCTCGAAATGATCTTACCACCGGAGTTCTTTGACAGCATGGAACATTTGCCTATTCATCTACCATATGAACATAAGCTTGGAGGACCGGTGCAATATAGATGGATGTATCCATTTGAGAGGTAATATCACATACATTGTGAAATATTCGTCATCTTTATAATTAACTTATCAGGTAATATCACATACTGTCATATTTCAGGTATATGCTTTGATTAAAGCATAAAGTTAAAAACAAATCTCGTGTAGAGGGTTCTATTATCGAACGCTATATGGAGGAAGAGCTTGTCAACTTTTGCTCGTTATACTTTGATGATGTAGTCGCAACGAAGCACAACCGTTTAAGTCGGAATGAGGTCTTCGATCCGTCTGGTCATGCTGATGATGAGTTGGTTGTTTTCACTTATCCAGCTAAACAATTTGGACATGAGACGAAGACTTACCTAACTGATAAAGATTTAAAGATTGTCTATACATACATGCTTCTAAATATGCCTGAAGTATCATCGTACATCAAGTATCATCGTACAAGTTGAAAATGATTTATCTAACCTTAATCAACAATTAAAAAATTGCCATATTATTGTACGCAGTTCATTCGAATTGGAAGCGCATGCTTCTAACCCAGGGTTGACTACATCACAGATGGAAGCATGCACTAATGAAAATTTTCTCCAGTTGTTTAAGAGAAGGTTCGAAGAAGAGAACGCGTATGAGCGTTTTAGAGATGTCATTTTAGGCCTGTACAAACGTATTAATTCATTTCAAGGCTGCATCGTGAATGGGTATAGATTCAAGGTTGATGACGTGAATGAATTGACATCAGTCAACTCTGGCGTTGCCGTGTTGGGAAGTTGTTACAGAGATTCTGAGTCTAATTACTATGGAAGATTATAGGAAGTTGTTGTGCTCAATTATCTAGGGGCCAAAAAGGTCGTTACATTTAAGTGTCGTTGGTTTGATAAATCAAAGGGTGTTAAAGTTGATCGTAATAGAATCGTCATAGTAGATAAAAAACATCCAAGTTACAGTCTGATGACGTATTTGTGTTAGCCAACCAAGCAACTCAAGTGTACTACGCCCCTAATGTCGTAAATTATATAAGCCCCTAGTATACAGCTGTGATAACAAACACACGATCATTTGATGGTACTAATCTGTCTGGAACGGATGACCCGTTGTAAGAAGAAGTTAGCAATCCCAGCCACGTATTGCAATATGATGGCGACGTGTTGGTAGATGATGTCGTTGACGTACCCGATGTCGACGAAGTGGAAAAAGATGTGATTGTCAGTCCGTACGTGATAGTAGAAGATGATACTAAGGAAGAAATTGATACAGAAGAGGAAGAGACAGAATAAGAGGATGAAAATGATTTTGATTCTGACAGGTTTGACGACGTAATACTTCTTCAGAACTTGGTGTTTTATAAATATTATACAACTAAAACAAATCATTAGAATAATTGCAATGAAATTTCACTAATGCAAATTTATGTCTGTTATTTTAGTAGTACAACTATGCCTAGACATAGCGGTGGAGGTAGCCATGGTGGGGGCCGCGATGGATCAGGTGATGGCTTCCAGGGCGGGTCGTCTTCATCAGCTAGTGAGTTACCACGTTTTTTTATAACTATATTAAACATTCATTTACTATAATATATCAATGTCATAACGATATTAAACATACAGATGCTAGATGTCGGCGTCAACAAGGGCCTAACCTCGGTCGATTAGGTCATCTGCCAGTAGTTCCTGACATCTGCCCTGTTGATGTCGGGTCATCATGGTAGGTTTCAACTTTAATATATCACTTATGTTCAATTAGAATGATATTATTATGTGATTAATAAATTAAAATGTTCCATACAAATTTTGTTTTCTAGTATTATGGATTCTATCACTAAGCGCATGCAATGCATATATCATATATGTCCGCATCTCCGAATCGGTCGCATGCGATTTTGTAATACCCGAGAATTTCCATATATTAATAATATATATTAGTGGAAATGAGTATTTATTTGAATATAAATTATTTTGTGTTACGAGATGAGTTTCAATTATATTGAATAATTGAGAATATATGGAATTTGTGATGAACTCGTTGAATGCCTTGTGTGGCACCGTGATGAGAAGTAATAGTGATTATATTAATTAACAAAAGAATTGTTAAGTGAACAATTAATCTATATTAATTGTTAATTTTTATTACAGAATATTGGTTAAATATTATTGTTGATTAATAGTATGTGACTATTATTAGTGTAAGAGATTTAATAGGAATGAGTAACGTGTTTATAAATATAACAAGATTCTTATTTATCTAATCAATTGTTATAAAGATTAATACTGTCATTGATTAATAGGGAAGGGATTAATTAATATTATTATTAATTAATTGGTAAGATAAATAATGTATTAATTGTTATTGCAAGCATGTGAGAATTAAATGTTTATGTGTAGTAGATACCTATATGTATAATATAAAGTGTAAAGTGCAATGTGGCTGTATTATATATAGAAACTGTAAAACCCCAACTTTTTGAATAAAGATGAATTTTCTATAAATATTATTTTTGAATATTATGGAGTAAAATTGATATAATGTTATAGTTGTGGGTAATATTTATAAATTTTGCAAAGTACGCAAGTTGTTATATAATACTCGATTGGTGGGGGATATTCGTTTTAACAGGGAATATTCGTTCATGACGGCACAATCATTGGTGGACCCCACAACGGAATTATTGTCGATTGAGAAAATGACAAAAATACTTTATGAAAATAATGTTGAAGTTTTACGATTAACTGTTGAAACACCTAAGTGTTAAAGTAATCTGATAATGGCAGTGGTTGCATAGTAGCACACGGTATTAATTATTGATGCTTACGTGAGAAGTCACTCAGTTTTGTTCAATTATTGCTATAGTAATTGTTGTCAATTTTGCTTATTAGTTGGACCCCCATTTACCCATTTTTCAAAATAATCGGTAGGAAGTTATTCAATATATATATATAATATTGGTGGGAGGCATGAGTGGGGCTAGTGTGCCCATATGTTGGTAGAAAATGGGATGTCAGGAGGGAGTTAGCATTATTAGTGCAAACTTTGTTGACAATTAAGGTAGTAAGGAGATATGGACCGTGAATTTCTTTTTCACATGCTATATATATATTTAATATATATATAATATATTTTATTTAAAAGATTTTGCTTTAATTATGGACCGTCAGATTAAAGTAAATCAATATCGACCGTTCATGAGTTAGTTACTATGCATTCCATTTTTCTATAAATAGAAGCTCATTCATTCATTATTTTCTTACAAATTCACTGAAACTCTAAAGAGATAAACTATAGAGAGAAAGAAAAAAGTATTCTGCTACTTCACTACTTATATATCCAGTACTCTTCTTCTTAAGGTAGGGAATATTATTTGTTGTACTCGTAAGGGGTGTTATTCTTTCTTATTCATGAAGAGAACTGTTGTTATTCCATTTCTTATTATTCTATTGGAATAACTTTTGTATCTGCTGATCTACCCTATACTTGGTGACATTCTTCTATTATTCTCATTGGAACATCACCGTCATGTGTTTTACACCTACCTAGTTCCGTCTTTATTATTATTCCGTTGGAACATCTTATCTGTGTGTTTTACACCGGACCTGGTTCCGTCTTTATTATTATTCTGTTGGAACATCCTGTCTGTGCTTTACGCCGGACCTAGTTCCGTCTTTATTATTTCATTCTTTATTATTCTGTTGTAACATCTTGTCGGTGTGATTTTCACCTGACCTGGTTCCATTATTAGTATTACATTGAATAACTTTTGTCTGCGGATACCGCATGCATGGTGATTTCTTTTGTTATTCCATTCTTTATTATACTCAGTTGGTTAAAGTTTTGACTTCTATACTCCATGAAATTAGTAGAATATCCTTGATATTTGCGCTTCATCCAGTATCTTTTCATGGAAATATTCTTCTGATCATTCTTGAATTTTACTCTACAAAGCAGTATCATGTTGACAATTTGGACATTAGTAGTTCTTGGACAAATTAATTCTTGAACTTGTTTTATTGAATTCTTATATCATTGTCATCATCCTCATGTTTAAATTATGTTGAAAGTCATTTGTGGCTCAGAAGTGCATAGATGGACTTGGTATGATTATGACCGAGATTATTCTATTGTAATCATGACCGTAATGTTACAAATGATGTGGTAAAAGTCCTCATTGGCCCGTGAGTGCATTGGATTTTGACGATTGTTGGCATGATCATGACCATTAATGAATACACAAATATTCTTGGCCCGTAGTGCATGGATAATTGTGGTCGTGATACTAAAAAATATCCTTGGCCGTAGTGCAGGGGTGATTCGATAATGTGGAATATTTATTAAGCTGAGTCTCAGCGATAACAGTGATGAAAAACCTTTTTAATCATAAAAGATAGTAGATTTTATTTCTACTTGACTCTTTTAATAGATTGCTTGTTCCGCTGCAGTTAAACTTGATGTCTATTATATTTTATCAGTTTAACATTGTTGGAGACTAATGATAATTTATTCTGCATTATCTTAGTCATAATATTTCTTACTGGACTAGTTGAGCTCACCCTTTCTTTCACTGTTCTCTTCAGGAAATGAGAATATAGCTGGGACGAGTCGGGGAACGGAGTGATGGTCCAAAGGATAGCATTAGTAGTCCTCACTATTCTGTGAAATAGTATGATAATAATTGTAATGAGGACTCCTTTTGAGTTTGTATAATATCTAGTAGATAATATTTGTATTCAAACTCACAGTTTATGTTTTGTCGTATTGTACACAACAGTTGTATTAGTAAGTTGTATTTGAATTCTGTACCATGTATCTGACGACCCAAGATGGGTGATGTATACCTAATTTTGGGGGCGTCACAGAAACCATATAAGAAGATTTATATTCATTGAGATCATATGTTATGAATACATCATGAATTTCTTATGTGACAATAATTGTGGGTGGAAACATTAAAAGATGTACTCTGTCAAAGAATGACAAATTATTCCAATAAGTAAGTCTAACAAGAATAATTAAGTTTTAAGGAGATATTAAATTACTAATGGGTAATTAAATGGAGTCCATACATGTTATAAATATTAATTAGACTGAACTAATGTACATGGATTATATGATGTGAGTATATAAAGAATCCCTAACTTTTTTTTTTGCTAAATTTAGACTGAATTAAATAAAAAATAAAAGAGATTACAAGCCTCATGGGAAACCCCAATCAGAATATAGCACAGACATCATAAGACATGACTTATGATGCCATAAATATAAAAGATTACAGGGCCAAATGCCCAACGCAGATGTGACAAGAAACGCTAACCATTAGATACAGAACAAAGCCCAACAAACTATCTTTTAAGTAACAATAACATTTCAGACCATTAGCAAGGTTACGGATCATAAGCACTAGCCGCAGCAATAGGAGGACAAGGAGATGGTGTGAAGTCCCCCAAGCCTTGCTTAGCTAACCAAAGATAGCAGTCCAGAAGCGCAAAAAAGGAGACCCAAGTCCACCGACCGTGCAACCAAGAATTACCAGCCCAAGTTCAAGAGCGAGGTGTAGCAACATCAGTCCTGAGCAGCTACATCAATTCTTCAGCAAACCACGAGGCCAAGTTGCAACCAAGAGGCCAAGTTCAAGAGCGAGGCTAGTAACCCAGTATCCCACGCAACTCGTGTACCAGTAGTAGTATGACCAACTCGTGTACCAGATGCAGAAGCACCAAAGCAAAGAGAAGCATCTAAATGCAGCAGAATCGAGCAAAGACTACCACAACGACTACAAATGCCTCCCCAACCGATCCAAAGAAGACCGAAGTGATAACCATTCTGACTCACCCAAGCACATCACAACAGATAACCATCTACAGCTCGCCCAAGCACATCAGATAACCATCTACAGCTCAGCAGCTCACCCAGCGCAGCACATCAAGTGAAAGCGCTGCAGCTCGCCTAAGACCGAACCATAGCAGATGCTTTGCCCAAGACCGATCCAGCAGCACCAAACAACTGCCTCCCCAACTGATCCAAACAGTAGATAGCAATAGCTCGCCCAAGCATAGCAACTCGCCAGATGACCATACATACCATACAACTTCTAAACTGCTAGAGCATCAGATGATGGAAGCAAACCTTAGATTTAAGCTTTTGAAATCTAGCATAAGTGTGGAGGCGACATTTGATGATATGGATAAGATCACGAAGAATGACCTGAACTGGAGTAGCCTTGTTGGAGAAAATCCTAGAATTACGATTATGCTAAATCCGATACACAATAGTAGCAAATCCAAAAATTAGTAAAAAATATTTAAAATTGGGGCCAGAGCTACAACAAAGAAATTCAGTAATAGAGGACCAACTTCGATTCATCCCACGCCAGCCACAATGTCTAAGGATAGCGACCAAGAGCTGAAAGGAAAATCTACATTGAAAGAAGAGGTGATGAAATGTTTCCCTTTCAGTAGAGCAGAGTACACAAAGGGGGTTCACTTCTATACCAAACATGATAAGCCTATCAATAGTCTGAAGCCCCTTGTGGAAAGCTAGCCAAAGAAGGAAAGAGTACCGAGGAGGCACCATGTTATTCCACACCATATTATGCCACCCCATAGTTAAACCTACTTTGCGGATGGAACACCAGAATGTAGAGGTTTTAATGTCCTTAGCCCTTGTGCCATCCCAAAGTATAGCATCCTGAGCATCAGAGTTACGAATCCTAGACATCTCAATAAAATTTCTGAATTCAATAGGATCATTATGGTTGGATGCTGGGAGGACCCAGTTAGAGTTAATGATGATTTGGCTGACAGAGGCATCCGGGCCAAGGCCAGAGTTGATAATTAAGGGAGAGTGGATAGTAGAAGCTAGATGAGAATGACCTAGCCATGGGTCAAACCAAAGACTAGTATAAGCACCATTACTAATAGAAAAGGAGATGTGCCTGCAAGCAATAGGTCGAAGATTGAGAACTTTCCTCCAAATCCAAGAACAATCTAAGGGAATAGGTTAAATCTAGAAGAATTTGTTTTTAAGATGGACATCATGCACCCACTTAGCCCAGTAAGAAGAGGAAGAGGGAGAAATGATCTACCAGAGATGCAACAAGATCTGAGCTTTGTTCCAAACTTCAAGATTCCTGATAGCCAACCCCCCTTATGCAAATGTTAGAAAAATTTTGCTCCAAGCAACTTTAGCGCCAAATTTACCCATAGAAGCCCCTTTCTAGAGGAATCTGGACATGGAAGATTTCATGTCATTGATAGCAGAGGCAGGGAGAATAAAGTGAGCTGACTAATAGGCCTGGATAGAGTGGATAATTGATTTGATCAATTGCAGTCTACCAGCATAAGAGAGGAATCGATTAGTCCATGAAGAAATTCTGGATTTCATCTTTTTGAGGAGAGGTTGGCAGTCCGCAAGACTAAGTTTGGTTGTGATCAAAGGAACACTAAGAAATTTTTCAGGGAATGAACCCAACTAGAATCCCAGAGAAGACAGAATATCATCACTAGTGTCAGGAGGGACATGGGAAAGAAAGCACATGCTCTTCGAGGCATTTATAAGCAGGCCAGACTGAGAGGAGAACTGAACAAGGCAAAGTTTGATGGTACTAATAGAGCCAATGTCACCTCAGCAAAAAATGATGAGATCATCCGCAAAACAAAGATGAGTGAGGGAGATGGCAGTCATCTTCCAGTGGTAATGAAAGGATGGAAGCTTGGATTCCCTAGAAAGCATAAGGGAAAGAGCTTCCAAGATAATGACAAAAAGATAAGGTGAAAGGGGGTCACCTTGCCTCAGCCACTTGTATCCTTTGAAATAGCCACAAAGAGCACCATTGACCTTGACTGAGAAGGTAGTAGAGGTAATGCAAGCTTTAACCCAGAACAGGAATTTCGGGGGAAAGTTATAGGAACGGAGAGCAACCATTAAGAAATCCCAAGAAATGGAGTAAAAAGCTTTTCTAAAGTCAAATTTCAGAGCACATATAGGTGGCCCGAAGGATCTATGGTAATTCCTGAAAAGTTCTTGAGTAAGAAGAATGTTGTCACCAATCCTTCTACCTTTTATAAAAGCAGCTTGGTTTGGCAAAATGATAGAAGGAAGGATACCCATGAGACACGAGGCAATGATCTTAGAAATGAATTTATATGTGGTATTACAACAAGAAATTAGTCTGTAGTCATTCATGGACGAAGGGTTAGCAGTTTTTGGAACAAGAGCAATGGTCGTAGCATTGGTTCCTCTAAGGAGACATCCTTGACGGAAGAAAGATTGAATGGCAGCGGTAAAGACCGGGCCCACAATATCCCAAGTAACAATAAAGAACTTAACATTAAAACCATCCGGGCAAGGACTCTTATTCTTTTTCATGTGCTTCAAAGTATTAAGAATCTCCTCATCAGTAACGTCTCGTTCAAGCAACAGAGCTTGTTATAATGATAACTTGGAAGAGACTAAGGACTCTAGGTCCGGGGGAGCTTGGTCCTCAGCAAGAGGAAGACTACCCAGCAGAGAGCAGAAATGGTCAACTGCAATACCTTGGACAGCTGAGTGTCCGTACCATAAATCCCCCACATCATTTTCAATATATAGGATTTTATTATGGTTCCATATGTTCTTGAGTTGGTTGTGAAAGAACCTAGTATTCTTGTCCCCTTCCTTTAGCCATTGAATCCTAGACTTCTGCCTCAGAAGTTTTTCTTCACATAAAAGGTTAGCCCAAAGAGTAGCCGATTGGGACTGCTGGAGAGAAAGAAGATGAGGATCGGTAAGGTTCAAAGTAATAGCCTGCTGCGTAGCATGAATGAGAGCTCTAGATTTCTCAACATTGGAGGAGAAGTTACCATTAACACGATTCAGAAAAATTAAGGCCTTCTTGACAACCTTGAGCTTACCCGAAAGAATCTGCAATGGGTCCCCAAAGGCAGAAGTATTCCAAGAAGATTGCACAACATCCATTAAATTATCTAGCCCAGCCATGAAATTGAAGAACTGGAAGGGTTTCGTGAAGTGAAGAATAGCCAGTCCAAGTTGAACCACCACAGGGCAATGGTCAGAAAGCTCGTAAGGAGTAAAAAGGGCCTGAGAGGTAGGGAAAGAATCCAACCATAGGTGATTAACCAAAGCTCTATCCAGCTTTTTATAGGTCAGATTAGCTAACCGAGAGTCCCACCAAGTGAGGAGGGGACCAGAGGCTCGGAGGTCCACCAAGAATAAATTAGAGAGAAGGTCTTTGAAGTCTTACATTCCATAGTCCCAAGTGATTACACCTCCATTGATTTCGGACAGATATTGAACAACATTGAAGTCACCCAGAAGGAACCAAGGTTTATTAATATTTTGAGCAAGATCCTGAAGATCTTTCCATAAAACCTTCCTCTCAGTAGGAGTGTTGAGCCCATAAATAATAGTAACAAAAAATTAGGTATCAAAACTAATAGAGGAGACAAAACAGTGAATAAATTGAGAAGACTATGATATTATATTAACTTTCCAAAAATTAGGGTCCCAACCAACCAAAATTCTACCATTAATATGAAAGTCATAATTAAAATTCCATTCCTAGTGTTTACAAATAGACTTAGAGATTGCAATGGCCTTAGTGCTCTTGACCCTAGTCTCTATAAGACCAACAAAAGAGAGACTATGTTTAACAATAAGAGCATGGACACTAGCCTGCTTGGGAGACTTATTAACACCTCTAATATTCATAGAGCAAAAAGATAACATTAAAGATGAGAAATTTAAGTAGGGGACTTGTGGCTCTCCCCTCCTTTGATCTTTTTCTTTGAAACTTGGCCTGTGTCAGCAGAAGTTTTGGCCTTATGCTTGAGGTCACAGACATCCTTCTCATTAAAAGTCTCAGTTGCTAGTTGCGTATTAGGCCAATGGCCTATCCCCTATTATTACGTGAAACTCAGCAAAATGAAAAAGGCAAAGAGGAAAATGATGAAGCTAGAGATGGCTGTGATGATGGATAAGAATTGGCAGTTGGCCAACCCTTCTATACCTAGAATTTCTTCTTAATCTCCATTGAATCAAACCATGAAACAAATCCATGGACTAGGCAGTCATTTCTCTATAAATGGCAGCCCAATCCTTCTCATTCTTGGTTGCTAAGATTGTCTGATAAGTCTAAAGTTTGAGAGTGAAGATTTCTGAGCAATTGTAGAAGTATAATCAATGAGTAAGGAATTCAATTAAGCATCAAGAGGTATAATTTATGTTTATGTTCTTAATTTTGAAGTTTTGTCAAATTCTAGTAATTGTTGAATTCTCTGTTAATTGGTATGGATTAGCATGCCATTGTGTTATCTGAGCTTGTATACATCTAGGAGCTTTGTAGTTGTCTGGTTACAGGTTTGGCATGGGTTGTGATGAAGCTCTGCAGAAGTAGAGCCTTTATTTCTTTGTTCTGCTCGAAGTGGCACAACCGCGCCACTTCAATTGTACATGACCGCGCGGACGCACTGACTGCCAATCATATGCATTGGTTTTGTGGTCTTATATCATTCTGAGCATGCTATGTCAGTAAGAATATGCCTAAAAATAACCTTAACGTGTGGACTAAGGTTGTTATGTATATAATAAGCCATGGCAGGTTTGTTTTGATTTGGATATTAAAAGTAGGCTTAAAGATTGGAAAACTAGGAATTTTATACGTGGAGTAACATAAATTATGACCTTGTGTGTGAAACCCCAGATTTTATGAATAAAGAATTAATTTTCTCGAAATAATTTTTTTTATATTATGGTGTGAATTTAAGATAATGTTATAGTTGTGGGTAATATTTATAAATTTTGCAAAGTATGCAAGTTGTCATATTATATTCGATTGGTCGGGGAATATTCGTTTTAAAACAGAAATATTCAGACGACAAAGACAATCATTATGGACCCCATTAATCGGAATTATTATCGGATTGAGAAAACGACAAAAAATATTTTATTGAAAATAACGGCGGAAGTTTTACCGCTGATAATCTTGTTGAACTACTCGGTAGTAAAAAATGTACGATGTCTGCTATTGTTGCATAGTAGCACACTACGGTATTTATTATTGATATTTATGTGAGAAGTCACTCGCTTTTGTTCAATTATTGCTACAATAGTTCTTTGCAAGTATCTCACATTATTTGATTCAATTATTGTTGATTTAGAAGTTTTGTTTTATTCAGTATTATTAACGTAATAAAATAGAAACATCTTTTTATATAAAACAGAATACTTTATTAAAGTTATTCTATAAATAGAATATATTATATTTTATTATGCATAGTGTTTTCATAGTGCCCGCATAGTGTTTGCATAGTAAAAATCTTTTTATATAAATAAAATATATTATATTTTATTTAAAAGATTTTCTTTAAATATAGACCAAATCAGATTAAAGTAAATCAATCTGACCGTATATGGATTAGTTACTATGCATTCCATTTTCCTATAAATAGAAGCTCAGTCCTTCACTATTTTCTTACGAATTCACTGAACTATAGAGAGAGACTATAGAGAGATAGAAGAAAAATTTTCTGCTACTTCACTACTTTTATATCAAGTATTATTTTACGGTAAGGGATATTATTCTTTTGATTTCAAGAAGAGAACTTCTGTTATTCCATTTCTTTATTGTTCTATTGGAATAATCTGTATACGCGGGCTACCCTATACTTGGTGACATTCTTCTATTATTCCGTCTTTACTATTACATTGGAATATCCACATCTGCATGCGTTTTACTTTACGGACTTCGATTACGCCTTTATTATTCTTTGGAATATCCATCATGCTATATCTTGGGACTGGTTCCATTTTTATTATTCCGTCTTTATTATTCTCCTTGAATATCCCGCCTCATGCTATCGTTCGGACCTGGTTCCATCATTTATTATTCTACATTTATTATTTTGTTGGAACATCCTGTCGGTGTGAATTTCACCTGACCTGGTTCCGTTATTATTATTATGTTGGAATAACCGTCTATGCGAAGTACCGCATGCATGGTGATATCTTTTGTTATTCCATTCGGTATTACACTCAGTTGATTAAAATTTTGACTTCTATACTCCATGAAATTAGTGGAATATCCTTTATATTTGCTCTTCACCCAGTATTTTTCATGGAAATATTCTTCTAAGCATTCTTGAATTTTATTCTACAAAGAAGTATCATATTGACAATTTGGACGTTATTGGTTCCTGGACAAATTAATTCTTGAACTTGTTTAATTGAATTCTTATATCATTGTAATCATCCTCATGTTTATGTTATGTTGAAAGTCATCTGTGGCCTATAGTGTATAGATGGACTTGGTATGATTATGACCAGGGATTATTCGGTATAATCATGACCGTAATGTTACAAATGATGTGAAAATTAAAAGTCCTCATTGGCCGTAGTGCATTGATGGACGCTTTTTGGTATGATTATGGCTATGGATTTTCTTGACGAGGGAGCAAAGATGAATTATTTTATGGCATGATCGGGGATGGTTGATGAAAACACGATTATCTTTGGCACTTGTAGTGCATGGATAATTCGTGGTCGTGATACTAAAGAATATCCTTGGCACAGAGTGCGGGATGATTTAATGATGTGGATTATTTATTGAGCTGAGTCTCAGCGATAAAAGTGATGAAAAACTTTTTAAATCATAAAAGATAATAGATTCTATTCTCTACTTGACTCTTTTAATGGATTGCTTATTCCGCTGCAGTTTAACTTGATGTCTATTGTATTTTATCAGTTTAACATTGTTGGAGGCTAATGATAATTTATTCTGCATTATCTTAGCCATAATATTTCTTACTGGGCTAGTTGAGCTCACCCTTTCTTTCACTGTTCTCTTCAGGAAATGAGAATATAGCGAGGGACTTAGTCTGGGGAGCGGAGTGATGGTCCGTAGGATAGCATTAGTAGTCCTCACTATTTTGTGAAATAGTGTGATAATAATTGTAATGAGGACTCCTTTTGAGTTTGTATAATCTCTAGTAGACAATAATTGTATTCAAACTCACAGTTTATGTTTTGTCGTATTGTACACGCAGTTTGTATTAGTAAGTTGTATTTGAATTATGTACCATGTATCTGGCGACCCAAGATGGGTGATGTATACCTAATTTTGGGGGCGTCACAGTTGGTATCAAAGCTTAGGGATATGATCCCTGACTAAGATGTGAGATAAGAACTAGGAGGGGAGAGACGGGGAATTCCTTCGCTAGTATGACCTACCTAAGTTTATTTGGTATTTAATTGGTTGGTCAAAGTATAGGGATAATGTGTGATATGTTAATTAACCCTTGTTTTGTGGCAGTGTTTGAAAATGGCATCCGAGAATGTTGAGATTATCAATGGAGCACGTGAGACCTTGAGTCTCCACAGATCAATAATCGGGATAATGTGCAACGGAGGGACAATACTCCTCATGAAAACAATAACACCGATGAAATGGTGAATGATGGGATGGTCAGAGGCTTCATGCAATTCATGCAACAACAGGCGAAGGAAGCTCCTGTCCAAAATACAGGTAGAAATACTGATAACTCTCGGACGGTCACCGCTAAGCAGTTTAAAGAGCAATTCATGCAACAACGGGTGAAGGCAGCTCCTGTCCATAATGCAGGTGGAAACAATGGTAACCCACGGTTGGTCACCGCTAAGCAGTTCAAGGAGTTGGGACCACCAGAGTTTTTTGGGAAAGCCAGAACCACTTAAGGCGGAGACATGGATAAAGCAGATTACCAAGATATTTAATGTCTTGGAATGCTCAGAGGAGCAAAAGGTTCCATTCGCCACCTTTATGTTGCGTGAAGAAGGAGATCATTGGTGGGAATCTATAAAACGTACCCAGCTTGACGCACTCAAGATGTCTTGGGAGAAGTTCCAAGAATTATTCAACGACAAGTACTTTTCTCGAAAGTATTAATTCACATGAAGGAGGTAGAATTCATCAAGTGGAGCAAAACAATATGACAGAGTGTCGCAAAGATCGAGGCTAACTTTGTGGAGTTATCCCGGTTTGCATCCCATTTGGTCGATAATGAGGAGCGAATGACGCTAATGTTTTTAAGCGAGGTTTGAAACCCGATATACGTCAATACCTCATTTCTCACAAACTTTGTTTATATTCGGATGTTGTGAATAGGGCTCGATTATTGGAGCGCGATAATGACTCAAAGACAACCAAAAGGCAATGACCAACAACACGATAATAATCATCACCGGTGGCAACGGTCATCGAAACAACGATAACCATCGTGGGGATATTATCATGCCAAGAATGGTAACCATTTCGGTGGTAATCATGGCCAAGATAATAAGAATGGACATTTTAAGAAGAGAAGGTTCAACAATGACATGGAGACGTCTGCACCAGCACCCGTTTCAAAGGAAGAAGAACGCCCATCGGTCGTATGTTTCAAATGCGGACAAGAGGGACACATCCGTCCAAACTGTTCGTAACAATCCAAAGTGTGTTTTAATTGCGGAAGAGAAGGTCACCTAGCTCGATTTTGTCGTATGGTGAAGTCAAGTCCAGCTGGGATAGTGATGCCAAAGGATGTCCCAGACAAGCTAAAGCTGGTAGTTTAAGAAAGAGCATTTTTTTTTCGTGACAAGGAACCTGAATAAAATTATCACGGGTAAGTTAATCATAAGCTCTTGCGAAGTCTATACCGTGTTAGATACCGGTTCTACTCACTCTTTTATTTTACCTAGTTGTGTTCAATGTTTAAATTTGTCTCCAGAGAAGTTAGACTTTGATTTATCTATTGAAACCCCATTGGGAGAAACCTTCGTTACCTCTACTGTTTATAAATCTTGTTGATTCAAATCGACACTTTCACATTACCTGTCGTTCTTATCTCTTTGAAAATACTTGCCTTTGATGTGGTTTTTTTTTAAACGATTGGTTAACTACTCATCATGTTTTTCGTAAGGTTGTTATCTTTCATATTCCTAACCAACCTATTATGCGAATTCAAGCAACCAAACCACTAAATTTAATCATTGTCATATCAAGCCATAAGTAAAGAGCCCTGAATCTTTTGTTGATGACTTCCTTGTGTGGAATACACCGTAGCCAGACTTTCTATAGGCGACGTCGTGAATGACGATAACAAGTTGATAGGTATCATTGTGAGGTGCTATCTAGGTTAAGGGATAGAAGTCACAGTTGGTATCAATGTGACGTACTATCCAAGTCTTAGATGAGAGTAACAGTTTTGAATGATATTTCTATCATTAATAAATCTCTCGACGTATTCCTGAAGACTTCTTAGCCTACCCCTAGAACATGAAATCGAATTTTGTATTGACCCTGGTACAAAACCCATTTCTTAAACCCTCAAAATATTTCTTCAACTAAAATGAACGTAACATGCGCCAAAGACATTGACTCGAGCTGTTGAAGATTACGATCGTACTATTCAATATCATCGTGGAAGAGCGAACGTGGTAGCTGATGTGTTGAGTAGAAGATCGTATGCGTTTACAAGTGCGATGTTGTTAACACAAAGACTCATTTCGTATAACTTGAAAATGATGAAGATAGAGTTAAAGACTCTAGGGACCCACATGAAGATAACGAATATACGAGTAAAATTGACTTTAATCGATAAAGTTAAAGACGCTCAAGCTATATACCCGAATCTGATGAATGTGAAGAAGAAGGTTCAAGAGGGCGTTATTCTAGAAGCAAGAGTTGCTGAAGAGAGGAAATCTCAACCCTCGATTTAATTGGCCCATTTGCAATCCTCGATTGAGTAGGAACTGTGGCTTATAGACTCGTTTTACCGCCAAGTATGTCGCGTGCTCATAACGTTTTTAACGTATTAATGTTATGTAAATATGTGGATGACCCGAACCACATTATTAATTTAGAATCGGACGAGATAGCGGATGATTTAACGTATGAGATCTCGTGTTAAAATCTTGAATAAGAAGAATCGTATCCAACACTCAAGGGTTATACCTCAAGAGTTAGAATCAAAATGAAGTCAAGGTATCCTCACCGTTAAAGATACTGTGTACATACATAAATTTCGAGGGCGAAATTCCATAAGGAGGGAGATTGTGAAACCCAGTTTTATGAATAAAGAATTAATTTTCTCGAAATAATTTTTTTATATTATGGTGTGAATTTGAGATAATGTTATAGTTGTGGGTAATATTTATAAATTTTGCAAAGTATGCAAGTTGTCATATTATATTCGATTGGTCGGGGAATATTCATTTTAAACAGAAAATATTCGTACGACGGCACAATCATTGGTTGACCCCACAACGGAATTATTGTCGGATTGAGAAAATGACAAAAATATTTTATTAAAAATAACGACGAAAGTTTTACCGTTGATACTGTTGAACTACTCGGTAGTAAAAGTACAGTAATACGCATTGTTGTATTGTAGCACACGGTATTGATTATTGATATTTATATGATAAGTTACTCAGTTTTGTTCAATTATTGCTAGAATAGTTGCTGCATAGTATCTCACATTATTTGATTCAATTATTGTTGATTTAGAAGTTTTGTTTTATTCGTATTATTAACGTAATAAAATAGAAACATCTTTTTATATAAAACAGAATACTTTATTAAAGTTATTCTATAAATAGAATATATTATATTTTATTATGCATAGTGTTTGTATAGTGCCCACATAGTGTTTGCATAGTGCCCACATAGTGTTTGCATAGTAATTTTTTATATATATAAATAGAATATACTATATTTTATTTAAAAGATTTTTCTTTAAATATGGACCGTCAGGTTAAAGTAAATCAATCTGGACCGTTCATGGATTAGTTACTATGCATTCCATTTTCCTATAAATAGAAGCTCATTTCTTCATTATTTTCTTACGAAATCACTGAACTATAGAGAGAGACTATAGAGAGATAGAAGAAAACTTTTTTGCTACTTCACTATTCTTATATCAAGTATTATTTTACGGTAAGGGATATTATTCTTTTGTATTCAAGAAGAGAACTTATGTTATTCCATTTCTTACTTGTTATGTTGGAATAACCTGTATACGCGGGCTACCCTATACTTGGTGACATTCTTCTATTATTCCGTCTATATTATTCTGTTGGAATATCATGTACTGCGTGTGTTTCTGTGGGACTGATTCCGCTCTTTATTATTCTCGTCGGAATATCCTGTCATGCATGCTATATCATGGAACCGGGTTCCATCATTTATTATTCCGCATTTATTATTCTGTTGGAACATCCTGTCAGTATGAATTTCACCTGACCTGGTTCCATTATTATTATTCTGTTAGAATAACCGTCTATGCGAAGTACCGCATGCATGGTGATATCTTTTGTTATTCCATTCGGTATTATACTCAGTTGATTAAAATTTTAACTTCTATACTCCATGAAATTAGTGGAATATCCATGATATTTGCGCTTCATCCAGTATTTTTCATGAAAATATTCTTATGAGCATTCTTGAATTTTATTCTACAAAGAAGTATCATGTTCACAATTTGGACGTTATTAGTTCCTGGACAAATTAATTCTTGAACTTGTTTAATTGAATTCTTATATCATTGTCATCATCCTCATGTTTATGTTATGTTGAAAGTCATCTGTGTCCTGTAGTGCATAGATGGACTTGGTATGATTATGACCAGGGATTATTCGGTATAATCATGACTGTAATGTTACAAATGATGTGAAAATTAAAAGTCCTCATTGGTCCGCATGATTGCATTGATGGACGCTTTTGGTATGATTATGGCTATGGATTCTCTTGACCAAGGGAGCAAAGATGAATTGTTTTATGGCATGATCGGGAATGATTGATGAAAACACGATTATCTTTGGCTTTTGAGTGCATGGATAATTCGTGGTCGTGATACTAAAGAATATCATTGGCACGTAGTGCGGGGATGATTTAATGATGTGGATTATTTATTGAAATGAGTCTCAACGATAAAAGTGATGAAAACTTTTTAAATCATAAAAGATAGTAGATTTTATTCTCTACTTGACTCTTTTAATGGATTGCTTGTTCATTGCTAGATTAAACTTGATGTCTATTGTATTTTATCGCTTTAACATTGTTGGAGGCTAATGATAATTTATTCGCATTATCTTAGTCATAATATTTCTTCTTGGGCTAGTTGAGCTCACCCTTTCTTTCACTATTCTCTTGAGAAATGAGAATATAGGCGGGACGAGGCGGGGAGCGGAGTGATGGTCCAGAGGATAGCATTAGTAGTCCTCACTATTTTGTGAAATAGTGTGATAATAATTGTAATGAGGACTCCTTTTGAGTTTGTATAATCTCTAGTAGACAATATTGTATTCAAACTCACAGTTTATGTTTTGTCATATTGTACACGACAGTTGTATTAGTAAGTTGTATTTGAATTCTGTATCATGTATCTGGCGACCCAAGATGGGTGATGTATACCTAATTTTGGGGGTGTCACATTGTGAACATGTGTAAATAACTTAGTTATGTATGTAAAGAAGTCTAACACGAGGCATATGTTTGCTTCATGTATGATAAGCTTTGATTGCTTGACTTTAAAGGACTTTCTAGAGGAAAACTTGATGTGTTGAAAAATGAATCATGATAAACATTGTGCCTTTATGTTCTGATCTTTCTAGCCCATATAAATGACTTGAGTAGGTACACAAGTGATTATGAAAGCATGATTTAGTCTATGTGAACTTATCTTGCATGCTTAAAATAAGTTTTACTAGTGGAGGCTTAAAGTTTCAAAAACAAACTTGATAAACTGTATACCCCTTTGAGTTGGGAATTTGTAAGCATGTTTATATGTGCTAGCTATACTTGGTGGCTTGACATGAATTTATCAAAGGAAATCTTAAGAATGAGAATAAAAAAAACTAGTTTTTGATAATAGATGTTTATTAAGTATTCTGAAATTAGCCATCATGAGTAGGTATGCATATCTATGGATGTGATTAACATGAATGCCTAACTAGACATGTGCATGTAAAAAAGGGAATATGACAAGACTTGAATGACCTATGTTAATGTTTTGATGTAGGATCAGGCCTAGTTATTCACATAGTAACATGTGTGTTGTGCATGATTATTCATATATGTAAGACAGGTGTGCACTGACCTTCTGCAGAAGAAACCATGTCTTGGTTTTCACCAGGAGCAGCGCGGTCGCACCACTCCTTAGTACAAACCAAGCGCGATCACGCCAATCTGCAGTAGGATCTGTAACGCCCCCAAATTCAGGTACTTGAAACCCGAACTCAGTGATTTACGATACCATTTCTAAGAGCGGAAATAATAATATTGTCATAAATATCAAACTTAATTTACATATCAGAGTTGTCTAAATCCCAGGTACGCGACCTTCAACACATTTCATTACATGATATATAGTAAATATAATCATCTTATTTAAGTCTAGCTATTACATAAGATAACACAAACTTATACTATCAGCTTTCCTTTCCCTTTGTTCTTGGCAGAGCCCCTATGACTGATCATACTTAACTGAAAACATTTAAATTAAGCAAGAATGAGCATTTGAGTGCCCAACAAGTAATATCAAACAATAAACATTAGCTAAAATGATTAAATGTTTTCTTTGAATGACACTTCTACAACGAAACAATAATTGTGAAGTAAACTAAAGCAACACTAACCAACATAAAAATTCTATTTCAAATTTTTGAAACTACGTACTGACTATAAATGAAGATTAGTTGACAGACTATGAACATTTTTTTTCATTTTTGCTAAGGTTTAGCAGAACTTCATCCGCAAACCGTCATAACTTACGGGCACGAGGGTGATCTGACCAATGTGCCCTGTATTGATCAATACTACATACCAGAACGATATTCTCGTTCATCATACCCGCCTTAGGCGCACAAAAGTTTTCCCATATTTGGGATGTTCATACTTAGTCGGGAATCCAAACCAAACAATTCGGATATTTTAAATCTGTGTCTAGCCGAGAAAAATAGCTTAGACGACTTTCAATTAAAATATACATATTGGAAATCATTAAGTATGTATTAACATGTTCAATAATTATCCAAGTAGGCTTACAACTTCACTCTAAGCATCCCTCTGATTATTATTCCCTTATTCTAGTTTAATTCAATATCCCAATCTATTAACCAAGAACACATAAATAGTACTAACCACCTCTCGATGTACTAATACCGTATTAACCAAAATCCACAATTAAGATAGAGTTGTGTTAAACACCTTAATTAACTAACTCACTATATCTCTATGTGAATTACAATTAAAGAAGGTTTAAGCTCAAGTTCTTTATATGATTACATGCGATGTCAAGCATATCTCTACCCTAACATACATCAAGATTTTGTTCATACACATAAATCAAGAACACATGCTATATTAATTAAGTCTAGATTCATATTTCATCTCTCGAATTCATACAAATCCACATAAAATTGTTGATCAGGCAATTTATAAATTTAAGCTCAAATTAATATAGATAAACTGCATAATAACTTATTAAACTGAAAACCAAGGTTACATAATCATCGTTCCACTTAAAGATCCATTATAAGCCTAATAAGTAATTTAGTCCATAGCTAATGAATTAAATACTGAATAAATAAAAGAAAGTATCATCCCAATTACAAAATTAGAAATTAAAGGAGAATAGTAATACACCACCCTTCTCGCCCTTCAAATCTGAAATCTTCATAAAATTATTCTTGTTCTTCGTTCCTCCAAGCTCTTGCTCTTCAATCTCATTCTCGAAGTGTGTCTAGATGATCCAAATAAAATTCAACACTTCACATAAAAATAGCCCCAACTCAGATCCAAAACACCAATCCTAATCCAACTCTAACTCCTTCCATAGCAAAGTCAAGTAGAAGTCTAGATCCTTTTCAATACCAACAAGTCAATAGTCAAAGACTCCCACAAAATGAACTAACAACCATCCCACAATCCTATTATGATTACATTACATACAGAATTAATAGCTCCCAACACTACCCAACTTCCTGCACAAAATCACTTTTTTCCAACAATGATGCCGACGCAGCGCCCCCCACGCTACATAACACTCGCCGATAACGCGGCCCGCGCTAACGCCCCGGGAGAATTCCACAATCCAGTGCACCCCGCGCTAGACCAGTATGCATCACAGCGCGGTCCGCGCTATGTAGTCAGAAAATGCAGATATTGCTTAAAAACTCCTTCCAATGCTAGCATTCTGATAGGCACATAGATTATCCTACAACAAGCACAAACCCCATCAAAAGTAACATGAAAGTACCATAAGACTAACAATATATCAAGCTAAATGAACATAAATCATAGGTTGAAAACCTACTCATCAAATTCCCCCAAACTTGAACATTGCTTGTCCTCAAGCAAAATGCAATGCAATGTACTAACAACTAAAAACTACGAATCCAGTATTAAGACAGTAAAGATAGTTTACTCATACGGCCTCAGAAAAATTACGTAAACATGACAACACCTCATATTAAAACCAATCTACAATTCACTATCAATCCTTACATCTTAACATGTTATCACTAATATAGTGTGTGTGTGTGTGTGTGTGTTCAACACCCATGTTAACTGATATCGAATCAAATTCAATACATAACCAATTTCTTATAAGGAATCATACAACATAAACTCAAAAAATTTCAAAAACAAACAAGTTCCAACTCAAATCAACCAATTACATAGATTCAGGGTCCGAATAGGGTATTCATGCTCGCTTCTTTTGTTTTGTTTTTTTTTCATTAACGGGGGCTCTTTGCCTTTATTTCCCATCTTTTCTTTATTTGTCTCTTTTCTTCTGTTTTTTAGATAGATGGTTGGTGAGTGTGTTTTACGCTCCATCTCACGCTTGTGTTTATAGGGAGTATTTCTCCTCAACCCACCACAAGACTTAACTTGTTTCCATTTTTTTTACATAGAGCTTATATACCCCATATTTTCCCCCAAACTTAGGTTCATGCCTAATTTTAACGTTCACTGCCTATCTTTGTCACTTTCTCGTTTATACTAGCAATATCCTTTAGAAAACCTTTATGTAACAATTTAAACTAATCCATTACCACAGATGTGATTAACGTGCTACCAGTATTATACTAGTTTCAATCAGAACAAGATCCACATCATAATAGAAACTACATCAAGATTCTCATACTAAGTAATGTACTTATCTACATAATTTCAATCTCATCATTGGCTAAGAATCAACGTATACAATCTAATAACTGGATTCATGCAAACTACATGAAAAATATTATTATTATTTTTAATACCATTTTTTTTGTTTTTTTTAGATTAGTATAAATACGACAATTATAAACGACTAAAGAACTTATTAACTAAACTTACTAACATGATTCACATGAACATAATCCCCCAAACTTAAATCAAGTAATGACCTCATTATGACAAAATAATTCAAATAAAAGTATGAGGTCTTCCCTGAAAATGAGTCACTTCTCGTCGTCGTCCGACGGAGGATATGTCGGCAGGTTAGGAGGAATGGGCATGACCACCGGAGGTGCAGTTGGATTGCGGTGGGAAAACTTATCAGCAAGCGTGTTGAATGCATTGGCATTGTATTGATGCATTAGATCTTGACGCTTGGCCAACCACAAAAATTGATTCCTTGAAGGCCTAGGTGGCGACTTCTACCTTGGTTCTGCTGTAACTAGGGGTGAGGGTTGTCGGATCATAATATAGCCTTCACCACGTGGATGTGATCTCGTCCCATCCCATGTCTTGTACCTCTCAATTGTGGCATGATCAATTATAGCCATCGGGTGTTGGATAGGCTCGGAAGGTTGCCACTGCACACCAGCTTTACGACACAAATCAGTGATTAAGAACCCATGCAGCAAACCTCCCGTAGTACTCCGTCGTAACACCCGGTTAATGGACTCTTGAATACACTACCCCACATCGACGTTGTAGAATTCAATAGAGTTGTTCACACGAAAATGGTGCTGAACAATCTCATACAATAGCCGAGCCCGTGCCTTAGTTACATCATTCTAGTGGCGAGTGGGCATTAAACGGGCACACATAAATGCATACCAAGCTTTTCCATATCGAATAAGTGCAAAGTGTGAAAAACTTATCTTTTCATTTGTCCCGGCTTGAATTACCCATTGAGTACCCAGTTTGCATAATCTAACAATCAACTCATCTACTCGGGTAATAAATCTTCATATCGGTCATCTAGTGGTGCCTCTAACCCAAAATACTCGTTGATAGCATCGGCATGAAATGCCATCGATTTACCCCGAACCATGACTACGTGATTGACATGTTCCATTGCATTGGCATAAAACTCTTTCACTTTGTTGATTGCCACTGGAAGTGGTTGTTCTACCAACTAAAACAAATTATGCTCAACAATTTGCAAAGTCATGTCGCCATCCAAATTAGCATCCAGCTTCAAACCACGTTCAAGCACCACTATTTTCTTATCAATGGACGACTTGAATCGTTTAGCGGCCCTCTCACTAACAAACCTTGTGTGATCATATTTGTAACAACCCGATATTTTCTACATAAATAAATAAAAAAATTTGCGTATAATTTTTTTTTAAAAAAGGATGAGGATTTGTACAAGATAATGTGTATATGTATTTATGTGGTAAATAAAAATATATTTATTACATGAATATTTACAAATAATTTTATTTTAGAATTACTAATTATTATAAAGTATATTCTTATAATAATTAATTTATAGTAGAAATGTTTTATTAATTATTTTCTATGAAAATATAAGCATATATTGTTTAAATAATATATGAAATGATTTTTAGAATAATTATAATAATTATTTTATTATATGAATTTTTGTACAGATTATTAAGTTAATTATTTTACCTTAATTATTAAGGTTAAATATGAAGAATAAATCAGATACGGAATCCAAACCCTAATTTTGGATTTTTATCAAAGAATAAGAATAATAATATAATATTAATTATATTTCAATTTTTCAGTGCTATAAATATGTACTGTATGTACGTATTGAGGATGGTTGGTCAATTATGGCGTTTAATTTCAAAACCCTAATATTAATTGGTTAAACCCTAGTTTTACTAGGGAAAACCCTAATTTGAAAATCAATTGTGAATTTAAGACTGTTATATAACTGTGTTATATGTTTTATGTTGTGTATTAAATGATTAATTAGGCAACCCCTAATTAAAAATTTAGAAACCCTAAATAATATTTAGAAAACCCTAAGTTATTAAAAATCCTAATTTTAAAGGCTAAACCCTAATTTGAAACCCAAATTAGAGTTCAAGATTGATTGGAAATTGTGTTAATGTGATTAATTAACAAGTATTAGAATTATAAGTGTTAATTATGGAAAGCCTTAATTACTAAACTAGAAACCCTAATTTCCAAATTAAGTAACCCTAATTAGTAATTATAAAATCTAATTACTAATTGTAAACCCTAATTGCTAAATTAGCAAGGTTAATGATAATTATATGATCTAAACCCTAATGTTCAAGTATAAAGTAATTAGAAAATTAATTTAATTAAGAAAACCCTAATTTCAAAATTTTAGAAACTAAAAATTTATTTAATTTTTTTTTGTGCAAACCCTAAATTGGAAATCTTACATTTGATTTGTGCTAAACCTTAGGGTTAAACCCCAAGGGTTTGCAAGAATGACAAGAATGCCATTAAATTGAATATACAAAAGACCATTATACCCTTTTGTGCATAATTGAAGTCTAACAAGTAGGTTTTGACAATAGGAGGGGTTGGTGACCTAATGTAACAACTCTCTTGACTTTAAATGACAGCAATCAGCCACTCAATCAGCCCATGCATGTATCTATCACTTTTATAAATAGATTGAGAGAGAAAAGATTGCATTTGTTAGCCATTTTAGCACAAACACTCAACTAAGACCCTCTCTCTCTAACCTCCGAAATATAGTAGTATATCAGTCCCAAATCAAAGCCCCACGATCAACCATAACATATCATAAGCACAGAATCATCAATTAATTAAAGAAGGTATAAACCCTAGCCTTACAATCTGACCATCGATCTGTGGTTTGATGTTATTTTTTTTTATGTTAAACATGTTAGATATAGTGTATAATGATGATCTGGGTTGCTAGATGTTAGATCCATAACTTCTAGAGGCTCGAATTTGGCATTTTACAAAATCTGGAAAAAAGTTCAACAGTCGTCTGACAACGAATGTCAGTCCCATAGATCTCGGCCTGTTGTGTGTTTTTGTTATTTTAAGCGTTGATCTTGTAGTATGCTATGAGATCTTTGCTCTGGATCAAGAATCAGGCCTAGATCAGTTTTAGATTGTAAGTTATAACCAGTCAAAGGTCGTTGACCGGCATTGACCGGGCCATTTCTGGGTTACCCAGAAAGTTTCTAGGTTGGTCTGACAGTAGGTTCATGGCCTTGGATCTTGCAGGTGTTAGCTTGTTTGTTTTTGTTGTTGTAATAGATTTGTACTATAGTATATGGACTTCAAGATTAAGCTTGTAGATCGCCTAAATATCTAATGGATCGAAGTCAGTGGAAGGTCAAACCAGGCCAGAAGATCATGAACTTAGTTTTCTAGGTAACCTAGAAAACTTAAGTGCATGATCTCTAACAAGATTTGACCAGCTTATATCTTTTGATTTTGTTGTTGTTTAATCGGTTTTATGTAATGGATCTCTAGCCTTACATGTTGTTTACACACTGAAGCTTTTAAATCACAAAAACATCAACAAAATTGCAAGTTGTGGAAGCCCAAAAGTGCATACTGAATCTGTTTCTTCATTTACGGGCAACCTGTAAAATGAAGAACGACCTCAACTACTTACTTTAGGCCCTTAAATCTTCTTTGTTATGCATGTTATGAATTGGTTTGTTATTGCAAGTTGTAGTCCTGAACTAGCAGTTTAATATCTGACCAGAAGCATGCCTTAAATCATCATATATTAAGATTAATAGTTGGTCAAAGTAGTAACCATGAAAACTGTGTATGAAGTTCTGGGTTTAGCCAAGAACACGAAGAATGTAAGACCCCGAATTTTTTTTTTAATAAAATGGAATTTCCTCTATTTATTATTTTGAAATAGTAAGGGTTGAATTGATTAATGTGGTTAGTTATGAGTAAAATGCGCGAATATTTTAAATTAAACAGGTGGTTATAAAATATTCATTGTTGTCGGGGAATATTCGTTTGGTCGTGAAATATTCTTGCTGTCGGGGAATATTCGTACTACGACGCAATCTTTTGTGGTCCCCATAACGGAAAGCGATTGGATGAAGAAAAAGACAAGTATGAGTTGTTTATAAATAACAACGTAGTTATTCTGAATTAATCTTGTTGGAATACCCGGTGGGTTAAAACACGATGTCTACGTTATTATGACAAGAAGCTTACCAGTATTGCACCAATTATTGATTCTTATGTGAGAAGGCACTACTCAATAATTGTTACAGTAGTTACTGTTCAATATTTTATTTTATTGATTCAATAATTACTGTGTTGATATTTTATATTACTGTTGTTTCAATAATTGTCACTACACAGTATTTTCCATTATCGAAGCAATAATTCATATTATCTCAATAATATTATTAGAAAACATTATTGGCAATGTCTAGAAAGTTCATCTAAGGAGAGGTTTGGTCACCTAATTGCGGCACAAGAAGGAGAAATTCTTATTGGAAAGCCCCATCTTTCCTGAACTACTTTGGTTGTCAATCTTGTGATTCTGTAATATTATTTCCGAATAATTAATTATTGATTTATATGATGAGGAAATATTGATTTTATGTGGATATAGATGGAGAAAATTTTAAAAGTTACAATTGTTAAAAATTGATATTTTATCTTTTCCGATAAAATAATATTTTATTATATTATTATAATATAATAATGATAATATTTTACAATGAATGTGGGATATATGAGTATATGAGGAGGAAGAGTATTTTTGTTGCAAAAGTTGTTTAACACATGTTTTGTGTGTCGTAAATTCCTATTTCTTGACTAAAATTTGATTATAGCCTGTAAAATCATCCGTTTGTGGATTTCGGTCAATTTCTGTTTGGAATTTGAAAAAACTTTCTTTTGCAAAGTTGTAGAGAATTGAATTTTCTATAAAAACTCGCAAGATTCGAATTTTCTGACAAAAGGGCTATTTGTTATGAATTATTGAAGTTCCGAAGTTCCGAAATAATTGATTTTTGGGAGTTTTAGTTAATTATTTTGAGAAAAACGTTTTTTGTGCAATTAGTGGGCTCACATGTGTTATAAATGATCTGAATTCAGATCTTCAAAGTTGGGTTAAGGAAATTTATAATATATATTAATATTTTATTAAATTTTCTTCTTTGGTGTTCTAAGCATTTTTCTATAAATAGGGTGCTTAGGTTAGAATTGAAAATCACACCAGAAACTAAAATTTTCTCTCTATTTCTCTCTCTATAATATCGAGCGTATCTTGTGAGTATTTTAGTACTTGAGTATTTTTATACGGTGCAAGTTCTTTCAGCACTATATCCAGTATTCCAGTCAGAAGTACTATTTTTGCGAGGTAATGGATGTTATTTTATTCGAAAATGATATTATTTCTTCAATATCATTATGCCGAAATATTGGTTGGAAATTTTTATCAAATTTGGAACTTTTTCATGTCGGGTTACTATTCATGAGTTACTATTCATGAGTTACTATTCACGAGTTACTATTTATGAGTTACTATTCACGAGTTACTATTCACGAGTGCTATTCACGAAGAATGATGATATTTTTTGTGAAATTTCTATCTTTTAGTGTCGGAGTTACTATTCACGTATACGGCACTATTCACAAAAAAATTAAATTTTCTTTTCTGGGTCCAAGATTGTCTGTTATGATTCCTATCTTTGATTGGATCTATGTTTTGATCTTCATTCTTGAATTTTACTCCAATCTGGTTATTTATGAAGTATTTTTGAACTTGGATTATTTAAATTATGAATCCTTAATACTTGTTCTTTTGTTTCACTGGATTCGTTTTCTTTAAAATATTTTTCATCATCCTCAGTCCTAAATGATGATATAACTGAATATCTTTAGCCTGTAGTGCAAAGTTGAATGATTTCTTGATAAATATCTTTGACCCGTAGTGCAAAGATGAACAGGTGTTGAGATGAATATGACCAACAGATGAATATCTTTGGCCTGTAGTGCAAAGATGACTATTTGATTTATGTGTATATTGATTGATGTTACAGGGATAAAATATCAATGATGGACTTTTAAATTCATAGATGATAGTAGATTTCATTCTCTACTTAACTCTTCTAATGAATTGTTGTTTCCGCTGCAGTTGTTGATCTAAAACTTGTTGTCTATTGTATTCTATCATATTTTTTCCTGTTGAAGACTAAGGATAATTTGTTGTACATTATCTTAGTCATAATATTCTTTACTGGGCTAGTTGAGCTCACCCTTTTCCTTTTTGTTCCATTTTTCTTCTCAGGAGACGAGAATATAGCGGGAACTAGTCGGGGTGAGGAGTAATGGTTCAAGACAGTTGTTTTAGTAGTCCTCACCATTTTGTAAAATAGTGTATCAATAATTGTAATGAGGACTTATTTGAGTGTGAATATTGTCTAGAAGACAATATTTGTATTTAAACTCACAGTTTATGTGTTGTCGTATTTTGCACGACAATTGTATTAGTGAAGTTGTAGTTGTTTCTGTACCATGTATTTGGCGACTCATAATGGGTTGGATGGAATGGACCTATTTTGGGGGCGTCACAGTTGGTATCAGAGCTTAGGGATATGGTCTCTGGCGGAGATTGGGGAATAGAACTAGGAGGGGAGAGATGAGTAAATCCTTCGCTAGTGTGTCTTATCTAAGCTTATTTGTTGGTCAGTCATAATATAGGGATATTATGTGATGTGTTAATTTGTTTAATTAACCCTTGTTTTATAAGCGGTATTTAAGAATGGCACGAGAACGTTAACAATGGAGTGTATGAGGCCGTGGAACAACCTTTTGTTACAAACCAGGAGAACGTGCAATAGGAAGGCAATATTCCTCCTGTAAACAACACTACCGAGCAAACGATGAATGATGGAATGTTTAGGAGCTTTTTGCGAGTTCATATGCAAAACCGAGACGAGGGAGACTTCGTGCACAAAATACGGGTGGAAATGATAGCAATGCGCGATTGTCACAATGAAGCGATTCAAGGAGTTGGGACCACGAAATTTAAGGGAAAAGCTGGATCCGATCATGGCGGAAACGTGGGGTCAAGCAAATTACCAAGATATTCGATGTCTTGGGATGCACGGAGGAACGAAGGTTCCATTCACCACCTTTATGTTCAGCGGTGAGGCGGACTACTGGGTGGAGTCTCGCATGCGACTCCAACCAACCGCACTCATCATGTCTTGGGAAGCGTTTGAAACTATTCAATGACAAGTACTTTCCTGAAAGTATTCGTCATATGAAGGAGGTGGAGTTTATCAGACTGGAACAAAACAACATGACGGTGTCCCAATACGAGGCGAAGTTCGCAGAGTTATCGAGTTTGCACCTCATTTGGTAGAGAATGAGGAACGAATGACGAGGATGTTTACGAGAGGTTTAAAACCCGAGATTCTACAATATCTTATCTCTCATAAATTTTCTTTATATTCAGATGTTGTCAACATGGCTCAATTATTAGGCGAGAGATAGCGAAAATACGTTCAACCAAGAGACCATAACCGAGGATCATCATCGATGGATGGCGAATCATCGTCGAACAACGATAACCAAAGCAGAGAAAGAAAAATACGGACAAGAGCGACAACCACTCGGTGGTAATCGTGACCATGAAAATAGAAGAAAGCGAGTGGGGAGATTTTCAAAGAGGAGACTAAACAATGACAACTGCTGAATCGACATCGACCAGCGAAAATCGGTTTTAAGGGAGGAGAACGACCACCGTAGGTCAGTATGCTATAAATATGGAAAAGAGGGACACATCATTGGTCGTCCACAATAGTTCAAGGTATGCTATAATTATGGAAAGGAAGGACATATCGCCGAGATTGTGCAGTGGCGAAACCAAGCCCGAGTGGGGATGGTGACTCAAAAGGTCATCCCGTCCTGAAAAGTCAAAGTCAACAGTGAATCGGAAGAGCGTTTGTCGTGGTCGTCAACATCGCGAGGAACCCAAACGAGGTGATCGCGGGTAAGCTAATCATAAATTCATGCGAAGTTTATACATTACTAGATACCGGTGCTACCCATTAATTTATCTCTCCTGCTTGTGCTCATAGTTTAAACTTGACTCTGGAGAAATTAGACTTTGACCTATCTGTGAAAACTTCGTTAGGAGAAACTTTCATCACATCCACTGTTTATAAATCTTGTTTGATCCAAGTTGGCACCATCGCATTACCTGTTGACCTTATTTCTTTAAAGATACTTGCTTTTGATGTGATTTTGGGGATTGATTGATTAACTACTCATCATGCCAAAATTGATTGCTTTAAATAAGGTTGTTAGTTTTCATATTCCTAAGCAACTGTTATTCAATTCAAGCAACAAAAACCATTGAAGTCAAACACTTTCATATCAAGTCATAAAGCTATTCGTTTATTGAAAAATGGATGTCAAGCTTTCTTAGCCCATGTTATGGATTTGAATAAAGACACGTCAGATTTGAATAATATTCCTGTTGTTATTGACTTTCTTTCGAGACGTATTTCTGAAGAATTTCTTGGCTTACTCCCAAAGTGTGATATTGAATTTTGTATCGACTTTGAACCCTACAAAACCCATTTCTAAAATCTCATGACTCTATTGAACTTCGAGTTAAAAATTCAACTATAGAATTTGGTACCGAGCCTTTATCTGGTGACTTCCTTTGTGGAATGCAAAAGCCGCTCTCGTAGGGAGGCCATATTAAATCTTGCAAGAGTAAATCGATAGGTGTCATTGTGACGTCTTATCCAAGATTGGGATATGAGTCACGATTGAGAGCAACCTAAGTCGATGTCGAAATCGTAGCTTTCTATGCTTAGCTGGTTATTATCGAAGATTTTGTGGAAAGATTTTCTCGAATCGCTACTCCATTAACGCAGCTGACTCGTAGAGATACAAAATTCGAATGGAGCAAGGAATGTGGGAAGAACTTCGAAGAACTCAATAGGAGACTCATTTCGGCACATGTTCTGACCATACCATCTTGGAAAAGCGAACGTGGTAGCTGACGTGTTGAGTAAAAGATCGTATACGAGTACGAACTCGATATTGTCAAAGACCCATTTCATATAACTTACAAATGATAGATATAGAGTTAAAGACTCTAGGGACTCATGTGATGATATACAAGTAGAACCGACTTTTATCGATAAAGTTAAAATCGCTCAGGCTACACACCGGAGCTGATGAATATGAAGAAGGAGGTGCAAGAAGTTGTTATTCCAAAAGCGAGAATTGGCGATGTGAGGAAAGCTCAAACCTTCGATTTATTGGTCTATTTGAAATCCTTGATCGAGTAGGAACTGTGGCCTATAGACTCGTTTTACCGCCAAGTATGACACGTGTTCATAACGTTTTTCACGTATCGAAGTTACGAAAGACGACCCAAACCACGTCATTGAGTTAGAACCGGATGAGATAGTCGAAGACTTAACTTACGAAGAGGTACCTGTCAAGATTTTTGATAGGAAGGAGCATGTCCTACGCACAAAGGTCATACCACAAGTCAAAGTTTTGTGGAGGAACCATGCTATTGAAGAAATGACCTGGGAGTTGGAAACGAAAATGAAAGAGAGGTATCCTCATCTTTTCAAAACACCAGGTACGTACGTCAATTTCGAGGACGAAATTTCATAAGGAGGGGAGGTTGTAAGACCCCGAATTTTTTTTTTAATAAAATGGAATTTCCTCTATTTATTATTTTGAAATAGTAAGGGTTGAATTGATTAATGTGGTTAGTTATGAGTAAAATGCGCGAATATTTTAAATTAAACAGGTGGTTATAAAATATTCATTGTTGTCGGGGAATATTCGTTGGGTCATGGAATATTCTTCTTTGTTGGGGAATATTCGTGATCAACAGTAGCAGGTTTTTGTGGTCCCCATAATGTAAAGTGATTGGATGAAGAAAAGACAAGTATGAGTTGTTTATAAATAAGGGCGTAGTTATTCTGAATTAATATTGTTGGAATACCTTGGTTAAAACACACGATGTCGGCGTTGTTGCACAAGAAGACACTCAGATTATTGCACCAATTATTGATTCTTACGTAAAGAAGGCACTACTCAATAATTGTTACGATGAGTTCTTGTTCAAAGATTTTATTTTATTGATTCAATAATTACTGCGTTGATATTTTATATTACTGTTGTTTCAATAATTGTCACTACACAGTATTTTCCATTATCGAAGCAATAATTCATATTATCTGAATAATATTATTAGAAAACATTATTGGCAATGTCTAGAAAGTTCTGTCTAAGGAGAGTTTTAGTAACCTAATTGCGCGCCGCCAAGAAGAGAGAAATTCATATTGAAAGCCCCTCTTTCACGGGAGCGGCTGATTATCGAGTCTCGCGATTACAGAATATTATTTGTGAATAATTAATTATTGATTTATATGATGAGGGAAATATTGATTTTATGTGGATATAGATGGAGAAAATTTTTAAAGTGACAATTGTTAAAATTTGATATTTTATCTTTTCTGATAAAATAATATTTTATTATATTATTATAATATAATAATGATAATATTTTTACAATGAATGTGGGATATATGAGTATATGAGGAGGAAGAGTATTTTTATTGCAAAAGTTATTTAACACATGTTTTGTGTGTCGGTGGGCCCCATTTCTTGACTGAAATTTGATTATAGCCTGTAAAATCATTCATATGTGGATTTCGGTCAATTTCTGTTTGGAGTTTGGAAAAACCTTCTTCTGCAAAGTTGTAGAGAATTGAATTTCCTATAAAAACTCGAAAGATTTGAATTTTCTGACAAAAGGGCTATTTGTTATGAATTATTGAAGTTTCGAAGTTCCGAAATAATTGATTTTTGGGAGTTTTAGTTAATTATTTTGAGAAAAACGTTTTTTGTGCAATTAGTGGGCTCACATGTGTTATAAATGATCTGAATTCAGATCTTCAAAGTTGGGCTAAGGAAATTTATAATATATATTAATATTTTATTAAATTTTCTGCTTTGGTGTTCTAAGTATTTTTCTATAAATAGGGTGCTTAGGTTAGAATTGAAAATCACACCAGAAACTAAAGTTTTCTCTCTATTTCTCTCTCTCTAATATCGAGCGTATCTTGTGAGTATTTTAGTACTTGAGTATTTCTATACGGTGCAAGTTCTTTCAGCACTATATCCAGTATTCTAGTCAGAAGTACTGTTTTTGCGAGATAAGGGATGTTATTTTATTCGAAAATGATATTATTTCTTCAATATCATTATGCCGAAATATTGGTTGGAAATTTTTATCAAATTTGGAACTTTTTCATGTCGGGGTTACTATTAATGAGTTACTATTCATGAGTTACTATTCACGAGTTATTATTCATGAGTTACTATTCACGAGTTACTATTCACGAGTACTATTCACGAAGCATGATGATATTTTTTGTGAAATTTCTATCTTTTAGTGTCGGAGTTACTATTCACGTATACGACACTATTCACGATATCTGATTATTTATTTACGAATCGACACTATTCACGAAAAATTAAATTTTCTTTTCGTGTCCAAAATTGTCTGTTATGATTCCTATCTTTGATTGGATCTATGTTTTGATCTTCATTCTTGAATTTTACTCCAATCTGGGTTATTTATGAAGTATTTTTGAACTTTGATTATTTAAAGTACGAAATCCTTAATACTTGTTCTTTTGTTTCACTTTGGATTCGTTTTCTTTAAATATATTTTCATCATCCTCGGTCCTAAATGATGATATAATCCGAATATCTTTGGCACATGTGAGTGCAAGATGAATGATTTCTTGATGAATATCTTTGGCCCGTAGTGCAAAGATGAGCAGTGTTGAGATGAACATGACCAATGATGAATATCTTTGGCCTGTAGTGCAAAGATGACTATTTGATTTATTATGTATATTGATTGATGTTACAGGGATAAAATATCGATGTTGGACTTTTAAATTCATAGATGATAGTAGATTTCATTCTCTACTTAACTCTTCTAATGAATTGTTGTTTCCGCTGCAGTTGTTGATCTAAACCTTGTTGTCTATTGTATTCTATCAGATTTTTCCCTGTTGAAGACTAAGGATAATTTGTTGTACATTATCTTAGTCATAATATTCTTTACTGGGCTAGTTGAGCTCACCCTTTTCCTTTTTGTTCCATTTTTCTTCTCAAGAGACGAGAATATAAGCGAGGAACTAATTCGGGGTGAGGAGTAATGGTTCAAGACAGTTGTTTTAGTAGTCCTCGCCATTTTGTAAAATAGTGTATCAATAATTGTAATGAGGACTTATTTGAGTGTGAATATTGTCTAGAAGACAATATTTGTATTTAAACTCACACTTTATGTGTTGTCGTATTTTGCACGACAATTGTATTAGTGAAGTTGTAGTTGTTTCTGTACCATGTATTTGGCGACTCATAATGGGTTGGATGGAATGGACCTATTTTGGGGGCGTCACAAAGAACACCTATAGCGACGGTTCTGTCGCTATAGGCAGACTTTAGCGACACTTTTATTAAAATTAATTATTTAAATTCTGAAAATTATTTAAAAATAGTAATTAATTTTTGAAAATTACAAAAATTATTTTTAAGTTATAAAAATTAAATATTAATAATTTGAAATATTTTTCATAAATATTATTATTTATTTAAATATTATTAATAATTAATTTATTTATTAAATGCATTAAATAAATTAATTAAAAATGATTTTATTATATTAAAATCATTTCAAATGATAATAAGTTATTTAAAAATATTTGAAGTTATAAAATATAACTTTTAATATTTTAAAGCAAATTTCATTAATTATTTAATATTAATGATCATTAAGTTATTTACTAAATGAATTAAATAAATTAATTAAAAATGATTTTATTATAATATAAAAATCATTTTAAATAATAATAAGGTATTTAAAAATATTTTAAGTTGTAAAATATAACTTTTAATATTTAAAGATAAATTTCATTAATTAATTATTATTAATGATATTAAAGTTATTTAATAATTATATTAAATAAATTAGTTTAAAAATGATTTTAATATTATAATATTCATTTTAAATGAAAATAAAGTGTTTAAAGACATTTTAAGTTATAAAATATAACTTTTAATATTTAAAGGATAATTTCATTAATAATTTAATATTAATAATTATTAATTTATTATTAATGATATTAAATTTATTTAATAATTATATTAAATAAATAGTTTAAAAATTGCTTTATTAATTTAAAAATCATTTAAAAAGGATATAAATGAATTAAAAATATTTTAAGTAATAATTAAAGACTTTTAATATTTTGATAAATAGTACGTTAATATTTAAATATTAATGGTAATAATTAAAAATGATTTTAATTGTTTTAAAAAATCATTTAAGGGTAATATTAATACTTTAAAAGTATTTTAAGTTATTATAAATAACTTTAACATTTTGAAAATAATTTCATTAATAGTTTAATATTAATTAAATATTAATAGAATTGATTAATATTTAAATCATTTAATAATGATTCCGATGTTTGAAAATTCATGATAAATTATAATAAATGTTTTAAAATTATATTAAGTCATTTAAAAATAATGACTGGTATTTATACATATTGAGTTACGTAACGAGTCTTAGACTGAGATAATTACTCGATAAAGTCGCTTAATTTTTGCACATGTTTTAAATTGATCTGAACTTAGATAATTTAATTAGATATGTGATTATTTGTGATTCATTGGTTGTTAAACATGGGTAATAATGTGATTAGGTTATGTGCTGAGTGCGAAATGCAATACTATGTGTTATAGTATATTGTTCTAATCGAACGAATGATCTGATTAATGATAAGTTGTTATATAAACGATAAAACTAAGTTGTGAACTGTAAGCAGCGCATCAGGCAAGTATCTTACCTTTGTATTTCCTTTATGCAATGGACATGAGTAAGAAGTTTCAGAATTATATTATTATTGTACAGATTATTAACCCTATATTATATACGCTCATTGATTATCAACATGTTAGTATATGGTAACTCAGAGATATATATATATATATATATATATATATATATATTATGTTCGTTAATTTCTATAAATGGTTATACAAGTGTCCCCACTTGGATAATCATTATATTTAATCACATGTTGATATACCTTTGTCAATTACACGTATATATATATATATATATATATATATATATATATATATATATATGTTGAATTATAGATTATTGTTGAACAAGATAAAACCTTTGATTTGGAACCCAGACAAGTATGAACATCCCTTACACGGGAAAACTTTTTATGCACCCAAGGTGGACAGAGTGAACGATACCCTCATTCTTTCATGTAGTATTGATCAATGCAGGGCATAACGGGATGATCACCTCCCCGTACCCGTAAGTTATGACGGTTTGCAGATGAATTTCTGTTTAACCTATTTGAAAATAAAAACAATGTTCATAGCATGTCACCTAAACCCTATTATAGTCAATATGTAGTTTCAAAAATTTGAAAGAGAGTTGTTATGTTATTATTATCGGTTCAGATTACTTCACAACTGTTGATTTGTTGTAGAAGGGTAGTATAAAGAAAATATTGAAATTCTTTCAGCTTATATATATAGTTGCTATTACTTGCTGGGCACTCAAATGCTCATCCTTGCTTAATTTAAATGTTTTCAGCTAAGTGTGAACGACCAGAGAGCTCTGCTAAGAACAAGGGAAAGGGAAAGGTTGATGAATGAACGAAATGTTACTTTATGTAATAGTTAACTTTATTAAGACAAGTATGATATATATTATCTATCATGGGTAATAATGAATGTTTAAAAGTTACGTACTTGGGATTCAGACTCATATTGTATGTAAATTAAGTTGATCTTTATATTATTGTTATTATTATTAGTATTATTCCGCTCATAGAAATGATATCGTGAAGCACCGAGTTCGGGTTTCAAGTACCCGGATTTGGGGGCTTTACAGGTTGGTATCAGAGCTTAGGGTTAAAAACCTTAGGTGGGCTAGACCTTAGGTTATAATCTTAGAATAGAGGGAAACGTTGAAAATATAAATAATTCATATAGAGTTTAAAAAGAGTTGAATTGGATAAATTCATCGTCAAACAAAATAAAAGATAACTTATATAAAACTATTATTTGTTGTGTGTATATACTATATACTAATCAGGATAATTTATGTGTATAGATGTCTGGTGGAAAAGGCTTATTATATGCTTATAGCATGAAGAAGGGTCAAACCCATACACCCGAGCTGATATCGAATTCAATAGCTGAAATAGAGGCTCATGATGTAACCAACTCAGACGATGTGGTTATTGTAGAAAACGTAGTACCAGATCCGGAGATGGTGAAGCTGACAGATAGTGATTCAGACACCAAAGTTGAAGCTGATCAAGCATCAACGGAGGTGCAGGATCTGAGGAACAAGGTTTCTTCTCTGGAAAGGCTGTGGGAGATAGAAAAGTTGTTGAATAGTAAGTTGCGTCAAGCGTTAATAGAAATAATAGAAGAACAAGATAAGCTTAAAATCTAAATTGATTAAATGGGAGCCACAAACAAAACATCGTGTGCAGCTTCGAGCAAGAAAGGTAAAAGAAAGATAGCAGACCATGACTTAGGAAAATCCGATAAGAAGAAAGGGAAAAGAATATGTTACCTGTGCGGTTATGAAGGACATACTACTCTGTATTGTCCCGACTACAAACTAGGAGCATGTTTTATCTGTGGGATAGAAGGTCATCAGGCGAAAAGTTGTCCAAAGAAAAGGTGTAATAAATAAGTAGTATAGGTTCTGTTGTGTAGGTGTGTTTAATATAATATATATGATAAGTATGACTGTTTAATGTAATGTTCCCAACTTTTGTAATAGTCAAGTTGGTAAATCCCGACTTTTGTAGTCACAAAGGGATAGCTAATGTTTAATGCAGTATGTGCTGCGATATGTAAAGTATTTTGAAATCGTTGAATGAATATGAATCTATGTTTGAGTAATGAAACAAGTTTAATATATTAAACTTATATGATAAGGTTTAGAATGTAAGTTAAATTTATGATTTTATTTAATCAGATAAATGCCGCCAAGACGTCGAACTCGAAATCAAAGGGCAGAAGAATCTGTCAATAACGTTGAGGGACAACAACAAGCAGACCCGATGCAGAACTTCGCGAACATGGTAGCTCATGCTATGCAACATGGCATACCAGCCGCAGGGAACCCGGCCGACAATCGCTTGGCGAACTTCAAAGACTTTAAGGCTGTTGGACCGCCAGAATTCAAAGGTACAACTGACCTTGTTGAAGCCCAAACTTGGGTCAAAGAGATTGAAAAAGCATTCGTGGTAGCTAGGGTAGTTGAAGGGCAGAAGACTTATTTTTCCACTTACATAATGAAGGGGGAGGCAAACTTTTGGTGGGAAGCAAATCAGGCGAGGGAAGGAGAAGGTGTAGTCACATGGGATAGGTTCAAAACTTTGTTTTTCGAAAACTATTTTTCACCTAGTATGTAGGCTAGGATGGAGGTAAAAATTTTAGAGTTTTAAGCAGGAAAACATGACGGTGTCAGAATACGCCGCAAAATTCAATGAGTTAGCTAGGTTTGCCCCGCATTAAGTTGATACGGAGGCTAGGAAAGCTAGAAGGTTTGAGCTGGGATTAAAAACCTGGCTCTACAACAAGGTGGCGATGTTGCAGATTCCTACATTTGCAGCACTTATGGAGAAGACGATTATTGCTGAAGAGGGGAGTGAGGCTATGAACCTCTATAACAAGGAGATGAAGAATAAGGGCAAGGTAGAATGAGCTGGGAAGGTAGGAATTAATAGTGGGAGCAAGAGTGGAGATAACAAGAGAAAGTTGAATAACTTTGGGAATGTTCAGATCAAGCAGGAAGGTGTTAAGAAGCCAGCGGTACAGTGTAAGACTTGTGGAAAGAACCACTCGGGGAATGTTTGAAAGGGAAGTTTGTATGCTATAAGTGCGGGCAGGAGGGCCATATCTCTCCCAACTGCCCTAATCTTAGGATGAATAGTGGGTGTTTTCTGTGCGGATCGACTGAGCACAAGGTGAAGGATTCTCTAAAGAGGAAGGCGGAGGCAGGAAGTGTGAATACTGGCACTGGCAGTGGGACTTTAGCAATCATGGGACCTACGTTGTGACGCCCCCAAATCCGGGTCTCTTTCAACCCGACATATGGTGCTCCACGGTGCTACAGTTCACACAATCATTCAATTGACATGCCTCAAAAGAACGAATATGTCTTATATATATTCCAAAACAATACTACTATTCCCCAGGTTCTTTATAATCGTTACATTTGTTCATGTCATAATATCAAATATTATCATTACAAACCT
Source organism: Panax ginseng (assembly GCA_020205605.1). NCBI lineage: Eukaryota > Viridiplantae > Streptophyta > Magnoliopsida > Apiales > Araliaceae > Panax > Panax ginseng. The sequence continues at coordinate 93,474,684 of CM035136.1, read as the reverse complement.
ATACTATTACATAGGTAATCTACACGTTCACTTTAGCCTTCTCTTTATCCTTGTAGAATCCTTCGGTTATATCGTCTAGGCTGCATTCATATGGTTCAAGCAAGAATGAGCATAACAAGCTTAGTAAGTATAACAATTTCATTTTAAAAGCATGCTTGAAACATAGGAATCGTATATCTTCAATAACTGGATGATAGTTACGAAGTACTATCAATAATTCAAAATAGCTTTCCTTTTTCCTTCAACACGTTTTTCAATAATAATATTCCATGAATCATCAATTCTAGTTCAAGACGTGAATGTCTTATAGCTTCTTTGAAAAGGACAACCCGGTACGAAGTCCGTAAGTCCCAAGATAGCTTACGAAGTACATCTAGGTGATCGACTTATAGTACCCTATGTTGATCAACACTACATCCATTAAACGTGTGTACGTTTAAGTTGTGGAAACCTCACGTGCCCATCGAATACTCGATGAAAATACATTTGTTTATACATATTCAGGCTTACCTTGAATCCGTACCAAAGAGTTGGCATAGGATAGCGTTAGCAATTCTATATTGAAAGACTTATAAAGAAATTAGTCAATCTATCAAGATTAGTCTAGCCGAGTTAAAACTGGCTTCGACCCTTTCTTTGAAAGCATACATGCATCTCATAACGTGAATCATTTTGAAAATCTGGCTAACACGAAGGTTAGACAATCGTTTAAGAAAAACTTGCCTTCAGCGTCTGCTACAGTACAATTAAGTTTCCTTTGAGCCTTTACAATTTCTACAACACATAAGCACATAACATACCACATTAGGTCATGAATGAACATACTTAGTTCCTAAATAATCTTACCCTTCTTCTCAATCTAATCCCATATTAGATTTGTTATTTATTGAGTTCCTTTTTCATCATTCTTTTACATCATTCTTACTAACTTCGCTCTCTCTTATACTTAAGTGAAATTATTTCATTAATACAACTCGGTTCGAGTTAATTATCCTTCCTCATGGCTTACTAACGTCAAAATGCGTTATTATTCAAACTTCGATCATCATTAGTGAAGTATTAACATTGAATATCATTTGTGTTCATCTTCAATTGACTTTCTTTTAACCCTAAGTGATCATACTTGGGGTTCAATTATGACTTCATAATGTTTAATTAAGTTCATTAGTTCGTTACTCAACAATTTCCCTTTATTTCTTTATTGTCTAGCTTTTAAGACTGGCGCTGAGGCGCCGGTGATCCTTTGTTGTGCCGCGCTGTGGCGTCGCCCATTAGGGCTTGGAGACCGGACTCGGCGCTGCGGCGCGAGTCCCTTTGTTGACTATCGCGCTACGGCGCGAGTTTGCAGGGTCTAATGCTCACTTTGAAGCTGCGGCGCCGGTCATTTAAGCTTGGAGTCGCGCCGTGGCGCGGACTCTGAGCCACATATAGTTTTGACAGATTTTTAACTTTACGAGATTCCCGGACTCGTAACTTCTTCGTTATAAGTCTGAATTGGCTCATTCAATAGCCTACGGTTCACAAACTATGTACTCTATACGTTCATGTAAGAATTTTATGTATTCGACTTCGTTTACTAAAATTTCACCTATTAGTCCCTTTTTAACGAAAACGATAAACGTTCGTGAACGTTCAACGCTCGTTTCTTCGTTCTAAGTCGCAATCCGGCCATTTTCGAGTCCGCAACTCTATAATGACAAATACGACTTGTCTCCATTGAAAACCAATGTTTCCAAGCTCAATATCAAAATTCGACTTCCATTCCGAAAATTTCACGAATTCGACGATTTATTCGTCTAATCGTGTGAATTCGTGAAACTTCGTTACATGAGATTTGTAGACCATTTCACTTGGATTCAATCCATCATATTAATATCTTGACATTCATGATTCATTAACTTATAAATATGATAAGTTATTACTAGTTCATTGTGAATTTGTAACTTATGAAAATATAAACTACTTATATTTCCATTTCTCATAACTTATGACTTCTTTTCTCATGATTTCCTATGGCTTCAATCTTTTAACCACCATCCTTGTTTCTTATTATCATACCATCTTCTTAAGAAAACATATAAAAAGTTCATATAGGTTCCTTATGAATTCATAACTTATTTTTGGTTTGGATTTCTTATTCATTACGTATACGGCTTATTAAGACTTAAGTCATTTGATTCGTCATTTCAACCCCTTCTTAGCATGCTTGTTCTACCAATACCCCCTTCTCTATCAATGGAAGAGAGAAAGAAACATGGTTTAAGATCACTTACTTTTGAATAACACATGGTAAATCTTTAATCTCCTTCTTGATTCTTGAACTTCAAAGATTAACTTGCTAGCTTATTCTCACTTACTCTCTCTAACCAATAAGCTATAAGTTATAGGTGGAAAGGCTAACAAAGAAAGTCTAACTTTATAAGTGCTTATTCTCTCGACCAAATAAGTTGTTTAGCTTGAGAGAAGTTGGATGAATTTTGAACAACCAACAAATGAATCCAAAGCTCTCTGTTTTATAGGCATCTCAAGGTGAGGGTAGATTAGTCATTAAATCCTCCACCTCCTTACTATTCATTACCTAGCCCTTAAGTAAACTTGGCTACCACAACACTTAGCCTCTAAGTTATCTTGTTCCCCACTTAAAATACTTGGTCATTACAACATATATCCAATACTTGATCACCACATTTACTTAACCCTTAAGTATTCTTGCTAATCACATAACTTAGCCACTAAGTTACTTGCTCATCACTTTGAATCACCCATGGGTTGCTCCGTGGTTCTTACCCATTGGATATTTACTTTGGGCCTTAGCTTAATTAACTTACTAAATCATTGGGCTTGCACATTAAATTACCTTGGGCTTGTAATTAAACAAACATTGGGCTTACATTAATAAATTCACATTGGACTTAACCATTCAATACTTGGGCTCACCTAATACTTAACAAATCCTACCAATTCTACAAATTCAATACATTGAGCTTAAAGCCTTATAACGTATAATCACGTATTCATCTCGTATTCCCCTCGTATATTTATTCAATATATACAATATACCATCATTCATACGTACTCTTATAATACCTCGTATCATACTCGTATTCTCTACCTCGTACAATACCTACGTATTATATAATCATCGCTTAATTCATTAATCGAATTACATTTCCTTCTCGTAAATCATTTTCCATAAACGTTAGGTTTTAAGTCCACAGGCGAAATATTACGTTTTCCATAACTGAAATATTATTGGATATTCCATCTCACCTCGATATTCTATCGTTACGTATTTCTCGGAAGTTCAAAAATAATTCCCGAGCAGAAATGCGTGAATAGTGTTTTTCAAAAAATTTCTCGGAAAGCTTTTATTTTCGTCTTGAAAATTCAAACACTTTAATTCTACAATGTAGCCAAAATCCTACAACATACTGACATTTATAGGTCAGAGAACGACATTCGATTAGCTTGCTCCATAAATAATTAATTAAATTCATTTGATAAAAATAAAAATTTAATTATCAAAATCCGATTTTCTCGTAAAAGTTACACTCTTCCCTCCTTATAAGGATTCTGTCCCCAGAATCTCGCTAATAATACCTACACCACAGAGGATAATTTTTCCTTTATTTTAATCTCGAGTTCCCACAATGCTTCTTTGACATTGGGGTTCTTTTATTTCACCTTCATCGAAGGTATTATCTTAATTCACATGACTTATCACTTCCTATCAATAATCTGAAAGGAAGTTAAACACTTATTAACACATTCTGCGATCTCTATATCATCTTAGTTTATTCTTTTAACTTATATTTATATAGAACTCAAATTCCTCCCTCAAAATAAGATTATACTTAGTCTTCTACTTATCCTGCATCATCTTCTTCATTCGCTTGCATCCCTCGTTACTTAGTTGTACTTACTTAACTCATTCCATTATCGTGGATTGAGTCTACGTTTTGAATAACAATTCTACCCCTTCATTCCGTAATTTAACTTCTAACTCTGATCTTACCATTTCCGTTATTAACTCATTCTGAGTCGTTAGCATCGATAGCTTTCCCTACCCCTCCTACTTAACGCGTCGGCTACAACGTTTACCTTCCTGAATGATATAAGATATCACAAATCCTCTCTCTACTACATATTCAACTCTTACGTGGAGATATATTTGAGACTCTTAGAGTCCTTGTATATCTCACGCTTCTCTCCGTATAAATACTATCTTCATATTTGTAATTCAAAAACTATCACGCTAATTATAGATAATAAGTAGGATAGACCTCCTCATAACCCTTTAATCATGCGTGATGCATACACAATGACATTGCCATGCTATAAGAGCACGTAATCATAACATCTATGCAAACATCGAGATACACTACAAAACTTCCTCGTATCATCCGATAAAGATAATACAGTAGCTTTAATCAACCTTTCTTTTTTAATCTCGTGACGCTAATGGTACATTTAACCATAGCATCCCACAAGGGTAACTATCAAATTGGCCACCGACTTGATTGGCGCCCCTTACGGAAAAAACCTACTTCCGCACATTAGTCAACCTAAATGACATAACCAGAAACTTGTCATAACCATAACGAATTCTGAACATCATCTTAGGTACCTCCTCCTTCTTCCTTACTTCCAACCGACTATACCCCATACATACATCTATCTTTATAAAAATTCTTTGCCCCTCTCAACTGACCAAATATATCGTCGATCCTAGGCCATGGGTATTTATCCTTAACCGCTATCTTACTCCTATTACGATAGTCGATATGCAACCATAACAACTCATCCTCTTCCTTAACACCAACCTAACTTGAGTCATGGTTCGACAATAATAATGTTGCGGTATTTTATTACCGTAAATTACTACCTTAGATTTTCTGAGAAAACTAAAGGTTCACACTTTACTTATAACTATTTGTTATAGCTCTATGGTTAATCAACCCATTCATACCGAGAATTTCCTCAAATTCTCTCAACATGAAACGAGATTTATCTCTACCGATACCTACTTACTTATATTATCCATGAAATAATTTTCACGAATATAATTTAAACGAAATTTATTTCCTCCTTCTCTACCTTAATGTTTTAAAGGTATTTATAATCCCTTCCGACATGACTCTAGATGAGTCTTTCCACATTGCCTTACACTCTTCTTCGATCTTACGCTTAGGGTCCCTTGTCCCACTCCAAGATTCCGGAGTTAAAAAAAAATCATTTTGCCATACTGCCGCTGGCATTCTCTGCCTTGATCCCTCCTTCTCTCTTGCTATCATTCTTTTCCCTCTTTGTGGTATTGAGTCTACAACTCACTATCACCTTATGCTATAATCACCTTTTCCAGAATGATCCCATAGGAAACACTCTAGATCACCAAAATCCCACTATAGAGCTAAGGTTTCAGGCCCTGCTCCAACCTACGAGCCTTCACCTCCTTCGTGTCCACTTGATGTGAAACAAACCTTCCTCGTTCATTGAATTTGGTCGCGTACTGGGGAAATGTCATGTCCCCTTGCTTAAGTTCTAAGAACTCAGTGTCTATCCTCCCTCACATGTCTTATAGGGAAAATAATTCTCGAAGAAAACCTTCTTAAATTGTTCCCACGTTACTACCTCAGTTCCAGCCCCACCCTGGTGAGCCTCCCACCAAAAGTTGGCTTTACTCTTCCATAGGTAAGTCACAGAAGAAAACTTCTGCGGCTCACCTACGTTTGTAATAACAAAACGCCTTCTCTATTACTTTTACCCATGTCTGGGACTCTATTAGGTCCGTCGTTCCTTTGAACTCCGGAGGACCTACGCTTTTAAACCATTTATAGGTAATCGTTCTAGCTACCCTAGGTTCCGCAAGTATTCTACCCCTGTTCGATTAATGCACCAAGTAATAAATTAACGAATCATTGCGTAGGGTTGTCATTAACCCATTAATTATCATTATGTGATTCCGCTTCCTGATTACGTTATCTTTTCCTTAGCGGCATTTCCTGATTAAATAAATAAAATTTCATTAGGCAAAATTTTGTATTTTACCACTATACTTGACACGTTTTACTTAATACACCACTGAACTTTTAATTTTTCGAATTACATCACTGAACTAATTATTATTTTTCAATTAAGCCATTCCGGTAAAAAAAAGTTAACACCCGTTAAAATATTGCTTATGTGGCGCTGACGTGGCATCAAAAATTAAAAAAAATGCTGACATGGCAAAAAATTAAAAACAATTTTTTTAAAAAATTAAAATTTTTAAAAAAACAGATTTCTTTTTAACAAACAGATTTTTTTATTTTTGTTATTTCAAAATATAATTTTTTTAAAAAAACAGTTTTTTTTTTAAAATTTATTTTTTTAAAAAACACATTTTTTAAAAAACACATTTTTTTTTTTTGTTATTTTAAAATATAATTTTTTAAAAAACACATGATTTTTTAAAAAAATATAATTTTTTTAAAAAGCAGATTTTTTTTGTTATTTTAAAATATAATTTTTTTTTAAAAAAATAGATTTAAAAAAAACAGATTGCATAATAGGATTTTTTTTAAAAAAACGTAACTTTTCAAAAAAATTTAAAAATTTTGAAAAACGTAACATTTTTAAAAAAACAGATTGCATAATAGGATTTTTTTTTAAAAAAAAAGTAACTTTTTATTGATTGTCATAATCGGATTTTTTTTAAAAAAAACCAGATTTTTAAAAAACGTAACTTTTTAAAAAAAAAATTTAAAAATATTTTAAAACGGAACTTTTTAAAAAAACAAAATTTTTAAAAAAACATAACTTTTAATTAGGAATTTTTTTAAAAAAAACAAAATTTTTAAAAACACGAAACTTTATTAAAAAAACATAATTTTTAAAACGGAAATTTTTTAAAAAAACAAAAATTTTAAAACGGAACTTTTTTAATTTTTTTTTTTTTAAAATAACAAAATTAAAAACAGACTTTAAAATTTGTTTAAAATAACAAAAATAATAAAAATCATTTTGTTAAAAAAATCTGTTTTTTAAAATAACAAAAAAAATGTTTTTTAAAAAAAATAACAAAAATATCTGTTTTTTGAAAATAACAAAAAATAAAAAAATCTGTTTTTAAAAGAAAAAATCTGCTTTTTAAAAAATTATAATTTAAAAAAAAATCTTTTTTAAAAAAACTTTTTTATTTTATTATGTTTTTGTTATTTTTAAAACTTAAAATGAGTATTTTTTTTATTTTAAAAATTTGTTTTTGATTTGTTTTTACCACGCCAGCAATTTTTTTTTATTTTTTTTGCCACGTCAGCGCTACATAAGCAATATTTTAACGGCTGTTAACTTTTTTTAACTGAATGGCTTAATTGAAAAATAATAATTAGTTCAGTGATGTAATTCGAAAAATTAAAAGTTCAGTGGTGTATTAAGTAAAACGTGTCAAGTATAGTGGTCAAATACATAGTTTTGCCAATTTCATTATTATCTATTTACTTACTTCGTTATTAATCGCCACATACCAACTCGCACCAGAACAAATCATCTCAATGAAAACTTATATTCATATGCTCTTTCATAGTTTGAAACTATTTACAACTTGTTCTCTATAGCCAAAAGCTATTACATTTTCTATCCCACAATTGAACTTCACAAAAGTTGGGATTTACAAAAAGACTACCCTTTAAAAGAGGGTTCTACGTCACTACATACATACTTAAAATCTTAGATTTCTAATAATGCATAACAGCATCCTCGTGTTTCTCATTCATGATCGCCACTACAAAGATCCCCACTAATAGTATGACGGGTTTGTCCTGACTTATTGGAATAACAAGCAACTTTCAGCTTGAAATCCTTATGAGCGCTCTCATGGATGTAAGACATCCGGGCTATCTTCCGATCCTTCTCCCCCAGTTCCCTACGAAGCTCGTCTACCTCTGCCTTAAAATCCCTAGCCGTATTTATCATGAGCACCTTCTCATCATGCTATGACTCAAAATCTACTTCTGCCAACTCATTCGCTACATAAAGAGCACTAATCTCGTCATTCTGTTTACACATTTGCCGCACTCAATCACGCATTCTCAGCCAATGTTTGCCGCTGCACAAATGCTTCCATTGCATCTGGAGGCGATGACTCCAGTGTAGGTACCACCATAGTAACCGATGTTACCTCTCTTTCTTCCTCCATCTCATTCATCTTACTAAGGTATGACGTTATATCCATCTCTCCGTCGGAGTAGTCTTCCTCAGAAAAGTACTCCTCCACCTCCGACTCCTCTAGAATCACTATTGGTACCTCCGCCACCGGCATAGGTACAGGCTCTACTTGGTTCACAAGCTCTTCGCTCACCGCGTGTATATCTCTATACATCAAGATATCGATCGACATCCTACAATAACACATATGTTGATTAGTACATAACACAGAATCGTATAAGCACAAATCACATTTAATTTATTTAGGGTTACTTTCCATCTTTTAAATCTCTTGATACTGAGTTTCCTCAATACCTTATTGACTCATTCAACTCAAGTAAAGCTCAATTTTTTTTTTCTTCCTTTGAACTTCTCTTCCTTAATGAGGTTATGAGCCTAAGATTCTTCCCCCCCTTAAGTTTTATAACCTAATGCTTTGATACCAACCTATGACGCCCCCAAATCTGGGTCTCTTTCAACCCGACATATGGTGCTCCACGGTGCTACAGTTCACACAATCATTCAATTGACATGCCTCAAAAGAACGAATATGTCTTATATATATTCCAAAACAATACTACTAATCCCCAAGTTCTTTATAACCGTTACATTTGTTCATGTCATAATATCAAATATTATCATTACAAACCTATACTATTACATAGGTAATCTACACGTTCACTTTAGCCTTCTCTTTATCCTTGTAGAATCCTTCGGTTATATCGTCTAGGCTGCATTCATATGGTTCAAGCAAGAATGAGCATAACAAGCTCAGCAAGTATAACAATTTCATTTTAAAATCATGCTTGAAACATAGGAATCGTATATCTTCAATAACTGGATGATAGTTACGAAGTACTATCAATAATTCAAAATAGCTTTCCTTTTTCCTTCAACACGTTTTTCAATAATAATATTCCATGAATCATCAATTCTAGTTCAAGACGTGAATGTCTTATAGCTTCTTTGAAAAGGACAACCCGGTACGAAGTCCGTAAGTCCGGCATAGCTTACGAGTACATCTAGGTGATCAGCCTATAGTACCCTATGTTGATCAACACTACATCCATTAAACGTGTGTACGTTTAAGTTGTGGAAACCTCACGTGCCCATCGAATACTCAATGAAAATACATTTGTTTATACATATTCAGGCTTACCTTGAATCCGTACCAAAGAGTTGGCATAGGATAGCGTTAGCAATTCTATATTGAAAGACTTATAAAGAAATTAGTCAATCTATCAAGATTAGTCTAGCCGAGTTAAAACTGGCTTCGACCCTTTCTTTGAAAGTATACATGCATCTCATAACGTGAATCAATTTGAAAATCTGGCTAACACGAAGGTTAGACAATCGTTTAAGAAAAACTTGCCTTCAGCGTCTGCTACAGTACAATTAAGTTTCCTTTGAGCCTTTACAATTTCTACAACACATAAGCACATAACATACCACATTAGGTCATGAATGAACATACTTAGTTCCTAAATAATCTTACCCTTCTTCTCAATCTAATCCCATATTAGATTTATTATTTATTGGTTCCGGCTTTCTGTCATTCTTTTACATCATTCTTACTAACTTCGTTCTCTTATACTTAAGTGAAATTATTTCATTAATACAACTCGGTTCGAGTTAATTATCCTTCCTCATGGCTTACTAACGTCCGTACGTTATTATTCGAAACTCGATCATCATTAGTGAAGTATTAACATTGAATATCATTTGTGTTCATCTTCAATTGACTTTCTTTTAACCCTAAGTGATCATACTTGGGGTTCAATTATGACTTGATAATGTTTAATTAAGTTCATTAGTTCGTTACTCAACAATTTCCCTTTATTTCTTTATTGTCTAGCTTTTTAAGACCTGTAAATGCTGCATGTACGGTGATCCTTTGTTGTGTCACACCACTATTGTCCTATTAGGGCTTGGAGACCGGACTCATGTTGCATGCGAGTCCTTTGTTAACTATCGCGATGCGGCGCGAGTTTGCAGGGTCTAATGCTCACTTTGGCGCTGCGGCGCCGGTCATTTAAGCTTGGAGTCGCGCCGTGGTGCGGACTCTAAGCCACAGATAGTTTTGACAAATTTTTAACTTTACGAGATTCCCGGACTCGTAACTTCTTCGTTATAAGTCCGAATTGGCTCATTCAAGAGCCTACGGTTCACAAACTATGTACTCTATACGTTCATGTAAGAATTTTATCTATTTGACTTCGTTTACTAAAATTTCACCTATTAGTCCCTTTTTAACGAAAACGATAAACGTTCGTGAACGTTCAACGCTCGTTTCTTCGTTCTAAGTTGCAATCCGGCCATTTTTGAGTCCGCAACTCTATAATGACAAATACGACTTGTCTCCATTGAAAACCAATGTTTCCAAGCTCAATATCAAAATTCGACTTCCATTCCGAGAATTTCACGAATTCGACGATTGTCGTCTAATCGTGTGAATTCCGGCGAAACTTCGTTACATGAGATTTGTAGACCATTTCACTTGGATTCAATCCATCATATTAATATCTTGACATTCATGATTCATTAACTTATAAACATGATAAGTTATTACTAGTTCATTGTGAATTTGTAACTTATGAAAATATAAACTACTTATATTTCCATTTCTCATAACTTATGACTTCTTTTCTCATGATTTCCTATGGCTTCAATCTTTTAACCACCATCCTTGTTTCTTATTATCATACCATCTTCTTAAGAAAACATATAAAAAGTTCATATAGGTTCCTTATGAATTCATAACTTATTTTTGGTTTGGATTTCTTATTCATTACGTATACGGCTTATTAAGACTTAAGTCATTTGATTCGTCATTTCAACCCCTTCTTAGCATGCTTGTCCTACCAATACCCCCTTCTCTATCAATGGAAGAGAGAAAGAAACATGGTTTAAGATCACTTACTTTTGAATAACACATGGTAAATCTTTAATCTCCTTCTTGATTCTTGAACTTCAAAGATTAACTTGCTAGCTTATTCTCACTTACTCTCTCTAACCAATAAGCTATAAGTTATAGGTGGAAAGGCTAACAAAGAAAGTCTAACTTTATAAGTGCTTATTCTCTTGACCAAATAAGTTGTTTAGCTTGAGAGAAGTTGGATGAATTTTGAACAACCAACAAATGAATCCAAAGCTCTCTATTTATAGGCATCTCAAGGTGAGGGTAGATTAGTCATTAAATCCTCCACCTCCTTACTATTCATTACCTAGCCCTTAAGTAAACTTGGCTACCACAACACTTAGCCTCTAAGTTATCTTGTTCCCCACTTAAAATACTTGGTCATTACAACATATATCCAATACTTGATCACCACATTTACTTAACCCTTAAGTATTCTTGCTAATCACATAACTTAGCCACTAAGTTACTTGCTCATCACTTTGAATCACCCATGGGTTGCTCCATGGTTCTTACCCATTGGATATTTACTTTGGGCCTTAGCTTAATTAACTTACTAAATCATTGGGCTTGCACATTAAATTACCTTGGGCTTGTAATTAAACAAACATTGGGCTTACATTAATAAATTCACATTGGACTTAACCATTCAATACTTGGGCTCACCTAATACTTAACAAATCCTACCAATTCTACAAATTCAATACATTGAGCTTAAAGCCTTATAACGTATAATCACGTATTCATCTCGTATTCCCTCGTATATTTATTCAATATATACAATATACCATCATTCATACGCATTTTATATAATACCTCGTATCATACTCAGATTCTCTACCTCGCATAATACCTACGTATTATATAATCATCGCTAATTCATTAATCGAATTACATTTCCTTCTCGTAAATCATTTTCCATAAGCGTTAGGTTTTAAGTCCACAGTGAAATATTACGTTTTTCATAAGCTCAAATATTATTGGATATTCCATCTCACCTCGATATTCTATTGTTACGTATTTCTAAGTTCAAAAATAATTCCGGCGTAAATGCGTGAATAGTGTTTTCAAAAAATTTCTCGGAAGCTTTTATTTTCGTCTTGAAAATTCAAACACTTTAATTCTACAATGTAGCCAAAATCCTACGACATACTGACATTTATAGGTCAGAGAACGACGTTTGATTAGCTTGCTCCATAATTAATTAATTAAATTCATTTAATAAAAATAAAAATTTAATTCTCAAAAATCCGATTTTCTTGGGGCGTTACATACGTCATCGAGCAAGTCAACAAAATCAACAGCAAGGGTCTACAACATGACGGTCAAGGATACGATGGCAGCTGGCACTCGAACTCCAGGTATTATTCGTATGCCTTTTATTTTCTTATGCATGATTTTCCTATATATAGTAAACTATTTTATAAAGAAATTTTGAAGGAGGAATTTGAGTTCTTTTAGAAATTAAATTTCTGTTTAATCAGAAAGACAAGCTTTATGTGAATAGTTAATGATCAGTTAGATCAAATTATGATCGAGATCTACTTCCAATGATTGTGTATGCTATGTACCCCTGTATGTATAAGTTTTAAAACGGCGATTCCGGAGATGGAATCTTTATAAGGGAGTGTGAATGTAACAACCAGATATTTTCTACATAAATAAATAAGAAATTTTGCGTATATTTTTTTTTTAAAAGGATGAGGATTTGTACAAGATAATGTGTATATGTATTTATGTGGTAAATAAAATATATTTATTACATGAATATTTACAAATAATTTTATTTTAAAATTATTGATTATTATAAAGTATATTCTTATAATAATTAATTTATAGTAGAAATATTTTATTAATTATTTTCCATGAAAATATAAGCATATATTATTTAAATAATATATGAAATGATTTTTAGAATAGTTATAATAATTATTTTATTATATGAATTTTTGTATAGATTATTAAGTTAATTATTTTACCTTAATTATTAAGGTTAAATATGAAGAATAAATCAGATATGGAATCCAAACACTAATTTTGGATTTATATCAAGGAATGAGAATAATGATATAATATTAATTATATTTTAATTTTCAGTGCTATAAATGTGACGCCCCCAAAATTAGGTATACATCACTCATTTTGAGTCGCCAGATACATGGTACAAAATTCAAATACAACTTAATAATACAACTGTCGTGTACAATACGACAAAACATAAACTGTGCGTTTGAATACAAATATTGCCTACTAGAGAGTTTACAAACTCAAAAGGAGTCCTCATTATAATTATTATCACACTATTTCACAGAGTTGACCAAAAGTACTTGATAAGTACAGAGCATATCGGGTTAATTACCCACTATGTCCGTAAGTTATGACGGTTTGTGGATGAATTTCCATATAACCTTTGCGAAAATGACAGAGAATAGTCTAGAAAACCCTCAGCAATACTTGAAATTTTTACTCTGGTGAGGAATGTATTGGGTAGCATGTGATGCTGTGTATGAATGATGTAGGGTGTAAGGTAAATTTCGGGGACGAAATTTTTAGAAGAAGGGGTGAATATGACGACCCAAGAATTTAGAAAAATTATTTAAATCTTAAATTATTGAATAAAAGTTAAATAATAAACCTAGACATAAAATAAGTGTATAGATTTGACATTTCTGAAAAGAAATTTTTAGATTTAAAAATCTTTGTGGTGAATTATTCAGGATTAAGGATATACGTGATTATGTTCTGTGTATATGGTTGTATATATGTACAGTATGTGGTTAAGGATCAAGGGTTGAACAAATAAACTATATCAGTGGCACACCCTAATATTATATTAAGAACGTCAACGTTTAGTTAGAAAACCCTAACGACTAATAAGAAACCCTAGAAACCGGTTCTGGAAACTCTAATTTCAGTTCCGGGAAATTGAAACCCTAATTCGGATATTAAAATTCTAATTTAGGAATTTAAATGCTATGTATAAGGTTTATGTATTTTAATTACAAACCTAATCAAAGATAACTTTAATGAGTAATTAGATTTTTTTAATAATTTAGAAACCCTAATTCATGGGTTATAAACCCTAATGAATGCTTCTGAAACCTAATTATTAATTAGTAATTTTAATTAGGAAATATTAATCCTAATTTGCAAGCTTGTATAATGATTAGTAAATGTTAATATAATTAGAAAATCCTAATTTATAATTTTGAAATATTAATTTTCTATTTTGAAAATCAAAATTTTGAAATCCTAGAAATTTAATTTTAAATATGTTAGGGTTAAACCCTAAACCCTAAGGGTTAAACCCTAAACCCTAAGGGTTTGGACAATTTACTAATATGCCATTAAAGACAAAAAAAATCAAAATATCTAATCTACCCTTTGTGCATTATTGGAGGGAAGTGAGCAAATCTAGCCATGATCTTGTAGGGGGTGGCTAACCCTAGCCCTAGCCTTAGCTTTATATCAATTACCAGCCATCTTTCCCCTTGGATCAGTCCAATATAGTGTAACATATCAATTATTATAGATTTTAGAGAGAGAAAGAGCCCACTTTATTTTCTCCAAAGCTTTTCTCCTTCTGAAATCCGAAAATATAGAGTGATAAAGTGAGATAGGATAAGCTAATGTCAGTCTTTAGCTTTCCATTATCAGTTCATCAAGATCAAAACCATGATCAAAGCCAAAAAGGTATGAAAACCCTAAATCTGGAAAATCTTGGTAATTGTTGTTAGATGTTGAAAGCTGTTGGTTAAAGATGTATATTAGGGTGTTAATAAGTGATCTGGGCTGTTAGATCAAGGATCTATAACAGCTAGATGCACGAAGTTAATGTTTTGAAAAATCTGGAAATTTGGAAAAAAAAAATGGCCTGACAATCATATGTCAGAGGCCTTAGATCTGTGTGTGTTTGATGTTTGGTGTATGTTATGTTATAGATCTGTTCTTTGATGTTAAGGCTTTGATCTGAGACTTGAATCAAGCTCAGGGCATACTCAGATTGCAAAATATGATCGGTTAAAGTCCGTTGACCAATCACAAAATTTGAATCTGGGCAACCCAGAATTTTTCCAAGTGATCTGACAAGATTTTTAAAGCCCTTAATCTTGCTGTATGTATATGTTTTGGTTATTTTATTGTTTGATCCTTGTAGTATAATATGAGAGGTACAGATCAGTGTCCTTAGATCACCCAGATCATTAGTATATTGAGAAATATGAGCAGTCAAACCGCGTTGACCGGTTCGTGGGAATGGGTTTCTGCAAAACCCGAAAAACCCGGATCTTGTCCCCGACAGAGTCTTTGATGACCCATATATCTTGCTTGTGTTTATGTTGTAGACCATGTTGTTGATTTCAAGTTGTTGTCTGACATGTAGGCTATACAATCATGCTTTTAGATTACTCATACCATTAACATGATGACATTTAACCGTGGTCAAACAGCCGTTGACCAACTTAACGGATGAAGATTTCTGGGAAACCCAGATCTTCAAGAACCGTTTCCTGAGCAATACTTTGACCGGCCTAAATCTCCCTTTTATGTTGTTGTTATACTTATATGATGGTATAGAATTGTTCACTGACATCGTCACTACAAATATGAACATTAATATCACGCAAAACAGAACTGGATTCCACGTTACACGGATCGAAAGTAGTACCCATGAACTGTTCTTCATTTCTGGAAAACCCAGAAATGATGAATACGACTCACATGAGAATTGATTAATGACCTATATCTCTCCGTTATGATGTTGGATTTCCATAACAATTGTTGTTTGTAGAGTTGCATCAATACTACAATACTGATGCTTTAAACTACCCGAAAACCTTAGGATCACGGGACAATTTATAGGTCAAACCAAGCACCTCAGTAATCGACAAGCGTTTACGGGTTGATGAAGAATAAAGCTTAAGAACACCTATAGCGACGGTTCTGCCGCTATAGGGCCCTTTAGTGACATTTAATTTCTAAAATAATTATTTTTATTAAATAAATCAATTAAATGATTTTAATTATTAAAAATACTAAATAAATTCAAAAAAAATATTTTAAAATATGAAAAATAGTTTTTAATTATTTAGAGTATATTTCATAAATATTTAATATTTTTGGAATATAAATGGTATTTAATTTATTTAATTATAATATTAAATAAATGATTTAAAAATAATTTTAATGCATGAAAAATCATGAAAAATAATATTATGGTATAATAAAATATTTTTAGTTATTTTAGTAACTTTTAATATTTTGTGATGAATTTCATTAATTAATCAATATTAATGATAGTTAACTTATTTAATAAATATATTAAATAAATTATAGAAAAATAGGATTAATGTTTTATAAATCATATAAAATGATTTAAGGGTTAGAAAAATGTTTTAAGTTATAAAATATAACTTTTGATATTTTTCATGAAAATATTAATATTTTAATATTAAAAGCAATTATCGATATAATGAATTTAATGAGTTTAAAAAATCATATAAAGGTGATTTTAAAGTATTAAAAATACTTTATGATATTATAAATATATGATAATATTATGACATGTATTTCATTAATATTTGATAATAAATGAATATTAATGATAAAAGAATTATATGGTATTTAATTCATTTAAATACAATATTAATGATTGAATATTTATGATAACTAATATTAATTATCTAAAAATTATTATGAGCCTATAAAAAATATTTTGATCGATAATAAATTATCTGAGATAATTGTTGAGTGTTTAGTCAGAGTTTAATTGAACTTAAACTCGAAGTTTTGTCCGACTAGACCATCGGGATGATAGAATTGTGTCGGTTTCAACTCGGACTTAAATAGTCTGACTTGATGCTAAGTTTTATGTGCTGAATAGACTAATAGGGTTATGTGTTATATGTGTTTAGGTTATTCTATATATATATATATATATATATATATATATATATATATATATATATATATATATATATATATATATATATATTATAGTATTATATTGTGATGATTCTAATATTGGAGATCTATATTACTAATATTAGGTCTTCTGGATAAGGCGATATAAATTATGTAGCTTGTAATCAATCTGCTTCGAGCAAGTTTTTACTTAACTCTACTAAGAGTTGTTTCATTCGAGATATCCTTATGGATAATCATTCTTTGATTGCCATTGTAGAATTGTAATCATATATATTGCATGTATAAATCGGTATGAAAGGTCGATCACCTTCATTACCATTCGGTTCAGATATTTTTGTTCATGTTATACTTGTTCAGTCAAAAGTTTGTTCCTGCTAGTTCACAATTGTATTGTTGAATTATAGCCAGCTTATTATTCAGATTCTGTCAATCATGATATATCGTTATATTATTGAACTTAAACTTGATGGGCAATCTTATGCTCACCCTTGCTATATCATGACTTAACATTGCAGATTTAGAAGCATACATCGAATATAGGAAAGGATAAAGCCAAGTTCAGCTTGGGATTTTATGTGCAGCTTAATTGTAATAGTATAGTATGATAATAATGTTGTATGTTAGATAGGATAATGAATTGGGTTTATTTGAAGGTTACTCGACCTTGGGGAAAATATTGTGTAAAGTTTAATGTATAAACAATTTATGTTTATATCTTCCGCAAATAGTAATAGTTATAAAATTAGCATACCAAGATCTGTGGTGATTTGGGACCCGAATTTGGGGATGCTACAGTTGGTATCAAAGCTGTTGGTTATGAAGCTTAGGTAGGAATACCTGAGACTAATAACCATAGTGATTAGGATAAGATCTAACTCATATAGAGTTAGTGTGTCAGTAAGATTCAAAGATAAATCTCGATGAGTTGTAAAGACACAGAGTTCCCTAACTCTGATAATAAAGTTAAATAGTAGTGATGAATAGATCGAGTCTAAAAGACTGAAATTGCAGTGATAGGAGATCATAAAACAAAATGATTAAGATATAGAATTGAATCGTAATATATACGATGAGATCACCCCGTGATCTGATAAGGTTATAGTATGGAGAAGGATCAAGCGAATGATGGAAAAGTTTACAGCAAGATTGCTGTGTATCAGTTGTGCTATGAATTGGTACAGATCCAGAAAAGGATTATGAATACGAGTTGAATGAAATTCGTATTGAGAAGGGAGTTAAGATTAATTAGGTGGGGATTTCAATTGAGGACTCATGTCAGTAGCTGAGTTGTATGATTCTTCGTATGGGAGTTGAATTGTATTTGGTGTAAAAACCACTTAGTTTCTGGCACTGATAATCATTGAAATGTTTGTGTCGCGCTATTTGATATATGCATGTTAAGAGGGTGATTCCTTTCTCATGTGTATACCAGATAGATAGGTCATAGGTAGAGGATATAAGGTTAAGTACGAGTTCTTAAAACTCATACTTATGTGAAATTCTTGATTCATAGTTATATGAAATGTTTATGAACCCCTCAGCGAATGGATGCCAAAGGTCTGACTAGGACAAGTTCTTAAACTCATATGATTGTGGCAAGTAAATGAACTCATAAGTGTGGTTTGACGAACTAGGTATTGTTGTGTGTAAACGGAATATTGAGGATAATAGGAACAGATAGATTGTTAAGCAAATGATTATTAGTAGAGACATAGGTTTTCCAAAATTCCTAGCTATGCTAGACTTCGAACTTTTTGGACATCAAGCTAAATACGCACTATGTGCTTTTAAAAAAAAGTGTGTAGACTCGTAATCATCATTTTGGAGCGGTTTAAAGTAATGATCTATGCTAATTGTTTCACTAGATTTAATATGATTTGAAATATCAAAATATATTTTTATTTATCACTTATGTACCATGTAACCTGGTGCAGAGATGATAAAAAGTTGATGGAGTTGTAAATGCAGGAATACTTAGTGTTGAATTGATCTAAAATCGTTGTTCCACTATTGTATGATGTGTTATGACAAAGTCATACGATGACGGCATCCTTAAACGGACTGTTAATACAGTACGACATCATGACATCATTCTCAAAAATATTTTCAAAAATTTTAATTTGCCAACGGGGTTTGGCTACACCTAAATAATTTGATTGAATTGAATTATTGATATGAGTTTGTGCTATTCGATTCAGCTAGACTAATGTTTATGAAAACTCTAAGTGTTCATTGAAAGAAATTCCCGAACCAAATTGTTTTGGTGCGGAATCTAATAAGACTGAGGAAAAATTTTGTGCCTATGACAGAGACGAGAAACAGAGTTGACCAGAAGTACTTGATAAGTACAGGGCATATCGTGTTAATTACCCACTATGTCCGTAAGTTATGACGGTTTGCGGATGAATTTCCATATAACCTTTGCGGAAATGACAGAGAATAGTCTAGAAAACCCTCAGCAATACTTGAAATTTTTACTCTGGTGAGGAATGTATTGGGTAGCATGTGATGCTGTGTATGAATGATGTAGGGTGTAAGGTAAATTTCGGGAACAAAATTTTTAGAAGAAGGGGTGAATGTGACGACCCAAGAATTTAGAAAAATTATTTAAATCTTAAATTATTGAATAAAGGTTAAATAATAAACCTAGACATAAAATAAGTGTATAGATTTGACATTTCTGAAAAGAAATTTTTAGATTTAAAAATCTTTGTGGTGAATTATTCAGGATTAAGGATATACGTGATTATATTCTGTGTATATGTTTGTATATGTGTACAGTATGTGGTTAAGGGTCAAGGGTTGAACAAATAAACTATATCAGTGGTAAACCCTAATATTATATTAAGAACGTCAACGTCCAGTTAGAAAACCCTAACGACTAATAAGAAACCCTAGAAACCGATTCTGGAAACCCTAATTTCAGTTCCGGGAAATTGAAACCCTAATTCGGATATTAAAATTCTAATTTAGGAATTTAAATGCTATGTATAAGGTTTATGTATTTTAATTACAAACCTAATCAAAGATAACTTTAATGAGTAATTAGATTTTTTTTAATAATTCAGAAACCCTAATTCATGGGTTATAAACCCTAATGAATGATTATGAAACCTAATTGTTAATTAGTAATTTTAATTAGGAAATATTAATCCTAATTAGCAAGCTTGTATAATGATTAGTAAATGTTAATATAATTAGAAAATCCTAATTTATAATTTTGAAATATTAATTTTCTATTTTGAAAATCAAAATTTTGAAATCCTAGAAATTTAATTTCAAATATGTTAGGGTTAAACCCTAAACCATAAGGGTTTGGACAATTTACTAATATGCCATTAAAGACAAAAAAATCAAAATGTCTAATCTACCCTTTGTGCATTATTGAAGGGAAGTGAGCAAATCTAGCCATGATCTTGTAGGGGTGGCTAACCCTAGCCCTCTAGCCTTAGCTTTATATCAATTACCACCACCATCTTGCCCTGGATCACCCAATATAGTGTAACATATCAATTATTATAGATTTTAGAGAGAGAAAGAGCCCACTTTATTTTCTCCAAAGCTTTTCTCCTTCTGAAATCCGAAAATATAGAGTGATAAAGTGAGATAGGATAAGCTAATGTCAGTCTTTAGCTTTCCATTATCAGTTCATCAAGATCAAAACCATGATCAAAGCCAAAAAGGTATGAAAACCCTAAATCTGGAAAATCTTGGTAATTGTTGTTAGATGTTGAAAGTCAATTTGGTTAAAGATGTATATTAGGGTGTTAATAAGTGATATGGGTTTGTTAGATCAAGGATCTATAACAAATAGATGCATCGGGTTAATGTTTTGAAAAATCTGAAATCTGAAAAAAAAAATGGCTTCGATAAACGTATATGTCGAGGCCTTAGATCTGTGTGTGTTTGATGTTTGGTGTATGTTATGTTATAGATCTGTTCTTTGATGTTAGAGCTTTGATCTGAGACTTGAATCAAGCTCAGGGCATACTCGGTTGCAAGATATGATCGGTCAAAGTCCGTTGACTAAGCACAAAATTTGAATCTGGGCAACCCAGAATTTTTCCAGGTGATCTAACAAGATTTTTAAAGCCCTTAATCTTGCTGTATGTATATGTTTTGGTTATTTTATTATTTGATCCTTGTAGTATAATATGAGAGGTACATATTAGTTTCCTTAGATCACCCAGATCATTAGTATATTGAGAAATATGAGCAGTCAAACTGCGTTGACCGGTCATGGGAATGGGTTTCTGGGCAACCCAGAAACCCAGATCTTGTCTGACAGCGTCTTTGCAAGCCACTGATCTTGCTTGTGTTTATGTTGTAGACCATGTTGTTGATTTCGAGTTGTTGTCTGACATGTAGGCTATACAATCATGCTTTTAGATTACTCATACCATTAACATGATGACATTTAACCGTGGTCAAACAGCCGTTGACCAACTTAACGGATGATGATTTCTGGGAAACCAAGATCTTCAAGAACCGTTTCTTGAGCAACACTTTGACCGGCCTAAATCTCCCTTTTATGTTGTTGTTAGACTTATATGATGGTATAGAATTGTTCACTGACATCGTCACTACAAATATGAAACTTAATATCACGCAAAACAGAACTGGATTCCACGTTACACGGATCGAAAGTAGTACCCATTAACTGTTCTTCATTTCTGGAAAACCCAGAAATGAAGAACAGCTCTGACATGAGAATTGACAGCCTATATCTCTCCGTTATGATGTTGGATTTCCATAACAATTGTTGATGTTTGTAGAGTTACTACAATATTGATGCTTTAAACGGCCCAGAAAACCTCAGGATCATGGGACAATTTATGGTCAAACCAAGCACCCTGTAGTCTGACAGACGTTTCTGGGTTGATGAAGAACAGGCTCAAGAACACCTATAGCGACGGATCTATCACTATAGGGCCCTTTAGTGACATTTAATTTCAGAAAATAATTATTTTTATTAAATAAATCGAATTAAATGATTTTTAATTATTAAAAATACTAAATAAATTCCGAAAAAAATATTTTAAATTCTGAAAAATAGTTTTTAATTATTTAGAGTATATTTCATAAATATTTAATATTTTTGGAATATAAATGGTATTTAATTTATTTAATTATAATATTAAATAAATGATTTAAAAATGATTTTAATGCATGAAAATCAAGAAAAATAATATTATGGTATAATAAAATATTTCAAGTTATTTTTAGTAACTTTTAATATTTTGTGATGAATTTCATTAATTAATCAATATTAATGATAGTTAACTTATTTAATAAATATATTAAATAAATTATGGAAAAATAGGATTAATGTTTTATAAATCATATAAAAAATGATTTAAGGGTTAGAAAAAATGTTTTAAGTTATAAAATATAACTTTTGATATTTTGTCATGAAAATATTAATATTTTAATATTAAAAGCAATTATCGATAATGAATTTAATAGCTTAAAAATCATATAAAGGTGATTTTAAAGTATTAAAAATACTTTATGATATTATAAATATATGATAATATTATGACATATATTTCATTAATATTTGATAATAAATGAATATTACCGATAAAAGAATTATGTGATATTTAATTCATTTAAATACAATATTAATGATTGAAAATTTATGATAACTCGATATTAATTATCTGAAAATTATTATGAGCCTATGAAAAATATTTTTGACTAATAATAAATTATCTGAGATAATTGTTGAGTGTAGTCAGAGTTTAATTGAACTTACACTCAAGTTTTGTCCGACTGCAGACCACCTCGGGATGATAGAATTGTGTCGGTTTCAACTCTGGACTTAAATAGTCGACTTGATGCTAAGTTTTATGTCTTGAATAGACTAATAGGGTTATATGTGTTATATGTGTTTAGGTTATTCTATGTATATATATATATATATATATATATATATATATATATATATATATATATATATATATTATAGTATTATATTGTGATGATTCTAATATTGGAGATCTATATTACTAATATTAGGTCTTCTGATAAGGCGATATAAATTATGTAAGCTTAAATCAAATCTGCTCGTAAGTTTTTACTTAACTCTACTAAGAGTTGTTTCATTCAGATATCCTTATGGATAATCATTGCTGATTGCCATTGTAGAATTGTAATCTGTACATATTGCATGTATAAGTCGGGTATGAAAGGCTGATCACCTTCATTACCATTCGGTTCAGATTTTTTTGTTCATGTTCAATACTTGTTCAGTCAAAAGTTTGTTCCTGCTAGTTCACAATTGTATTGTTGAATTATAGCCAGCTTATTATTCAGATTCTGTCAATCATGATATATCGTTAAATTATTGAACTTAAACTTGATGGGCAATCTTATGCTCACCCTTGCTATATCATGATTTACCATTGCAGATTTAGAAGCATACATCGAATATAGGAAAGGATAAAGCCAAGTTCAGCTTGGGATTTTATGTGCAGCTTAATTGTAATAGTATAGTATGATAATAATGTTGTATGTTAGATAGGATAATGAATTGGGTTTATTTGAAGGTTACTCGACCTTGGGGAAAATATTGTGTAAAGTTTAATGTATAAACAATTTATATTTATATCTTCCGCAAATAGTAATAGTTATAGAATTAGCATACCAAGATCAGTGGTGATTTGGGACCCGAATTTAGGGATGCTACACTTATACTTAAGACAAATAGAACTTTCATCACTTGTCTTCACCTGAACCACCAAAGATGTTAGTTAAATTCACAATTCATATTTATAATAATGTGAATTAACAGTTCCTTCTTGCCACAGAGGCTTAATAGAATGTTTACTCAATATCCTTACCCCAAAGGCTGAAGATATTCAAATGTAATAACAATGATCATACCAATTAGTTGTCTATCTTTTCACAACGGGCCAAAAATATTCAACTATAAAACCAATGGTCATGATCATACCAATCAATTGCCTATCAGTGCACTACGGCAAAAGACATTCAACTGTTAACTAATGGTCATGATCCTGCCAATCACATCATTGAATTATCCATGCACTACGACCAAGGATATTCATTAGTATCACTAGTGGTCATGATCATGTCATACACCTTTCCATCTTCGCACTACGGGTCAAAGCTATCAAACAATAGATCATTTTTGCACTACAGGCCAAAGATATTCAACAACATATTATCTTTTTCTACTGAGACAAAGACATACAACTATAAAACAAATAACCAACAAATAATAAAGAATGGAATAATAAAAGAATTTTACCATGTATGCAGTACTTCGCATAGACAGGTTATTCCAACATAATAATAAAGAATGAAATAATAAAAAGAATTTCACCATGTATGCGATGATTGGCATGAGCAAAGTTATTCCAACATAATAATAAAGAATGGAATAACGAAGAATTTCACCATCGTGCGTAATTCATACGATACGAGTTATTCCCAACGGGATAATAAATAATGAAACTAGGTTCAAGGAAACGCGTATGCACGTGGATATTCACGAATAATAATAAAGAATGGAATAATGTTAAATCACCATGCATGTGATAGACCGCATGCAGACATGTTATTCCAACGAGTAATAATTAATGGAACCCGGTCAGCGTAATACGCATCAACAGATATTCCAACGAATAATAAAAAATGGAATAACAACAGAATCACCATGCATGCGGTGCCCGCGTGATGCGAGTTATTCCAACACAATACTAATAAGGACGGAATCAGTCCAACGTAAAATGCATGACAGGATATTCCAAATGAATAATAATAAAGACAAAACTGAGTCCCACAGAAAACGCGTAGACGAGATATTCCAACAAAATAATAAAGATTTAATCAGAATCCGGCGAAAAGCGCATGAGACGAGATATTCCAAATGAATAAGTAAAAGACTTTTAATAATAGAAGAATGTCACCAAGTATAGGGTATCCAGCGTATAAAAGTTATTCCAATGAATAATAAAGAATGGAATAATGAAGTTCTCTTCATGAATAAGAAAGAAAGAATACCCTTATGAGTACAACAAATAATATTCTCTACCTTAAGAAGAAGAAAGTCGATATATAAGTAGTGAAGTAGCGAATACTTTCTTTTTTCTCTCTATAGTTTATCTCTCTAGAGTTTCAGTGAATTCGTAAGAAAATAATGAAGGAATGAGCTTCTATTTATAGAAAAATGGACTGCATAGTAACTAACTCGTGAACGGTCCAGATTGATTTACTTTAATCTGACGGTCCATATTTAAAGCAAAATCTTTTAAATAAAATATAATATATTCTATTTATAATCTAATAAAATGAATAACTTTATAAAGATTTTACTATGCAAACACTATACAGGCACTATGCAAACACTATACATAATAAAATATAATATATTCTAATTATTGTCTAGTAAAACAAATAACTTTATAAAAGTATTTTGATTTATATAAAAAGATTTTATTATGCAAAATACTATGCAGACACTATGCATAATAGAATATAATATATTCTATTTATATAATAACTTTATAAAAGTATTCTGTTTTATTACATTAATAATACCAATAAAACAAAACTGAGTGACTTATCACATAAGCATCAATAATCAATACCGTGTGCTACTATGCAACCACACGTATTACTGTACTTTTACTACCGAGTAGTTCATCATTATTAACGGCAAAACTTCCGCCGTTATTTTTAATAAAATATTTTTGTCATTTTCTCATTCCGACAATAATTCCGTTGCGGGGTCCACCAATGATTGTGTCGTTGCACGAATATTCCCTGATAAAATAAATATTCCCCGACCAATCAAATATAATATGACCACTTGCATACTTTGCAAAATTTATAAATACTATCCACAACTATAACATTATATCAAATCCACACCATAATATAAAAAAAATATTTCGAGAAAATTAAATCTTTATTCATAAAATCTGGGGTCTCGCAATCTCCCCTCCTTATGAAATTTCGCCCTCAAAATTTATGTACGTACCTGGTATGTCGAAGAGGTGAAGATACCTTGACTTCATTTCAAATTCTAATTCTTGAGGTATAACCTTTGAGCTTCGAATATGATCCTTCTTATCCAAGATGTTAACACGTATCTCCTCATACGTTAAATCTTCTGATATCTCGTCCAGTTCTAAATTAATAATGTGGTTCGATCGTCCACATATTTACGTAACATCGATACGTAAAAAAAACGTTCTGAACACGCAACATACTTGGCAGTAAAACGATTCTATAGACCACAGTTCCTACTTCGTCGAGGATTTCAAATGGGCCA
Source organism: Panax ginseng (assembly GCA_020205605.1). Lineage (NCBI taxonomy): Eukaryota > Viridiplantae > Streptophyta > Magnoliopsida > Apiales > Araliaceae > Panax > Panax ginseng. The sequence continues at coordinate 93,448,354 of CM035136.1, read as the reverse complement.
ATTAAATCGAGGGTTGAGATTTCCTCTCTTCGTCGATTCTTACTTCTAGAATAACGCCCTCTTGAACCTTCTTCTTCACATTGATCAGCTCCGGGTGTGTAGCTTGAGCGACTTGAACTTTATTGATTAAATTTGATTCTACTCATATATTCGTTATCTTCACGTGGGTCCCTAGAGTCTTTAACTCTATCTTCATCACTTGTAAGTTATACGAAATGAGTCTTTAATGTTAACAACATCGCGACTCAGAACGCATCCGATCTTCTACTCAACACGTCAGCTACCACATTCGTTTTCCCACAATGGTATTGAATAGTATGATCGTAATCTTCAACAGCTCAAGTCAACGTCTTTGGCACGTTATACGTTCGTTTTAGTTAAAGAAATATTTGAGGGTTTTAGAAATGGGTTTTGTACTGGGGTCAATACAAAATTCGATTTCACGCTCTAGGGGGTAGGCTAAGAAGACTTCAAGAATACGTCAGGAAATTTATTAACAATAGAAATATCATTCAAAGATGTAACCCTCATCAATGACTTGGATAGTACATCACATTGATACCTATCAACTTGCCATCGTCATTCACGACGTCGCCTACAGAAAGTCTGACTTCGGTGCATTCCACTCAAGGAAGTCAACAACGAAAGGACCGGGGCTCTTTACTTATGGCTTGATATGACAATGATTGACTTTAGTGGTTTGGTTGCTTGAATTCGCATAACAGGTTGGTTAGGAATATGAAAGCTAACAACCTTACGAAAAGCATGATGAGTAGTTAATCAATCGATTTCTAAAAATCTCATCAAAGGCAAGTATTTTCAAAGAGATAAGATTGGCACGTAACGTGAAAGTGTCGATTTGAATCAACAAGATTTATAAACAGTGGAGGTAACGAAGGTTTCTACTATCGAAGTTTCAACCAATAAGTCAAAGTCTAATTTCTCCAAAGTCAAATTTAAACGTTAAGCGCAAGCAAGAGAGATAAAAGAATGGGTAGAATTGGTATCTAATAAGATATAGACTTCGCAAGAATTTATAATTAACTAACCCATGCTAATTTCGTTCGGGTTACTCGCTTTTTGAGAAGTCACAAAAAATGCTCTTCGTGAAACCACCGACTTTGTTTTGTCCGTATCCACCTTTGGTGCCACCGTTCCAGCTGGACTTGACTTCACTATACGACAAAATCGAGCTAAATGACCTTCTTTTCTTGAAATTTCCACTTCTATTATCTTGGCCATGATTACCACCGAAGTGGTTACCATTCTTGGCATGATAATTTCCCCCACGATGGTTATCATTGTTCCGATGGACGTTGCCACTGGTATGATTTTTATCGTGTTGTTGCTCGTTACCTTTTGGTTGATCTAACTCAACGGTCTCATGTGCTTCATTGTTTATCCCAACATTTTCGGATGCAATTTTCAAATACTGCCACAAAACAAGGGTTAATTAACATGTCACATATAATCCCTATACTCTGACCGACTAATTAAATATCAAATAAATTTAGGTAGGTCATACTAGCGAATGAATTCCCCGTCTCTCCCCTCCTAGTTCTTGTCTCACATCTCAGCCAGGGATCATATCCCTAAGCTCTGATACCAACTGTGACGCCCCCAAAATTAGGTATACATCACCCATCTTGAGTCGCCAGATACATGGTACACAATTCAAATACAACTTAATAATACAACTATCGTGTACAATACGACAAAACATAAACTGTGCGTTTGAATATAAATATTGCCTACTAGAGAGTTTACAAACTCAAAAGGAGTCCTCATTACAATTATTATCACACTATTTCACAGAATAGTGAGGACTACTAATGCACCATCTAGGATCATCACTTTGTTCCCCGACTAGTCCCAGCTACGTTCTCATTTCCTTAAGAGAACAGTGAAAGAAAGGGTGAGCTCAACTAGCCCAGTAAGAAATATTATGACTAAGATAATGTAGAATAAATTATCGTTAGCCTTCAACAGTGTTAAACTGATACAATATAACAAACATCAAGTTTAACTGCAGCGGAACAAACAATCCATTAGAAGAGTCAAGTAGAACATAATGTCTACTATCTCCTCTAGATTTAAAAGTCCATCGTTGATATTTTATTCCTGTAATACTCATCAACAATTCTTTGTTATACTTAAGACAAATAGAACTTTCATCACTTGTCTTCACCTGAACCACCAAAGATGTTAGTTAAATTCATAATTCATATTTATAATAATGTGAATTAACAGTTCCTTCTTGCCACAAAGGCTTAATAGATCGTTTACTCAATATCCTTACCCCAAAGGCTGAAGATATTCAAATGTAATAACAATGATCATACCAATCAGTTGTCTATCTTTTCACTACAGGCCAAAAATATTCAACTATAAAACCAATGGTCATGATCATACCAATCAATTGCCTGTCAGTGCACTACGGCCAAAGACATTCAACTGTTAACTAATGGTCATGATCCTGCCAATCACATCATTGAATTATCCATGCACTACGGCCAAGGATATTCGTTAGTATCACTAGTGTTCATGATCATGTCATACACCTGTCCATCTTGGCACTACGGGTCAAATCTATCAAACAACAGATCATATTTTCACTACGGGCCAAAGATATTCAACAACATATTATCTTTGCACTCTGAGGCCAAAGACATAGACATACCCAGAAAACCAATAACCAACAGTATAATAAAGAATGGAATAATAAAAGAATTTCATCATGTATGCAGTACTTCGCATAGACAGGTTATTCCAACATAATAATAAAGAATGAAATAATAAAAAGAATTTCACCATGTATGTAGTACTTCGCATAGACAGGTTATTCCAACATAATAATAAAGAATGGAATAGCAGAAGAATTTCACCATGCGTGCGTAATCCGCACAGACAAGTTATTCCCAACAGAATAATAAATAATGGAACCCAGTGCGAATTATGTAACGTAAACAGGATATTTGACGAATAATAAAGAATGAAATAACAACGAAATCACCATGCATGCGATAGATCCATACGTACATGTTATTCCAACAGAATAAATAATGGAACCGGAGTCAGCGTAATAAATACCGAAGCGAGGATATTCCAACGAGAATAATAAAGAATGGAATAACAACGAAATTACCATGCATGCGATGCCCGCATGTATGAGTTATTCCAACACAATACTAATAAGGACGGAATCAGGTCCGACGTAAAATGCACAGACAAGATATTCCAATAGAATAATAATAAAGACGGAACCCAGGTTCTACGGAAACGCAAGCGCATGAATATATATTCCACCGTAATAATAAAGACTAATCAGTGCGGGAGTAAAAGCGCGTAAACGGATATTCCAACATAATAATAAAGAATGGAATAACAGAAGAATTTCACCAAGTATAGGGTAGTTCGCGTATACAGGTTATTCCAACAGAATAATAAAGAATGGAATAACAGAAGTTCTCTTCATGAATAAGAAAGAAAGAATACCCCTTATGAGTACAACAAATAATATGGTCCATATTTAAAGCAAAATCTTTTAAATAAAATATAATATATTCTATTTATAATCTAATAAAATGAATAACTTTATAAAAGATTTTACTATGTAAACACTATGCAGGCACTATAAAAACACTATGTATAATAAAATATAATATATTCTAATTATTGTCTAATAAAACAAATAACTTTATAAAAGTATTTTGATTTATATAAAAAGATTTTACTATACAAAACACTATGCGAGACATTATGCATAATAGAATATAATATATTCTATTTATATAATAACTTTATAAAAAGTATTACATTTTATTACATTAATAATACCAATAAAATAAAACCGGTGACTTATCACATAAGCATCAATAATCAATACCGTGTAATACTATACAATCACACGTACATCGTACTTTTACTACTAAAGGTAGTTCAACATTATTAACGGTAAAACTTCCATACCGTTATTTTTAATAAAATATTTTTATCGTTTTCTCATTCCGACATGATAATTACATTGCGGGGTCCACCAATGATTGTGTCGCTTTGCATTTAATATTCCCCGATAAAACAAATATTCCCCACCAATCAAATATAATATGACCACTTGCATACTTTGCAAAATTTATAAATACTATCCACAACTATAACATTATATCAAATCCACACCATAATATAAAAAAAATATTTCGAGAAAATTAAATCTTGATTCATAAAATCTGGGGTCTCACAATAAATATGTACTGTATGTACGTATTGAGGATGGTTGGTCAATTATGGTGTTTAATTTCAAACCCTAATACTAATTGGTTAAACCCTAGTTTTACTGGGGAAACCCCTAATTTGAAAATCAATTGTGAGTTTAAGACTGTTATATAACTGTGTTATATGTTTTATGTTTTATGTTGTGTATTAAATGATTAATTAGGTAAACCCTAATTAAAACTTTAGAAACCCTAAATAATTTTTAGAAAACCGTAAGTTATTAAAAATCCTAATTTTAAATGCTAAACCCTAATTTGAAACCCAAATTAGAGTTCAAGATTGATTGTAAATTGTGTTAATATGATTAATTAACAAGTATTAGAATTATAAGTGTTAATTATGGAAACCCTTAATTACTAAACTAGAAACCCTAATTTCTATATTTAGTAACCCTAATTAGTAATTATAAAATCTAATTACTAATTGTAAACCCTAATTGCTAAATTAGCAATGTTAATGATAATTATATGATCTAAACCCTAATGTTCCTGTATAAAGTAATTAGAAAATTAATTTAATTAAGAAAATCCTAATTTCCAAATTTTAGAAACTAAAAATTTATTTAATTTTTTCTTTTGTGCAAACCCTAAATTGGAAATCTTACATTTGATTTGTGCTAAACCTTAGGGTTAAACCCTAAGGGTTTGCAGGAATGACAAGAATGCCATTAAATTGAAAATACAAAAGACCATTATACCCTTTTGTGCATAATTGAAGTCTAACAAGTAGGTTTTGACAATAGGAGGGGTTGGTGAACTAATGTAACAACTCTCTTTACTTTAAATGACAGCAATCAGCCACTCAATCAGCCCATACATGTATCTATCACTTCTATAAATAGATTTAGAGAGAAAAGATTGCATTTGTTAGCCATTTTAGCACAAACACTCAACTAAGACCCTTTCTCTCTCTAACCTCCGAAATATAGTAGTATATCAGTCCCAAATCAAAGCCCCACGATCAACCATAACATATCATAAGCACAGAATCATCAATTGATCAAAGAAGGTATAAACCCTAGCCTTACAATCTGACCATCGATCTGTGGTTTGATGTTGTTTTTTTATGTGTTAAACATGTTAGATATAGTGTATAATGATGATATGGGTTGATAAATGTTAGATCCATAACATCTAGAGGCTCGGATTTGGCATTTTACAAAATCTGGAAAAAAGTTCAACAGTCGTTTGACAACGAATGTCAAGTCTCATAGATCTCGGCATGTTGTGTGTTTTTTGTTATTTTAAGCGTTGATCTTGTAGTATGCTATGAGATATTTGCTCTGGATCAAGAATCAGGCCTAGATCAGTTGTAGATTGTAAGTTATAACCGGCCAAAGGTCATTGACCGACATTGACCGGGCCATTTCTGGGTTACCCAGAAAGTTTCCAGATCGGTCTAACAGTAGGTTCATGGCCTTGGATCTTGCAGGTGTTAGCTTATTTGTTGTTGTTGTTGTAATAGATTTGTACTATGGTATATGGACTTTAAGATTAAGCTTGTAGATCGCCTAAATATCTAATGGATCGAAGTTAGTGGAAGGTCAAACCAGGCCAGAAGATCACGAACTTAGTTTTCTAGGTAACCCAGAAAACTTAAGTGCATGATCTCTAACAAGGTTTGACCAGCTTATATCTTTTGATTTTGTTGTTGTTTAATCGTTTTTATGTAATGGATCTCTAGCCTTACATGTTATTTACACACTGAAGCTTTTAAATCACAAAAACATCAACATAATTGCAAGTTGTGGAAGCCCAAAAGTGCGTACAGTTGAATCGTTCTTCATTTCTGGGCAACCTTAAATGAAGAAACGACCTCAACGGCTACTTTAGGCCCTTAGATCTTCTTTGTTATGCATGTTATGAATTGGTTTGTTGTTGCAAGTTGTAGTCCTGAACTAGCACTTTAATATCTGACCAGAAGCATGCCTTGAATCATCATATATTAAGATTAATAGTTGGTCAAAGTAGTAACCATGAAAACTATGTATGAAGTTCTAGGTTTAGCCAAGAACATAAAGAACACCTATAGCGACGGTTCTGTCGCTATAGGCAATCTTTAGCGACATTTTTATTAAAATTAATTATTTCAATTTCGAAAATTATTTAAAAATAGTAATTAATTTTCGAAAATTACAAAAATTATTTTAAAAATTATTTTTAAGTCATAAAAATTAAATATTAATAATTTAAAATATTTTTCATAAATATTAGTATTTATTTAAATATTATTGATAATTAATTTATTTATAAAATGAATTAAATAAATTAATTAAAAAATGATTTTATTATATTAAAATCATTTTAAATGATAATAAGTTATTTAAAAATATTTTAAGTTATAAAATATAACTTTTAATATTTTAAAGCAAATTTCATTAATTATTTAATATTAATGATCATTAAGTTATTTACTAAATGAATTAAATAAATTAATTAAAAATCATTTTATTATATTAAAAATCATTTTAAATAATAATAATTGTATTTAAAAATATTTTAAGTTATAAAATATAACTTTTAATATTTAAAGATACATTTCATTAATTAATTATTATTAATGATATTAAAGTTATTTAATAATTATATTAAATAATTTAGTTTAAAAATGATTTTAATATTATAATAATTATTTTAAATGAAAATAAAGTGTTTAAAGATATTTTAAGTTATAAAATATAACTTTTAATATTTAAAGGATAATTTAATTAATAATTATTAATTTATTATTAATGATATTAAATTTATTTAATAATTATATTAAATAAATAGTTTAAAATTGTTTTATTAATTTAAAATCATTTAAAAGGATATAAAATGAATTAAAATATTTTTAAGTAATGATTAAATACTTTTAATATTTTGATAAATAGTACATTAATATTTAAATATTAATGGTAATTATTTAAAAATGATTTTAATTATTTTAAAATATCATTTAAGGGTAATATTAATACTTTAAAATTATTTTAAGTTATTATAAATAACTTTAACATTTTGAAAATAATTTCATTAATAGTTTAATATTAATTAAATATTAATAGAATTGATTAATATTTAAATCATTTAATATTGATTCCATGTTTAAAAATTCATGATAAATTATAATAAATGTTTTAAATTATATTAAGTCATTTAAAAATAATGACTGATATTTATAGATATTGAGTTCTGAGCGAGTCTTAGACTTCGATAATTACTCGATAAAGTCGTCCGGTATGCATCGCGTATTTGAAAATTGATCTGAACTTAGATAATTTAATTAGATATGTGATTATTTGTGATTCAATGGTTGTTAAACATGGGTAATAATGTGATTAGGTTATGTGCTGACTGCGAAATACAGTACTATGTGTTATAGTATATTGTTCTAATCGAACGAATGATCTGATTAATGATAGGTTGTGATATAAACGATAAAACTAAGTTATGAATCATAAGCGGTATTGTCGTGAAGTATCTTACCTTTGCATTTCCTTTATGCAATGGACATGAGTAAGAAGTTTCAGAATTATATTATTATTGTACATATTATTAACCCTATATTATACACACTCATTGATTATCAACATGTTAGTATATGGTAATTCAGATATATATATTTTGTTCGTTAATTTCTATAAATGGTTATACAAGTGTCCCCGCTTGGATAATCATTGTATTTAATCACATGTTGATATACCTTTGTCAATTACCCGTATATATATATATATATATATATATGTTGAATTATAGATTATTGTTGAACAAGATAAAACCTTTGATTTGGAACCCAGACAAGTATGAACATCCCTTACACGGGAAAACTTTTTATTCACCCAAGGTGGACAGAGTGAACGATATCCTCATTCTTGCATGTAGTATTGATCAATGCAGGGCATAACGGGCTGATCACCCCCCGTGCCCGTAAGTTTTGACGATTTGTAGACAAATTTCTGTTTAACCTATTCGAAAATAAAAACAATGTTCATAGCACGTCACCTAAACCCTATTATAGTTAATATGTAGTTTCAAAAATTTGAAAGAGAGTTGTTATATTATTATTATCGGTTCAGATTACTTCACAACTGTTGATTTGTTGTAGAAGGGTAGTATAAAGAAAATATTTAAATTCTTTCAGCTTATATATATAGTTGATATTACTTGTTGGGCACTCAAATGCTCATCCTTTCTTAATTTACATGTTTTCAGCTAAGTGTGAACAACTAGAGAGCTCTGTTAAGAACAAGGAAAGGGGAAAGGTTGCTAAATGAACGAAATGTTACTTTATGTAATAGTTAACTTTATTAAGACAAGTATGATATATATTATCTATCATGGGTTGTAATTAATGTTTAAAGGTTACGTACTTGGGATTCAGACTCTGATGATATATAAATTAAGTTGATCTTTATATTATTGTTATTATTATTAGTATTATTCTGCTCATAGAAATGGTATCGTGAAGCACTGAGTTCGGGTTTCAAGTACTCGGATTTGGGGGCTTTACAATATTGAGGTCGAGCAGTGGAGGAGGATGGGTGTTGTCTTTTGTGGGAAGACATGGTGGTTCTTGGGGTGAGTAGGCTCAAAGTTTGGTTCAGGATTTTTATCGAATAGTTGGCGAGCGAACTGAGTTTTTTTTCCAAAATAGCTTATGTGGTGTTATCTTGCTACCCAAATTATGAAAATAAACACCCAATATCAAAGTTATTCTACTTACTTTCTATCAAGAACAGAGAAGAAGATTGAGCAAGAAGTGAGTTGTGCCTACCTTGAATAATTCGTATATTCCTCTTTGTAATGGTGTCCCCAATTGAAAGAATTTGTGCAAGGAATGAATTTGATGTAGGATTTGAGTGTAGTGTGTAAATTTGATATGAATGTGATTATATGTATAGTTGGAGTTCATATAGGAGATGGAAAACCAACGTGGGTTGGAAGATGGAAGGTGAGTGGGTGTAATGTGAATAGAAGTTGAAAAGGAGAAGGAGTGATGGGGTATTGGCATTAGTGTTGGAGTTATGGAGTTATGGAATTTGAAAGGGTGTAGGAGAATTAGGGGAATTTGATTTGACGAAGGAAAGGTGAAGTGGGGGGTTATGGCTTAGGACACGACAATTAAAGCAAGTAGGCTCCTGGGTATTACGAGCAGCGTGGCCCGGGCTGTGGAGAAGCTGAAGATAGTGCGTCCCGCGCTAGGGAGTCAGGAGGTGTTGGCGTACCAGCTTGCCCCGCGCTGCGTATCAGTGTTGGATAGTGCGGTTTGAGCTAGAAATTCGAGATGGTGAAATGAATAGTAATGGCCAAATAATGGTAACTGTGAATCTGTTGATAATATGCATCACTGTTGCTTGGCATGAAGGGACTGGGCTTGTAGCGCGCCCAGCGTTAGGCATATACATGGATATCGCGGCTCGCGCTATGAGGTCAGTGACATCTTGGCTCTAGTTTCCTTCTTCAACCTGCGAATCATCCAGAACTGAAGTAAAAATTCTACGAAAGCTCATACTTAAACTAGATTATAGACTATACTATAAAGAAAAATTAAAAGAGAAAAAGTGTAGAACTTGGGTTGCTTCCCAAGTAGCGCTAGTTTTAACATCGTAAGCCTGACGGTGCCTCTTATATCACTGAGCATCGTCGAGGGTAATGTTGACGACATCCCAGTTCGAATCTCCACCCTAGTAATGCTTTATCCATTGACCATTGGCCTTATATGTCTCCAATGGATTTCGACTGTATAGTTCGATTGCGCCATGTGGGAACACTGTTTTGATGGTGAATGGCCCCGACCACCTTGACTTAAGCTTTCCTGGGAACAACCTCAATCGTGAGTTAAACAATAGTACTGATTGCCCCGGCTCGAAAGTTTGGTGCATGATTTTCTTGTCGTGCCATTTCTTGACATTGTCCTTGTATAGTTTAGCATTCTCGTATGCCTGAAGTCAGAATTCATCGAGCTCATTTAGTTGTAGTAGCCTCTTTTCACCCACAACTGCTTGCTCAAAGTTCAGTTTCTGAATAGCCTAGTAGGCTTTGTGTTGTAGCTCGACTGGTAGGTGACAAGCCTTTGCGTACAGTAGTTGATATGGTGACATCCCGATCGGTGTCTTATATGCAGTCTGGTATGCCCATAATGCATCATCCAACCAGAGCGACCAATCCTTTCGATTCGGGTTCACCACTTTTTCCAGAATTTTATTGACTTCTCTGTTCGACACCTCCGCTTGCCCACTAGTTTGGGGATGATAAGTCGTCGCTACCTTGTGGATTACCCCATACTTTGCCAAGAGAGCTGTGAACGATTTGTTGCAGAAGTGACTACCTTCATCACTTATAATGGCTCTCGGCGTACCAAACCTCGTAAAAATGTTTTTCTGCAAAAATTTGAGCACCACTTTGGCATCGTTCATCGGTAGTGCTACTGCTTCAACCCACTTTGACACAGTCCACCGCAAGCAAAATATACTGATTGGAAAATGAGGAAGGGAATGGCCCCATGAAATCGATGCCCCATACATCGAAAATCTCAACTTCTAAAATAGTTTAGAGTGGCATCTCATTCCTTTTTGATATGTTGCCCACCCATTGACATCTATCACGTGTTTTAACAAATTGGTGGTAGTCTTTAAATAAAGTAGGCCAATAAAACCCGGCTCGAAGGACTTTTTGTGTTGTTCTTTCACTACCATAGTGTCCCCCGTACGCCGATGAGTGGCACTCATGCAGTATGTTCTTCACTTCACTGTAGGGAACGCACCTTCTAATCATTTTATCGGCGCACTGCTTGAATAAATAAGGTTCGTCCCACAAGTACCATTTTACGTCATGAAGGAACTTCTTTTTCTGTTGTCTGCTGAGATCAGGTGGAAGAACGTTGCTCACTAAAAAATTCGCATAATCCGCGTACCAAGGAAATTCAGCATTCATCCCAAATAATTTCTCATCCGGGAATGATTCGTTGATTTCACACTTATCCTCTTTCATTTTCTCTTGATTTTCCAGTCTAGACAAATGATCGGCAACTTGATTCTCTGTACCCTTTCTATCCTTTATTTCTAGATTAAACTCTTGAAGAAGGAGAATCCATCAGATAAGGGGTGGTTTAGCGTCTTTTTCGCAATTAGATACCGAATAGCCGAATGATCTGTGTAGACTATCACCTTGGTCCCGATCAAGTATGCTCGGAATTTGTCAAACGCGTACACCACTGCAAGCAATTCCTTTTCTGTGGTTGTATAATTCATTTGAGTCTCCGTTAGTGTCTTGCTTGCATAATATATGGTATGCAATACCTTCTCTCAGTGTTGTCCCAAAAAAGCTCCAACTGCATAGTCGCTTGATCACACATCAGCTCAAAAGGTATATTTTAATCTGGTGCGACTATCACGGGGGCTGTAGTTAACTTCTTCTTCAACAACTCGAAAGCCGACTTACATTCCTCATCAAAATTAAACACAGAGTCCTTCTCTAAAAGACTATACAACGATTTTTCAATTTTAGAGAAGTCCTTTATGAATCTTCTGTACAACCCAGCATGCCCCAGAAAACTTCTAATTACTTTTATTGAGCTCGGTGGAGGCAGTTTCTCGATTGTTTCCAACTTAGCCTTGTCAACTTCCAGTCCTTGAGTCGATACCTTGTGTCCCAAACTTATGCCCTCCTCAACCATGAAGTGGCATTTTTCTCAGTTAAGTACAAGGTTCGTATCTTTGCATCGTTGTAACACCATTAACCAAATTCCTTATGCAAGTGTAAAAATTGTCTCCATAGACAGAAAAGTCATCCATGAAGACTTCCACGTTTTTCTCCACCATGTCGGAGAAGATGGCCATCATACACCATTGAAAGGTCGCAGGTGCATTACACAAACCGAATGACATTCATCAGAACGCGAATGTGCCGTAAGGGCACGTAAATGTAGTCTTCTCTTGATCCTCAGGAGCGATGGCAATCTTGTTATAGCCCGAGTATCCATCCAACAAATAGTAGTATTCATGACCCGCCAATCTGTCCAACATTTGGTCGATAAAGGGTAGCGGAAAATGATCTTTTTGGGTTGCCTTATTCAACTTCCTATAATCGATGCACACCCTCCAACCTGTCATTGTTCTTGTCTGAATTAACTTGTTATCATCATTCTGTACAACGGTCATTCCCCCCATTTTCGGCACACGATGAACCGGACTAACCCACTTACTGTCAGAGATCAGGTAGATGATACCGGCATCCAACAATTTCAGAATTTCCTTCTTTACCACTTCCTTCATAATTGGGTTAAGTCGTCGTTGTTGCTCCACCGTCGGTTTTGAATCATCTTCCTTCAGAATCTTGTGCATGCAAAATGACGGGCTGATTCCCTTGATATCCACAATCGTCCACCCAATCGCTAATTTATGTTCCCTAAGCACCCTCAACAACTTTTCTTCCTGTAAATCGTTAAGTGCAGCAGAAATAATAACAGGTAAAGAATTTGAATTTCCTAAATACGCATACTTGAGGTGTTTAGGGAGTGGCTTGAGTTCTAGCTTTGGTGGCTCCTCCAATGATGGTTTCAATTTTTCCGTGGCTATCTCCTCCGTGTGTAAAAGTTTGAATGGTGCTCTGAATCAACTAACTCGTGGCAATGAATCTAACATCTGTAAGTAGTCCACAAATTTTGGTTTATCAAACTCTTCACACCCCAATAATGTTGTCTCTAGTGGATCTTTGACCAGACTCTTACCCATGTCTTCACTGATAATCTGCTTAATTATATCCATCTTGAAACATTCTTCCTCATCCGTAAGGAATTTCATGGCCTTGAACACGGTAATTTTTATTTCCTGATCTTGGACCCTCGTGGTAAGTTCGCCTTTTTATACATCGATGAGTGTCCTACCAGTAGCCAAGAAAGGCCTCCCTAGGATAATCGGGATGTTTTTGTCCTCCTCAAAATCCAGAATAACAAAGTTTGCAGGGAATATAAATTTATCCACTTTAACCAATATATCCTCTATTATGCCTCTAGGATATGTGACTGACCTATCCGCCAACTGTAATGAAATATTCGTAGGCTTTGGCGCGGGAAAACCCAATTCTGTGTATAGTGACAATGGCATAAGGTTCACACTCGCCCCAAAATCACATAAGCACTTATTAAAAGACATGTTCCCGATCGTGCATGGAATAGTGAAACTCCCCGAGTCTTTCAGCTTTGGTGGAAACTTCTGCTATAAAACCGAAATCTTCCACTGTGAAACTACATTCCTCTGTTAATGCCACTGTCTCGAAATCTTCCAATTTCTTTTTCCTTGACAGTATCCCTTTCATGAACTTCGCATAACTCGGCATTTGCTCTAGTGCTTCTGCAAATGGAATGTTAATCTGAAGTTTCTTAAACACTTCCAAAAACTTTACGAACTGCTTGTCTAGTTTCTATTTTTGGACCCTCTGCTAAAACGGTGGTGGAGGATATACAACTGGCTTGTCGTTCAACTGTGTTTTTTTCACCTTGCTTATCCTCACCCTTGTTTCCTTCAACCACCTTACTGTCATCAACTTTATGTTCTGAGGTAGCTGAATTTTCTGCGTCTATCCTATCTAACTATTTTCTACTTCTCAAGGTGACTGCTTGACACTGTTCGTGATTTCCCTTTTGATTTCTTTCGGTGTCATTTGGTAGAGTCCCTTGTGGTCTGTTGTTTAATGCTAAGGCAATTTGTCCCATCTAGTTTTCTAAATTCTTGATGGCCATTTCTTGTGATTTCATTGCCATAGCTTGATTCTTCATAGCTACCTCATTGCTCGTTATATACTTTGATATCAATTCCTCTAAATCTGATTTCCTCTCTTGATGTTGAACTGGTTGTTGTTGATTCTGAAACTCTGGGGGATACGATGGTCGTGGATCTTGCAGTTTCTGATTGTTATTCCACGACTGATTCAGATTATTCCTATGCCCCTGATTATATGCATTCTGATAGGTATTCTGGGGAATTATGTTGTAGCTACTCATGAATTTTACCGATTCTGGGTTGATTGCACATTGATCCGTTGAATGTTCCCCCGCGCACAACTCACAAATAATTGCAACTTGATGTCTCTGTCCCCCTGACCAAACGTCGAACTTCTCCATCTACCTCTAACACTCCAGCGACTGTAGGTTGTGTCATTCATGTCATGGGCCACTGATAGTTGTTAGCAGCCATCGTCTCTATTGTAAGACCCCAACTTTTATGAATAAAGATGAATTTTCTATAAATATCATTTTTGAATATTATGGAATGAATTTGATATAATGTTATAATTATGGGTAATATTTATAAATTTTGCAAAGTACGCATGTTGTTATATAATATTCGATTGGTGGGAATATTCGTTTTAACAGGGAATATTCGTGATAACCAAGACAATCATTGGTGGACCCAAGAACGGAATTATTGTTGGATTGAAAAACAACAAAAATACTTTATGAAAATAACGGCGGAAGTTTTACTGTTAACTGCTGAAACACCCTAGGTGTTAAAGTAAATACGATGTCTGGCGTGACAGAAGATACTTTACGGTATTGATTATTGATGCTTACGTGAGAAGTCACCCGGTTTTGTTCAATTATTATTACGATAATTCTTTGCATAGTATCTCACGTTATTTGATTCAATTATTATCGGTATTTTATAATCAATAATTGAGATGACAAAGTTATTAATATTATTGTTTACGATATTAACGATGTCTAGAAGTTCTGTCAATGAGAGGTTTGGTAACCTAATTGCGCGCCAATGGGGAGAAATCCTTATTGGAAAGCCCCTCTTCCCGGGGAGCGACACAGTCGATTAATATTGTGAATTATAATATTGATGATAAATGTTGTTAAAAATATTGAGGGAGTTTATATATATAATATTATGTGTGTGGTGAGTGGAATATATATAATATTATGTGTGTGTGAGTGGAAAATGGTGGAAAAGTAGAATTTTGGTGGAAAAGTGGAAATGGTGGGATGAGAATTAGTATTATATATGGCATTAATTGTAAAGGGTGGGGAAGTGATGTGAGATGGCTGGTGTATTTTTTAATCAATTTATGGCTATATGTATATTATATATATATAATTGTATAGCATATGGGTGGGTAATGGTAGTCCCAGTATATAAAATTTGGCAGGTTATGGATTGATTTGTCAAGCTTGAATGTTATTGGACAATTTTTTTCAATCATGCAGCATGATTGGCAACTTGTAAATTGTGGAGCATTTTAATTGGTCAACGCTTTTAAAGTGGTATGTGTTCATTTTTTTTCATTAGCCAACTCTTTGAAAAAGATTATTGATGCGTTGGATCAGTGGAGCTGTGAATCAGCAAATGATTTCGTCTGAATTCCTAATGTACAGTCCAATAGTATCCTTCAATTCTCCTACAAATAGAACCTCATTCCTTCATTATTTCTTATGAATTCACTGAAACTCTAGAGAGAGAAAATTATAGAGAGAAAGAAGAAGAGAAGTCTGCTACCTTTCTTTTCATATATCCAGTTTCTTTTACGGTAAGGGGTATTATTTCTTTTGTATTCATGAAGAGAACTTCTGTTATTCCATTCTTTATTATTCTGCTGGAATAACCAGTATACGCGGACTACCCTATACTTGGTGACATTCTTCTATTATTCCATTTTTATTACTATTCTGTTGGAATATCCTGTCATGCATGCGTTTTGTGGGACACTGGTTCCGCTCTTTATTATTATTCTATTGGAATATCATGTCTCGTGTTTTTTACCTGGACTGGTTCCGTCATTATTATTACTGTTTGGAACATCCCAGCCGGTCATGCAATTTCACGGGACTTCGGTTCCGATTTTATTATTCTGTTGGAATAACCTGTGTATGCGAAGTACCGCATGCATGGAGATTTCTTTTGTTATTCCATTCGTTATTATACTCAGTTGGTTAAAGTTTTGACTTCTATACTCCATGAAATTAGTGGAATATCCTTGATATTGCGCTTCATCCAGTATCTTTTCATGGAAATATTCTTCTGAGCATTCTTGAGTGTTACTCTACAAAGAAGTATCATGTTGACAATTTGGACATTATTTGTTCCTGGATAAATTAATTCTTGAACTTGTTTTATTGAATTCTTATATCATTTTCATCATCCTCATATTTATATTATGTTGAAAGTCATATGTGGCCTATAGTGCATAGATGGACTTGGTATGATTATGACCAGGGATTATTCGGTGTAATCATGATCGTAATGTTACAAAGGATGTGGAAAAAGTCCTCATTGACCCGTAGTGCATTGATGGACAGTTGTTGGCATGATCATGACCATTGATGAATACACGAATATCCTTGTCTGTGGTGCATGGATAATTTGTGGTTGTGATACTAATGAATATCCTTGGCCGTAGTACAGGGATGATGTGGATTATTTATTAAGCTGAGTCTCAGCGATAAAAGTCATAAAAAACCTTTTAAATCATAGAAGATAGTAGATTTTATTCTCTACTTGACTCTTCTAATGGATTGCTTGTTCCGCTGCAGTTAAACTTAATGTTTGTTATATTTTATCAGTTTAACACTATTGAAGGCTAATGATAATTTATTATGCATTATCATAGGCATAATATTTCTTACTGGCTAGTTGAGCTCACCCTTTTGCTTTCATTGTTCTCTTCAGGAAATGAGAACGTAGCAGGGACTAGTCGGGGAACAGAGTGATGGTCCAGATAATAGCATTAGTAGTCCTCACAATGAAATAATGTAATAATAAATGTAATGAGGACCCCATTAAGTTTGTATATTGTCTAGATGACAATATTTGTATTAAAACTCACAGCATATGTTTAGTCGTATTTTACACGACTGTTGTATAATTAAGTTGTATTTGAATTTTGTACCATGTATTTGGCGACTCAGAATAGGTGATGTATACCAATTTTGGGGGCGTCACAGTTGGTATCAAAGCTTAGGGATATGATCCCTGGCTAAGATGTGAGAATAGAACTAGGAGGGGAGAGACGGGGAATTCCTTCGCTAGTATGTCCTACCTAAGTTTATTTGGTATTTAATTGGTCGGTCAGAATATAGGGATAATATGTTATATTTCAATTAACCTTTGTTTTGTGGTAGTATCTGAAAATGACATCCGAGAATGTTGAGAACAGCAATGGAGCACAGACGATCGTTGATTCACCACATATTAATAATCAGGATAATGTGCATCATGAAGGCGACAATCCTCATGCAAACAACAACACTGACCAAATGATGAATGATGGAATGTTCAGAGGCTTTATGCAATTCATGCAACAGCAGACGAGAGCGGCTCCTGTCCAAAATGAAGGTGTAAACACTGGAAACTCTGGGACCACCGGAGTTTATTGGAGAGCCAAAACCACTTAAGGCGAAAGTATGGATAAAGCAGATCACCAAGATATTTGATGTCTTGGGATGCTCAGAGGAGCAAAAGGTTCCCTTTCTTGTGCCTTTATGTTGCGAGGAGAGGCGATTCTTGGTGGAAATCCAGTAAGCGTGCTCAACTCCGCCGCATCGAAGATGTCTTGGGAGAAGTTCCAAGAACTATTCAATGACAAGTACTTTCCTGAAAGTATTCGTCACATAAAAGAGGTAGAGTTCATCAAGTTGTAGCAGAATAATATGACCGTGTCGCAGTACGAAGCGAAGTTTGCCGAGTTATCTCGGTTTGCGTCCCACTTGGTGGATAATGAAGAGAGAATGACGCGAATGTTTTTAAGAGGTTTAAAGTTGGAGATATGTCAATATCTTATTTCTCATAAACTGTGTTTGTATTCAGATGTTGTAAATAGGGCTCAATTAGTAGAGCGCGATAACAAGTCAACGCAACCAAAAGAGAGCAGCTGGCAAAAAGATAATACCAATGAGAGTAATCATCGAAGCGGTGACAACAAGCGTGGAGGGAATCAACAGGCCAGAAGTGGTAACCACTTCGGTGGTAATCAGGGCCAAAACAATAAGAATGGACATTTCAAGAAGAGAGATTCAACAATGATGGAAAGACGTCGACAGACAATGACCGTTGTTAAGGAAGGAGAACGACCACCTATCATATGCTTCAAATGCGGAGGGGAGGGACACATCAGTCCAAACTGCGTGATGTCGTCCAAAGCATGTTATAATTGTGGAAGAGAAGGTCACTTAGCCCAATTTTGATGATCACCGAAGACAAGTTCAGCCAGGATGGAGGCACCAAAGGCCGTCCCAGAAAAGTCAAAGCCGGTAATGCAAGGGAGAGCGTTTGTTGTGACCTCCCAGAAAGTAAGGAACCCGAATGAGGTCATCATGGGTAAGCTTATCATAAACTCTAGTGAAGTCTATACTTTATTTGATAACAGTTCTACCCATTCTTTTATTTCTCCTACTTGCGCTCAACGATTAAATTTGACTCCGAAGAAATTAGACTTTGACTTATCTGTGAAAACTCCGTTGGGAGAAACTTTCATTGCATCCACTGTTTATAAGTCTTGTTTGGTTCAAATCGGTACCCTCACATTACCCGTCGATCTTATTTCATTAAAAATACTTGCATTTGATGTGATTCTAGGGATTGATTGGTTAACTACTTATCATGCTAAAATTGATTATTTTCGTAAGGTTGTTAGCTTTCATATTCCTAATCAACCTATTATGTGAATTCAAGCGACCAAACCATTAAAATCAATCATGGTCATCTCAAGCCATAAAGTTATTCATTTATTGAAAAACGGATGTCAAGCTTTCTTAGCTCATGTCACGGATCTAAACAAAAATACGTCAGTTTTGAATGATATTTCTATTGTTAATAAATTCCCTGACGTATTCCCTGAAGAACTTTATGGCCTACCCCCAGAGCGTGAAATTGAATTTTGTATCGACCTTGAACCTAGTACAAAACCCATTTCCAAAGCTATATATCGAATGGCTCCTATTAAACTTCAGGAGTTAAAGACTCAATTGCAAGAATTGTTAGACATTGGTTTTATTCATCCTAGTACATCTCCTTGGGGTGCTCCTGTTCTACTCGTGAAGAAAAAAGATGGGAGTATGTGACTTTGTATTGATTATCGGGAGTTGAATCGTGTCACCATCAAAAATAGGTACACATTGCCACGTATTGATGGTTTGTTTGACCAGTTGCAAGGTGCCAAATTCTTTTCAAAGATTGATCTTCGTTTCGGATATCACCAATTGAAGATCAGAACCGATGACATTCCAAAGAAGGCTTTTAGAACTTGATACGGGCATTATGAATTCCTAGGCATGTCCTTTGGATTGAGTAATGCTCCTGCTGCCTTCATGGATATGATGAACCGAGTATTCAAGGAATATTTGGATCACTTTTTTGTCGTCTTTATTGATGACATCCTTATTTATTCCAAAAGCTGTGAAGATCATGAGCAACACTTGAGGCTGACACTCCAAAAGCTTCGTGAATAAAAGCTTTATGTCAAGTTAAAGAAATGTGAGTTCTGGCTTGAGGAAGTAGCATTCCTTGGGCACGTAGTATCAAGTCATGGAATATCTGTTGACCGGGCAAAGATTGAAGCAATTCAAAGCTGGGAGCAACCTAAATCAGTGACCGAAGTACGTAGCTTTATCGACTTAGCTGGTTATTATCGGAGATTCGTGGAAGGATTTTCTCGAATAGCTACTCCATTAACTCAGCTGACTCAGAAAGATACAAAGTTCGGTTGGAGCGAAGAATGTGAGAAGAGTTTTCAAGAACTCAAGCGAGACTCATTTCAGCACCTGTTCTGACAATACCATCTGGCTCGGAGGGATTTGTCATCTACAGTTATTCTTCGGGAAAAGGGTTGGGATGTGTTCTCATGCAACATGAGAAAGTTATAGCCTATGCCTCAAGACAACTCAAAGAATATGAGAGGAATTATCATACTCATGACCTAGAGTTAGCAGCTGTTGTTTTCGCACTTATTTGGAGGCATTACTTGTATGGGGAGAAGGTGGAGATCTTTATGGATCATAAAAGCCTCAAATATTTCTTCACTCAAAAGGAACTCAACATGCGACAATGACGTTGGCTTGAACTGTTGAAAGATTATGATCATACCATCCAATACCATCTTGGAAAAGCGAACGTGGTAGCTGACGCATTGAGTAGAAGATCATATACAAGTACGAGTGCGATATTGTCAACACAAAGGCCCATTTTGTGTGACTTAAAAAGGATGGAGATAAAGTTAAAGACTCCAAGGACCCATGTGATGATGGCGAATATCTGAGTGGAACCAATTTTAATTGATAAAGTTAAAGCCGCTTTCAAGCTACGCACTGGAGACACAGGTGATCGTATGAGGAAGAAAGTGCAAGAAGGTGCTGTGCTACGCCAAGCAAGAATCGATGAAGAAGGAATACTTCGAGTCAACTCCAGACTTTGTGTTCCTAATGACCCTGATTTAAAGTATAAAATCATGATGGAGGCGCACAACACACCGTTTGCAATCCATCTTGGGAGTACCAAAATGTATCATGATATTCGTCATACATTTTGGTGGAGCAATATGAAGAGAGAGATAGCGTTGTTTATCTCAAGGTGTCTAACTTGTCAACGAGTTAAAGCAGAGCATCAAGTACCAAAAGGGCCATTGCAACCACTTGAAATTCCATAATGGAAGTGGGAGCACATTACCATGGATTTCGTTACCGGTCTTCCTAATGTTTTTCAAGGTATAGATGCGATTTGGGTCATTGTTAATAGATTGATCAAGTCTGTTCATTTCTTACCGATACGAGAAACTTATACACTTGAACGTCTTTCTCGTATGTACATAAATGAGATTGTAAGACTACATGGTATGCCAGTATCCATAGTTTCTGATCGAGACCCAAGATTCACTTCACGATTTTGGGTTAGTTTGCGAAAGCTATGGGCGCAATTCTGATTTAGCTCGGCATATCATCCTCGGGATTTGACGGGCAAATGGAGAGGACTATTCAAACTCTTGAAGATTTATTAAGACTCTGTGTCCTTGACTTCAAGGGAAGTTAGGATAAGTTCTTACTATTGGTGGAGTTTAGCTACAACAACAGTTATCTAGCAAGTATTGGCATGGCTCCATTTGAGGCGTTGTATGGAAGAAAGTGTCGTTCTCTAGTATGCTGGGATGAGGTGGGTGAAGCAGCGTTGTTGGGATCGGAGTTGGTACGTATGACTACGGAAAAGATTCAAATGATCCGACAACGTATAAAAACCTCACAAGATCGACAAAAGAGTTATGCTGATCTTCATCGAAAGGACGTGGAATTCGATATAGGAGATCATGTGTTGTTATGTGTTGCTCCATGGAAAGGAGTTACGAGATTTAGAAAGAGAGGAAAGCTCAATCCTCAATTCATCAGCCCATTTTTAATCCTCGATCGAGTAGGAACTGTGGCCTATAGACTCGCTTTACCGCCAAGTATGTATCGTGTTCATAACGTTTTTCCCAAATCCACGTTACGTAAATATGTGGAAGACCCGAACCACATTATTGAGTTAGAACCAGACGAAATAGCGGAAGATTTGATGTATGAAGAGGTTCCTGTTCAAATCTTGGATAAGAAGGAACATATTCTACGCTCCAAGGTTATACCTCAAGTCAAAGTTTTGTGGAGAAACCATGATGTTGAGGAAATGACTTGGGAGTTAGAATCTGAAATGAAATCAAGGTATCCTTACCTCTTCGACATACCTGGTACGTACCCTAATTTTGAGGGCGAAATTTCATAAGAAGGGGAGGTTTTAAGACCCCAACTTTTATGAATAAAGATGAATTTTCTATAAATATCATTTTTGAATATTGTGGAATGAATTTGATATAATGTTATAATTGTGGGTAATATTTATAAATTTTGCAAAGTACGCAAGTTGTTATATAATATTCGATTGGTCGAGGAATATTCGTTTTAATAGGGAATATTCATACAACGGCACAATCATTGGTGGACCCCACAACGGAATTATTGTCGGATTGAGAAAACAACAAAAATACTTTATGAAAATAACTACGGAAGTTTTACTGTTAATCTGTTGAAACACCCTTGTTAAAAAAATACGATGTCACGCGTGAGTTGTACAAGATGCACACACGGTATTGATTATTGATGCTTAAGTGAGAAGTCACTCGCTTTTGTTTAATTATTATTACGATAATTCTTTGCCGATAGTATCTCACGTTATTTGATTCAATTATTGTCAATATTTTATAATCAATAATTGAGATGACAAAGTTATTAATATTATTATTTATAATATTAACGATGTCTAAGTTCATCAATGAGAGGTTTGGTCACCTAATTGCGCTACCAATGGGAAAAAATCCTTATCGGAAAGCCCCTCTTTCACGGGAGCGACACAGTCGATTAATATTGTGAATTATAAAATTGATGATAAATGTTGTTAAAAATATTGAGGAGTTTATATATATATTATGTATGTGTGTGAGTGGAATATATATAACATTATGTGTGTGTGAGTGGAAAATGGTGGAAAAGTAGAATTTTGGTGGAAAAGTGGAAATGGTGGGATGAGAATTAGTATTATATATGGCATGAATTGTAAAGGGTGGGGAAGTGATGTGAGACGGGTGGTGTATTTTTCAATCAAATTGTGGCTATATGTATATTATATATATATATATATATATATATATATATATTATTATATAGCATATGGGTGGCATGTGTTCATTTTTTTTCATTGGCCAACTCTTTGAAAAAGATTACTGATGCGTTGGATTAGTGGAGTACAGAATCAAGAAATGATTTTATCTCAATTCCTCTTTGTAGAGTCCAATAGTATCCTTCAATTCTCCTATAAATAGAAGCTCATTCCTTTATTATTTCTTACTTAATTCACCAAACTCTGAGAGAAAAAATTATAGAGAGAAAGAAGAGAAGTCTCGCTACCTTTCTTTTCCTATATCCAGCTTTCTTTTACGGTAAGGGGTATTATTTCTTTTTATTCATGAAGAGAACTTATGTTATTCCATTCTTTATTATTCTCATTGGAATAACCAAAGATCACGCGATTTACCCTATACTTGGTGACATTCTTCTATTATTCCGCTTTTATTATTATTACATTTGGAATATCCTCGTCATGCATTTTTCTGTGGGACGGACCAGTTCCGTCTTTATTATTATTCTGTTGGAATATCCTATCTCTGCATTTTATGTCGGGCCTGGTTATGTCCTTATTATTCTGTTGGAACATCCTGTAGGTGCGAATTTCGCTTGACCTGGTTCCGTTACTTATTATTCTGTTGGAATAACCTGTCATCTGTCGCGCGGCACTGCGTGCATGGTGATTTCTTTTGTTATTCCATTCGTTATTATACTCAGTTGGTTAAAGTTTTGACTTCTATACTCCATGAAATTAGTGGAATATCCTTGATATTGCGCTTCATCCAATATCTTTTCATGGAAATATTCTTCAGAGCGTTCTTGTGTGTTACTCTACAAAGAAGTATCATGTTGACAATTTGGACATTATTAGTTCCTGGATAAATTAATTCTTGAACTTGTTTTATTGAATTCTTATATCATTGTCATCATCCTCATGTTTATATTATGTTGAAAGTCATATGTGGCCTATAGTGCATAGATAGATGGACTTGGTATGATTATGACGACCGTTGATTATTCGTAATCATGATCGTAATGTTACAAAGGATGTGGAAAAAGTCCTCATTGACCCGTAGTGCATTGATGGACAGTTGTTGGCATGATCATGACCATTGATGAATACACGAATATCCTTGTCTGTGGTGCATGGATAATTTGTGGTTGTGATACTAATGAATATCCTTGGCCGTAGTACAGGGATGATGTGGATTATTTATTAAGCTGAGTCTCAGCGATAAAAGTCATAAAAAACCTTTTAAATCATAGAAGATAGTAGATTTTATTCTCTACTTGACTCTTCTAATGGATTGCTTGTTAAAGTTCATTGCAGCTTAAACTTGATGTTTGTTATATTTTATCAGTTTAACACTATTGAAGGCTAATGATAATTTATTATGCATTATCATAGGCATAATATTTCTTACTGGCTAGTTGAGCTCACCCTTTTGCTTTCATTGTTCTCTTCAGGAAATGAGAACGTAGCAGGGACTAGTCGGGGAACAGAGTGATGGTCCAGATAATAGCATTAGTAGTCCTCACAATTCTATGAAATAATGTAATAATAAATGTAATGAGGACCCCATTAAGTTTGTATATTGTCTAGATGACAATATTTGTATTAAAACTCACAGCATATGTTTAGTCGTATTTTACACGACTGTTGTATAATTAAGTTGTATTTGAATTTTGTACCATGTATTTGGCGACTCGAATAGGTGATGTATACCAATTTTGGGGCGCCACAGGTTGGTATCAAAGCTTAGGATATGATCCTGGCTAAGATGTGAGAATAGAACTAGGAGGGAGAGACGGGAATTCCTTCATTAGTATGTCCTACCTAAGTTTATTTGGTATTTAATTGGTCTCAATTCGAATATAGGGATAATATGTTATATTTCAATTAACCTTTGTTTTGTGGCGATGTCTCAAAATGACATCCGAGAATGTTGAGAACAAAGAATGGAGCCTGAGCGCATCGTTGATTCACCACATATTAATAATCAGGATAATGTGCATCATGAAGGCGACAATCCTCATGCAAACAACAACACTGACCAAATGATGAATGATGGAATGTTCAGAGGCTTTATGCAATTCATGCAACAGCAGGCGAGAGCGACTCCTATCCAAAATGTAGGTGGAAACACTGGAAACTCTCGGACGATCACCGCTAAATAATTCAAGGAGCTGGGACCACCGGAGTTTATTGGAGAGCCAAAACCACTTAAGGCGGAAGCATGGATAAAGCAGATCACCAAGATATTTGATGTCTTGGGATGCTCAGAGAGCAAAAGGTTCCCTTCCGCTTTTATGTTGCGAGGAGAGGCGACATTCTTGGTGGGAATCGGTAAAAGCGTACTCAACTCCGCCGCATCCGAAGATGTCTTGGGAGAAGTTCCAAGAACTATTCAATGACAAGTACTTTCCTGAAAGTATTCGTCAAATAAAAGAGGTAGAGTTCATCAAGTTGGAGCAGAATAATATGATCGTGTCGCAGTACGAAGCGAAGTTTGCCGAGTTATCTCGGTTGCGTCCCACTTGGTGGATAATGAAAAGAGAATGACGCGAATGTTTTTAAGAGATTTTGTGACGCCCCCAAATCCGGGTACGTGAAACCCGAACTCGGTGCTTCACGATACCATTTCTATAAGCTGAATAATGCTAATAATAATAACAATAATATAAAGTTTAAACTTAATTTACATATGCATCAAAGTTTACTCCCAGGTACGAGACCTTTAAACATTCATTACATCATAGATAATAAGTATCATTGTCTTAATAAACTATAACTATCACACAACATATTATAAATCTCATTCGTCAATGCAACTTTTCCTTTCCTTTTGTTCTTTTTCGAGCCTTCAAGTTGATCATATACTTAATCGAAAACATTTAAATTTAAAGAAAGAATGAGCATTGGATTGCCCAAATAAGTAATAACAACAATATATATTAGTGAAAGAATTAAATGTTTTCTTTGAAAGACACTTCTATAAATGAATCAACAATTGTGAAGTAAAATTTGAACCAATAATAACAAACATATCACTTCCATATCAAATCTTTGAAACTACGTATGCATCTATATCCGGAGATCACCAACATACTATGAACATTGTTTTCTATTTTCGAAAAGGTTAAACAGAACTTCGATACGTAAACTGTCATAACTTACGAGCACGAAGGTGATCAAATGGCATGCCTCTCATATGATCAATACTACATGCAAGAACGATATTATCATTCACTCTATCCACCTTAGGTGCACAAAAGTTTTCCCATATTCGGATGTTCATACTTAGTCTAGAATCCAAACCAAAACAACTGTTGGATACAATAACGCTCTATCTTGTGGCAACAATATTTTTATGTCTGTCTATTTGAATCAAATAGCTTAGACGGCTTTTTTAAGTCAACGATATACATACTTGAAATCAATAAGTACGTATCAACATATGATTAAATACAATGGTTATCCAAGTGGGGACACTTGTCTAACCCTATATACTAATTAACGAACAAAATAAATATCCAATTATACAATAATACAATGATCGGATAATGTAAGAACTTGTATGAATACAAAGATTGAATACATAATCAATAATAATAGAGTTAATAATCCGCACAATAATAATATAATTACGAAACTTTCTTACTCATGTCCATTGTATAAAGTAAATAAATGCAAAAGTAGGATACTTTTTGAAATTACGCTTAATAATAACGACTTAGATTAATCTTTTATACAAATGAACTATCGATTAATAAAATCATTCGCTTCAATTAGAACAATATACTATAACACATAATCGCATTTCGCAATCAAAGACATAACCTAATCACATTATTACCCATGTTTAACAACCATTGAATCACAAATAATCACATATCTAATTAAATTATCTAAGTCCAGATCAATTTCTGAAACATGTTGGTGTACCGACAACTTTATTGGGTAATTATCGAGTCTAAGACTCTTTCTTATAACTTAGTATCAGTCATATTATTTTTAAATGACTTATAATAATTTTAAAACATTTATTATAATTTATCATGAATTTTCAAACATCTGAATCATTATTAAATGATTTAAATATTAACTAATTCTATTATCATTAATATTTAATTAATATTAAACTATTAATGAAACTATTGCCAAAATATTAAAGTTATTTATAATAACTCAAGATATTTTAAAGTATTAATATTACCTTTAAATGACTTTTAAATCAATAAAACCATTTTAAAACTATTTATTTAAATAATTATTAAATAAACTTAATATCATTAATATTAAATTATTATCAGTAATATTGATTTATTAATGAAATTATCCTTTAAATATTAAAAGTTATGTTTTATAACTTAAAATATCTTTAAACACTTTATTTTCTTTTAAAAATGATTTTCTTATATTAAAATCATTTTACATTACTTTATCTAATATAATTATTAAATGAATCTAATATCCTTAATATTAAGATATTAATATTTTTTCATGACAAAATATAAAAAGTTATATTTTATAATTTAAAATAGTTTTTCTAATCTCTAAATCATTTTCATATAAATTTTAAATCATTAATTCTATTTTTCATCAATTATTTAATATCTTTATTAAATAACTTAATCATCATTAATATCTAATTAATAATGAAATTCATTACAAAATATTAAAATTATATAAAATAACTTAAAATATCGTTTTTATATCATAACCTATTTTTAAATGATTTTCATGTATTAAAATCATTTTTAAATAATTTATTTAATATTATATTTAAATAAATGAAATACTTTTTATATCCCAAAATATTAAATATTCATGAAATATACTTAAAATAATTAAAACTAATTTTCAGACTTTAAAATAATTTTTAGTAATTCATTTGGTATTTTAATAATTAAAACTAAATTTTTTTCTATTTTTAATCATTTTCCTAAATTATAAAATAAAATTATTATAACTTAGTAAGCTATAGGCTATAGCGACACTTATCTCTGTCATGTTAGGTGTTCTTGGCCTCAAGAACAACTTGATAAGTCGATGCACAAGGTACCCTCGCTTGATTGAGCCTAATTCTCATCTCTCCGAAATGTTTCGGGCTACCTAATGGTCGATCTTATAGTGTTAATGTAACACTACAATTAAAAATAAAAATCCAGGTCATAACATACAACATCATGAAAATCTAGCCATTCAAACTTCCTGTCAAGCGTGTTCATCATATTCTGGGCTACCCAGAAAACTATAGTCATGGCCGGTCAACGCCCTTCGTGGCCTTAAATCATCGATATGTTCATGTTACAAGTTTTACGCTCACGGGACATGTAGACAAACTATCGAGAACATGTTACAAGCAATCGTGTATAAGGCTTAAAAATGGAGTAGGATGAAAAATCATTTCTTCATTTCGGGTTTTCCGAAATGAAGAACAATCGAAAGCATGTTTGGGCTTCCACAACTTGATGATCGTGCAATATTTTTCTCGATCTAAGAATTCCGAGGTTGTAGTAAACATGTAGATAAAGATATATATTACATAAAACACCATAAAAACAACACTCAAGAGATCTAATCCTATTAAAGTACCCTCCCAGATTCAGCTTGAACATTTCGAAACCCGAAAATGTTCTTGAAAGGTTTGGCTACCAAGTTTGACCACCTCTAGTCATTAAGTATATATGTGATACAAAGACTTTAAGATGTAGTATTCATGTCCTTTACAACTACAAAACAACAATCATGGCAAAACAAATTACAAGGAGCAAGATCAGAGGCCATCAAAATGCCCGCATGACCTTCCAGGAAATTTACGGCTTCAAGAACGGCCCGATTAATGCCAAATCAACCCACTTTGACCTTAAATAAATTTTAATCTACAACAAATATGACCATGATTCAAGTTCCAGATTCAAGATCTTACATCATACTACAAGATCCAACACTTAAAACACAAAACTCAAACCCCTACAGAGATCTACAAGGCCTGACATTCACTGTCAGATATCAAAAAAAAATGTTTTTCCAGATTTTTTTAAAACTTCAAATCTGAGTCTCTACATGTTATGGATCTAACATCTAGCGGCCCAGATCATCCTTATATACTACATACTACATGTTTAACACAAAAAAACTAACATCTAACATTTTGATCAAGGTCAGATTTCTTCTAGGGTTCTTACCTCTTTGTGAACAAAATCTGATTTCTATGATTCTGATTTGTTAAGTGTGATCGTGGGGCTTGATTGGGGACTGATCTAGCAAGTAAATTTCGTGGGTTTTAGAGAGAGGAGTTCTAGGATGAAGTTGTGAATAATTGTGCACTTTCTCTATCTTGAATTCTATATGTATTTTGATATGCAATGCTTTTGGCTGCTAGTAATGGCTGAGAATTGGAGTGCTATAGCTCCTAGCTAGACAATAGGGTGGCTGGCCAGATTTTGGATAAGATTTGGCTAGCAATAATGCAACTAATAGGACAAAAGGGCATTTTCGTAATTATTTTAAATTTCAAGGGTATTCTTGTCCAAGGTGCTTGAATCTAGGGTTTAATCACTAGATTTTACATCTTAAAGTTTCTCAAATAATTTCTAGGATTTGGACAATTAAAAATTAAAGTGAAATAAAATTTTAATTTAAAACATACTAATTAAATTAGGGTTTTTAATAGAAATTAGGGTTTTTAATAGAAAATTAGGGTTTAAATAATTAGGGTTCCTTAATATCATTAGGTTTCCCAAATTAACAATTAGGGTTTGCTAATTATCATTATAATTTACTAAAACAGTAATTAGGATTTCATATTTTAGCAAATTAGGGTTTTCAAATAATAATTAGGGTTTTTCCTAATTATAGAAATTATAAAATACACAGTAAAATTCATATAACACCATTACTACACAGTCTCGAACTCATAACCGAGTTTAACAATTAGGGTTTAATAACATGATATGAGGGTTATGCCACAATTTACCGTATTTGGCCTACCGTTATCAGTCTATGCATTTACAGTACATATTTATAGCACTGAAAAATTAAAATATAATTAATATTATATTATTATTCTCATTCATTGCTCAAAATCCAAAATTAAGGTTTGGATTCCATATCTGATTTATTCTTCATATACTACATCAATAATGAAGCTAAAATAATTAACTTATATATTCGAACAAATTCATATAAAATATTTATTATTATACTTCTAATAATCATTTCATATATTATTTAAATAATATAAAATCATGTTTTCATGGAAAATAATTAATAAAACATTTTTGCTTACAAAAATTAATTACTATAGGAATATACTTTGTGGTGATTAATAATTCTAAAATTATTTATAGGTAATAAGTATATATGCATTTATCATACATTACTTGACACATATTCTCATTATTAAAATAAAAAATAAAAATTATATGCAAAATTTCTTATTTATTTATATGCAAAATATCGGGTTATTATAGGTTTAAAGCCGGAGATACGTCAACATCTTATTTCTCATAAACTGTGTTTGTATTCAGATGTTGTAAATAGGGCTCAGTTAGTAGAGCGCGATAACGAGTCAACGCAACCAAAAGAGAGCTGCCGGCAAAATGATAATATCAATGAGAGCAGTAATCGAAGCGGTGACAACAAGCGTGGAAGGAATCAACAGGCCAGAAGTGGTAACCACTTCGGTGTTAATCTGGGCCAAAACAATAAGAATGGACATTTCAAGAAGAGGAGATTCAACAATGATGGAAAGACGTCAGCACCAGTACCCGTTGTTAAGGAAGGAGAACGACCACCTATCATACGCTTCAAATGCGGAGGGAGGACACATCGATCTAACATGCGCGATCCGTCCAAAGCATGTTATAATTGTGGAAGAGAAGGTCACTTAACTTTGGCGATTTTGACGTTCACCGAAGACAAGTTCACCGGGATGGAGGCACCAAAGGCCCCCTAGAAAAGTCAAAGCCCGTTAGTGCAAGGGAGAGTGTTTGTTGTGACCTCCCAGAAAGTAAGGAACCCGAATGAGGTCATCACGGGTAAGCTTATCATAAACTCTAGCGAAGTCTATACTTTATTTGATACCGGTTCTACCCATTCTTTTATTTCTCCTACTTGCGCTCAACGATTAAATTTGACTCCGGAGAAATTAGACTTTGACTTATCTATGGAAACTCCGTTGGGAGAAACTTTCATTGCATCCACTGTTTATAAGTCTTGTTTGGTTCAAATCGGTACCCTCACATTACCTGTCGATCTTACTTCATTAAAAATGCTTGCATTTGATGTGATTCTAGGGATTGATTGGTTAACTACTCATCATGCTAAAATTGATTGTTTTCGTAAGGTTGTTAAATTTCATATTCCTAATCAACCTATTATGCGAATTCAAGTGACCAAACCATTAAAATCAATCACGGTCATCTCAAGCCATAAAGCTATTCGTTTATTGAAAAACGGATGTCAAGCTTTCTTAGCTCATGTCACGGATCTAAATAAAAATACGTCAGTTTTGAATGATATTTCTATTGTTAATAAATTCCCTGACGTATTCCTTGAAGAACTTCCTGGCCTACCCCTAGAGCATGAAATTGAATTTTGTATCGACCTTGAACCTGGTATAAAACCCATTTCCAAAGCCCCGTATTGAATGGCTCCTATTGAACTTCAAGAGTTAAAGACCCAATTACAAGAATTGTTAGACATTGGTTTCATTCGTCCTAGTATGTCTCCTTGGGGTTCTCCTGTTCTATTCATGAAGAAGAAAGATGGGAGTATGCGACTTTGTGTTGATTATCGGGAGTTGAATCATGTCACCATCAAAAATAGGTACCCATTGCCACGTATTGATGACCTGTTTGACCAAATTTGCAAGGAGCCAAATTCTTTTCAAAGATTGATCTTTGTTCTTGATATCACCAATTGAAGATCGTAACCAGATGACATTCCAAAGACGGCTTTGGAACTCTCAGACGGGCATTATGAATTCCTAGTCATGTCCTTTGGATTGACTAATGCTCCTACTGCCTTCATGGATATGATGAACCGAGTATTCAAGAAATATTTGGATCACTTTTTTGTCGTCTTTATTGATGACATCCTTATTTATTCCAAAAGCCGTGAAGATCATGAGCAACACTTGAGGCTGACACTCCAAAAGCTTCGTGAATACAAGCTTTATGCCAAGTTGAAGAAATGTGAGTTCTGGCTTGAGGAAGTAGCATTCCTTGGGCACGTAGTATAAAGTCATGGAATATCTGTTGACCGGGCAAAGATTGAAGCAATTCAAAGATGGGAGCAACCTAAATCAATGACCGAAGTACGTAGATTTCTCGGCTTAGCTGGTTATTATCGGAGATTCGTGGAAGGATTTTCTCGAATACCTACTCCATTAACTCAGCTGACTCGGAAAGATACAAAGTTCGGTTGGAGCGAAGAATGTGAGAAGAGTTTTCAAGAACTCAAGAGGAGACTCATTTCAGCACCTGTTCTGACAATACCATCTGGCTCGAAGGGATTTGTCATCTACAGTTATTCTTCGGGCAAAGGGTTGGGATGTGTTCTCATGCAACATGGGAAAGTCATAGCCTATGCCTCAAGACAACTCAAAGAATATGAGAGGAATTATCATACTCATGACCTAGAGTTAGCAGCTATTGTTTTCGCACTTAAAATTTGGATGCATTACTTGTATGGGGAGAAGGTGGAGATCTTTATGGATCATAAAAGCCTCAAATATTTCTTCACTCAAAAGGAACTCAACATGCGACAACGACGTTGACTTGAACTGTTGAAAGTTTATGATCATACCATCCAATACCATCTTGGAAAAGCGAACGTGGTAGCTGACACATTGAGTAGAATATCATATACAAGTACGAGTGCGATATTGTCAACACAAAGTCCCATTTTGTGTGACTTAAAAAGGATGGAGATAAAGTTAAAGACTCCAAGGACCCATGTGATGATGGCGAATATACGAGTGAAACCGACTTTAATTAATAAAGTTAAAGCTGCTCAAGCTACAGACCTGGAGCTGATGCGTATGAGGAAGAAAGTGCAAGAAGGTGCTATGCCGGAAGCAAGAATCGATGAAGAAGGAATACTTCGAGTCAACTCCAAACTTTGTGTTCCTAACGACCCTGATTTAAAATATAAAATCATGATGGAGGAACACAACACACTATTTGCAATCCATCCTGGGAGTACCAAAATGTATCATGATATTCGTCATACATTTTGGTGGAGCAATATGAAGAGAGAGATAGCGCTGTTTATCTCAAGGTGTCTAACTTGTCAACGAGTTAAAGCGGAGCATCAAGTACCAAAAGGTCAATTGAAACCACTTGAAATTCTAAAATGGAAGTGGGAGCACATTACCATGGATTTCGTTACTGGTCTTCCTAAGGTTTCTCAAGGTATAGATGCGATTTGGGTCATTGTTGATAGATTGACCAAGTTTGAGCATTTCTTCCTGATACGAGAAACTTATACACTTGAACGTCTTGCTCGTATGTACATAAAGGAGATTGTAAGACTGCATAGTATGCCAGTATCCATAGTTTCTGATCGAGACCCAAGATTCAATTCACGATTTTGGGTTAGTTTGTAGAAAGCTATGGGCACAGATTTACGATTTAGCTCGGCATATCATCCTCGACGACGGACGGAGGCGATGGAGAGGACTATTCAAACTCTTGAAGATTTATTAAGACTCATGTCCTCGACTTCAAGGGAAGTTGGGATAAGTTCTTACCATTGGTGGAGTTTTCCTACAACAACAGCTTATCAAGCAAGTATTGGCATGGCTCTATTTGAGGCATTGTATGGAAGAAAGTGTCGCTTCCAAAGATCTTTGGGATTAGGTGGGTGAAGCAACGTTGTTGGGACCAGAGTTGGTACGTATGACTACGAAAAAGATTCAAACGATCCGACAACATATAAAAACCTCACAAGATCGACAAAAGAGTTAGGAGTTACGAGATTTGGAAATAGAGGGAAGCTCAATCCTCGATTCATCGGCCCATTTTTAATCCTCGATCGAGTAGGAACTGTGGCCTATAGACTCGTTTTACCGCCAAGTATGTCTCGTGTTCATAACGTTTTTCACATATCCATGTTACGTAAATATGTGGAAGACTCGAACCACATTATTGAGTTAGAACCGGACGAAATAGCGGAAGATTTGACGTATGAAGAGGTTCATGTTCAAATCTTGGATAAGAAGGAACATATTCTACGCTCCAAGGTTATACCTCAAGTCAAAGTTTTGTGGAGAAACCATGATGTTGAGGAAATGACTTGGGAGTTAAAATCTAAAATGAAATCAAGGTATCCTTACTCTTCGACATACCAGGTACGTACCCTAATTTTGAGGGAAAAATTTCATAAGAAGGGGGGGTTGTAAGACCCTAACTTTTATGAATAAAGATGAATTATCTATAAATATCATTTTTGAATATTATGGAATGAATTTGATATAATGTTATAATTGTGGGTAATATTTATAAATTTTGCAAAGTACGCAAGTTGTTATATAATATTCGATTGGTCGGGGAATATTCGTTTTAACAGGAATATTCGTATAACCAAGACAATCATTGGTGGACCCTATTAACGGAATTATTATCATTTGAGAAAAACGACAAAAATACTTTTATGAAAATAATTCACGGAAGTTTTACCATTAACTATTAAAACACCCTTGTTAAAAGTACAATGTACTGC
Organism: Panax ginseng; assembly: GCA_020205605.1. Lineage (NCBI taxonomy): Eukaryota > Viridiplantae > Streptophyta > Magnoliopsida > Apiales > Araliaceae > Panax > Panax ginseng. The sequence continues at coordinate 93,413,736 of CM035136.1, read as the reverse complement.
CAGTAGTTACACAAAGAGCACCAGTATTGATTATTGATGCTTACGTGAGAAGTCACTTTCGGTTTTATTCAATTATTATTACACGATTAATTCTGCATAGAATCTCACGTTATTTGATTCAATTATTGTCAATATTTTATAATCAATAATTGAGATGACAAAGTTATTAATATTATTATTTGCAATATTAACGATGTCTAGAAGTTCTGTCAAGGAGAGGTTTGGTCACCTAATTGTACGCCAATGGGGAGAAATCCTTATTGGAAAGCCTCCTCTTTCCTGGGAACGACCTGGTCGATTAATATTGTGAATTATAATATTGATGATAAATGTTGTTAAAAATATTGAGGGAGTTTATATATATAATATTATGTGTGGTGAGTGGAATATATATAATATTATGTGTGTTAGTGGAAAATGGTAGAAAAGTAGAATTTTGGTGGAAAAGTAGAATTTTGGTGGAAAAGTGGAAATGGTGGGAAGAGAATTAGTATTATATATGGCATGAATTGTAAAGGGTGGGGAAGTGATGTGAGACTGGGTGGTGTATTTTCAAATCAATTTGTGGCTATATGTATATTATATATATATATATATATATATATATATATATATATATATATATATATGGGTGGGTAATGGTAGTCCTAGTAGATAAAATTTGGCAGGTTATGGATTGATTTGTCAAGCTTGAATGTTATTGGCCAATTTTTTTCAATCATGCAGCATGATTGGCAACTTGTAAATTGTGGAGCATTTTAATTGGTCAAGGCTTTTAAAGTGGCATGTGTTCATTTTTTTTCATTGGCCAACTCTAATAAAAAGATTACTGATGCGTTGGATCAGTGGAGCTGTGAATCAACAAATGATTTTGTCTGAATTCCTACTGTACAGTCCAATAGTATCCTTCAATTTTCCTATAAATAGAAGCTCATTCCTTCATTATTTCTTACGAATTCACTGAAACTCTAGAGAGAGAAAATTATAGAGAGAAAGAAGAAGAGAAGTCTGCTACCTTTCTTTTCCTATATTCAGTTTCTTTTACGGTAAGGGGTATAATTTCTTTTGTATTCATGAAGAGAACTTCTGTTATTCCATTCTTTATTATTCTGCTGGAGTAACCAGTATACGCGGACTACCCTATACTTGGTGACATTTTTCTATTCCGTTTTTATTATTATTCTGTTGGAATATCCTGTCTGTGCGTTTTACTGTACCGACCGTTCCGCTCTTTATTATTATTCTTTGGAATATCCTCAGATGTGCATTTTACAACGGACCGATTCCGCTCTTTATTATTCTCATTGGAACATCCTATCGGTCAATTTCAATTCAACCTCGTTTCGTTACTTATTTATTATTCGTTGGAATAACTTCATCATCGCAATCACCGCGTGCATGGTGATTTCTTTTGTTATTCCATTCGTTATTATACTCAGTTGGTTAAAGTTTTGACTTCTATACTCCATTAAATTAGTGGAATATCCTTGATATTGCGCTTCATCCAGTATCTTTTCATGGAAAAATTCTTCCGAGCATTCTTGATTGTTACTCTACAAAGAAGTATCGTGTTGACAATTTGGACATTATTAGTTCCTGGATAAATTAATTCTTGAACTTGTTTTATTGAATTCTTATATCATTGTCATCATCCTCATGTTTATATTATGTTGAAAGTCATCTGTGGCCTATAGTGCATAGATGGACTTGGTATGATTATGACCGTGGATTATTCTTTGTAATCAAGACCGTAATGTTACAAAGGATGTGGAAAAGTCCTCATCACCAGTGGTGCATTGATGGACAGATTGTTGGCATGATCATGACCATTGATGAATGCATGAATATCCTCGGTCATGGTGCATGGATAATTTGTGGTTGTGATGCTAATGAATATCATTGGTAGTAGTCTTGGGATGACGTGGATTATTTATTGTTTGAGTCTCAGCCGATAAAAGTCATAAAAACCTTTTAAATCGTAGAAGATAGTATATTTTATTCTCTACTTGACTCTTCTAATGGATTGCTTATTCACCGCAGCTTAAACTTGATGTTTGTTATATTTTATCGGTTTAACAACATTGAAGGCTAATGATAATTTATTCGCATTATCTTAGTCATAATATTTCTTCTTGGGCTAGTTGAGCTCACCCTTTTGCTTTCATTGTTCTCTTCAGGAAATGAGAACGTAGCAGGGACTAGTCGGGGAACAGAGTGATGGTCCAGATAATAGCATTAGTAGTCCTCACTATTCTATGAAATAGTGTAATAATAAATATAATGAGTACCCCATTGAGTTTGTATATTGTCTAGATGACAATATTTGTATTAAAACTCATAACATATATTTAGTCGTATTTTACACGATTGTTGTATAATTAAGTTGTATTTGAATTTTGTACCATGTATTTGGCGACTCAGAATAGTTGATGTATACCGATTTTGGGGGCGTCACATGCTCGGGTCAAATCGATAATAAACCTATAATAAAAGTTAATTTAAAATTAGGAACAATTGAAGAAGGCATCCTAATACCACTATGTAGTAATTAATATAATATGATTAACTTACGTGGAACTCCCGCAAGACGGTCTGCATAAAAGTGGCATCATAGCGCGCATACTGACTGAACCACATGCACCCTCTCGGGAAATGCGTCAAACAGATCGCGTGTAGGGTGTGCTTAGCCACCGGGTCTAGTATACTACAGAAAAAGTATAACAATATGTGAATTGTGTTTTGCAATATCTAAAATTAATATTACTAATATATTAACACTTACTGTTGGGAAGCGACATCCACCGGTACTGTAAGTGGAACTGCCGGCGGACGACCAAAGATACCGAGGTTCGTCCCTCGGTGTCGTCGACGAGGTGCATCTATAATAATTGTATTTAACTGAATCAATAAACATTGTAACTAATGCAGCTTGAGATATATTTAAATCCTAGACTCAATAAGTACTTACTCGTTCCTGAAGAAGAGCCTCCATCGTGGCTACCGTCTCCAATACCAGATCGCCCACCTCGGCGACCTCCACCGCTATGTCTAGCCATGAATATCCTACTGCAATAACAAAATATTGGTAGAGTATGAATATTAAGGTTTAACAATATGTGGTATGTATTAATATGAATGCTTATTTTTAATTACGCATGTCATCAAACCCATCAGAATCAACGTGTATATCATTCTCGGATTCGGTATCTTCCTCATCCTCAGTTTTGACTTGAGTTTCATCATCGTTATCACCCTCAATGACTACATAATCATTCATGTGTATGTTTGCCTCGACATCCTCATCGTCGTGCACGCCAATGACATCGAGATTTCGCCACATCTTCAAAGATGGAACACTACTACCAAAGGTTTGCTAACATCTTCTTGCAACGCCTCATCCATACCAAACATGTTATCAGCATTAAATGAACGTATTTTAGTAGTGACTACTGTGTACCAGGGGCTACGAGTATTTACGACATTTGGACCATAATACACTTGATTCGCTTGACTTGCTAACACAAACACATTATGAGACTGTAACACCGACTTGATATCCACGGTTGTGATCCTATTACGATCAACTTTAACCCCCTTTTCAGTATCAAACCAGCTACACTTAAATGTAACTACCTTGTTGCCCCCGTGATAATTAAGCACAACCACATCCTATAAACGACCATAGTAATTGGACTCAGAATCTTGGTAGCAGCTTCCTAACACCACAACCCCAGAATTAACTGGCCAAACTGAGTACGGCTGGCAAAAATTATTAAAAGGGCAAAATCCATCAGTAGACATGCCAAGCCTAACATTCCTAACTTCTTCCGCAAACTCAGGATAATTTGCATCAAATCTCTTCCATTCATCTCCATCTGTTGGGTGAGTCAGCTGACCAGGCACGACATCCCTTGTTCGATGCCAACTCATATCTTGAGTCAACAAGTCTCGGTATTGAAGTGGGAAGTACCATAAGATTTTCCCAGAACATGTTTCTCCTCCTCCCCCCTTTTTGTAACCTTGTAGCGCGGTAACCTACATATATCACACTGTCCCTTATCTTTGTCCTCCCCATAATATAACATGCAATCCTGCTCACAAGCATCCATTTTCTGATACCCCATATTTAACCCCTTGACCATCTTTTTCACTTCGTAATAATTCGTTGGAAGAGTCTGATGCTTGGGTAAGAACTGTCCAATTATAGCAAGCAAATCGTTGAAACCTCTCTCACTACAGTCGTGCTCATTCTTGAAGTGTAAGAGCTTCGTCACTGCAGAAAGCTTGGTGTCCGTATCATTTCCCGAATACAACGCGACCCCAGAAGTAGATAGAAACTTGTAAAATGTAGCAACTTTATCATTTGGCACTTTCTTCGCACTGCTTGAAGAAGGTTCATTTTTAGCCCAGTCAAAATTAGTAGGGCCATAAGCATCGACCAACATCTCAACTGGATCATAGTTTCCGACGTATAAATCCCGTGGAATTGGTTTTTCCATAATATTTTCAATCACTTCTGATTCCCCGTGATTAGTCCATACGAAGTACCCATCCACAAATCCACGGGAAAATAAGTCAAATTTAATCTCATCGACTTTCTTCCAAATCAAGTTTTTACACTTGACATACGGGCATCGCATCTTCCCGTTCGGATCATCCGTATGTTCTAGTGCTTTGTTCAAGAAATCTGACACCCCAACACGATAAGCTGTGATTAATCCCCTCCCATCACTAGATATCCTACGGAACATCCAACTCCGATCGACAGACATTTTTAACTACACAGAAGACGGATTCAGTTAATTTGGAAATTTATGCATGAATTAGATAAGGACAGGACATGGATAAGGCTTCTATCCCGTTATTGGATGCGTCTCGTCACTAGTGCAAACACAATGAGTACGTTTCATGAGTTTCAAGAAAATTTTGGCAGCACCTCCCCATGGTCTCCAAGCACACGAAATAGACTAAGATAACTTAATCTGCTCTCAATGCACTCGGAGAACATATAGAGATAACAGTCGAAAAATCCTCAAAATAACAAAAACATACTGTTTCGTATTGGCACCGACCTAAGTGAGAGACGTAACATCCAATAATAGTCCCAAACTGGGGACTGTTCGACATTCCTTCCTACTGAGTGAATGTCAAACGGGTTTCTAAGTTTATTGAAAATTATGGCAAACTATGCAAATGCTACTTAGTTTATTTTGCCAATGATGATAAATTAAACTAAGTAAGTGGTACTTAGTATATGAGAATTGTTATAATTGTAATGTATAGAGACTACTTGAGTCGGCAATCTGACAAAAAAAAGGGTCGTAGTTCCTGTTTGTGTCCTATACTCGAATAATAAAGTTAATTAAATTACTGCAGACATTCCTCACTGTTTCATCATAACAGATGACAACATCCCGAAGGAGTTCCATTAAGCTATTGAACAAAGTTTCAGGTTAAGCAACCCTCTAAATGAACGAACGATCACTTCTCAGCTAGGAATGAATCATCTCCCCATACGAGTCCAATTCATTCCTAGTAAAGAAGTGATCGTTCGCTCATCTAGAGGGTTGCTTAACCTAGAACTTTGTTCAACAACTTAATGACACTCCTTCCGGATCTTGCCATCTTTTATGATGGAACAGTGAGGAATGTATGCAGTAATTCAATTAACTTTACAATTCGAGTATAGGACACAAACAGGAACTACGACCCTTTTTTTTTAATTGCTGCCGAGGAACCGGTTGGTGTACTATTAGATGCAACTGCTATGTCGAAACCTGCATACAAGAAAGAGTACATATATGTACGGAGAGTATTATTGCATTTATTAATTGAAAATTGTGGCAAATTAAGCAAATGCTACTTAGTTTATTTTGTCAATGATAAACTAAGTAAGTGGTACTTAGTTTATGAAAATTGTTATTTGGAATCTATAGAGACTACTGTTCGACATTCACTCCTAGCTTCATAATTTATATTGTCATTTAATGATAAACTAAGTAAATGGTACTTAGTTTATTTAAATTAAATTATATTTATTTTATTCTATTATTTTTATTAAATTTTATGTTTTATTGGATTATATTTTATTTGTATTATATTATATATTTTAAAATATTTTTTATTAAATTAAATTTTTTTAATTTTTTTTTTATATTTTATTAAATTTAAATTATTATAATATATTCTTATTATTTTGTATTTTATTTTATTTTATCTTATTATTACTTATATTATATTATATTATTTAATTTAATGCATTTTATTTATTTATTAGATATAATTTAAGTTATTTCATTTAGGAACAATTATTTTATTTTATTTTAATTATTTTATTTCATTTCATTTCATTTTATCTTAAATTATCTTATCTTATGTTATTTAATTTTATTGTTTTATATTATATTATCTTATATTATGTTATTTAAATTTATATTATTTATAATATTATTTTATTTTATTTAGTAGTACAAAACTAAGTAAATATTACTAAAAACTAGGTTATTTTAGTATTGGAAACTTAATTAAGTAACATATTTAAATAGTTACATGGGCCCACAAAATTTGCAATTGAAGAATTCTGACAGAAATTTAGTCAGAAATTCCATCAGAAATATCAAATACACTCACCATGAACATACTACTGTAATAAGCTACAATTGCATAAAGAAAAACAAATTGAAACATTTACCATATGCTATACACTAAACAGAAGCTGCAACATAAGCTGCAATCCCAATTTGCACAACATGCAACAGATGCATAACAAGGGCTTATCTGAGAATACAATTTTGGCAACCCAATTTTCACAACAGTTAGGCAATTAACACAATAGGTAGCCACAAGCAATAACCCATTTCAGCAGAACACAAATAATAACCCTTATATTGACAATTAACACTTAAGTCCCAATTTTAGCAATTCATCCGAAATATCTATAGTAGCAGTTATCATCAATAGATATATATAGTACCAATTTCAATGCAATATGAACAATATAGGGCAGGAAATTATTAATTAGAAATAAACCATTACTAACCTTAGGCCTTAGTTTGAAAATCAGTTAAAGGAGGAGAAGGAGAGAGCAGAGTCCAACCCAAAGAAGGTGAGTCGTCGGGCGCCATTGCAGATGGGAGGGTCCATGGCCAATGTGTGGAAGGGTGGCTTAAGCTTAGGAATGAAAAGGTAGAGATGGAGAGAGAGAGAGAGAGAGAGAGAGAGAGAGAGAGAGAGAGAGAGAGGGAGGGACGCAGTGAAGGGGGGATGGCGGGGAAAAGGGGGGGGACCGGTGGACCTGGATGGGTGGGGGGGGGGAGGATGACAGAGGAAGGAGAGTACTTGGGGGGACCCCACGGTGACCGGATGGATGGGGGTAGGGAGGATGAGAGGGGAAGGAGAGTGAGAGAATGAGAGAGGGTGGGGCAGGGAAGGAGAGTGAGAGACTGAGAGAGAGAATGAGAGATAAACGAGCGTCTGAAATGAAAAGGCAAAAGCTGAAAAGTTTATATTTGTTATCTCCGATGGAATGTCCGTCGGCCATAAGTCCCTCGGACATAACATAAATTAGACGAAACGTTCCTCGGAATTAACGTTAATTCGTCGAAATTACTTTTCGAGGTGGCGCGAAATTTGGCGCCAACTGGAGAGGTCTACATTCGACGGAATTCTGTCAGAATTATGTTAGTTTCGAGGGACTTATATTTGACGCATTATTCCCTCGGAATTAATCATATTTTGATCAAATTTAATCCGTCGCGGATACGTCCGTCAGAAATAGCCGATTTTCTTGTAGTGTGTTGTCGTATTTTGCACGACAATTGTATTACTAAAGTTGTAATTGTTTCTGTACCATGTATTTGGCGACTCAGAATAGGTGATGTATACCTATTTTGGGGGCGACACACTGTATATATAAGTGAGAACGAGGCCTCGCACTACTTCCAAATAATTTCACATTGACCCACACACACACACACATTCATATAACAGTTTCTTGAAAAGTTGCGGTCACCGTGGTAACACGGATGTCGGGGGGTGCCTAACACCTTCCCTCCGCATAATCAAGTCCCCGGACCCTAATGAATCTCGGTTTCATCGACCCGTTTAGCAGTGTCACATCACTAGGTCAATGTGCAAACCTTTTTCTCGGTTGTGTTGGTACAACCATATAAAAAACCAATTGGCGACTCTTAACAGTCCATCGTCAACATGATACATGTCGGACCTTTTTCACTTGTTTTTTCAAACAAATCTCACCTAACATGAGAACACCAAAGAACAAGTAACAAAAAGGGACAAATAAAAATTCCAACGTCAACAGGTGGCGACTCTGCTGGGGAATCCAGTAAGAGGACTTAAGCCGTTATTACAATCTTTTCAAAACTGTTATATGTTTGTGTGTGGATGTTGCATTTACATTTATGATGAATGTGTACGAATGCATATATTTTCTGCGCTTAATGCTTTACACTATATCTACTTGTGATGTTAGTGCTTCGCACATGTCATCTTTTTCATAAATGGTGAGACACGTTGTATGTGAATGTATGTCGTGTGTTTCCTCCACCAGGAGGCTATCATGTCGGTGTTTGATTACTGGACTCGTAGGAAGACTAATTCTAATGAGGCTTAGAAAAAGCACCACCCAAATTCGCTCTAGTTGAAAGACCGGATTAACTTCCTGTCGAGTAAATTACGATGATTTGGGAACCTTCGTGCCAAAAATCCGCGAGAGTAGCCTAAGATAGGTCAACCTCTGATAAACCAAACACGAAGAAAAGTCTTTTCATACTTTCCCATTTCAATTACTTGTAATTACAAATACTTGTAATTTCATTTCCATATCAATCTCAATGTAATGGAAAAATATGAATGAATGTGTACATGCATTCCCTTTTATCTAGCATGCCATCTTGTCATACAAACAACTGACATCTGTTTTGCAGGATAATACTCCTAAAACGGACACAAGACATAGCATATAACATTTCCACATTCCCTAAGACTAAAATACGTAAGTCTTTTTGTAGGGAAGCAATCGGTACCATTACCCGTTTAATGTCCAAAAGGGCATAAAGCCCACAGTCAGACATGGATAAAAGTGCCCAGCCTCATCCTAATCCTGTCTCACGCGAGGAGTTCGAAAGATTAAGCTATTAAATTATAGAGTGGGCTGAAATGCTCAAGGAACTACACCAATCTACTTGGGGTCCAAAAATACCCCTCCACACAAAATCCTCTGCATATGGAGAAATCTGGGGCCAAACAATGCCTACTCAACCAGAGTCATCCACACCAGGGGCAGTCAGGGTATTGGCAAAAAGATGGAAACCCAGATACCCAAACCTCATTCCAACAAAGAAATCACAAATCTCAGGGATGATAGAGAAACTGGGGATATAAGAAAGAAAGTCCAACAAATGGAGGAGACCATCTAGTCAATCAAAGGTGTCAGGAATAAGTATGTGAATGTTATTCCTATTTACATATGATTTGATTATGATATATATGAATGAATATGCAAGTATGCTTGCATTAAGAAAAGCTGTAAAGTCCTTTGATAGATAATAGAAACATGTTTACAAGGACTTAGAATGAATTGATCAAGTATGTTAGGTTGATCCTACATAAGAAAAACAGCTTTGTAAAGTCCTTAAAACTAAATGATGTACAAGGACTATAAACATAGAAAGATCAAGCATGTTAGGTTGATCTTATGATGTAATAGATAGGTTTGTCTGATCGTCGAAACCTTTTGAAATAAATCGATACGCCAGAGAGTCAAGGAAAACTAAAGAGCTATCAAGGCAGAATCGTAGTCTACAAGATAGTAGTCTTGGAGTTCGTAGACTGCCAGGAGAGACGAGGAAAGGATCGTAGTGTGTCGAGGAGAACTTCCTCAGGGTCGTAGTCTGCTGAGGAAGTCATGTTCTGAATTGTAGAGACAGCCTACCTACGAGCAGACCGAGTATCTGCCAAAGCCAAGTCAAGAATTGTAGACTACACTCAGAGTCGTAGAGTCTACTAATCATACCAGAGGCAGAGATCGTAGTCAAGCAAGATCATATAAAGACAACAAGCACAATGACAGAAATCGTAGAGTGTCGTCAAGATCTCGATCTCAAGTCGAGGTGTCTGCATGACCAAAAGTCAAATCATAGAGTGCAAAACTAAGACCTCAACATATGTGCTCACAATGCCAAGGCAGAATCGTAGAGCAAATACGATTCTCAACGAATGAGCACTCCCAGAATATCCAAAGGAATGAAGCCTCTGGTTAGCACTGCATAGATACATCCCACCTGAAGGAAACCAGAGAGCACTCAACGAATGGCATGCAGGCTAACAGAAGATCTAAGCACCAACCCAATCAGCATCAAGATTAATTTGTGAAGCCATTCGAGATGAAGTCTTCCACAAGGAGATCAGAAGAAGACTTTAGTAACCGACTAAGGAAAGTCAACAAGTGCAGTAGTTGTCAAGCAGACAGAAGACAACGATCTTGGAAGCTACCAGGATTGTAGTGTTTGCCAAACAAAAAAGAACTGATGGAGTATACACAGAGATACTGGCTAGCATCTGAAGAACAAGGCTAAAGTGATTAATCATTGGGTCAGTCCATTGATGATAAGTGAACGGGAGATCACAAGGAGAAAGTGAGCTGGACACGCCACAAATCTGAAGGGTCGTGCTATTTAGAAGAGGCCAGAATAAAGGAGTCAAGCCATCAGTATTTGAGAACTGTCGAGGCAAACAGAAGTGTTGAAGCACTGCACAAAAGAAGGAAGAGGTGTTCTACATTGAAGATCCAATCAACACTCTTCAAGATCGTAGTGTTGTCTCTACCAGTCAACAAGACACTGCGATCAGGTCCATGAATACATGCATCAGAATCGTAGAGTTCGAACAGCTGAAGACTGAAGCATTGGCAACGGTTCAATCTGAAGGGTAATATTCGGACAAGAGCTTATTGAGAGCATCGATGCAAAAGGACAACCTCTGATCGAGAAATCAGAAGGAGGAAATAAAGTCTTCAACCTGCCCGAGGCATAAAAGTGACATCTCTGATGGGGTAGGTGAAACAGCAGACTGCAGTGTCAGAAAAGTATGACATGTCACATCTACAGTCTACCTCAAGTAACTCAAGATCTGTGAAGAATTTCAAAGAGCTTTCAATGGCTACTTTCCAACAGGAAGATTGGGAAGGAGTATAAATCTGCTAGAGCTTCAAAGATCAAAGGTTGCTGGAGTTGCCGAGTTTGGAGAGATGGTGGACTGATCTAACAAACGTAAAATAGTGAGTGACCAATGAAGGTCCAAAGGCTCACTCTACGATCCACCAAGAACACTCAGAGACATACAAAGAAAGAAGTAGAAGTGAGAGTTCTACAATGTAGAAGTGAGAGTTCTACTACTTGAAGAGTGTTCTGAACTGCCGAGAGAAAGAAGAGCATCAATGACATCTTGATGTCCATTATAGGAAGACTCTAAGTACCATAGAGAAGAGCTCACAGTCATCTTAGCAAGTCCATCATGAGAAGGCATCAAGGATCAAGAAAGGAGATCACAAACGCCATCATGGTGGCAAGCATGAGAAAGTTTCTAAGTACCTAGCAGGAGAGCTTACAGTCATCTTAGAAACCCATCATGTGCAGCCATCACGTATCAAGAGGAATGATCTTCAAGGCAGTTCATCAAGGGATCATCAGAAGTGGTTGAGTAACTGAAGAAGCTGAGCATCATGCAACACTCAACTGCACTTCAAGGATGATCACGCCAAGCTGCTAAGTACAAAAGGTGATGAAAGCATAAAGACATCTTAGCAGCTCAGCACCAACTCCAACAAACAAACAAACAAACAACTCGACAAGAAGCCAGGGTTTGAGGGGTCCTTGTCCGGAGGGACTAAATGAAGTTCCAAGCCTGCTGAGCTTGAAGAGTTCCTAGGGAACTAGAGAAGTTCCAAGTCTGCTAGCCTTGAAGAGTTCTTAGTGAACTGAAGTCCCAAGGCTGCTGGCCTTGAAGGAATCTTAGTGATTCGGTCTTGCCTTCCTTAGTGGAAATCTCAAGTAGTTGAAAGTAGAAGAGTAGATTAGGAGCTTGAGTCTCTGAACCACTTAGAACCCCTTGTGTCTTTTACTTTATGTCATTTACATTATGTACATTAACTGCTATAACTGCTATGTATGTTTTAACTGCTTACCATTGAACTAACTCTACGAACAATGTATGTATGATTAATGAATATATCAATGAAGGGGATCTTTTACTTATTCCGCTGAAAAGATTATTATGTTTGTCATATGCAAAATTATTAGCAATACAAAATAAACCAGAAAAGAATTTGAAATTAAAAAGGATCTATTCAACCCCCCCCCCCCTTCTAGATCTATTGTGCCGACTGAGAACTAACAAAAGGGACTGGAAATTATGGGAGTGTCACCTATTCAGATCTCTGCATATTCCCAGGGGCTCGATACCCTACCAAATTCAAAGTCCCAGAGTTTGAAAAGTACAATGGGGCAGGCGATCCCTATACGCACCTAAAAGTGTACATTGGCGAACTGGGGTCTTATGTTGAAGATGAAAGCCTCATAATGCAACTTTTTCAAAAGAGTCTCACTGGAGAGGGTAAAGCCTGGTATGCCCGACTTGACAATGCCAGAATCCACAACTGGGAAGAATTGGCCCATGCTTTTCTAAATCAGTACAGTTTTCAGTCATAAAATGGCACCGGATCGATACCAAGTGACTAAAGTCAAAAAAGAAAAGTACTGAATCTTTTCGAGAATATGCCCAAAGGTGGAGACATCTAGCAGCGCAAGTTATTCTATCAATGACAGAAACTGAGCTGGTAATGACGTTTATTGACATCCAAGAGGCTCCGTACTACGAGAGGGTCCTAGCAGGCATAGGAAAGCCATTCTCAGAAATGATCAAACACGGCAAAATGGCAGAGATAGGCCTGAAGGCAGGCAAGATTAAAGACTTCACTGCCTTGGAAGCAGTCGCCAAGCATATACAGACTGACAAGTATGCAAGCGATCCCAAAGGTGTACTCGATAAAGGCATTGAAGATGTATCCCTTGTTGTACAAGGGCAAGCTAGGAGACCAACCTACGGGTCCCCCCATTAGGAAAATGCAAGACAATCTGCCATCTCAACAACAGGCTGCATTCAACCAATGCCCAGACAGGAAAAGAAAATTTGAAAGAACGGAAAATTGGGTATTCACTCCACTGGGCGATTCCCTTGAACATGTATTGGCGATATTAATAGATTACAAGAAAATTACCGAATTAGCCCAACCTCTAGAACCAGGGAGCAAAAGATACAATCCAAGCCAAAGATGTGCTTACCACTCAAAGTCTCCAGGACACGATACACAAGATTGTTGGTCCTTAAAGCATAAAACTCAAAATCTGATCGAAAGTGGCAGTATTGTAGTCCAACAACCTGACCAACAAAATGTCAACACCAACCTTCCGGTACAGCATGATACGGAGGAGGTAAACATGATCGGGTCAAGAAGCGCTAAAATATATCCAATTCGTAAGTGCATACGAAGGATAGATGAATACCCCAAAGGCACAGATCAAATGTCTTAAAGTGGGAAAAATTGGAGGAGGGTATGATAGTAATGCAAAAATTAAAGACAATTCAGAATCAAGTAAATCTGCTAGCTAAGCTGATAGTGCGCCAACATCAGGATACAAGACAGTTTTTCACTCAACTATCAGAAGGCCAAGAAAAGGGGGATGATAAAATTGCTAGAAGATCTCGCCAATGGAAAAATCGCTTGGGGGAATACGAATTCTCAAAGAAGAAAGATCAAACAACCTCCACAAGAGTCCGAAAATTCACCCCTTTGAACAAATCAAATGAAGAAATGCTACGCATTCTGATAAGCGAAGGAAAGATTACTAAGTTGCTGCCTCCTATAAATCCCAAGATGAAGAGTTATGATTCCACCAAGATATGTCTCTACCATTCTAACTCACTTGGATATACAACTGAGGAATGCTGGTCTTTGCGACATAAAATCCAGGATCTCATTGAAAATAGAGAGCTGGAGATAGAATTTCCCATGACCAAAAAAGACAAAAAGGAAATAAAAAGCTTAAGATGTCCACTCGAGACAGACAGTTCAAATGAGGTAAAGGCTATGAGTGATAATCCTGGCAGAACACAAGATAGAATGATCCTAATGTAGGAAATGATAGAGGAGACAAGGGAATCCCCAAAGGAGATTCCTCCACTAACATCCAATATCATGTGGTCCAAAGGTAGCAACCACATTCCAGATCTTTATAACCTTGGATGATGAGGAGGAAATACTAATCCTTTCCAAGGAAGAAAAAGCTAAAAATGAAAGTTCCTTGCAAGAAATGCGACAACAGTTCGAGGGAGATTTCATGGTTGAATCCTCTCAAGCCCAGGAAAAAAGAGAAAAAAAGAAAAAAGAAAAAAAAGAAAAAGAAAAAAAGAAAAAAGAAAAAATCAAATCAGTCAGGTTTCAGCTCATCAAGCCTGAACTATGAAAGACCTGATCTCCCCTCATCAATGGGAGTACATAGGCAGCCATTTATGGTGCAGTCGAACAAAATAAAAAACCCAAAAATCCCCAAACAAACACTTTTCAAACTGTTTATCGTATCAAGCAGGAACTATGTCGACCTGATCTCCCACATACGCAGGAGTACGTAGGCAGCCATCAGTGGTGCGGTCTAACCCTCAAAAGAAACATCCAAAGCCAAACATCAATCCCAAATCTACGCCCAAGAATAACCCTCCAAGTCAGCGACCCATGTCAAGAAGACCCAACAATACTTCAATGTCATTCCATTGAATCTGGCACAAATCCCAGAAAGGAAGAAACAGTGATACACTAAGACACCCAGCAACAAGGATCTTCAAAGAGTCGACACCCTCAATCACAAGTCTTCATCAAATCAGAAAAAAAAAACATCAATGCCGATTGCGAGAACAAGTCAGGAACAATGATTGAGGGCATCAAAGCCCAAATCCACTACATGTTCACCATCTGGTACAAAAGTAAAAGCCTCTTGCGATCTAAGCGTCTTATCAGCTCATATGTCAAAGCAATTATCCCAGACAACAAGCAAGGTTGGGGCAATTTCAAAATTGGTGACAACCTGTTGGGTAAAATCTATATACGCAAAACACGCAAGTACACGTGCTCAACAAGTAATATAGTAATGAGTAGAATATTGTTCCTTTGAAGACAAATTAGCAAGAAATTTAACTTCACAATTACCAATTTTCTATTAATCCTAATTCTATTAAACTATTCAATTCAATGGTTTAAAATTATAAAAACTAAATTAATAAATAAATAAACTATCACAAAACAATCACAAATATCAAAATCCGGAATTTCAAACAATTGATGGAGAATTAGACTTATGATTTCACCCTAAGCTTCACTTCGATTTTTAAACCTTTATTCCAATTCAACTCAATATCCCAATTTATTAATCAAGAACACGAATGTAGTACTAGCCAGCTCTCGATGCACTAATACTGTATTAACTTAAATCCATAATTTAGATAAAAACAAGTTAAACACCTAATCAATCAACTCACTACATCTTTATGTGAACTAAAATTAAAGAAGGTTAAAGAATATGTTCTCTATCCGATTACATGTGATGTCAAGTATATCTCTACCTTAACAATAATCAAGAATCTTCTATTCACAAAATTCATGACACATGCTATATTAACTAAGTCTAGATTTGAATATCCTCTCTCGATTCCATACAAATCCACAAAGAATTTTTGATCAAGCAATTCATAAATTCACGCTCAAGTTAATATAGATAAACTAAAAATACTTTATTGAACTGGAAATCAAAATTATAAAATCATCGTTTCACCCAAGGATCCATCATAAGCCTAAAAAACGAATTAGTTCATAACGAATAAAATAAAAACTGAATAACTTAAAGGAAACATCCTTCCAATTACAAATATAAAACTAAGATGAAGAATAATGCGAAACCACCCTTCACGTAGCCTTATTCTGCAACCATCACGAAATTCTCTTCAAAGTAATCCTCCACAGCTTGCAATCAAATTCTGGAAATAATCTCTGTAATATGCTTCGCGTGATGATTGATTTGTTGTTTCTGAAGCAATATATATATCCCCTCATGTTCTGGCCGAAGTCCCTTGCTTATTAGATTCCATGCGCAAAACCAAGTCTCAAAACCATGTGGCAGCAAAGTTCAATAAGCGATGGAGACTCAGACCGTGGCTCCCACCGGCGGGGGTACAAAAAGCACAATATACGCCCGTGGCTAGTACACTGCTAAAGAACTTTTGCCAATTCATGTATTTTACCAAACTTGCTCCAAAAGATCTCCTTTCTTCACCACTCTCCATGATAACCACCTTGCACATAAAAGAACATGAAACAAGTGAAAAATGAACACGAAAAACAAGGAAGTACAACGAATTAAGCTTGAAATGAACATCGATTCGTGGATATAAAATCCACTTATCAAAATCCCCCAAACTTAAATTGTGCTAGTCCTCGAGCACAAAAACAACTACATGCTATGCAATGCTATGAGATGGAATGAATACAATCTAACCTATATGCTTTTGAATCCAATAGTATCGTATAATCAAAATTATCTTATCAGCCTCAGAGAAAATAAGCAACTCTACATTATGAATTAACAAAACCAGTCCACAATTCCATATTAATTCTCAAATCTTAAACTGTCATCACTGGTATAATGTGCGTGTGTGTTCAACCTCTATGCTAACTGATACGGACTCAAATTCAATATATACTCAATTTCTTAGAAGGAATCATACAGTGCAAACTTAAAAATTCCAAACATAGGCCCATTCCAACTAAACTAAGCAATACAAAATTCAAGGGTTCATGCAGGGTACTTATACTTCTTTTATCTCATTTTTTTTTCACGAGGGCTTTTTGCTCTTTTCCCATTTTTTTCTTTTTTTTTTAGATAGATGGTTAGTGAGTGCGTTTTACGCTCCATCTCACACTTGTGTTTATGGGGAGTATTTCTCCTCAACCCACCACAAGACTCAACTTGTTTCATTTTTTTTTCTTCTTTTTTTTTATAACAAGTGTTGGGTAAATTCTAGTTACGCACAACACGCAAGTATACTTGGTCAACAAGTAATAAAGAGTAAGTAAAGTATCGTTCCCATGGAGAATTAACTAACAAAGTTCACCAAGCATTAACCCATAACCATCTTAGTCTTATTTAAACGAATGATATTATATTTTGTATTTAAACTACGAAATTAAATAAACCTAACTATTCCTAGAGTGAGACTAGATAATAAAGACCTGAGATTACAATTTCATCTATTGACTCATTCAAATCCATACATTTCATGTTAAGCCAAACTAATTGTACCGGTTTGTTAGTCGAGAACACAAAAGGGAAATATAGCCATCTCTCGATGTACCATACCCATATCAAATATAATCCCCAGTTGAAAGAATACACATGAACACACAAATTACCTAAACCACTATATGTTTACATGATTTACAAATAATTAGGGTTTAAGCCCAAGTTCTCAATTGACTACGAAGCTAGGTTGCTTGGTATATATGTCTATCCTAAGCACGAATCATATATTCCATCACCATATAGAACATACAAACACAAGCTATCAAGATCAAATCTAAACCCATACTCCGTCTTTCAAGTTCATATGGATTATCCCAGTAATTGATGGCCAATCAACTAAGCAAATAAGCATGAATCTTAATAGACAATCCCATAGCAATTAATAAGGTTAATAATGAAATATATCATATTAAACTAAGCAATAGAATCCATTGCAATCCCAAAATAAAGTTTAACTCATCATAGAATCAAAATCTATAATCCACAATTGACTATACATTGAAAAATAAAGATAGAAGTAAAGAGAAGTTAGGTAATTAGGAATGCAAATCTGAGATTCTCCTCTTGCTCCAATTCTGAATTTCCTATGCTCTTCAATTGCTTCAATCTTCAACTCTAATCTAATCTAGGGTTCTAATCTAATCTAAGTAGAAAGAGAAGAAAAGAAAACAATAGTAGCTTTAGCCCCCAAGGGGTGGAATCCCTTACATAATGAAAATACGTCTAATATATAAGCCCTAATTGAATCCCCATCTCCGTTACGCTTCAATTGCCTTTGTTTAATGAAAAGTCGACTTTGGTCAACACCAAGTCGCGGCGCCACGCAAGAATTGGCCTAAAGTTGAAGGTGACGTAGCAAAGTATTAAATCGCGTCTTTTTGCTCTCAGTAATTTGCGCGACCTTACGAGAAATCATAGCGCCCATGGTTGATTTTTCATTGCGATTGTACTCTGGTAAAATGGCCATAACCTTTGATCCGAGAAGAGTTACGGGGCCTGCCACCTATCAAATTGAAGCTTCCGACGAGCTCTACAACTTTAATTCTTTGATGATTCAGAAATTCTGGACGGATGAAGGCTGAAAGTGGTCTGGAAGTGACTGCTATGAAACTGGCTAACCAAAACAGCGAAGTTCGACGTCCGGATTAGTGTATATAAATTCACTTATCAAATACCCCCAAACTTAAACCATTGCTTGTCCGCAAGCAACACAATATAATGCAATCTACATGCTATGCAAGCTACGTTACTATGACAATGATTCCCCAGATTTTCAGTCATGTTATGAATTCCAGTGAGACATGCCTCAGAGAAATATCAAGATTCAAGAACAAAGCATCAAACTAAGCTAAAGGCATAATGACATACAATCAGATAGTCCTAACCTGCTATAAAGATGTTGTGTGTATTTGATGTGTTCACAGATAAGCTTGACAAAGGTGAAGATACCACATGTTTTATTACTTAAGGCAGAAATTGAAGTTTAAATCAAGAACTGCATATACTAATGAGACATCAACTACTCCAATACATCAATACAAACTAATGTTCAACAGTGGGTTTATTCAGCATTATTTTTACTCGCGAGGGCTATTTTCGTACTTTCTCGCGGTGTTTATTGAATTTTTCTTTATTTTATTTTTTTATATATAGCGAGTGCGTTTTACGCTCCATCTCACTTTCTATTTTCATTTAAACGGGTGCATTTTACGCTCCATCACGTCCCAATAGCAAGCATACCCATGTGTTCCCAAAGTTTGAGTATCTATGTTTTCATAGTCTATGTCTACTTTGTACACAATTTCATCTTTAAAAACAACATTTTCTACTCAGCAAACAAACAAGTTATTCTTAAACCAACAAGTAGATATGAACACCTATGTGCTAACCGATAGCATCTAAACAACAAGCATGAATTAAATCATGTATAACATTATAACTAATCTCATGTTATCCACTAAATTCAAAAATCTATCAAATTTCTATGTCATCATTGGCCAAATTAGAATTCAACTAACTAAAAACCTGAGATTATGCAATGTTATGCAACTAAACACATACTAAGTAAACAAGGCAAAAGAAAACTAAAAAAAAATTCATACTAAAATACCCCTACTATGCAACTTAAACATGCAATCAAACTATATGCAACTAACTATATGCAACAACTACTCACTACAACCCAATAACCCCAAACTTAAAATAAACAATGCCCTCGTTGTAATTAAAAGTGAAAAAATACTCCCCTAAGTGGAAATGTCATCTCCGTTCGCCTCCTCATGATCCGATGGTATATCAGGCGATGGCTAAGTTTGAGATATTCTATAGTTGGAGACTGAGTGTGGGCTTCTAACTGTCCGAATGCTTGAGTCAAAAATTCTAAAAATTTAGCTTCTTTTTTTTTGTGGTGAGCTATGCACGCACTACCGCGATGTTTGGCTTGTAGTTAGTGGCGGCCTGCGACCACCACCATTATTCTGGTAGCTTCAGTTTTTGACTTCTGTTTGATCCTAAATGCTTATACCAATTGGATTGAACCTGAGAGGAGAAACAATAAAACTATTATTAAGACTTACCACTATCTAACATCTACTAACTATGGAAATGTAAAAAAAAAAAAAATTAAACAAGGAGGGAGAAAGATTGGATGGGGTGCCTCCCATCGAGCGCTCGGTTTATAGTCCGTTAGCTGGACTCTTTTCTTGACATCGCTATCCAATTCTTCTACGATAAGCTAGGAACCCTCCATCCATTAGAACTGCAATGTGCGTAGGTAGGTTCCCCATCTTGCGTGTCTGTGAATTGAAACAACCTGGCATATTTCCTATACATAATGCCCCCAGTTCTATTGCATAGTCAGGTACTCCTTCCGTTGTGTCTATGAATAGATTTTTGCATTGAGGCATGACAGATACAACATGATTCTCTTTGGATGTAAAAGGACTCATAATCGCAGAAATTCTTTCTTTGGATGTGACTACCAAGGGGACATGGGTGTGTAAATTTCACTGAATTTTTTAACTCTATCTGAGAAGGCACTTGGGGTATTATACAAGTCAGCTCATGATCTTCATTTTCCATACCCCCAGTTGTCTCCTCAATGTCCACTCCTTTCAATTCATTTAGTGGCATGAACACCTCTGGCTCTCCATCAGTTTCATCGTCCATGTCATAACACCAATTGTTTTGAGGGTGATTGTTCAAGGCTTCCAGTATTTGATCCATTTGATTCTGCATATTTCGAATTGACCTCCCTTTCTCAATCATCTTCTCCTCAGTTGATGCTACAAACTCGAACCACAAATCCTCCACTCTTGAATTATCTTATTCAGTTTCAAAATCCATGTATTGAGGACCATTCATTGAGGAGTTAATGAGTTGTTCCGTCTATTTATTAAGATTTTGGCTTGATAACTCCTGACTCATCATCATCTCATCATGGTCTGCTGTCGACGTCAGGATTTTTAGATGTCCCTTTCCGTTACTTGTTCTTTGGTGTTCTCATTTTAGGTGAGATTTGTTTGAAAAAACAAGTGAAAAAGATCCGACATGTATAATGTCGATGATGGACTGTTAAGAGTCACCAGTTGGTTTTTTAAATGGTTGTGCCAACACAATCGAGAAAAGGTTTGCACATTGACCCAGTGATGTGACACTGCTAAACGGGTCGGTGAAACTGAGATTCATTAAGATCCGGGGACTTGGTTATGCGGGGGGAAGGTGTTAGGCACCCCACGACATCCGTGTTACCACGGTGACCGCCTCTTTTCAAGAAACTATTATCTGAATGTGTGTGTGTGGGTCAATGTGCTGTTATTTGGAAGTAATGCGAGGCCTCGTTCGAACCTATATACACAGGGTTTGAATTTATGTAAAAATTCAGTTTTTAGCAAGATATAGCAATGATGTTTTATAAAAAAGGTTTTTCAAACCCTGATGCTCAATAGTAATTGAGACCTTTTACACTTCCATTTTATTAAGTGTTCGGCTTAGTTGATTTTATTTTACAAATGCGAGGCATCCATATGAAAATAATGTACAAAAATAATGCCGACTTCCTCGTGGGTATGGAAACCATCTGAGGAAATTCAGACACCGCAGAATAATTTACAAGCTGCTTACAGCTGAAAATGTCCATCACGGGAACTGAATCTATATCCAATAGGCTGAATCTGTGATCACATGATTCCTAGGCGCACAAGATACCGCAATTTGTATGAAAGCGATAAGCGGTATATATATAAAAAGCTGTCAATATATATATATATGAGACATGGATCACCAACCACGAAGCAACTCCATGGGGGATCGAAATGTAAATAAAGTCATTAAAAGCTATCAACCGCCACGGATGAAACTCCAAAGGCGGATGAAACGTAAATAAAGTCAGAATACGGCCAACCGCCACGAAGGAAACTCCAAAGGGACGTAATGTAAATAAAGTCAGAATACGGTCAACCGCCATGAAGGCGGGACGTAATGTAAATAAAGTCAGAATACGGCCAACCGCCACGTACGAAGGAAACTCTGTGGGACAGAATGTAAATAAAGTTGTACAAAAGCGATCAAGCGCCATGAAGTAAACTCGAGGCGGGGCGAAACGTAAAAAAGCTATAAAAGCGATCACCTACCACGAAGTAAACTCTGTGTGGGACAAAATATATATATATATATATATATATATATATATATATATATATATATATATATATATCAAAGTAATAAACGCATATGGATGTAAAATCCGGTGCTCATCGAGTAGTTCACCACGATTCATATATATAAGTATATATATATATATATATATATATAAGCGAATAAACGCATGCTGATGTAAAATCCAGGGCTCATCGAATGAGTTCACCACGATTCATATATATAAATATATATATATATATATATATATATATATATATATATATAAGAGTAAACGCATAGAATGTAAAATCTGTGCTCATCGAATGTAGTCAGGCCACAAGTCATATATATATATATATATATATATATATTAAAGCGATAAACGCACCAGACCAAAGTCTAGGCTCATCGAACAAAGTTCGACTCACAGTTAATATATATAAATGTAGATATATATATATATATATATATATTAAAGCAAATAAACGCTCCAGACCGAAGTCTAGGCTCAATCGAGGCATAACTCGATAATGTTAGTCAACATATATATAAATATATAATATATATATATAGACTGAAATGAAACCACGGACCGAAGTCTGGACAAAAGCAAGCAACACGACTCTCAACGTGTAGAACGGTGTGTGCAAAGAAGAAGAGAAAGACTCTAAAGTGTGTGAGAAGGCTTACAGCTGACTGCTAAAGAAGACTTCTATATCTTTAGAGTGGGTAAACACTAACTTTGTAGGTACAAAAGGGCAATATATGAGCTCACAGGTGTTTAGAAGGGGAAAGTACAATGCATGGGGTGAGTGCAGAGCAAATTGGGCAGGGCTTCCTCGCCTTTTTCTCTTGCAAAATGGCTACCCCTAGCCCTCTATTTATATAGAGGGGAGCCGCAGGTGTACCTACGGCTGCCCGGGGTGCCTCGGGCAGTGTGGGTCCCACCATGTCGAAGTGCGTACATTCGGACAACGCGCTGTTCTCTCGGTTGCTCATAACTTTCAATCCGGGAGTCCGATGGAAGCGTGCCATACCATTCCGGAAAGTTCTTTCTGAGAACTACACAATGACGTATGATTTGACCTTTTTTGATTCCAAGAAGATGGGTCTATGACCGAAATGGCATTCCCGGGTTTCCGTCAGGCAATCTGGTGAGCCGTTTTGTGTAGTTTGCGCTCCGGAGTTAAGATATCGCTCTTGTGGGACTTCCTTTTGAAGTATTTTGAGTTAAAATGAGTGTATTTGATTTGAAGTGAAGTGGAGTTGGCAAAATGACCATTTTGCCCCTCCCGGTTATCTCTCGGTTTTCTTGCTATTATGTAGATTGTTTCTCGTGGTTATCTCTGAGGTTGACTTCATGTTGACTTTAACTGTCCTCAGGGTTATCTCTGAGGTTGGCTTGACCTCCTGGGGCTATCTTCAGGCTTTGATCTTGATCCTCCGGGGTTATCTCCGAGGTTAAAACTAACTTTCCCGGGATTATCTCCGGGGTTGGAACCTGATTTCCCGGGGCTATCTCCGGGTTAGGAAACTGGATCTCCCAGGGTTATCTTTGGGGTTTGAAGTTGATGTCGTAGTCCTCCAGGGTTATCTTTGGAGTGGAAAAACGCGTTTTGCCCTCCCCGCATGGTTAATGTGAGGAGAAGAAAATTTTGAGTGTCTACAGATGCCCCTCTTTATCATATTCATGCAATGCAATGGAATGGACATGATAAAGATTAGTAGACAGTTGAAACATGAAAAGGTATTTTTAATGAGGCAAATCGCAATGTAGTGAATGTTTATGATGAATGTCAAAATGTTTTCGCACATTGTATTTCGCACTTCGCTTTTCGCATTTGGCCAAATCGCATTTCGTAACTCGCACATCGTAATTCGCACATCGAATATCGTATCGCAAATCGCATATCGCAATTTGCACATCGCATATCGCATCGTAAATCGCAATGTAATGAATGTTATAATGAATGTTAAAATATTTCGCACATTGCTTTACCTTTACCGATCATTGCTGATGCCTATGCTGGTGTTGACTCCAATGGTTTGGCATTTAATCGCTGATGCTTGTTTGATGAAGATAAGTTGAGATGCTTTCCATATCTCTGATGGGGATGACATTCTGAAATCACAAGACCCTCCCGATGTATTCGTTGGTAGTTTGCAATGATGCCTATCATACTGATCGCCAAGCTTTTTCGATTCCCACTCGAACGGTGGTATACGAAGCTTTCATCGCTGAACTGTCTTAATGTCGCGCTGAATTCCAATGGTTTAAGAATACCGGATCTTCTAATACCCTTGTTGAAGTAATATTCCACGGATTACGTCACTAGACTTCGCCTGATGTTATGCTAGATTGATGACAACCACCAGATGTCTCACCCTTCTTGAGGTGATTTGGAGTTTCCTTTCGCTATTAGGTGCTTGTGCCCCATTTCCTTAAGCATTTGATTCGAAACCCGGCTGAACTGATGACTTGAATGTCTCTAAAATCCCTAGAGGGTGTAATTCATTCTTTCGCTGCCCATATTTGAACGTCGGTGTAGAGGACTCATCTGATGAGGACTTGACGCAGGTTAACATGTTTGATGGTGTAAATTTCCTTTAGTTGGACCTTTTGTCGTGGGCCTTCTGCTTCTGAGTTAAGAACTTTTTGAGAATTTTCCCCTTCTTTCGTAGGGGCACGCTTATGTCGCTATGATTTCTTTCAGGAGTTCACCCCTTTCTTTTCGATGAGAAGCTTGATCTCGCCTTAAGCTCCTTCCATTTCTTGGAATTGGAAAAATTCCCCAGTCCTTTCGCATGTTGATGTTGAGGGTTCATATGAGAAACTCTCTTTGTTGATGAAGTCGTGAGTGAATAATATCTGAATCGCCATTGAGATGATGATGGACCATGCTGATGATGCTAACTGGTGCGTTTTTCATTTTAGGATGATTGATAAATGCCCAAGTGTTGAGCTGTCGCTTCTTCCGAGATTGCCCTCAATCTTGTTGTAAGGGATCCAATATCCGGTTGTCGCCAATTTTGAAATTACCCCAGTCTCGCTTGTTGTCTGGGATAGTTGCTTTGATAGATGAGCTAATAAGACACCGAGATCGCAAGAGGCTTTTACATCTGTACCATCTGCTGAACAGGTAGTGGATCTGGGCTTTGATGTTGACAGCTCTTTCTGGTAAAGATGTCGCTTTGTTAAAGAGATGATGCTCTAACTCATAGGGATATCGTTGCTGCTGAGCGGGATGACGTTATATCCACCCGAGATATTGCATGTAGTTGGCAGTGGATCTGTTGGCTCGTGTAGAAACCATTGGGTAGGAGATCACAGTTTTACCTCCTTCTGAGAGGGAATCCATGTTGGACTTGATAGCCCGCATATACACTGATTTGTAGATGGGCTTGTATTTTCCTACACAGACTAGCTTAGCCATTTTGTCATGTATATTACACATTGTATATATCAAACAACATTATATATGGCAGGGAAATATATGTTGATTCACTTCCCTTTTAGTTGTGCCTTGCTACTTGCTTGATATTCGCTTATTTCTCCAGGACTTTGTGATCTGGATGTATTCTGAACTCCTCCTTGATGGATGGACATTGAGATGTCTCAGGATTTTCAGAATGGATCATCGATCTGTGTGTATTCCCTACCATCTTTGGTGTCTTGGGACTTGTTTTTGTATGTGGTTATGTATATGAGTGTGTTTGTTTTTGTTTTTTCTGTGGTGGGACTGGACCATAAAACATGGCTGCCTACGTACTCCCGTGTATTGGGGAGATCAGGTCGACATAGTTCGCCCCATGTATAGGGCAGATTACAGGTGAAAAGTTTTAATCCCATGTACAGGATAAATTGAAGGTGTGAAAGGTTTAATCCCTGGTGGGATAACCGAAGTTGTAGGAAATGAAGTGAAACCAGGCTGCTAGTTTGAAAAGTGTGTTTTTCCCTGAGGGGCAGGTGGGTAAAAAGGAAAGGCTGTATGTAGTAAGGGTTAAAGAACCTAAAATGACTGGTGATCTGATGATCCAAAACTAGGATGTTTGTTTGATGGTAACCTCAGACATAGTACCGTTTCACGGTGTCTGAATTGATGAGTTACGAAAATTCATCACCGTCCATTTCCTGTAATCTGAAAGCGCCTCCTGTCAATACCTCCTTCACAATAAACAGGCCTTCCCAGTTTGGGGAAAATTTTCCTTTAGTCTGAGCTTGGTTGTCAATGATCTTTTTCAAAACCAAGTCATGTTGTTTGAACTGTCGTAGTCAGACTTTTCTGTTGTAGGATCTTCTCTACAAATAGAAGGCTGCTCATGTCTGGGCCACATACTACAGCATGGATCTCATCCATGAGTCTATGAGCATGGTCTTGGTCCAGACATCTGAGGAGACCTAGTCCTGCATCTTTTTTGTAGAGTGCATCTCCGCTCAAGTAGAATTTCATAGCAATTCGATGGATCCGCCTTTTCTCAGTCAGGCTTGCCTCAACGGGTGTAGATCTATCTTGTGAGTGCTCATTAATATATTGATAGCAATGGGGTTTGGATGGGAGGTAGCTCATCCGATAATTCTCCAATGTAATTCCCATAGGCTGGAGCCTTTTGTTGGGCAAATGTGAGGGTTGGCATGTCTTCCTTGTCATGTATATTGACCAAGGAGGCCCAGGTTGCTAGAGCATCTGCAAAATCATTCCTATTCTGAGGAATGTGGAGGAAGGATTTTTCTTCAAACTCCGAAGCCATCTGTAGAACCTGCCGATGGTAAGGCAGCAACTGTAGAACCTATTGAAGAGATTTTTTCTTTTTTCTTTTTTCTCTTTTTATTTTCTTTTTTCGTTTTATTTTCTTTTTTCTTTTTATTTTCTTTTTTCATTTCTTTTTTTTCTATTAGATCGTGGAAAAGAGCCATATGGCTCACTGATAGGTAGCTCCGGCATTGATGAGGCCGAATGACAATCGTCTGTAGCAAAGGGCTCCGCAAGGCGTGATGAATGAAGTTTTCTCATGATCATCTTCAGCAACCATGATTTGATGGTACCCCGTGGAGCAATCAGCAAAGGAGTACATGTCGTATCGAGCTGTATTGTCAATGAGTATGTGGATGAACAGCACGTGAAAGCTATCTTTGAGGCAAGCTTTATTCAAATCTTTGTAATCCACACAAACTCGCACCTCCCTTCCTGGTTTCGGCATGGGGACTATGTTGGATAGCTATTTAGGGTATGTTGACATCATGATGATGCCGGCTTGAAATTGTTTCACAATTTCTTCTTTAAATTTTAACTTCCACTCAGGTTTCAATCGCCTGAGCTTCTGCCTGAATGGGTTGAATCCCCCTTTGATGGGAAGGCGATGAATGATAATGTCCGTGTATAAACCGACCATGTCCTCGTGAGACCATACAAACACATCATGGAATAGGGTCAATAGAGTAACTATGTCATTCCTTTGGTTTGGAGTGAGGTCCGTACCAATCTGGACTTGTTTGGGGTTTTCTAAGGTTCCGAGGTTTAAAAGAGGTGGTTTGATCAAGATTTGGCTTGGGTTTGTTTTCGACCCATTCTTTGATCTCCTGAGGTATCTCATAGTCATCTTGTATTTCCATCAAGTCTGAGTCCAACTTTACATCAAAGTTACAGTCCTTATGGAGAATAGGCACCTCATCAGCAAGTACAGGCACATCTAAATTCAGAGTCCTGAAATAAAATATGCTTTCACTTAGTATATAACACTGTTCAATCACACAA
This sequence comes from Panax ginseng, assembly GCA_020205605.1. Lineage (NCBI taxonomy): Eukaryota > Viridiplantae > Streptophyta > Magnoliopsida > Apiales > Araliaceae > Panax > Panax ginseng. The sequence continues at coordinate 93,385,922 of CM035136.1, read as the reverse complement.
AGTGTTAGCCTGTAATAACAAAAGTAACTACTAATACTGTACAGAAAAAGTAAGCAGTTATTGCTATCTACAAGATAGAGAGAGTTTCTTCCCTTTTTACCCTCGTCGGCAAATGCAAGGAGTGGTGCTTCAATTGTCGAGGGCAAAGTCTTGGTGGACTGCAGTGATGGAGGGGCTATCATCAACCTCTCTCCCGAATGATGACCATTACGTCTGGGCCATCATCGTCTGGGGTGTATCTGTTTGAGAAGTATTTGTTTGGGTTTTTGTTTGGTTTGACCGCACCATTGATGGTTGCCTACGTACTCCTATTGAAGAGGAGATCAGGTCTTTCGTAGTTCAGGCTTTGGTTTGAAAAGGTTCAAAGGGGTAAGTGATGAGAAGAGTGTAGAGATGTTTTTTTTCTTTTTTATTTATTTACATGCATGGAAAATAAAAGGCATACTACGAAGAAAGTGATACAATTCCAACATTTTCTGGAACTCGCAACTTCATCCCCTGGATCTACATCTTCTCGGCTAGTTGAGGCCTGATAGTCCAGTTGACAGTGGTTATGTTGCCTTCAGGGCTCATGATAGAGGTTACCCCTTGATTCTGAATGTCTTTACTTGTGGCCATAACTTGATCGCTTCCTGATTCAGTACATTCCTCAGGGACGCTTGAAATGGACGCATTGAAAAAAGGGATGAACTCTGGATTCTTTAATGAGTTGGATTCTCCGACAATCTCACCACCTTTTTCTTCATCTATTCCTTCGCCTTCTTCATGGGTTTCAAAGGATTCAACCATGAAATCTCCCTCGAACTGTTGTTGCATTTCTTGCAAAGAACTTTCCTTTTTGGTTTTTTCTTCCTTGGAAAGGATTAGTATTTCCTCTACATCATCCAAGGTGATAAAATCAGGAACGTGGTTGATATCTTGGAACCATAGGACGTTTGATGTTGGCGGGGGAATCTCCTTTGGGGATGCCTTTGTCTCCTCTCGTCATTTCTTGCATTAGGATCACCCACTTTGTGTTCTCGCGTAATTGTCGCTCATAGCCTTCACCTCATTTGAACCGGCTCTGTCTCGAATGGACATCTTAAGCTTTTATTTCCTTTTCGCCTTTTTTTGGTCATGGAAATTCTATCTCCACTCTCCATTTTCAATGAGATCCTGGATTTTATGTCACAAAGACCAAAGATTCTTCAGTCGTATGTCCAAGTGAGTTAGAATGGTAGAGACATATCTTGGTGGAATCATAACTCTTTATCTTGGGATTTATAGGAGGCATCAACTTAGTAATCCTTCCTTCGCTTATCAGGAAATGTAGCATTTCTTCATTGGATTTGCTCAGAGGGGTGAATTTCGGACTCTTTTAGAGGTTGTTTGATCTTTCATATTTGAGAATTTGCATTCCCTTGATCGATTCTTCCGCTGGCGAGATCTTCTAGCAATTTTATCATCCCCATTTTCTTGTATTTTCGGCCTGCTTTGATCTTCTTCATTTAGCTGGCTCATCGTGGAGTCCTTTTTCTCTTGGCTTTCTGATAGTTGAGTGAAAAATTACCTTGTTTCCTGATGTTAGCGCACTATCAGCTTAGCCAGCAAGTTTACTTGATTCTGGATCGCATCCAATTTTTGCATTACTGGCATACCCTCCTCCGAGTTTTCCCACTCTAGGACATTTGTTATGTGCTTTTGGGGGTATTCCTCCATCCTTCGTATGTACTTACGAATTGGATACATTTCAACGCTTCCTGACCCGATCATGTTTACTTCTTCCGTATCATGTCACAACAGAAGGTTGGTGTTGACATTTTGTTGGTCAGGTTGTTCGACCACAATACTACCACTTTCGATCAGATTTTGAATCTTATGTTTTAAGGACCAACAATCCTGTGTATCGTATCCTGGAGACCCTGAGTGGTAAGCATGTGACGCCCCCAAATCCAGATCCCTTCAAACCTCGAATCTGGTTCGCCACGATACTACTATCGTCAAACTATTATATCTTTTATTCATAACTTAAATGAATATAACCTTGATTATTATGATTTAGAACATAAATTCTTTCCATTCCCAGGATCTATGTAATGACCCCAAACTTTTATAAGTTTCTAATCTTGGTCATTTACTATTCCTGTTTTATATCACATTCGATGTTATACAAATATGCGGAATAATTTAAACTTTTTCATTGATTATTATTGTGAGGAACCGAGCGTGAGCACAAAGCCTCCGCCCACAAAAAGGTTTGTACAACTCAGCTCTCACATGAGTCCTCAACTGAAATCCCACTTAACTCTATCTTACTCTTAACTTGCTTTTTCGCGATCTAATGTAATTCTTCAGTATCCCATCACATCTGACTCTTCATGAGTTTATATCGTACCATTTCATAGTACAATCTCTTATAGCATCAAGCTATACACACTTAGTCGTTACAGACTATTTATCACTTCATAGCTCAATCCGATCACGTTGTGATCATCAATTTACCTTAGGGTTCTTTCCCTATTATCAACAAAACTCCACTCGAGTTCATCCTCATTATCTTTGCCATCTTCATCTTATAGATAACATCTTAACATTTTTATTATCGGAGTTAGAAAACTCTTGAATTATCATTATCTTAGATACTTCAAGATTCTTCTTTGAATCTTCACTTATATATTTTAATCTTTATCTTTCTCTCTCTCTCTCTCAGGTTAAGGTACACTTACTTAAGTTTATAAGCTACAGCTTTGATACCAACTTGTGACGCCCCCAAATCCGGGTCCCTTCGAACCTCGAATCCGGTCCGCCACGATACTACTATCGTCAAACTATTATATCTTTTATTCATAACGTAAATGAATATAACCTTGATTATTATGATTTAGAACATAAATTCTTTCCATTCCCAGGATCTATGTAATGACCCCAAAATTTTATAAGTTTCTAATCTTGGTCATTTACTATTCCTATTTTACATCACATTCGATGTTATACAAATATGCGGAATAATTTAAACTTTTTCAATCTCCTTTGAAAATAAATCTTTTATTGATATCTTAACTCGAATCAATCAAATTATGTTATGATTCCTTCTATTCGAATTACTGTATAAATATTTACATCTCGATTCGAATTTCTCTATGTATCACATAGTACAACTTAACATGTATTACACATTGTAAACTACTGTCAAGTATATCTACTAGAACCTAAACATGGTTCAAGAACATCTATTTAAATAATAAATCAATCTCCGTTGATGTGATTGAACTTTATTAATCAAGTAGCAGGTAACCTTTACCGTGTATCCTTAACCTGCAAAAGTGGTTATTTGCAAGGGTGAGCTCGACAGCCCAGCAATTCTAACAGTTTTCATGCAGCACATAGCATATAATAGCATATTCAGTTCATGCATTTATAATCAATTTATATTTACTACGCATGTTACTTCTCACATAACAGGCATAGAGATTTACTTCACAAGCATATCATCAAATATCAACTTTCAATTTCATACATATCTCATATGCATTTCATATATATACATCAACATTTGCATAACATAATATAACTTAACTAGCAGTTATCGAATTCATATATCAAATAGGAACTGAAAGACTTGCCTGATTCATAGTTTATGAACTACAACTTAACTGCGTAATGCTTATCTGCACTGCGTGTATTCCTACACAGTTATGTAATCATGGATTCATATCCATTAGTCATACATTTCATACGTTCTTAATATAACAATAATATTACATCATTTCTTAACTAGGTTTGTAAAACCTTCATTTCACTTTCTCATCGCACTCTTAGAATAGCTAGGTATGTATAAGTATACTTAACCATCTGTACTTGACATCAACATTAATGTACATTTATCACACACTTAACTCATTATGTGTTCGACACATATTTAAAGTTTATAGATATATGATCTACGTTGTTCATATACAAACTACTTAATTTCATGATGATTTATTTCAATCAATAAAGCTTAACAACTTACTCAATGTTATAAGCTTTTAAACCATTTATTGGTACTAATAAGCCCCTACTAGTATGCTTCACATAGACATAGCATAGTTCATTTATTTGAAAATGTATTTTAAACCACACTTGAAACGTCCAATTCATGCTTAGCTAGATGATGAACATATCCGTCATGTCTAGAGGCATAAGGCATTCAAGTTCACTTTTAAAAGTCATTCTAGGCCAAGGTCAAGCAACTAGGTGCAACGTTTAATCTAATTTCATAGCTAACTAAGCCAGGTATATATGTTATCATGTTTAGAACTTTAAGTACACAAATTACTTTAAGTTCGTTCTTAAAGTTTCAAGTTTTCTTTAGAAATCATTTTATCATGTGATGTAGTATAGCACATATAAGACAACTTTTAAAACTCTTATCATAAGTAACTAAGTCATGTTAATATCTTCTCACGTTCAGAACCTACCTCATGTAGCATTCATGTACCTTAGTTCTAATATATCAAGTTTTTCTCAAAAACTTCTCTAATACAAGGTCTAACAATTTTGATCATGAACAAGGACACTATAAACATCATATCATGCTCATTTATATTTGAACTCAATCATGTATATAAACCACTAAGTTCAGAACTTGTAGAACATAAGTTTCCACAAGGTTTGTTTTCAAAATCTTTAAGTCTCTTTTCAAAACACATACTAAGTCATGCTAATGCTTTCTATTATGAACAAGGAAATTTTATATGTCATGTATATTATCATGCATTTTCATGTTATATCACTTATAATAACATATTCCATCGTCGGGAGCACTATACTTGCGTATGTGCTCGCTCGACGCCCTCCGATGGCCTTTGATTATGTAACAGTCACAAAGATGACTATTTTTACCCTTCGTAATGACCTCAAATTGAAAAACGTAAAGTTCAAAAGTTGTAGGTCTATTCGTTCTCTTTCCGGATCATCTTGAATCTCCTCAATCGGAGTTCATATGAAAGAGTTATGGCCGCTTTAGTGTAAAGCATGTTACATCGATTTTCTCAAGTGAAGCAGAAAGTCAGACCACCCCCAGCAAGGGGGGGTCTTGCCTATAAATAGCCGCCACGGGGCGGGTATAGCTATCTGTTAACTCACTTGATTCATGCTCGCTACAAAATAACAAGCCAAAAATCCTTTCTACCTTCATAATTTGAGTTATACATGTCCAAATTAGTCTGTTTTCGATTCTATGGACTCGTAATTCATAGAACTACAACATATCATAATACCCATCAACTAACATAAACATTAACTAACCCAAAAATGAATCTATAACTCATGTTCATGTAAATATTCATGTTTTGGACAATTTAGTGAAATCATTCACTACGAATTCGTTTCTAAACCAAATTAGTTCGTTTAACTTCCGTTGATTTCGTATTTGACTATATTAACAATATCTAACAACAATTTATGGATTATAACAATCCTTACCCATCAATTTTATGACTCAAAAGCTACTTTTTCTAAGAACTTTGTAAAACTTGAATTTAAGAACACATAGAGGGATGTTACCTTCTTAATGCTTGATTGGCTAACTATTGCTTTTCAACCTTCCAATCTTAGATTGCTCTCACTAATGGCAACTCACTCTTAATAGGAAGCTTACCAAAATAACTCAGCAAATGAAAATGAGAAGGACGAGTCCCCATTTATAGAGAAATCATTGTCCATACAATGATTTTGCCCAACAATCTAAACCAAGAAGAAGAAGAAGAAGCCATTGGATTGAAGGAGTTTGGTGGAAAAATCAAATCAACCCACTCCCCTCTTCATCATTTGGAAGCTATGGATTTTGGAGAAGAAGAAGCAAGCTAGCTTCTAGCCTTTTTGCATTTCACGTGAATGAAGAATGACTCTCAATTTGGGACACTACTCTTAAAACTCATCATTTCATATTATTATTAGCATTATTTGATATTTTTCCCCAAATGTGCATACATATACACCCACTCACATATAATTATATAATCCATGTACATTTGATTATTCCAAATAATATTTACATTAGACTATATTAGTTGGGCACCAATATTGTTTTCCATAAAATTTATCATCTCAAATATACCTAATTATCATAATGATAATTAATATCAATTATTTATGAACTCACCATTTATTTTCCCATTCAATCCCCATTTGATTTAACTTCACTAGTTATGCCACACAAGACATAATTATGTGAACTTAGTAATTAATAGCTCACAAGCTTATAATAATATAATCTCACAAAATAACATTATCTTAACTTTACATCTTATAATATGGTCATGGAAGTGGTCCATTGCACCATGTTACATTTTATTATCTCACTTGTACATAATGCTAACATACAAGCCTTTATACATATATATTCAAATACTTCCTATATTCTATAGTTACCATTGAAGTGTCACACTTCAATTCATATCATATAGATGTAGCTACTATATAATATAAAATCATTGCACATACAAATTCATTCCTTCAATTATTCATTCATTAGATTATTTAATGAATACTTATTCCATCACTTTGCCACACTAAGCATATCACACAAGCTTACATTAAGTTTATTACTTATTCTCATTACTTATTCATTTCCCACCACATTACTATAATCAAAATTATGTACTTCTCCATAACATAAGATGTTTTTATCATGTTTTCTCTAAATATAAGAACTAATCATACTAACACGATTTACTCATTTTCTCAAGATATTACTCTTAATATAATATCTATGTATTATTAAAATATTTATATGCACGACACACGTACACACTATATATAGAAAATAAGTTTATTTCCTATTATGATAAATTGTTTCCATCAACTTATATAGCAATATGCTTTAATATATTTAATATATTACTTACTCACACACATTACCTTGTACCAAGCTATATAAGGTAATATCAAAATAATATTCCCCCTTTTATTAAAATAGTCATATGCTAGAATTTATTTTAATATCCTTTAGTAGAAATATACTATAATCATTTCTCTTTCATTTCTATAGATTGCCTCAACACAATTTCTTTAATCTATACATTTAACCATAACTCAATATTAATCAATAAATCTCTAACCAATATTTATCTAAAGATATATCGATTTCCTTCTCTCATCAACAACGTACATATATACAAGTCTAAACCTAGCACGCGTCGAGTCTTTAATAGTATTCAATATAGTACGCTGAGTGGTTTCCCACAAACAACCAATAAATTAGTTTCCGTCTCGCCTACACTATTTTCACAGTGAGTTAGATCAGTCACTAATTCGTATATACCTCCGCTCTCTGAAGGAATCGTTTAGCCCAGCTCCTATACATCCACCATTAAAGAGTACGGTTGCACTGCCTTAGACTTGATACTTACTCGTATATATACTTTAATGTCACCAACTTACTATTATAAAATAATTTCAAATAAATTATTTAATATCGATAGATAGATTTCTATTCATCTTCTTTACTTCAAATAACTCGCATCTTCAATAATTAACAAATATATAATAATAATATATTTATTAAACACAAAAATCACTTATTGCATAGTTTATATTACCCTATGCAACACCATTCCACATACCTCACGACATATATATATTCTTGTTCGAACCCTTCACATGCCTTAAGAATTTTATTTACTAAATTCTTATTTTAATATTGTCTAAAAATTTAGGTTCTTACAAAGCACATCTCTGGCTTGGATTGTATCTTTTGCTCCCTGGTTCCAGAGGTGGAGCTAGTTCGGTAATTTTCTTGTAATCCATTAATATCGCCAATACATGTTCAAGGGAATCGCCCAGTGGAGTGAATACCCGATTTTCCGTTCTTTCAAATTTCCTTTTCCTGTCTTGGTATTGGTTGAATGCAGTCTGTTGTTGAGATGGCCGATTGTCTTGCATTTTCCAAATGGGGGGACTGTAGTTTGGCCTCCTAGCTTGCCCCTGTACAACAAGGGATACATCTTCATTGCCTTTATCGGGCACCCCCTTGGGATCACTCACATACTTTCCAGTTTGTATATGCTTGGCGACTGCTTCCAAGGCAGTGAAGTCTTTATTCTTGCCTGCCTTCAGGCCCATCTCTGCCATTTCGCCATGTTTGATCATTTCCGCAAATGGCTTTCCTATGCCTGCGAGGATCCTCTCATAGTAAAGAGCCTCTTGGATATCAATAAATGTCATTACCATCTCAGCTTCTGTCATTGATGCAATGACTTGTGCTGCTAGATGTCTCCACCTTTGGGCATATTCTCGGAAAGATTCAGTACTTTGCTTTTTCACTTTAGTCACTTGATATCGATCTAGTGCCATTTGTGACTAAAAACTGTACTGATTTAGAAAGGTGTGGGCCAATTCTTCCCAGTTATGGATTTTGGCATTGTCAAGTCGGGCATTCCAGTGCTTTAGCTTCTCCAAAGGAGACTCTTTTGAAAAAGTTGCATTCGAGGCTTTCATTTTCAAAGATAAGACCCCGATTCACCAATGTACACTTTTAGGTGCGTATAGGGATCGCTTTGCCCATTGTACTTTTCAAACTCGAGACTTTGAATTTGGTAGGATATTGACCCCACAATAATATCTGAGAGATCTGAATAGGTGACACTCCCATAATTTTCATCCCTTTAATTGAATTTGATGGTATCCTCCATTTGTTGGACTTTCTTTCTTATATCCCCGCTCGATCATCCTTGAGATTTGTGATTTCTTTATTGGAATAAGGTTTAGGTATCCGGGTTTCCATCTTTTTACCAATGCCCCGATCGCCTCAGTGTAAAGGACTCGGTTGAGTAAGCATTGTTTGGCCCTGCATATTTTTACTTTGTTCTTTTAGAAAGACAACCAATTCTGCTATCTGATTCCTTAATCCTTCAAACTCCTCTCGGGAAACAGGAGTAGGATCAGGCTGGGCACTTGTAGCCATGTTTGACGGTGGGCTCAGTGCCTTCTTGGACTTTAACCGGGTAACGGGACCGATTGCTTCCCTACGAAAGACTTGCATAGTTTAGTCTTTAGGGAATGTGTATAATAACATGCTATGTGATGTGTCCATTTTAGGATTTTTATCCTGCAAAACGGATGTCAGCTGTTTGTAGCATGCTGAAAAATATGTATGTGTACACATTTCTTCATATTTCTCATTACATGGAGATAGATATGGAATGTAAGTACAAGTAATTTGAAATGAGAGCATGAAGAGACTTTCCTCCGCTTTTGGTTTATCGAGGTCGACTTATCTTAGGTTACTCATGCTGCTTTTTGGCATGAAGGTTCCCAAATCATCGCAATCTACTAGGCAGGAAGTTAATCCTGGTCTTTCAACTGGAGCGAATTTGGGTGGTGCCTTTCCTGAGCCTCGGAGAATTAGTCTTCTCATGAGTCCAGTAATCAAACACCGACGGGATAGCCTCCTGATGGAGGGACCACACAACATACATTCACATACATCGCGTCTCACCGTATGAAAATGATGACATGTGCGAAGCACTAATATCACAAGCAGATATGATGTGAAGCACTAAAATCACAAGTAGTTATGGTGCGAAGCACTAGCATCACAAGAAGTTATGGTGCGAAGCACTAAGTGCAATAAGGAAATGTATTTGTACACATTCATTAAATGTAAATGCAACATCCACACACAAGCAGGTAACAGTTTTGAAAAGATTGTAATAGCGGCTTAAGTCCTCTTACTGGAATCCCCAGCAAAGTCACCACCTGTCGACGTCAGGATTTTTAGATGTCCCTTTCCTTTACTTGTTCTTTGGTGTTCTCATTTTAGGTGAGATTTGTTTGAAAAAATAAGTGAAAAAGGTCCGACATGTATAATGTCGATAATGGATCGCTAAGAGTCGCCATTGGTTTTTAAATGGTCGTACCAACACAACCGAGAAAAGGTTTGCACATTGACCATTGATGTGACATCGCTAAACGAATTAAATTGAAACCGAGATTCATTAGGATCCGGGACTTGGTTATGCGAGGGGAAGGTGTTAGGCACCCCACATCCTGCTTTTACCACTGGACCGCCTCTTTTCAAGAAACTATTATCCAATGTGTGTGTGTGTGTGTGTCAATGAATCATTTATTTAGAAGTAGTAATCTGAGGCCTCGTTCAAACCTATATACACAGGGTTTGAATTTATGTAAAAATTCAGTTTTTAGCAAGATATAGCAATGATGTTTTATAAAAAAATGGTTTTTTAAACCATGATGCTCAATAGTAATTGAGACCTTTTACACTCCCATTTTATTAAGTGTTCGGGTTGGTTGATTTTATTTTATGAATGCGAGGCATCCGTATGAAAATAATGTACAAAAATAATGCCGACTTCCTCGTGGGTATGGAAACCATCTGAGGAAATTCAGACACCGCGGAATAATTTACAAGCTGCTTACAGCTGAAAATGTCCATCATGGGAACCGAATCTAGATCCAATAAATTTGAATTTGTGATCACATGATTCCTAGGCGCACAAGATATCTGCAATTTGTATGAAAGCGAAGGCGGTATATATATAAAAAGTCAGTAAATATATATATATGATACCGATCACCAACCACAAAGCACCTCCATGGGGGATCATAAATGTAAATAAAGTCATTAAAAGTTATCAACCGCCACGGAGGAAACTCAAAGTGGGACGAAACATAAATAAAGTCAGAATACGGTCAACCGCCACGAAGGAAACTCAGTGCGGAGATGTAATGTAAATAAAGTCAGAATACGGCCAACCGCCACGAAGGAAACTCTGTGTGGACGTAATGTAAATAAAGTCAGTACAGTGATCAATCGCCACGAAGTAAACTCGAGCAGACGTAACGTAAAGAAAGTCAGAAAGCGATCAACCACCACGAAGTAAACTCTGGTGGGACAAAATATATATATATATATATATATATCAAAGCAATAAACGCATTTATGGATGTAACACGCTTCATATATATATATATATATATATATATATATATATATATATATATAAGTAAACGCATTATAGATGTAAAATCCGGGATCATCGAATGTAGTCCCACCACGGTTCATATATATATATATATATATATATATATATATATATATATACGTATATATATTAAAGCAAATAAACGCCTCCGCATCAAGTTCAGGCTCAATCGAGGCATAACTCGATAATGTTAGTCAACATATATATAAATATATATATATATATAATATATATATACAGATCGAATGAAACCACTGGATCAAGTCCGCAAAAAGCAAGCAACACGACTCTCAACGTGTAGAAGGGTGTGTGCAAAGATGAAGAGAAAGACTCTAAAGTGTGTGAGAAGGCTTACAGCTGACTGCTAAAGAAGAATTCTATATCTTTAGAGTGGGTAAACACTGACTTTTATAGGTACAAAAGGGCTATATATGAGCTCACAGGTGTTTAGAAGGGAAAAGTACACTGCATGGGGTGAGTGCAGAGCAAATTGGGCAGGGCTTCCTCGCCTTTTTCTCTTGCAAAATGGCCACCCCAAGCCCTCTATTTATAGAAGGGGGAGCCGCAGGTCTACCTGTGGCACCTAGTAGCAGGTGTACCTACGGCTGCCCAGGGTGCCCCGGACAGTGTGGGTCCTGCCGTGTCGAAGTACGTACATTCGGACAACGCGTTGTTCGCTCGGTCACTCATAACTTTCAATCCGGGAGTCCGAGGGAAGCGTGCCATACCATTCCGGAAAGCTCTTTCCGAGAGCTACACAATGACATATGATTTGACCATTTTTGATTCCAGGAAGATGGGTTCATGACCGAAATAGCATTCCCGAGTTTTCGTCAGGCAATTCGGTGAGCCGTTTTGTGTAGTTTGCGCTCCGGAGTTAAGATATCGCTCTTGTGGGACTTCCTTTGAAGTATTTTGAGTTGAAATGAGTGTATTTGATTTGAAGTGAAGTTGATTTGGCAAAATGACCATTTTTCCCCTCCCGGGGTTATCTCCGATTTTCGCGCAGTTGTAGCAGTCGTTTCTCAGGGTTATCTCTGAGGTTGACCTGATGTTGACTTTGACTGTCCTCAGGGTTATCTCTGAGGTTGGCTTGACCTCCTAGGGCTATCTCCAGGATTTGATCTTGATCCTCCGGGGTTATCTCCGAGGTTGAAACTGACTTTCCCGGGATTATCTCCGGGATTGGAACCTGATTTTCCGGGGCTATCTCCGGGGTTGGAAACTGGATCTCCCGGGGTTTGAAGTTGATGTCGTAGTCCTCCAGGATTATCTTCGGAGTGGGAAAAAGACGCTTTTGCCCTCCTTCATGGTTAGTAACAGGAGAAGAAAATTTCGAGTGCCTACATCTGCTATGCTTTTTAACATGAATTCCTTCAACCTTGAATTTTCCTCTTGTTGCATTGAAGGTGGATATGAGAAATCTGATGGATGTGTTGGACTTGGGATGCAGTATTGGTTGGGATAGTTATAACTCCATTCATAATCTGGGTGATACCCCCAACCTTGTTGATAATCAGGATAAACATCGTTGTTGAAGTAATCACCCCCAAACTGCACTTGTCCAACCTTGATGTTGCACTAATAACTCGCATGCTTGCCAGCACAGTATTCACATGTAACTACTATCTCTCGAGTGTGTTGGGCTGCAAGAATATCCAACCTCTCCGAAAGTGTTGCAATTTGTGCTGACAATGTAGAAAATACATTGAGTCCCTCAGTTCTCGTGTCCCTTGGTTGAATCATATTTGCATAAGGCCATTGATAAGAAAAGTCACCCATGGTACCTAAAAAGAGAGAAATATAAGAAGATAATTAAAACAACAAACAAAAAAAATGTTTAAATTAAGACTAATTTGATTGAAATTAATGTTGGCAAAAATTTATTAAGCTAATTCCCCGGCAACGGCGCCAAAAACTTGTTGGGTAAATTCTAGTTACGCACAACACGCAAGTATACGTGGTCAACAAGTAATAAAGAGTAAGTAAAGTATCGTTCCCACGGAGAATTAACTAACAAAGTTCACCAAGCATTAACTCATAACCATCTTAGTCTTATTTAAACGAATGATATTATATTTTGTATTTAAACTACGAAATTAAATAAACCTAACTATTCCTAGAGTGAGACTAGATAATAAAGACCTGAGATTACAATTTCATCTATTGACTCATTCAAATCCAGACATTTCATGTTAAGCCAAACTAATTGTACCGGTTTGTTAGTCGAGAACACAAAAGTGAAATATAGCCATCTCTCGATGTACCATACCCATATCAAATATAATCCCCAGTTAAAAGAATACACATGAACACCCAAATTACCTAAATCACTATATGTCTGTGTGATTTACAAATAATTAGGGTTTAAGCCCAAGTTCTCAATTGACTACGAGCGGTGTTTCGGTATATGTCTATCCTAAGCACGAATCATATATTTCATCACCATGTAGAACATACAAACACAAGCTATCAAGATCAAATCTAAACCCATACTCCGTCTTTCAAGTTCATATGGATTATCCCAGTAATTGATGGCCAATCAACTAAGCAAAAAAGCATGAATCTTAATAGACAATCCCATAGCAATCAATAAGGTTAACAATGAAATATATCAGATTAAACTAAGCAATAGAATCCATTGCAATCCCAAAATAAAGTTTAACTCATCATAGAATCAAAATCTATAATCCACAATTGACTATACATTGAGAAATAAAGATAGAAGTAAAGAGAAGTTGGGTAATTAGGAATGCAAATCTGAGATTCTCCTCTTGCTCCAATTCTGAATTGCTTATGCTCTTCAATTGCTTCAATCTTCAACTCTAATCTAATCTAGGGTTCTAATCTAATCTAAGAAGAAAGAGAAGAAAAGAAAACAATAGTAGTTTTAGCCCCCAAGGGGTGGAATCCCTTACATAATGAAAATACGTCTAATATATAAGCCCTAATTGAATCCCCCTCTCCGTTACGCTTCAATTGCACTGTTTAATGAAAAGTCAGCTTTGGTCAACACCCAAAGTCGTGCGGCCGCGCAAGAATTGGCCTAAAGTTGGGCGCGGCCGTGCGCAAGTATTAAATCGCGTCTTTTTCCTACTGTAATTCACGCGGCCGCGCAGGAAATCGCGCGCCCGCGTGGTTAATTTTCTGCTACAGTGTGCTCTGGTAAAATGGCCATAACTTTTGAGCCGGAAAGAGTTACAGGGCCTGCCACCTATCAAATCGAAGTTATCGACGAGCTCTACAACTTTCATTCTTTGATAATTCAGAAATTCTAGACGGATGAAGGCTGAAATTGGTCTGGAAGTGACTGTTATGAAACTGGCTAACCAAAACAGCGAAGTTCGACGTCCGTTGGTACAAAGATCATAACTCTTGCATCTGAACTCCGATTAGAATGATTCAAGATGTTCTGAAAAGCTTAGAAGAAGCTCTACAACATAGTCTAAGTTCCAAGCCAAAAACATAAAATGAACACGATAGCCCAAATAATATCCGGATTGCTTTTCTTTGCATTTTCCTTGCTTTTCCTTATCAATAGTCGCTCACACCGCTCCCAAACGTATAACCTACAAAATGAACACAAAATGCATGAAAAGTAACTAAGACACATAAATATAAGCAACTAATTCAAGTAAAAGATACCGGATAAGTGTATATAAAATCCACTTATCAATAAGCTTATATACCTCACACATAATCCCTCAAACTTAGGATCTTGCCTAATCTTCGCCTTAACTGCCTATCCTTGTCGTTCTCTCATTTACCCTAGCATTATCCTTTAGAAACTATATATGTATCAATTTGAACTGACCAGTCAACAAAGATGTTATTAGGTACTAACCATTTTATAACAGCTTCAAATAAGCGCAAGATTCGATTCATAACAGAAATTATATTACAGTTCTAATAATCAATACTGCATTGGTTAACTTATTCACAAACTCATCATTGGCCCACAAATAACATGAAATGCAACACTGTTGGACATATGTAAACACAATATTTAACTATTTTTTTTTATAGATAAAATGTGATAATAACAGAAATGAAAACAATATGCAATATCAAAAATAACCTAAACTACTATGCAAACTAGAATGCAAACAAAAATAACCCTACTACTACATATGCCCAAACTTAAGTAACACAATGCCCTCATTGGAGAAATAATCAAAATTAAGTGCGTGAGGACTTCCCTGCAATCGCCTAAGTCTGGGGAGGTGGTGATTGATCTTCTTCGTCTGAGTCGCTAGGAGAAAACCTCGGCAGTGGCATTGACTGCTGATAAGGAAATTGGGCTGATGGATTGAAACTCTGAAAGGTCGTGTTAAGTGAAGCGAACGACACGTTCATAGCATCAAACATGTGGTCTTGCCTCAATGCGAGTCTTGCACGATGGCATACAGGAGGAGTGCTTTCTCCTTGGTCACGTCCGAGGTGTGCGTGGATGGCAGCAATTTAGCACATAGGAAGGCATACCAGATTTTCCGTCATCACTAAGGTCTTTCTTTGTGAAACACTTGTGCCGCCTTCCGACCCTTTATCCATGTTGTACGGCTTGGTCATGTTCTTGATAACCTCCTCAAAGTCGTGGTCGAAATCCTCAAATGGGCATCTCGACAATTGTCGAGGCACCCTCAACTGATAATATGTATTGATTGCATCAGCACTGAATGGGACCATGCGACCCTGCATAAAGGCATTGAACGGTGCCTTGTCCTCGGCGTTCGCATAGAATTCCTTGACGACATTCACAGCGGCGGGCTCAGGCTCCTCCGTGAACTTGACCCACCCTTGCTGATAAATTTGTTGCATCATCTCACCGTCATGGGCATCAAGGGCCAACCCTCGCTCTGGTGTAAGAGCCTTGGTGACCATATAATCATACCGATCAGCGGCGGCGGCACTCTTGAATTTTCGGCGGTCGAATATACGGGGAGGTGGAGTTGGCCTTGAACTTTCTCCCCTTTGGCGTTTCGGTGTAGGTTGCGAAGCCATTGATTGTTGTAGGCACACTAATTCCACCCAAACTTAGTTTACACAAACTATCGAATACGTGGCGTGCACAGTACTTTCTTCCCCCCAAACTAGGTGATTTCTATAGCAATTCTGGAGAGAGAAGATGAAGATGAAGTGGAATTGTGCTCTAAAATCCCCCCAATATCTTGCTGAATTCGTGGCCTTGTGTAGAAGGAGTGGAGTGGTGATTATGGGGATTGAGTGATAGGGTTTATATAGAGGTGTTGTGGGGGAGAGGAATGAGAGTAATTGACGGAGGTAGTGGGTTTAAGTGTAGTAGTGGGGTGAGAGGGTGGAGTAATCATGGATTTGTGGGTAGAAGTAATGGGGTAGGAGACGTCGTGGTATTGTATAGGAGGCTGGGTAGTTTAGGTGAGGAAGAAGGAAAGAGAAGTGGGCATGTAGTGGGAGAATTGGAGGCCCAGCGTGTGTAACTGCCTAATATGTCACCCAGAATCAAGGACCCCATTTCCCCCGGGGTGCAAACAAAATAGCCATTTTGAAAACTAGTCCCCTGACTTCATCCACGTGGCTTTGAATTGTTCAGTTCAGAAGTAGCCCTTTTTGCTTCTTTTCTTGCCTGTTGTTGCTGGTACTCACTTTTGACACTTCCTGCAACCATAAAACATGCAAGATATTAGATTATTGATCACTTGGAATATGATTGAGAGAATTCCAAGAATCATTGAACGAATCAATAAAATAAAAAAAATCGATAAACTAAAATCCTAAGCTATAATATAACTAATACGGAAAAAATTAAAATGAAAATAAAAATAAAATAACTAAAAAGAAATGATTGGGTTGCCTCCCATTTAGCGCTTTATTTTAAGTCATTCAGCCTGACTACTCCTTGTTTCATCCAGGGTCAGTTGGGCTATCCGCGGCATGATTTCTAATTGTCGCATAACACCAACATTGTTGTAATGCGTGTCTGTTCACTTGAATATTTGGTGATGAATTTGAATTTCTATCCTCAATTAACGCCTTTAGACAATTATCCTCCTTGGAATCCCTAAACTTGACGCGTGTAGATTTTTCGAGCAACTCGCACTCTTCCTTGTCAGTCGGGATTGGGATTTCTTTAAACACCTTCACCGTTACTACTTGATCGAACACTTTCATTATCAATTCTCCATTAGGTACATCAATCAGTGTTCGCCCTGTCGCCAGAAATGGTCGTCCCAAAATAATGGGGATGTTCTTGTCTTCCTCAAAGTCTAGTACCACGAAATCGGCTGAAAAAATCAACGAATCAACCTTAACCAATACGTCTTCAACTATTCCTAGTAGATATGTTAGTGATCTATCTGTGAGCTATAGACTAATGTTGGTCAGTTTTGCTTCCTTTAATCCCAGCTTTCGGTAAATGAATAGTGGCATCAAATTAATACTAGCTCCTAGATCGCATAGCGCTCTTCCCAAGTCTTGATTTCTAATTGCACACGGGATTGTGAAACTCCCCGGATCTTTTAATTTAGGAGGGAGCTTTTGCTGTTGTATTGCACTGCATTCTTCAGTCAATGCCACTATTTCGAAATCCTGGATCTTGCGTTTCTTCGACAGAATGTCTTTCATGAACTTAATGTAACTCGGCATCTGCTCCAGTGCTTCGGCAAATGGAATATTGATATGTAGTTGTTTGAATATATCCATGAACCTTGAAAACTGATTCTTCAATTTTTCACTTTCTGGCCTTTGAGAAAAAGGTCCCGGTGGTGTAGCTGAAATTAGTTTGTCTTTCTTCCCTTTTTCCACCGCTTTCTCTGTAGATTTTGTGTTTAAGTCATCCCTTGCATCCTCATCTTCGTCTCTTGTACTGGTTTTCTCAAAATAATTAGAATCCAACTCCTTACCACTCTTGAGTGTGATTGCGTTACACTGTTCATGGTTTCCCTTTGGATTTCTTTCGGTGTCACTCAGTAGAGTCCCTTGTGGTCTATTATTCAATGCTAATGCCATCTGTCCTATCTAATTTTCTAAATTCTTAATAGCCATCTCTTGTGATTTCATTGTCATTGCTTGGTTTTTCATTGCTGCCCCATTGCTAGTTATGTATTTCGACACCATTTCCTCGAAATCTGATTTCCTTTCCTGATGTTGAACCGATTGTTGGTGATTCTGAAAACCTGGGGGATATGACTGTCGTGGAGCTTGATTTTGCTGGTTATTGCTCCACAAGAAATTTGGGTGGTTCCTATTCCCCTGGTTGTAAGTGTTTTGGTATGTATTTTGCAAAATTCTATTATAGCTACCTATGAACTGGACGGATGATGGATTAATTGCGCACTGATCCATAGGATGGTCACCCGTACATAATTCGCATAATACCACAAGTACTTGAGCCCCTGTCATAGCATCCAACTTCTTGGACAGCGCAGAAATCTATGCTTGTATAGCTATCACCCCATCTACTTCTAAAACCCAAATAGCCTTTGCTGTGTGTCATTCTTCTTTGTGGGCCCTTTGGTAGTTATTGGCCGCCATGGTTTCAATCAAATTGTAGGCTTCCTCGTAACTCTTAGCCATGAATGCTCCGCCCGACGCTACGTCAATACTCGTTCTGAGATTCCCATGTAGTCCGTTGTAAAAGGTGTTCATTTGCATCCACTTGGGCAATCCATAATGTGGGCACTTTCTAAGTAACTCCTTGTATCTCTCCCATGCCTCATATAGCGACTCCCCATTTTGTTGCTCAAACATTGTTATGTCATTCCTCATTTTGGCAGTTTTCGCAGGTGGGAAAAATTTGGCAAGGAATTTCTAAGCCAAGTCTTCCCACGTAGTTATCGATCCCGGCGGCAGAGAATGTAACCAACTCTTTGCCTTGTCCCGTAAAGTGAACGGGAACAAGCGAAGTCTCACTGCCTCAAGTAAGTACAACGAATTAATTCAAGCTTAATTCGGTGTACTTACTTGTACTTGAAAGTGTCGCACATTTCCAGAAAACTGATTAAATGCTCGTTTGGATCACCATTTGCCATTCCCCCAAACTGAACTGAATTCTGCATCATCTGAATGGTCCCAGGCTTGATTTCAAAAGTATTCGCAGCTATTGCAGGCCTAGTGATACTCGACTGCAGATCAGTCACCTTAGGTGTTGTAAAATCCCTCAACGCTTTCTGGTCTTCGGCAGCCATTGCTTCTTCCTTATCAGAGTTTTTGAATTCATCCCTTGTTTCTTTGATCCACTTACTTAACTTCTGAAACCTTCTCTCAATATCGTCCTCAAAAGGAAACAAGTCTGGATTTTTGGATCGAGTTTGCATAAACCAATGTCAAAAACCTGAAATAAGAAGAACAAAACAAAAAGTGTTTAAGTAAAACTGGACTAATTAAACTGATATTGTAAAAATATTAAAATCTAAACTAAATTGTCCCCGGCAACGGCGCCAAAAACTTGTTGGGTAAAATCTATATACGCAAAACACACAAGTATACGTGGTCAACAAGTAATATAGTAATGAGTAGAATATCGTTCCCACGAAGACAAATTAGCAAGAAATTTAACTTCACAATTACCAATTTTCTATTAATCCTAATTCTATTAAACTATTCAATTCAATGGTTTAAAATTATAGAAACTAAATTAATAAATAAATAAACTATCACAAAACAATCACAAATATCAAAATCCAGAATTTCAAACAATTGATGGAGAATTAGACTTATGATTTCACCCTAAGCTTCACTCCTATTTTCAAACCTTTATTCCAATTCAACTCAATATCCCAGTTTATTAATCAAGAACACGAATGTAGTACTAGCCACCTCTCGATGCACTAATACCGTATTAACTTAAATCCACAATTTAGATAGAAACAAGTTAAACACCTAAATCAACTAACTCACTATATCTCTATGTGAACTGAAATTAAAGAAGGTTTAAGAATAAGTTCTCTATCCGATTACATGCGATGTCAAGCATATCTCTACCATGACACATGATATATTAACTATGTCTAGATTTGAATATCCTCTCTCGATTCCATACAAATCCACAAAGAATTGTTGATCAAGCAATTCATATATTCATGCTCAAGTTAATATAGATAAACTGAAAATACTTTATTGAACTGGAAATCAAAATTATAAAATCATCGTTTCACCCAAGGATCCATCATAAGCCTAAAAAGTGAATTAGTTCATAACGAATAAAATAAAAACTAAATAACTTAAAGGAAACATCCTTCCAATTACAAATATAAAACTAAGATGAAGCATAATGCGAAACCACCCTTCACGTAGCCTTAATCTGCAACCGTCACGAAATTCTCTTCAAAGTAATCCTCCACAACTTGCAATCAAATTCTAGAAATAATCTCTGTAATATGCTTCGTGTGATGATTAATTTGTTGTTTCTGCAGCAATATATATATCCCCTCATGTTCTGGCCGAAGTCCCTTGCTTATTAGAGTCCATGCACAAAACCAAGTCTCAAAACCATGTGGCAGCAGAGTTCAATAAGCAGCAGGAGACTCCAGAATTCGGCACCCCCAACCCGGCGGGGGGTACAAGGCACAATATGCCTGCCCCGGCGGGTTAGTACACTGCTAAAGAACTTTTGACAATTCATGTATTTTACCAAACTTGCTCCAAAAGATCTCCTTTCTTCACCACTCGCCATGATAACCACCTTGCACATAAAAGAACATGAAATAAGTGAAAACGAACACGAAAAACAAGTAAGTACAATGAATTAAGCTTGAAATGAACATCGATTCGTGGATATAAAATCCACTTATCAAAACCCAATATTTGAACTCGTACAATAAGACTGGGGCAATCTCAGGAACAGCGATAACTCAACACTAGGGCATTTATCCACCATCCTAATGAGGAAAATGCGCTAGTCAGCACCATCAGCATGGTACATCATCATCAGAGCTTCCCTCAAATCATCTCACTGTCGATTCAGATATTACTCAATAGCGACTTCATCAACAAAGAGAGTTTCTCATATGAACCCTTGGCATCAACATGCGAAAGGACTGGGGCATTGTCCAATTCCAAGAAATGGAAGGAGTTTAAGGCAGGATCAAGCCTCTCAGCAAAAGCAAGGGGAGAACTACTGAAAGAAATTATGGCAACTTTAGCTTGCCCCTACAAAAAAAGGGGAAAATTCTCAAGAAAGTCATTAACTCAAAAGCAGGAGCCCAATGACAAATGGTCTAGCAAATGAAATCCTCATCATCAAATGTGTCAACCGGCATCAAATTCTCACAAGTCGAGACCTCTACACCGAAGTTCAAATCTGGGCAGCGAAAGAACGAGCTGCACCCTCTAGGGATGTTAGCGGCATTCAGGTCATTAGTTCAGCCGGGTTGCGAATCAAACGCTCAAGGAAATGGGGCACAATTACCCAACAGCGAAAGGAGACTCCAAATCACCTCAAAAAGGGTGAGCGCTACATCAACGTACATCTCTATCAAGGGAGAGTCTGGTGAAGTAAACCTTTGAATATTACTACAATGAAGGTATCGGAGGATCCAGTATTCTAAACCATTGGCATCAATTCAGCGCAACATCAAGACAGTTCAGTGCTGAAAGTTTGTATACCACCGTTCGAGTGGGAACCGAAATAGTTTGGCGATGACAGCATATTCAACTACCAGCAGGGTAGGATCCGTTATCAAAAATACCATCAGAAGAGGCGCCATTGTAAACTACCAGCATACACATCGGGAAGGTCCGGTGACTTTAGAACGTCATCCCCAATAGAGATGTGGAAAATATCTCAATTTCTCTTTATCAAAAAAGCATCGGCAACACCGACAAAAAGCTAAAATGTTGAAGTCAACCCCAACATAGGCATCAACAATGATTAGTAAAGGTAAAGCAATATGCAAAAATATTTTAACATTCATCATAACATTCATTACATTGCGATATGCGAAATACGATGTGCGAGTTGCGAAGTGCGATTGGCCAAATGCGAAAAGCGACGTGCGAAGTGCAAAATGCGTTGTGCAATTTGCAAACTGTGATTTGCAATTTGCGAAAACATTTTAACATTCATCATAACATTCATTACATTGAGATTCGCATCATTAAAAATACATTGTCATATTTTCAAGTGTCTACTAATCTTTATCATGTCCATTCTATTGCATTGCATGAATATGATAAAGAGGGGCATCTGTAGACACTCGAAATTTTCTTTTCCTGTTACTAACCATGCAGGAGGGCAAAAGCATCTTTTTCACACTCCAGAGATAACCCTGGAGGACAACAACATCAATTTTAACCCCGTAGATAGCCATAGGAGATCCAATTTCCAACCCTGGAGATAACCCCGGGAAAACAGTTTCCAACCCCAGAGATAACCCCGGGAAAGTCAGTTTTAACCCCGGAGATAGCCCTGGGGGATCAAGATCAAAGCCTGGAGATAGCCCCAAGAGGTCAAGTCAACCTCAGAGATAACCCTGAGGACAGTCAAAGTCAACATCAAGTCAACCTCAGAGATAACCCTGAGAAAATACTACTACAACTGCGCGAAAATCGGAGATAACCCCGGGAGGGGAAAAATGGTCATTTTACCAACTAAACTTCAACTAACATCAAATCAACTCATTTCAACTCAAATTACTTCAATAGAAGTCCCACAAGAACCATATCTTAACTTTCGAGCGCAAACTACGCAAAACGGCTCAACGGACTACCTGCCAGAAACCTGAGAATGCCATTTTGGTCATGGACTCATCTTCCTGGAATCAAAAAAATGGCAAATCCTATTTCATTGTGTAGCTCTCAAAAAGAGCTTTCCGGAATGGTATGGCACGCTTCCATCGGACTCTCAGATTGAAAGTTATGAAGGTCCGAGTGAATAGCGCGTTGTTTGAGTATACGTACTTTGCCACGGTGGGACCCACATCCTGGGCATCCTTGGCAGCCGCAGGTAGACCTGCGGCTCCCCCCTCTATAAATAGAGGGCTTGGGGTGGCCATATTTGCAAGAGAAATAGCGAGGAAACCCTGTGCAATTTGCTTTGTACACACTATACACTAAATGTTTTCTTATTTCAAACACTTTTAAGCTTATATTCTGTCATATTTTTACCGGTGGAAGCCTAGTGTTCATCCATTTAAAGTTATTGAAGTCTTCTTTGGCAGTCCACTGTAAGCCTTCTTACACACTTTAATGTCTTTCTCTTCATCTCTGCACACACCATTCTTCACGTTGAGAGTCGTGTTGCGTGTGTATGTCCGAACTTTGGTCCGTGGTTTCATTTCAGTTTGCATATATATATATATATATATATATATATATATATATATAAAAAAAGCAAATAAACGCTCGAATCAAAGTATAGGCTCAATCGAGGCATAACTTCGATAATGTTAGTCCATATATATATATATATATATATATATATATATATATATATATATATATATATATATATATATATATATATGAATCGTGTGTCGAACTTTGTTCGATGAAATTTGAATTTTACATTCAAGTGTTTATTGCTTTAATATATATATATATATATATATATATATATATATATATATATATATATATATATATATATATATATATAAGCTGCTTGTTAAACTTTGTTCGATGAGCCTGGATTTTACATTCGGTGCGTTTACCGCTTTTATATATATATATTTACATTCAGTCCCGCCTAAAGTTTACTTCGTGGCGGTTGACCGTCTTTACAACTTTATTTACTTTTCGTCCCGCCTGGAGCGGTTGATGGCTTTTATAACTTTATTTACATTTCTGATCCCTCGTGGAGGTGTTTCGTGGTGGCTGATCACGTTTGTATATATATATTTACAGCTTTTATATATATATACCTGGTTACTGCATTGTTAGCAATTGCGGCATCATGTGCGCCTAGGAATCATGTGATCACAGATTCAGTCTACTGGATCTAGATTCGGTTCCCGTGGTGGACATTTTTCAGCTGTAAGCAGCTGATAAATTTATTCACGGTGTTTGGATTTCCTCAGATAGTTTTCATACCCATGAGGAGTTCGGCACTATTTTGTACATGATTTTCTCGAAAATGCTTCGCATCTCGAAAAATTAAAAACAATCAAGTCGAACAGTTAATATAAAATGGGAGTGTAAAAGGTCTCAATTACTATTGAGCACAAGAGTTTGAAAAACCTTTTTTATAAAACATCACTGCCATATCTTGTTAAAACTGAATTTTTTATACGAATTCAAACCCTGTGTATATATGTGCGAACGAGGCCTCGCACTACTTCCAAATAATTGCACATTGATCGACACACACACACATTCATATAACAATTTCTTGAAAAGTGGCGGTCACCGTGGAAACACAGATGTCGGGGGTGCCTAACACATTCCCTCCGCATAATCAAGTCCCCGGACCCTAATGCATCTCGGTTTCACCGACCCGTTTAGCAGTGTCACATCACTGGATCAATGTGCAAACCTTTTTCTCGGTTGTGTTGGTATAACCATATAAAAAACCAACTAGCGACTCTTAACAGTTCATCGTCGACATGATACATGTCGGACCTTTTTCACTTATTTTTTCAAACAAATCTCTCCTAACATAAGAACACCAAAGAACAAGTAACGAAAAATGATAAATAAAAATCCCAACGTATATATATATATATATATATATATATATATATATATATATATATATATATATCGTGAGGAAAATAAGATTATAATCATCATCATTATTACTTTATTATTATTATTTTTTTTTTGAATTATTTAATTTGAAGACATGTAATTACTTTTTTTAATCTATGCTTTTGTAGAAACAGTGTTGCAAAGTTAAAATATATTACAAAAGTGTATATTTTTATTCATTATAATATATAGGGAAATGATATTTCCACATACATATTTGGTATTTTTACATGTACTACTTTCACATAAAAATGAGACCCACTCCACTCTTATATGAGAGGTGATCATGTAGAAATAACTAATATGTATGTAGAAATAGTGTTCCCCTAATATGTATTGTTACAAATAAAGTGTATATTATATACTAAAAGGTGATATTTGTCTTCTATTAATTTCTTATTAAATTCGAAACAATCCTCATACGCCTCTTTAGTGAATTAAACATCATCTTTATAAAAATAGCTTAAAATAGTAAATTAAAAGTTTAATCTATATCATTAGTTGATAAAATAAACTATTAAAATGTATTTACAGTTTACACATAAACTATTAACTAATCTCAAAAATTAATATCTATATATAAAAGTTGAAACAAGTTGTAACAAGTATTTATTGACAATTCTACATATATCTTTGATATTATGCAGCAAAAATAAAACATTATACATTGATAATTAATTATAATATATGCAAAAATAAAATAAAAAAAATCTAATGTTATGCTTAAGTTAAGTTTGACTAAAGCTGCTTAATTAAAACAATATAATTTTATCTCTTAGGGTTAAGTTTTTTATTTTAGAGTTTTTTTAATATAAAAAAAGAAGAAAAATTAAGTATAAATTTTATGCAAAACTATGTCGTCATCAAAAGCATTATCATTAACTAAATTGGCTAAAACATGCCTTAAATTCTATTATTTCATACTATATATATATAATGTAATAAGAAGCGTGCACAAGTAATTTAAAATTTATATTTTTTCAAAAACTTTCATAAATTTTAAAAAATTTATGTAAATATTAATAATAATAATTGTCACATTGATGAAATATTATAATTAGAAAATCATATCGAGCCGGTAATATAATTTACTTAAATATAAGTTAAATTTACTTATATTCTAATATAAATATCATGTATTTTAAATAAATTTAAGGTAAAAAATAAGTTGTATAAACAATGAATAATGAAAATTTAATTTATTGTAAGATATTAATGTTATTATCATTATTTATTAATAATTATTTTTTTATATAAAAATATATGTAAAACAGGCCGTGACATGCACGGAAATTAGACCAGTTTAAATAAATAGTCTACTGAGTAGCGACGTATTGAATCACAGAGAATCACAAAGAAACGGAGAAGTGTAAATCCATTTAGAACGCAAAGGCTCAACTACAAATTACACAGATCTTGGCTCTATGAAAACTATCTACGCTGTCCAACAATCAAACAGGAGACAATTGGTCAACCCATCTATATAAATTCTCTATGAAAGGGATAAAAAAACAAGTCCCGCAAGAGAAAGTTAAAGAAGAAGAAAAATCAAGAATGTTGCAACATATAAATAGCTATCTGAAATGAAACATCTGAAAAGAAACATATTATTCTCTCTCAAAGGTGGGCAGAGCTTTTACTTCATTTTTCATGCATATCGTCTTCAGTTTTCCAAACTACATCGTCAAGGCTGGTTGAAAGGTTTTTATAAAACTGCAAAGAAAAAACATAAGACAGATATCAAATGAAACAGATCTGACCAATTTTCTCGGTGGCATACAGAAAAAATAACAATACTAAGAAAGTTGGAAGTGGATTGTCTTCTTGCTCAACTGGCATGAAACCAACTTAAGTCTTGCAATGACCTAGTTTTCCTTGAGAGCCAATGAAGTATATTTATACTTGACTCCTACGAGAAGGGGCATTGTATCAAATGACTGGATCCGCACGTGCCACATTATATTTGGAAATGTTTGATGTGCTTATACTTGAATAGTAGGGATTCGTAGAGTAGCCATTAATAAATTTTGCAACCTAAATAAAGTTTATATTGTTGGTGATCTGTTGCTTTCCTTGTACCTTTTATTTTTAAAGGATCTGATGTAACCTATGATTAATGGTTTTCCTGTTTGAAGAAGAATAAACAGAAAAAGAAACTTCCATAATAAAATTTCATCATTTAATTAACAGAAAACACCAAATCACGAATATCTTGCCTTCTGTCTGAGTGATTGCCATCCCTAGTTACTGGTCTTTCTAAATAAGTGCACCTTGTATATAACACTTCCATCTACCTCTGACCCCAATTATTTGAAGGAGTGAAATAACAGATATTTTACACTATTGACCATCGAATAGTTATAAGATCTCTTCATGTCAGAAAGTGATGATAATCAATGACAATTTTGTATAGATAATATTTGTACAGTATTAAAGAAATAAATAATTATAAAAAATAACTCACCTGTTTCCATAAAAATAGTCTCATTTAAAAAATAATAAGGTCCACAAAAAGAGTACTCTTTTCATGGATAATAGTATCAGCTGACAACGTCCTCAAGTTTGAAATCATAATTCCATCATGCCACCACTACTAAACTAACAACTTATCATTCTTAAGTAGGGATAATCATGAAACAAAAATACATCCTTAATATTTGCAAATTTTACAAATAAACTCTTTTGTGGAACAAAGTGAGTATTAACCAGGATAAAGATAATTAGTTACACTTACAAATTCTTTGTTATCGAGAGCATTTGGCTCAAGTGATATTCTAGGCCTCTTGCTAAGCAAGAGGTCTAGATTCAAACCCCCTCCCCCAAAATTAGCAAAAAATAAAATAAGGATAAAGTACCTTATGAAATTCCAAAGTGTCTCCTTTTGCTTTTCGCACCTCAACCATATGAAGAGAAGGTGCCACTTGAAATACCTGATTACATCATAAAACTTCATAAAATTAGAATTTAACATTAATTTGAGACAAACAAATAAACTGATGCAGCTTCATGTACCTCGGTGGCAACATTAAGGTTTCCTTTTCTCCCAGCTTTTATGTTTTCAAGCCTCATCTGGAATGAAAATAAATATATTCAGGACTTTTTCTTTTGTAATTATCATTAATAATACTATATATTAACTGGTGTAGTACCAAAGGATTACTAACTGTCAATACACTAAGAGTCGGTTCACCAGAAAGTATATGTAATTGAATTATTTTACCTTGTAGTTTTTCTTGTGAACGTCAAAACCAAGTGGTTTTGCCGCTTCTTCAATCTTACTGATTATCTCATTGGCTGGGCTTTTAGAAGTGAACCTTGTTTCTCGCTTAAATCCCTGTAACCGAATGTATAAAATTATTCAAACAGAAAATAAATGCATAAAAAGATTCCAAATTTTCACAAATAGACTAATGACAACATGTGCTGATATGCATTTATTATATTTAGTGACCGGGGAACTGTCCTAATATTGAAGAGAAGATTTCTAGTGGCAAGTGGACAACAGAAATATACAGATAGTTGTCCTTTACAACAATACAATCTCAAATATTACGCAGCAGGACATCAGAAGATTCAACAATGAATCTATAAAAGCACGTAATTTAAGGTTATCAGGATGCTCAATGCTCAGACAACTGCAGCCTTTCTTTTCATCACGTTTTGGCCTTTTTCCTAAACATCTATGGTCTAATGAATAAAATGAATGATTATACCAACAATATATGATTTAATAGATTGTGTTATTTATTCAAATACTAAAGACTATTTTGTTGAATTTTCAGTTTGTTCGTTAATTTAAGTTTGCATATTTTCTTCCCAGCTCATTTTTGCAAGGAGGCAATTAAAATAAAGCGTAGTAAAAAAATTCCCTAAAAGAAGCTCATGATAGGGAGAGGATGCAAAGAAATTATGTGAAATGTTACAATTACACTAATGAAAGCTGCAGACTAAGGGGCATTTTTGTGTAGCTACTTCTTAATGAGTTAGACATCATAATATTAAATTTAAGAACATATAGATACGAGTAAAGATTTGAATTGTTTAGTATTCTTCTTAAACAGGCATAAAGGTGTAAGTATCTATGTAGTCTGGTATATGCTGTTGGTATATTGCTAAAATAACATAATAACTTACCAATCTCAGAAAGCTTATGTAAACTCATAATAATTTAAGTTTTTAAACATGCTTGCAAGTACCTATAAAAATCATATACATGACATATCATCTTTGACAACACAGAAGGAAACCAATTTTGAGCTTTTGAAATGCTAAAAATTAAATTGATGCAAATACATTTAATATGAAAACTATTTTATTTTTATTTTTTTATAAGTAGTAGTACCATTTAAACAGTTTACAATATTCACAATTGTTTGACTAAAATCACGTCAATTCTTATCAATTTTAAATTTGAAAATGTCATAAATTAGCTTTAAAGAAATCAAAATAGAACTCATTTTGTAAAACGGAGGTAGTCTTATTTACCCAAAAAAATGTATTGCCAATACATAAAAGAATTCAAATAATGTAGACCTTTTAGGAAAATTTAGTGCCATGTATTTCCCTTAGATCAACAATAAGAATCATTCAAGCTATGCAATATAAAAGTTTCAACTGAAAAGAAAAATGATCTAAAAACCAAAGTGCACTTAAAAAATTAACCTGCTCTATATCGAAGAGATTCCCAAGGTTGAGGCCCTTTGACATAGATATCAACTCAAATGCATTCATGGCTGCTGGCTGTTCTTCCTTTTTTTCCGTCACATGGAATTCCTGTTGTAAGACAACTCATGAAATTAACATCTCAAAGATTTTTTTCATAAATACAGTTAACTGTTTAATAAGTTTGACAAACTCACTTCAGAATCCTTAAAAACGGCTTCAACATCATCCAAATTAGCTTCTGCTTTCTCCTCAAACTCAGGTGGCTTATAATCTTTCTTAAACCATTCATCCTCCAAAATTTCAGGTATTGTGATGCGCTGCCAACAGATGTATTAACCCAAAAGGTAAAGTTAAATAATGCACAACTGCTATATCAAAGAATTTACATGATGACTATGCCATTTGTGCAGAAAGCTATTTGTCTGCAATGTTTTGCTGTAACTTAGGCAGGTGATGCTTTTATACGATTAGATAGAGGATTAACCACTTGCAAAGAAAGTTAAAAGCATGAAAAGCCTAGGAAAAGAAGAAGGCAATATTTAAATGCTTAACATGTAGAAAATATAACTACGTCATACAAATGATTTTCCAGTTAGATTATATTTTTGCAGTGAAATTAATCACAAATATAACTCTAAATGTTTGCATTTTTTCCCCAAAAATAAAAGGGTTGGGAGAAATATAAAAAAAGATTCATAAAAAACAAATGTTTTGATCATTTTCCATGCAGAAATAAAACCCAATTGTGAAATTCATCTCAAGACTGAACAAGCAGCTCTTATTATTTGATAGTGGATTTGATGCACTTTTCTCAGAACTTGTTGCCACTAGCCAAAAAGAAAAACAAAAACAAAAGAATCCATGGATAGCTGGAATATACAAGCATCCAAAAACAGAGAATGAAAAATAAGGTCAACCTAATCAAACAAATGACTGAGACACAATTAGTGATGACAAGTTAAAATAGAAAGACACATTTGACTAAAGATGACTTTCATACCATCTCATTTACTTTTATCCCAAACAAATGATTGTTTACCTGATAGCTGCTGAGGGTAGAGCAACCAATTGAAGATTCATGATTATCTAATCATTGCACTCACCATACATGTTTAGATGGCAGAAACTGCCAGAAAATCAATGCTTGAAAGCAGATAAAAAAAGAATATCAGTTTTTTGGCAGGATTCTTGGCTGGAGAATATTTTGCATCATTGGGTGCCTAAACCACACCAGCCTCATTACACAGTTAAGCAGGCTCTTGCAGACACTGCAGGTTCGACCTCTCATATAGATTCTGATTTTAACGGTGTTGTTCTGGACGATTCTAAAGAGGACAATTTGTGTTGGATTGGCTCTCTTTCTTGTTGTTTTTCATCTTCAGAGTTCAGGAATCAATCTAGATCTCTTGGTTTTCAGTTCCATAGTATAAATGGCTCCCCGTCAAAGTTGGATCTTTGTACAGAAAGCTTTTCATAATACTTTGCCAGTTAATTCTGATATATGTGGGGGCTTTTCTATGGTTTCCAGGTGTGTTTGTTGTTCTTATCCAAGGGCAGAGACGAATCAGACGATGAATCATCTTTTTGTGCAGAGTGACTTAGCCACCAATTTGTAAGTGTTAGAAGATATGTTATGGTTTCCATAATTATAGTTAGTCATATCCCAGTTAGAAGATATGATACGGTTTCCATAATTATAGACTATATCCATTAATTATTGTGTATACATAGCTATAATTAGGGATTACCATAAATATACTTGTGTATATAAACCAATGTAATCGAGATGAAATAATAACAATTATAAACTCAAACTTATAACATGGTATCAATTCCATTAACAAAGCTATCTCTGCTACTGCTCCTTAACAGAAGCTAAGTTCCATTAATGTAAACTATCTACGCTTTCTTATTGTTCATAACAAGATCGTATTAAAATTGCTATATTCCATTAACAAAGCTAACTCAATTCGTTGCTCGCTAAAACTAAAGTTTTCGAGCTCAACTCGAAATTAAATGAGTCAAAGATCCATTTTAAAGTTCGATAAATTATCTCGAACTCCTCAAATTATAATTTACTATTGTTACTTAATAAATTCATTAAAAAGTTCAAGCTGCTTGCTATTCAAAAATTGAGGCCTAAATAAGCCTCAATCAAATCTTATTTTATACTCGATAAATTTTGTGAACCAAATCGAGCACTCATACTCGAAAAAACTCTTTGTTTACACCCTTATCTATACTGCCAGGCGACCACCACCCAAAAACATTCTCCGACACCCATTTACCCACGCGCCACCTCACGTGCCTGCTACCGACTCCACATGCCATCATTGGTCGGCGCGTGAGACTTTTTCCGACGAATTTTTTCAGCGCAATTTCTTCCAGAGTGGTTGTTTCTCTCCTCTTGTCATCTACAATGATCTTATAGAGTGAAATTAAGGTTTGCTTGGTGTTGAGCTTATTGTTAGTTCGTGTGGCCTTGTGGTGCTTACTGTTAGTTCTTCAAAGCTTCTGTACCGGTTTTCTGCACTTTTTAACATATAAGCTCCCTTGCTGCTAATTGAAGTGGCTAATATAAGAGTGTGTTTAAAGTGTAGTACAATTAATTGCACTACTTTGGTTTACTAGAATTACTCTCTGCCATTTTTTGAGTCTTTATATTATCCTTGTTGATATTTCCTTGGATATTTTTGTTGCTCCTATTACCTCATCATGGCAAAATCTATTTCCATTAAAAGTGTTGGTACTACTGAAACAAATAAAGGGTAATTGATTCGAAATAGCTCATTTCTCATTGTGCACAATCAGATATAAACTATTGTGCTCTTAATGTCTCATCTACTTACTCTAGTTTTATTGATCATATGACACGAGTTCTCCAATGCTTTACCTCATAGTTCAAAAAGACAAGGTTCGAGTAGCTGATGGCTTTTTTTTCTCTAATTTGTACTCCTTCATTAACATTATCATTTGTTCTTCACATCCCTTCATTTACCGCAAACTTATTATCTGTCCAACACCTTATCGAATCTTTACATTGCTCACCACCTCCAACTCAATCTTCTTTGACCTCATTACATGGAACTCGCTACTCGCTTTGAGATAGAATCCAATATAGAAAAGAAGGTTTCTTTGTGAGCAAGTGGGTTTACTTGGTATTAATCCAACTAGAGTTGATGGTTTTTTTCTCTTATAGTAATTTGTACTCCTTCATTAACATTACCATCATTTTATTGCTTGGGTGTGTTTTTTGGTGGTGAAGTTAATCTTCATCCATAATAAGAATGGATTAAGAATAATCTTATAAATAAGGCATATGGGGAGTCTTAAGAGTATATGAGAGAAGCTTAGTAGCGAAAAGATACGAATTCTTCAAATTTTGTACTATCTCAAACTTATTATTCGAGTTTGACGTAGTTTTTACCTCTTAGTTTTAGAGAGTTTTCCACGTAAATTTGGTGTCTTGCTTGTGAATGGTTATTTGTTATTTTTGTTCTCATAATTGGTTTTGTTGATTTCATATTTAATTGCACAAAGACCTTATAGAGATTATTTTTGGCGTCTTTTCCATTGCTCATCGAGCTTGGTTATTTTTGTGGTTTTCTTTTTAAATGGAGGATCTTAATCTCATATTATGCAATTTGAAGCCAATAATGGAGGATTTGCTTTCTTTTGCAAAAGGATTTGTAAGAGCCACTTGAGAGCGATGGAGTTAAGCCCACAAACAAAAGTGACCTTGGCAGTGGAACAAGATGAACACGAAGACTATTGTCCGATCAAATCGTGGATTGATCAAAGTGTGTTTCATCATGCTGTTGCCCGCGGAAACTAAAGCCTATGCTCTTTGGAAAACATCGAGTCCATGTATGAAAGGAAGACGACGCAAAATAAAGCTTTTTGATTAGGAAGCTTGTGAATTCTAAATTCGAGGATGGAAACTCCGTTGCGCAGAACACTTGAGTGGTTTTAGAGTTTGATAAATCACTTGAGTACGATGAAGATGGTCATTGTGATGCATGTTTTGTTGTTGTTGAGCTCTTTGCTTGATAGGCGGGAGGCGTTGGTTGTATCGTTGAGTAACTCGCGTAAGTCGACTATGGATCGATTAAGGATAGTTTGTTTAATTATTGGTGATTAGGATGTTTTGTGTCTAGGAAGAAACTCTCCCTATATCTCTAATTACGAAGGATAAAGATTCGATTGTGTGGTAGCCATTGCTACTCATGCTATCTTGGCGGTGAGATATTCATATCCTAATCTTTTGGCTATGTATTTGATGGGAAACGGAAGTGCATCCAAGATTATAGGCATTGGAGATACTTGTTTGGAAACTAAGAATCTAGCTTGAAGCTTTGAGAATGGTTATCTTCATCAATGGCATCGACGAAGGTAGACACTATAGACATCCACTCATTTATCGAGAGAAAAACTCTTCGCTTTAAATGGGTACCAAAAGTGAAGAAGGAAAGTTATAGCTTCAGCCAAGCCCGATTAATACAAAGCTAGAATCGTTATTTCCTCCCATCGAGAAGAACCATGCTTGATGAGATAAAGCCGGACATGAAGATTTAGAAATTCCAAGAATCTTGAGCCAAGACTTACTCAGGGGGAGATTGTTGGGTGTGGATCTCACCCATGAAATAGAATCTTTTAATTTTCTTTGTGAGCAAGTAAGTGTTTACTTGGTATTAATCCAATTAGAAATAGGTATTGGAATTGGAGATTCCATGAAAGGAATCCAAACGTTGGTGATTTATTAGGAGAATAAATTATTTCTAATCCATAATAGGTATGGATTAAGAAGAGTACATGAATGAGTCTTATTGATATACGAACCTTTTGTTGTTTGTATATCATTCAATTGAAAGCTTGATGTGTGGGGACCCTAAATTTGTACTATCTCAATTTATTATGTAACCTCAAGTTTTAGGGCATAAAACTCCCATTATTAGTGATATAGTGGTCATGGTTTTACCTCTTAATTTTAGATAGTTTGTTACTTTTTGTTATTTTGTTCTCAATTGATTTTGTTGATTTCATATTTAATTGCACAAAGACTATCATAAAGATTATTTTTTCGTACTTTTCCCAACACTTCAACTTGGATTTATCTTCTTCATTCCAAAATAATGAGGTGTTGTGACAATTTTCAAAATTTCCATAAGATGATCCAAACCCAATTCGAAGCTAAAGTCAAGATTCTCCATAGCGATAATGGTCGTGAATATAGTAATAATAATACTTTTGCATCCTATCTCTCTCAACATGGCATCATACTTCAAACCTGTCAAAACCCCAGAAAAACCGACACTTACTAGAGGTAGCACGCACTCTTATGTTCATTATGAACACGCCTAAATTCCGTTCTAACTGCTGCACGCCTAAATTTCTATAGGAAGATGTCGTTCTAACTGTTGCATTTCTTATCAATCGGCTTCTCTCTAGAATTCTTGGGAATAAAAGTCTCATTTCTTTCCTCCAACACACAACAAACCCTTCTCATTCACCTCAAGTTTTTGGTTGTGTGTTATGTTCATGATAAATCTCACTCGGGGAAAACTAGATCCCAAAGCTCTTAGGTGAGTTTTCATTGGGTATTCTCCCACCCAAAAAGGTTACAAATGTTATCACCCTCATTCACACAAAGTTTGTCACTCGTCACGTTTTGGGAGTCGGAACCTTTTTATTCTTTCTCACCTTCTCCCCAGGGAGAGGATGTTATTGATGAGGAGAAGCTTCCTCTTGAGGCTGGTATTACAAGTTCTATTATACCATCTTCTCCTGTTCCTGTTGTCGTCTTTGATAATTCTACACAGGGAAAGTTACTGATTAAGAGTCACGTGTTAGCCCGAGCCTCGACCTCGAGCTGAGCTGAGCACGAGCCCGAGCTGAGCTGAGCAGGGACCTATGTTCAAGAGGCAAGAATAAGGTCACCGTTTCTACACCACTACACCAACCTTGCTCCGAACTTAGTCTTGATAATGCTAATGGTGAGACTCCTAATCCTACTTGTTCTTCTGTAGAAAAGGGGTTAGATCTTGTACTCAACATCCTATCTTTAATTTCTTAGCCTATAATAAATTATCTACATCCTATCACTCCTTTGTTTCTTCCTTGTCTTTAATATCTGTTCCTCAAGGGTGGAGAGAAGCAATTAGTGATGAAAATTGGAAACATACTATGATTAAGTAGATGAATGCCCTGAAAAAAAATAATACATGGGAACTAATTACTCTTACGGGAAAGGACCAGTTAGTTGCAAATGGGTATATACAGTAAAACAGAAACCAGATGGGACAGTTGACAGACTCAAAGTCAGGCTAGTTGCAAAAGGGTATACTCAACCCATGAGATTGATTACCAGGAAACATTTGCACTTGTGGTGAAGATGAACTCTGTTCGTACTATAATCTCATGTGCAACAAACTTCGGTTGGGATCTTCAACAATTAGATGTGAAAAATGTGTTCCTTCATGATGACTTGGAGGAGGAAGTATACATGAGAATACCCCCTGATTTTGCTTCATCTGCCACCAAGGATAAAGTTTGTAAGCTGCGAAAAGCTTTATATGGTTTGAAGCAATCTCCCAGAGCCTGTTTGGTAGATTCTACACAACAATGATAAGATTTGGGTACAAGCAGAGTCGAGTAGATCATACTTTATTTGTCAAACAAATAAAAAGTAAGACTACCATTCTTATTGTTTATGTTGATGACATTGTGCTGACAGGGGATGATAGTGAAGAGATAGTTAATCTCAAAGCAAATCTGGCCAAAGAGTTTGAGATCAAAGATCTTGGTCCTTTGAAATATTTTCTTGGTATTGAAGTTACAAGATCTTCCAGTGGAATTTTTCTATCTCAAAGAAAATATGTACTTGATCTTTTAACTGGCATGTTGGGATGCAAGTCTGCTGATTCTCCTATTAAAATTAATCATCATCTAGTAGGTGGCACAGGACCAACGTTTAATAAAGAAAGATATCAACGTTTGGTGGGACGATTGATATACTTGTCTCATACTAGACCTGATATATCTTATGTTGTGGGAATAGTGAGTCAGTATATACATGATCCTCAACATTGTCATATGGAAACTGTCTACAGAATTCTGAGGTATCTCAAGTCTGCTCCCAGAAAAAGCCTTATTGTTCGCACCACATGGTCATATGAGATGGTCATATGAGAGTTGAAGCATATTCCAACTTAGATTGGGCTAGCCTCTATAGAGGATCATCGTTCTACTTCGGGTTATTGTTCATTTGTTGGAGGCAATCTCGTTACTTGGCGCAGTAAGAAACAATTTGTGGTGGCAAGATCTAGTGTTAAAGCCGAATATCGAGCTATAGCCTTGGGTATATGTGAACGATTTGAGTATTACAACTAAAAGGTCTATGCAGTTATTTTGTGATAATAAGGCATCCATTAGTATTGCAAACGACCCAGTACAACACGATAGAACGAAGCACATTGAGATCGATAGACACTTCATTAAAGAAAAGTTAACTACTGGTCTTATTAGCTTACCTTTTGTCAAAACAGAGCAAAGGGTCTTAGTAGTAAGATGTTTCATCCATTGTATTTCAAGTTGAGTATGCGAGATATCTATACACCAACTTCATACCAACTTGAGGAGAAGTGTTAGAAGATATGATATGGTTTCCATAATTATAATTAGTCATATCCCATAATTATTGTGTAGCTATAATTAGGGATTACGATAAATATACTTGTGTATATAAACCAATGTAATCGAGATGAAAAAAGTATGCAATTATAAACCCAAACTCTGAGTATTGCTTTCTACAGTAAGTTTAGTTCGAGGTTGGATGTGCCTCAGAAACGTAACATGTCTGCTCTTTGTGATGTGTGTTTCCAATCTTTAAAACCATTAGCGTTTCCTAAAAGCTATGGTGTTTGCCTGTGGTTTGCAGGAGTTGTGAAAGATGAGGAATCAAATTATTTTGATGGTCAAAACAGCCACACAACAGCTTTATTATAGAGTTTTGAAATGGTTATGGAACTTACAATCCATTCACAAGCCTAAGACAAAATTAGCTTCCATGATAAGTTGTGCACTCAAGCAGTTCAATTGCAGGTTCAGCCTATTCAGTTGCACAGGGGAGTGTGGATCAAGTTGCATCCACATGAAGTTGGAATGCTTAAATATTACAATGATATTCAGCTTTTAGATAAAAGGATTGCAGGAGGAGGTGTAATTAAGATTTTGCACGTAACTTGACCTTGGGTTTCTCTAACTCATATAGTTTTGGGAACAAATATGAAGGCTGAAGTTATGACCTTGTTGGATGGCTTGCAACTTTATCTTTTATAACAGTTGCACATTTGCAGTATTGAACATGACTCGAAAAATTGGTGGATATGTTGCTAGGTGAAATTACAATCTCATGGCAGTATGTAATCAGAAGATGTAGACAATTGATTCTTTAGCATGTTATTCCAGTCTACACATGGCTACTAATATACATCAGGTTCTTACTCATGAAACTTTTGGCATTGCTACAGTTCTTCCTGCTGTTTGTTACCAAGTTGGTCAACGATAGATGGGGTATATTTTCAATGAGATCAAGTGCCTATTCTTTTTCTTGTTTTTACTTTAGAGGTACGGTTTTATTTCCCCCTCTTTGTCTATCTTGGGTAAGAATGGTTACTAAATTAATAAATTATAGTGTTATCCCCTTTCCTCTAAAAAAACAGATAAAGAGCATTTTAAATCCTTAAAATGAAAAGAAAATTTAAGCACAAGATATTTATTAGTTTTATATAAACATTTGCATAATAAGAACTCAAATTCTTAAAAACAGACAAGCAAACAAGTAAATTATTGAGTTTTATATAAAACATTTGATATTACCATAATATAGATATTGTCCCAATTAGAGCTTAAAACAGTTTCAAGCCTAGCAGACAAGCATTCTCAGAAATTAGATTGAACTCATATAAATACAAACATGTAATAATACAAAGGTAAGTTGTTTATAAGAATATTATCTCATCATGCGGAGTAGCTTTGAACGTTTAAGTAGACTCCAAGCCTAAGTAAACTACATTCATAATTTATTGGACTGCATATATAACATTCAAATTCCTCTAATGTTTGCACTTTTTTTTTAGCACTCGTAAGAAACCTTGCCCAACACATTTAGTGGACCAATCATATTTCAAAAGACATGAAGTGTCAATTCTCTAACAGGCTAAAATGAATCTATGTTTTTATATTTACAGAACTTATTACTTAACATTCAAATCGTTCCATCTTTAAAGGCAAAAATGTGGACAAATATATTCTAAACAATGGAACTCTTCAAGCAAGCCCAAAATTTAGGTAGTTCCTAGTTATGCTACCTTACCAAACCTTTAAGTTGGTTTTCAGCAGTTCAAGAGAACAGCCTTTGGAAAATCATATAACTGTCACTGAAACAGACATGACATATTCTGGATTTTCCACTATGAGATTCTACGACAATGTGCATGCTCTATCTTGCTGAAAGCAAACTGCTAATCAAGTTGCATATCTATTGCCACGTCTCAAAATACTCTCTTGATACATATGTGTGTGTATTATTCGTTCTTGTTTGTTATTTTTCTTTCACCATTTTCTTTGTGTTCTGTTTTTTTCATTGTGTTTTGAGAAATATTAGAGCTTACTTTAGTGTGCCAAGAACCAACCGTTACGTGTATCACATGATGCAATGAATAAGTCATTATTAATGATGACCTCAATATTTTGTTTATAGAATTCCATTATATGACTTTGATTTCAGTTTTACTTCATTAATTCTAGAAAAAGACTACATCTTATTCTTTATTTAGTCACAAACTACTTAAGCTATATAACATGATAAGTCATTGACAAAATTATTTGTTGAGAGATTCAACAATTATAAATTCTTTAAAAGAACGAGTGAATGAAGCTCATCAACAAAATTTCAATAATAGTACAAATGCTTACAGTCATAGGGTTGGGATCCAAGATTCTAGTTATCAATTTCATGGCACCAAACGAGAGCCAGGGAGGGCAAGTGAATTCAGCAGCTGAGATCTGCAAACAGATATATATGCAAACTAAGATATGGATGATGGAGAAAAGTGTATGAACTGTCCAGAAAAATGACTACAGGGCTCACTTTTTTATACAGATTCATAAGATTAGAATCATCAAAAGGCAAGTACCCTGCAACTAACACAAAGAGAATGACTCCACATGACCACAAGTCTGCGGTTGACCCATCATATCCTCGATCATTTAAAACCTAAAAAAATTCACAAGTCATTCTAAATGACCTAAGGGGGTAGAAAGGAATTAGGTATATGACTGAGAAGAGAGGAAGAATAATTCAACTGCCATTAGCACCTCAGGAGCAACATAATTTGGAGTGCCACATGTAGTATGAAGCAAGCCATCATCCTGCAAAATAAACAAAAAATAAATAACTACATTCTGTGTCCTCTAGGCTACATCATAATTAAATTGAGGCTCAGTATTTAAGTTCAACATAGAAAGAAGGGGGGGTGGAGGGGAAGCTGCACCAGAATTTAACAGTATGAAAACATTGTCGCATCTAACTGGTTATTTTTGGTTAACTAGTCTAATAAAAATGAGCCACCCTTTAGTTAATAATAGTAGATTTGAAACCTAGAGTTCTAAGAGAATGGCCCCAATAATGTATATCATTATTTAAAGCTCCTTCTCACATGCAATCCCGGTACACACATGGAGAGGCATTTCAAGTTGCATAACCATGGGAAAAGAGAACATAATGCAAACTGCACCCTCCATAATCCGAGGACCACATGCAATCAAGAAAGAGTCAAAACAAGATCTTGTGGAATCATAGCTCTAATAATATGTTATGTTATCAGTAATTCAAAAGTTACTAATTCTGGTTTAACAGTTACTATAAAACTCACAATCAAATCAGAAATATGAGCACCAGGAATGCCACTAGAAAATTTAAATTTATTATTGGAGAACATCAAAAGACTAAACTTCTAGAACCTAGACAACAGTAGAACACATTTAGTTGACATTCTGCAAAAGCACGAACGCTATAAGAAAAATCTGTAATGACCCAAAATACAAACCCAGATCTGATAGAAGATATATGATGGGTTAGCTATTTAATTAGCTCATAACTTAGTGGGTGAGATGGATGTTAAATTGAAAAAATACTATTTGAAATTCAGATCTGTCTGCCACTGATATCAAAACCTTCGCCGCCGCCCCAACCCATGTAATTTCCTCGTTTTCGGCCTCACCCACGAGACCCTTCTCTGGAAATCGCTCAAGCACAACAGCCAGGACAATCTTCGTCGATGAGAGTGCATATTTTGTGGGAAAATTGGAAGAAAAACAACCCTATATCGAAGCTTACGATGTTCAATTCACAACAAAAGTCAGTGAATTGTACGATCTCTTAGAATACTCAAAGGAGCAAATCGGAAAAGACTGTCGGCTGTCGGCCGGTTCAGAATCTTCTGTTTTCTGACTGTAAGTTAGCCATTAATGACCTCCCAAATCATATCTATGAAATGGGGTGGGATGTGATTTTGGTGGACGGGCCACGTGGGTTTTTTCCGGAAGCTCCGGAAAGGATGTCGGCGATTTTCACCACCGGAGTGTTGGCGAGGAACAAAAAGGGTGGCGCTAGAAAAACCCATGTGTTTGTTAATGAAGTTTACAGAGAAGTGGAGAGTGTTTGCAGTGTTTATAGTGATTTGTTGGGGCATTTTGTGGTGGAAAATGGGGTGGGGAATACAACAGAGTTTTGCCCAAATTCTTCTTCATCAAAATTAGCTTCAACATCTTAGAAATCTCTAAATTAAGATTATTGAGATTATCGAGCCCTAATTTTTTTCCTCAATCTGAATTCATGAATTCGTTTCTTTGATTTGTATTATGCAAGGACAATTGCCTTGCGTTTGGCACATGATGATACACATGGCAAACCCATGTATACATCAGCCAAAAACATCACGTGATATGCACGCTCACGACTTCCGTCCGTTTTTTGGACGGAAATCATAAGTAATGACCATTTGGTAAGTATTTTTGAGTACTATGCGATTGTAACAAAAAAAAATTTTGGTAACCACAATGAAAAGCGGGCCATAGTACAGTGACCAAAAAGTCAATTATCCAGGATAAAACACTTTGGTTGCACAATAGCATTAGGAATAATTGATAATCTGTATAAGAAACAATGAACATCTAATACAAAAGAATATATATTAAGAAACAATAAAATGATCATGTTTACCCTGACTTGCTGGGACAGTGCACTCAATCCAAAATCAGAAACTTTGAGGTTTCCATAAGCATCCAACAGCAAATTTTCAGGCTGCACCAGAAAATGTTGAAAAGAAATGAAACTTTATTAGGCCACATGCTGACATAAATTTTGAATTTAATTGAGGATTAAATGTTCGAAGAGTAATGCTAAGCACTTTCAGATCTCTGTGGAAGACACCCCTGCTATGACAATAATCAACAGCATTAATGAGCTGTTGGAAATATTTTCTGGCTTCATCTTCTCGCATCCGTCCATGGTTAACCTTCATTCAATAAATTGTCAAGTAAATATAATGTTAACTAAGATATATAAGACAAATTAACAAAACAAGTTACAGCCAAAAAAGGATTGATGACATTAAATTGAAGGAGTAAAGTGTCAATACAACTGAATGAGCTAAAACCTCAATTGCAACTAACCAGCAGCTAAAATGGTCTGATTCATCATTACATCTTTTATAACACGGTCCTAACCCCACTAGTGGCTAAACAATACTATAAGTGCTCATTTGACGGAGGGGGCCTAAAAGCTCATTCCATACAAAAAGTTGTCTTGGAGATTACTTGGTAACATAACAAAAGTGTTTCGAGTAAGAGTTTTTAGGGGTACAAAAGCACTTTTGGTTCTTTTGAAACTGCATTGTTTTTAGCAATAAAACTTACTCAAATAGCTATTAAGGTTATGTTAAACAATGGTTGACTTTTATATCAACAACACTTTCTCGTAAAAATTTACTAGTAAAAAGCGCTTAAGCTCACCGTACCTCTACTGAACAGGTACTAAATTTGGTTGGGAGAAATCATTGACTTACAATTTTATCAAAGAGCTCTCCCCCCGTGACAAACTCCAGAACAATAAATATCTTGGTCTTGCTTCCCATTACCTGTAGTAGACAGACAAATAATCAAAAGAATGTACACTAACAAAAGAATATATTTCCTCCGTTCCAAAATATAGGCTCAATATTGACTTTTTTGAAGTCAATTTGAGATATTTTTAAATTTAAAATTGATAATTGATAAGATTAACTTAGTTTTAGAAGATACAATTATGAAAATTGTAAAGTGTAAACTATCAAAATAGTAATACTATTTACAAAATTTATTGTTTTTAAATGTTAAATGAATCACATTAATTTTGAATTTGAAACTATCTCAAATTGACTTTGACTTTGAAAAGATAAACTTGATCTTATATTTTGAAACCAAGGGAGTACTAAATATTGACATATTGTATAAGATTTGAAATCTCATTCTAGAGTGTTTACCGGGAGTTTTACTTTCCCTATTAAAGTTTTACCATTATTCTAATTGTTATAGATTAGAGATCTTATTTAGCAAAACCGCCATTATATTCTGAAGCAATAGAAATCTATATAGTGACTGCAACTCAGAAATGATATAGTGCACTACAAATTTATAAAAGGTCAGGATAAAATATAGATCATGTTCAATGCATCTATTTATATACTCTCAACTCTTATTTCAGAGTACAGGGATATCAACCAAAATTTTAATGAAAGTTATTTCTTTTGAGTGCTCTGGAAATTCTAACATACTATTGTTGTTTTATTTAGCAGCAAAGATTGGTTTTATTTCACCCAACTATCCAAAGTGGTTAATACTGAGTTTTGTTTGGATAGGACTATTAATCCCAAGTG
This sequence comes from Panax ginseng, assembly GCA_020205605.1. Taxonomy (NCBI): domain Eukaryota; kingdom Viridiplantae; phylum Streptophyta; class Magnoliopsida; order Apiales; family Araliaceae; genus Panax; species Panax ginseng. Next base: position 93,342,652 of record CM035136.1, on the reverse strand, counting down.
TCTTGTTTGTTTTCAAATTTGAACTTGAGACTATTAGTCCAGATTATAAAATGACTTAATATGGGGGACTATTTAATACCATGCTCAATCAAAAATTTCTAGACAAAATTAACCTCAACCTTTATACCAAAGGTCATGCATACATGATGAGGACATGGCATGCGTGAACTCAAACAAGACTAAAAGGACGTGGGGATCAAGCAAGGCTAGAACTAAGAGGTTCAAACAAGGTCTCAATGGATTGATCCAAGATGTTTGAAATGAGGCTAACGCAAGAAAACCCAAAGAGAAGGATGAGACACAAATTTGGGTCAATTTGATACAAGCTCAGTTCTGACCTTTCTAAGCCCACAAATTACATATTCAACAAAAAGTAAATTTATTATATCATGTGGACCCACATGCCTTCTAAATATACTGCTAGCATAGCATGGAAACTAATATGGGCACCAAATATTCACACGTGGACTATATATATATTCACCAAATTCAACAGAGATATATATCAAGGGATTCTGGCATGCAAAGGTGACTATATGGATTAATATATTCAATAATTACATTAAATCATGCAAGGCTTTCATGCAAATCAAATCACACGGTCTAGCAGCCTTCACGCGGCAATTGATTTCTTATAAACGGCATGTTCATGTGGCAAAGATTATTAGATTTTAAATTCTATTGTAATTAGGATTTCTTTTTAATTAGAATTTCTTTTCCAAATTGACTTCTATTTTCCTTATAGAAATTAGGGTTATGGTTTATAATTCCTATTAGGATTAGAATAATTTGTTCCTATTATTATTAGGATTTGGATTGTTTTGAGTAGTATAAATAGAAGTCCAAGTTGATGTAATCAAACACATTATTCATTATTCAATATATTTGTGAGTTTATTCTCTACTTTTGATTCTTTGAAGAATTCCTATGTAATTCTTAGTTAATTCTTTGAGATTTAATTTGACTTATCATACATCAATCGTCGATTGTACCGAGATTACCGCTTCAATATAAGCGAGGGGTCAAGATGTCGTTGGTGTCCATTCAACGCAGATTTCCAAACGCGAGCAATTGTACCAAGATTACCGTCTACATATAGACGAGGGGTTAAGGTGTTGCAAGTAATTCACCCAACAACTGTGCTAGAAACGATCCGGGCAACGACCACCTCACGCAAGCGTGTTGTGGAGTCTATCATTTTGGTATCAAAGCTAAGCCTTTCTAGAGAGTTACTTATCTTTAATTTTACATTAAATATATATTGTAAAAAAAGCGAGAAGAAAAAAATCAGATTCTATTTCCATTGTACTAACCAAATTTGTAGCACACCATCAAATCATCGATTCCAACCAAGAGTTCATACCATTCCATCATCATCAATTAAAAACGGAGCTACAATTTACAAATCTAAGGCATACAAGAGGAGTACAAGGTAATCGATCGGTGATTTTGTGGTATTCGATAGTCACACCATCTATATTTGGTTTCGTGATAAATAATTTTGAATTGATTAGTAAAACCAAGAATTTTGCTAGGGAATTCAAGAAGAACCTATTAGAGAGAATATTTGAGGTAAAAGGCTTAGTGGTGAGATTAATCGAGGGTAAAAGCCAAATTATTTAGAGTATACACGAGTGAACCATTGATTCGAGCGAAACACGTAAGGGAGTGGTGAGGAAACTGTTTTCTACTAACCCTTATTTTGCAGGAAATATGTTTAACTCGAAGGATAAAGGAACTTATGAGAAACAACCCTCAACAGCTGAATTGAAATTCCAGATGGAAGCCATCCAGGATCGAAGATTGAGAAAGACTATGGAGCAAATGCAAGAACAATTAGAAGAGATGAGGGTGTCTATGGCTGAGCTATCCCAAAACACTCATGGGATACAAAACAAGACGAGGGCACAATAAACTAACGCAAGAAAGGAAGACCCTTACGGTGAGGACAGTAGTGCATCAGAAGATCGTGAATCTAATTTTCTACATCAAAGACACGGAGGTGCTAGGGAAAGAGGAGGTCGATGCAGAGAGAAGATGGCAATTTGGATAGCATAAAATGAAGATTCTAACTTTCCAAGGCACGGGTGATCCCGAGGCTTATTTAGATTGTGTGATCCAAGGCACGGGTGATCTTTGACCCGTCACAACAATTCGGACCTTAAGAAAAGTCAAACCGTCGTTCACGAGTTTTCTCGGATATGCATTGATATGGTGGGATCAACACAACTAATCGGAGAAGGTGTGAAGAGCGACCAATTACAACTTGGGTGGAGATGAAAGCTATCATGAAAAAGAGGTTTGTACCAGCATACTATCAACAGGAGATCATTCGTAGTTTACAAACTGTTGAACAAGGAAGTCGGAGTGTGGATGAATATTACAGGGAGATGGAAATGTTGAAGGATCGGGCTAATTTGATTGAAGATAATGAAACAGCGATGGCTAGATTCTCGGCAGATTGAACTGGGAGATTGCAGACTTGGTTGAACGGCAACATTATTTGGAGTTAGAAGAACTGGTACATATGGCTATTAAAATAGAGAAACAACTCAAGAGGCGAGGAGAACAACGAGGACAATCTAATGCTAGTTCATCATGGAGGCCTAATTTGGCAAAGCGAGAGAAAAAGACAGTTGCGATCAAACCAAAGGTGGAACCTAAGCAAGGATCGACTAGCCGAGATATACAAGGTAAAAATGAACCACCTTCTTTTGGGCGTAATCGGGATATTGTATGCTTTAAGTGTCAAGGCAGGGGACATATTTCTAGCCAATGTCCAAATCAAAGGAAAATGTTGTTGCTTGACAATGGAGATGTGGAGACCGAGGGAGAAGAAAGTGACACTGATTTTATGCCACCATTAGAGGAGATAGGTGAGGATGCGATACATAGTGAAATTCTGGTTACAAGAAGAGCACTTAGTACGCAGGTTAAGGAGGAGAGCAGTGAACAACGGGAAAATATATTTCATACTCGATGTCTTGTGAATGGAAAAATCTGTCATAGATGGAGGCAGCTGTAAAAATGTGGCAAGCACTACGATGGTGGAGAAATTGGGGTTACCTACTACCAAACATCCACAATTGACCAAATATCGTTTGCGATGGCTCGATGATAATGCGAGACATTAAAGTAACCAAACAGGTGTTAGTTCCATTTGCTATTGGTCGGTATGTTGATGAGATATTGTGTGATGTGGTGCCTATGCAGGCAGAGCATATGTTATTGGGTAGACCAGGACAGTTCGATAAGAGGGTTCAACATGATGGGTTTACCAATGTATATTCGGTTTGTCGCTATATATAGAACCGTCGTCTTAGCTTTTAGCGACGGACCGAATCGTCGCCCGGTCCATCGTTAAAGGGGGGTAACATACCAAGTATGTTAGATAAGGGGTGAGATTAAGATTCGGACCGTATATATATATATATATATATATATATATATATATATATATATATATACACACACACACAATGATAACCACCAAGCTTCCTGCTATCAAATCCTTCCAACTAATGAGGTAAATTAGTTAAGATTTATAGCTATAGACACAATGATATAGTCATGAAAATTTAGCTCGTAATATTTCTTCACCAACTGTTCAAGAAGAATGATAATTTGAAGAAAACTTGCAGCGAAGGCGAATTATTTAAGGTATGGACAGATAAAAAATAAAGCTCAAAGGGACATTCGGTTTACAGTTATAGAAACCACATATGGACAAACGATGAGAGAAACAAATTAAAAATAAGCTATAGAGGAAATGAGCCACACATTAAACAGAGCGAGGGAGGGAGGGTGAGGAGAGAGAGAGACCTCAAAGAGGCGAACAACATTTGGATGCTTTATCAACTTCATTGTTGCAACTTCCTCTTTATCTGCAGAATTAAGCAGATTACATAAATGAAAATATATAAATTATGATAAAACTTCTCTTGAGGAAGTGCAAACATTATTAAAATAAAAAATAAAATACCTAGGAGCTAAATAGATTACGAGTGATACCCTCTCAAAATATGTAAAGAGAGATACATATCAAAATAAAAATAAATTGGGAAGTGATCAGGAACAAGTATTGCTACAAAGGTCTTGACCAAAATGGAAACAAGGGAAAAGGAAGAATGACAGACCTGTTCAGCCATTTTGTGCTTGAGAACCTTCTCCTTGTCGAGGATTTTGAGAGCCACTGGCTCATCAGTCTCAGAATTCCTAGCAAACTTCACTTTCGCAAATGTACCCTCACCAATTGTCCTCCCCACTTCATATTTACCTACTAGACGCTTTATCTTGGGCTGATTCATTCTTAATTAATGTATATGAATCTTCTTAAACTAAGCGATATATACTCCTAAAAAATTCTCCCTGGAATGCATAGAAAAACATTTAGCCTACGTACTGTAATTAAGTCCCTTAAATTAGGTAAAAAAAATGGTCGACTTAAATAATACATAATTGCTAAGAGGAGATGTATGGCAAGTGCATAGAAAATTTTCTTAATTTTCACATCATTAAGATATAATGAAACCTCCACGGGAATCCATTTTCAAAGGTGGAAGGGGGTAACGAAAAGAAAAAGAAACAAAATACACTACTTAACATGATATTACTGTGAACTCGAATAAAACGGAAATGGGCTCTAGAATTGAGAACCACCTGGATCCAGTTACCAACTCTATAAGCTCCAAACTTAAAATTACTAGTGCCCACGAAATAGTTAATAAAAAAATTATTTATGTATAAAAAAATTAAAATTAAAAACAAGACATAACGGCAAATGAATTTAAGATTATCTTTGAATTTAAAACAACACTAACCCAACACAGAACCCAATTCTAATATAAATTGCTAGTAAACTCTTGTCCACCGAATCAAATCGAAATTCCAATATTTAACCTAAGAAGAAAAGGGAAAGTAAGAAAAAGGGAATAAATTTATCAAAGCCCAAATCCTTCTATTCTGATAAAATAATCAATTGCAATTCCTTAAAATAAATAAGCAAACAAAATCAAAAGCCAACCTTGTTTTATATAATCTAGAAGCAACAAATGAACCGGCTGAAAATTACACTCAATTGGGATCTTTCAACTTCAACAGGAAACCTAAGACATATATATATATATATATATATATATATATATATATATACACAGATGAAACTTGTAGATATACACAAGATATACAAATAATTAAGATGAAGGGGAGAGGATATACTTGAAACCAACTTTATGGAGAACGGATAAGAAGAAAAAGCGGCTCTTCAGAGCGTTGTTGCGCCAAATTTTAGACTCAGCTGAGTTTGTATCCTGGTTTCAAAGAGAGAAATCTATAAGCAGGTGAAGCAGCTGGCACCCAAAAAAGAAAATCACTGCTAATTGATATTCCAAAGTTGTATGCACGAGTAAATGCTGATAATTGAATTGAAAATTTATATAAATGTGTATGTTGATAATTGAATTGTTTTGTAGTACTTATTTTATCATAATTATTGTTAGTTCTCTTATGGTAAGGAGAATCTGATCCACGTGTTCTTGTGGTAAATAATACGGTGGTGGGGACTTTTGGCGGTACATAACAAAACAGTCCAACTTTATACGTATACGGTGACAACAACTGCTCTTCGCTCTCCCATTCCATGTTCATAATTTACCCTCGCCCCCTGCCCTGGCTTCCAACCCCGAACCCACTCGGCCCACTCCTGTCCCCCCTCTCCCTCTCGGGTAATAATATAATGACAAAATTAATGATTTGGTCACCGAAGTTGATACGTTTTATTGAATACTTGATTGAACTTTTAATTTTTTAATTAATTATTATTTTCAAATTGGGTCACTCCGTTAAAAAAAAATAGACACGTTAAAATTTTATCTACGTGGCTCTGAAAAAATATACAAAAAAATAAAAAAAAGTACATGTGGCAAAAAAATAAATAAGCCTTCTTTTTACATTTTAAAGTTTAAAAAAAATAAAAAAATCAACATTTTAAAGTTTTAAAAATGACAAAAACATAATAAAATAAAAGAAAAACAAAAAAATCAAAACATCTTTCTTCTCTCTTCCTTCGTCCCTTCTCTCCTTCCGAATCAAATTCAGCGACTTGTCTCTCAGTTCTCATTCAAATGGATTACGATTTTCCGGACATTCGAACGCACGGTACATTCCATAGATCTGAAAAAAAATCCATCTCATAGTTTCTGATCTTGATTTTTGTGACGATTTTATTGTTTGAGTTGTGATTCTGGGGACAGAATCCTTGTAAGGAGGGAAGGATGTAACAATCCAAGATTTTATTATTTATAATTTAAAATATTTATTAAATTAAAACAATATTTTATTGAATATTTTATTGATGTGGTTGTTATTAGTAAATAATTGTGAATTAAATTTATTAGATGATATTCGAATTTAATTTAATTTAAATAGTTAGAGAATTGTATGATAACATGAGATGTTATATTATTGTTTTAATTTAATAATTAAAAAATGGTATGTTAACTTATTAAATAAAATTATAATGAAATTATAATTTGTGATATTTGGATTAAGTGGAAAATTTGTTTAGTATGTTGTAATTGGTTATTTAACTAATGTTGAATATGGAGGTATAAATATGAGATTATAAACTATAATGTAAATGGTTTATTAAAATAAAATTAAAGTAGTTTTAAATTGATTTAATCAAACAAGGCTTAAAATAGTAAGTCTTTATTTTAAAGAGTTTTGCCAAACAAAGCCTATGGCTTTTGAATTTTGAATTTATTATAATAAATAAAATAAATCAAATAATAAATAAAATATATTTATAACATATACGTTTATATTTTGTAACTGATATTATTTAGTATGCGTATTATGGCCATATCAGTTTCTTTTATTTTACGCATACTTGGTTATCAATTTTGTTTACGCATTTGAGTTATTTGCTAAACTGAGGAAGAGAATACAAAGAAGTTGAGAGAGACTTGTGAGAGATTTCAGTGGTTATCAAGGAGTTTTCAAGCAAAAGAAGGTATTTGTGAGACCCTAGATATTATGAATAAAGATTTAATTTTCTCAAAATATTTTTTTGAATATTATGGTGTGGATTTGAGACAGTGTTATAGTTGTGGGTAGTATTTATAAATTTTGAAAAGTATGCAAGTTGTTGTATAATATTCGATTGGTCGGGGAATATTCTTTTTGTCGGGGAATATCCGTACGACGGTACAATCATTGGTGGACCCCTATTGAATTATTATCATTTGATTGAGAAAACGACAAAAATATTTTTATGAAATAACGGCGGAAGTTTTACCGTTAAAACCGTTGAACTACTCATTGTAAGTAAAAGTACGATGTCTGGCGTGGTTGCATAAGTAGCACACACACGGTATTGATTATTGATGCTAACGTGAAAGTCACTCGCTTTTGTTCAACTATTGCTACAATAATTCTTTGCATAGATCTCACGTTATTTGATTCAATTATTGTCAATATTTTATATATTATTAAATTAATAATTGAGACGACGAAGTTATTAATATTATTATTTGCAATATTAACGATGTCTAGAAGTTACATCAATGAGAGGTTTGGTCACCTAATTACGCCATGATGATAGAGAAATCCTTATTGAAAGCTCCTCTTTCCTAGAAAGCGACACAGTCGATTAATATTGTGAATTATAATAATGATGATAAATATTGTTAAATATATTGAAGTGTCTTTTTATGAAGTCACTAAGTTTATATATATATATATATATATATATATATATATATATATATATATATAAATTTTATTTTAGTAGTATTATTAATGTAATAAAATGTAAAAGTTTTTTATAAAATGTATACTTTTATAAAGTTATTTATTTTATTAAACTATAAATAGAATATATTATATTCTATTATGCATAGTGTTTTGCATAGTAAAATCTTTTTATATAAAATGTAATATTTTTATAAAGTTATTTGTTTTATTAGACAATAATTAGAATATATTATATTTTATTATGCATAGTGTTGCATAGTGCTGCGTAGTAATCAATATATGGACCATCCCATTTAAAAGTAAATCAATCTGGATAGTTAATGAATTAGTTACTTATTCACCCATTCTCCTATAAATAAAGCTCATTCCTTCATTATTTCTTACGAATTCATTGAAACTCTAGAGAGAGAATTCTTCTTCTATAATCTTGAGCGTATTTTTTAGAGTTTAAGAAAGCTTTGAACGTAGTGCAAGTTTTCTTCAAGTATATCCTCCCTACTACAGGTGAAGTACTCTTCTTTATAAGGTAATGGATATTATTTGTTGTACTTTCGTAAGGGATATTATTTGTTGTACTAAGTAAGGGGTATTATTTCTTTTGTATTCATAAAGAGAACTTCTTTTATTCCATTCTTTATTATTCTCATTGGAATAACTTTTGTATCTGCTGCTACCCTATACTTGGTGAAATTCTTCTCATTATTCCATTCTTTATCATTATGTTGAATAACTCATACTGTGCAAAGTACCGCATAAATGGTGAAATTCTTACATTATTCCATTCTTTATTATTCATTTGGAACATCACATGCATGCGTTTTACGCACGACTGATTCCGATTCTTTATTATTACTCATTGGAACATCCCATGCATGCGCTTTACTTACGTGACACAGTTCCGTTCTTTATTATTACTCGTTGGAACATCACATGCATGCGGATTACATATTTGACCCGTTCCATTCCATATTATTCTGTTGGAATAACTCCGTCATGCGGATCTATCTCATGCATGGTGATTTCTTACATTATTCCATTCTTTATTATTCTCATTGGAATAACTCATACATGTGGATTATCACATGCATGGTGAATGATCCTTTGTATTCATTCCTTATTAAATTGTGGAAATGATCTGTCTAAGTGGATTACCGCATTGCAGACGAAAATTTATTTGCAGTTTCATATATTCTCTTATACTCAGTTTCATATATTCTGTCACGTTTTCCCAAACGTATTTAAACAATCGAAAAGTACATAATAATACTTTTCGTCATTTTTATTTCGTTTTATTTTTACATGTTTTTCAAAAAAACATTTATCGGCTAACATAACTTTTCACGGCATATTATCGTCAAATCTTCAAACAGAAAGTCATTTCGACATACTGAACTCTCAAAACGACTTAGGTTATTCATAGGATGAATAGTGTCTATTTCGTCTTTTTCTCAGAAAAATTTCTTTTCTCAGAAATTTTTATTTTTGTTTTCAAAATTCTTACGCATTTATCCTATCTCATAGTCAGAATCATCCCGTTTTATAGTCATCCTAGGTTATGGAACGACTAATAAACATATAACACATAATATAATTAATTAAAATTCAATTTATTAATTAATAATTCTTTAAACTTAATTTTTAGGACAATCTGATTTTTCGTGTTGTCACATCTCCCAACTATTCCCGGATTGAAAGGAGCAAGCTTCCCAATGCACATCAAGGCGAATGGTTAGCTGACATCTACCTAGGGATGGTTTTTCCCCTTTTCCTCTGCCTTCTGAACTCAGAATTGGGTGAATAATATACCGTAAATAGGGAATGAAAAGACACGGTAACTGTGTTTCACGGAAGTCGGGGGTTGCCTATCACCTTCCACTCACTTAAGCAAGCCCCCCAAACTCTATGAATCTCGAGTTCAAGACCAATTCAATGAAGTCACATATTGGGCCATATTGCGAAAACCTTTCTAAAACCCGGATGAGTTGGTACATCATTTTGAACTCATACCTGAAAGTAGTATGCATACAAGCCAATCATGTATGAAGATAAATCATATACTTTGTAAACAATATTATTCATTTTTTAATAAAAGTATTTATTTACTAAAGACATTTATTTGTCTATATGGTGTTGTTTTAATAATATGTGATAAACCCATAGTTTTAAGCATTACTTTTAGAATCATGATGACATCATGCTAATGAGATCTAAATTCTTAGATAGCTTAAAAACTAAAGTGTTCCCAATCGATGGATTACTAAAAAGGGGATTAGTAAATCCGGATAGATTAGTACATACCTAATGGAGTTTTACTTGCCTATCAATAGGAATTTCTGTAATGATAGTAGTACAAGTGATCCTTAGACTTGAGATCATCATATTATCTTGTGTATAATGAATTATACTTTGACTTATTCCTTAAGGCCCTTAGGGTATATCAAAGGGTATGATTGAGTGTAATAAATTATTTATGGAGATAATGAATGATCAATAAATAATCTACCGCTTCTAGTAAAAGAATAGATATGTCATATGTGATTCGATAAATGACAACCCAAGAATCCTTGGCCAAGGTAGAATGAAATTAAAAAGGAGTTTCTAATTTGCATTTATTCAGATTTGTGCATTTGGGAATCAAAATACATATAATTAAATAAAATAAGACCTGACATTAATTCTATGTCTTTTATTTAATTGAGACATTGTATGGTTGAAGGATTGAATTGTACGATAACTATTTACTCAAAGGTTCTTTTATGATTAATGTTCAAATCTATATTATCTAGAAAGTCGTTAATCACCAAGGAGGTTTATCTTTATTGTAGAATAAATATTATTTATTTAAATAAATTTATAGTTTATTTTATTTATTTAAATGAGATTAGAATTTTTCTAATTGATTTATTCACAACTTATTTAATATGGAGAACCTAAAGGGTCACACCATATCTTATGTTTATTTAAGAAGTAAATGATATAATTGTAATAATAAGTTAAGTGTATTTAATTTAATCTATGGTGATAGAATAAATTAAATAGCTTAATATTATTATTTAATATTTTAGAAATATTAAATATAAATGAATAGGAATAGTCTTATTATTATTATTACTATTTTTATTATGAAGTTAATTCCTAAATGTGTTTGAGAATTAATTAATATTAGTACTCTCAAATATTCCTAATAAGATTAGGAGGCTAATTAATTCAAATGTTTAATTAATTAAATAAAACCTTATTCTTAAATAGTTTAGGAGGATTTCCTAAATCTATAAATAAGAAAGTCTTTTTATGGAGAAAGGGTATAATAAGTTACACACTTTATTTCAAGAGTTGGGAGAGTACACCTTTTCTATCACAGATAGAAAAAACTAGGCTTTAGCCAAATAACCTTCTTCTTGAGTTTTTGTTCTTTCCTGATGGATCACCTCTAAAGGCCAAACGCTTGGGTGACTAATGTTGATCAAAGAAAGGAATCAATCCCGCGTATTAAAGGAGAGCACGAAGGACTAGGAGTTGAACTTGTTCCTGAGGAAGCTCGAATGTTCAAGGGTATATTTTGATTCTTTTACTCTTTAATAGATTTGTAATCAAGCACAAGAACGATCATGGTTTATGGTTTGTAAGAAAATTTTAAAATCTATTTTTATTACACTTTCACTTTTTTTATGTAATTTAATTACATGTATGTATTTCTAGTAAACCTAATAGTGGTATCAGAGTCAATCTTGTGCTAATTATCAATCTTTGTGATTCCATGTATGTATAATATGCGATTGATCAGATTTTCTGGGCAACAAAAAAGTTTTCTGTTTCAGTGACGTGGTACAGCTGCGCCATCTCCAGTTCATTCTGGAGCCCAATCATGCGCTTTCACGCAGCATGACTACGTGAGACCCGATTCATTACGGGCCTTGTTGCATGCCATGGACATAATCTAAAAACTTTTGTTTTCTTCAATTGAAATAAACGGTTTATTTAATTGATTAAAGATTAAAATAAAGGAGTTTATTTTTGCTAAAATTAAAGAGTTTAATTTGGATTTGGTTTTTGATTAAAATAAAAGCGTTTATTTTGTTTCAAAACTAAATTTTAGCAAACTTTTGCCCATTAAATTGATATTGATGCATATATGGAATGGATTAATTATTCATGAGATGAATGTTATTTATTGATGCATATATTGATATGTATGATAATAAATGAGATTAATTATGGATTATTTACCAATGTGATTAGATTTTATTTTAGTTGGATTCATGAATGTATGAGTTTTATTAAATGGGGTCTACGTACCACGTCTTCTCTAATTTTTCTCAATGTAAATTATGTCTCACTCCTATGTACTTCCCTTTGACTACTGATCAAGATTTCTATTTAAATTAAATAGTTTATGTAATAGAATTAGTTATAATTACTTGAAGAATTGGAGACCAAGGAGAAAGGAGTGCATGTAGACCCATTTGTTTGTGAGTCCGGGTTTAAATGTAATAGTTATGTTTAAATTTAATTCTTGCACCCTAGGGTTTGACCTTTTGGTTCACTTGATGACTCCAGTGAACCAAACTAGAATAAAGTCCATAATTAATCCGGATAAAATATAGTATTCTATATGCATGCTTATAATATATATATATATATATATATATATGTGTGTGTGTGTGTGTGTGTGTGTGTGTGTGTGTGTGTGTGTGTGTGTGTGTGTGCATGCGCACTAAACATGATGAGACAATTAATCACAAACCTCTCAAAAAAATTATATTAAGTCTAAACCGTTGAAAGATATTTGGAATATTGAACGTCGCATTCTAGCATGATAAAAATTAATAGAGTATTACTTATTTAATATGAGTTTGTTATGTCACAACAAGACAAGTATTAAATATTTAAGATGTTATATTTTATCACATTTGATGCGTATAAAGGAATTGAACAATACTGTTTTGTTGTGTCACCACAAGGATGATATTTATCTCTTTAAATATATGGAAGTGCTATGTTGGACTTAACTTGGATAATTTTGATTCGGATGTGTCACCACTTGATCAAAATAATTTAAGAGGAAACAAAAAGGAATTACATGATAATGTAATTGACAAGAGTTGTCCACCTATTTATTTATATATAGTTTGTTGTGTCACCACAAGACTGTATATATTTGAAATGACATCTTTAATCTTACTAGCAAATCTTTAATTATATTTTGCTGAACTATATATGTAAGGACCAATGATTTTATATGATTATATATGTATATTTTTATGAATAAATTTTTTTAGGAAATCATCTTAAGCATATGAGTGTATATGTGTTATGAATTAATTAAGTTAGTTAATTTATTTATTTTAAATTGACTAAAGAAGTAAAAAGGAAACCAAGATGATTACTTAATCAAGTTGATTAAGGAAAAGTAAGATAATCTTATATTTTAGCTTGAATGGTAAATAAAAAATTATTAAGTGATTAATTAGTATTACTTATATAAAGTGGATAAATATGTATAATAATTTATCAAGCCAATTTAGTTAATGATTTAGAGGAATAAAAAGTAAAGCCGAGAAAAAAAAATTAATTAGTTAAGCTTATGTTACTAACTAATTAAGCTTGAGAAGAAAGTTTTATAATCTAATTATATATTAGGCATGAGAATTAAATAACCTAAGGGTTATATTTATTGAAGAGTACTAGTATTTAAAATATATACTAGTAAACTAACTTAAGAGAATTATTTTATTATCTCAATTTAATTATTTATTTTAAACCTAATTAAAGAAAGACTAATTGGGTTATATAATTAAACCCATATGATTAATTATTTAAAGTCCAAAATTAGTGGACTAGAAACCTTAAATAATTAGGGTAATGCAAAATTAATGTGTTGGAACCATGATAATTCTAGTGGCCCAAATAAATTAAATGGGAGCTCAAATAAATAATTATATACCTCAAAACCCTAACCCTAATTTGCAAACCCTAATACTAATTAATAAAACCCCAAGGGTCAAAATTTAAGGAAAACATGTGAAATGACTAAAATACACTTAAAACAAGTGAAATGATTAAAATACCCTTAAACATGCTAAATGACTAAAATACCCTTAAAACATGTGAAATGACTAAATTACCCTTAGATTTATTTGTTAAATTACTAAATAAAACTAATCCATGTGAACTTAAATCGACCAATTAGAGAAGAGATGATGCAAGCATGACATCATCCTTAAAGAAACACACAGATGATGCAAACGTGATGTAAGCATGACATCATCCTTAAAGAAACACTGTGACGCCCCCAAAATAGGTATACATCACCCATCTTGAGTCGCCAAATACATGGTACAAAATTCAAATACAAACTTAATTATGCAACATGAGCTGTGAGTTTTAATACAAATATTATCTTCTAGACAGTATTCAAACTCAAAATACGACAAAACATAATCTGAGAGTGTTAACACGAATATTGTCATCTAGACAATATCCACACTCAAATTCAATCTTATTACATTTATAATCATACTATTTCCTAGAATAATGAGGACTACTAATGCTATCATCTGGACCGTCACTCCATTCCCCGACTAGTCCCTGCTACGTTCTCATTTCCTGAAGAGAACAATGAAAGCAAAAAGGGTGAGCACAACTAGCTCAGTAAGAAATATTATGACTAAGATAATGCAAAATAAATTATCGTTAGCCTTCAACGATGTTAAACCGATACAATATAACAACCATCAATTTTAAGCTAATGTAGAACAAGCAATCCATTAGAAGAGTCAAGTAGAGAATAAAATCTACTATCTTCTATGATTTAAAAGGTTTTCATCATCACTTTTATCGCTAAGACTCAAATTTTAATAAATAATCCACATCATTAAATCATCTTTTAGCACTACGAGGCCAAAGATATTCTTTAATATCACGACCATGAATTATCCATGCACTTTCGTGCAAAGATAATGGTATTTTCATCAACTAGTCCCGATCATGCCATAAAACAATTCATCTTTGCACCTTTGCGAAAGAGAATCCATAGCCATAATCATACCAAAAACTTTCCATCAATGCCTGCTGCGCCAACGAGGACTTTTTTCCACATCATTTGTAATATTACGGTCATGATTATCTTAAGAATAATCCTTGTTTATAATCATACCAAGTCCATCTATGCACTACAGGCCACAAATGACTTTCAACATAATATAAACATGAGGATGATGACAATGACATAATAATTCAAAAAAACAAGTTTAAGAATTAATTTATCCAGGAACCAATAACGTCTAAATTGTCAACATGATACTGCTTTGTGGAGTAAAATTCAAGAATGCTCAGAAGAATATTTCCATGAAAAGATACTGGATGAAGCACAAATATAATGGATATTACACTAATTTCATGGAGTATAGAAGTCAAAGTTTTAACCAACTGAGTATAAGAGAATATATGAAACTGCAAATGGATTTTCGCCCGCCATGCGGTAATCCACTTAGACAGATCATTTCTACAATTTAATAAGGAATGAATACAAAGGATCATTCACCATGCATGTGATAATCCACATAGACAGGTTATTCCAACAGAATAATAAAGAATGGAATAACAGAAGAATTCACCATGCATGCGATATACCGCACAGACAGGTTATTTCAACAAAATAATAAATAACGGAACCGAATCATGTGCGTAAATGCATGTACATGATATTCCAACGAATAATAAATAACGGAACGGTCATGCGTAAGCACTTGCAAGCGGGATGTTCCAATAGAATAATAAAGAATGGAATAACAAAAGAATTTCATCATGTATGCGGTACTTCGCATAGACAGGTTATTCCAACAGAATAATAAAGAATGGAATAACAAAAGTTCTATTCATGAAGACAAAAGAAATAATACCCCTTACGAGTACAACAAATAATATCCCTTACCTTATAAAGAAGAGTACTCCGACGGGTAGGGCGGGGATATAATTGAAGAAAACTTGCACTACGCTCAAAGCTTTCTTAAACTCTAAAGAAATACGCTCAAGATTATAGAAGAAGAATTCTCCTTATAGAGTTTCAGTGAATTCGTAAGAAATAATGAAGGAATGAGCTTCTATTTATAGGGGAATGGACTGAATAGTAACTAATTCATTAACGGTCCAGATTGCTTTACTTTTAAACGGACGGTCCATATTGATTTACTATGCAGAACATTATGCAGGCACTATGCAACACTATGCATAATAAAATATAATATATTCTAATTATTGTCTAATAAAATAAATAACTTTATAAAAGTATTCTGTTTTATATAAAAAGATTTTACTATGCAAAATACTATGCATAATAGAATATAATATATTCTATTTAAAGTCTAATAAAACAAATAACTTTATAAAAGTATTACATTTTATATAAAAAAATTTACTATGCAAAATACTATGCATAATAGAATATAATATATTCTAATTATTGTCTAATAAAACAAATAACTTTATAAAAGTATTACATTTTATATAAAAAGCTTTTTGTTTTATTACATTAATAATACTAATAAAACAAAATTTATATATACAATATATATATATATATATATATATATATATATATATATATATATAAACTTCCGTGACTTCATAAAAATACACCTCAATATATTTAACAACATTTATCATTATTATTATAATTCACAATATTAATCGACCAGGTCGTTCCTAAGAAAGAGGGGGCTTTCTAATAAGAATTTCTCCCTATTGGCGAACAATTAGGTGACCAAACCTTTCCATGACAAAACTTCTAGACATCGTTAATATTGCAAATAATAATATTAATAACTTCGTCGTCTCAATTATTGATTTAATAATATATAAAATATTGACAATAATTAAATCAAATAACGTGACATACTATGCAGCAATTACTGCAGCAATAATTGAACAAAACCGAGTGTCTTTTCACGTAAGCATCAATAATCAATACCGGTAATTCTACTATGCAACCACGCGTATTCTTGTTTTTACTACTGAGAGTAGTTCAACAGTTTTAACGGTAAAACTTCCGCCGTTATTGTGATTTACCCCAAATCCGGTACTTGAAACAGAACTTCGGTTCTCCACGATACCATTTCTTTAAGTTTGAATAATACTAAATAATAATACATTCGAACTTAATTTACATACATCAAAGTTTACTTCCCAGTGCACGTGACCTTCAAATACATTCCTTACAATACTTGAATAGATACCAATACAACTATAACCATTAACTCATAATACATACTTATTCAATCGACTTTCCTTTTCCTTTGTTAGTTACTCGAGCCTTCAAAGTTGCTCATACATAACCCGAAAACATTTAATTTAAGCGAGGATGGGCATTTAAGTGCCCAAAAGTAATAACAATTATATATAAGTTGAAAAGAATATAAGTATTCTCTTTACATAACACTTCTACAACGAATCGAAAGTTGTGAAGTAATCATCTTGATAGAAAATTCACATAACAACTATCTTCCAAATTATTTAAATTTGGCTCTGCTCTACCATGAATAGGGTTTAAGAATCATACTATGAACATTCTTTTCATTTTCTAAAAGGTTTAGCGAATTCTATCCTCAAACCAAGTCATAACTTACTGTACACGGAGGGTGATCGACCCGTTGTACCTGTATTGATCAATACTACATAACTTGAATGAAATTCATCGCTCACTCTATCCGCTTCTTGTAAAAAATCTTCCCATATAGGGATGTTCATACATGCACAGTTCCCAACCCAAGGTTTTTAATCTTGCTCAACAATAATATGTAATTCAACATATATATATACGGGTAATTGACAAAGGTGTATCAACATGTGAACAAATGCCATGATTATCCAAGTGGGGACACTTGTATAACCATTTATAGAAATCAATGAACAAAATATATATCCGAGCTAACATGTTGATAATCAAAGCGTATATAATCATCATGACAGAATTGAATAATTACGAAACTTCTTACTCATGTCCATTGCATAAAGAAAATGCAAAGGTAGGATACTTGCACGATTCACGATTACAAATCTCAACTTAGGTTTTATCTCTTTATCACAACCTATCAATAATCGGATCATTCGTTCGATTAGAGCGATATATCTTAACACATAATCTTTACATATTACGATTGAGACATAGTCTAATCACATAATCACGGTGATCATACTTTTAGTTCATATTCTATACTTGAAATATTTTTATACATTTTTAAATATCTCATCCATGCTCTTCTGATAGTTTTTTTCTTTCTTTTATAAGGTCCGACATTTGTCGGTACGATCGACGACTTTATCGGGTAAATCTTGAGTCTAAGACTCTTATTCATACCTCAACATCTGTAAATATCGGACATCTTATTTTTAATCATTTTCGCAATTTCGAAAATTAAAAATTTTAAAATAATTTAAATCATCACTAAAGGGCCTATAGTGATATAAGCACATACTATAGGTGTTCTTCTTCAAATTGAGAACTTCATAATCGGTTCTCAAAGTCAACTAGTTTGGTATTATAACTTTCAAATATCGGAATCATAATTAAATGATTTAAACATTAAACAATTCCATTATCATTAATAGTTTAATTAATACTAAACTATTAATGAAACCATTATTAAAAATATAAAAGTTATTTATAATAACTCAAACTATTTTTAAAACATTTATATTACCCAAATAATTACCATTAATATTTAAATATTAATGTACTATTTATCAAAATATTAAAAGTCATTAATTATAACTTAAAATATTTTTAAATCCTTAATATCCTCTTTAAATGGTTTTTAAATAAGTAAAACCATTTTTAAACTATTTATTTAATATTAATCATTAAATAAACTAAATATCATTAATATTATCTTAATATCATTAATATTTAATTATTAATAAAATTATCATTTAAATATTAAAAGTTATATTTTATAACTTAAAATATTTTTAAATACCTTATTTTCATTTAAAATGATTTTTATAATATTAAAATCATTTTTAAACTAAATTATTTAATATAATCATTAAATAACTTTAATATCATTAATAATTATTAATTAATGAAATTCATCACAAAATATTAAAAGTCATCACAAATAACTCATTTACATAATCAATTCCAAGCCAAAATAAACATAGTAAACTAACTAGTTTATTAACAACACTAACTAAACTTCAAAAATTCAAACTTTAACTAACAATTAAAAATAATAACATTACAAAATTAAATAAGAAACATACCCTAAATCTGAATTCCACAGATGAATCGCACTTCCACGCAAAAATTTAACTAAGGAGATCTTTATAAAAAGTTCTCCCACAACAAAGCCTTTCTCAAAAATTGGAGGCCTTATTGTTGTTGGTGAATGAAACAAAGGCCAAACCCTTCTATTTATAGGTTTAGAAAATGGTGAAATTCTCAATTTAGTCGATGTGGGACTTGGTTTATACTAATTTTTCAATAGCTCACTTTACGATTTTCTAACGCATTGCTCATAACTCAATTAATCTGATTTTTGGATATGTTATACATGGTATGTAAGACTATTTTTTAAAAATACGAATTACCCAATTCGGGTTCATTAGGTAGCCCAAACAAATCGTCAAAAGTAGACGTTCATATGAGTTTTCAATCTCGTTTCAGCTTTACCCTCTTTATTCGCTAAAAACAGTCATAACTCTTTCATTTTAAAACATTTTTTGAGCGATTCTTGAGCTCACGCTTGAAGCTAACTTCTGGGGCTACAACTTTTATTCTTTGACCATTTCTAAATTCCGAACACATCAGCCCGTAAATTCCGTTCAAATGGATTGCACTTGCACTTGTTGGGAAGTTTTGACACTACTACTTTGAAATGTCATAACTATCTCCTCCGATATCGGATTTAGTCTGCATTTCGAGTCTATGGAAAGCTTATTAGGTGTAATATAACATACAAAAAGCCCAGAAGGTTTTGGAAACATTAACCGATCGAAACAAAGGTCCCCCAAATAGCACATCCATTCTGACTTTCAATTTTGAGAAATTTGACACATTTCCTTCCAATCACCGTAATTCCCTCATCCCGAGGTGAATGAGGTCATTCCAAAACCTATGGCTTCCTAACTCGATGCACTACAACATATCAAAAGTCCAGACCTTTTAAAGAACAAAAAGTGGACGAGAATGCCCCCATTCTGACATTTGCCCCAAAATAGTTTATCATGATCGATTGAACCATGTTTGACCATCTATAACTTCTAATCTATACATGATATGGACTTGATTCTTTTTGTAGATTAAGACCACATATCGGGCTACACATAACAACTTTTAAAGAACAAAACTCATGATCGAGCAAAGAGTTATGGCCTCTGACATTTGGTGAAAAATAACAGAATTCAGTTTTTCTAACTTGCTTAAATCTTCAAATTCGTGCACTTTGATGTTATGGGTCTTTGATTTATCAACCCATATCATCAATTAACATTCTATTACACAACTTTAAACAATCAATTGCATCAAATAACATCGAATCAAAGGATTTCTAGGTTTAGTGTTCTTATACCCTTTTTGCCAAAAATTCTTGATTCTTGCTTCTGATTTGTTATGGGTGATGGTTGGGCTTTGTTTAAGAGTGTATGGGCAATCTTGTACAAAGCAATTAAATGTAATATTTAATCACTAGATTTAATTCTTATAATTTACCAATTAACTTCTATCCTTTGGTAAATTAAAACACTTATAGAGTAACATCGAAATTAAACCCGGTAATTAAAATTAGGGTTTCTCAACGTCATCAATTAGAGTTTCTAATTGACCATTAGTGGTTCTTTAATTATCTGTGTATGTTACTAACACAGTCGTTACGGTTTCTAATTTTAACCGGTTAAGGTTATAATAATTAGGGTTTGTCCTAATTATCGACGTCTGTGATAATTAGGGTTTCTTCTAATTACCGATATTCTTATTCACGGTAATTTCATATACATATCACTACTCTCGAAATATCCCATAACCGAGTTTAATAATTAGGGTTTCACAAAGACGGTAATATCTTTATGACCTAATTGGCCGTCATTGCTTTCGATATTATTTGTCCTTTGTACCCGATTACATAATTATGGTAATCTTTAAAATCATTATATAAATAATATAATATTATTATTCTCATCTCTTGATCACAATCCCAATCCAGAGTTTAGATCTCATATCCGACTTATTCTTCGTACACAACATCAATAATCAAGTTAAAATAATTAACTTAAATATTACGAACAATTCATATAATAAAATATTTATTATAAAAATCTAATTATCACTTCATATATTATTTCCAATCATGTTTTCATGGAAAATAATTAATAAAAACATTTAAACTACGAAATTTATTACCATATAATTTGTGAAATTAATAATTCCAAAATTATTTCTAATTTTTCAAGTAATAAATGTATTCACATTTATCATTCACTTTACTTGACACTTAGTCTCGCTCATTAAATAAAAAAAAATTTTATCATAAAATTTCTTATTTATTTTATATAGAAAATCTCTCAGTTATTACATTCACCTCCTTATAAGGATTAGTCCCCTAATCACCGCTTTAAAAACTCATATGCGTATGGAAGGTACATAGCATATAATCATTGTCGTAGATCTCGATCATACTTGATCGAATCGATCTTTAATTATTCATCATAACACTTGTCTGTCCGATTAAGCGAAATATAAGATATATAAGTTATTCAAATTGCACTGGAGTTACATTTCCATTACCCACCGTATCTGGACCGTCATGTTGTAAACCCTCGGAGTTGCTTTCGTTGGAGTTCTTTGGTTGAGTTTAGTCACGAAATTGCTAACGTCCCACTTTGCTTCTCCCCAGTGGTTACGTTCCTCGCTCCATTCCCCTCTGTGGGCGATTCCTCACCTTATGCTCGGTCGATCCACATATGAAGCATCCACTGATCATCCTTGAGTTAGGGGCGGTTGGGAGAGATATGACCCTCTTGCCCACACTTATAGCATACAAAATTTCCTTGAGACACTTTCATGAGTGATTCTTCCATGATTCTTGACCGCACTACCCGCTTCTTTATACCTTCCTGCTTTACTTGCATTTTCTCGGAAAAATTCCTCATTCTTTTCTCACCCCTATTCCCACTACTACTTTCTATCTTTCTTTGTTCCTCTGACTTGCTTTTTTCTTCTTCTCCCTATGGTAGAGGCTCATGGCCTCACTTCCTGTTCAAATGATGATAGCCTTCTCCATGAGTCTTTGCAAAAGTATTGATTTGCAGTCTTCGACACCTTATTAGAGAGCCGGGGTTTTAAGCCCACTCAAATCTCCTTGCCTTCCTAGCCTCTGTATCCACTTGATGTGGAGCAAACCTAGCCAACTCATTAAATTTTGCGGCATACTCACTTGCATGATCATGTTATCCTGCTTTAACTCCGGTGAATCTCACCTCCATTCTAGGCGCATACTAACAGAGAGATAGTTTTGAAAAATAAATCCTTAAACCTATCCCAAGTAATTTCTTCTTCTCTGCCCTCGAGTCTTTATTTGCCTCCCACCAAAAGTTAGCTTCCCTTTCATCATATAAGTGGCAAAAGCGGTCTTTTGCCCCTCATCTACTTTAGCGATTCTGAACGCCTTCTCTATCTCGTTCACCCAAGTCCGGGCTTCTATAGGTCACCGATCCTCTGAATACGTGGTCCTACTGGCTTTGAAGTCTTTGAATTTTGCCAGCGATTATCTGGTGGTTTCCCATGAATGGTGTTCCTCTTTGCATAGCTTTGAGCTACCATGTTTGAAAAGTTTTGCATCGATTACATTATGTCGTTCCCCAATATTAGTAGATTCTTCTATCCTTTGGTTTCGAGTTT
Organism: Panax ginseng; assembly: GCA_020205605.1. Classification (NCBI taxonomy): domain Eukaryota; kingdom Viridiplantae; phylum Streptophyta; class Magnoliopsida; order Apiales; family Araliaceae; genus Panax; species Panax ginseng. The sequence continues at coordinate 93,320,007 of CM035136.1, read as the reverse complement.
GACGTCTTGGCGGCATTATCTCGTTAAATAAAACCATAAATTATGCCCTTACATTTTAAACCTTATTGCATAAGATTAATGTATTAAACTCGTTTCATTTCTCAAACTTAGATTCATATTCATTTATCGAATATTTACACAAAGACATCCTGCTTTAATCAACATATCCTTTGTGACTACGAAAGTCGAGGATTTAAAATCTTAACCAACATAAAAGTTAAAATAGTTCATTACTTATCACACATATTACATACATAACCCATACTACTTATTTACCAAGCCTTTTCTCGGACATTCATTCGCTCGATGTCCTTCCATCCCACAATTAAAACACCCACCTTTCTTATAGTCGGGGCAACGAGGAGAGGTGTGTCCTTCACGGATGTGTCGCTTGAGGCTCCATCTGGTCAATTTGGATTTTGAGCTTATCCCGCTCTTCCATTGTTTCCATTAACGCCTGACGCATCAACTTTTCTATCTCCCACAACCTTTCCAATGAAGAAACCTTGTTCTCCAAATCCTGCACCTCCATTGATGCTTGATCGACTTCAACTTTAGTGTCCAAATCACTATCTCATCGAATCCAACATTTACGGATCTCGATGCTTTACGTTTTTTCCACGATAGCCACCTCGTCCATTAAGGTTCCTAGTGAGCTTCTATTTCATCTGTTGGCCTCGATATTAGCTCGGGTGTGAATATGATCCTTCTTATTCCACATATCTTTCTCACCGTACATCTACATACATAAGTTACCACGATTAACATATAGTATATATACACAGAATCAAGAGTTCTATATATCGTTGTCTCTTATTTTGATTGACGATAAATTTATTCAATTCTCATCAACGCTTATCTCTCTTAAAATGCGGCTCCATCCACTCTGCATTGAATCGCGCATGAAGGTGATGACTAAAGCTTCGCCAAGGTATATATCCGGTGTCTTTGGCTTCTATTTCAACCTTCAACTGTCTTATCTCGAATATCTCCTCTGCTCCAACCTCCCTCATAACTTCGGCTAACTCTATCTCTGTAGCTTACAACATTCACACATATCATCACATGCTACCCAATACACCTCTCACAAGAGTAAAAGTTTTCAAATTGTGCTGAGGGGTCATATAGACCATGAACACATAGTTTTAACGGTATTCATACCGCAAAACAAAACATTACCTGGTATGTTTACAATCACAAAGAAGGTAAACTACCATTAATAGTACTTTAGGTGATTAGCCTATTGTACCCCTACGTCATGCATAACGTATTAATCATACCTAGCGAATATTTACGCCATTAGATTGGATCATTTATCCAAACAACATTGTTCACCTCAGTCTTATCATAGGATTCCGCACCAAACAATTTGGTTCGGAAATTTCTTCAATGAACACTTAGAGTTTTCATAAACATTAGTCTAGTGATTCAAATAGCATAGACTCATATCAATAATTCAATTCAATCGAATTATTTAGATGTAGCCAAACCAGTTGGCAAATTAAACTTTTGAAAACATTTTTCGAGAATGACGCCATGATGCCGTCTTCAGATTAACAATCCGTTGAGGATGCCGTCATTGTATGACTTTGTCATAACACATCATACAATAGTGGAACATGACTTGAGTCAAATTCACACTAAGTATTCCTGTATTTACAACTCCATCACATTTTATCATCTCTGCACTGAAGTTACATGGTACATGAGTGATAATTAAAAACAAATTTTGATATTTCAAATTATTTGCGTCTAGCCAAAATAGGTAGCATAGATAGTACTTTTAAACCGTTTCAAAAATGATTACGAGTCTACATTTTTGTTTTCAAAAGCACACACGATGTCGTATTTAGCTTGATGTCAAAAATTTTGAAGTTTAGCATAGCTAGGAGTTTAGGAAAACCTAACACCTTCACTAAAATTCATTTACTTAACAATCTATCTGCATTCTCGTAATCCATAACACTCCATTCACACAAAAACTATACCCAGTTCATCAAACCACACTTATGAGTTCATAAATTGCCACAATCATATATGAGTTTAAGAACTTATCCTAGTCAGGACCTTTGGCGTCCCCATTCACCGAGGGGGTTCATAAACATTTCATATAATTATGAGTCAAGAATGTCTCATAGGCATGAGTTTTAAGAACTCGAACTTAATCTTATATTCTATATCTATGACCTATCTACCGTATACACACGAAAATGGAGTCATCCTCTTAATGTGCATATAACAAATAAATGACCACGACATTTCAATGATTATCGATTGCGAAACTAAGTGGTTTTTACACCAAGTACAATTCACTCCCATACGAAGAATCATACAACTCAATTTGCCGACATGAGTCCTCAATTGAATCCCCATCTAACACTAACCCCATTCTCCATACGAATTTAATTTGTATTTATAATTCTCTTCTGGATCTGTACCAATTGATAGTACAATTCATACACAACAATCTTGCTGTAAACTTTCCAATCATCAGATTGATTCCTTCTGGCTGTCATAGCCTTATCAGATCACGGAGTGATCTCATCGTATATATTACAATTTAGTTCTATATCTTGATCATTTTATTTTACGATCTCTCATAACTGCACTTTCAGTCTTTTAGACTCAATCTATTCCCCACTACTGTTTAACTTTATAAGCAGAGTTAGGGAACTCTGTGTCTTTACACTCGCCGAGATTCATCTTTGAATCTTATCGACCAACTAACTTTATATAAGTTAATACTTATCCTAATCATTGCGGTTATTAGTCTCAGGTATTCCTACCTAAGCTTCATAACCAACACTTTGATACCAACCCATGATTTACCCCAAATCCAGTACTTGAAACCCGAACTTCGGTTCTCCACGATACCATTTCTTTAAGTTTGAATAATACTAAATAATAATACATTCGAACTTAATTTACATACATCAAAGTTTACTTCCCAGTGCGTGACCTTCAAATACATTCCTTACAATACTTGAATAGATACCAATACAACTATAACCATTAACTCATAATACACACTTATTCAATCGACTTTCCTTTTCCTTTGTTCGTGCTCGAGCCTTGGTTTGCTCATACATAACCGAAAACATTTAATTTAAGCAAGGATGAGCATTTAAGTGCCCAACAAGTAATAGCAATTATATATAAGTGAAAGAATATAAGTATTCTCTTTACATAACACTTCTACAAATCGAATCGAAAGTTGTGAAGTAATGCATCTTGATAGAAAATTCACATAACAACTATCTTCCAAATTATTTAAATTTGGCTCGCTCTACCCATGAATAGGGTTTAAGAATCATACTATGAACATTCTTTTCATTTTCTAAAAGGTTTAGCGAATTCTATCCTCAAACAAATCGTATAACTTACAGCACGGAGGGTGATCGATTAGTTGTACCTGTATTGATCAATACTACATAACTTGAGCGAAATTCATCGCTCACTCTATCCGCCTTGCAAAAAATCTTCCCATATAGGGATGTTCATACATGCACAGTTCCAAACCCAGAAGGTTTTTAATCTTGCTCAACAATAATATGTAATTCAACATATATATACGGGTAATTGACAAAGGTGTATCAACATGTGAACAAATGCCATGATTATCCAAGTGGGGACACTTGTATAACCATTTATAGAAATCAATGAACAAAATATATATCTGAGCTAACATGTTGATAATCAAAGCGTACATAATCATGCGAGAATTGAATAATTAAAAACTTCTTACTCATGTCCATTGCATAAAGAAAATGCAAAGGTAGGATACTTGCTGATTCGTACGATTACAAATCTCAACTTAGGTTTTATCTCTTTATCACAACCTATCAATAATCGGATCATTAGATTCGATTAGAACGATATATCTTAACACATAGTACTGTCTATTACAGTCAGCACATAGTCTAATCACATAATCACAGTGATCATACTTTTAGTTCATATTCTATACTTGAAATATTTTTATACATTTTTTAAATATCTCATCCATGCTCTTACAATAGTCTTTTCTTTCTTTTATAAGGTCTGACATTTGTCCGGTATCGATCGACGACTTTATCGGGTAAATACTGAGTCTAAGACTCTTATTCTATACCTCAACATCTGTAAATATCAGACATCTTATTTTTAATCATTTTCGCAATTTCCAGAATTAACAATCCGTTGAGGATGCCGTCATTGTATGACTTTGTCATAACACATCATACAATAGTGGAACAATGACTTGAAAAGTCAAATTCACACTAAGTATTCCTCAGATTTACAACTCCATCACATTTTATCATCTCTCGCACTTTTGATTACATGGTACATGAGTGATAATTAAAAACAAATTTTGATATTTCAAATTATTTGCGTCTAGCCAAAATAGGTAGCATAGGCCGTACTTTAAACCGTTTCAAAAATGATTACGAGTCTACATTTTTGTTTTCAAAAAGCACACAAATCGTATTTAGCTTGATGTCAAAAAATTTTGAAGTTTAGCATAGCTAGGAGTTTAGGAAAACCTAACACCTTCACTAAAATTCATTTACTTAACAATCTATCATTCTTCTCGTAATCCATAACACTCCATTCACACAAAACTATACCCAGTTCATCAAACCACACTTATGAGTTCATAAATTGCCACAATCATATGAGTTTAAGAACTTATCCTAGTCAGACCTTTGGCGTCCATTCGCTGAGGGGTTCATAAACATTTCATATAATTATGAGTCAAGAATGTCTCATAGGCATGAGTTTTAAGAACTCGAACTTAATCTTATATTCTATATCTATGACCTATCTACCTGTTATACACCTGAAAATGGAGTCATCCTCTTAATGTGCATATAACAAATAGCGCGACACAGACATTTCAATGATTATCAGTGCCAGAAACTAAGTGGTTTTTACACCAAGTACAATTCGGCTCCCATACGAAGAATCATACAACTCAAATTATGACATGAGGTCCTCAATTGAATCCCCATCTAACACTAACCCCATTCTCCATAATGAATTTAATTTGTATTTATAATTCTCTTACGGATCTGTACCAATTGATAGTACAATTCATACACAACAATCTTGTTTGTAAACTTTCCAATCATCGATTGATTCCTTACATTTGTCATAGCCTTTATCGGATCACTTGAGTGATCTCATCGTATATATTACAATTTAGTTCTATATCTTGATCATTTTATTTTACGATCTCTCATAATCGCACTTTCAGGTCTTTTAGACTCAATCTATTCCCCCACTCTTGTTTAACTTTATAAGCGAGTTAGGGAACTCTGTGTCTTTACACTTTCGTAGAGATTCATCTTTGAATCTTATCGACCAACTAACTTTATATAAGTTAATACTTATCCTAATCATTGCGGTTATTAGTCTCGGTATTCCTACCTAAGCTTCATAACCAACAAATTTTTTGATACCAACTCATGACGACCCCAAATCCAGTACTTGAAACCCAACTTCGGTTCTCCACGATACCATTTCTTTAAGTTTGAATAATACTAAATAATAATACATTCGAACTTAATTTACATACATCAAAGTTTACTTCCCAGTGCACGTGACCTTCAAATACATTCCTTACAATACTTGAATAGATACCAATACAACTATAACCATTAATTCATAATACACACTTATTCAATCGACTTTCCTTTTCCTTTGTTCGTGCACGAGCCTTGAGGTTGCTCATACATAACTGAAAACATTTAATTTAAGCAAGGATGAGCATTTAAGTGCCCAGCAAGTAATAGCAATTATATATAAGCTGAAAGAATATAAGTATTCTCTTTACATAACACTTCTACAACGAATCGAAAGTTGTGAAGTAATCTGTACTGATAGAAAATTCACATAACAACTATCTTCCAAATTATTTAAATTTGGCTCTGGCTCTACCCATGAATAGGGTTTAAGAATCATACTATGAACATTCTTTTCACTTTCTAAAAGGTTTAGCGAATTCTATCCTCAAACCAAATCATAACTTACTTAGACGCGGGAGGGTGATCGGCCCGTTGTACCCTGTATTGATCAATACTACATAACTTGAACGAAATTCATCGCTCACTCTATCCGCCTTGCGCAAAAATCTTCCCATATAGGGATGTTCATACATGCCTGGTTCCAAACCCAAAGGTTTTTAATCTTGCTCAACAATAATATGTAATTCAACATATATATACGGGTAATTGACAAAGGTGTATCAACATGTGAACAAATGCCATGATTATCCAAGTGGGGACACTTGTATAACCATTTATAGAAATCAATGAACAAAATATATATCTGAGCTAACATGTTGATAATCAAAGCGTACATAATCTGTACAGGAATTGAATAATTCTGAAACTTCTTACTCATGTCCATTGCATAAAGAAAATGCAAAGGTAGGATACTTGCTGATTCATTCTTACAAATCTCAACTTAGGTTTTATCTCTTTATCACAACCTATCAATAATCGGATCATTAGTCGATTAGAACGATATATCTTAACACATAATCTTTATCTATTACGATTGACACATAGTCTAATCACATAATCACAAAGTGATCATACTTTTAGTTCATATTCTATACTTGAAATATTTTTATACATTTTTAAATATCTCATCCATGCTCTTACAATAGTCTTTTCTTTCTTTTATAAGGTCCTACATTTGTCGGTATCGACATGACTTTTATCGGGTAAATCTCTTGAGTCTAAGACTCTTATTCTATACCTCAACATCTCAGTAAATATCGGACATCTTATTTTTAATCATTTTCGCAATTTCGGAAATTAAAAATTTTAAAATAATTTAAATCATCACTAAAGGGCCTATAGTGATATAATCATTACTATAGGTGTTCTTCTTCAAATTCGAACTTCATAATCTGGGTTCTCAAGTCACTTAGTTTGGTAGAAATTTATAACTTTCAAATATCGGAATCATAATTAAATGATTTAAACATTAAACAATTCCATTATCATTAATAGTTTAATTAATACTAAACTATTAATGAAACCATTGCTAAAATATAAAAGTTATTTATAATAACTCAAACTATTTTTAAAACATTTATATTACCCAAATAATTACCATTAATATTTAAATATTAATGTACTATTTATCCAAATATTAAAAGTCATTAATTATAACTTAAAATATTTTTAAATCCTTAATATCCTCTTTAAATGGTTTTAAATAAGTAAAACCATTTTTAACCTATTTATTTAATATTAATCATTAAATAAACTAAATATCATTAATATTATCTTAATATCATTAATATTTAATTATTAATAAAATTATCATTTAAATATTAAAAATTATATTTTATAACTTAAAATATTTTTAAATACCTTATTTTCATTTAAAATGATTTTTATAATATTAAAATCATTTTTAAACTAAATTATTTAATATAATCATTAAATAACTTTAATATCATTAATAATTATTAATTAATGAAATTCATCACAAAATATTAAAAGTCATCACAAATAACTCATTTACATAATCAATTCCAAGCCAAAATAAACATAGTAAACTAACTAGTTTATTAACAACACTAACTAAACTTCAAAAATTCAAACTTTAACTAACAATTAAAAATAATAACATTACAAAATTAAATAAGAAATATACTAGAATATGAATTCCACAGAATTTAATACGCACTTCCACGCCAAAAATTTAACTAAGGAGATCTTTATAAAAGTTCTCCCACAACAAAGCCTTTCTCAAAATTGGAGGCCTTATTGTTGGTGAATGAAACAAAGGCCAAACCCTTCTATTTATAGGTTTAGAAAATGGTGAAATTCTCAATTTAGTCGATGTGGAACTTGGTTTATACTAATTTTTCAATAGCTCACTTTATGATTTTCTAACGCATTGCTCATAACTCCGATTAATCTGATTTTTGGATATGTTATACATGGTATGTAAGACTATTTTTAAAAATACTGAATTACCCAATTCGGGTTCATTAGGTAGCCCAAACAAAGGCGTCAAAAGTGGGCGTTCATAACAATTTTCAATCTCGTTTCAGCTTTACCTCTTTCGCTAAAAAACAGTCATAACTCTTTCATTTTAAAACATTTTGAGCGATTCTTGAGCTCACGCCGGCTAACTTCTGGGGCTACAACTTTTATTCTTTGACCATTTCCAAATTCCGAACACATCAGCCCGTAAATTCCGTTCAAATGGATCTGCACCGCACTTGTTGGGAAGTTTTGACACTACTACTTTGAAATGTCATAACTATCTCCTCCGATATCGGATTTAGTCTGCTTCCGAGTCTATGGAAAGCTTATTCGGTGTAATATAACATACAAAAGGCCAGAAGGTTTTGGAAACATTAACTGATCGAAATAAAGGTCCCAAATAGCACATCCATTACCGACTTTCAATTTTGAGAAATTTGACACATTTCCTTCCAATCACCGTAATTCCTCATCCGAGGTCTTGAATGAGGTCATTCCAAAGCCTATGGCTTCCTAACTTAGTGCACTACAACATATCAAAAACCAGACCTTTTAAAGAACAAAAGTGGACGAGAATGCCCCCCATTACTGATCGCCCAAAATAGTTTATCATGATCGATTGACCATGTTTGACCATCTATAACTTCTAATCTATACATGATATGGACTTGATTCTTTTTGTAGATTAAAGACCACATATCAGGCTACACATAACAACTTTTAAAGAACAAAACTCATGATCGAGCAAAGAGTTATGGCCCCTGACATTTGGTGAAAAATAACAGAATTCAGTTTTTCTAACTTGCTTAAATCTTCAAATTAAATGCACTTTGATGTTATGGGTCTTTGATTTATCAACCCATATCATCAATTAACATTCTATTACACAACTTTAAACAATCAATTGCATCAAATAACATCGAATCAAAGGATTTCTAGGTTTAGTGTTCTTATACCCTTTTTGCCAAAAATTCTTGATTCTTGCTTCTGATTTGTTATGGGTGATGGTTGGGCTTTGTTTAAGAGTGTATGGGCAATCTTGTACAAATCAATTAAATGTAATATTTAATCACTAGATTTAATTCTTATAATTTACCAATTAACTTCTATCCTTTGGTAAATTAAAACACTTATAGAGTAACATCGAAATTAAACCCTTGTAATTAAAATTAGGGTTTCTCAACGTCATCAATTAGGGTTTCTAATTGACCATTAGTGGTTCTTTAATTATCTCGTATGTTACTAACACGATGCGTTACTGTTTCTAATTTTAACCAGGTTAAGGTTATAATAATTAGGGTTTGTCCTAATTATCGACGTCTAACAATAATTAGGGTTTCTTCTAATTACCGATATTCTTATTAACGATAATTTCATATACACGATACTACTCGAAAATATCCCATAACCGAGTTTAATAATTAGGGTTTCACAACACGGTAATATCTTTGTGACCTAATTGACCGTCATTGCTTTCAATATTATTTGTCCACACATACCACCGAGTACATAATTATGGTACTTTGTAAAAATCATTATATAAATAATATAATATTATTATTCTCATCTCTTGATCACAATCCCAATCCGAGTTTAGATCTCATGTCTGACTTATTCTTCGTACACAACATCAATAATCAAGTTAAAATAATTAACTTAAATATTCTCAACAATTCATATAATAAAATATTTATTATATAAATCTAATTATCACTTCATATATTATTTCCAATCATGTTTTCATGGAAAATAATTAATAAAAACATTTAAACTACGAAATTTATTACCATATAATTTGTGAAATTAATAATTCCAAAATTATTTCTAATTTTTCAAGTAATAAATGTATTCACATTTATCATTCACTTTACTTGACACTTAGTCTCGTCATTAAATAAAAAAAAAAATTATACGCAAAATTTCTTATTTATTTTATATAGAAAATCTCGGGTTATTACAGTTATTTTCATAAAAATATTTTTGTCGTTTTCTCAATCCGACAATAATTCCGTTGTGGGGTCCACAATGATTGTACCGTCGTACGGATATTCCCCGACAAAAAGAATATTCCCCGACCAATTGATTATTATACAATAACTTGCATACTTTTCAAAATTTATAAATACTACCCACAACTATAACACTATCTCAAATCCACACCATAATATTCAAAAAAATATTTCGAGAAAATTAAATCTTTATTCATAAAATCTGGGGTCTCACAATCTCCCCTCCTTATGAAATTTTTCCCTCGAAATTTACGTACGTACCTGGTATGCCGAAGAGGTGGGGATACCTTGACTTCATTTTAGATTCTAATTCTTGAGGTATAACCTTTGAGTGTTGAATACGATCCTTCTTATCCAAGATTTTAACACGTATCTCCTCATACGTTAAATCTTCTGCTATATCATTTAGTTCTAATTTAATAATATGGTTCGGGTTGTCCACATATTTACGTAACATCGATACATAAAAAAAATGTTCTGAACACGCAACATACTTGGCGGTAAAACGAGTCTATAGGCCACAGTTCCTACTTCATCGAGGATTTCAAATGGGCCAATTAAATCGAGGGTTGAGATTTTCTCTCTTAACGATTCTTGCTTCTAGAATAACGCCTCTTGAACCTTCATTTTCATTCATCATTTCCGGTGTGTAGCTTGAAATTGATCGTAACTTTATCGATTAAAGTCGATTCTACTCGTATATTCACTATCTTTACGTGGGTTCGTATATTCGCACTTGTAACCGCATACGATCTTCTACTCAACGCGTTAGCTACCATGTTCGCTTATCCTACGATGGTATTGAATGGTACGATCTTAATCTTCAACAGCTCGAGTCAACGTCTTTGGCGCATGTTACATTCATTTTAGTTGAAAAAATATTTGAGGGTTTAAGAAATGGGTTTTGTACTGGGGTCAATACAAAATTCGATTTCACGCTCTAGGGGTAGGCTAAGAAGTCTTCTAGAATACGTTAGGAAATTTATTAACAATAGAAATATCATTCAAAACCGTGACCCTCATCTAAGACTTGGATAGTACGTCACATTGATACCTCTCAACTTGACATCGTCATTCATGACGTCGCCTACAGAAAGTCTGGCTTCGGTGCATTCCACACAAGGAAGTCAATAACGAAAGGACCGGGGCTCTTTACTTATGGCTTGATATGACAATGATTGACTTTAGTGGTTTGGTTGCTTGAATTCACAAAACAGGTTGGTTAGGAATATGAAAGCTAACAACCTTACGAAAAGCATGATGAGTAGTTAACCAATCGATTCCTAAAATCGCATCAAAGGCAAGTATTTTCAAAGAGATAAGATTGACAGGTAACGTGAAAGTGTCAATTTGAATTAAATAAGATTTATAAATAATGGATGTAACGAAGGTTTCTCCCAACTTAGTTTCAACATATAAATCAAAATCTAACTTTTCCGGAGTTAAATTCAAACATTGAACACAACTAGGTGAAATAAAAGAGTGAGTAGAACCGGTATCTAACACGGTATAGACTTTGCAAGAGTTTATGATTAACTTACCCGTGATAATTTTATTCAAGTTCCTCGTCAAAAAAAAAAAACGCTCTCTCTTAAACTACCGGCTTTGGCTTGTCTGGGACATCCTTTGGCATCACTATTCCAGCTGGACTTGACTTCACCATACGACAAAATCGAGCAAGGTGATCTTCTCTTCCGCAATTAAAACATGCTTTGGATTGCTGCGTACAGTTTGGACGGATGTGTCCCTCCTGTCCGCATTTGAAACATACGACTGGTGGTCGTTCTTCTTCCTTTGAAACGGGTGTTGGTGCTGCTGTCTTTCCATCATTATTGATCATTCTCTTCTTGAAATTTCTACTTCTATTATCTTGGCCATGATTACCACCGAAGTGGTTACCATTCTTGGCATGATAATTTCCCCCACGATGGTTATCATTGTTCCGATGGCCGTTGCCACTGGTATGATTATTATCGTGTTGTTGCTCGTTACCTTTTGGTTGTGTTGACTCATTAACGCGCTCCAATAACTGAGCCCTATTCACAACATCTGAATATAAACAAAGTTTATGAGAAATGAGGTATTGACGTATATCGGGTTTCAAACATCTTAGAAACATTAGCGTCATTCGCTCTTCATTATCGACCAAATGGGATGCAAACCGGGATAACTCCGCAAATTTAGCCTCGTATTGCGACATGGTCATATTGTTTTGCTCCAACTTGATAAACTCCACCTCCTTCATGTGACGAATACTTTCGGGAAAGTACTTGTCGTTGAACAGCTCTTGGAACTTCTCCCAAGACATCTTTAGTCGTCCAGTCGAGTACATTTCTGATTCCCACCAGTAATCTACCTCTTCACGCAACATAAAGGTGACAAAGGGAACCTTTTGCTCCTCGGAGCATCCCAAGACATCAAATATCTTGGTGATCTGCTTTAACCACGTCTCCGCCTTAAGTGGTTCTGGCTTTCCCAAAAACTTCGGCGGTCCCAGCTCCTTGAACTGCTTAGCAGTGACCAGTCGTGGGTTGCCATTGTTTCCACCTGTATTTTGAATAGGAACCGCTCTCGCCTGATGTTGCATGAATTGCATAAAGCCTCTAAACATCCCATCGTTCACCATTTCATCGGTGTTATTGTTTACCTGGGGATTATTGTCTTTCTGTTGCACCTTATCCTGGGTATTGATCGTTGGTGACTCAACGGTCTCATGTGCTTCATTGCCGATCTCAACATTTTCAGATGCCATTTTCAAACACTGTCACAAAACAAGGGTTAATTAACATATCACATATTATCCCTATACTCTGACCGACCAATTAAATACCAAATAAACTTAGGTAGGTCATACTAGCGAAGGAATTCCCGTCTCTCCTCCTAGTTCTTGTCTCACATCTCAGCTAGGGATCATATCCCTAAGCTTTGATACCAACTGTGACGCCCCCAAAATAGGTATACATCACACATCTTGAGTCGCCAAATACATGGTACATAATTCAAATACAAACTTAATTATACAACATGAGCTGTGAGTTATAATACAAATATTATCTTCTAGACAGTATTCAAACTCAAAATACGACAAAACATAATCTGAGAGTGTTAACACGAATATTGTCATCTATACAATATCCACACTCAAATTCAATCTTATTACATTTATAATCACACTATTTCATAGAATAGTGAGGACTACTAATGCTATCATCTCGGGCCGCCACTCCGCTTCCCGACTAGTCCACTCGCTACGTTCTCATTTCACTCAAGAGAACAATGAAAGCAAAAAGGGTGAGCTCAACTAGCCCAGTAAGAAATATTATGACTAAGATAATGCAAAATAAATTATCGTTAGCCTTCAACAGTGTTAAACTAATACAATATAACGACCATCAAGTTTAACTACAGCGGAACAAGCAATCCATTAGAAGAGTCAAGTAGAGAATAAAATCTACTATCTTCTATGATTTAAAAGGTTTTTCATCACTTTTATCGCTGAGACTCGGCTTAATAAATAATCCACATCATCAAATCATCCCTGCACTACAGGCCAAGGATATTCTTTAGTATCACGACCACGAATTATCCATGCACTACGGGCCAAAGATAATGGTGTTTTCATCAACGGTCCTGATCATGCCATAAAACAATTCATCTTTGCACCCTTGGCTGAAGAGAATCCATAACCATAATCATACCAAAAGCTGTCCATCAATGCACTACGGGCCAATGAGGACTTTTTCCACATCATTTGTAACATTACGGTCATGATTATACCGCATAATCGCTGGTCATAATCATACCAAGTCCATCTATGCACTACATGCCACAGATGACTTTCAATATAATATAAACATGAGGATGATGACAATGACATAATAATTCAATAAAACAAGTTCAAGAATTAATTTATCCAGGAACCAATAACGTCTAAATTGTCAACATGATACTGCTTTGTGGAGTAAAATTCAAGAATGCTCAGAAGAATATTTCCATGAAAAGATACTGGATGAAGCACAAATATCAAGGATATTCCACTAATTTCATGGAATATAGAAGTTAAAGCTTTAACCAACTGAGTATAAGAGAATATATGAAACTGCAAATGGATTTTTGCCCGCCATGCGGTAATCCACTTAGACAAATCATTTCTACAATTTAATAAGGAATGAATACAAACGATTATTCACCATGCATGTGATAATCCACATAGATAGGTTATTCCAACAGAATAATAAAGAATGGAATAACATAAGAATTCACCATACATGCGATATACCGCACAGACATGTTATTCTAATAGAATAATAAATAACAGAACCAGGTCATGCGTAAACGTACAGACAAAATATTCCAACAGAATAATAAATAACGGAACCAGGTCATGCGTAAACACACCGACAGGATGTTCCAACAGAATAATAAAGAATGGAATAACAAAAGAATTTCATCATGTATGCGGTACTTCGCATAGACAGGTTATTCCAACAGAATAATAAAGAATGGAATAATAGAAGTTCTCTTCATGAAGATGAAAGAAATAATACCCCTTACGAGTACAACAAATAATATCCCTTACCTTATAAAGAAGAGTACTCCGATGGGTAGGGCGGTGATATACTTGAAGAAAACTTGCACTACGCTCAAAGCTTTCTTAAAATCTAAAGAAATACGCTCAAAATTGTAGAAGAAGAGTTTCAGTGAATTCTTAAGAAATAATGAAGGAATGAGCTTCTATTTATAGGAGAATGGACTGAATAGTAACTAATTCATGAACGTTTCAGATTGATTTACTTTTAAACGGATGGTCCATATTGATTTACTATGCAGAACACTATGCAGGCACTATGCAACACTATGCATAATAAAATATAATATATTCTAATTATTGTCTAATAAAATAAATAACTTTATAAAAGTATTCTGTTTTATATAAAAAGATTTTACTATGCAAAATACTATGCATAATAGAATATAATATATTCTATTTATAGTCTAATAAAATAAATAACTTTATAAAAGTATTACATTTTATATAAAAAGATTTTACTATGCAAAATATTATGCATAATAGAATATAATATATTCTAATTATTGTCTAATAAAACAAATAACTTTATAAAAGTATTCTATTTTATATAAAAAGCTTTTACATTTTATTACATTAATAATACTAATAAAACAAAATTTATATATATATATATATATATATATATATATATATATATATATATATATATATATATATATAAACTTAGTGACTTCATAAAAATACACCTCAATATATTTAACAACATTTATCATCATTATTATAATTCACAATATTAATCGTCCGTGTCGTTCCGGGAAAAGGGGGCTTTCAATAAGGATTTCTCCTATTGGCGCATAATTAGGTGACCAAACCTCTCCTTGCATGAACTTCTAGACATCGTTAATATTGTAAATAATAATATTAATAACTTCGTCATCTCAATTATTGATTTAATAATATATAAAATATTGACAATAATTGAATCAAATAACGTGAGATACTATGCAAAGAATTCTTTGTAGAACAATTGAACAAAACTGAGTGACTTCTCACGTAAGCATCAATAATCAATATCGTGTGCTACTATGCAACCACGCGTATTACTGTACTTTTACTACCGAGTAGTTCAACAGTTTTAACGGTAAAATTTCCACCGTTATTGTCATAAAAATATTTTTGTCATTTTCTCAATCCGACAATAATTCCGTTGTGGGGCCCACCAATGATTGTACCGTCGTACGGATATTCCCCGACAATAAGAATATTCCCCGACCAATCGAATATTATCCAATAACTTGCATACTTTTCAAAATTTATAAATACTACCTACAACTATAACACTATCTCAAATCCACACCATAATATTCAAAAAAATATTTCGAGAAAATTAAATCTTTATTCATAAAATCTGGGGTCTCACAAACACAAAGATGATGTCATCATGATGTCACCTGGTGGAAGATATTTTAAGGGACTAAGGTGCAATTAATGAGGTACTAAAGTGCAATAACTAGGTACAAAACTATAATAAGCCAGGTGCAAACTGTAATAAGCCGAGCCCTTAACGTGCAATTATCAAAACTATGTTTTCCTATAAATAGGGAGCTAAGTTCATTAGTTATTCACCAATTTACAAAGCAAAGTTATAATCAAGAATTAGAAAGAGAGAGTTCTTGTGAGCCAAATGATTAGTTAAAGCTTGCAACTTCAAGAGGTATTTACTCTAGTAGTTATTATTTTCATTCTGCTTTATATATTTAGTAAAAATATACTTTTACAAGCAGTTATAATGCCCAAATTATTTTAAGTATATAGTATAAAAGTCCTATTTACAAGCAGTTATAATGTCCGATTTATTTCTCTTATAAAGTAAAAAAATATACTTTTATAAGCAGTTACTGTTGGGTAATTTCTAGTTACGCACAACACGCAAGTATACGTGGTCAACAAGTAATAAAGAGTAAGTAAAGTATCGTTCCCACGGAGAATTAACTAATAAAGTTAACCAAGCATTAACCCATAACCATCTTAGTCTTATTTAAACGAATGGCTTTGAGTTTTTATATTTACACTATTAACTTAAATAAACCTAACTATTCCTAGAGTGAGACTAGATAATGAAGACCTGAGATTACAATTTCATCTATTAACTCACTCAAATCCATACACTTCATGCTAAACCAAACTAATTATGTACCGGTTTTGTTAATGAGAACACTAAAGTAAAATATAGCCATCTTTCAATGTACCATACCCATATCACATATAATCCACAATTGATAGAATACACGTGAACACCCACATTACCTAAACCACTATATGTCTATGTGATTTACAAATAATTAGGGTTTAAGCTCAAGTTCTCAATTGACTACGAGCGGTGCTTCGGTATATGTTTATCCTAAGCACGAATCATATATTCCATCACCATGTAGAACATACAAACACAAGCTATCAAGATCAAATTTAAACCCATAGTCCGTCTTTCAAGTTCATATGGGTTATCCCAGTAATTGATGGCCAATCAACTAAGCAAATAAGCATGAATCTTAATAGACAATCTCATAGCAATCAATAAGGGTAACAATAAATTATATCAGAATAAACTAATCAATAGAATCCATTGTAATCTCAAAATAGAGTTTAGCTCATCATAGAATCAAAACCCACAATCCACAATTGATTATACATTGAGAAATAAAGATAGGAGTAAAGAGAAGTTAGGGATTTGGGAATGCAAATCTGAGATTCTCCTCTTGCTCCAATTCTGAATTTCCAATGCTCTTCGATTGCTTCAATCTTCAACTCTCATCTAATCTAGGGTTCTAATCTAATCTAAAAAGAAAGAGAAGAAAAGAAAACCATGATAGCCCTAGCCCCCAAGGGGTGGATTCTCTTTATATAATGAAAATATGTCTAATATATAAGCCCTAATTGAATCCCTCTCTCCGTTACGCTTCAATTGCACTGTTTAATGAAAATTCAGCTTGGGTCAACACCAAGTCGCGTGCGTCCAGTGCAAGAATTGGCTAAGTTACGCGCGATTCATAAAAAGCTTAAAATTGAGCTTTTTACTCATCGTAAGTCGTGCGTGGCACATGAGTTCATAGCGCCCTCCGCCATGGGTGATTTTCTCATGTAGTGTGCTCGGTAAAATGGCCATAACTTTTGTTCCGGGAAGAGTTACGGGGCCTGCCACCTATCAAATCGAATATATCGACGAGCTCTACAACTTTCATTCTTTGAGTACAGAGAAATAATGCACGGATGAAGTCTGAAATTGAGCTGTAAGGGACTCTATGAAAATGGCTAACCAAAATAAATGAAGTTTGACGTCCGTTGGTACAACGATCATAACTCTTGCATCCGAACTCCGATTAGAAGCGATTCAAGATGTTCCGAAAAGCTACTGAAGACGCTTCTACAATGTAGTCCAAGTTCCAAGCCAAGAACATGAAGTAAACATGAAAGCCCAAATGATGTCCGGATTGCCTTTTCTTTGCATTTTCTTTTTTTCTTTTTTTCTTACCAATAATCGCTCACACCGCCTCCCAATTGTATAACCTACAAAATGAACACAAAATGCATGAAAAGTAACTAAGACACATGAATATAAGCAACTAATTCAAGTAAAGATACTTTGGATAAGTGTATAAAAATCCACTTATCAAATACCCCCAAACTTAAACCATTGCTTTCATCCCTAGCAACAACAATATAATCAATCTACATGCTATGCAAGCTACGCTACTATGACAATGAATCCCCAGATTTCCAGCCATGTTAAGAATTCCAATAAGATATGCCTCATAGAAATATCAAGATTCAAGAACAAAGTATCAAACTAAGCTAAAGGCATAATGACATACAATCATATAATTCTAACCTGCTATAAAGATGTTGTGTGTGTGTGATGTGTTCACATATAAGCTTGAAAAAGGTGAGGATTTCACATGTTATACTGCTTAAGAAAGAAAATTGAGGTTCAAACCAAGAACTATGCATACAAATGAAACAACAACTACTCCAACACATCAGTACAAGCTAAGGTTCAACAAAGGGTTTATTCTGTTTTATTTTTACTAACGGGGCGATTTTTGCACTTTCCCGCGGTGTTTATTGATTTTTATTTTATTTTATATATATATATATATATATATGATATGCAATATCTCATTCTATTAGGCTAACTTGATTATACCCTTAGCGAGCTTTCAACCAACGACTCCCGCACCATTAAGACCTTAGGGGCTAGGTGTAGAGACAATCCCCTCGGGTGTACTTACTCAAGTAACAAAGGCCCCGAAACAAGACTAGCCACGGTAATTATTCGATTTTTTTTTCTCTTTTTTTTTATATAAAGCAAGCATACCCATGCGTTCTCAAAACTTAAGTTTAAGTGTCTTCATAGTCATTACTCACTTTCTACACAATTCTATCATTAAAAACAACATTTTCCTCTCAGCAGACAAACATGCTAATCTTAACCAACAAGCAAATAGGAACATTGTCGTGCTACACCGGTAGCATCTAAACAACAAGCATGAATTATATCCTCAGATAAAAATTATAACTAAGCTCAAGATATCCACTAAATTTAAAAATCTATCAAATTTCTATGTCATCATTGGCCAAATTAGAATTCAACTAACTAAAAGCACGGGATTATGCAATGTTATGCAACTACACAAGATACTAAGTAAACAAGACAAAAGAAAAATAAAAAAAAATTCATACTACAATACCCCTACTATGAAACTTAAACATGCAATCAAACTATATGCAACTAACTATCTGCAACAACTACTCACTACGACCCAATAACCCCAAACTTAAAATAAACAATGCCCTCATTGTAATTAAAAGTGAAAGAATACTCCCCTAAGTGGCAATGTCATCTCCGTTCGCCTCCTCATGATCTGATGGTATATCAGGCGATGGCTAAGTTTGAGATATTCTATAGTTGGAGATTGAGTGCGGGCTTCTAACTGTCCGAATGCTTGAGTTTTGAAATTAAAATAAATAGCTCAGCATCAATCAGGCATCGCGCAGCAAGCTGCCTCCTCCTATGCAATCCTCACGCAGGGCGCAAGAACTTATAGATGCAGCAAAGTCTATCCAAATGGGTGCTCACGCATGGCGCAAGCCCCTCAAGCCTCTTCTTCACAACTTCTCGCAACTCTGTTCGCTTTGGTTTGGTTTGACTTCTATTTGATCCTGAATACTTATAGCAATTGGATTTAACCTGAGAGGAGAAATAATAAAGCTATTATTAAGATTTACCACTATCTAACATCTACTAAATATGGCAATGTAAATAAGAATTAAACAAGGAGGGAGAAAGATTGGATGGGGTGCCTCCCATCGAGCGCTCGGTTTATAGTCCGTTAGCTGGACTCTTTTCTTGACACCGCTATCCGATTCCTCTACGATAAGATAAGAACCCTCCATCCATTAGAACCGCTATGTGCTTTGGTAGGTTCCCCATCATGAGAGTCTTCGGATTGAAGTCAACTAGCATATTTCCTATACATGATGTCTCCATTTCTATCGCATCGCTAGGTGCTTCTCCCGTTGTATCTGTGAATGGATTTTTGCATTGAGGCATGAAAGATACAACATGCTTTTCTTCTTCTATTATCTCTTCCTCAACCCACCATGGTTTGTAAGAGGCCTCATAATCACAAAAATTCTTGCTTTGGATGTGACTACCAAGGGGACATGGGTGTGCAAATTTCACTGAATTTTTTAACTCTAACTGAGAAGGCACTTGGGGTATTATACAAGTTAGCTCATGTTCTTCATTTTCCATACCCCCAGTTGTCTCCTCTATGTCTACTCCTTTCAGTTCATTCCGTGGCATGCACACTTCTGGCTCTCCATCAGTTTCATCGTCCATGTCATAGCACCAATTGTTTGGAGGGCGATTATTCAAGGCTTTGAACATTTGATCCATCTGAGTCTGAAGATTTTGAATGGACTTTTCTTGCTCAATCATACTCTCCTCAGTTGATGCTACAAATTTGAACCACAATTCCTCCAACCTTGAATTTTCTTGTTTAGTTTTGAAATTCCTGTGTTGAGGGCCATTTATTGAAGAGTTAATGAGTTGTTCTATCTGTCGATTAAGATTCTGGGTTGATAACTCCTGACTCATTATTATCTCTTCCTTTTCTGCTATATAATCCTTGACATGAATTCCTTTAACTCTGAATTTTCTTCTTGTTACATTGGAGGTGGATATGAGAAGTCCGGTGGATATGTTGGACTTGGAATGCAGTCTTGGTCTTGATAGTTACAATTCCATTCAGAATCTGGGTGATACCCCCAACCTTGATGATAATTGGGATTAGCATGGTTGTTGGAGTAATCACCCCCAAACTGTACTTGTCCAACATTGATGTTGCACTGATAACTCGGATGCTCGCCAGCACAATATTCACATGTAACTGAAAATACATTGAGTCCCTCAGTTCTTATGTCCTTTGGTAGAGGCATGTTCGCATAAGGCCATTGATAAGCAAAGTCCCCCATGATACCTGAAAAGAGAGAAATATAAGAAGCTAATTAAAATAAAATAATAAAAAAAAATGTTTAAATTAAGACCAATTTGATTGAAATTAATGTTAGCAAAAATTATTAAAATAATTCCCCGGCAACGTCGCCAAAAACTTGTTGGGTAATTTCTAGTTATGCACAACACGCAAGTATACGTGGTCAACAAGTAATATAGAGTAAGTAAAGTATCATTCCCACGGAGAATTAACTAATAAAGTTCACCAAGCATTAACCCATAACCATCTCAGTCTTATTTAAATGAATGGCTTTGAGTTTTTATATTTACACTATTAACTTAAATAAACCTAACTATTCCTAGAGTGAGACTAGATAATGAAGACCTGAGATTACAATTTCATCTATTAACTCACTCAAATCCATACACTTCATGTTAAACCAAACTAATTGTACTCTAGGTTTGTTAATGAGAACACTAAAGTAAAATATAGCCATCTTTCAATGTACCATACCCATATCACATATAATCCACAATTGATAGAATACACGTGAACACCCACATTACCTAAACCACTATATGTCTATGTGATTTACAAATAATTAGGGTTTAAGCTCAAGTTCTCAATTGACTACTGATGCTGCTTCGGATATATGTCTATCCTAAGCGCGAATCATATATTCTATCACCATGTAGAACATACAAACACAAGCAATCAAGATCAAATCTAAACCCATAGTCCGTCTTTCAAGTTCATATGGGTTATCCCAGTAATTGATGGCCAATCAACTAAGCAAATACGCATGAATCTTAATAGACAATCTCATAGAAATCAATAAGGTTAACAATAAAATACATCAGATTAAACTAATCAATAGAATCCATTGTAATCTCAAAATAGAGTTTAGCTCATCATAGAATCAAAACCCACAATCCACAATTGATTATATATTGAGAAATAAAGATAGAAGTAAAGAGAAGTTAGGGATTTGGGACTCCAATTCTGAATTTCCAATGCTCTTCGATTGCTTCAATCTTCAGCTCTCATCTAATCTAGGGTTCTAATCTAATCTAAAAAGAAAGAAAAGAAAAGAAAACCATGATAGCCCTAGCCCCCAAGGGGTGTATTCTCTTTATATGATGAAAATATGTCTAATATATAAGCCCTAATTGAATCCCTCTCTCCGTTACGCTTCAATTGCACTGTTTAATGAAAAGTCAGCTTTGGTCAACACTGAAAGTCATACGCACAAGCAAGAATTGGCCTAAGTTGGTAGCGGCCGCAAAAAGCTTAAAAATTGCGCTTTTTGCTCTTTGTGCAAACATTACGCGCCAAGTTCGCAAGTTCAGGCTATATGAAAGTGATTTTCTCGCTGCGGTGTGTGCTCTGGTAAAATGACCATAAATTTTGATCCGGGAAGATTTACGGGGCCGGACACCTATCAAATCGAAGATATCGACGATCTCTACAACTTTCATTCTTTGAGTACTGAGAAATAATGCACAAATGAAGGCTGAAATTGAGCTGGAAGGGACTGATAAGAAAATAGCTAACCAAAACAGCGAAGTTTGACGTCTGTTGGTACAACGATCATAACTCTTGCATCCGAACTCTGATTAGAGCAATTTAAGATGTTCCAGAAAGCTACAAAGACGCTCTACAATGTAGTCCAAGTTCCAATCCAAGAACATGAAGTAACATGAAAGCCAA
Source organism: Panax ginseng (assembly GCA_020205605.1). Lineage (NCBI taxonomy): Eukaryota > Viridiplantae > Streptophyta > Magnoliopsida > Apiales > Araliaceae > Panax > Panax ginseng. Next base: position 93,297,251 of record CM035136.1, on the reverse strand, counting down.
AATGATGTCCGGATTGCCTTTTCTTTGCATTTTCTTTGCTTTTTCTTACCAATAATCGCTCACACCGCTCCCAATTGTATAACCTACAAAATGAACACAAAATGCATGAAAAGTAACTAAGACACATGAATATAAACAACTAATTCAAGTAAAAGATACCGGATAAGTGTATAAAAAATCCACTTATCCTATAATCCTAAAATTATCTCAGATATAATAACTGAATATTCATTTTACAAGCAGTTATAATGCTCAATTTATTTTAAATATAGTTGATGAATATTCATTCTAAACCATACACGGGGTATAGGTTAAGCACATTTATTTTATGCGTACGCTAAACGTTATCGTCGATTTAAGCGTTTTACGTTTACACTTCATTATAACATTCTTTGTAAGAACCCGAATTTTATGAAATGAAAGTATTCAATTTTCTTATAATTATTATTCTAGTTAGTAAATGGTTAAATTGATAAAAGGTTAAAGTTAAGGGTGATATGTGAAAATTTTACAAAGAAAGTAAGTTGTCATAAAATATTATTTTTGTCGGAGAATATCCGTACGCCGACACAATCATTGGTGGACCCCACAACGGAATAACTGTCGGATTTAAAAAGCGACAGAAATAAACTTTTATAAAAATAACGCCAAAACTTTTTGACTTAATTAAATTTGAAATACCCTATGATAAAAGTAATGCGATTATACGCGTGGTTGCATAATAGCACACGATATTGTACAATATCTTTGATTATTGATGCTTACGTGAGAAGTCACTCAGTTTTGTTCAATTATTGCAACAGTAGTTATTGCATAGTATCTCATATTATTGATTCAATTATTGTCACAGTATTATCTGCACAATATTTTATATTATTAAATTAAGAATTGAGATGACAAGTTATTCATATTTATTATTTGCATTATTGATAATGTCTAGAAAGTTCTGTCGAAGAAAGGGGTTTGGTCATCTAATTGCGCGCCAATAAGGAGAAGTCCTTATCAGAAATCCCCCTTTTTCGCGGGAATGATCTAGTTGTTAATATTCTGAGTTATAATATTAATGATGAATGTTATTAAAAATGTGTTTTGTGAAGCCAAGTGAGTTGAGATAAATAGATGGGATTTTTATGAAGTATTTATTGTAAATTTTGCTTATTACATGGACCCCACTTACTCATTTTTCAAAACCGTCGATATAAAGTTATCTCAGTTATATATATATATATATATATATATATATATATATATATATATCAATGTCATGGGGGAGAATTCAATGTCACGGGGGGCTGGGGGGATATTATTATTATTATTATATATATAAGTTTTATTTTTTATATAAAATAGAATATATTATATTTTATTATATGCGTAGTGTTGCATAGTATTGTATAGTGTGTGCATAGTAAAATCAAATTTTTAGAAAATTTCGCTGGTGCACGCCCGTGATTTTCTTCCTGTGCAGTTCATGATTTCTTTTCCTAAATAGTATCCTGCCATTCTCCTATAAATAGGATGCTCAGTTTAGAAATGAAAATCACACCAGAATCAGAGAATTCTTCTTCTATAATATTGAGCGTATTTTTTTTGAGTTTAAGAAAGCTTTGAGCGTATAATACAATATAAGTTTTATTTAAGAATATCCTCGCCTTACCAGTCAGAAATACTCTCCTTTTGACGTAAGGGGTATTATTTATTTCATATTCGCTTACGATATTACTTTTTGTATTCGTAAGAAATTTTATTTTCGTTCAATATTCGTAAGGAATATTATTTTCGTTCAATATTCGTAAGGAATATTAGCTTCATTCAATATTCGTAAGGAATATTAGCTTCGTTCAACAGTTGTAAGGGGTATTATTTATTTCATATTCGTTTACGATATTATTTTTCGTATTCGTAAGGAATTTTATTTTCGTTCAATATTCGTAGGGAATATTATTTTCCTTCAATATTCGTAGGGGATATTGTTTTCATTCAATATTCGAAAAGAATATTATTTTCGTTTAATATTCATAAGGGATATTATTTTTGTTCAATATTCGTAAGAAATAATATTTTCTTCCATACTATGTAATATGTAAGTAATATTATTTCGTTTTATATTCCTACTTCTACACTTATGTTGATAAGTATTACTTGTATACTCCTTGAAATTAGTAGAATATCCTTGAAATTTGCGTTTCATCTAGTATCGTTCCACTGAAATATTTTTCTGGACATTCTTATTAAATTTTAATCTTTTCATGTCGGAGTACTATTCATGGGTACTATTCATACATACAGTACTATTCATATGTACGACACTATTCACAAAGTACTATTCACGGGTCTTCGTTCACTGCAATTCTTCACTTCACGGGTACTATTCATTACAAAAAAATGATTTCTTTTCTGTCAAAATTATATTCAATACATGAATATTATTCTTCAATTTTACTCAACAAAGCAGTTATCATGTTAACAATTTGGACATTTTTAAACTCTGAATAAATTAAAAATCTTTAATATTTATCCTTGATTTCGTTTGACTGATGCTTATATCATTGTCATCACCCTCATGCTAATATTGTGATGAAAGTCCTCATTGGCCTGTAGTGGACATTTGTTGGTATGATCATGACCATGGGTTCCCTTCGACCAAAGGTGCAAAGATGAATTGTTGTTTGACATGATCATGACCACTGGTGATAATAACGAATATCCTTAGCCCGTAGTGCATGGATAATTCGTGGATGTGATATAATGAATATCATTGGCCCGTAGTGCATGGATAATTCATGGATGTGATACTAACGAATATCCTTAGCCCGTAGTGCATGAATAATTTGTGGATGTGATAATAATGAATATCATTGGCCCGTAGTGCATGGATAATTCATGGATGTGATACTAACAAATATCCTTGGCCCGTAATGCATGGATAATTCATGGATGTGATAATAATGAATATCATTGGTCAGTAGTGCATGGATAATTCATGGATGTGATACTAACAAATATCCTTGGCCCGTAGTGCATGGATAATTTATGGATATGATAATAATGAATATCCTTGGCCCGTAGTGCATGAATAATTCATGGATGTGATACTAACGAATATCCTTGGCCGTAGTGCATGGATAATTCGGTGATGTGAATTATTTATTTTACAGACAAATGATGTTGTAAAAATCCTCTTTGGCTTATGTGCGAAGATGGCCCGTTGATTATTAGTTTTATAGTTGTATATCTTTGGCTCACGTGCAAAGATGGACTGTTGATTATTGGTTTTACAGTTGTATGTCTTTGGCTCGTAGTGCAAAGATGGACTGTTAATTTACTTGATTATAAATATGAATTGTGACTATAATCTTTGGTGGTTCAGGTGAAGACAGGTGATGAGAGTTCTCTTTGTCTTGGGTACAACAAAGAACTGTTGATGAGTATTACATGCATGAACTATTAACGATGGACTTTTAATTTGGAGGAGATAGTAGACATTATGTTCTACTTGACTTTTCTAATGGATTGTTATTTTCGCTGCAGTTGTTGATCTAAAACTTGTTGTCTATTGTATTCTATCAGATTTTTCCCTGTTAAGGACTACAGATAATTTGTTCTATATTATCTTAGTCATAATATTCTTTACTGGGCTATTTGTACTCACCCTTTGCTTCACAATTCCTTTCAGGTACTAAGAGTGTAGTTGAGTCGAGTGGGGATAACAGGGGAATAATGTGATGGTCCGAGACTGTGGAAGTTTTCCAATACATTATAAAACAACATATAATTGTATTGAGGACGTAAGATGTGTGTGTCATATTTTATACGTCACTTAATAATTGATTTTGTTGAACAACAATTGGGTGAGGAGGACCCGACCTTGAAATCGTCAAAAATGCACCTCATTATATTGAACATGATAGTAATCTTCTCGTTCTTCTTTGGAGTCTTAAAATAATTGTTGCTTTATTTTATATGGCATTGTAATAATTTGAGTTTGGATATTGTCCACGAGACAATATTCGTGTTAAAACTCTCAGCATACGTTTTGTCGTATTGTATAAATGATGTTTGTATTTAAATTCTCTACCGTGTATCTAGCGACCCAAGATGGGTTGTGTGGACATATTTTGGGGGCTTCACAAATGATATCAGAGCTTAGGAATATGGTCTTTAAGCGGTTATTATAATAATTATTTTATTTTATTATATGAATTTAATTTTGTGGGCAAGAAAATCGCGCCTTGCTTGTTTAGGGTTTACGTGTTGGTGAGGAGGAGAAAAATCACGAAGAATCACAAATTGATTGATTGATTGAAGAGGGAGAACGGCGGTGGGCGATTACTCCAACGGCGGCGTGGCGAAACCCTAGAATCCGAAAGCCGTGTTAGGGTTATTGGGATTCCAAGAGCCTTCTTCAGTTCTTCGAGTTGAGAGAGTGTTCAAATCTTTTTAGTGCTTTTAGGTGGAATATCCAAGCCTTAAGCTACCAAAAGACCCCCCTTCCTTCTTAGGATGGAAGGGGTATTTATAGAGTTTCCTGGAATTAAGTAATCACATGCTAGGCACATGTTTTCAAGGAAATTCCAGAAATACCCTTTAGTCATTAGAATAATGCCCATATTGCCCTGTCCTTCTAGCCACCAATCCAATCCCTCAATCAATTCCCAACATGAGCCGCCTCCACGAGTCTTCTGCCTCGGGACACGTGGAAGCTTCTCCCGAGTCTAGCACATTTATTTCTGACTTTTTCATCTTCATTCCATTAGGTTATGTGAACCCTAAATTGCACATTTAATGAGGTCGTGGAACCCTAATTGTGCATTTAATTTAATTAGGTCACGTGAACTATAATTTTGCACATGGGCCCACATTTGCCCCCTGCGCGAGAGTCGTATTTCCAAATAGACGATCGTGCAAGAATACTTCAAGCTTTTGAACTATTTTGCGTGACTTCACTTTACGGGCAATGAACAGATCAAAATATTGGGAAATCCTCCAAAAATATGTCCATATCTTGCCCAAGATTTGTTTTTTTTCATTTTTCCTGGAAATTGAAAACAAGAAAAATAATCAAATATTATTAAATAAAAAAAAGAAATATTTATCTTGGGTACACAAAATTTTTTTTTTCATCAAACAAATAAAATCATAATTTTATTTTGGAAATAAAATCGAATCATAATTTTATTTTGGAAATAAAATCAAATCTTAATTTTATTTTGGAAATAAAATCAAATCTTTTTTATTTTGGAAATAAAATCAAATCTTTCTTTATTTTGAAATTCAAATATTTCTTTATTTTGGAAATAAAATCTAATCTTTCTTTATTTTGGAAATAAAATCCAATCTTTCTTTATTTTGAAAATAAACCATATATATATATATATATATATATATATATATATAATATAAGCTATTTTCAAAAATTACCCTTTATTGGGAATAAAATCAACTTTAATTTTATTCTTTTGAAAAAATAAACTTTTTACTTATCTTTATTTTGGAGAAGTAAGAAGTCCATATTCATAATCCATTGTCGCATGCCTTGCTTACGATTAAGTAGGTGTGCTACTTGCGTGCATATGTAATAATTAGGATTTTAAACTCTTAGGATTGTCTCATAATCGCTAGGAGCCACAAACACACGTGTATTCATCACCATTCTGACCACATTAGCAAGTCTCACCATCAAGAACATCCTTGCGGTATCCAACACCAGGTAATTTGTAGACCATTAGGGGTGTAACCTTTATTGGAGTCTTCGTTAGCCAATTTCTCATAATTGTTTCATCTATATATTTTTTTTCCAGGTAATTGTAGACTTTCTTCTGTTTTCCGAGCCCCATCACCTTGATCATATCTTGGTTTTTCCCTGGAATTCCTCGGAAAAAAAGCTATAATTTTCCGCGAAGAAGCATTCATTAAGTCCAAGCGGTTGGATTAGTAAACAACATGACCTCAAAGGTATGAAGGAATAAACCCCTAGGTGTTGGAATAGGGGCTTGAACCTATAACAATTTTTTTTTGAAGGAGACCCCTTCATCCCCTAGGTGGTGGTAGAACCCTATAGGAACCTATAGGGGTCGAACCTTGTCAATTTTTTTTTTTTTTTTTTTGGAAGGCAGCGACCCCTAGGTGGTGGTAGAACCCTATAGGGCCGAACCCAGGGGTGTTAGAACCTCTAGGCGTCGAACCTTGTCATTTTTTTTTTGGGAAACAACCCCTAGGTGGTGGCCAGAACCCTATAGGAAGCCGAACCCTATAGGGCGCCAACCCTAGCTTGTCATTTTTTACTCTCAAACTTTCTTTTGTCTTAGAGCCCCATTACCTTGATTACATCTTGGTTTTTCCCTCGGATAATAAAGAAAGATTTGACATTTTTTGACGAAAACGCAAAAGAAGAAAAATGATCTGCTTGCATGCGACGAAACCACTCCAGATGGCCAAACCCCTAGGGGGTGAACCCTAGGGGGTCAAACCCTAGGGGGGTCGAACCCTAGGCAGAAATCCATGTTTTGGGCAAAAAAAATGAAGTTTGGGACGATTAGTTAATATTTGGAGCGTAACTTTTGATCCGTTTGGAGTTTTGGGGCCCATAATATATCAAAACGACCGTATCAATGAGTCCTACAAAAGTCATTGCTGTGCCATGACATATGCCGTTATAAGTCCAAAAAAGGCTCTGAAGGATGCCTTTTGGATGTCAAAGATTTTTTCAAAATTTTAGAAATTTTTTCTTGCATAAATGTACTCCCTAACTCTTTCGAACATTGTTTCTTCTTCTTTTCAAGTGTGTTTTGAAGCTTGACTCTCGGACATTCCTCTTTTTGCCATGGTGAGTACTTCAAGCTCAAATCCTTCCTTTTCTTTCTTTAGAATTGTTATGATGATCTTCCCTTTTGCTTGTAGGCCCTTTCACTGAATGCTCTGCGAGAACCAAGAACTACCAAGGGTCCCCATTCATCACCGATTGGGGAAGAGCTCCCTTCTTTGGTCCTTGACATCTTTTGGGATAGAGTTAGAGACTATGGCCAGTCTGACTTTTCCTCCACCGGAGAAAGAAGGCTTGTTTACATATGCCCCGACTTACGGAGGTTGGGATGACTTCCCTCATGCCGATTGCATTCCCCTTATATGCATAGAAAGCAAGAGTACCCCTTGAGTCCCCTTAACTTCTGTCGATTTCATCTGGTAGCATTCAAGGATGGCGAGGATTGGATGAAGCGAGATCCTTGAAACAATTGAATACGTGGAAATACTCAAGAATCTGAGCATCTTTCATTGTGTGTTCAAGCTGTGTGAGAGACTTACGTATCCACCGGGACCATAACGCTCTTCTTGTGTTGATCTCACGATGGTGTTCCTCTGCTTGCACATTCATCATTTGCTGCAGGGGATTCACCCCTACTCTGAGGATGTCTATGCCCTCTGTCGATAAGTTCTCTTCTTTTATTCTTTTCATTCATTCTCATTTTTTTGAAATATATATTTATTTTGAATTTCATCTTGTAGCCTTCTATTGTTGCTTCAAACTCCTGCGGTCCTTCTAGCATGTCCACTAGGGATGGCATTTGTGTTGCCTACTTGGCCGAGGCCTTGAAGCAATCTTCCCACTTCATCTCTCCGCTTGAGGCGATCACTCCTTCGGACTTGAGACCTCAAGTCGGCGAAAAAATTCTTGGTTATCACAGGTGCGCTTACTTCTTGGTGACTACAAGACCAACCCGATTGGGATAACTCTCTTTCATGACAAATCTGTTCTTGCCTTCCAGTGAAGAAACTTGTCCCTTTCTCTGGCGGCTTATCTGGTTATGTGGTTGTCCCGTTTCATCTTTCTGGTCTCCCATAGAGCGGTCCTTCTGCTTGTATGTTCAGCTTTGCGGCGTTGTTATCCGGGGGGCTCGGAGATTCCCCTTGCTTCTCTCTTCTAGGGACCTTATATAAATCGCTTTAGCGAAACAACCCTTGCCATGAAAGAATCCGTTGGGAGGTAATCACCTTCATATTTTTTTTTTATTAATTGTCTTTCAAACTGCGCTTTTTTCCTTTAACCTTTTTCTTATAATATTTTTTTTTATTTACTCGGTATGATGTCAATTGCTTCATTCCATGCTCCTTCCTTGAGATCTTTCTTTTGAGCACTTTTTTCGGGCTATTCCAGATCTTGAGCATCTTTCTAAGAAGAAGAAGTCTCTTTCTTTCCATCATCCGCAACATCATTCCTCGCGTATGTCGTTGGATTGATCACCGATCTAGTCTTGATAGTGCAATTTGCGACCTTTCCTTGATGATTATTCATGCTTCATTTGCTCGTCCCTATACCATTGTTTGAGGGGTTGCGGTCATCTACCTCATTTTTACAAGCACAAATTTACGTACCTACTCAAGCCTCAATAAAACCGGCTTGAGTGGTTCTGCCTTTATCTTGGTTCGTTTTCCTTGATCTCTATGAGCTTCCCTATTTCCTTGAGAATAATAGTTTTGGCATTTGTCTTTGTATTCTCTCCTCACGGTCATGAGACAATTTCGGATATGACCGAGGAATGCCTTTCGTCACACACACTGCCGGGGAATTATAAAATTTGCTCTTCTCAATTTCGTCTCTACCTCCCCTTTTTTTACATATGGGCATTTAAGAGGCTATCAAGTGATCCTTATAGATCCCTTCCTTTTGTCATACAGATGACTCCGGGCCAGGCGATATCTTTCTTGGCGAAACGTAATTCTTGGCGAGTCGATCTTAAAAGATGGGAGGATGATACCTTGATTTGTTCATTGCCGGTTTCTATTCAAAATGTCTCTCAATGGGGCCGATTTTATGCTCTCCCAAGCCCAATGTTAAACTCGGCACTTTGGCGGCCCGATGGCCGGTTGGTTGGAGCGTGACATTTGATGCCTAAGTCGTCTCTCCCTCGGTTAGCAGACATTCCTCTTCGAGATGATCCGATACTTTTCCACTGAGGCTCCCACTACTTGCTTCGAGTCTTCCACCACGGGCTCCATTTGGGGTGTCTTCTCTAGCTCCTCCCGGGGATCCTCGATCTTGGGGAGATGAGAGTTACTCGTTCTAAAATGAGGCGCGCTACTACTCTCTTGATTACGGGATAGCTCCTCTTATTGCTTCATTGTGGTTCCAACGATCGTCCTCTATCGGGCTTATCATAAAACCATTAGCAAAATGCCCCCTTGATAATGTTGATCCTAGTATCCGTGCGGTGAGGATCCCGATCAAAGCCTTAGTAGAAATTTGGTAATTTTTGTCGTCTTATTCTCATTTTTTTTTTTTCATCCCTTGTATTCTTTGCTTTCACATATCATTGAGTAATTATTTCCTTTATTTTATTTTTTTTTTTTAGAGTTCTCGTGTAGTCGATGAAGATGATGATGATGTTCCTCTTGGGTTTATGTATGGTACTTCAAATGAGGCTTCCGCGGCGGCTTCCACTAGTCGTGAGCCTCTCCAACCTATCCTTGTTGATATTGAGTCATCTACTCCTCGCGATGATTGTGTTAGCCTTGATGCTAAGGATACTTTATCCGATGTGAGCTCGAGTCTTGTTGTGGGTGATACTGACAATTTCTTCAAACCTTCCATGCTTCTCCTCATGATGAGTTTGAAGATGTTGATGAGACTCTTACTTCCCGAGGGGAATCATTACGAAACTATTGGTGATGTTCATCCTCCCGGAAGGATTCTCTGGGGTTGGTGATTGCTCGGGAGGGCATTGTTGATACTACTTTGGGTGGGTTGAATGACATTCCTCTTTACTGTGGCATCTCTCCAGATTCTTTTCCATTGACTATATTGTGAGTATCTTTCTTTATTCAACATATGATTTGTCTTGAATTTCCTTTCCTCTTTTTCTTTATAATATATTGTGCTTTGACATTTTGTTTTTTTAGCGAGAGGATGAAAGATTTGCCTTTGCTGTTGAGGCACTCGCGTTATTGATGCTCTCCATCCGGATGTTGCCCACTCGCCATATATAGTGACCTTGGTTATCCTCCGGGTGACCAAGGCTTGAGAATCATCAGGCCGTACAACATCTTTACTGCTCTCTCCATCCACGGTCTCGGCAAATTCTATGGTGGCTCTAAAAAGTTGCTCTGCGAGCTTCCTTCAATCAAAGTGGGGATCTTGTTTCTTGGAGGGGTTTCGAGATATCGACTTCTAGTCGGGAAAATGCGGAGCGTCTCTAGCTTCGGTTCCATGATCCTTGACCGGGTTGATTATTAAGAGGACTTCCTCCCAAACCTTCTTCTGAACCATTTCGCGGCAGCTTGTTGTTCTTGGGTTGCACACTCTTTCTTTATATATTCGTTGCGTCGAGGACTTGAAGAAGTTTAGTGATGATGTAGATGACCTTGCATCCGTGGGTGTTGACATGTCTCCTTTTAAATGATAGGTTGGATCTTCTCAAGTCGAGTTTTAATCTTGTTTCACTACGTTAGGAGGTTGTTTGTACGTAAGTGTGAAGATGAATCCTTTTCGGTCTTGACTTTTTACGAGCTTGATGAAGCCGCGAACAAATTGAAGATTCGATCTCTCAAGATTTAGAGGCCGACTTGGGATGTAGAGTGCTTCGAGGTAGAGAGTGTCGGTAGGGGACTTAGAGTCGACTACCCAATAGGTTAGGGAGTTGAAAATTGCAAATCTTAAGATTCGAGATCTTGCCATTCTTGACTTGGAAGCTTTAGTTATGCCTCCTTCTTCATTTGATATGTCTTGGCCTTTAGATCATGACTTGTTGTAGTAGTTTTTTTTCCTTTTGATTTCCTGTTTCAGAAACTCATTTACACATATTTCATTAATCAGAACGTGGTTTCTTTAACCTTGTTGATTGCCTTTAATTTGAATGATTCCTTAAAACTCAATATTTATCATTGAATCTCAAGTTATTCAAATTAATATTCCAAGACAACAATAGGTATTATAAGAAAACATGAATTTTATCAAAACATATATATTTTTCACAAACCAACACTTGAATTTATACTTCTTTTTTCTTTTCTTTTTTTAAAATAAAAAAAATATTCAAGTATAAGTGAAAGTTTATCAATTTATTGATAATAAAAATTGCTTTTAACGAAAAACATAACGTTCATATAATAAATAGTGCTTTTATCGAAGAAAGCATAACGATTGCCACTTTTAGAGATAAAGTGTAACTTTCTTGCTTTTTTCGAATAAAGCATAACGTTCTCCACTTTTAAAGATAAAGTGTAACTTTTCGGTTTTGAGGGCTTATACTCGGTGCCTCGAGTCACTTTTGAAGTTGAAAGTGTAACTTTTGAGAAATTTATTAGTCGGTGCCTCGCTCACTTTTGAAGTTGAAAGTGTAACTTTTGAAATTTATTAGTCGGTACCTCGATCACTTTTGAAGTTGAAAGTGTAACTTCAGAAATTTGTGAGTCGGTGCCTCGATTACTTTTGAAGTTGAAAGTATAACTTTTGTGATGCTCTTCTCATGTATAATATTTCTTTACCCATTTCAAGTTTAATGGGCACGAGGCAACATCGATCCCACAGAGATATCTTGCAATACCCAGCTTTTCGGAGATCTCTAATTACCTATCTGAGCCTTCCCATTTGGGGTAAAATTTGGTGGTTGGGGTCCCCTCATGACTTGAGTTGCCGTTTTGAGCACTAGGTCTCCCACCAAAATTTGTCGTGGTACCACCCATGATATTGTATTGTCGTCGTGAGTCTTTAGTAGTGCAGTTCAAGCTTTTCTTTAGCCTTGTCTCGAAAAGTCGGCTAAGGCCTCTAGAGTGGTGGTCGGCTTTCTTCCTCGACTAAGCTTGAAGTCTCATTCGGTAGAAGGTATTTCTATTTAATGAGGCAAGATAACTTCTTCACCATAAACCAAAGGCGTATGGGGTTTACTTTGTAGGATTTCTTTTTGAAGTTTGATATTCCCATAACGCTATAGATAGTTGTTCTGCCCATTTCTTCGGATGATTGTCTAGGGTTTTTGATAAGATTTTTATCAAAGTTTTGTTTGTAGCCTCTGCTTGTCCATTGCTTTTCGGGTAGTAGGGTGATGATTTGTAATGTTTCACCCTGTATCTTTCCATCAGATTTTTGATGTCCCTATTGATGAAAGGAGTTCCATTATCAAACAAAATGATCTTGAAATCCGAAAGCGAAAATGATGTGCTCCTTGATAAAATTTTCCCTTTCTTTGGTCCATGTGGCCTTCTTGAAAGTCTTCTTCCACCCACTTTGTGTACATCTCGGTGGCGATTAAAATCCATATATTGCCCTTAGAATTAGGGTGAACAGGACCTATAAGATCCATTCCCCATGTATGAAAGGGCCATGGTGTTGCTAAGGTTCGCAAATCCACGGCGGGAGCATGTATCAAGTTTCCATGTATTTGACAAATGTGGCACTTTTTGACAAATTCTAGACAATCTCCTTCCATCTTTGGCCAATAGTAACCATGATCGATAAGTTGTTTGTACAACTTGGCTCCCCCTTGATGTTCATCCTTGTGCATTTGATAAACCAAATCTTTGGCTTCGCCTAGTTCTAGACACCGTAGGGGCTTGCCATTGAAACCTCTTCTGAACAATTCTCCATTTTGTAAGAAGAATCGTTGCGACTTCCTCTTTATTATAATTGCATCCTTCTTTTTTGATTGGAAAGAGTCCCTTTTGTAAGAAGTCCACATAAGGAATTTTCCAATCCGCTATGTCATCAATGAAAGCGCATTCATCCTCCCCAGGGTATTCTTGGCATGAAACACAGTGGCGTTGTAGGGCATCTGCTTCCTTCTTCATTTCAGGCCAATAATACCCTTGGCGTTGCAACCTACGATACAGACCTATATCTGCAAACCCGCAGTTCTCTTCATGCACCTGATGCAAGACTTTACTTGCTTCTTGCCTCCCCAAGCATCGTGTCAATACACCATCTGCTTCTTTGTGATACAAGACACCTTTGATGATGTTGTACTTCTGTAGCTCCACGATTGGTATTGTTCCTTCCTTTGTTTGCAATTGATGGGAGATGTCATATCTCCAATCGTCTATCATGTCTTTGGGGAACAAGTCTAGCACCGTGGTTGGGAAGGTTCTCTTCATTACCTTCACATCTAAGTCTTCTCCTTGGACATAGACTCGAGATGCTACTGTTGCTAATGCATCAGGTTATTTATTTTGTCCTCTTGGCACATATTCAATCACCACCTTCTTGAAGCTTTCCATCACCTTTTGTCTTTCTGATTCGATATGGCGCCAAGATAGGTTCCTTCACTCCAAATTGGCCTCTTATTTGCTTTGCACTATAAGGTTTGAATCTCCCTTTACTTTAAGATATTTGGCTCCCAATTCTTGAGCCGCTAACAATCCTAGTATGAATGCCTCATATTACGCTTCATTGTTTGTTTGCAAGGAAATCAATTTGTATGACAAGGCCACTTCATTTCTTTCTTTGGTGGTCAACACCACCTCTGCTCGCCTTTACCTTCTGCAGATGATCCATCAAAAGCCAAACTCCACCATTCTGGGTCCTCATCCATCAAGTCGATTGATTCTACTTCTCCACCCGAAAGATCCTCAGAAGGGGTTCATATTCTCCATTTGGAAATTGAGCTTTAGCAGTGCGCGAGGCTTGACATCGGATTGCCTTGATTGTTACACACTTGATGTCGTGATACGAAAGAATCATCATCCATCTGGCGGTCTTCCTACTAATCTTGGCCTAGTCGATAGATATCGATCGGATCGGTTTTTGTTGCAATCTTTACTTCGTGCGCTAGAAAATAATGCGCATTTTACTGCATGAATGAACACTAAATGCTAAGCAATGCCTCTCCACATGAATACACGGTTTCCGGTCCTCTGATTATCCGGCTAATGTAATACACATGTTTCTCTTCTCCATCCACCTCTTGCGTGATCAATCCTCCTATAGACTTCTTGGTAGATGTGATGTACAACTGTAATGGCATTCCTCTTTGTGGCACTACCATCGTTTGTGCTGAAGACAAAATTCTTTTTACCTTCTCAAAGGCCTGTTGTTGGTCTTGCCCCCAGTCCCATTGTGCCTTTCCTTTTAGCAATTTGCCAAAGGTTACGTGACTTGACTAATCTTTGGCATGAATCTTCTCATGTCTGAGACCTTCCCTAAAAGCTCTTGATTTGCTTTTGCGTCTTTGGTGGGGGCATCTCTGTAATTTTTTTCGCCTTGCTTGAGTCCACCTCTAAACCTCTGTTGTGCACCAAGAAGCCCAAGAATTTTCCGTCCATCATTCCAAAGGCGCACTTCTTCGGATTCATCCTCAACTTATACCTTCGGCATCGCTCAAACACTTTCCTCAGGTCCTCCACATGAGTTGTTGCCTTCTTGGATTTCACTACTACGTCGTTCACATAGTCCTCCACTATATCATGAATCATGTCATGAAATATGGCGTGCATTGACCTTTGATAAGTTGCCCCGCGTTCTTGACCCGAATGGCATTACTATATAGTAGAAATTCCCAAACAGAATGCGAAAGTTGTCGACTCTGCATCTTCTATGGACATCTTTATCGATTGTAACCCACAAACCCATCCATGAATGACATCATCTCATGATTAGTTGCATTTGCATCTACCAAAGTGTCTATGTTGGGTAATGGATACATGTCCTTGGGCATGCCTTATTCAAGTCTCTGAAATCCACACATATTAAGTAGTTGTCCATTTGATTTCTTTCTGGATACGATCTTTGAAAAGCCATGTTGGATGTTGAATTGGCTTGATGAACCCTACTTCCGATAACTTTTTGATTTCTTCCTTTATTTGGGTTTCTTGACTTGGTGCATAGTTGCAAGGGTGCTTGCTTCAACTGGCTTCATTCCGGGCTTATGTTTAGATTGTGCTCTCTACAAGATCTTTGTCAATTCGGGCATCTCGTCGTAATTCCAAGCAAAGACGTCCTATACTCTCTCCATGATAGTTGTATGAGCTCCTCTTTACGGTTAGCCTCAAACTCCTTGTTGACATAAGTTGGTCTTGGCGTTCCTCCCTCATTTGCCCGAATCAACTTCTTCTAATTCATTTTGTTGAGGTTTTGGCCTATCCTCGAAGCATTATGGAGCTGGTTCTACCTTTTGTTGTACAACTTCTTCTTCTTTATTATTCTTTGGAGTGGGGACACCTCTGGAGCCATTGGGTTTGCATGCTTCCTTGGGCTCTTCCCCTTGCACCATCACAATCGAAACACCACCTTTCCGTCGGGTTTAACAACCCTCTCCCATTTTGCCTTTTGGCCATCCTCAGTTGTCTTTATCCACTTGGCATTTATTATATTTCTGGCATCTTCAGGATCTGCTTGGCCTTTTCTTTTCTTCTCTTCCTTCCTTCTCCAAGTCTACTACTACCTGGATTCATATTTTTGGAACATTCTCCATGTTCTGAGGTCTTCTTCTTCACTTTTTTTGCAGGTACAAACTTATCTTCCTGCACTTCCTTCCAGCTTGCTAGTCTTAGGGAATCAGGCCTCGCGATCTGGTTCTCTCCCTCTTCAGCGACATCATCGAAGAAAGTTGCTTCGGTGATGTGTGCCTCCTCTGGTCCAAAGGGATTCCGAGTTGCTGGTACCTTCACTTCTCTCCCTTTCCAGATAGCTTTCAGACATTGATGAAAAACTGAGGATACCACCCCATAGTCATTTTGCCAAGCCCTTCCCAGTAAGACATGGTATGCTGCATCCACCTCTGCAACGTGGAACATTACAGGCCCTCGAATCTTTCCAACTTGCATGTCTACCTTGATGTGTCCCACGGTTCTTGTGCTCTGGTTGGCGAATCCTGTAATGTTTGTTTGTTCCTTCACAATCTTCTTCTCTGGCAGGCCTAACCATTTGAACATGGTGTAGGGCATAATATTTACAGACGCTCCATTGTCAATGAACGCCCTCAGCACCGATGCCATTGATTCTTCTTTTGTCACATCTGATGATGCATTGTCATCTTGGTATCTTATCTCTCTATCGACTTTAGAAAAGATATCTTATTTGCTTCTTCCTCCATCGTCTTCACAAATCCTTTGCTTATGGCCATGCAAGTCTCCACGTGTCTCGGCGGCCTTGATAATTGCCTTGGTTGCCTCAATCCTTGCTTCCTTGGCCAATCTATCGATCGAAAAAATTTACGAACTTGGCCCCATTCATTATGCAACGCCACACTGCGGGCTGGGGTCACACTCCTCCTTTTTCTTCCATCATCATCTCCTTACGGGATTGTGTTGTGGATAACGATGTTGCATGTTTCTTTCCCTTTGTGATTTGGCGGTGGCTTGTCATGAACACTACTTTCCTTTCCAAGTTCAATCTCCCCATTTGCCGACTTCTCGTGGAATATCCTCCTTGAGGCTATAACAATCCATAGTTGAGTGTCCGCGTATTGGTGGATATACACGAAAGTCGGTCTTCTCTTCATCTCTTTCCATCACTTTGCAAATCTAGGCCTTGGGGTTTCACCACCCCATGTTCAATCCATTGCTCATATAGACCCACGAATGCTTTCTCACTTTGCATGTGATAGCCTCAGGGTGACTTTCTTGCATATTTGTCTCGAGCCTTCCTTTGCTTTGATCAAAATTTTTCTCATGCTTCTCCCTCTTGCCCCCTTGTGGTTTTGGTGAGAGTCGATTAAAGCCACAATTGTTGTCCTCTTGCCCTTCCATGTAACAAATCGCGCATGGCTGTGTGGGCGGTGTCATGATTCCTCCCAAGTCTTGTGCAAAAGATGAGAGGGTGTGAAGGAATCACAAGCCTTGGTAATGAGGTGGGGCTTGAAGGAATCTAAGGCACCATTATTGCAAATCTTGACCAGTTCTTTTCTTCAATCGACTCTGCACACTTACATGCACTGGGCCACTGAACTGTCAGCGTAATCGATAGCTCCTCATTAAACTTGTTTTGAACCGCATGAGTTCTACATGGTTACTGTTTACGCACATAGAAAAATTTCTTAAAAATTGTAATTTTAGGTCATCCCAATCATGGGTGACCCTTCTCCAAATTAGTACCAATGAAGGCCTTATCCAGTCAAAGTTTTGTTGAATTCCCGCATCAACAAGTTGTGGTTGTTCACTTCATCATATCCCGACCATGGAGACATCGACTCTACGAACCTGGCAATATGTTCCCTGGCGTTTCCTTTCTCCCCGTTGTATTTTGGAAACTGCGGGGGATGCTCAATATACCCTATCGGGTAAGGTTGCCTCCGAATGTGTGTGCAGGGTAAGGCGGAGTAAAGTCTAACTCAGGGGTCGGGATGTGCACTTTCTGAAGTTGATTGATCACATCGATCATATCATCCTTAAATCATCATCTTGGCTTGTGGCGTGAACTCTCTGGGGTGTTGTGATATATTCTTTATGTATCGGTGGTGTGTATGGTAGAGAGATTGGTTGATGCACACTTGCATCATGAAAAGTAACACTTGTGGCGGCGATTCTTTGGCTCACTTTCATTTGGACATTGGCTTGGAATGGTTGGCATTTGCACTTGTGAAAATTGATGGGAGAAGCGATTGGGATGATGTTTATGCGAGGTTGGCTTGCTTCCAACCTAAGTTGTGTAACGTCGCCAGCATGTGGCTTGGGCCTCAAGTTGATTATTGGAACCGATTGACTTTCCGTCGATGGAGGTACAATCTGGTTCTCTTTGTTGTTGCTGCCATTGTTGTTGTCTTCCACTCCTACTTGTTCCCCCTGCGAACTTCCTGGGAACATGGCCTTGAAAGTGGGAATCTGCATCAACTGCTGGCGGAAATTCCCCATCTCCTCTTGCTTCCTCTGCATTTCCAGCATCATGGCCATCATCATCCCTTGCCTTTCTCGTGCTTCCTTTAATGCCTTGAGCATCTCTAGTTGCACATCATTAAATCATGTCTCCACTTGCATCCTCGCCTTGCCTTCCTGCGTTGGTTTGTTGTTGATTAGCCATATGTGGTGATGTCGAACTCCCTTCTGAAGCGTCTTCAACAAGTGGTTGGTCAAAATCCAGGTTTGCGCCTTGGAATGCTTGAGTTACTTGTCTTGGAACTGGATCCGGTGAGGTAATGCTATTTGTTGGTGAAGCAGCTCTTCCTGTAGTTCTCCTACTTCGAGTTGTGGGCATACCCTTCACGAATTCTACACCTCCCAAAGAGTCGCCAAATAAATATGGGCAAAGAAATCGCGCTTGCTTGTTTAGGGTTTCGTGTTGGTGAGGAGGAGAAATCCACGAAGAACACGAAAATTGATTGATTGATTGAAGAGGGAGAACAGCGGTGGGCGATTACTCCAACGACGCGGCGAGAACCCCCTAGAATTCGAAAACGTGTTAGGGTTATTGGGATTCAAGAGCCTTCTTGATTCTTGAGTTGAGAGAGTGTTCAAATCTTTTTAGTGCTTTTTTAAAGTGGAATATCCAAGCCTTAAGCTACCAAAAAGACCCCCTTCCTTCCTTCCCAATGGAAGAAGGGTATTTATAGAGTTTCCTGGAATTAAGTAATCACATGCTAGGCACATGTTTTCAAGGAAATTCCAGAAATACCCTTTAGTCATTAGAATAATGCCCATATTGCTCTGTCCTTCTAGCCACCAATCCAATCCCTCAATCAATTCCCAACATGAACCGCCTCCACGAGTCTTACGCCTCGGGACACGTGGAGGCTTCTCCCGAGTCTAGCACATTTATTTACGACTTTTCATCTTCATTCCATTAGGTTATCACGAACCCTAATTTGCACATTTAATGCACATTTTTAATGAGGTCACGGAACCCTAATTTTGTGCATTTAATTTAATTAGAGTCGATCGTGAACCCTAATTTTGCACTTCACTTTACTAGGAACAGATCCCTCCCCAAGATTTGTTTTTTTCATTTTCCGGAAATTGAAAACAAGAAAAATAATCAAATATTATTAAATAAAAAGAAATATTTATCTTGGGTACATAATTTTTTTTTTCGTTTTCATCAAACCAAATAAAATCATAACAAAATCGAATCATAATTTTATTTTGGAAATAAAATCAAATCTTAATTTTATGTTGTAAATAAAATCAAATCTTTCTTTATTTCGAAAATAAAATCCAATCTTTCTTTATTTTGGAAATAAAATCCAATATTTCTTTATTTGATATATATATATATATATATATATATATATATATATATATATAAATAAGCTATTTTCAAAAATTACCCTTTATTGGGAATAAAATCAACTTTAATTTTATTATTTTCGAAAAGCAACATCTCAGCTAAATGCATTGCACCACATTATATATATAGATTAAAAGAGAGAGAATGTTCATTTTTGCTCATTTCTTTTCAAAGCTCTCACCAACTCTCTCTCATTAAAAACCCACGAAAATATTAAGTTATATCAGTCCCTTAGACAAGCCCCACGAATTCCATAACAGATCTAGAAGCCCAGAATCATGAATCAAAGCATAAAGGTATAAACCCTAGAATTTAAAATTTTTATGATCTGATGTTAGATCTTTTTGTTTGTTGTTTAATGTTGTGTAATAAGATGTTATTTAGTGATCTGGGTTGTTAGATCCCAGATCCATAACATTAAAGTGCTCAAATCTTGTGTTTTTCAAAATCTGGAAAAGGTTCAAATTGTTGGTCTGACAACGAATGTCAGTGGCCACCAATCTTTCTCTGTTAAGTGTTTTTGTTGTTTAAAGGCTTAATCGTGTAGTATGTTATGAGATATTTGATCTCAAACTTGAATCAAAGTTAGAACATGAACAGATCGAAAGTTATGGCTGGTCAAACATAGTTGACCGACCATGACTTTTCCTTTTCTGGGTAACCCGAATCGCCCGGAACTATCCTCGATGAATGTTCATGGCTTTGGATCTTGCAGGTGTTAGATTATTTGTTGTTATTGTAGAAATATAATGGTAGTTTGGTAGATGAACTGTTGATTCAAGCTTTTATATAGTCTAAACGTCATTCGTGTTGGATTTCATGAACGGTCAAATCGAGCAGGAAGAACATGAAATACATTTTCTGGGTAACCCAGAAAACGTATGATCATGTATTTCTGACAAGATTTGACCGATCTGGATCTGTCAATTGTGTTGTGATTTGGTTGATGTTTTGTGATAGATCTACTCAATTACATTTTGGTTACACACTGCATCTTGTAAATCACTAAAACATGTTATATCTTGAAAGTTGTGGAAGCCCAAAGTGGACGGGTCAAACTGTTCTTCATTTCTGGGTAACCCAGAAAATGAAGAACAGGTCTGACAGCCCTTTTGAAGGCTTAGATCTCATTGGTTTCATGCTTGTTGGCCATTCTTGTTGTTGGAGCTTGTAGGATTACATTAGTACTACAACCTCTAACATTTAACTTGCCCAGAAACAACATGATTCGTGTTTAAATGTTGGTCAAAGTAGTGCCCTCGATCACTACACATGAAGATCTGGGTTTCATCAAGAACGCGAAAACACCTATAGCGAGTAGCGACGGTTTTGTCGCTATAGGCAGTCTTTAGCAACAGTTTATTTTTAAAATTAATTATTTTTATTAAATAAATAGAAAAATTAGTTTTTAATTATTAAAAATACAAAATAAATTCCTAAAAATTATTTTCAAATCCAAAAATTAGTTTTTAATTATTTTGAATATATTTCATAAATATTTAATATTTTTGGAATATTAAAAGTATTTAATTTATTTAATTATAATATTAAATAAATTATTAAAAAAATAATTTTAATACTTGAAAAATCATTTAAAATTATATTATGGTATATGAAAATAATTTAAGTTATTTTTGATAACTTTTAAAATTTTGTGATGAATTTCATTAATTAATTAATATTAAGGTAATTAAAGTTATTTAATAAATGTATTAAATAAATTATGGTAAATAGAATTAATGATTTAAAATTATAGAAAAATGATTTAAAGGTTATTTAAGTTATAAAATATAACTTTTGATATTTTGTCATGAAAATATTAATATTTTAATATTAATGATATTAGATTTATTTAATAATTATATTAAATAAATTAGTTTAAAATGATTCTAATATTAGCAAAATTATTTTAAATGAAAATAAATAGTTTAAAAATATTTTAAGTTATAAAATATAACTTTCAATATTTAAAGATAATTTTTTAATTATTTACTATTAATGATATTAGAATTATTTAATAATTATATTAAATAAATTAGTTTAAAAATGATTTTAATATTATAAAAATCATTTTAAATGAAAATAAAGATTTTAAAAGTATTTTAAGTTATAAAATATAACTTTCAATATTTAAAGATAAAACTCATTAATTATTTACTATTAATGATGTGAAAGTTATTTAATAATTATATTAAATAAATTAGTTTAAAAATGATTTTAATATTCTCGAAATCATTTTAAATGATAATAAATTGTTTAAAGATATTTTAAGTTATAAATTATAACTTTTGATATTTAAAGGAAAATTTCATTAATAATTTAATATTAAATGATATTAGATTTATTTAATAATTATATTAAATAAATAGTTTTAAAATGGTTTTATTTATTTCAAAATCATTTAAAAGGATATTAATGAATTAAAAATATTTTAAGTTATAAATAATGACTTTTAATATTTTGATAAATAAAACATTAATACATTAATATTAATGGTAATTATTTAAAATTATTTTAAATGTTTTAAAAATTATTTAAGGGTAATATTAATACTTTAAAAATACTTTGAGTTATTATAAATAACTTTAATATTTTGGCAATGGTTTCATTAATGGTTTAATATTAATTAAATGTTAATGATAATAGAATTTTTTAATATTTAAATCATTTAATAATGATTCCGATATTTGAAAATTATTGATAAATTATAATAAATGTTTTAAAAAAAATATTATAAGTCATTTAAAAATAATATGACTGATACTAAGTTATAGGATAGAGTCTTAGACTCGATAATTACCCGATAAAGCCATCGATACACCGACATATTTCAGAAATTGATCTGGACTAAGATAATTTGATTAGATATGTGTTTATTTGTGATTCAATGGTTATAGAACATATGTGACAATGTGATTAGGTTATGTGCTGACTACAATAAGCAGTGGTATGTGTTATAGTATGTTATTCTAATCGATCAAATGATCTTATTACTGATAGGTGTTATATAAAGATAGAACTAAGTTACGAACCGTAAGCAGCGCATCAGGCAAATATCTTACCTTTGCATTTCCTTTACGCAATGGACATGAATATGGAGTTTTAGAATTATATTATTATTATTATACTATATTATTAACCCTATTGTGATATATTCTATATCCGATCATTGTTTATCAACATGTTAGTATATGGTAATTCGATATATATTCATTAGTTAATTTCTATATATGGTTATACAAGTGTCCCCACTTGGATAATCATTGTATTTAATCACATGTTGATATATATATATATATATATATATATATATATATATATATATATATATATAAATCCGTCTAAGCTATTTGACCCAGCTAGACACAAATTCAGAAATATTGTTGAATAAGTTAAAACCTTTTTATATCCAATCAAATTGTTTTGGTTCGGATTCCAGTCTAAGTATAAACATCCTGATCAAGGGAAAACTTTTATGCGCCCAAGGCGGACAGAGTGAAAGATCCTATCGTTCTTGTAATGTAGTATTGATCAATATAGGGTCCATGGGATGTACACCCTCGTGCCAGTAAGCTATGACGGTTTGCAGATGAAGTTCTGTCTAACCTTATCAAAAATTTAAAACAATGTTCATACTATGTCGACTACCCTATATATATAGTCAATACGTATTTTGGTTCGGATTCCAGTCTAAGTATGAACATCCCGATCAAGAGAAAACTTTTATGCGCCCAAGGCAGACAGAGTGAAAGATACTATCGTTCTTGTAATGTAGTATTGATTAATATAGGGTCCATGGGATGTACACCCTCTTGCCCGTAAGCTATGACGGTTTGCAGATGAAGTTCTGTCTAACCTTATGAAAAATTTAAAACAATGTTCATAGTATGTCGACTACCCTATATATATAGTCAATACGTATTTTTAAAAATTTGAGATAGAATTGTTATGTTATTATTATCGGTTCAGTTTACTTCACAACTATAAATTTGTTGTAGAAGTGATGTACAAAGAAAACATTTAATTCTTTCAGCTAAATATAATTATAATGTTATTACTTGCTGGGCACTCAAATGCTCATCCTTGCTTAATTTAAATGTTTTCAGATAAGTGTGAACAGCTAGAAGGTTCGACCAAGAACAAGTGAAAAGGAAAGCAAACAAAACATGTTTAATGGTATCTTTTGTAATAGTTAGACTATATTAAGATAATGATATGTATGATATATAATGTAAAGAATATAGTAAAGGTTGCGAACTTGGGATTAGACTCTGATAAATGTAAGATAAGTTTGATATTCATATTATTTTTATTATTATTAGTATTATTCTGCTCATAGAAATGGTATCGTAAAGCACCGAGTTCGGGTTTTAAGTACCTGAATTTGGGGGCATTACAACATGGTATCAGAGCTTAGGGTTAAAAACCTTAGGTGGGTTAGACCTTAGGCTATAACCTTGGAACAGAGGGAAACGTTGAAAATACAATTAACTCATATAGAGTTTAAAAAAGAGATGAATTTAATTAGTTCATCGTCAAACAAAATAAAAGATAACTTGTATAAAACTATTATTTGCTGTATGTATATATTAATTGATAATCAGGATAACTTAGGTGTGTAGATGTTAGATAGAAAAGGATTAGGATACCCTCAGGTCGTAAAGAAGAAGTCAACCTCCATAACTGAGCCAATATCAAAGCCAATAGCTGAAATAGAGGCTCCCATTGAAAGCTACCTCAATGAGGTGGTTATTTTGGAAAGTATAGTACCAGACCTTGAAATGATAGTATAACTGATAGGTAAAGTATAGTTAAAGAATATGTGGTCAATGTCGAGTTCTTAAACTCATATGTTTGTGGTGAGTTCTTAAACTCATAATTTATGGTAAGTTGGACGAACTAGGTATAGTTAGGTGTGAATGGATTATTGAGGATAATGGGAATAGACAGATTTCTAAGCAATTGATCCTTAGTGGAGGCGTAAGAAATAAGTAGTACTAGTATTACTTGAATAGGTATGATTCTATGTTATGTATATGATAGGTATGTTAGTATAAGGTAATATTTTTCAAATTTTGTATAAGTTGTGGCAGTGATTCCCAACTTTTGAGTCACAAAGGGATATCGGATGATTAAAGCAATATGTGCTAAGGTATGTCAAGTGTTATGAATATGAGTCTATGTGGGATTAACGGAATAAGTTGGTATAAAGATAGTAGATATTTATCTGATTACTAGTTAATACAGTAAACCGAGTTTTCAAAATCTAATATTTTGAGTACATAATTATTAGAATAGAAAGTTTTGCGTTATATGTTAAGCGTATGTGATAAGGCTTAGAATGTAAGTTAATAAAGAATAAATTATAATAATGCCGCCAAGATGAGAACGAAATACACGGACATAAGAATCTGTCAACAAAGCTGGAAGACAATCAGACCCGATACAGAATTTTACGAATATGGACGATCAAGCTATGCAGAACGGAATACCAGCCGCGGTAAGATCAGCCAGATAATCGATCAACGAACGTCAAAGACTTCAAGGCAATCGTATCGCCAGGATTTAGAGGATCAACTGACCCGGTGGAAGCATTTGTGATAGCTAAGATAACGAAGGGGCAAAAGATAGTTTTGTCACCTATATGATAAAAGGAAATGAGATAAAGGGAAAGTCTGTGTGTTTTAAGTGTGAATCAATGGAGTATAAGGTGGAAGACTGTCCAAGAAGGAGAAGGGAGGCAAGGAATGAACAAACAAGGAAAAGGCAGCAGGACATTGGCGATGACGGGACCAACATCAACAATCAAACCAACGAAATAAACCGCAAGCGTCATCAACATGACCGTTCAAGAAATTGTAGCAGCCGGGGATGCAACTCCAGGTATTATTCTAATCAATTTTATTTTCTTCTATATTATTTTCTTATATATAGTAAATTATTTTATAAATTATTTTGAAGGAGGAAATTGAGTTCTATTAGAATTCAATTTTCCGTATAAGTAGATAGATAAGCTTTATGCTGAATAGTTAAAGATCAGTTCGATCAATTTTGATCGAGATCTACTTGCAATGATTATGTATGCTATGTACCTTGGTATGTATAGGTTTTAAAATGGTGATTCCGGGGACAGAATCTTTATAAGGGAGGGTGAATGTAACAACCCGATATTTTCTATATATAAATAAATCGAAAATTTTATGTATAATTTTTTTTTATTTTAAGATGAGGATTTGTACAAGATAATGTGTGTATGTAATTATGTAATAAATAAAAATATATTTATTACATGAATGTTTACAAATAATTTTATTTTAGAATTATTGATTATTATAAAGTTTATTCTTTTAATAATTAATTTTATAGTAGAAATATTTTTATTATTTATTTTCCATGAAAATATAATTATATATTATTTAAATAATATATTAAATGGTTATTAGAATTATTATAATAATTATTTTATTTTATTATATGAATTTAATTTATATTAACTAAGTTAATTATTTTAACTTAATTAATAAAGGTATATATGTCTGATAAATCAGTTATGGAATCCAAACCCTAATTTTGGATTTTGATCAAGTAATGAGAATATTAATATAATATTATTTTATTTTGGTGCTATGAATATGTACAGTATATCTGTACACTGATAATGATTGGTCAATTATGATATAGTATTACAAAATTTTAGTATTATTTTAATAAACCTTAATTCGATAGTCAAATAAGACTGTAAGATTTCAAGTAATTACGTTATGTTATAAATGTCAAGTGTTATATGGTATATGATACGTATTATTAAAATTTAATATTAATTAGAGAAATCCTAATTTATATCTAGAAATCCTAATTTTTGGAAACCTAATTAATTAGAAACCCTAATTAATTGAGAACCCTAATTACTAAATTTGGAAACCTAATTTCTAAATTTAGAAACCCTAATTAGTTATTATAAATTCTAATTACTAATTGTAAACCCTAATCGTGAAATTAGAAAACCTTAATTAAATAACTAAAAATCCTAAGTAATAATTAGTAACCCTAATTGTTATATGGGTAATACTAATTGCTAAGTATTTGCTCTAATTGTTAAATTAGTAAGTTTAATTATAATTATTAAATTATTGAACTTAATGTTTAATTTCTAAATATTAGAAAACCTACACTAATTAAGAAAACCCTAATTATATTTTTTTTAGAAACTAAATTGTTGTTTATTTTTAAATCCTAATTTTGGAAATCCTAGATTTTTTTTGCTTTTAAAACCTAAATTGGTTCAAACCCTAAACCCTAAGGGTTTGACAAGTTACCAAAATGCCATTAAATTTCTAAGCCAAATGACAAAAATGCCCCTCTTGCATTATTTGAGGAAACTTGTAGATCTTGGCCTATGTGTAGTTGCTCAACCACTCTAACCTAGCCTTGTGCCTACATATTACACATCTCAGCAGCAACATCTCAGCTAAATGCATTGCACCACATTATATATATAGATTAAAAGAGAGAGAATGTTCATTTTTGCTCATTTCTTTCCAAAGCTCTCACCAACTCTCTCATTAAAAACCCACGAAAATATTAAGGTATATCAGTCCCTTAGACAAGCCCCACGAATTCCATAACAGATCTAGAAGCCCAAAATCATGAATCAAAGCATAAAGGTATAAACCCTAGAATTTAAAATTTTTATGATCTGATGTTAGATCTTTTTGTTTGTTGTTTAATGTTGTGTAATAAGATGTTATTTAGTAATCTGAGTTGTTAGATCCTAGATCCATAACATTAAATTGCTCAAATCTTGTGTTTTTCAAAATCTGGAAAAGGTTCAAATTGTTGGTCTGACAACGAATGTCAGTGGCCACCAATCTTTCTCTGTTAAGTGTTTTTGTTGTTTAAAGGCTTAATCGTGTAGTATGTTATGAGATATTTGATCTCAAACTTGAATCAAAGTTAGAACATGAACAGATCGAAAGTTATGGCTGGTCAAACATAGTTGACCGATCATGACTTTTCCATTTCTGGGTAACCCAGAATCGTCCAGGACGGTCTGACAGAATGTTCATGGCTTTGGATCTTGCAGGTGTTAGATTATTTGTTGTTATTATAGGAATATAATGGTAGTTTAGTAGATGAACTGTTGATTCAAGCTTTTATATAGTCTAAACGTCATTCGTGTTGGATTTCATGAACGGTCAAATCGAGCAGGAAGAACATGAAATACATTTTCTGGGTAACCTAGAAAACGTATGATCATGTATTTCTGACAAGGTTTGACCGATCTGAATCTGTCAATTGTGTTGTGATTTGGTTGATGTTTTGTGATAGATCTACTCAATTACATTTTGGTTACACACTGCATCTTGTAAATCACTAAAACATGTTATATCTTGAAAGTTGTGGAAGCCCAAAGTGGACGGGTCAAACTGTTCTTCATTTCTGGGTAACCCAGAAAATGAAGAACAGGTTTGACAGCCCTTTTGAAGGCTTAGATCTCATTGGTTTCATGCTTGTTGGCCATTCTTGTTGTTGAAGCTTGTAGGATTACATTAGTACTACAACCTCTAACATTTAGCTTGCCCAGAAACAACATGATTCGTGTTTAAATGTTGGTCAAAGTAGTGCCCTCGATCAGTACACATGAAGATCTGGGTTTCATCAAGAACGCGAAAACACCTATAGCGAGTAGCGACGATTTTGTCGCTATAGGCTGTCTTTAGCGACAGTTTATTTTTAAAATTAATTATTTTTATTAAATAAATAAAAAAATTAGTTTTTAATTATTAAAAATACAAAATAAATTCCTAAAAATTATTTTCAAATCCACAAATTAGTTTTTAATTATTTTGAATATATTTCATAAATATTTAATATTTTTGGAATATTAAAAGTATTTAATTTATTTAATTATAATATTAAATAAATTATTTAAAAATAATGTTAATACTTGAAAAATCATTTAAAATTATATTATGGTATAGAAAAATAATTTAAGTTATTTTTGATAACTTTTAAAATTTTGTGATGAATTTTATTAATTAATTAATTTTAAGGGTAATTAAATTTATTTAATAAATGTATTAAATAAATTATGGAAAATAGAATTAATGATTTAAAATTATAGAAAATGATTTAAAGGTTATTTAAGTTATAAAATATAACTTTTGATATTTTGTCATGAAAATATTAATATTTTAATATTAATGATATTAGATTTATTTAATAATTATATTAAATAAATTAGTTTAAAAATAATTTTAATATTAGCAAAATCATTTTAAATAAAAATAAATAGTTTAAAAATATTTTAAGTTATAAAATATAACTTTCAACATTTAAAGATAATTTTTTAATTATTACTATTAATGATATTAGAATTATTTAATAATTATATTAAATAAATTAGTTTAAAAATAAATTTAATATTATAAAAATCATTTTAAATGAAAATAAAGATTTTAAAAGTATTTGAAGTTATAAAATATAACTTTCAATATTTAAAGACAAAACTCATTAATTATTTACTATTAATGATGTGAAAGTTATTTAATAATTATATTAAATAAATTAGTTTAAAAATAATTTTTAATATTATGAAAATCATTTTAATGATAATAAATTGTTTAAAGATATTTTAAGTTATAAATTATAATTTTTGATATTTAAAGGAAAATTTTATTAATAATTTAATATTAAATGATATTTAAAATTATTGATAAATTATAATAAATGTTTAATTTTTTTTATTATAAGTCATTTAAAAATAATATGACTGATACTAAGTTATAGGATAGAGTCTTAGACTCGATAATTATCTGATAAAGCCGTCGATACACCGATATGTTTCAGAAATTGATCTGGACTTAGATAATTTGATTATATATGTGTTTATTTGTGATTCAATGGTTGTAGAACATATGTGACAATGTGATTAGGTTATGTGCTGACTACAATAAGCAGTGCTATGTGTTATAGTATGTTATTCTAATCGATCAAATGATCTTATTACTGATAGGTGTTATATAAAGATAGAACTAAGTTACGAACCATAAGCAGCGCATCAGACAAGTATCTTACCTTTGCATTTCCTTTATGCAATGGACATGAGTAAGAAGTTTCAGAATTATATTATTATTATACTATATTATTAACCCTATTGTGATATATTCTATTTTCGATCATTGTTTATCAACATGTTAGTATATGGTAATTCAGATATATATTCTGTTCGTTAATTTCTATATATGGTTATACAAGTGTCCCCACTTGGATAATCATTATATTTAATCACATGTTGATATATATATATATATATATATATATATATATATATATATATATATATATATATATATAAAAAAGCCGTCTAAGCTATTTGACCCAGCTAGACACAAATTCAGAAATATCGTTGAATAAGTTAAAACCTTTTTGTATCCAATCAAATTGTTTTGGTTCGGATTCCAGTCTAAGTATGAACATCCCGATCAAGAGAAAACTTTTATGCGCCCAAGGAGGACAGAGTGAACGATCCTATCGTTCTTGTAATGTAGTATTGATCAATATAGGGTCCATGGGATGTACACCCTCGTGCCCGTAAGCTATGACGGTTTGCAGATGAAGTTCTGTCTAACCTTATCAAAAATTTAAAACAATGTTCATTGTATGTCGACTACCCTATATATATAGTCAATACGTAGTTTCAAAAATTTGAGATAGAATTGTTATGTTATTATTATCGGTTCAGTTTACTTCACAACTATAAATTCGTTGTAGAAGTGATGTACACAGAAAACATTTGATTCTTTCAGCTAAATATTATTATAATTGTTATTACTTGCTGGACACTCAAATGCTCATCCTTGCTTAATTTAAATGTTTTCAGATAAGTGTGAACAACTAGAAGGTTCGACCAAGAACAAGTGAAAAGGAAAGCAAACAGAACATGTTTAATGGTATCTTTTGTAATAGTTAGACTGTATTAAGATAATGATATGTATGATATATCATGTAAAGAATATAGTAAAGGTTGCGTACTTGGGATTAGACTCTGATAAATGTAAGATAAGTTTGATATTCATATTCATATTATTTTTATTATTATTAGTATTATTCCACTCATAGAAATGGTATCTTAAAGCATCGAGTTCGGGTTTCAAGTACCGGAATTTGGGGGCGTTACAGGAAATAACCGGGAAGGTACAATCCGAAAAGAAAGCAATGTATTCTCATTTCTTCAAACTACCAGGTACGTAAATTTCATGGGCCAAATTTCATAAGGAGGAGAGATTGTAAGACCCCAAATTTTATGAAATAAAAGTATTCAATTTTCTTATAATTATTATTCTATTTAGTAAATGGTTAAATTGATAAAAGGTTAAAGTTAAGGGTAATATGTGAAAATTTTACAAAGTAAGTAAGTTATCATAAAATATTCTTTTTGTCGGGGAATATCCGTACGACGGCACAATCATTGGTGGACCCCATAACGGAATAAATGTTGGATTTAGAAAGCGACAGAAATAAACTTTTTGTAAAAATAACGGCAAAAATTTACCGTTAAACTGTTGAAATACCCGGTGATAAAAGTACAGTAATACACATGGTTGCATAGTAGCACACAGTATTGTGCAGTATCTTTGATTATTGATGCTTACGTGAGAAGTCACTCAGTTTTGTTCAATTATTGCAACAGTAGTTGTTGTATAGTATCTCATAATATTGATTCAATTATTGTCACAATATTATCTACACAATATTTTATATTATTAAATTAATAATTGAGATGACAAGTTATTCATATTTATTATTTGCATTATTGACAATGTCTAGAAAGTTCTATCGAGGAAAGGAGTTTGGTCACCTAATTGTGCGCCAATAAGGAGAAGTCCTTATCGGAAAGACCCCTATTTCCTGGGAATGATCTGGTTGTTAATATTGTGAGTTATAATATTAATGATGAATGTTATTAAAAATGTGTTTTGTGAAGCCAAGTGAGTTGAGATAAATAGAGGGGATTTTATGAAGTATTTTTGTAAATTTTGCTTATTACATGGACCCCCACTTACTCATTTTTCAAAACTGTCGGTAAAAAGTTATCTCAGTTTTGTTATATATATATATATATAATCAATGTCATTGGGGGGGGGGGGATACTATTATATATATATATATAAGTTTTGTTTTTTTTATGTAAAATAGAATATATTATATTTTATTATACGTGTAGTGTTGCATAGTACTTCATAGTGTGTGCATAGTGTTGCATAGTGCAGCATAGTAAAATCAAATTTTTAGAAAATTTTGCCGGTCCGCGTCCGTGATTTCTTATCCTAAATAGTATCATGCCATTTTCCTATAAATAGGATACTCAATTTATAAATGAAAATCACACCAGAATCAGAGAATTCTTCTTCTATAATATTAAGCGTATTTTTTTTGAGTTTAAGAAAGCTTTGAGCGTAGAAAACAATATAAGTTTTCTTCAAGAATATCCCCACCATACTAGTCAGAAATACTCTCATTTTGAGGTAAGGGGTATTATTTATTTCATATTCGCTTCTGATATTATTTTTTGTATTCGTAAAAAATTTTATTTTTGTTCAATATTCATAAGGAATATTATTTTTGTTCAATATTCGTAATGAATATTATTTTCGTTCAATATTCGTAAGGGATATTGTCTTAGTTCAATATTCGAAAGGAATATTATTTTTGTTTAATATTCATAAGTGATATTATTTTTGTTCAATATTTGTAAGAAATATTATTTTCTTCCATACTCTATAGTATGTAAGTAATATTATTTCGTTTCATATTCCTAATTCTATACTTACAATGATAAGTATTGCTTTTATACTCCTTGAAATTAGTAGAATATTCTTGAAATTTGCGTTTCATCTAGTATCGTTCCACTGAAATATTTTTCAGGACATTCTTGTTAAATTTTAATATTTTCATGCCGGAGTACTATTCATAGGTACTATTCATACGTACGGTACTATTCATACGTACGACACTATTTACAAAGTACTATTCATGATGTACTATTCACGAAGTACTAATCACGAGGTACTATTTACTCGGGTACTATTCACCCGAGGTACTATTCACGATAAAAATTAATTTCTTTTCTGTCCAAATTATTTTTGATATATGAATATTATTATTGAATTTTACTCCACAAAGCAGTTATCATGTGGAGCATTTGGACATTTTTAAACTCTGGATAAATTCAAAATCTTTAAAATTTATCCTTGATTTCATTTGATTGATGCTTATATCATTGTCATCATCCTCATGCTTATATTGTGATGAAAGTCCTCATTCGCCCGTAGTACATTAATGGACAGTTGTTGGTATGATCATGACCATGGGTTCTCTTCGGCCAAGGGTGCAAAGATGAATTGTTGTTTGGCATGATCATGACCATTGGTGATAATAACGAATATCCTTGGCCCGTAGTGCATGGATAATTCGTGGATGTGATAATAATGAATATCCTTGGCCCGTAGTGCATGAATAATTCGTGGATATGATAATAATGAATATCCTTGGCCCGTAGTGCATGGATAATTAATGGATGTGATACTAACGAATATCTTTAGCCCGTAGTGCATGGATAATTCGTGGATGTGATAATAACAAATATCCTTGGCTCGTAGTGCATGGATAATTCCTGGATATGATAATAATGAATATCCTTGGCCCGTAGTGCATGGATAATTCATGGATGTGATACTAATGAATATCCTTGGTCGTAGTGCATGTATAATTAGGTGATGTGGATTATTTATTTTACAGACAAATGATGTGGTAAAAATCCTCTTTGGCTTACGTGGGATGATGTACTGTTGATTATTGGTATTATATTTGTATATCTTTGGCTTATGTGCAAAGGTGGACTTTTGATTATTGATTTTACAGTTGTATGTTTTTGGCTCGTAGGGCAAAAATGGACTGTTGATTTACCTGATTATAAATATGAATTGTGAATTTAACTATAATCTTTGGTGGTTCAGGTAAAGACAGGTGATGCGAGTTCTCTTTGTTTTGGGTACAACAAAGAACTATTGATGAGTATTACAGGAATGAACAATTAATGATGGACTTTTAATTTGGAGGAGATAGTAAACATTATGTTCTACTTGACTCTTCTAATGGATTGTTGTTCCCGCTGCAATTGTTGCTCTAAAACTTGTTGTCTATTGTATTCTATCAAAATTTTCCCTGTTGAGGACTAAGGATAATTTGTTCTATATTATCTTAGTTATAATATTCTTTACTGGGCTATTTGTGCTCACCCTTTGCTTCACAATTCCTTTCAGTTAATAAGAGTGTAGTTGGGTCGAGCGGGGATAACAGGGAAATAGTGTGATGGTTCGAGACTGTGGAAGTTTCCCAATACACTATAAAACAACATATAATTGTATTGAGGACGTAAGATGTGTGTGTCGTATTTTATACGTCATTTAATAATTAATTTTTCCGAACAACAATAGGGTGAGGAGGACCCGACCTTGAAATTGTCAAAAATGCACCTCATTATAATGAACATGATAGTAATCTTCTCGTTCTTCTTTGGGGTCTTGAAATAATTGCTACTGTATTTTATATGGCATTGTAATAATCTGAGTTTGGATATTGTCTATGAGATAATATTCATGTTAAAAGTCAGCATACGTTTTGTCGTATTGTATACCTGAAGTTTGTATTTAAATTCTATACCATGTATCTGGCGACCCAAGATGGGTTGTGTGGACCTATTTTGGGGGCGTCACATTCTTTATCATTTTAACTCTTCTTACGACGTTATAACATTTGAAATGTCATAAGTTACCATCTTAAATCAACGTCCAAGGAATTACAATCATTGTAATCCTAAATGTCCGCTTAATGCGAATACGGTTCTTGGATATCGGTTTCGTATTTTACGTTTACTATATTCATTCTTTAAATTCTCGTTCAATTTTCCCATTCAACCTTTACTTAAGGATTAAATCACTTCGTTAGGTGTTATATTACATGATTATTAAATTCATAATCATTCCGTACTCTTCCCCGAGAAAAATTGGATTTTATATAAATTAACTTTTTATTTAATTATTTCAATTAAATTAATTTAATTGTTTATTTACGTGAGTAAACTGTTGAAAGGGCGTTCTATGACCTATAATGTGCGTATGTGGTTAGGATTCTGGCTATGTGTTAGGTTTAATTATTTTGAATTTCCAAGACGAAAATAAAGTGTTCTGAGAAATTTCCGTAAAAATACTATTCATCTGTTTCTGCTCAGGAATAAATTTTGAATTTCTGAGAAACGCGTAATGATAGAATTCTAAGACGAAATAGAATATCTAATAATATTTCAGTTATGGCGAACGAAGTTTTTGCTTGTAGACTTAAAACCTAAGTGTTAGGAAAAGTGAGTTTCGAGAATTAAATGACTATAATAAGTATAGTAATTATACGTGAGAAATACGAGTATGATACTAGTTTATACGAGTATAGTATGAAGATTATTACGACATATAATACGAACATTGTATGTGGTATATACGAAGGGAATACTAGAATTATATGAGAAGAATACGATTAGTTCTTAATGGACTTTAGTAATTGGACTTAGACTTTGTCAAGCCTAATGTTAAATTAAATCAAGCCCAAGATAGGCCCGATGTGACGCCCTAAAATTTGGACCGCCACTTGGTCACTCGAATTCGATTCATCACGTTCTTCATGGTAATACCATAATAACTAAAATCACACATTCACAACGGAAAATCAAATTTAGAATAATGTACAATGATTTATTATAATTATTCTCCCAAGTCTCGCAACCTACAGTACTTAATAGATTACATAATAATATCGAATCAAGACTTATTACATAACCCTACTTAAGCTTAAACATAGTCTGAAAACAGTCTTAATACAACATAATAGACTTAAACATAGAGGGACAAGCTAGTCGGTAGCCTTGCCCTTGTCTTTCCCAGAGACACTTCCCTGTTCCACCTTAACTAAAAGGTTTTAAATAAGCAAGGATGAGCACAAATTGCCTAACAAGTAATATACAACAAGGGTAAAGAGTTTTATAACACGAGTTTGAAATATCGAAGTATCATCTCTAAGATAGTTCAGAGTTTCAGAATAATATCATGAATAATGAATATCAACAAT
This sequence comes from Panax ginseng, assembly GCA_020205605.1. Lineage (NCBI taxonomy): Eukaryota > Viridiplantae > Streptophyta > Magnoliopsida > Apiales > Araliaceae > Panax > Panax ginseng. Next base: position 93,261,931 of record CM035136.1, on the reverse strand, counting down.
TCTTGGAATAAGAACGATAATTCAATATAAATCAACAGATATATATATGAATTCAAAGACTATCAATGTATCTGTTAGTTCCCGGAGGCACACTAGTTATCTAGAAGGAGGGGGGGGGGGGGTTGAATAGATATTTAAAAAATCTTTTCGCTTTACTTTGTTAGAATGATAATGATTAAAATACATCGGAATTAATATTTGTATTAATCTCCCTTAAGATAGTGAATTAATGAGAGTGAGGTAGTTATAGCAGTTATGACAGATATAACAGTTATAGCAAGAATGTAATAGACACAGTCGTTTTAAGTGGTTCAGAGCACTTAAAGCTCCTAGTCCACTATTCTACTCCTCGAGTAGGAAATCCACTAAGGATGTCTTTTACACTTTCTAAATCACACAAATTCCTTCTAGACCAGCAGTCTAGGAACTTCTTAGTTCACTCTTGAACTCTTCAATTCTAGCAGACTTGGTTCTTCAAAGTTCACTTAGAACTCTTCAAGTCCTTCTTACTTGGAACTCTTACTTCAGTTGATTAATAGTTGTTGAGTTCTTGGTTGTTGCTCCTCAGTTATTATTTAAGCACTTGTTCGAAAGAACTGAGTAGCTGAGCAAGCTTTCTCTTTTTCTCAGATCGTAGAGTTGAGCGTTGAGTGTTCTTGTGCATTTTGTTCAATACTTGCTTGTCTCTCTCATCTGCATATGTTCTACATATATGTGATCCTTGAAATCTATCCGTTGAAGCCATTTGTTGAAGCATTAAATGCGTTTGACATTTCTGATATTTGATGGAGACTTTTTTGCATATCTTTTGAATTGCATTCTGGCCCACTGACACATCAGACTGCTTTTTCACCTAACACCTAAAAAGGTGTTTTCCTCTGTCCTATGGTCCTTTCCTTAGCTTCTTCAATACGTTTCTTTCCTTGTATACTAAGGATATCTTTTGTACCGTTGGGACTAATGAGGACTTCAACATTTAAAACCCATTCCACATTTGTTGGAATTTGTCTCCTAATAAAAGATAGGGCTCGATGCTTCTGACATACGGCATATGATACTCTACGATCCAGATCGTGGTGTCTTGTCACCTTGGTGCTTGGTCTGATGCTATCAAACAAGAGCACTACGATTTCTCTTAAGGACTTGCACACTACGATCTTCACTTGCTTATGTTTGCAGGCTCTACGTTTCTGGGAGCACATTACGATCTCTGAGTTGGCTCGGTAAATGTTGGGACCACTCTACAATTTCCAAAGAGGTCCTTCAAGGCAGGCACACTACGATCCTCGATGCTCTACGTTTCTGCCTTGGCTTTTATAATCTTGATCCGCTTGATACACTACGATCTCTTCGAAGCCTATCTATTACATCTCAAGATCAACCTAACAACTTTGATCTCTTTATCTATACATTCATTTACAGAATGATACACATTAAGAGTTTAGATCAACCTAACAAATTTGATCTATCACTAATTAAGTCCTTGTACACATATTCATTGAAGGACTTTACATATAATCACGAGCATTTACATTTAAACGTCAAATCAAAATATGCACTCTCCCAACAATCTCCCCCTATTTGATGTTGACATAACCAAGGAGATTTGTTGTCATGATTATTAGTTTCTAGATGCATTTGTAGGAAAGTAAACATGACTTAATATTTCAGTGAGCAGCTGAAATTTCTAGAGAATAACACGAATTTATTGATGTTCGAAGAATATTACAATTTTAGCTTTACATCAATAAGAATTTAAACTTTCACTTATCTCTATTTCTTTGATCTTTTGCGTGGGGGATTGGTATACTCCTCAGTTCTTCTTTTCCTGCTTGCTTCATCCCACCTGGCTAGATCTTCCGGTTCACTTGGGCTTAGCCTAGGATTTTGATCATGCCTATTCATGAATGCAGGATCTCCAATTGGCATTCTAAGGCCTGTGGAGGTCACATTTTGTGAGCTGTTAGCTGGCCCTAGACTCCTTATTGGCTGAGCCATTAAAATTTCCTGCTGATTAGGTCATTGAGTCTGATGGCCGGATCGTGGAGTTTGTTGGTGAGTCTGCCTTGCGGGAGGACTTCTTGAGGATTGAGTTTGGAATTGTCCTCTGCCTTTGCCGTTGCCTTGATCTCCTTTTCTTTTATTCTCCCCCTTTATGTCAGCATCAAGGGTTTGAATGTCTTCAGAAAGGCGTGTCACTCCTTGAATGAGCTCGTTGAGTTGGCTTTGTGCTTGAGCAATGTCCTCTCGATTTTCTTTGATCAGAGCATCAGAGCGAGCTTCCTTGTGTCAGAGGATGGTTAGAAGAGAGTCAGTTTGCTGGCTTTGGTTGATGTAGAATTGTTGAAACTCTTTGACGGCAGTTTGCAGATTGATGATGGTTTTCAACATAAGTTTATTCTGGGCTTCTTGAGTGTTCTATAATGCAAGAACAACATCTCTGTGTCTTTTAGCTGCTAGAAAGTGAATATCATCCCTGTCCTTTATGCTCTTGACCATTTCCTTGATGATCTCCCTCAGCTTCTTTGTAAGCTCAGAGTTTAGGGTGATTGGGAGATTATTTGTAACACTTATCATCTTTGTCAGTTTTAGATGAATGAGTTATGTGTGAGCTTCAAGACTATCATCGATGTCCTTGATCACTTTCTTCGATACTTCTGTCAACTCAGCTTTGGTAGCCAGATCTGACAGGAGTTCGTTGAGTTGTGGAATGTGTGTAGGAGGGGTGTTCTCTTGTTTTGATCTTGTAAGGAGTAGAGGGAAAGATCAAGGTTGAAGTATTCATTGGTCGACGAAGAGGGAATATTTGATGGAGGGGCCTGTTTTTGGGTGTTTGGAGTGGGTGGCTCTACGATTTGTGCCGGGGACTCTACAATTGGGCTAGAGTCAGCACTCGTAGAGATGATGGGAGTTGGGATCAAAACAAAGTTGGGCATATTTGGTTCATTAATTACAAAATTTTGGGATTCTGTAACTGGGAGTTGACTTTGTGGATTTAGGACCACTTCCAACCAGCTTGGAAATTCATAAAACTGGCTGAAGAAAGATAGTGGATAGTGATTAACTCTGAAAAAGATTGGGATATATAATACCTCATGTACCATTCTTGAAGAGGGACCATTTGTGATCAGCTGTTTGGCAAACTTGAAGTTTTCTGGGAATCCATGAGCTAGCACAAAGATGGCTGGATATTCTTTGAAGCCCCAAAACATGTGATTCCAGGAGTTTAGAATTTGAGCTTGATTAAAAGGCATCATAGGTAGATAAGAGAACAGTTTCTCGTAGTTAGCTTTTCTATACCCATTACTACCCACATCTATGATCTTGACCTCATCATCTTCATCCTGTTCTCTGTCTTCGTTCAAGGATTCCACTATATCAATGACTTCCTTTTGACTTTCTTGCTCAGGTTCTCCCCCATTTTCTACAGGAGAAACTTCTTCTGTCATGGGGATATCATGGGGCTCCCCCTCAACATGATCATCCATCTGTAGGACTGGTAGCTCCCCCTCAGTTGAAGCATTTTCTATGGTGAGAACTTCAGGTATCTCCCCCTCAGCTTGAGCTATGTCCTTTTGGCTTTCTTTGGATAGTTCCTTTTCAGCAGCCATCTTTTTGTCTTCCTCTTTGAGTACTCCTTCATTGACAAGGATGTACTTCTTAACCAATTTTCGTCTTGGTTTTCTAGGTTGAGCCACAGCCTCAGGACTTCCTTGAGCTTCAGCTCTATTCTGTTGATCAGTCAGAACATCTGGTGCAACAACTTCCTTGCTAGAGGTGTTCAGTCTGGTCTCTACGATCGGTAGAGACTCTACGATCGAAGAGACAAATGGCCTCTTGGACTTGTGGCTGATTTTGTTTTTCTTCAGCAGTTGTGAGATGGTGGCTCTGTCTTCATCTGCCTCAGCCTGCTATTCTTTTCTTCTTAGGATCCTTAAAGTCTCAAGGTCAGAGGACTCTACAGGTATATCAGTGGTAGACCCTTGAGGTTCTTCTGCCATTCTAGTCTTTAGCTTTCTCTTGCCCTTACTTTTTCTGACAAGGGCAGTGGGTTCTCCCTTGTTGATCTCTTCCTCTTCTTCTTCAGTCTCTTTGACAACTGACATATTTCCTGGAATCCCTGATTCCTTTATATCACCAGTTCTTCTACTAGACTCTGACATCATGCGTACATTCTCAGCTGGGTTCCTCTTCCAGTTCTCAAACATCTGCTGGGTATTTCCATCGGTTTGGATTGATGGACTCTCCTTCATTTCCCCCAATTTTATCACCAAGAGCAGACTGTAGGATGATGCTTATAAATCACCCGTAGAGCATCTTTTGAGAGCTCTTTGTCTTATTCAAGCTGGTGATCCATTACCTAATCCATTCAAGCAGTAGAGCTCCATAGTTGAGTTGTATTCCATAACTTATGGCAATCATGAGCTTGAGTTGCACCTCATTTACAAAGTCGTGGCCAGAGCTCTAGCAATATATGCACTTCCCAATAATATCGGCTAGAAATTCATACCTCTGAGGAAACTCCTTTTTCTTGTATCCTTTGACAGTGGGGAATTTCTTGTGATGCATCTTCTTTAGGCCTTTATAAAATTTGATGCCATTTATGATCGGGAACCCTTCATTTTTGAAGCCTAGGGCTAGGTTGATATCCTCAGTTCTGAGTTTGATTTCCACATTCTTGACCCTTGTGGTGATAACATTATATTCAAATGCCCCATTCCTATAAAACTCCTTTATCAGCTTCGGGTAGATCCATGTGCTCGTACCTAGAGCGTCTTCGAGACCAACCTTCTTTATCAATGACAGAGTTTTGTGAAATTTGGGTTCAGCTGTTTTGAACTCATCGAAGCATAGTCTATAGCCAGAGACAACGTTGGAGGCTGCCATTGATTTCTTTGCAAGGAGTATGGTTGTCTGAACTTTCTTAAGGGTTAGGGTTTCTACTTGTAGAGAGAGAGGAGAGAGATAAGCTTTTTGAACTTCTGATTTCAAAAAGGCATTTTCAAACTGTACTTGTAACTTCCCTCTCTCCATTTTTGTTTAGTGGGGAAGGTGTCAAATTCTGCTTGGCTCTACGAATTTAACTGAGGAGGATTGTACTGATTTGCCCTTAGCTCCTTCTGAGCTAATGTGTCCTTAGGGAAGACTACGATTGTTGAGGTAGCCTTTGTGATCGTTGAGTCTGCTTAGCATTCGCCGAGTCTAAACTGCAATCGTCGAGTCTGCTCAGTATTTGTCGTGTCTGCACAACAATCGTCGTGTCTGCTCAGCAATCATCGTGTCTGAACTACGATCATCGAGTCTGAACGGCAATCGTCGAGTCTGCTCAGCATTCGTCGTGTCTGCTCAGCAATCGTCTTGTCTGCTCAGTAATCGTCGTGTTTGAACTACGATCGTCGAGTCTGACCGAGTCCTTGTGATGAATTTTTGACTTAGCATTCTTCTCGGTTTAAGGTAACTTAAGAAGGGCCAACCTCATAGAGTGAGTCAAGGGTTAGGTTTGTTCCTGAGGCGCTTATCAGAGAGATTGCTTTATTTTGAACTTTATCATCACATGATGCTCCTTTGTTTTGTTGATGGGACTCTGCAATTGTTGAGTCTGTACTACGATCGTTGTCTTTTATGTCACTGCAGCTCTGCGATCGTGGACTTCCCTTGATCATGTCTACGATTTCAGCCATAACCTTAATATCTGTACGGTTAGCACACACTAGAGCGTGTATTTCATGGTTTTAAATTAAGCATGCCTAGCTCACTTATTAACTCGTTTAATCTGGATTCATCTAGAGGCTTTGTAAAGACATCAACAAGTTGATTTTCAATAGCAATATATTGTAAAGATATAATTCCATTTTGCACATGATCCCTAATGAAGTGATACCTTATTTCTATATGCTTAGTCCTAGAATGCATGACAGGATTATGAGTTATTGCTATGGAACTTGTGTTATCACAATGAATAGGTATTGATTTGAATTCAACCCATAATCTGCTAGCTGATTTTTCATCCATAGGATCTGAAAGCTACAAGAATTGCCAAAGAAAAATGTATTCAAACTTCCGCAGATTAAAGTAGATCTTTGAATTTTTCTTCTTACTAAACCAAGACACAAGTCTATTTCCTAGCAATTGACAGGTGCCACTAGTACTCTTTCTATCTATTTTGCAGCCTGCAAAATCAGCATCTGTGTATCCTGTTAGTTCAAATGAGGACTCCTTGGGATACCAAAGTCCCAAGTGAGGTGTTCCCTTGAGATACCTAAAAATCCTCTTTACAGTAGTTAAATGTGATTATTTAGGATTAGCCTAAAATCTAGCACATATGCATGTTGCAAACATTATATCTGGTCTACTGGCAGTTAGATATAGAAGAGAGCCTATCATACCTCTATATTGAGTTATATTAATACTCTTACCCTTTTCATCTTTGTCAAGCTTGGTTGTAGGAGCAATTGGGGTTTTCATCGGAGAAGCTGATTCCATTCCATACTTCTTAAGTAAATCTTTAATGTACTTGGCTTGGTTTATGAAGATTCCTTCATCAGTCTGCTTTACTTGCAGTCCAAGGAAGAAATTCAGCTCACCCATCATGCTCATCTCAAACTTGCTCTGCATAAGCTTGTAGAATCTCTTACATAGCTTTTCATCAGTAGAACCAAAGATAATATCATCAACATATATTTGAACCAATAAAACTTTGTCTTTATGCTTTCTCAGGAATAAGGTGGTATCTACTCTACCTCTAGTGAACCCATTTTCAATAAGAAAGTTAGTTAGTGTTTCATACCATGCTCTAGGTGCTTGTTTAAGACCATATAAGGCTTTGTCTAATCTATAAACATAATTGGAAAGAGATGGATTGATGAAACCTGGAGGTTGCTCTACATAGACTTCTTCTTGAAGTTCTCCATTTAGGAATGCACTTTTGACATCCATCTGGAAGACCTTGAATTTCATGTGAGCAACAAAGGCAAGGAATATTCTGATGACTTCTAGTCTAGAAACATATGCAAATGTCTCATCATAGTCAATGCCTTCTTCCTGAGAGTAGCCCTTGGCCACTAGTCTTGCCTTATTCCTGGTTATTACTCCATCTTCATCCATCTTGTTTTTGAAGACCCATTTGGTTCCAATGACAGGATGACTCTTTGGTCTTGGTACCAATCTCCATACTTTGCTTCTTTCAAATTGGTTGAGTTCTTCCTGCATGGCTTCTATCCAGCTGGAGTCTTCCATAACATCCTCTATCTTATTAGGTTCCATTTGTGACATAAAACTTAGATAAAAACATTAATTTTGGGTGGCAGCTCTTGTTTTGACTCTTGCACTCAGATCTCCAATGATTAAATCTTGAGTGTGATCACTTGCCCATCTGTTTCCTGTTGGGACATCTGTCTTGATGCCTTCTTGTCTTAGGCCTTCAAGATCTATTTCTTCTTCTTGGTGTGGAGGTTCGTTGTCTGGCATAGGCCTTTCTACGATCTCATTTCCTTGCTCAACGATTTCACTATCTTGCACTACGATCGTAGTGTTGAGCTCGATGACTTCGTTTATAGTGTCTGAATCATCGGTCGTAGTGTCTTGAAGCACCGTTTTGTCTAAGTCTGTCTCATCAAAGATGATGTGAATAGAGACTTCAACACTCAGTGCCTTCTTGTTGAACACTCTGTAGGCCTTACTGTCTGTGGCATATCCAAGAAAGATTCCTTCGTCTGACTTGAGTTGAAATTTTGTCAAGTACTGCTTTCCATTGTTGAGAATGTAGCATGCACATCCGAATACATGAAAGTAGCTGACACTTGGCTTTCTTCCTTTCCATAGTTCGTAGGGTGTCTTCTTGATCGTAGAGTGTATGAGTGATCTGTTCTAAGTGTAGTATGCAGTGTTGACAACTTCTGCCCAGAAGTATTCAGGCAGATGAGCCGCTGCTAGTAGAGTTCTTCCAACCTCTATCAAAGTTCTGTTCTTTCTCTCAGCTACTCCATTTTGTTAAGGAGTTCGTGGAGCTGAGAAGTTATGACTGATGCCATTGTCTGTGCAGAACTGGTCCATTTCTGAGAAGTCGAATTCTCTGCCATGATCACTCCTTATAGCCTTGATTTTTTCTCCTTTCTCGTTCATCACCATCCTGAACATCTTGATCAGTTGGGGGCTTGTTTCATCCTTTGAGGTTAGAAAGAACACCCATGTGAACCTGGTGTAGTCGTCGATTATGACCAGTGAGTATCTCTTCCCTCCGAGACTTATTGTTGGAATTGACCCGAATAGATCCATGTGGAGCAACTGCAAGGGCTTGTCAATTGAGTTGGCAGTTTTTCTCTTAAATTAGCTTCTGGTCTGCTTTCCAAGCTGATAGGTATTGCATGGCCTTTCTTTGACGAAGCTGAACTTGGGTAGGCCTGCAACAAGATCTTTTGAGGCTAGTTTGGACATGATCTTGAAATTGAGATGAGCCAGTCTTCTGTGCCAGAGCCAGCTCATTTCTTCAGATGCTTTAGCTAGAAAGCATATTGTCTCGTCTGAGCACAGTTGTCCAAGATTTACTTTGTATACATTTCCTTCTCTTTTCCCGGTTAGCTTTACAGCAGATGTCTTCAAATCTCTGACTTGACACTGATTATTGAGGAATGTTACTTGATGGCCCTTGTCGCAAAGTTGGTTAATGCTCAGAAGATTGTGTTTTAGTCCTTCCACATAGGCCACTTTACTGAAGGTTACTGCACCATTTCCAGCTGAGCCATATCCTCTTATCTTGCCAGAGCCGTTGTCTCCAAAGATGACTGAGGGACCCTCCTTCTTTATGTAGTTAGACAGAAGGGCTTTATTCCAAGTCATGTGCCTTGAGCATCCACTCTCCAGATACCAGGTTGTGATCGTGGAGCTCTTTTCGTGTGACAACATTAAACCTTCATTTTGGTACCCATATTTGCATGGGTCCTACTCTGTTAGTGCCCTTGGGGACCTAAATCTGCTTGATCTTGGGTCTCACATGTATGGAATTATAATAGCACTTTGCAGCCTTGTGACCAACTCTATTGCACACAAAACACCTGGTATGATGCATGCCTGTGTGTGTGTGAGAATTCATTCTCCATTTGGACTTTTGTGGTTCTTTAGTCATCCATCTGTTAAACTGATTTTCATTCTTCCACATGTCCTTGGGTTTCATGAAATGTGAGGAGTGTACCTTACCTCTACTGTACCTTCCCAGTTGGTTCGTAGAGTTGATCTTACTCGACTCTACGATCCTTCGAGGTTGGTGAGTAGAGGATGGGTTTGTTGATCGATTTCTCAATCAATGAATACGTGCAAGTATACACGGTCAACAAGTAATAAAGTGAAAGTAGAGTATCGTTCCCACGAGGAATTATTTAATAAAAATCACCAAGTACTAATTCTTAACCAAACTAATTTTATTTAAACAATCTCAAATCGTATTTTTTCTAATTAAGAAAACTAAATTAACTAATTAAAACTAAGATTTTAACGAATGAATTCAAATAAATAAAGATTAAGACTTCAATATCCCCAATTATGAATTATAAATCAATTATCCAATTATCCCAATTATTATGCCTCTTTGAATTGTTAATGAGAATTCTCAAATGCCAAAAGTCCTTTTCCAAGTGATCAATTGCCTTCTATTTAATCCAGATTAATTTTGCTATATTCCTATGCAAAACAATTGAATTAAACTCTTTCCAATCCCAATTCCTTACGTGTTACATGCGGCGAAAAGATATTTCCATTCTATTCACAAACCTAATTATTCACTGTGCAAATAACTAAGTCACATGATATCATGCCCAGTTCTAACCCTAGAATTCCTCTTCCAATTCCTTCTAGAGTAACAAAGTAATTACTGATCAAATAATTAAGCAATAAGCACAAGACAAGATAAACAACTCACTTTAACATAAATAATTAGAATATAATGAATAACTAATTCATAGCCATAAAAAGTTCAATTGAAATCTCAAAAATAGTTAGTTCATAATTAATGAATTAAAACCAAGAATCCACAACTGAATAGACATCAAAAGATAAAATTAAGATGAGAGAAAAAATAGAATCATTTGTCAAGAAAATGATGCTCCCTCTCTTTGCTCTTGCTCTTGATCTTCAATGGTCTCCAAGTTGCTTCAATCTCCAAAACTAATAAGAACTAGGGTTATTTTCTAATCTAAAGGAGTGTTTAATCTAGGCTAAGCTATGTAATCTCCCTTTATTTTATGCCTTACATCATGTATTTATAGGTTACAAGTCCAATTTTTAGCTTAGAACAAACCCAATCCTATTTGGAGTCAAAAGGTGTCAAAATTAAGCCAAAAGCGCGTCCGGGCCGCACTTTCAAACCCTTCCCCGAAGGCTTGTTGACTGAGCAACGGCAATGAGAGTCTGTCCCCTAGCGCCCCGGCGCTGGGCATAGGCCAAAAATGGGCGCCCCGGCGCTGGCCCAAAATCTGACATTTTCTGCTCCGACGTCCTTTGGGAAAATGGCCATAACGTCTTCGTCCGAACTCCGATTTTGATGATTCAAGATGTTACGGAAAGAGGAGAAGTAGATCTACAACTTTCATTCTTGACGTTTGTCGAAATAATGTCAGGAGATATAGTCAAATTGGCTCGGAAGTGGCTGCTATGTAAATGGCAAGCCGAAAACGCGAATCTAGCCACCCCAAACATCGATCCATGTAACTTTTGTCCCAATTCCTATAAAATAACATAAAACATGCATGAATAGACACAAACACATAAAAACATCCTAAAAGACTTAAGAACAACAATAAATTAAGCCCGAATGTATCCAATTCATGGGTATAAAACTCACTCATCAGGGTTACTCTTCTCTTTTCTGAAACCCAGGCCATCATGAGATCCTTTACTCCTTGGAGTATGGATTGAATCAGTAGAACAGGGTTGGGCTAGTTCTTCCTTCTGTGAGGATTTCACAAATGTAATGCCTCTACTAAAACTTGAAGCATTACTAGTGCTAGTTTCCTTTATCTTTTCCACACATGGCTCTGAGGTGGATTCCCCAAAGCTTAAGCCTGTTCTGTCAGATGCACTTCTCTGACTAGAGAGCAGGGAGTCCATGGATGATGAAGATCTATTCCATGTAGAGATAGTCTTTTGTAGTTCCTCAATTTTAGAGGTTAGACTTGAATCTCTTTGTGCATTGAGCTCATTGTTCTGTTTTAAGAACTTATTCTCAGCCTCAAGCTTGCAGAGAGAGTTATTACTTAGAAGGGCTATTTCCAGTTCTTCTTGAACTTTTTTTTCTCCTCTTGAAGAAGTGAATAATCCTTCAACAGAACTCTGAACCATTTCATGTATTGATGCAGATCAGATGTTATACATGTAGTGTAGTCCTTAAATCATCGATGTCTACATCAGGAGAGTTAAAGTCAAATACCTCATCGATACTTACTTCATGTATGTTGGAGTTCTGTTTGTCCTTTACATGTTTGGCCATTAGGCACATATTTGCCATTTGAGGATCTTCATCATCTCCAGAATCTGGAGTTGAGTCATTGTTTGAGTCACTCCACGATCCTCTAGCTACAAGGCCTTTGTCTCTCTTCTGAGGCCTTTTGTTGCCTTTGCATTTCTTCTTTGGATGTGATTTCTTCTTTAGTTATTCTCTGAGAGGTTTGTTGCAATTGGCAAGGAAATGGTCAGGCTTCTTGCAGTTGTAGCATAGATCATTCATTTGCTTCTGACTGCTGTAGTTGCTGACCTTCTTTGGCTTGCTGGTTTTGCCTTGACACATGAACGTTCTGAGTCTTTTTACCAACATTGCAAAGTCCTCATCATCATCTTCATCATAGTCAGAGTTAATTTCAGTGTTGACCTTGGAGGTACTTTCAGTTGCTTTGAGAGCAACACCCTTATCCTTCTTTCTTCCTTCTGATAGAGTTTCTGCTCGTTGAGTTAGCTCCAATTCGTATGTCAGAAGGTTTCTATATAACTGTTGAACAATCATCTCATTGAGATTCTTTGACTCTCTAATAACAGTGGTTTTGGCATCCCACCTGCTTGGCAAGGCTCTCATGAACTTTATGATTAGATCTTTGTTTGGATAGATCTTTCCATAGGCTCGTAGAGAGTTGAGCAGAATGTTGAATCTCTCGTAGGTGGCAGTGACGTTTTCTCCTTGAACGTGTGTGAACATTTCATATTGCTGTGTTAGGAGAGATTGTTTGTTTTCTTTGACTTCCTCCTTTCCTTCATGCATGATGAGCAGTGCTTCCCAAACCTCCTTTGTTGTTTTGCTGTTGACCACATTTTCAAACAGATCGTCTTCTAAAGATTGAAACAAAATGTTCTTGGCCTTCTTGTCGAGTTGAACAACTCTCTTCTCGTTGTCAGTCCATTCTTCTTTGACTTTGATTTGTATCCTGTTTGGATCGTCCATAGTTGGTGCAAGCTTTGTTGGAACGTAGGGCTCATTCTGAACAGTCTCAAATAGATCTTCATCTATTGAGTCCATGTATGCTTGCATCCAAACTTTCCAGTTTGCAAATTTATCTTTGTTGCACATTGGTGGCTTGCTGCCTCCTCCAGTCCTTGATTCATTTGGTAAGTGTGCCATTGGATCTACTTAAGCTTTGTAGGCTATATAATAGAACCTGCTCTGATACCAATTGTTAGTTCCCGGAGGCACAATAGTTATCTAGAAGGGGGGTTGAATAGATATTTAAAAAATCTTTTCGCTTTACTTTGTTAGAATGATAATGATTAAAACAAATCGAAATTAATATTTGTTTTAATCTCCCTTAAGATAGTGAATTAATGAGAGTGAGGCAGTTATAATAGTTATGGAAGATATAACAGTTATAGAAAGAATGTAATAGACATAGTCGTTTTAAGTGGTTCAGAGCACTTAAAGCTCCTAGTCCACTCTTCTACTCCTTGAGTAGGAAATCCACTAAGGATGTCTTTTACACTTTCTGAATCACACAGATTCCTTCTAGACCAACAGTCAAGGAACTTCTTAGTTCACTCTTGAACTCTTTAAGTCCAGCAGACTTGGTTCTTCACAGTTCACTTAGAACTCTTCAAGTCCTTCTGACTTGGAACTCTTACTTCAGTTGATTAGTAGTTGTTGAGTTCTTAATTATTGCTACTAAGTTGCTGTTTAAGCACTTGTTCGAAAGAACTGAGTAGTTGAGCAAGCTTTCTCTTTTTCACATATCGTAGAGTTGAGTGTTCTTGTGCGTTTTGTTCAATACTTGCTTGTCTCTCTCATCTGCATATGTTCTACATATATTGGATCCTTGAAATCTATCCATTGAAGACATTTGTTGAAGCATTAAATTTGTTTGACATTTCTGATCTTTGATGGAGACTTTTCTGCACATCTTCTGAATTGCATTCTAGCCCACTGACACAGCAGACTACTTTCTCACCTAACACATGAAAAGGTGTTTTCCTTTATCCTATGGTCCTTTCCTTAGCTTCTTCAATACGTTTCTTTTCTTGTATATTAAGGATATCTTTTGTACCGTTGGGACTGATGAGGACTTCAACATTTAAAACCCATTCCACATTTGTTGGAATTTGTCTCCTAACAAAAGGTAGGGCTCGATGCTTCTGACATAAGGCAGATGATACTCTACGATCCAGATCGTGGTGTCTTGTCACCTTGGTGCTTGGTCTGATGCTATCAAACAAGAGCACTACGATTTCTCTTAAGGACTTGCACACTACGATCTTCACTTGCTTATGTTTACAAGCTCTACGTTTCTGAGAGCACATTACGATCTCTGAGTTGGCTCGACAAATGTAGGGACCACTCTACAATTTCCAAAGAGGTCCTTTAAGGTAGGCATACTACGATCCTCGATGCTCTACGTTTCTGCCTTGGCTTCTGTAATCTTGATCTACTTGATACACTACGATCTCTTCGAAGCTTATCTATTGCATCTCAAGATCAACCTAACAACTTTGATCTCTTTATCTATACATTCATTTACAGAATGATACACATTAAGAGTTTAGATCAACCTAACAAATTTGATCTATCAATAAGTCCTTGTACACATATTCATTGAAGGACTTTACATATAATCATCTGCATTTACATTTAAACATCAAATCAAAATATGCACTCTCCCAACAGTATCCAACTGGATAAACAATTTATACTGAGCAGTCACTAAGGACTATTGAATATATGCTAGAATTACCAATATTAAACTAATAACCCAAAAGAATCAAGTACTATAGATGATCAGTCTACAATACTCTAAGTTATGCATAACACCACAGTAATAATCTACTCATGTGTTGGGGTTACCAACAACATACACTCCCCTTACCATAAGGGTTGTTCAACTCAGTTTTCAAGATTTTTGCAGCCATCAATTGATTTGGACAGTTTTATAAACATGCATATAGTCTAGCCGAATCAGTGACATAGACCCTTTCACAATATTCAAGAACAATACCAAGTTTAACATGAATAATAGTTTTCATAAGAGTTTAAACATACTAGCTCAATTGAACGAGTAAGATAACTTGCATTTAAAGAGATAAGGTTTGCTTATGACATTCGTCTAATAAAGTAATGCAAGGGTTTAAGATACTTTGCACAATGTAAAGGATAGTTCAGATACTTGCCTTAAGCGTAGTTTATCCACGTTAAGAATCAACACATTCGAATCCTATTTATAGCGTATTAGATGTACAAGATGCTCATTAGCTAACACATTCTTTATTCAAGTATAACATGATTCAAATATGCACATATGGTACAAAATCAACTCATAGGTTTATTATGAAATCAAGTATCTAGTTATTTCATAAGCTAATTAGGAATGCTTAAGGTTAAGACCTTTTTACCCATGGACATTCCTATTACAAGGCAAACACCATCATATTATCTAAGCATCACTTATATACATCTATCTGTTGGTTTTAAACTACTTTTAGCAATATAGGCATAATACAAGTTAACTGTCCAAAGATTAGATTTCAAAACTAACCAAGTTCTGATTTCAGACCAGCGTAGTTGCACCATGGCTAAGCCTAGGACCGGCGCAACTGCGTAGTCCTCTGGCCAAGCCAAGACTCAGCTGCTGCCTTGTGGTTCCTGTCCAGCTTGAACACAACAATCATACATAATATATTTTGTCATGTTAAAGGTCCTTTCATGCTTCTCAAGTCAATCTAGGTTCCTTTTTTCATAATATAATTCCAAATTGATCATTTTAACAAGTTAAGGCCATTCAAGGTCATGAAACCACAAAGTCTATCATGCTTGCTCTCTAAACATATATGGTATTTATAAAACTCATATTAGACTTGCTTATGAGTATCCAGGTCACATATGTGTAATTAGCATCGTTTTGGGTTTGAAAATATGCCTCATTTATGCTTCACTTGAATTTACAATACCTAAGCATGGTATGTACATATTTATACTACATGAGTGAGTCTAAGAGTAACACCAACATGTTTATAAATGCCAGATTCTAACTTTCAAAGTAGTGTGTTAACATTCACTTCAAAAGTCGTATTTTCATTTGTAAAGTTTACTAATTAGTCCAACATGTTCATGTTTGCTTACTAATCACATAAACCCAAGCTAATGGTTTATTCATGCATTTCTAAATCATACCAACATGCTTGCAAAGTCAGCATATAAACATGGCATACTTATATATCAAGTCCCTTTCTAAAGTCATAAATCCATTTTAAACTATACACTTTCGTTAATCATGTATGCTAGTCTAAACATGCTCACATTAGGTTAATATATCTATATATACCCATTACTCATGCTTGCATGCTAGTTTAATTCATATTAGTTGACCAACACTTAGCAGATTTTAAAATGAAGATCCAATCGAACTCGGGGTAGTAGGCTAGCCAATGGCCATAGATGTTAATCCTAAGTATTATGCCATGTCCGGTTCGAGCCAGAACATCAAGTCGATGAAAAACTAGCTCAACCATAGAAATTACTCACGAATTCGATTCTAAACAATCCTATATCAGTTTAAACATACTTATATGGTCATATAACAACTATATAACCATTACACAACCTCATCATCATCTAATTCCACATAATCAAGAATTTGAATTTCAAGAACTCAAAACTCTTTTTGACAGAGACTGAAAATGGAAAGCAAGGAATGGGGTTATACCTCTGCAATATGAATGAACTTGCTGTTAATTTAACTTCCAAGTCCTTATAACACTTGTATACTCTCAATTCCACACTAGCAATTCTTAGCAATGAAATTAGAAAAGGAGAGTTCATACTTATAGGAAAATCAATACACAGACAATGCCATCTCTCACTAAAATAAACTCATGGATGAAAGGATTGCATGAAGGTTAAGAAGGAGTTGTTGGATGTTAGTTGGAATTCATCATGACCACCACTCCCCCATAATCATTAGCTAGGAAGCTTGGAAGAAGAAAAGAGGAATATGCCTTAGCCTTTTTGCCACACACGTGACTGAGAAATGAGGGCAATTGGACACTAATTTTGGGACAATTTCCAAATACTCAGCATTCTTGCAATATTAAACCATACACTTATACACATTCCTACTCTTATGTTATATTTTATACACATATCAACCATACATTAGCTATAACTTAATGTCACAGTATGATTTACATATTTAATATTTCAAGGTAGTTGATATTAATCATATATATAATTCATGTACATTTTATTTTAATGTCTAGCCACATGCATATTGTCACATACACATTTTACGATGTATTCATATAGTTTCAATAAATCTTAATACATGGTTACTATATATAGTATAGTCACACAAGTGTCACACTACTCTATATAATATAGTTGTATTTTATATTTTTAATTATTGCTCATATGCACATAACAGACAATATAATCTTATTATATTAATAACTTACTTATTTGTTTTATGTCAAATAAATAAATTATCCACCTCCTTGATTAATTACCACAAATATTAATTAATCAATTCTTCCTTGATTAATGTATTTATGGATCTCCATAACCATTAATTATCTATATAATTCTTATAATATTTATAGACATTGCTAACAATAATAATAACATATTATTAATTAATTACCATTATCAATTAATCAATATTCTACCACAACCATTACCAATTTATATTAATTAATGGCTCACTTAATAATTCCTTCGTCGAACATAATGTACTTTATTCCATGATTTATTAATGTCACACATATCACATAATTGTTCCATTTAATTTCTAAAGTAGAAAGTTAGTTTTCTCCAATCGACTCATCATGGCGCAATTGCTTGATTTATACCTCTTCGAGGGCGCAATTGTCTGCATCTTTACCCTAACAGTGCCAAGACTGGTTTATCTTCAAGCCAGTGTCAACTTTTATCGCCATATTTGTTTTACATGACATGTATTACTGTCCACATGAGTGACATTGCTAATCTAAGAGTGTATTCATTACTTATATGAAATCACATTCTCAAACACGATTAATCTTCCTAATTCCCTTTTTAACTCGCTTAGTGAATTTCCTCATTTAACATTATGCCACACAAGGCATTCCACCATTCTCATTGTCAAATCCACACTTCTCAATACACATTAATCTAGTGCAACTCAATTGAATTAATCAACTTACAAAACATTAACACTTATATTCACATAAATATTATTTCCATTAATATATTCATTTAATAACACGTGAAAATTCTCGGGTATTACACCCGATATGAATTAAATTTAAGCCCAAACCAAGAAACAAAACCGTGGGTCGAACCGATGTATCACCGTATGGGTAAAATCTATGGGGCAACCCATGTGGGTCCCCCAAAAGGCACGTGGGCCGGCCACTTGGTGCCCAAGAAAGGTTGATAACTTGGTGGGGAAGAATTGAATAGTAAGGAGGTGGCCACTTGACCTTTTTGCCCACCATTTAGTTTTCTATATAAGGAAGCCTATGTTGGTTCATTTGTTAGTTTAATCAACATTGAACAATATATTGAAAGAGAGAGAGAGAAGAGCAATAACAAGTAAACAAGAGGAATCAAAGCAAAGTATTCAAGCTTAAGTCAAGAACGTGAAAAACACTAAGGTAACAATACGTAAACTTTAGTCTTCGATTATTTTCCATTTATTTTTTCATAGAGAAGTATGAATTGGTGGAGCATGTTTCTTCCGGAGTAATAAGGATGGCTATTAGTGAATTAAAACATTAATAAGCCATGTATAAATGAAGATTATAAGCAACTAATTAAGCTTTAATCGAAGAAAACAATTAAAACGTTGAATTGGTTGTTGATGGACAAATTGAAAACCATCAAGTATAAGTTATATGCATATTACTTGGTTAGGTTATAGATAACTGACCAATGGATTGATTCCATTTGGTTTGGTGTATAAATCTCGAGTAACGAAGTTATGGCGAAATTTACGAGATTAGACGATAATCATCGAAATCGTAAAATTCTTGAATTAATAGTCAAAAGTCGCCGTTTAACTCGGAAACCTTAGTTTTTGATGGCGTATCGTAGAAAAACATGTTTAAGAGTCGTGGACTCAAGAATGGTCGAATTCTGACTTAAAACGAAGAAACGAGTTATGAACGTTCACGAATGTTAAACGAATGCATAATAGAAAATTTAAACTGTAAATTCATTTTTAACTGATTTAAAAACTACTTCTATCCAAATAAAATCGAAGTATGCGAGATATGTGAGATAATGACTTTTGAATGAGCCAATTTTGACTTATAACGATCAAGTCATAAAGAAATGAAATGAAAAACTTAAAAAAATTTCAAAGGCTCGGTAGTGTATGGCATTAAAACTTAATAAGTGGCGCCTCGGTGGCAAATACCAGAATCTGGGAGAAGGTCTCGAGAGTTGCATACTTTATAACGCAACTTATGTACTTGAAACTGGCATCGCAATACCTGTAAAGGGAAAAAAGTCTGACTCTGTTAATTATAAACCCAACTGTTTACATGATAACTATGGGGCATGTATAAACTTAATAAAAATGAAAAGACAATTCCTAAATAACATGTATAGCGATGATCTTAGGAATCTAACATTGATTAAAAATAATTAAACGAAGATCGTAAAGTGCGAGAATGTAAATCGTGAATCGTATTCGAGTTTAACGCGCGTCCTAGTGTTATACATTATGTAATAGATATGTGTATTGCGTCATTTACGTGAATGATAAGAAATGAAGGTAAAACCTATGTACGTACTATACGGAGTCCGATGTCGGTAATCCAAGAAGAATTTATCTGAATTAATGAATCAATTAGGGTTTCAACTACTATTGTACTTAACCGATGGTTGTTGAGTGTCGGTTTAATGACATCAGAATGTTAATAAGCCATAATGAAGGAAAAGTAACTCGAAACGAATATTATTAATGAAATAAATTCAGTTAAGTATAGAAGAGAAAGAATTTGGTAAAAATAATGTGATTAGATTGTTTGGTAGCTAATTCCAGTATGCTATGTGAATATATCATGCAGAAACTATAAAGACCAAGAACTGTTGAATTTTAATTGAAGACGCTTGAAGGCAAGTTTCCTTAACGCTTGCCTAACCTTCGTGTTAGCCAAGTTTTTGTGATTCATGTTATAGTATGTATGAATTGTTTTACGGAAGAGTCGATGCCAGCTTTAACTCGGCTAGACAAATCTTAAGAGTTTGATTGATTTGTTTACAAGTCTTTCGATATAGTATTGATAACGCTATCCTATGCCAATGATTTGGTACGGATTCAAATGTAAGTCTGAGTATGAATAAACAAAAATATTTTATATTGATTATTCGATGGACACGTGAGGTTGCCAAAACTTAAACGTAGATACGTTTAACGGATGAGTGTTGATCAACATAGAGTACTATAGGCTGATCACCTAGAAGTGCTCGTAAGATATATCGAACTTACGGACTTAGTGCCGGGTTGTCCTTTTTTATGAATGGAAATCAAAAAGAGAATGTTCATGGTCTTTTGACCTACTCAGAATTCCTAAGTTACTATATATACTTTGGAATTGATTTATAAGAATTAAAAGTGTTATTTCAATGTTTTATAGTACTTCATAACTATTTGTTCAGTTAGTAAAGAATAATCATATAATTCTCGATGTGGTATTTGTATTATATATTGCTAGACTTTTTGAGCTAGTTATGCTCACTTCTTGCTTGAATTATATGATTGCAGCTAAGATCGAGTGAACCGAGGGTTCCAATAAGGATAAAGGCAAAGCTAAGATGGATAAGTAGTTTATCCTGTAATAGACTAGTATATTTGTATGAATTATACTATGACAAATGAAGAATGTATTTGGTTACAGAGCATGGGAAAGGATTCATTACTATTATAATAAGAATTTAGTAAATACACTCATTTTGATGTCGTTTCGATGGAATGAATATATAATTAGTAGTACCGTGTAGCACCATATCCGCGGGTTGAAAGTACCCGGATTTGGGGGCGTCACAACGCCTCTTCACTTTGTTAAACCGGTGCTGCAGTGCCACTCTCCAGCAACTATTGCCCAGATGAGGCGTTGCAGTGCCTCTTTTCATTATTTTCCCGGCGCTGCAGCGCCAGGCCAAAAATCCAGTTTTCCTCCGTCACTTTTTCTAAGTGTTGGAACATATACGAATCGCCTACTTTGTAATCTCGTAACTTCTTCGTTATTACTCAGAACGAGGTCGTTCCAAAGCCATTTTCTTACGTTCTTAACATACTCGGATTTCCCCAAACAGAATAATTTTTTGAATCCGTTAATGAGGCTTTTTGTTAGCTCAAATTTCATCATTCGTTCGTTTTACGTTATTAACGTTCTTCGTTCGTTCGTTCGTAATTCGACCATTCGACCTTGGAATTTGTTCGTTCTTGAGCCTATAACTCACATTTTCAATATTTTTTTAACATTCTTATGAAACCTTACTAATTAGAATTCATTAGCTTACTTTCTACTTTTCGTTCTTCTTTTACAAAATTTTGCCATAACTTCGTTATAGGATCATTTCAATCCGTTCTTCTTGAACGTTTCTTTCGATTTTCTATTTCCTAACCAAACATATATCATCAATTCATATATATGATGGTTTTAAACTTGTCCATCAACAACAAGCTCTAATTAGGAGGATTTTCAATTTATCCATCAACAACGTTCTTCGTATTATTCGTTCGTTCTTCATTTTAATCAATATTTTGATTACGATTTCACTTTCTCATGGAATTTAATGTTATAAATTTCCATTTCTTCCTTAATCCATCGAATGATTCATAATATTTATTTGGATCGTTCATTAACATCAAGCAATTCATACTTCGTATGAAAGCTTTTAGGAAATTTTTATAACTAAATTTTAATTTCTTACTTATTCATTTTCTTATGATTAAACCATAAGAAAATCGTTTTTAACATCTTTTACTTTCATTTCCATCAAGCTATGTATTTAGTCATAGAAAACTTAAAGAAAATTTTGATTAAAGCTAGGTTTTGGATTACCTTTCATCTTTCATCTTCTTCCTTTAGGCGAAGCTTGCGATTTGTTAGCTTTTCCTCTTCATTTCCTTCCTTTCTCCCATCCGAAATCCCCCCCTCTCTCTTTCAAGTGTTGGTTGAATTTTTCTAACCAAACAAATGAGCTTAAGCTTGGTTTATAAGCTTTTCAAGGCTAGGGGTATTTTGGTCATTTGGTGGTGATTTTTTACTACTCACACCTCCTTACTATTCACAAAGCTTCTCTTGGAAGCTTCATTGTTCCGTGTTTCAGAATTCATCGGACAGTTCGAAAAACTGCATTTTCTGAAATCTAAATATTTGTAGATATTCTGTCTTTCCTTTACCGATTAAGTTTTACGCGTTCTTCGAAACTTTAAAAAACTAAAAAACACTTTTTGATGAATATTGTTTTCTGTCATGTTTTTCCAAAACTTAGTTAAACAGTCGAAAAGTACATAATAATATATTTTTCATCATTTTTATTTTGTTCGATTTCTGCACGTTTTTTGAGAAAAACTTTTATCGGCTCATATGACTTTTCACGACATATTACCTTCAAATCTTTGAGCAGAACATCATTCCGACATCTCGAACTCTCAAAAAGACCTAGGTTATTCAAACCCTAAACCCTTAAGGTTCATCAGTAAATAGTGTCTATTTCGTCTTTTTTCTCAGAAAAATTTCCTCAGAAAAATTTAATTTCGTCTTAAAAATTCTTACGCATTTATTCTACCTCATAGCCAGAATCCTCCTGTTTTATAATCATCCTAAGTTCTAGAATGACTAATAAACACATAACACATAATATAATTAATAAAAATTCATTTTATTAATTAATAATTCTTTAAGCTTAACTTTTTGGACAATCCGATTTTTTGGGTTGTCACATTCTTCCCCCCTTATAATAATTCTGTCCTTGGAATTACAAAACCTACATTCATATTTAAATGGATTAATATTATTACCTTTATCAAAGATTTAATCTTACTTCTTCTCTTCCTTGTTGAATAACCTCAACATACTATTTCAATTAGGTATTACCTAATTATTCCTTATATTATCTCACTTACGTCCTTTTTCTAAGGATTATCTTCTGACATAATCGTCATTAGTTAAACATAATGTTGCACTATTCCTCCAGTAATTCGGGTTATCACATTCACCCCTTCTTCTAAAAATTTTGTCCTCGAAATGGTAACACACTTTTCTTCTCAACTTCTTTTCGTAAAAGTTTTCATCTTACCACCATTCAAGAATCTTCATAATTTGTACGATGATTATAAAGTAGAATGAATAACTTAGGAATATAAAGATTCGTTTACAACATTGCATACTTTGCTGAGGGGTCTTATAGACCATGACCTCTTACTAGATTTAACAATATTTCATCGCAAACCATTCTTTCTCACCCAGTATGTTTACAATCACAAAGAAAATAAACAACCTTTTCTGGTAAATTAGGTGATCATCTTATCCCCATATCTCAGTGTTTGTTCTCCTCAGACTTATTTATCAGATTCCGCACCAAAGTAATTTGGTTTGGCACAACTTCTTAAAGAAAGCTCTTTTTCTTTTAAACATAACATATCATTCGTCTAGCAAAAACAATTAACTTAGACCATACCAATAAATTGGACATCAATTGAAACATTTGTCTAGTCAAATCAATTTACATCGACTACTCTTAAATTCTTTCACAATATTTCAAAACATTAAATGACGTCATGATTCCTCACTGTTTCATAGTACGTTGAGGACTTCGTCATACTACATTCCACCATAGCGGGTTGATGATACTATGATCACATCCAATACTAGGTTTGAATAAATTGATAAATCCATCTTTTTACCATCTCTGCATCAAATGCATTGATGATATAAAATACACTTTGATATTTCCAAATCAATTTCTGTCTAGCCGAAATAATTAGCATAGACATACAAAGAATAGTTCTTTTAAAATCCATTGGTTCAAATCTCTGATCCAATATTTTTCTTGTCAAAAACGTACACATCAGCACGATGTCAATAAATTCAAAATCTAGCATAGCTAGATAATTTGGAATATCTTTTTCTTCATCTTCCGTCATTGCCTTCCTTGTGACAATTCTTACTTTCTCTAGCACCTTCAACGCTAAGTATACTGAAAATGATACATTTTCAGTCTACCACATTCCTATAACTTAGTATAGTTCATCAAACTTAACACACCTTATGTGTTCAGGAACTTTCCACAACCGTATGTGTTTAAGAACTTATCTGTGCAATATGCAATCCAAGAACAAATCAATGACTATCCATACGCTCAAGACTCAGAAACATAGCATATAACTATGAGTCACAAACTTTTCATAAGTATGAGTTTCAAGAACTCGCACCTATCCTAACATTCTCTAACTATCAATTATATACATAAGAAAAGATTCACCTCTTCAACATATACATACTGATAGTGCGACATTACTATTCCAATGATTATCACTGTAATAGGCTAAGAAGTTGTTACACCAAGCACAAACCCCGCCCATACAAAGGTTTATACAACTTAGCTATCACATGAGTCCTCAATTGAAATTTTATAAATTGTTACTTAATACGAATTTTCTTTAATTCGTAATTCATCATCTATAACTCTTCTGAGTTTTCTTTTCCTTATATTACTTCATAGTACCATTCCATTATAGCCTTTAGCTATAACACATCCATTGTTTAATAGAATATCTGTTTCCACGGTTTAATATGATCACGTGGTGATCTTCTTACTTAATCGTTTTATGTTACGATTTTATAACTCTATGACTGCGTTATTCCTACGATCTTCTTACTTCTCTCAGATTATAGCCTAAGGTACTCATACCTAAGGTTTATAAACTATCGGCTCTGATACCAACTTGACGCCCCCAAATCCGGTATTTCTTTAAACCCAGATTCGGTGCATTACTAGTGCTTACCATTACATTCCATAAATCATTATATCATAAAGAATAATGATATATCTCTTCAAATCCCAAATTCTATTACCTTAAAATCTTCATTCATTACAATAATGATACTTACATTATTCTTTACTTCCTTACAAGTGTGACTTTAACTAGTCACAACAACTACAAAATAGTTTAACTAGCTATTCTACAAGTCTTGGCTTGATCTTCACGCTCATTCATGTAATGAATGACACTTCATCAGGATTCCGGTCAGCTTGATCTTCACAGGATCCTTAAGTTCATTCTATCGTCGTTCACTAAAAATGTTTTTATTTACAACAAGAGTGAGCATTCAATTACTCAACAAGTCATAACAGTTGAATCACAACAACATCAAGAATCACATATTATTTTAAAGCTTCAATAATCGAACAAAGGTTATGAAGCAGCTCGAATGATAAGACAATATTCTGATTCCTATCATTTTAAAGCATTAATCACATTATATAACATCAATTATTATCTTTCTTCTAGGACCTAACACATACATTAATATATGTGAAAAGAATCACCTTTTCGACATACATTAACAAAACATAACCGCATCACACATCGAGTTCTCAACAGTAAATTATGACGCCCCCAAAATAGGTATACATCACCCATTCTGAGTCGCCAAATACATGGTACATAAATCAAATACAAACTTCTTTAATACAATACGACAACAGCGTAGCTGAGAGTTTTTACACGAATATTGTCTCATAGACAGTATCAAACTTAAATGAAGTCCTCATTTCATTTATTATCACACTATTTCATAAAATAGTGAGGACTATTATAGCCACCATCTCGGACCATCACTCTGTTCCCCGACTAGTCCCGGCTACGTTCTCATTTCCCGAAGAGAACAATGAAAGCAAAAGGGTGAGCTCAACTAGCCCAGTAAAAAATATTATGATTAAGATAATGCAGAATAAATTATTGTTAGCCTTCAACAGTGTTAAACTAATAAACAACAAGTTTAACTGCAGCGGAACAAGAAATCCATTACAAGAGTTAAGTAGAGAATGCTATCTACTATCTTGTATGATTTAAAAAGTTTATCATCAATTTTATCGCTAAGACTTAGCTTAATAAATAAACCACATCATCAAATCATCCCTGCACTACAGGTCAAGTATATTCATTAGTATCACGATCATGATTTATCCATGCACTACGGGCCAAGGATATTCGTGTTTTCACCAATAGTTATGATCATACCAGCAACTGTCCATCAATACACTACAAGCCAATGAGGATTTTTACCACATCATTTGTAACATTACGGGTCATGATTATACCGAATGATCTCTGGTCATAATCATACCAATCAACAGTCCATCTATGCACCACGGCCAAAGATGACTTTCATTATAATATAAGCATGAGGATGATGACAATGATATAAGAATTCAATTAAATGAAAGCAAAGGATAAATTTTAAAGATTTATAATTTAATTTATCCAGAATTCAATAATGTTCAAATTGCCAACATGATACTACTTTGTGGAGTAAAATTCAAGAATAATATTATATCAGAAAAGAAATTAATTTTTGTCATGAAAAGTACTCCAGGTGAATAGTACCCGAGTGAATAGTATCCTATGAATAGTACTCTATGAATAGTACCCAGTAAATAGTACCTCGTGAATAGTATTCCGGCATGAAAAGATCAATTATTATCAAGAATGCTCAGAATAATTTTTCCATGAAAAGATACTGGATGAAGTGCAAATATCATGGATATTCTACTAATTTCACGGAGTATAGAAGTAATACTTCAACAAAATGAGTGTAGAATTAGGGATACGAAACGGAATAATATTACTTACATACTACAGAGTATGGAAGAAAATATTATTTTATATGAATATTGAACAAAATAATATCCCTTACGAATACGAAAGAAATAATACCCCTTACCTTAGAAGAAGACTGGATACTGGAATAATGAAGTAGCAGAATACTCTTCTTCTTCTTCTCTATAGCTTCTCTCTCTATAATTGCTCTTGTGAGTCTTAGTGAATTGGTGAGAATGAAAGAAGAATGAGCTTCTATTTATAGGAAAATATAGTTTTGATAATTACACGTTTTGGGGCTCGAATTATTACAGTATAGTACCTTCATCTTTTCCTCCATTTTTAATTTAGTCCTGCAAGTATTATTTAACTTACACCACCTCCCCTAATAGTAATGCATGTGAATCAATAGTACATTCATGTGAATCAATAGTTCCATACATGTGAAAAAAATAGTTACAATATAGTACCTTCATCTATACATCCATTTTTAATTTATTCATGCAAGTATTATCAATCTTGCACCACCTCCCCTAATAGTACATGCATGTGAATCAATAGTACATACATGTGAATAAATAGTTATAATAATGTGAATAAATTTCAATTAATTACTTATTTATCCGATTAATTACCTGATTGGTCAATATAACCTCCAGAAATCAATTATTATCAAAATAAATGTCGATTTTCACTAACATTAATAATCCCAACACAATGGAAATATCAATTTCATCTTTAATCAACACAAACTTATTCATCATTAATATTATAACTCACAATATTTAATAACCAGATCATTCTCAAGAAAGAGGGGGCTTTCCGATAAGGATTTCTCCTATTATAGCCTTAATTAGGTGACCAAACCCCTTTCCTCGACAGAACTTTCTAGACATCGTCAATATTGCAAATAATAATATGAATAACTCTGTCATCTCAATTATTGATTTAATAATATAAAATATTATGCAGATGATACTGTGACAATAATTGAATCAATAATATGAGAGATATTATACAACAACTACTGTAGCAATAATTGAGTATAACTGAGTGACTTCTCACGTAAGCATCAATAATCAAAAATATTGTACAATACCGTGTGCTACTATGCAACAACACGTATTACTGTACTTTTACCACTGAGTATTTCAATAGTCTAACGGTAAAACATTTGCCATTATTTTCATAAAAAATATTTCTGTCATTTTCTAACTCCGACTGTAATTCCGTAGCGGGGTCCACCAATAATTGTTTCGTTGTACGAATATTCCCCGACAAAAAAAATATTCTCCGACGAAACAAATATTTTATAACCACTTGCTTACTTTGCAAAATTTTCACATATTACCCTTAACTTTAGCCTTTTATCAATTTAACAATTTACTAAATTATAAGAAAATTGAATACTTTCATTTCATAAAATTCGGAGTCATACAATCTCCCCTCCTTATAAAATTTCGCCCTCGAAATTTACGTACGTACCTGGTATGTCGAAGAGGTGAGGATGCCTCGTCAGATTCTAACTCTTGAGGTATAACCTTTGAGCGTAGAATATGTTTCTTCTTATCCAAGATTTTAACATGTACCTCTTCATACGTTAAATCTTCCGCTATTTCGTCTAGTTTTAATTCAATAATGTGGTTCGGGTCGTCCACATATTTACGTAACATCGATACTTGAAAAACATTATGAACACGCAACATACTTGGCTATAAAGCGAGTCTATAAGCCACAGTTCCTACTCGATTGAGGATTCCAAATAGATCAATAAAATCGAGGGTTAAGATTTCCTCTCTTTGCCGATTCTTGCTTCTAGAATAACGCATTCTTGCACCTTCTTCTTCACATTCATCAACTCTGAGTCTGTAGCTTGAGCGGCTTTAACTTTATCGATTAAAGTCGGTTCTAATTGTATATTTACTATCTTCACGTAGGTTCCTAGAGTCTTTAAATCCATCTCTATCTTTGTAAGTCGTACGAAATGGGTCTTTGTGTTAACAACGTCACATTCGTAATCGCATACGATCTTCAACTCAATGCGTCAGCTACCACGTTCACTTTTCTAGGATGGTATTGAATGGTATTATCATAATCTTCAACAGCTCAAGCCAACATCTTTGGCTCATGTTACGTTCGTTTTGGGTGAATAAATATTTGAGGGTTTTAGAAATGGGTTTTGTATTGGGGTCAATACAAAATTCGATTTCACGCTCTGGGGGTAGGCCAGGAAGTCTTCAAGGAGTACGTCAGGAAATTTATTAACGATAGAAATATCATTCAAAACTGTGACTCTCATCCAAGACTTGGATAGCACCTCACATTGATACCTATCAACTTGCCACCGTTATTCACGACGTCCCCTATGGAGAGTCCGGCTTCTGTGCATCCCACACAAGGAAGTCACCAGCGAAAGGCTCAGGGTTCTTTACTTATAGCTTAATATGACAGTGATTGACTTTAGTGATTTGGTTGCTTGAATTCTCATAAGAGGTTGGTTAGGAATATGAAAGCTAACAACCTTACGAAAATAATTAATTTTAGTTTGATGAGTAGTTAACCAGTTGATTCCTAAAATCACATCAAATACAAGTATTTTCAAAGGGATAAGATCGATAGGTAACGTGAAAGTGTCGATTTGAATCAAACAGGATTTATAAACAGTGGATGTAACGAAGGTTTCTCCCAATGGAGTTTCAACATATAAATCAAAGTCTAATTTCTCAAGAGTCAAGTTCAAACATTGAACACAACTAGGTGAAATAAAAGAGTGGGTAGAACCGATATCTAATAAGGTATAGACTTCCTAAGAGTTTATGATTAACTTACCCGTGATAACTTTGTTTGAGTTCCTCGACAAACGCTCTCACTTAAACTACCGGTTTTGACTTGTATGGGACATCCTTTGGCGTCATCATCCCAGCTGGACTTTTTTTGTTGCTAAATTTAGACTGAATTAAATAAAAAATAAAAGAGATTACAAGCCTCATGGGAAACCTCAATCAGAATATAGCACATACATCATAGGACATGCCCTATGATGTCATAACTATAAAAGATTACAAAGCCAAATGCCCAACGAAGATGTGACAAGAAACGCTAACCATCAGATACAGAACAAAGCCCAACAAACTATCTTTTAAGTAACAATAACATTTTAGACCATTAGCAAGGAGACGGATCATAAGCACTAACAGCAGCAACAGGAGCACAATGAGATGGTGTGAAGTTCTCCAATCCTTGCTTAGCTAACAAAATATAGCAGTCCAGAAACACGAAAAAGGAGACCCAAGTCCACCGACAGTGCAACCAAGAATTACCAGCCAAAGTTCAGGAGCGAGGTGGAGCAACATCTGCCCATAGTGCAGCAAATCCGCTCATGAGCAGCTGCATCAATTCTTCACTAAACCAGTTGCAACCACGAGGCTAAGTTCAAGAGCGAGGCCAGAAACCTAGTAGCCCACACAACTCGTGTACCAGTAGTAGCATGACCATAACTGTTGGGTAAAATCGATACGCACAAAACACGCAAGTGTACGTGGTCAACAAGTAATATAGTAGTGAATAAAGTATCGTTCCCACGAGGACAAATTAACAAGAATTTTAACTTCACAATTATCAATTTTCTATTAGTCCTAATTCTATTAAACTATTCAAATCAATGGTTTAAAATTATAGAAACTAAATTAATAAATAAATAAACTATCATAAAACAATCACTAATATCAAAATTCGAAATTTCAAATAATTAATGGAGAATTAGACTTATGATTTCACCATAAGTTTCACTCTGATTTTCAAACCTTTATTCCAACTCAATTTAATATTCAAGTTTATTAATCAAGAACACGAATGTAATACTAGACACCTCTCGATGCACTAATACCATATTAACTTAAATCCATAATTAAGATAGAAACAAGTTAAACACCTAAATCAACCAACTCACTATATCTCTATGTGAACTGCAATTAAAGAAGGTTTAAGCTTAAGTTCTCTATCCGATTACATGTGATGTCAAGCATATCTCTACCTTAACAATAATCAAAAATTTGTTATTCACAAAATTCATGACACATGCTATATTAACTAGGTCTAGATTTGAATATCCTCTCTCGATTCTATTCAAATCCACGAGGAATTGTTGATCAAACAATTCATAAGTTCACGCTCGAATTAACATAGATAAACTGAAAATATTTTATTGAATTGGAAATCAAAGTTATAGAATCATTGTTTCACCCAAGGATCCATCACAAGTCTAATAAGTGAATTAGTTCATAACGAATGAATTAAAAATTGAATAATCTAACGAAACCATCCTTTCAATTACAAATAAAAGACTAAAGAGAAGAAGAATAATGAAAACCCCTTCACGTAGCCTAGATTTACAACCGTCACGATAATCTCTTCAAAGTACTCCTCCAAAGCTCGCACTTGAATCCTGGAATTTATCTCTGTATTATGCTCCTTGTGTTGTGTGATTTGTTGTTTGCAACGTAAAATTCTAGCTCTCCCTTTTGTTCTGGTCGAGATCCCCTTATTTAGAGTCCAGGCGCCTCACAAAACATTAACAATCCATGTTGCAGCAGTCTTCAAAAGCCATCATGATTCCCAAGATTCGCACTTATTTCCTACGGGGTACAAGTTACTTTCTGGCCATTTTGTGGCATGACTGACTATCGCTAAAGAAATTTTGTGACTTCATGCGTTTTTCCACTTTCGCTCCAAAACTCCGTCTTTCTTCACCACTTGCATCCATAACCACCCTACACATAAAATGACATGAAACGAGTGAAAACGAACACAAAACAAGAAGATAACTACGAATTTAAACTTGAAATGAATATCGATTCGTGTATATTAAATCTACTTATCAATAACCCAGAAAGGATATAGCAGATGTAGAATCAATAAACGATAAGCACACCCTCACAAAGACTTTCAAGACACACAAGCAGACTCCAAACCAGTGAAGAAGGATCAAGCAAAGAAGCATCTGAAGTCGGGCAAAGAAACAAAGCGGCCTACACAATGAATTCATGGCTAAGTCGAGCATCAGAAGTACGACTTCCTCCCCAATCGATCCAAAGAAGACCGAGTAATCGCTTCCCCCCAACTGATCCAAACAATGAGATAGTAGCAAATTAAAGCACAACATATAACCATCTATAGCTCGATGAGCTCGCCTAAGCATAACAAATACCTAACGCAAAGACATCATAAAGCGCCATGCGGCTTTCAAGACCGAGCCATAGCAGCAACATTCAGAACCGATCCAACATCACCAAGCAGCTGCCTCCCCAACTGATCCGAACAACAGATAGCATCAGCTCGCCCAATCATAATAGAGAACCATCTATAGATCAGTAGCTCGCCCAAGAATAGCAAATACCTAACGCAAAGACATCAATTTAAAGTCTTGCAAAACCACCCAAGATCGAGCCATAGCAAAGAAAGATCAATACATATCCATAAGCACATAGTTGCAAAGAACATCACAACACAAACACATAGTAGCAACATCCCAGCATAGAAAGAAACATACCCAATGAGCATCAGATGAAAATAGGACCATGCTGACCTTACAGACCATACAACTTCTAAAATGCTAGAGCATCAAATGATGGAAGGAAGCCTTAGATTCAAGCTTTTGAAATCTAGCATAAGTGTGGAGGCGACATTTGATGATATGGATAAGATCACGAAGAATGACCCGAACTAGAGTAGCCTTGTTGGAGAAAAATCCTAGAATTACGCTCATGCCAAATCCGATACATAACAGTAGCAAAGCCAAAAATTAGTAAACCGTGTTTAAAATTGGGGCTAGAGCTACAACAAAGAAAATTAGTAATAGAGGACCAACTTTGATTCATCCCATGCCAACCACAACGTCTAAGGATAGCGACCAAGAGCTGAAAGGAAAATCGACATTGAAAGAAGAGGTGATGAAATGTTTCCCTTACAGTAGAACATAGTACACAAAGGGGGTTCACTTGCATACCAAACATGATAAGCCTATCAATAGTCCGAAGCCCCTTGTGGAAAATAAGCCAAAGAAGGAAAGAGTACTGAGGAGGCACTATGTTATGCCACACCATATTATGCCACCCCACAGTTAAACCTACTTTGCGGATGGAACACTAGAATGTAGAGGTTTAAATGTCCTTATCCCTGGTGCCATCTCAGAGTATAGCATCAGAGTTATAAATCCTAGACATATCAAAAGAATTTCTGAATTCAATACGATCATTATGGTTTGATGCTGGGAGGACCCAGCTGGAGTTAATGATGATTTGGCTAACGGAGGCAGCCGGGCCAAGGCCGAAGTTAATAATCAATGGAGAATGAATAGTAGAAGCTAGAGGAGAATGACCTAGCCATGGGTCAAACTAAAGACTAGTACAAGAACCATTACCAATAGAAAAAGAGATGTGCCTACAAGCAATAGGTCGAAGATTGAGAACTTTCCTCCAAATCCAAGGGAATAGGCTGAATCCAAAAGAATTTGTTTTTAAGATGGACAGCACGAACCCACTTAGCCCAGTAAGAAGAGGAGGAGGGAGAAATGATATGTCAGAGATGCAACATGATCTGAGCTTTGTTCCAATCTTCAAGATTCTTAATAGCCAACCCCTTCAAGAAATGGAAGACAAATTTTTCTCCAAGCAACTTTAGCACCAAATTTACCCATATATTTTCTAGGGAAGATTTCATGTCATTGATATTAGAGGTAGGGAGAATAAAATGAGCTGACCAATAGGCTTGGATATAGTGGATAACTGATTTGATCAATTGTAGTCTACCAGCATAAGAGAGGAATCTATTAGTCTATGAAGAAATTCTAGATTTCATCTTTTTGAGGAGAGGTTGGAAGTCCGCAAGACTAAGTTTGGGTGTGATCAAAGGAACACCAAGAAATTTTGTAGGGAATGAACCCAACTCGAATCCCAGGGAAGACAGAATATCATCAGTAGTGTTAGGAGGGACATGGGAAAGAAAGCACATGCTCTTCGAGGCATTTATAAGCAGGTCAGACTGAGAGGAGAACTGATAAAGGCAAAATTTGATGGTACTGACAGAGCCAATGTCACCCCGACAAAAAATGATAAAATCATCCGCAAAACAGAGATGAGTGAGGGAGATGGCAGCCGTCTTCCAGTGGTAATGAAAGGAGGGAAGCTTGGATGCCTTAGAAAGCATAATGGAAAGAACTTCCATGATAATGATAAAAAGATAAGGTTAGAGGGGGCCACCTTGCCTAAACCCCTTATATCCTTTGAAATAGCCATAAAGAGCACCATTGACTTTGACAGAGAAGGTAGTAGAGGTAATGCAATCTTTAACCTTTAACCCAGAACAAGAATTTCTGGGGAAAGTTAAAGGAACGAAGAGCAGCCATTAAGAAATCACAAGAAATGGAGTCAAAATCTTTTCTAAAGTCAATTTTCATAGCACATCTAGGTGGCCCGAAGGGTCTATGGTAATTCCTGAAACGTTCTTGAGCAAGAAGAATGTTGTCACCAATCCTTTTACCTTTTATAAAAGTAGCTTGGTTTGGCGAAAAAATAGAAGGGAAGATACCCATGAGACGCGAGGCAATGATCTTAGAAATGCATTTATATGTGGTATTACAACAAGAAATTAGTCTGTAGTCATTCATGGACGAAGGGTTAGCAGTTTTTGGAACAAGAGCAATGGTCGTAGCATTGGTGCCTCTAAGGAGACAACCTTGACGGAAGAATGATTGAATGGCAGCAGTGTAGACCAGGCCCACAATATCCCAAGTAAGAATAAAGAAATTAACATTAAAACCATCTGGGCCAGGACTCTTATTCTTTTTCATGTGCTTCAAAGTATTAAGAATCTCCTCATCAGTAACGTCCCATTTAAGTAACAGAGCTTGTTGAGATGATAACTTGGACGAGACTAAGGACTCCAGGTCCGGGGGAGATTGGTCCTCAACAAGAGAAGGATTGCCCAGCAGAGAGCAGAAATGGTCAACCGTAATACCTTGGACAACCGAGTGTCCGAAGCACAAATCCCCACAACATTTTTAATATATAGGATTTTATTATGGTTCCATCTGTTCTTAATTTGGTTGTGAAAGAGCCAAGTATTCTTGTCCCCTTCCTTTAGCCATTGAATCCTAGACTTCTGCCTCAGAAGATTTTCTTCACATAAAAGGTTAGCCCTAAGAGTAGTCGATTGGGACTGCTGGAGAGAAAGGAGATGAGGATCGGTAGGGTTCAATGTAATAGCCTGCTGCGTAGCATGAAGGAGAGCTCTAGATTTCTCAACATTAGAGGAGAGGTTACCATTAACACGATTCAGAAAAATTAAGACCTTCTTGACAGCCTTAAGCTTACCCGAAAGAATCTACAACGGGTCCCCAAAGGCACGTGCATTCCAAGTAGATTGCACAACATCCATGAAATTATCTAGCCCAACCATGAAGTTCAAGAATAGGAAGGGTTTCAGGAGGTGAGGAATTACCAATCCTAACTGAACCACCACAGGGCAATGGTTAGAAAGCTCGCGAGGAGTAAAAAGGGCCTGAGAGGTAGGGAAAGAATCCAGCCATAGGTGATTAACCAAAGCTCTATCCAGCTTTTTGTAGGTCGGATTAGCTAACTGAGAGTCCCACCAAGTGAGGAGGGGACCAGAGGCTCGGAGGTCCACCAAGAATAAATCAGAGAGAAGGTCTTTGAAGTCTTGCATTCCATAGTCCTAAGTGATTGCACCTCCATTGATTTTGGACAGAGATTGAACAACATTGAAGTCACCCAGAATGGACCAAGGTTTATTAATATTCTGAGCAAGATCCCTAAGATCTTTCCACAAAACCTTCCTCTCAGTAGGAGTATTAAGCCCATAAATAATAGTAAAAAAAAATTGGGTATCAAGACTAATAGAGGAGACAAAATAGTGAATAAATTGAGAAGACTTAGATATTATATTGACTTTCCAAAAATTAGGATCCAAACCAACCTAAATTCTACCATTAATATGAAAGTCATAATTAAAATGCCATTCTCAGTGTTTACAAATAGACATAGAGATTGCAATGGCCTTAGTGCTCTTTGACTCTAGTCTCTATAAGACCAATAAAAAAGAAAGACTATGTTTAACAATGTGAGCATGGACACTAGCCTGCTTGGGAGACTTATTAACACCTCTAATATTGATAGAGCAAAAAGATAACATAAAAAGGTGAGAAATTTAAGTAGGGAACTTGTGGCTCCCCCCTCCTTTGATCTTTTTCTTTGAAACTTGGCCAGTGTCAACAGAAGTTTTGGCCTTATGCTTGAGGTCACAGACATCCTTCTCATCAATTTGTCTTAGCTTGGTCACCAGAGGGTTGGGTGGAGGAGTGGTATCTGTATTCGAAAAACCATCTGCGGGCGAAATAAGGTTAAAAGGATGGGGACTAGTCACCACCGAGGAGGGGGGGAAGAGCCTCTAGAAACTGAAGGGCCAACAAGCTTAGGACCTTTAGCCACCAAAGTCTAGCTATCCAAAGGCAAGCCGTGAGGAGGGGTATGCGGGATGACAGAAGCTCCAGAAGTAACCGATAGATTAGGAACCAAAGGGGGAAGCTTAGGAACCCATTTGAAGTTAGCGGAGGGGCAACGAATAAGAGAGTGTCCAAAGGATTTAAAGTGAGAGCAAAGCTGAGGCTTATGTTGGTACTCGAGTTTAACAACAACAACTTTTTATGTCTTAGATTCCTCATCAAGAACCACAACATCTAGACTAAACGAGAAGGCAGAGGAAGAAGAGACTTCAATGCACATCCTTGCAAAATTCATTGGTTCCAATTTTTTGGTAACTTTATCCACAAATAGAGGCTACCCTATTCCACTAGCAAGGTAGCTCAAACCAGAGGCAGATAAATAAGACATGGGAATGTTATGAAAATTTACCCAAATAGGGGTCTTAGTGCAAGATTCTGATTGGAAATCCATTCCCTCCTTCCAGTGTTTGAGATAAAGAAGCTTATTAGAGATGTACCAAGGGCCAAGAGCAAGTATATTATCTCATTCGACAGGGGAAGAGAACTTAAATAAAAAATATCCTGAAGAAAAATCTTCTGCATGCCATAGTTATCCCATAGCTTATGCACACTCTCTTCAACAAGTTTAAAGGGAAGCCTGGAGTGAACGAAGCTACCAATCAAATAAGAGTTCCAAAGACTATTCCCTAGCAGAAGAACCTCAAAAGTAAGTTTGATAATAATGGAACCATTCTCACTAGAAGGAGGGGAAAGGGGAAAGTATTGAAGGTTTAAACAGGACTTCGGGGGGGGGGGGCCTTAGCCACAACCGAACTCCAGGATTGTTTAGCAATCAAACCAGCTGGACTAACAGTATGGGCCAGGTCAGCCGACTAAGTGGGGCCAAAACCAAGCACACCTCCCTCGACCCCTAGAGCCGAAGTGGAGCCAGGACCATCTACCAAACCAGTGGCTACAGTAGGGGTAGAGACAGCGGAGCCAGGGGCTAAAGCTGCATTCTCAGAGCCAGGAAATCGAAGGGGACTTTTAGCAAATATATCAAGATCATCAACTTGTCTAATAGATTTACCTTTACTAGCATAATCGTTAATGTGTTGAGCAGAGAATCCTTGTGCTAAAATGAAGTCCATAAGAATGTTACTCTTCTTTCGTTCATCAGCAGCATCAATCCGTCCTTGATGAGAAATGATTTGAGCTACCTTGAAAATTTTAGACATAAAAGACCCGAGATGAGCCCCAATACTATCATCTGCCACACTATTAGCCTCAGAGTCAGAGGAAACCTCAGCATCTACAGTAACCTCAACTAGAAAGGGGGCCGATTCAGCCATAGTTGAGACATCAATAGAGGGGGAGTTAGGTTTGGAAACCCCAAACTCCTCAAACATGTCTCTGGAAACGCTACTGATTGAGTTACCAGTAGAAAGGTGGGAATGGTCAACCATGTCAAGGAATCGAAGAGATTAAACGAAAAGAGAATGGAGGAATGAAGGAAGAAAGAGAACAAGAAAGAAGCTAGAGATGGTCGGAGTGAGGGGGGGGGGGGACAAAGCTAATAGAAAGAAAAGGAAGCGAGAAAAGGGCTGGTCGGAAGAAAACAAAGAAAACGAAAAAAGTTGGTAAAGTTGGGAAAGTTAGGTAAGAGCAAAAGGGGGGCCGGATTTGAAAATGTTAGAGAGAAGGCCAAACAAAAAACCTAGAGAGAGAATTATTGTGGAAACTGATTACAACTTGCCACCCCAGCTAGACTTGACTTCACTACATGACAAAATTGAAGCTAGGTGACCTTCTCTTTCGCAATTAAAACACGCTTTGGACTGCATCGTATAGTTTGGACTGATGTGTCCCTCCCCTCAGCATTTGAAGCATACGATCGGTGGTCGTTCTCCTTCTTTGGAACCGGGTGTTGGTGTTGCTATCTTTCAATCATTATTGAACCTTCTCTTCTTGAAGTTGTTCTCACTTAGTTCACCTTTCCTATTATCTTGGCCATGATTACCACCGAAGTGGTTACCATATCTTGACAGATAATTTCAGCCACTATGGTTATCGTTGTTCTGATGGCCGTTGCCACCGGTATGATTATTATCGTTTTGTTGGTCGTTGCCTTTTTATTGAGCTGACTCA
Organism: Panax ginseng; assembly: GCA_020205605.1. Lineage (NCBI taxonomy): Eukaryota > Viridiplantae > Streptophyta > Magnoliopsida > Apiales > Araliaceae > Panax > Panax ginseng. The sequence goes on along the minus strand of CM035136.1, from coordinate 93,224,017 downwards.
TTATTGCGCTCCAATAACTGAGCCCTATTTACAACATCTGAATATAAACAAAGTTTGTGAGAAATAAGGTATTGACGTATTTCGGGTTTCAAACCTCGCAGAAGCATTTGCTTCATTCTCTCCTCATTATCTACCAAATAGGATGCAAATCGGGACAACTTGACAAACTTAACCTCGTACCGCGACACGGTCATATTGTTTTGCTCCAACTTGATGAATTCCACCTCCTTCATGTGATGAATACTTTTAGGAAAGTACTTATCATTGAAAAATTCTTTGAACTTCTCCCAAGACATCTCTAGTGCGGCAGGTTGAGTACGTGTTACAGATTTCCACCAGTAATCTGCTTCTTCACGCAACATAAAGGTGGCGAAGGGAACCTTTTACTCCTCTGAGCATTCCAAGACATCAAATATCTTGGTGACCTGCTTAATCCACGTCTCTGCCTTAAGTGGTTCTGGCTTTCCCAAAAACTCCGACGGTCCCAGCTCCTTGAACTGCGTAGCGGCGACAAGCCGTGAGTTGCCAGTGTTTCCACCTGCATTATGAACACGAGTCTCTCTCATTTGGTTTTGCATAAATTCTAAAAAGTTCCTAAACATACCATTGTTCGTTATTTGGTCAGTGTTGTTGTTTACACGAGGATTATTGCCTTCCTATTGCACATTATCCTGGTTATTGATCGTCGATGACTTAACGGTGTCATGTGCTTCATTGTTTATCTCAACATTTTCAGATGTCATTCTCAAACACTGTCACAAAACAAAGGTTAATTGGCATACCACATAATACCCCTACCCCTATATTCTGACCGACCAATTAAATAACAAATAAGCTTGGGTAGATCATACTAGCGAAGGATTTACCCGTCTCTCCCCTCCTAGTTCTAGTCTCACATCACAGCCAGGGATCATATCCCTAAGCTTTGATACCAACTGTGACGCCCCCAAAATAGGTATACATCACCAATTCTGAGTCGCCAAATACATGGTACATAAATCAAATACAAACTTCTTTTATACAATATGACAACAGCATAGCTGAGAGTTTTTACACGAATATTGTCTCATAGACAGTATTCAAACTCAAATGAAGTCCTCATTACATTTATTATCACACTATTTTATAAAATAGTGAGGACTACTATAGTCACCATCTCGAACCGTCACTCTGTTCCCCGACTAGTCCCGACTACGTTCTTATTTCCTGAAGAGAACAATGAAAGCAAAAGGGTGAGCTCAACTAGCCCAGTAAGAAATATTATAACTAAGATGTAAGACCCCAACTTTTATAAATAAAGAATAATTTTCTCGAAAAATATTTTTGAATATTATGGTGTGGATTTGATATAATGTTATAGTTGTGGGTAATATTTATAAATTTTATAAAGTAAGCAAGTGAGTGGTTATATAATATTCGATTGGTCGGGAATATTCGCTTTAACGAGAATATTAAATATTTACGACACACAATCATTGGTGGGACCCCACAACGGAAGTATTGTTGTAGTTAGAAAAAGACAAAAATATCTTTCTATAAAAATAACGATGGAGGTGTTACAGTTAAAACTGTTAAACTACCCGGTAGTAAAAGTAAAAGAATGATGTCTGCATTAGTTACATAGTAGCACACTCAGTATTGATTATTGATGCTTACGTGAGAAGTCACTTAGTTATACTAAATTATTGCTACAATAATTGCTGCATCATATCTCTCATATTATTGATTCAATTATTGTTACAGTATCATCTGCATAATATGTTATATTATTAAATCAATAATTGAGACGACAAAGTTATTCATATTATTATTTGCAATATTGACAATGTCTAGAAGTTCTATCATGGAGAGGTTTGGTCACCTAATTGCGCGCCAATAAGGAGAAATCCTTATCGGAAAGCCCCCTCTTTCCTGGGAACGACCTAGTTGTTAAATATTATGAATTATAATATTAATGATGAATAAGTTCGTGTTGATTAAAGATGAATTTTATAGTTCGATTGTGTTGGACTTATTTGTGTTAGTATAATTGATGTCTGGAGGTTACATTGTTCAATCGGGTATTCGGGTCACTTTTCGTGTCGGAGTACTACGAGTTACTATTCATGAGTTACTATTTACTAGTTACTATTCATGAGTTACTATTCACGAGTTACTGTTCATGAGTTACTATTCACGGGGTACTATTCACCCGTAAGATATATTTCTTTTCGGTCCAAATCATTTTTGGGTACAATATTATTCCATGAGGAGATGTGCTAATTTTTCAGATCTTTGGTTGAAGATATAATAGTAAATCAATATGGACCGCAGGTGGAAAGTATAATAGTAAATCAATATGGATCGCTGGTTTAAAGTTTTAATAGTAAATCAGTATGGACCGTTGCTTTAAGTTTTAATATTAAACCAATATGGACCGTCTGTTTAAAAGTAAATCAATCTGGACCGTTCATGAATTAGTTACTATTCAGTCCATTCTCCTATAAATAGAAGCTCATTCCTTCATTATATCTTACGAATTCACTGAAACTATAGAGAGAGAAACTATAGAGAAAAAGAAGAAAAGTATTCAGCTACTTCACTACTTCAGTATTCAGTTTTTCTAAGGTAGGGAATATTAATTGTTGTACTCGTAAGGGGTATTATCCTTTCGTATTCATGAAGAGAGCTTTTGTTATTCCATTCTTTATTATTATGTTGGAATAACCTGTTTATGCGAAGTACCGCATACATAGTGAAATTCTTCTGTTATTCAATTTGTTATCATTCTATTGGAATAACCTGTCTGTGCGGTCTATCGCACGCCTGGTGAATTCTGTTGTTATTCCATTCTTATTATTCTGTTGGAATAACCTGTTTATGCGAAGTACCGCATACATGGGGAAACTCTTCTAATATTCCGTTCTTTATTATTGTGTCGAAATATCACGTGCATGCGTTTTATGCCTGACTGGTTCCATTATTTATTATTCGTTTTAATATCCATGTTTATCGTTTACACTTACACCCGCACGGGACTGGTTCCATTATTTATTATTCATTGGGAATAACTTTTGCCGGTCATGCGATTATCTATCACACGCATGGTGAATCCTTCTGTTATTCCATTCTTTATTATTCTGTTGGAATAACCTGTCTATGTGGATTACCACATGCATGGTGAATGATCATGCGTATTCATTCCTTATTAAATTGTGGAAATGACCTGTATACGTGGATTACCGCATGACAGGTGAAAATCCATTTGCAGTTTCATATATTATATTATACTCAGTTGGTTAAAGCTTTGGCTTCTATACTCCATGAAATTAGTGGAATATCCTTGATATTTACGTTTCATCCAGTATCTTTTCATGGAAATATTCTTCTGAGCATTCTTGATTTTTTCTTCACAAAGCAGTATCAAGTTGACAATTTAGACGTTATTGAGTTCAAGATAAATTAATTTATAATTCTTAAAATTTATTCTTGAACTTGTTTTATTGAATTATTATGTCATTGTCATCATCCTCATGCTTATACTGTGATGAAAGTCATCTTTGTCTTACGTGCATAGATGGACTTGGTATGATTATGACCAGGGATTATTCGGTATAATCATGATTGTAATGTGACGAATGATGTGGTAAAAGTCCTCATTGGTGTAAGACCCCAACTTTTACGAATAAAGAATAATTTTTTCGAATTATATTTTTGAATATTATGGTATTGATTTGATATAATGTTATAGTTGTGGGTAATATTTATAAATTTTGCAAAGTACGCAAGTTGTTATATAATATTCGCTTGGTCGGGGAATATTCGTTTTAATAGGGAATATCCGTACAACGGCACAATCATTGGTGGACCCCACAACATGATTATTGTCGGATTGAGAAAATGACAAAAATACTTTATAAAAATAACGGCGGAGGTGTTACCGTTAAAACTGTTGAACTACCAGGTAGTAAAAGTGCGATGTCTGGCAGTAGTTGCACAAGATGGCGCATGGTATTGATTATTGATGCTTACGTGAGAAATCACTCAGCTATACTCAATTATTGCTACAATAATTGATGCATCATATTTCTCATATTATTGATTCAATTATTGTTACAGTATCATCTGCATTATATGATATATTATTAAATCAATAATTGAGATGACAAAGTTATTCATATTATTATTTGCAATATTGACAATATCTAGAAGTTATGTCAAGGAGAGGTTTGGTCACCTAATTTGCGCGCCAATAAGGAGAAATCCTTATCGGAAAGCCCCCTCTTTCTTGGGAACGACCTGGTTGTTAAATATTGTGAATTATAATATTAATGATGAATAAGTTCGTGTTGATTAAAGATGAATTTTATAGTTCCATTGTGTTAAACTTATTTGTGTTAGTATAATTGATGTCTAGAGGATATATTGTTCAATTGGGTATTCGGGACACTTTTCGTGTCGGAGTACTATTCATGAGTTACTATTCACGAGTTACTATTAATGAGTTACTATTCACGAGTTACTATTCATGAGTTACTATTCACAAGTTACTATTCACGAGTTACTATTCACGAGAGTGGTTTGGTCACCTAATTGCGCGCCAGTAAGGAGAAATCCTTATTGGAAATCCCCCTCTTTCTTGGGAATAGCCTGATTGTCATAAATGCGATTCTGTAATATTATTTATGAATAATTAATCATTGATTCATATGATAAGGAATTATTTATTTTATGTGGATATAAATGATGGATTTATTTATGTGGTTATAAATGAAGGAATTAATGTTGAGGTGTTTTATTAGTATTTTGTCGGATTGGAGGTATTAAAAATCAAACCAGTATTTTTTGAGATATATTGCGGGAGTTATAATTTTTAATCCGACTGTTGGATCGTTGTAATTTTTGGATATGTTATACATATATAAGTTGAGTATATGTCCACAAATTTTGAACCGTTAAAATGAGTGTATGATTTGTTATGAATTTTAGAGGTGGTGATTCTAAATCGAGGTTATAAATTATTTTGGTGGAAAATTCTAGAATTGGTGGGCCCCACTCTTGGTTGGTGAAGAAATGTCTTTGAGATTTTTATTCAAATGTGGTGGTGGGAATAATAGCGAGTAAAAGCCATCAGTTGCAGTTTTAAAATGCTGCTTTGATGCTAACATTTTCCTATAAATAGAGGGCTATGTTAGAATTGAAAATCACACCGAAACAAGTTTTCTCTCTTTCTCTCTCTAGATTATTGAGTGTATTTTGTGAGTATTTAGATACTTTGTGAGTTTCTGTTAATCAGTGCAAGTTTCCTTCAGCCTTATACCAATATTCCAATCAAAAGTACTGATATTTTGAGGTAAGGGATATTATCTTCTTCTTAAATGATATTTTCTTCAATATCATTATGCCAAATATTGGTATGAACTTTTTATCAAATTTGAAACTTTTTGTGTCCGGGTTACTTATTCACGATATCACGACTATTCACGAATCTTTACACTATTCAATAGAAAAATGAAATTTTCTTCTTTTTGTCCAAGTTGTCTATTATGGTTACTATCTTTGATTGTATCCATGTTTTGATCATTATTTTGAATTACGCTTCAAAATTGGTTATTTCGAATATTATTATTGAACTTGGATAAACCGTAATACTCTAATCCTTAATATTTGATCTGTTATCTCACCGGATTCGTTTTCTTTAAAATATTTTTCATCATCCTCGGGTCTAAATGATGATACAAATGAATATCTTTGGCACCATAGTGCAAAGATGAATGATTACCTAATGAATATCTTTGGCCCGTAATGCAAAGATGAACAAAAAGTTGAGATGAACATGACCAACTAGTGATACAAATGAATATCTTTGGCTGTAGTGCAAAGATGAATATTTGATTCAAGATGTATATTGATTGATGTTACAGGATAAAATATTGATGATGGACTTTTAAATCTTAGAAGATAGTAGAATTCTTTCTCTAATTGACTCTTAATGGATTCTTTGTTTTCATTGCGATTGTTGATCTAAAACTTGTTGTCTATTATATTTTATCGATTTATTCCTGTTGAAGACTAATGATAATTTGTTATATATTATCTTAGTTATAATATTCTTTACTGGGCTAGTTGAGCTCACCCTTTTGTTCTATTTTTCTTCTCAGGAGGTGAGAACATAGCAGGAACTAGTCGGGGTACGGAGTGATGGTTCTAGAAAGTTGTTTTAGCAGTCCTCACTATTTTTAAAATAGTGTATCAATAATTGTAATGAGGACTCTTTTTGAGTTTTTATACTCTCTATTTGTATTTAAACTCACAGTTTAATAAAGTTGTATTTGTTTCTGTACCATGTATTTGGCGACTCAGAATAGGTGATGTATACCTATTTTGGGGGCGTCACATTAATGATGAATAAGTTCGTGTTGATTAAAGATGAATTTTATAGTTCCATTGTGTTGGACTTATTCGTGTTAGTATAATTGATGTCTGGAGGATATATTGTTCAATTGGGTATTCGGGACACTTTTCGTGTCGGAGTACTATTCACGAGTTACTATTCATAAGTTACTATTCATGAGTTACTATTCATGAGTTACTATTCACGAGTTACTATTCATGAGTTGCTATTCATGGGGTACTATTCACCTGTAAGATATATTTATTTTCGGTCCAAATCATTTTTGGGTACAATATTATTCCATGAGGAGATGTACTAATTTTTCGTAATTGTTGGTTGAAGATATAATAAAGTAAATCAATATGGACCATTGGTGGAAGTTATAATAGTAAATCAATATGGATCATTTGGTTTAAAGTTTTAATAGTAAATCGGTATGGACCGTTGTTTTAAGTTTTAATAGTAAACCAATACGGATCGTCTGTTTAAAGTAAATCAATCTGATAGCTTCATAAGTTAGTTACTATATGTCCATTCTTCTATAAATAGAAGCTTATTCCTTCATTATTTCCTACTAATTCAACAAACTCTAGAGATAAACTATAGAGAGAAAGAAGAAAGTATTTTGCTACTTCACTACTTATATATCCAGTACTCTTCTTCTTAAGGTAGGGAATATTATTTGTTGTACTCGTAAGGGGTGTTATTCTTTTGTATTCATGAAGAGAACTTATGTTATTCCATTCTTTATTATTTTGTTGGAATAACCTGTATACGCGGGCTACCCTATACTTGGTGACATTCTTCTATTATTCCGTCTTTACTATTCTATTGGATTATCCTCATTCATGAGAGTTTTACGGGACTGATTAAAATCTTTATTATTACATTGGAATATCCTCGTGCATGCGTTTTACGGGACTTCGGTTCCGTCATTATTATTATTCTCATTGGAATATCCTGTTTATGCATTTTACCCCTTTACCTAATTCCGTCCCTTATTAGTATTCTATTGGAATAACTTTTGTTTGTCACAATCACCGCATGCATGGTGATTTCTTGTTATTCCATTATATATTATTCATTGGAACATCCTGCTTGTCTAAATTTACCGACCGGTTCCATTATTTAGTATTCTGTTGAATAACTTTTGTCATCTGAAGTACCGCATGCATGGTGATTTCTTTTGTTATTCCATTCTTTATTATACTCAGTTGGTTAAAGTTTTGACTTCTATACTCCATGAAATTAGTGGAATATCCTTGATAATTGCGCTTCATCCAGTATCTTTTCATGGAAATATTCTTCTGAGCATTCTTGAATTTTACTCTATAAAGCAGTATCATGTTGACAATTTGGACGTTATTGGTTCTTGGACAAATTAATTCTTGAACTTGTTTTATTGAATTCTTATATCATTGTCATCATCATCATATTTATATTTTTTGAAAGTCATCTGTGGCATGTAGTGCATAAATGGACTTGGTATGATTATGACCAGGGATTATTCGGTGTAATTATGACCGTAATGTTACAAATGATGTGGTAAAAGTCCTCATTGGCCCGTAGTGCATTGATGGACAGTTGTTGGCATGATCATGACCATTAATGAATACACGAATGTCCTTGGCCCGTAGTGCATGGATAATTTGTGGTCGTGATACTAAAGAATATCCTTGGCCGTAGTGCAGGGGTGATTCGATGATGTGGATTATTTATTAAGCTGAGTCCTAGCGATAAAAGTGATGAAAAACCTTTTAAATCATATAAGATAGTAGATTTTATTCCCTACTTGACTCTTCTAATGGATTACTTGTTTCGCTACAGTTAAACTTGATAGTTATTATATTTTATCAGTTTAACACTGTTGAAGGCTAACGATAAATTATTCTACATTATCTTAGTCATAATATTTCTTACCAGGCTAGTTGAGCTCACTCTTTCTTTCACTGTTCTCTTTAGGAAATGAGAACGTAAATTGAGACTAGTCGAGGAGCAGTGATGGTCCTAGATGGTGCATTAGTAGTCCTCACTATTCAGTGAAATAGTGTGATAATAATTGTAATGAGGACTCCTTTTGAGTTTGTATAATCTTTAGTAGACAATATTTGTATTCAAACTCACAGTTTATGTTTTGTCGTATTGTACACGACAGTTGTATTATTAAGTTGTATTTGAATTCTGTATCATGTATCTGGCGACTCAAGATGGGTGATGTATACCTAATTTTTGGGGCGTCACAGTTGGCCTGTAGTTCATTGGTGGACAGTTGTTTGTATGATTATGACCAGGGATTATTCGGTATAGTCATGACCATTGATGATTACATGAATATCCTTGGCCGTGGAACAGAGATGATTCGATTTTATTTATTAAGCTGAGTCTCAGCGATAAAAGTGATGAAAAACATTTTAAATCATAGAACATAGTAGATTTTGTTCTCTACTTGACTCTTCTAATGGATTGCTTGTTCCGCTGCAGTTAAACTTGATGTTTATTATATTTTATCAGTTTAACACCGTTGAAGGCTAATGATAATTTATTCTGCATTATCTTAGTCATAATATTTCTTACTGGGCTAGTTGAGCTCACCCTTTCTTTCACCTGCTCTTCGTGAAATGAGAACGTAGCTGGGACTAGTCGGGGAACGGAGTGATGGTCCTAGATGGTGCATTAGTAGTCCCCACTATTCTATAAAATAGTGTGATAATAATTGTAATGAGGACTCCTTTTGAGTTTGTATACTCTCTAGTAGAAAATATTTGTATTCAAACTCACAGTTTATGTTTTGTCGTATTGTACACGACAGTTGTATTATTAAGTTGTATTTGAATTCAGTACCTTGTATCTAGCGACTCAAGATGGGTGATGTATACCTGTTTTGGGGATGTCACAGTTGGTATCAAAGCTTAGGGATATGATCCCTGGCTGAGATGTGAGATAAGAACTAGGAGGGGAGAGACGGGGAATTCCTTCGCTAGTATGACCTACCTAAGTTTATTTGGTATTTAACTGGTTGGTTAGAGTATAGGGATAATATGTGATATATTAATTAACCCTTGTTTTGTGGCAGTTTGGAAAATGGCATCCGAAAATGTTGAGATAAGCAATGAAGCACATGAGATCGTGGAGTCACCACATATTAATACTCAGGATAATGTGCAATAGGAAGACAATAATCCTCAGGTGAACAACAACACCGACCAAATGACGAACGGGGAAATGTTTAGGAGCTTTCTGCAATTCGTACAACATCAGGCAAGAGAAAATCATGTCCAAAATGTAGGTGGAAACACTGGAAACTCTCGGACGGACACCGCTAAACAGTTCAAGGAGCTGGGACCACCGGAGTTTATTGGAGAGTCAAAATCACTTAAGGCTGATGCATGGATAAAGCAGATCACCAAGATATTTGATGTCTTGGGATGCTCCGAGGAGCAAAAAGTTCCTTTTGCCACCTTTATGTTGCGAGGGGAGGCAGATTACTGGTGGGAATTTGTGAAGCGTACCCAGCCTGACGCACTCAAGATGTCTTGGGAGAAGTTCCAAGAGCTGTTCAACAACAAATACTTTCCCGAAAGTATTCGTCACATGAAGGAGGTGGAGTTTATCAAGTTGGAGCAAAATAATATGACTATGTCCCAATACGAGGCTAAATTTGCGGAGTTATCCTAGTTTGCATCCCATTTGGTGGATAATGAGGAGTGAATGACGCGAGTGTTTTTAAGAGGTTTGAAACCGGAGATACGTCAATATCTTATTTCTCATAAACTGTGTTTGTATTCAGATGTTGTAAATAGGGCTCAGTTATTAGAGCGCGATAACGGGTCAATGCAACCAAGAGGAAGTAAATGCCAAGTAAATGAAATACCGGTGGTAATTGATCATCGAAGCGGTGACAACAAACGTGGAGGGAATCAACATGCCAGAAATGGTAACCACTTCGGTGGTAATCATGGCCAAGACAATAAAAGTGGGAGTTTCAAGAAGAGGAGATTTAATAATGATGGAAGGACGTCAACACCAGCACCTGTTGTTAAGGAAGGAGAACGACCGCCAGTCGTATGTTACAAATATACAGAGGGGAGGGACACATCAGTCCAAACTGTGCGCAACAATCCAAAGAATGTTACAATTATGGAAGAGAAGGTCACCTAGCCCGATTTTGTCGTTCACTGAAGTCAAGTTCAGCTGGGATGGAGGCATCAAAGTCCGTCCCAGACAAGACAAAACCGGTAGTTCAAGGCAGAGCGTTTGTTGTAACCTCCTAGAAAGCAAGGAACCCGAATGAGGTCATCACGAGTAAGCTTATCATAAACTCTAGTGAAGTATATACCTTATTTGATACTGGCTCTACCCATTCTTTTATTTCTCCTACTTGCGCTCAACGTTTAAATTTGACTCCGGAGAAATTGGACTTTGACTTATCGGTTGAAACTCCATTGGGAGAAACCTTCATTACATCCACGGTTTATAAGTCTTGTTTGATTCAAATCGGTAACCACACATTACCTGTCGATCTTATTTCTTTAAAAATACTTGCGTTTGACGTAATTCTAGGGATTGATTGGTTAACTACTCATCATGCAAAAATTGATTGTTTTCGTAAGGTTGTTAGTTTTCATATTCCTAATCAACCTATTATGCGAATTCAAACGACCAAACCATTAAAATCAATCATGGTCATTTCAAGCCATAAAGCTATTCGTTTATTGAAAAACGGATGTCAAGCTTTTTTAGCTCATGTCACGGATTTAAACAAAAATACGTCAGTTTTGAATGATATATCTATTGTTAATAAATTTCCTGACGTATTCCCTGAAGAACTTCCTGGCCTATCCCCAGAGCGTGAAATTGAATTTTATATCAACCTTGAACCTGGTACAAAACCCATTTCCAAAGCCCCATATCGAATGGCTCCTATTGAACTTCAGGAGTTAAAGACCCAATTGCAGGAATTGTTAGACATTGGTTTCATTCGTCCTAGTACGTCTCCTTGGGGTGCTCCTGTTCTATTCGTGAAGAAGAAAGATGGGAGTATGCGACTTTGTATTGACTACCGAGAATTGAACCATGTCACCATCAAGAATAGGTATCTGTTACCTCACATTGATGACATGTTTGACCAGTTGCAAGGAGCACAATTCTTTTCAAAGATCGATCTTCGTTCTGGATATCATCAGCTGAAGGTTAAAACTGAGGATATTCCAAAGACTGCCTTCAGAACTCGGTATGGGCATTATGAATTCTTGGTCATGTCTTTTGGATTGACTAATGCTCCTCCTGCCTTCGTGGATATGATGAACCGAGTATTCAAGGAATATTTGGATCACTTTGTGGTTGTCTTTATTGATGACATTCTCAAATATTCCAAAAGCCATGAAGATCATGAGCAACACTTGAGGCTGATACTCCAAAAGCTTCGTGAAAACAAGGTTTATGCCAAGTTGAAGAAATATGAGTTCTGGCTTGAGGAAGTTGCATTCCTTGGGCATGTGATATCAAATCATGTAATATTTGTTGACCAGGCGAAGATTGAAGCAATTCAAAGCTGGGAGCAACCAAAGTCAGTGACCGAAGTACGTAGCTTTCTTGGCTTAGCTGGTTTTTATCGGAGATTCGTGGAAGGATTTTCTCGAATCGCTACTCCATTAACTCAGCTGACTCGAAAAGATACAAAGTTCGGTTGGAGCGAGGAATATGAGAAGAGTTTTCAAGAACTAAAGGGAAGACTCATTTCAGCACCTGTTCTGATAATACCATCTGGCTTAGAGGGATTTGTCATCTACAGTGATGCTTTGGGCAAAGGGCTAGGATGTGTTCTCATGCAACATGGGAAAGTCATAGCATATGCCTCTCGGCAACTCAAAGAATATGAGAGGAATTATCCTACTCATGATCTAGAGTTGGCAGCTGTTGTCTTCGCGCTCAAGATTTGGAGGCAATACCTATATGGAGAGAAGGTGGAGATCTATACGGATTATAAAAGCCTCAAATATTTCTTCACCCAAAAGGAACTCAACATGCGACAACGACGTTGGTTTGAACTATTGAAAGATTATGATTATACCATTCAATACCATCCTGGTAAAGCGAACGTAGTAATGGTATTTATTGAGTATAAGATCATATCTTTGTACGCAGTGCAATATTGTCAACACAAAGTCCCATTTTGTATGACTTACAAAGGATGGAGATAGAGTTAAAGACTCGAGGACCCATGTGATGATGGCGAATATACTGAGTAGAACCGACTTTAATCGATAAAGTTAAAAGTTTGCTCAAATTCTGAGACACAGGAGCCGATACGTTTGAGGAAGAAAGTGCAAGAAGGTGCTATTTCGGAAGCAAGAATCGATGAAGAAGGAATACTTCGAGTCAACTCCAGACTTTGTGTTCCTAACGACCTTGATTTAAAGTATTAAATCATGATGGAGGCGCACAACACACCATTTGTAATCCATCCTGGGAGTACCAAAATGTATAATGACCTTCGACATACATTTTGGTGGAGCAATATGAAGAGAGAGATAGCGGAGTTTATCTCAAGGTGTTTAACTTGTCAACGAGTCAAGGCGAAGCATCAAGTACCAAAAGGTGCATTGCAACCACTTGAAATTCCAGAATAGAAGTGGGAACACATTACCATGGATTTCGTTACTGGTCTTCCCAAGGTTTCTCAAGGCATAGATGCAATTTGGGTCATTGTTGATAGATTGACCAAGTCTGCTCACTTCTTACCTATACGAGAAACTTATAAACTTAAACGTCTTGCTCGTATGTACATAAATGAGATTGTAAGACTGCATGGTATGCCAGTATCTATAGTTTCTGATCGAGACCCAAGATTCACTTCACGATTTTAGGTTAGTTTGCAGAAAGCTATGGGCACGGATTTATGTTTTAGCTAAGATATCATCCTCGGACGGAGATGAGCGATCGGAGAGACTATTCAAACTCTTGAAGATCTATTAAGACTCGCATCCTTTACTTCAAAGGAAGTTGGGACAAGTTCTTCTTCACCGATTGGTGGAGTTTTCCCTCAACAACGCTTTATCAAGCAAGTATTGGCATGGCTCCATTTGAGGCGTTGTATGGGAGAAAGTGTCGTTCTCCGGTATGTTGGGATGAGGTGGGTGAAGCAACGTTGTTGGGACCGGAGTTGAGTGCGTGTATGACTACGAAAAAGATTCAAACGATCCAACAACGTATAAAAACTTCACAAGATTGACAAAAGAGTTATGCTGATCTTCATCGAAAGGACGTAGAATTCGATATTGGAAATCATGTGTTGTTACGTGTTGCTCCATGGAAAGGAGTTACGAGATTTGGAAAGAGAAGAAAGCTCAATCCTCGATTCATTGGCCCATTTTTAATTCTCGAACGAGTAGGAACTGTAGCTTATAGACTCGCCTTACCGCTAAGTATATCTCGTGTTCATAACATTTTTCATATATCTATGTTACGTAAATATATGAAAGACCCGAACCACATTATTGAGTTAGAACCAGATGAGATAGAGGAAGATTTAACGTATGAAGAGTTGCCTGTCAAAATCTTGGATAAGAAGGATCATGTTCTACGCTCCAAGATTATACCTCAAGTCAAAGTTTTGTGGAGAAACTACGATGTGGAGGAAATGACTTGGGAGTTAGAATCTGAGATGAAGTCAAGGTATCCTCATCTCTTCGACATACCAGGTATGTACCCTAATTTCGAGGACAAAATTTCATAAAAAGGGGAGATTGTAAGACCCCAACTTTTATGAATAAAGAATAATTTTCTCGAAATATATTTTTGAATATTATGGTGTGGATTTGATATAATGTTATAGTTGTGGGTAATATTTACAAATTTTGCAAAGTAAGCAAGTGGTTATATAATATTCGATTGGTGGGGAATATTCGTTTTAACGAGGAATATTAAATGCGATGACACAATCATTAGTGGACCCCACAACGGAAGTATTGTCGTAGTTAGAAAATGACAAAAATATCTTTCTATAAAAATAACGATTTGAGGTGTTACCCTTAAAACTGTTGAACTACCCGATAGTAAAAATACGATGTCTGGCGTTGGTTGCATAGTAGCACACGGTATTGATTATTGATGCGTCGTGAGAAGTAACTTCGCTTATACTCAATTATTACTACGATGAATTGTTGAATCATATCTCTCATATTATTGATTCAATTATTGTTACGATTATCATCCGCATAATATGTTATATTATTAAATCAATAATTGAGGCGACAAAGTTATTTATATTATTATTTGCAATATTGATAATGTCTAGAAGTTACATCGAGGAGAGGTTTGGTCACCTAATTCATGCGCCAATAAGGAGAAATCCTTATCGAAAAGCCCCCTCTTTCTTGGGAACGACCTGGTTGTTAAATATTGTGAATTATAATATTAATGATGAATAAGTTCGTGTTGATTAAAGATGAATTTTATAGTTCCATTGTGTTGGACTTATTTGTGTTAGTATAATTGATGTTTGGAGGTTATATTGTTCAATTGGGTATTCGGGTCACATTTCATGTCGGAGTACTATTCACAAGTTACTATTCACGAGTTACTATTCACGAGTTACTATTCATGAGTTACTATTCACAAGTTACTATTCACGAGTTACTATTCACGGGATACTATTCACCCGTAAGATATATTTCTTTTCGGTCCAAATCATTTTTGGGTACAATATTATTCCATGAGGAGATGTGCTAATTTTTCAGACCGTTGGTTGAAGATATAATAGTAAATCAATATGGACCGCTGGTGGAAGTTATAATAGTAAATCAATATGGATCGCTGGTTTAAAGTTTTAATAGTAAATCAGTATGGACCGTTGCTTTAAGTTTTAATAGTAAACCAATATGGACCGTCTGTTTAAAAGTAAATCAATCTGGACCGTTCAATGAATTAGTTACTATTCAGTCCATTCTCCTATAAATAGAAGCTCATTCCTTCATTATTTCTTACGAATTCAATGAAACTCTAGAGAGAGAAACTATAGAGAGAAAGAAGAAAAGTATTCAGCTACTTCACTACTTCAGTATTCAGTTTTTCTAAGGTAGGGAATATTATTTGTTGTACTCGTAAGGAGTATTATCCTTTCGTATTCATGAAGAGAGCTTCTGTTATTCCATTCTTTATTATTATGTTAGAATAACTTTGCTTATGCGCAATCTGGGATACATGATGAAATTCTTACATTATTCCATTCTTTATTATTACATTGGAATAACTTTTATCTGTAAGGATCTATCGCATGCACGGTGAATCTAACATTATTCCATTCTTATTAGTCTGTTGGAATAACTTTGTTTATCGATACCGCACACATGGTGAAATTCTTATAATATTTCGTTCTTTATTATTCTGTCGAAATATCCTGCATGCGTATGCGTTCTTACCGGACTGGTTCCATTATTTATAACTCGTTTAAATATCACGTCTGCACGTGCGTTTACGCGGGACCTAGTTCCATTATTTATTATTACATTTGGGAATAACTTTTGCTTGGTGCGATCTATCGCATGCGCATGGTGAATCCTTCTGTTATTCCATTCTTTATTATTCTGTTGGAATAACCTGTCTATGTGGATTACCACACGCATGATGAATGATCCTGCGTATTCATTCCTTATTAAATTGTGGAAATGACCTGTATACGTGGATTACCGCATGGCAGGTGAAAATCCATTTGCAGTTTCATATATTATATTATACTCAGTTGGTTAAAGCTTTGGCTTCTATTCTCCATGAAATTAGTGGAATATCCTTGATATTTGTGCTTCATCCAGTACCTTTTCATGGAAATATTCTTCTGAGCATTCTTGAATTTTTCTTCACAAAGCAGTATCAAGTTGACAATTTGGACGTTATTGAGTTCAGGATAAATTAATTTATAAATCTTAAAAATTTATTCTGAACTTGTTTTATTTAATTATTATGTCATTGTCATCATCCTCATGCTTATATTATAATGAAAGTCATCTTTGGCTTACGTGCATAGATGGACTTGGTATGATTATGACCAGGGATTATTCGGTATAATCATGGCCGTAATGTGACGAATGATGTGGTAAAAGTCCTCATTGGCACGTGTAGTTCATTGGTGGATGATTGTTGATATGATTATGACCGAGGATTATTCGGTATAGTCATGACCATTGATGATTACATGAATATCCTTGGCCGTGGAATAGGGATGATTCGATTTTATTTATTAAAGTGAGTCTCAAATGATAAAAGTGATGAAAAACATTTTAAATCATAGAAGATAGTAGATTTTATTCTCTACTTGACTATTCTAATGGATTGCTTGTTCCGCTGCAGTTAAACTTGATGTTTATTATATTTTATCAGTTTAACACCGTTGAAGGCTAATGATAATTTATTCTGCATTATCTTAGTCATAATATTTCTTACTGGGCTAGTTGAGCTCACCCTTTCTTTCACCGTTTCTCTTGAGAAATGAGCGTAGTATTTGGGACTAGTCGGGAACAGTGATGGTCCTAGATGGTGCATTAATAGTCCTCACTATTCTGTGAAATTGTGTGATAATAATTGTAATGAGGACTCCTTTTGAGTTTATATACTCTCTAGTAGACAATATTTGTATTCAAACTCACAGTTTATGTTTTGTCGTATTGTACACGGCAATTGTATCATTAAGTTGTAATTGAATTCAGTACCTTGTATCTGGCGACTCAAGATGGGTGATGTATACCTGTTTTGGGGGCGTCACATAAGATAATGCAGAATAAATCATCGTTAGCCTTCAACAGTGTGAAACTAATAAACAACAAGTTTAACTGCAGCGGAACAAACAATCCATTAGAAGAGTCAAGTAGAGCATGCTATCTACTATATTCTATGATTTAAAAAGTTTATCATCAATTTATCGGTGAGACTCAACTTAATAAATAAACCACATAATCGAATCATCCCTGCACTACAGGCCAATTATATTCATTAGTATCACGACCACAAATTATCCATGCACTACGGGCCAAGAATATTCGTGTTTTCACCAATGGTTATGATCATACTAACTACTATCCATCAATGCACTACAGTTCAATGAGGACTTTTACCACATCATTTGTAACATTATGGGTCATGGTTATACCGAATGATCCCTGGTCATTATCATACCAATCAACAATCCATCTATGCACCACAGCCAAAAATTACTTTCATGACAATGATATAAGAATTCAATTAAATGAAAGGAAAGGATAAATTTTAAAGATTTATAATTTAATTTATCCAGAATTCAATAATGTTCTAATTTCCAACATGATACTGCTTTATGGATTAAAATTCAAGAATAATATTATATCAGAAAAGAAATTAATTTTTGTCATGAAAAGTACTTCGGGTGAATAGTACCCAAGTGAATAGTACCCTGTGAATAGTATTTTGTGAATAGTACTTTGGGAATAGTACCCATGAATAGTATGTTATGAATAGTAACTGTGAATAGTACTTTGTGAATAGTACCTCGTGAATAATATTCCGGCATGAAAAGATTAATAATTATCAAGAATGCTCAGAATAGTTTTTCCATGAAAAGATACTGGATGAAGCGCAAATATCATGGATAATCTACTAATTTCACGGAGTATAGAAGCAATACTTCAACAAAATGAGCGTAGAATTAGGGATACGAAATAAAATAATATTACTTACATACTATAGAGTATGAAAGATAATATTATTTCATATGAATATTAAACAAAATAATATCTTTTATGAATACGAAAGAAATAATACCCCTTACCTTAGAAGAAGACTGGATACTGGAATAGTGAAGTAGTAGAATACTCTTCTTCTTCCTCTCTATAGCTTCTCTCTCTATAATTGCTCTTGTGAGTCTTAGTGAATTGGTGAGAATGAAAGAAGAATGAGCTTCTATTTATAGGAAAATATAGTTTCAATAATTATACGTTTTGGGGCTCGAATTATTACAGTATAGTACCTTCATCCTTTCCTCCATTTTTAATTTAGTTCTACAAGTATTATCAAACTTGCACCACATCCCCTAATAGTAATGCATGTGAATCAATAGTTCCATACATGTGAAAAAAATAGTTACAGTATAGTACCTTCATCTATACCTCCATTTTAAATTATTCATTCAAGTATTATCAATCTTGCACCACCTCCCCTAATAGTACATGCATGTGAATCAATAGTACATATATGTGAATAAATAGTTATAAGCATGTGAATAAATATCAATTAATTGCTTATTTATCCGATTAATTACCTGATTGGTCAATATAACCTCCAGAAATCAATTATTATTGAAATAAATGTCGATAATCACTAACACTAATAATCCCAACACAATGGAAATATCAATTTCATCTTTAATCAACACGAACTTATTCATCATTAATATTATAACTCACAATATTTAACAACCAGATCATTCCCAGGAAAAAAAGGGGCTTTTTCGATAAGGATTTCTCCCTACTGGCGCGCAATTAGGTGACCAAACGCCTTTGCTCGACAGAACTTTCTAGACATCGTCAATATTACAAATAATAATATGAATAACTTTGTCGTCTCAATTATTGATTTAATAATATAAAATATTATGCAGATGATATTGTGACAATAATTGAATCAATAATATGAGAGATATTATGTAGCAGCTACTGTAGCAATAATTGAGTATAACTGAGTGACTTCTCACGTAAGCATCAATAATAAAAATCTTCAGCACAATACCGCAAATTTACTATGCAACCACACGACATTCAGACGCTTACCACCGGATATTTCAACAGTCTAACGGTAAAACTTTTGCTGTTATTTTCATAAAAAATATTTCTGTCATTTTCTAACTTCGGCAGTAATTCCATAGCAGGGTTCACCAATGATTGTGCCGTTGTACGGATATTTCCCGATAAAAAGAATATTCTCCGACAAAACGAATATTTTATAACCACTTGCTTACTTTGCAAAAGTTTCACATATCACCCTTAACTTTAACCTTTTATCAATTTAACCATTTACTAAATTCTAAGAAAATTGAATACTTTCATTTCATAAAATTCGGGGTCTTACATAAATATTATAGTAAGCTGAGTGGCTCCCCACCAAAAACTAATGAATTAGTTATCGTCTCATCTGCATTGTCTTTCACAGCAAGTTAGATCGGTTACTAGTTCATCTTAAACCTTTTACCATAATCGAGGAGTCGTTTAACTCAGTCATTACAAGCTAACAGTTATAAAGCACGACTGTACATACACTTAAACTTAGCTATCTTCTTAACATTCTATCTAGCTAAAAACAACTAGCATAAACTTTATCTTAAACAGTTCATAAATAAATAGAACTCTTTCACATTGAAAAGTTAAATCACAGAACAATTCATTGTATAGAAACACATAAGTGTTGAAAATTTAGCACATGACCTCATTCATACTAACACCTTGTACAAATATAACACATTTGCACATAGGTAAAACTTTCTCAAGTTCAACATCTGAGAAAGTTTAAGAAACTAGCATTCATTTAAAATATGAATGAAGTTAGGAAACTTGCCTTAAGCGCTGCATACTGCTTATGCTATACCGTTATTCATAATCCCTATATTTACATAATGAATAACATACACGAATTAGTCATATATTTGACTTACACATTGGTTTAAACTTAACTTTATTTCTTATGGTTCGCGTTCTAATACTTAAGTCCACGAAACCAGCTTTCTTGATCGTCTTTCGTTGTTACGACATACGAAGACATCTTAAGTCTTACGATCATCTTTTATAATAGATTTGCATTACCATTTACTTCTTTCTTACTCAACTTGTTTGAAGCATCACAACTGTAATGTTCGTTAAGTTAATTATTATTCATTATGACTTTCTGACAAATAAATGCCATGCCTCAGGATTATTTTTTAATGTCTAAGCCATAAAATCTTTTGTATGCCAAGAGAGATCATCTAATGTTAAGACTACGTGTTCATAACTTTTAAACATTTTACATTACTATATCTTTATATCTTACAACGTCTGGTGTATTTGACTCAGAACACTTTTCAAGTTATATTTATTAACTCTGTTTCTCAACGTTTTCACGTTATTCATTACTCTTCATCATCTCACGTTCAAACGATACATGGGGTGTAGGTTGTTAAGCACATTTATTTAACGCATACGCTAAATGTTGTCGTCAGTTTAAGCGTTTTACGTTTACACTTTTTTCTAACATTCTTTATCGTTTTAACTCTTCTTACGGCCTTATAACATTTGAAATGTCAAAAGTTAGCATCTTAAATCAACATTCAAGGAATTACAATTATTGTAATCCTAAATATTTGTTTAACGCGAATACGATTCTCAGATATTGGTTTCGTATTTTGCGTTTACTTTATTCATTCTTTAAATTCCCGTTCAATCTTCCCATTCAACCTTTACTTAAGGTTTAAATCACTTTTTAAGTGTTATATTTCATGATTATTAAATTCATAATCATTATGTACTCTTCTCCCATGAATTGAGCAGTTAAAAGCTCATTTCTGGTCCTTGCACTGCACCGGCGCTACGACGCCTCCTCTGTAAGACCCCAACTTTTTATGAATAAAGATTTGATTTTCTCTAAATATTATTTTGAATAATAAGATGTGATTTGATATAATGCTATAGTTATGGGTGATATGTGCAAAATTTTCAAAGTAAGCAAGTTATCATAAAATATTCATTTGGTCAAGGAATATTCTTTTTATCAGGGAATATTTGTACGACGACACAATCATTAGTGGACCCCACAAAGGAATGATTGTCGGATATAGAAAGCGACAGAAATAATATTTTTATAAAAATAACGACAAAACTTTTACTGTTAACTGTTGAAATACTCGGTGATAAAAGTACAGTAATACACGTGGTTGCAAAGTAGAACATGATATTGCACAATACCTCTGATTATTGATTCTTACGTAAGAAGTCACTCAGTTTAATTTAATAATTGCCACAATAGTTGCTCTATAGTATCTCGTATTATTTATTCAATTATTGTCATAGTATCATCTGCACAATATTTTATATTATTAAATCAATAATTGAGACGACACAATTATTCATATTATTATTTGCATTATTGACAATGTCTAGAAAGTTCTGTTGAGGAAAGGGGTTAGGTTATTTAATTGCGCGCCAATAAGGAGAAATCCTTATCGGAAAGCCCCCACTTTCCTAGGAACGATCTGGTTGTCAATATTGTGAGTTATAATATTAATGAAGAATAATTGTTGAAAGATCGTGTTGATTAAAAATAAGAATAATAATTGATGAGTGGAAGATGTTTTGTGACGCCCCCAAAATAGGTATATAACACCCATTCTGAATCGTCAAAATACATGGTACAGAAACAACTACAACTTTATTAATACAACATAAAAATTGTGAGTTTAAATACAAATATTGTCATCTAGACAATATCCACACTCAAATAAGTCCTCAGTACAATTATTGATACAGTATTTTACAAAAATGGTGAGGACTACTAAAACGACTTCTAGAACCATCATTCCACACCCCGACTAGTAGTCGCTACATTCTCGCCTCCTAAGAAGAAAAATGGAACAACAAGGAAAAGGGTGAGCTCAACTAGCCCAGTAAAGAACATTATAACTAAGATAATATAAAACAAATTATCGTTAGTCTTCAACAGGGAAAAATCTAATAGAATACAATAGACAACAAGTTTTAAATCAATATTCGCAGCGAAAATAATAATTCATTAGAAGAGTTAAGTAGAGAATGCAAACTACTATCTTCTATATATGAATTTAAAAGTTCATCGTTCTATCTTTTATCCTGTAACATCAATCAATATATATCTGGAATCAAATATTCATCTTTGCACTACGAGCCAAAAGATATTCATCGATTAGTCATATTCATCTAAACACTTGTTCATCTTTGCACTACGGGCCAAATATATTCATCAGAAATCATTCATCTTTGCACTACAGGCCAAAGATATTCAATTATATCATCATTTAAGACTGAGGATGATGAAAGATATTTTAAAGAAAACGAATCCAGTGAAACAAAAGAATATATTAAGGATTCGTACTTTAAACAATCCAAGTTCAAAAATACTTCATAAATAACCAGTAGTGGAGTAAGATTCAAGAATGATCAAAAACATGCATACAATCAAAACTAGTATCCATAATAGATATCTCGGACGAAAAATGAAAATTTAATTTTTCTGTGAATAGTGTCGTATTCGTGAATAGTGCCGTATACGTGAATAGTGTCGTATATGTGAATAGTAACTCCGATACCAAAAGATAGAAATTTAACAAAAAAAACATCATCATGCTTCGTGAATAATACTCGTGAATAGTAACTCATGAATAGTAACTCATGGGTAGTAACCCCGACATAAAAAAGTTCCAAATTTGATAAAAAGTTCCAACCAATATTTTGGCATAATGATATTGAAGAAATAATATCATTTGAGAAGAAAATAACATCTCTTACCTTCTAAAGACAGTACTTCTAGTTGAAACACCGGATATAAGTTATGACTTGAACTTACACCGTATAGCAACACTCAAAGTATTAAAATACTCACAAGAATACACTCAATATATAGAGAGAAAGAGAGAGAAATCTGCAGTTTCTGGTGTGATATTCAATTCTAACCTAAGCACCCTATTTATAGGAAAATGCTTAGAACACCAAAGTAGAAAATTTAATAAAATATTAATATATATATTAAAATTTTCTACGCACTCATACTAGCTGATTTCCAACTCTTAACACATGCCTACAAATAACAAAAACGTTTTTCTAACTAAAAATAATTAAAACTTCCAAAATCAATTATTTCGGAACTACGGAACTTCAATAATTCATAATAAATAGCTCTTTAATCAGAAAATTCAAATCTCACGACTTCTTATAGAAAATTCAATTCTCTACAACTTTGCAGAAGAAAATTTTTCCAAATTCCAAACAGAAATTGACCGAAATCCACATACAGGCGATTTTACAGGCTATAATCAAATTTCAGTCAAGAAATGGGCCCACAGACATGTTTAACATGTTTTAAACAACTTTTACAACAAAAATACTCTTCCTCCTCATATACTCATATATCCCACATTCATTGTAAAAATATCATCATTATTATATTATAATAATATAATAAAATATTATTTTATCAGAAAAGATAAAATATCGATTTTCAATAATTGTCACTTTAAAAATTTTCTCCATCTATATCCACATAAAATAAATATTTTCCTCATCATATAAATCAATAATTAATTATTCACAAATAATATTACGAAATCACAATCTCGGCAACTGTGTAGTTCCTCGTGAAAGAGGGGCTTTCCAATAAGAATTTTCTTCTTGGCGTGCAATTAGGTGACCAAACCTCTCCTTAGATGAACTTTCTAGACATTGCCAATAATGTTTTCTAATAATATTATTCGGATAATATGAATTATTGCTTCGATAATGGAAAATCTTGTGTAGTGACAATTATTGAAACAACAAAGAATATAAAATATCAACGCAAAGAATTATTGAATCAATAAAATAAAATCTTTGAGCGAAACTAACAATTATTGTGTAGTGCCTTCTTACGTAAGAATCAATAATTGGTGCAATACTGGTGTGCTTCTTTGTATGCAACAACGCGTTATTATTGTGTTTTAACCACCGGGTATTCCAACAAAGGTTAATTGAATAACTACTGTATTATTTATAAACAACTTATACTTGTCGCTTTCTTCATCCAATCACTTTACATTTATGGGGCCCATTAAAGATCGCTACGTCAATGCATTTAATATTCTCCGAAAAGAAGAATATTCCACGACTAAACGAATATTCCCTACAACAATGAATATTTTATAACCACCGCTTATTTAAAATATTTAGCATTTTACCCATAACTAACCACATTAATCAAATCAACCCTTACTATTTCAAAATGATAAATAGAGGAAACTAAATTTCATTTATTAATAATTTGGGGTCTTACAACCTCCCTCCTTATGAAATTTCATCCTTTAAATTGACGTACGTACCTGGTGTTTTGAAAAGATGAGGATACCTCGCTTTCATTTCCGTTTCCAACTCCCAGGTCATTTCCTCAATAGCATGGTTTCTTCACAAAACTTTAACTTGTGGTATGACCTTCGTGCGTAGGACATGCTCTTTCCTATCCAAGATTTTGACAGGTACCTCCTCGTACGTTAAATCTTCAGCTATCTCGTCCGGTTCTAACTCAATAACGTGGTTCAGGTCTTTCACATATTTACGAAGCACGGATTCGTGAAAAATGTTATGAACTCGAGACATGTTTGGAGGTAACGCGAGTCTATAGGCCACCTTTCCTACTCGGTCAAGAATTTGAAATGGACTAATAAATCATGGATTGAGCTTTTCTCTCTTCCCGAATCTTGTAACTCCCTTCCATGGAGCCACACGCAATAATACATGATCCCCAATACTAAATTCCACGTCTTTTCGATGAAGATCCGCATAACTCTTTTGTCGATCCTGTGCCGTTTGTATACGTTGTCGAATCGTTTGGATCTTTTCCGTAGTCATATGTACCAACTCGGGTCCCAACAATGTTGCTTCACCTACCTCATCCCAACATATTGGAGAGCGACACTTTCGTCCATACAATGCTTCGAATGGAGCCACACCTATACTTGCCTGATAACTGTTGTTGTAGGAGAATTCCACCAATGGTAAATACTTATCCCAACTGCCTTTGAAGCCTAGGACACAAAGTCTTAATAGATCTTCAAGAGTTTGAATAGTCCTCTCTGATTGTCCGTCCGTTTGAGGATGGTATGCCGAACAAAATCGTAAATCCGTGCCCATAGCTTTTTGCAAGCTAACCCAAAATCTTGAAGTGAATCTTGGGTCACGATCTGAAACTATGGATACTGGCATGCCATGCAATCTCATAATCTCATCTACGTATATACGAGCAAGATGTTCAAGGGAATAAGTCTCCCGTATCGACAAGAAATGAGCAGACTTGGTTAATCTGTCAACAATAACCCAAATAACATTTATGCCTTGAGAAACCGTGGGAAGACCCGTAATGAAATCCATAGTAATTTGTTCCCACTTCCATTTCAGAATCTCAAGTGGTTGCAATGGACCCTTAGGCACTTGATGCTCTGCCTTTACACGTTGACAAGTTAAACACCTCGAGATAAACTTCACGATCTCTCTCTTCATATTGTTCCACCAAAATGTATGTCGAAGATCATGATACATTTTGGTACTCCCAGGATGGATTGCAAATGGTGTGTTGTGTGCCTCCATCATGATTCTATGCTTCAAGTCAGAATCGTTAGGAACACAAAGTCTGGAGTGGACTCGAAGTATTCCTTCTTCATCGATTCTTGCTTCTGGAATAGCACCTTCTTGCACTTTCTTCTTCATACGCATCAGCTCCGGGTCTGTGGCTTGAGCAACTTTAACTTTTTCGATTAAAGTCGGCTCTATGCATATATTTGACATCATCGCACCCGTTCCTGCATATGATCTTCTACTCAACGCGTCAGCTACCACGTTTACTTTTCCAGGATGGTATTGAATAGTGTGGTCGTAATCTTTCAACAACTCGAGCCAACGTCGTTGTCGCATGTTGAGTTCTTTTTGAGTGAAGAAATATTTGAGGCTTTTATGGTCTGAATATATCTCCACTTTCTCCCCATATAGATAGTGCCTCCAGATCTTTAGCTAAAAAAAGCATCGCTGCCAACTCTAGATCATGGTAGGATAATTCCTCTCATATTCTTTAAGTTGTCATGAGGCATAGGCTATGACTTTCCCACGTTGCATGAGAACACATCTTAACCCTTTGCACGAAGCATCATCAGAGATAACAAATCCATCCAACCGGATGGTATTGTCAAAAGCAGTGCCAAAATGAGTCTCCTCTTGAGATCTTGGAAACTCTTCTCGCATTCCTCGCTCAAAATGCAATTTTGTATCTTTACGAGTCAACTGAGTTAATCTGAGTAGCGATTCTAGAAAATCCTTCCACAAATCTCCGATAATAACCAAATAAGCCCAAAAAGCTATGTACTTCGGTCACCGTCTTTGGTTGCTCCTAACTTTGTATTGCTTCAATCTTGGCCGTCAGCAGACACTCCATGTTTTGACACCATGTGCCCAAGGAATGCTACTTCCTCAAGCCAGAACTCGCATTTCTTCAACTTGGCATATAGCTTATTATCACGAAGCCTTTGCAGTACCAGCTTCAAATTGCGCTCATGATCTTCACAGCTTTTGGAATAGATGAAGATGTCATCAATAAAGACAACAACGAACTGATCCAAATATTCCTTGAATACTCGGTTCATCATATCCATGAAAGCAGCAGGAGCATTAGTTAATCCAAAAGACATAACTAAGAATTCATAATTCCCGTATCGAGTTCTGAAAGCAGTCTTTGGAATATCCTAAGTTCTAACCTTTAGCTGATGATATCCAAAACGAAGATCGATCTTTGAAAAGAATTATGCTCCTTGCAACTGGTCAAACAGGTCATCAATACGAGGTAGCGGATACCTATTCTTGA
Organism: Panax ginseng; assembly: GCA_020205605.1. Classification (NCBI taxonomy): domain Eukaryota; kingdom Viridiplantae; phylum Streptophyta; class Magnoliopsida; order Apiales; family Araliaceae; genus Panax; species Panax ginseng. The sequence goes on along the minus strand of CM035136.1, from coordinate 93,197,028 downwards.
TAGTGACATGGTTCAATTCCATATAGTCAATACCAAGTCGCATACTCCCGTCTTTCTTCTTTACAAATAAAATAGGAGCACCCCAAGGAGATGTACTAGGACAAATGAAACCGATGTCCAACAACTCCTGTAGTTGGACCTTTAACTCCTGAAGTTCAATAGGAGCCATTCAATATGGGGTTTTAGAAATGGGCTTTGTACCAGGTTCAAGGTCAATAAAGAATTCAACTTCACGTTAAGGGGTAGACCAAGGCGGTTCTTGAAATACGTCGAAAGTCAATAACAATAGGTATATTATTCAAATCTGATGTGTCTTTATTCAAATCCATAACATGGGCTAAGAAAGCATGACATCCGTTTTTCAATAAACGAATAACTTTATGACTTGATATGATAGTGATTGATTTTAATGGTTTAGTTGCTTGAATTACACAACAAAGTTGATTAGGAATATGAAAACTAACAATCTTATGAAAAAACAATCAATTTTGGCATGATGAGTAGTTAACCAATCAATCCCTAAAATCACATCAAAAGCAAGTATCTTTAAAGAGATAAGGTCAACGAGTAATGTGTGATGGTGCCAACTTTGGATCAAACAAGATTTATAAACGATGGATGTGATGAAAGTTTCTCTAACGGAGTTTCCACGAGATAGGTCAAAGTCTAATTTCTCCTGAGTCAAGTTTAAATGTTGAGCACAAGCGGAGAGATAAATGAATGGGTATACCGGTATCTAGTAATGTATAAACTTCGCATGAATTTATGATTAGCTTACCCGTGATCACCTCGTTTGGGTTCCTCATATGTTGACCAGTCACGACAAACGCTATTCTAGGAACTGTTGACTTTGACTTTTCTCGGACAGCCTTTTAAGTCACCATCCCCGTTGGACTTGGTTTTGCTTTCTGATGCCATCTCGAGCGATATGTCCTTCCTTTCCACAGCTTATAACATACCTTAAAGCTGTTGTGGGCGGTTTGGTGATATGTCCTTCTTTTCCAGCACTTATAGCATATGACCGGTGGTCGTTCTCCTCCCTAAAACCCGATTCTTCTTTGGTCTTTGACGCCTTCACAAAGTGTCATTGTTGAATCTCCTCTTTTAAAATCTCCCCGACTCTACTTCTTCTTCTATTTTCATGGCCACGATTACCACCAGGAGTGGTTCTGCTTTTGTCCCGAATGTTGTCCTCCCTTTGGTTTTCATTACTCTCACGATGATCGCGCCCTTGGGTATGACCACAGTTGCGGTCCCTTGGTTGAACGTGACTTATCTATCTCGCTCTAATAATTGAGCCCCATTGACAACATCTGAATATAAAGAAAATTTATGAGAGATAAGATATTGCGTCAATCTCGGGTTTAAACCTCTCAAAATATCCTCGTCATTCGTTCCTCATTATCTACCAAAATGAGGTGCAAACACAGATAACTCTGCGAACTTAGCCTCGTATTGGGACACCGTCATGTTATTTTGTTCTAGTCTAATAAACTCTACCTCCTTCATATGGCGAATACTTTCAGGAAAGTATTTTTCATTGAAAAGTTTCTGAAATGTTTTCCAAGACATGCTGAGTGCGGCTGGCTGGGTACGTTTCACAGACTCCCACCAGTAATCTGCCTTACTGCGGAACATAAAGTTGGCAAATGGAACCTTATGTTCCTCCGTGAATCCCAAGACATCGAATATCTTGGAAATTTTCTTGACCCACATTTCCGCCATTATCGGATCCGGCTTTCCCTTAAAATTTGGTGGTCCCACCTCTTTGAACTGCTTGGCTGTGACAAGACGCGCGTTGCTATCATTTCCACCCGTATTCTATGCATGAGTCTCCCTCGTCTGGTTTTGCATGAACTGCAAAAAGCTCCTAAACATCCCATCGTTCATCGTCTGCTCAGTGGTGTTGTTTACGGGAGGAATATTACCTTCCTGTTGCATGTTCCCCTGGGTGGTGATTAAAGGTGTTTCCACGGTCTCATTAACTCCACCGTTAATATTCTCAGCTGCCATTCTTAAATACTGCCATAAAACAAGGGTTAATTAAACAAGTTAACATATCACATATTAACCATATACTTCAACTGACCAACAAATAATCTTAGGTATAACACACTAGCGAAGGATTACTCGTCTCTCCCCTCCTAGTACTATTCCCCGATCTCCGCCAGAGACCATATCTCTAAGCTCTGATACCAACTGTGACGCCCCCAAAATAGGTATACAACACCCATTCTGAGTCGTCAAAATACATGGTACAGAAACAACTACAACTTTATTAATACAACATAAAAACTGTGAGTTTAAATACAAATATTGTCATCTAGACAATATCCACACTCAAATAAGTCCTCAGTACAATTATTGATACATTATTTTACAAAAATGGTGAGGACTACTAAAACGACTTCTAGAACCATCATTCCACACCCCGACTAGTACTCGCTACATTCTCGCCTCCAGAGAAGAAAAATGGAACAACAAGGAAAAGGGTGAGCTCAACTAGCCCAGTAAAGAACATTATGACTAAGATAATATAAAACAAATTATCGTTAGTCTTCAACAGGGAAAAATCTAATAGAATACAATAGACAACAAGTTTTAAATCAATATTACATGCTGAAATAATAATTCATTAGAAGAGTTAAGTAGAGAATGCAAACTACTATCTTCTATATATGAATTTAAAAGTTCATCGTCTATCTTTTATCCCTGTAACATCAATCAATATATATCTGGAATCAAATATTCATCTTTGCACTACAGGCCAAAGATATTCATCGATTAGTCATGTTCATCTAAACACTGTTCATCTTTGCACTACGGGCCAAAGATATTCATCGAAATCATTCATCTTTTTTGCACTACAGCCAAAGATATTCAATTATATCATCATTTAGAATTTGAGGATGATGAAAGATATTTTAAAGAAAAGCGAATCCATTGAAACAAAAAATAAATATTAAGGATTCGTACTTTAAACAATCCAAGTTCAAAAATACTTCATAAATAACCAATAGTGGAGTAAGATTCAAGAATGATCAAATGGATACAATCAAAACTAGTATCCATAATAGATATTTTGGACGAAAAACGAAAATTTAATTTTTCTGTGAATAGTGTCGTATTCGTGAATAGTGCCGTATACGTGAATAGTGTCGTATATGTGAATAGTAACTCCGACACCAAAAGATAGAAATTTAACAAAAAAAACATCATCATGCTGCGTGAATAGTACTCGTGAATTGTAACTCGTGAATAGTAACTCATGAATAGTAACCCCGACGTGAAAAAGTTTCAAATTTGATAAAAAGTTTCAACCAATATTTCGGCATAATGATATTGAAGAAATAATATCATTTGAGAAGAAAATAACATTCCTTACCTTGTAAAGACAGTACTTCTAGTTGAAACACCGGATATAAGTTATGACTTGAACTTACACCGTATTGCAACACTCAAAGTATTAAAATACTCACAAGAATACGCTCAATATATAGAGAGAGAAAGAGAAAGAAATCTGCAGTTTCTGGTGTGATTTTCAATTCTAACCTAAGCACCCTATTTATAGGAAAATGCTTAGAACACCAAAGTAGAAAATTTAATAAAATATTAATATATATATTAAAATTTTCTACGCACTCATACCAGCTGATTTTCAACTCTTAACACATGCCTACAAATAACAAAAACGTTTTTCTAACTAAAAATAATTAAAACTTCAAAAATCAATTATTTCAGAACTATGGAACTTCAATAATTCAAAATAAATAGCTCTTTAATCAGAAAATTCGAATCTCGTGGCTTCTTATAGGAAATTCAATTCTCTACAACTTTGCAGAAGAAAGTTTTTCCAAATTCCAAACAGAAATTGACTGAAATCCACATACGAGCGATTTTACAGGCTATAATCTAATTTCAGTCAAGAAATGGGCCCACAGACATGTTTAACATGTTTTAAACAAATTTTGCATCAAAAATACTCTTCCTCCTCATATACTCATATATCCCACATTCATTGTAAAAATATCATCATTATTATATTATAATAATATAATAAAATATTATTTTATCAAAAAAGATAAAATATCGATTTTCAACAATTGTCACTTTAAAAATTTTCTCCATCTATATCCACATAAAATGAATATTTTCCTCATCATATAAATCAATAATTAATTATTCACAAATAATATTACAGAATCACAAAGATCTTTTGTCCGTGCCGCTAGTTCACGGAAAAGGGGGCTTTCAATAAGAATTTCTCCTTATTAAGTAGCCTTGATTAGGTGACCAAACCTCTCCTTAGACAGAACTTTCTAGACATTGCCAATAATGTTTTGTAATAATATTATTCAGATAATATGAATTATTGCTTCGATAATAGAAAATACTGTGTAGTGACAATTATTGAAATAACATAATATAAAATATCAACGCAAACAATTATTGAATCAATAAAATAAAATCTCGAGCGAAGAACTACCGTAACAATTATTGAGTAGTGCCTTCTTACGTAAGAATCAATAATTGGTGCAATACCGGTAATAACTTACCGTGTAACAATGCGTACATCAGATTTTAATCACCGGTATTCCAACAATGTTAACGGTAACATAACTACGCTAGATTATTTATAAACAACTTATACTTGTCGTTTTCTTCATCCAATCGCTTTCCGTTATGGGGCCCACAAAAGACTGCGCTGTCGTACGAATATTCTCTGATAGCAAGAATATTCCACGACCAAACAAATATTCCCCGACAACAATGAATATTTTATAACCACCTGCTTATTTAAAATATTTGCGCATTTTACCTATAACTAACCACATTAATCAAATCAACCCTTACTATTTCAAAATGATAAATAGAGGAAACTAAATTTCATTTATTAATAATGTGGGGTCGTACATGTTTGTTCAATTATTTTTTTAATTGGTATTTCTTATATTTGATTTTGGAAGATGCAAATTGATTTACATAGGGGTGGCCCTCAATTACCTTCAAATGAGGTAAATGCTTTTTATTTTGATTTGGCAGACATTATTTTCAAGGAATGGACCTTATTGGCAAAATTTTCTAATGATGCAGTTATTATTCAATAACTTATGAATGAGGGTGCTCCCTCATTGGTCTATATATCCAAATTGGTATACTGATAGTCTTTCCTCATTGGCCAAAACTTTCAAAAGAGAATGCTGATAAGTTGAAACCCGTGAACTTCGTTCAAAAATTTTTCTGTGCGTCCGTGATAATTTTTAAATGGTACCCTGCTATTCTCCTATAAATAGGATGCGTAGTTAAGAAATAAAAATCACACCAGAATCAGAGAGTTCTTCTTCTATAATATTGTGCGTATTTCTTTCGTAAGAATACTTTGAGTGTAGCTTATAGTAAAAGATTTTCTCAAGAATATATCCGCTATACCAGTCAGATTTACTCTCCTACTAAGGTAAAGGATATTTTTTTTTGCAAGTGATATTATTTTCGTTCAATATCCGTAAGAAATATTATTTTCTTCCATACTCTATAGTATATAAGTAATAATATTTTGTTTCATATTCCTAAATCTACACTAATTTTGATAAGTATTGCTTTTATACTCCATGAAATTAGTAGAATATCCTTGAATTTTGCGCTTCATCTAGTATCATTTCACTAAAATATTTTTCTGAACTTTCTTATTAAATTTTAGTCTTTTCATACCTAGGTACTATTCACGAAAAAATTGGTTTTTTTTCTGTCCAAATTATTTTTGATACATGAATATCATTCTTGAATTTTACTCCACAATTAGTTATCATGTTGACAATTTGGACATTCTTAAACTCTGGATAAATTGAATTATAAATCTTTAATATATAATATTTATCCTTGATCTCACTTGATTGATTTCTTATATTATTGTCATCATCCTCATGTTTATATTGTGATGAAAGTCATCTTTGGCCCGTAGTGCATAGATGAACTGTTGATTTGTATGATTATGACCAGAAATTGTGTATTGGTATAATCATGACCTGTAATATTACAAACAAATGATATGGTGAAAGTCCTCTTTGACCCGTAGTGCATAGATGAACAATTGTTTGGCATGATCATGACCACTGGTGATACTAACGAATATCATTGGCCCGTAGTGCATGAATAATTCGTTGATGTAAAATATTTATTGAGTTGTGTTACATAGATAAAATATTGATGATGAACTTTTAAATCATAGAAGATAGTAGACATCATGATTTACTTGACTCTTCTAATGGATTGCTTGTTCCGCTGCAGTTGTTGATCTAAACTTTTTGTATATTGTATTCTATCAGATTTTACACTGTTGAAGGCTAAGGATAATTTATTCTACATTATCTTAGTCATAATATTTTTTATTGGGCTAGTTGAGCTCACCCTTTTCTTTGATTGTTCTCTTCAAGAAATGAAAATATAGCTGGAACTAGTCAGGGAATGGAGTGATGGTCCAAGATGGTGGCTATAGTTGTAACACCCCCTTCCTGAAAAAGAAAGGGAGGTCACGTGTTAAGAACAACAAACCTCAAAATAAGTAAACAGAGCACTAATAATATCAAAATATTAATAGGGGTTGTGACAACCCGAGAATTTTGAATATTTTTAAAATTTTAATTAATTGATTTAAGGTTCAAAATTAGAACCTAGACAAAAAATTAGTGTATGCATTTGATATTTTTAAGAAAGAATTTTGAGGATTTCAAAATTCTTTGAAGGATTTAGGTGAATTATTCAGGATTAAGTTTTTATGTGAATATGTTCTGTGTATATGTGTACAGTATGTGGTTAAGGTCAAGGTTGACCGATAAAACGATATCTCAGAATAAACCCTAAGTATATATTAAGAACGTCAACGTTCGGTTAGAAAACCCTAGCGATTAACAAGAAACCCTAGAAACCGGTTCTGGAAACCCTAATTTCAGTTCCGGAAATCCGAAACCCTAAATCGGGAACTTAATGACGTAAGTGTAAATAATTATAGGATTAATTAGGGCTAATCTTAACAAATTGGTTACAAAACCCTAATTCCAAATTTGAAACCCTAATTATGAATTTGAAACCCTAATTTATAATTAGGGAAAATGAAAGTGTTAATTTAATACTTTTAATGTTAATTAGGATATATTAATTCTAATTTTCAAGTTAAGTAATTAGAAAACCATAATCTAATTACGAAATCTAATTTCTATTTTAGAAAATTAATTTTCTATTAGAAACCCTAATTTTAGGTTATAAACCATAATCCGTGATTTTGACCCTAATTGCTAAATTAGCGATTTTAATTAGGAAATACTAATCCTAATTAGCGAGATTTAAATTATGATTAAGAAATTTTAATATAATTAGAAAATTCTAATTATAATTAAGAAATATTAATTTTCAATTTTGAAAACATAATTTAGAAATTTTAGAAATTAAATTGCAAACCCTAAATTTTTCAAATCCTAAACCTTAATTTTTCTAAACCCTAAACCCTAAGGGTTTGGTCAAATGTCAAAAATGCCATTAGAATAAAAATGGAAAAGACTATTTTGCCCTTTTTTCAATTATTTAGTAGATGAAGTGTAGATCTAACCCTAGTATGGGTGGTTCACCAACCCTAGCATTAGCATGTGACTTAATTCACAGCATTCAGCCACCTTATCAGCTGAATTCATTGCACCAATAGATATATTAGAGAATTAGAGAGAGAAAGTCATAAAAAGTTGGTCATTTTTCTCCCAAGCTCCTAACAACTCTCTCTCTCTCTCCCAACCTCCGAAAATACAAAGTATTTCAGTCTCTAAACAAATCTCTTGATCATCAAGAGTATGATCAGAGGTCAGAATCAAAGGATTTGAGCATAAAGGTATAAACCCTAGCTTTATAAAAATCTTAGGATTTGATGTTAGATTTTATTGTTTATTGTTTAAAGTAGTGTATAAGGATGTCACTTGATGATCTGGGTTGCTATATAGTGAATCCATAACATCAAAGTGCTCGAAATCATGTTTTAAAAAAATCTGGAAAAATTTTTAAATATGGTCTGACAAGCAAATATCAGGCTTCATAGATCGGTGTATGTTAACGTGTTTAGTGTTTTAAATATTCGAACTTGTAGAGTGTTATGTGGTATTTATTCTGAAATTGGAATCATGGTGTTATAGTGTCTAGAAATCAAGATATGATTGGTCAAAGTAGGTTGACCGTTCATGGAAAAATGATTACTGGGCAGCCCAGAAATCTCAGTAACCTCTGACAACGTTTTGCAGGTGCGTGATCTGGCTGTGTTTTGTTATTTTGGTCACTTTGTTGTTTTGTAGTTGTAGAAGGTATAAGTACTACTCACTCATGCGTTTAGATCACCAATATCCATAACAGATTTATAGAAATGCATGGTCAAACTACCGTTGACCAACAACCTGTGAAGATATGGGTAAACCCAGATCTTCAAGAACAGTTTCCTGATCTCTACTTTGACCAGCCAAAATCTTTAACACATGATGTTAAGATGTTTATCTGATGATGTATTATTGTTCCCTGACATCGAAACTACAATACCAAACCCTTAAATCACACTTACTAAGTAGGGAACGTGTTGATTAAAAGCCCAGAAAGTAGACCCTCGAAGTGTTCTTCATTTCTGGGTAACCTAGAAAAGAAGTACAGCCCTGACAAGACTTTCTGGAGCTTTGATCTTTCTGTTGTAATATGTTATGGCTATAATACTTGTTTGTAGTTGTATTCCTACATAAGTACTACAATATTAATACTTTTACAAGCCTTGAAAACGACAAGAAACGAGATCTAATCGTGGTCAAACCATCCACCCGGTTAACTGACAAGTTTTCTGGGCAAGGCTCAAGAACATGTGAAGAACACCAACAGCGACGGATTTGTCGCCTAAAAGCCCTATAATGACGTTTAATTACTGAAAATAGATTAATTAATTAAATAAATAGAAAAAAATGATTTTTAATTATTAAAAATACAAAATAAATTCTGAACAATTATTTTAAAATCTGAAAAATAGTTTTTAATTATTTTGAGTATATTTCATAAATATTTAATATTTTTGGAATATAAATGGTATTTAATTTATTTAATTATAATATTAAATAAATGATTTAAAAATGATTTAAATACATGAAAAATAATATTATGGTAAAAGAAAATATTTGAAGTTAGTTTAAGTGACTTTTAATATTTTAGGATGAATTTTATTAATTAATCAATATTAATGATAATTATTTTATTTAATAAATATATTAAATAAATTATTGAAAAATAGAATAAATGATTTAAAAATCATATAAAAATGGTTTAAGTGTTATAAGAATATTTTAAGTTATAAAATATAACTTTTGATATTTTGTCATGTAAATATTAATATTTTAATATTAAAAGCAATTATCTGATAATAAATTGAAGTGTTTAAAATCATATAAATATGATTTTAAAGTATTAAAATACTTTATGATATTATAAATATATTATAATATTATGATATGTATTTCATTAATATTTAATAATAAATAAATATTAATGATAAAAGAATTAGGTGGTATTTATATTATATAAATATGTTTTTAATGATTAAAAATTCACGATAAATAGTAATAATTATTTAAAAATTATTACGAGCTTACGAAAAATATTTTGACTGATATTAAAATTATTTAAGTTAATTGTTAAGTCTTAGACATAGTTTAATTGAACTTAACCTCGATATTTGTCCGACTAGACCGTCGGGATGTCAGTTTTGTGTCGAGTTCAACTCAGACTGCAATAGTTTGACTTGATACCGAGTCTTATGTGTGTTATAGGCGATAGAGTTATGTGTTATGTGTTTAGGTTATTCATATATATATATATATATATATATATATATATATATATATATATATATATATATATATATATATAATAGTATTATATTGTGATGATATTATTCTAATATTGAGATCTATATTACTAATATTAGGTCTTCGGATAAAGCGTTATAAATTGCGTTGTGGTAATCAACGGTTCAGGCAAGTTTGTTTTACTTAACTCTACTAAGAGTGTTTCATTTGGATAAGCTTATGGTTAATCATTGTTGGTTGCCATTAATTGTACTATGTACATATTGCATGTATAAGTCAGGTATGAAAGGTTGATCACCTTCATTACCAGTTGGTTCAGATATATTTGTTCATGTATAATACTTGTTCAGTCATAAATTTGTTCCTGCTAGTTCACAATTATATTGTTGAATTATAGCCAGCCAATTATTCAAATCATTTCAATCATGATATATCGTTATATTATTGAATTTAAACTTGTTGGGCAATTTTATGCTCACCCTTGCTATATCATGATAAACATTGCAGATTAAGACGAATGCGTCGGATACAAGGAAAGATTAAAGACAATTCCAGCTCTAGTTTACGTGTGTAGTTAGAATTGTAATAGTAATGTATATAATGTTATTGTAAGTCAAGTAAGTTATGAAATGTGTATTAAGTTAAGGTTACTCGACCTTGGGGAATAATGTGTAAAGTTTAATGTATAAACAATTTATGTTTATATCTTTCGCAAATATAGTAATAGTTGTATAGAATGATCGAACCAGATCCGAGGTGAATTAGGACCTGGATTCGGGGCCCTCACAGTTGGTATCAAAGCTATAGGTTATGAACCTTAGGTAGGAATACCTGAGACTAATAACCGCAGTGATTAGGATAAGTACTAACTCACATAGAGTTAGTTGGGTCGGTAAGATTCAAAGGCAAATCTCGGTGAGTTACAAGATACAGAGTTCCCTAACTCTGATAATAAAGTTGAACAGTAATGGTGAATAGATAGAGTCTAAAAGACTAAAAGTACAGTGATAGGAAATCGTAAAACAAAATGATCAAGATATAGAAATGAATCGTAATATATACGATGAGATCACCCCGTGATCTGATAAGGTTATAGTATGGAGAAAGATCAAGCGAATGATTGAAAAGTTACAACAAAGTTTGCTGTGTGGCAGTTGTACTATGAAATTGTACTAAGAAAACTCATGAAAGAGTTATGGATTATGAATACGGATTAAATGAAATTCGTATTGAGAAGGGTGTTAGTGTTAGGTGGGGATTCAATTGAGGATTCATGTCGGCAGTTGAGTTATATGATTCCTTGTGTGGGCGGGGAATTGTACTTGGTGTAATAACTACTTAGTTCTGACAATGATAATCATTGATATATTTGTGTCACGCTATTTGTTATATGCATGTTAAGAGGGTGATTCCTTTCTCATGTGTAGAATAGATAGATAGGTCATAGGTAGAGGATATAAGGTTAAGTACGAGTTCTTAAAACTCATACTTATGTGACATGCTTGACTCATAGTTATATGAAATGTTTATGAACCCCTCAGCGAACGGATGCCAAAGGTCAGACTAGGAAAGTTCTTAAACTCATATGATTGTGGCAATTTATGAACTCATAAGTGTGGTTTTACGAATTGGGTATAGTTGTTTGAAAATGAAGTATTGAAGATAATAGGAACAGATAGATTGTTAAGCAAATGATTATTAGTGGAGACATAAGTTTTCCAACAATCCTAGCTATGCTAGACTTCGAAATTTTGAAATCAAGCTAAATGCGCACTATGTGCCTTTAAAAAAATGTAGACTCGTAATCATTTTTGAAACGGTATAAAGTATAGTTTATGCTACTTATTTTAGCTAGACGCAAATGATTTGAAATATCAAAATATATTTTATTTATCACTCATGTACCATGTAACCTGGTGCATAAATGATAAAAATTTGATGGAGTTGTAAATATAGGAATACTTAGTGTGAATTTGATCAAAAATCGTTGTTCCACTATTGTATGATGTGTTATGACAAAGTCATACAATGACAGCTTCCTCAAATGTACTGTTAATACAGTACAACATCATGACGTCATTCTCAAAATTATTTTCCAAAATTTTTAATTTGCCAACGGGGTTTGGCTACACTTAAATAATTCGATTGAATTGAATTATTGATATGAGTCTATGCTATTCGATTCAGCTAGACAAACATTTATGAAAACCCTAAGTGTTCATTGAAAGAAATTTTTCCGAACCAAATTGTTTTGGTGCGGAATCCCATAAGACTGAGGTAGAATTTTGTGCCTATGGCAGAGACGAGAAACAGAGTCGACCAGCAGTACTTTATAAGTACAGGACATACTGGATTAATTACCCACTATGTCCGTAAGTTATGACGGTTTGCGTATGAATTTCCTATAACCTTTGCAAAATGATGATACAATAGTCTCAGAAACCCCTCAAAGAAAATTTGAAAATTTTTACTCTTGTGAGTGGTGTATTGGGTAGCATGAGATGATGTGTATGTATGGTGCATGGTGAATGGTGTAAGGTGTAAGATAAATTTCGGGGACGAAATTTTTAGAAGAAAGGGTGAATGTGACAACCCGAGAATTTTGAATATTTTTAAAATTTTAATTAATTGATTTAAGGTTCAAAATTAGAACCTAGACAGAAAATTAGTGTATGCATTTGATATTTTTAAGAAAGAATTTTGAGGATTTCAAAATTCTTTGAAGGATTTAGGTGAATTATTCAGGATTAAGTTTTTATGTGAATATGTTCTGTGTATATGTGTACATGATGTGGTTAAGGTCAAGGATCGACCGTGATAAACGATATCTCAGAATAAACCCTAAGTATATATTAAGAACGTTAACGTTCGGTTAGAAAACCCTAGCGATTAACACGAAACCCTAGAAATCGATTTTGGAAACCCTAATTTCAGTTCTGGGAATCCGAAACCCTAATTCGGTGCATGAAACCCTAAATCGGGAACTTAATGGCGTAAGTGTAAATAATTATAGGATTAATTAGGGTTAATCTTAACAAATTGGTTACAAACCCCTAATTCCAAATTTGAAACCCTAATTACGAATTTGAAACCCTAATTTATAATTAGGGAAAACGAAAGTGTTAATTTAATACTTTTAATGTTAATTAGGATATATTAATTCTAATTTTCAAGTTAAGTAATTAGAAAACCCTAATCTAATTACGAAATCTAATTTCTATTTTAGAAAATTAATTTTCTATTAGAAACCCTAATTTTAGGTTATAAACTCTAATCCGTGATTTTGACCCTAATTGCTAAATTAGCGATTTTAATTAGGAAATACTAATCCAAATTATCGAGATTTAAATTATGATTAAGAAATTTTAATATAATTAGAAAATTTCTAATTATAATTAAGAAATATTAATTTTCAATTTTGAAAACCTAATTTAGAAATTTTAGAAATTAAATTGCAAACCCTAAACCCTAATTTTTCTAAACCCTAAACCCTAAGGGTTTGGTCAAATGTCAAAAATGCCATTAAAAAAATGAAAAAGGCTATTTTGCCCTTTTTCAATTATTTAGTAGATGAAGTGTAGATCTAACCCTAGTATGGGTGGTTCACCAACCCTAGCATTAGCATGTGACTTAATTCACAGCATTCAGCCACCTTATCAGCTTAATTCATTGCACCAATAGATATATTAGAGAATTAGAGAGAGAAAGTCATAAAAAGTTGGTCATTTTTCTCCCAAGCTCCTAACAACTCTCTCTCTCTCTCTCTCTCCCAACCTCCGAAAATACAAAGTATTTCAGTCTCTAAACAAATCTCTTGATCATCAAGAGCATGATCAGAGGTCAGAATCAAAGGATTTGAGCATAAAGGTATAAACCCTAGCTTTATAAAAATCTTAGGATTTAATGTTAGATTTTGTTGTTTGTTGTTTAAAGTAGTGTATAAGGATGTCACTTGATGATCTGAGTTGCTATATAGTGAATCCATAACATCAAAGTGCTCGAAATCATGTTTTAAAAAAATCTGGAAAATTTTTTAAATATGGTATGACAAGCAAATGTCAGGCTTCATAGATCGGAGTATGTTAACATGTTTAGTGTATTCGAACTTGTAGAGTGTTATGTGGTATTTATTCTGAAATTGGAATCATGGTCTGATAGTGTCTAGAAATCAAGATGTGATTGGTCAAAGTAGGTTGACCGTTCACGGAAAAATGATTTCTGGGCAGCCCAGAAATCTCAGTAACCTCTGACAACGTTTTACAGGCGCGTGATCTGGTTGTGTTTTGTTATTTTGGTCACTTTGTTGTTTTGTAGTTGTAGACAGGTATAAGTACTACTCACTCATGCGTTTAGATCACCAATATCCATAACAGATTTATAGAAATGCATGGTCAAACTACCGTTGACCAACAGCCTGGGAAGAAATATGGGTAAACCTAGATCTTCAAGAACAGTTTCCTGATGTCTACTTTGACCGGCCAAAATCTTTAACACATGATGTTAAGATGTTTATCTGATGATGTATTATTGTTCCCTGGCATCGAAACTACAATACCAAACCCTTAAATCACACTTACTAAGTAGGGAACGTGTTGATTAAAAGCCCTATACCGACGGATTTGTCGCCTAAAAGCCCTATAGCGACGTTTAATTACTGAAAATAGATTAATTAATTAAATAAATAGAAAAAATGATTTTAATTATTAAAAATACAAAATAAATTCTGAAAAATTATTTTAAAATCAAAAAATAGTTTCTAATTATTTTGAGTATATTTCATAAATATTTAATATTTTGGAATATAAATGGTATTTAATTTATTTAATTATAATATTAAATAAATTATTTAAAAATGATTTAAATACATGAAAAATCTGAAAAATAATATTATGGTAAAAGAAAATATTTTAAGTTATTTTAAGTGACTTTTAATATTTTAGGATGAATTTTATTAATTAATCAATATTAATGATAATTAGTTTATTTAATAAATATATTTAATAAATTATGGAAAAATAGAATAAATGATTTAAAAATCATATAAAAATGGTTTAAGTGTTATAAGAATATTTTAAGTTATAAAATATAACTTTTCATATTTTGTCATGCAAATATTAATATTTTAATATTAAAAGAAATTATCTGGATAATAAATTTAAGTGTTTAACTATCATATAAATATGATTTTAAAATATTAAAAATACTTTATGATATTATAAATATATTATAATATTATGACATGTATTTCATTAACATTTGATAATAAATAAATATTAATGATAAAAGAATTAGGTGGTATTTATATTATATAAATACGTTTTTAATGATTAAAAATTCACGATAAAAAGTAATAATTATTTAAAAATTATTACGAGCTTACGAAAAATATTTTAACTGATATTAAAATTATTTAAGTTAATTGTTAAGTCTTAGACATAGTTTAATTGAACTTAAACTCGAGATTTGTTCGACTAGACCGTCGGGATGTCAGTTTTGTGTCGAGTTCAACTTAGACTACAATAGTTTGACTTGATACCGAGTCTTATATGTGTTATAGACTGATAGGGTTATGTGTTATGTGTTTAGGTTATTTTGTGTATATATATAATAGTATTATATTGTGATGATATTATTCTAATATTAGAGATCTATATTACTAATATTAGGTCTTCGGATAAAGCGTTATAAATTGTGTTGCGGTAATCAACGGTTCAGGCAAGTTTGTTTTACTTAACTCTACTAAAAGTGTTTTATTTGGATAAGCTTATGGTTAATCATTGTTGGTTGCCATGAATTGTACTCTGTACATATTGCATGTATAAGTTAGGTATGAAAGGCTGATCACCTTCATTACCAGTTGGTTCAGATATATTTGTTCATGTATAATACTTGTTCAGTCATAAATTTGTTCCTGCTAGTTCACAATTATATTGTTGAATTATAGCCAGCCAATTATTCAAATCATTTCAATCATGATATATCGTTATATTATTGAATTTAAACTTGTTGGGCAATTTTATGCTCACCCTTGCTATATCATGATAAACATTGCAGATTAAGACGAACACGTCGGATACAATGAAAGATTAAAGACAGTTCCAGCTCTAGTTTACGTGTGTAGTTAGAATTATAATAGTAATGTATATAATGTTATTGTAAGTCAAGTAAGTTATGAAATGTGTATTAAGTTAAGGTTACTCGACCTTGGGGAATAGTGTGTAAAGTTTAATGTATAAACAATTTATGTTTATATCTTCCGCAAATATAGTAATAGTTGTATAGAATGATCGAACCAGATCCGAGGTGAATTAGGACCTGGATTCGGGGCCCTCACAGTGGTGATCCATTAATAAAGTACTAAATATAATTCTCCAAACAGAGTCAAAATAATCAAAATCAAAAATTTAATCAACCTAGACGGTTAAAGAAAACGCTCTCATCACACTAACCCTGAATCACCCCTGTAAACCTTCCGGAAGAAAAATACAACATGAGCCAATTGCCCAATACGGATATAGATAATACAAAGATGTATAACTGAAATACGAAATCAACTGAAGCAACATACTTAACAAAGCCTCAAGCTTAAAGACCGACAAAAATATGATATCCAAAGTCTGAATAGAATATATCTGAATCAACAGATTTAACGAAACAAACAAAAGAGTAAAGAATGAATTGAAGTAACTAACTCAATTAATTAAATTGAACAAAAACAAACAAAACTAATACAATAAAATAATAGGTTGAATCAAATGGCTGGGTGTTATTTTATACCGAGTGAGCTCAGAAATATACATTGCCACACAGGTAAGTCAAAATAATGTCACACATGCAACAAAAATAATGCCACACAGGAAAATCACACATTGGACCGCAAATCCAAATGTATACAAATTGGATATGTGTGTTTGGCACAACATCACAAATCCGTAGAACAGAAAACTAGGGTTAACTCATACGCCTCCCACAAAAATACACCAAATGGCCCATTTCCTCCGGATCCCAAACGGAGACACCGTTGACTAATCACACTGTCACGAAAAGTGTCACACCTCTCGTGCCAAGACGACATGCATGTGGTACCCCCACAGGTGGTTATAGCTCAGGTATACCCTACGGTACATTCTAACAAAAATATCATATCACAACACATGCGACATTATACCATCAAAATAGGTATCGTGTCACAACACATGCAACATAATACCAATAAAATAGATACTGTGTCACAACACATGCGACACAATATCCACAAAAATGGGGTTCTAATGTATATGTTGAACCCGATCAAATCATAATGTCTCCAAAAAAGGTAACAACATATATCTCTCTACAAATACCAAAATAAATACTAGACATGATAACCTAATTCAAAGAGTACACGTACGAGTCTAATATGTCAACTCCAAAATGAAACAAATATATATGAATTTCACAAGAAACAATTATGTGAAATAATAATAGAATTTGAAACGAGGAACAAAATGAACAAATCAAATTTAACAAAAGTATCGCTGAAAGTGTATGAAGTTCGTACATGAATATAATAGAGAAATAATTCACCAAACCCAAATATCACACTGCTAGATCTCCTCAATCCGATATATATAATTACCAAATTAATACAATACTATAAGTTAAATTATGAACTTATATGGTTATATTTTCATAAATTCAATAATTTAATATACTATATTCACTTTGTAATCAAAAGATACATTTTAATTATAATAACAATATTATAATATTATTTATCACTTTCCCTTTTTTTTAAATGTCTGTATATCATATATATATATATATATGGGAAATGATCCATGGAAAACGTTTGTTCTGGGAACTGTTTCAACTAACTGTTATCCAGCCGTCCAAAATTAGAGTGAATGGCTGAGATGAAGGCCCAAGCGCTACTCCCTCTAGCGGCCAACCAAATTCTTTTATGTTGGTCGCTACTCCCTCTAGCGGTGATAAGTGGATTTTATAACTACTTATCAGATATCAATTCACGCGAACTACGCCTATCTTAAGTACATTTTAGTGTGTTTTTAGTTGCATTTTGTTTATTTTGCATTGAATGTACTTAGAACTCCCTTTGGTGTAAAAGTGCAGGATATGACATAAGTTGGCGATGGTGAGTGGCATGTAATCAATGAAGGCACAACATGAGGATAAAGTGTAGCAAAGAGACTAAGCATGGGTGGACAGAAGAATGAACAACATGAAAGGAATGAGCAGCAGAACAAATCAGTAGTAGCAGCAGAACTAGAATTCAAGTTGCAGAAGCCGCGCGGCTACACAGGTCAACACATGCGTGCCCACACGATCATTCGAATTACACAAACTTGACACATGCGTGCCCGCGCAAGAAATACTAAGGAGGAGCGCGCGATGACTGATGCTGCTGAGCTGTTTTATTTTAATTTTTAATTTTAAGGGTTGTAATTAATAAAATACAATTCTGACCGTTGTTAGACATATCATTTAGTAGTTTTATGTGTTTTTCATATTGGTAACTAGGGTTTACACTTGGAGAGAGTTCCATTGGAGAACGAAGCATAATCTCTATATTTTTCTACTTCTTCTGTTGGATTTCAATCACAGTGGATAAACTATTGTTACTTTGCTGGATTTTAGTGAGGATTTTAATGTTGTTTCTGGATTGTAATCAGCAATTGGGTTTGATCAATTCTTTCTTCTCCTTTTCAATTGTTTGTTTATTATCCATGTTTTGGTTTGATCCCATAATGGCTTTTGGTTCAGTCATGAACTAAACTCCATTATAGGATTCTAACGGATTTTAATATATAGTTTAGTTGCATGCTTGACTGCTGGACTGTTTTGCATATCATAAGGAATTTCTATCATGGTTGTTTTGCATGCATGAATGCTTGATCACCATTCGTTTTTAGTACTTGTATGGAATTGAAAAATAACATGCGAGCATGGATTGTAATCATGATAGCATGCGTATATGGGCTATTTTGCATAGCTTTGTATTTCGTGAACCAAATAGACATATACTGTTTCACCGTATGAGTTAAAATAAGGGCTTGTGCTTAAATTCAATATGGTTATAATTTCGCATAGACATATAGTGATTTTGGTTATATTGATGATTACATGGTGTCTA
Source organism: Panax ginseng (assembly GCA_020205605.1). NCBI lineage: Eukaryota > Viridiplantae > Streptophyta > Magnoliopsida > Apiales > Araliaceae > Panax > Panax ginseng. The sequence continues at coordinate 93,178,026 of CM035136.1, read as the reverse complement.
TTGCATGTGGATACTGTGTAAGTAGGTCATTGTACATTGAAAATGGCTATGTCTATATTAGTGTCCTTGGCTAATTTCCTGTGATATGTAAACAATCTTGCATGATGGTGGTAATTAGATGAAGTATTAAATGAAGTTAGGATCCCATTATTTCCAGATTTGATTCATTACCTTATTATTCTTGATTTAGTCGTTATTTGCAATTAGAGTAATTCACAATTATAATCATTAATTTAAGCATATTAATATAGTGATTTAATTGATGCATAGTGGTTTAAATTAGACAACTTTCCCCAATGGATCGATATAAACACTTACTCAGATTACTTGTTGACACATGTATACTTGCATGAGTTAGAGCTCTTTTGTTATAGCTAAAAAAAGAGGCAACAAGTTTTTGGCGCCGTTGCCGGGGAAATGCGTTTAAATTTTTATTATTATCATTAGTTTTAAGCTATATTGTATGACTTAGACAAATCTAATCTTATCTCATTTCCATTTTTGTTTTTATTTCAGGAACTCGTATAAATTTTTATGCGCACGCGGTCATCCAACCCCGACTTAACACCTGCCCACGACAACATAAACGGGAAAGGTTGGAAAACAAGTGTTTGTTGAAATTTACAAGCACAGTTAGAGGGTACTACATCGAATATGGCAGCCGAGGGACAAGGAGAAGAGCAAAGAGAGGAGCATAGATCTCTGAGAGAATATTCCATGCCTAATATTAATGGATTACAGTCTAGCATAGTCAGACCGGCGATAACAGCTAATACATTCGAGATAAAAATGGGCACTATTTAGATGGTGCAGAATATGGTTCAGTTTGGGGGTGCCGCTACAGATGATCCGAATGAACACCTGTTGAGTTTTATTGAGATATGTGACACGTTCAGATATAACGGGGTGACGGAGGATGCTATTAGACTGAGGCTGTTTCCGTTCTCATTGAGGGATAAAGTGAGAAGTTGGCTTCATTCTTTGCCAGGAGTATCTATAACTACATGGGAGGACTTAGCACAGAAGTTCTTAGCCAAGATTTTCCCAATGGCTAAGACTGCGAAAATGAGGACAACAATCTCTTCGTTTGAACAACAACATGGTGAATCTTTATATGAGGCATGGGAGAGATACAAAGAGATGTTACGGAAGTGTCCGCACCATGGAATGCCAAATTGGATGGTGATCAACACATTATATAATGGATTGGGATGGTAGTCTAGACCGATTATAGATGCAGCTGTAGGAGGGGCATTATGGGCAAAGAGTTATGAGGAAGCCTATAGCCTTATCGAGACAATGGCATCAAACAATTTTCAAAATCCTACATCTCGAATGCCACAACCCAAAGTTGCAGGTTTGTTGGAAGTGGATGCTATTACTCAGTTGTCGGCACAGATGGCAACTATGGCGAAGAAAATAGATTCAATAGCCGAGAGAAAAACGAAAACGATTGCCTTCAGATGTGAAATTTAAGCGGGGTCACACTTTCGACGATCAATGTGCTATCATCAGTCGAGTCAGCATAAAGATATAGAAATTACAGGGGAAAGACCAAGGACGCTTCGTAACATACAACCCCAACAACCGCAATCATCATAATTTCAGTTGGTCAAATAACCAAGGGAATTAGCAGAATCAGTTTCAGCCAAATCAATAATTTCAGCCACAGCCATCTCAACCATAGTTTACACCAAAACCACCGTTTCCACCTGGATTTTCTCAACAACAACATCACACTCCATCTGCACCTCCGCAAGAAAAGAAATCAGAAATGGAGGAGATGATGTTGAAGTACATGGCAAACACTGAGGTTATGATCAAAAGCCAAGCAGTGGCTATTAAAAATTTAGAAACTCGGATGGGGCAAATGGCAAGCATACTTAACAACAGGCCCCAAGGTTCATTGCCGAGTAATATAGAGACAAATCCATGAAGAGACGGGAAGGAACAGTGCCAAGCGATCACATTGAGGTCTGGGAAAAATATTGCAGACACTGAAAGTCGCGCGCCCGCGCCTAATTATACTAAGGAGGGCGCGCGAGGCAAAGCAGGCAACTGCTGAGAAAGAAAATCTTGAAAATTCTGAGGTTTAGCATGAAGAGAAAGATAAAGCAAGGTCAGTTGAGAAGCCTATGAGTTCAGTACCACAAATTCACCCTCAAGTACCGTATCCGCAGAGATTGAATAAGCAGATGGAAGATAAACAGTTCAACAAATTCTTGGAAGTATTTAAAAAGCTGCAGATCAACATACGTTTCGCCGAGGCATTGGAACAAATGCCAAGTTATGCAAAAGTTTATGAAGGGTATATTGTCAAGGAAAAGGAGATTAGACGAGTTTGAGATAGTAGCCTTGACAGAGGAGTGCGCAAAGGTGCAAAGATAAGTTACCTCCGGTCAAGGATCCGGCGCTTTCACAATTCCATGCACGATCGAAAAGATGAACTTTGATAAATGTTTGTGTGATCTTGGGGCAAGTATCAATCTGATGCCCTTGTCATTGTTCAATCAGTAGGGATTACCGGCTCCAAGGTCGACAAACATTTCGTTGCAGTTAGCTGACAGATCCATCACATATCCACGGGGAATTGTTGAAGATGTATTAGTGAAAGTTGACAAATTTATCTTTCTGGCTGACTTCATCATTTTGGATTACGAGGAAGATAAAAATATACCAATCATACTGGGGAGACCATTCTTAGCCATAGGAAAGACTTTGATAGATGTGCAGAAGGGGGAACTCACTATGCGTGTTCATGATCAAGAGGTCACCTTTAATGTCTTCAAAGCCATGAAGTATCCAGCAGATGAAGAGGAATGTTTCCGAGTTGATTTGGTGGATCGGTTCTTAAATGATAAAGTAGAGAGTCTGGTGGAGTATGAACCTTTGAGAAGTGTAATTGCTAAAAATTCAGAGTTAGAGGAATTCAGATTACAGGCGTATGAGAATTTGAAGCTGTACAAAGAGAAGGTGAAGCAATGGCATGATCGAAAGATCTTCGATAGGACATTTGAGCCGGGACAAAGGGTTTTACTTTATAACTCCAAACTTAAATTCTTTCCCGGGAAACTGAAATCAAGATGGTCTGGGCCATTTATAGTGAAGATTGTCTTTCCGCATGGTGCAATTGAAGTATTTGATATGTTTCCGAACAAGCCTTTCAAGGTGAATGGACAGCGATTGAAGCATTACTGGGGTAGTGAGGTGGACAGACAGACAGTCACCTCAATTTTGTCTTCAACATAAGATTTCGAGATAGTCAAGCTAATTGACTATAACTTAGCGCTTGATGGGGGGCAACCCATTATTTCTATCTCTATTTTTTTTCTTTTTCTCTTTTCACTTTATTTATTCAGTTCAAGTTGTTTTGTTAGCTCATTTTCATCCTTATTTCGGATCATGTGATTATTTCTGCATAATTAGCATAGTAGCTGAAATTGAATAGGAGCATGTTTGTGCACTGCATTGAAATGAGGGTGATACAATAGACACTCATGTTTATCTAGTAAATCATACTTTGATAGTATCTGTGACACCCCCAAATCCGGGTACTTCAATTCCACGGGATTTGGTGTTCACTGTACAAATATCATCTATCTATCTACCCATAATAAATGCAAACCATGCAATAGATAGAAATAAAATCTTCCCATTAAGGGTTACAACATCCGAATAATAATACAATCCCAGGTTAAACTAACCTTAAACATCTGTGTGGAATATAAACAATAAGACTTAAGTAACATCATTTCTAATTATCATTACATAACCACATAAATAACCAATCTTCATTACTTGTTAAGCTTGGCCTTGCCTTTACTAGTGGAAGGTTCGTCTGCTCTTTCATTCTTAACTGCAATGTTATTATTATGCAAGAGTGAGCACGATTGCCCACAAGTATAACAATATAACAATGTATAATAACATGCGAGTGAATCAAAGACTTCTGAAATAAAAGCTCAACTTTTGAATCAAGAATGAATAACAAGAATCAAAAGATTTCTGAGGGTCATAAGACCTTGAACTATGTCCTAGGTTATCAAGGGTTATACTTGAAACCTTTAATAGTCATAAGACTATGGACCTTTCTACTCCTACTTAGGGGATCAAATTTAGTACCATATCACAATGCACAATATCTTAACGCTAACGCATAAGTAAATCCCTTTGCAGGGTTGTTCATCTCAGTTTGACATTCGAGTCCGCACCAAAGGAAGTTTAGTTTGGATAATTCAATAAGGGTTCTAAAATTTAGAACGTTCATCAACTAAGGACTAGTTGAATCAATAAAGTTCACTAGTCTAAAAAGGTTCAACAATAATGATATTCAATTTGAATAATAATCTCAAGAAGTATACAATAGGACAATTATTGTATAACTGAATCATGCTTTGAAAAGATAATCAATCTTTAATATAATATTTGAACTTTAATAATAGTAATGATAATTTACTCGAGGTAAATAATAAACTTGAACAATAATGACAAGTAGGGTTAGGAAACTTGCCTCGTGCGTAAATTACACTTTAACTAAACACGCTCTTTGAATTTAATCCTACATACCATTCACATTCATAATACCAGTTAATTATAACTTAACTAATCATTATAAACTCATTCTTTTGTCTAACTTGAATGTTGACTATACTTAGTCAAATTACCACTTTGTCACATAATTTACACATTATAAATAACAAGCTAATTATGTATTCAATAATTCAATCACATGTAATTATGTTATTTACATGTTAAGTATCTAATTTAACATGTCATTATACTTATAACATATTTTTATGTTCATTACATTAAGTTAACAACACATTGCTAGACTTAACACTTTAAAAATTATATTTTTGGACCATTTCATTTGAGTGAGTATTTATATTTCACTTTTGTATTATAAAGTCTTAGCTTCTGTTGGCAAGTGTACATCAATCATTTGGACATCTCAAGGCTGCATGCGAGGCCTTAAGACGTTGATCATGGCGCGCAGTGAATTAGAACTGCTCGCAATTCGCGAAAATTGCAGAACACAGCCAAAAAATTCCAATTAAATTATCACTACATGAATTTAATCATACCCATATGTTATAATTCATGTATAATCATAACCCAACATTTATATAATGACTTTAACCAATTTAAACACTTAATTACATAATTTAGGCATGCAACTTCACTGACTTTGATGTTCTTGAAGGTTTTGAAAATAAAACATGAAAATTGTCACTACGGATTCGTTATAACACCGAATCCGTTCATTTAAAGTTTGGTCCCTTCGTATCAACATGCATAATAACATACAAGTGTAAAATTTAGGGATAATATATGATCAACACATTAAATACCACGTATAAGGCCATATGGCCAAAACCCAAACTCTGTAAATTTTTGAAATAGCAATTCATAGTATTATGAAACTGATAACATGATAATTCACATAATATATATATAATCAAATACAATGTGATATGTCATGGCACATACACAACCCATAATCATTACTCATATCCCAATTACAAAGGTTTACAGAAGGAATGAAAGCCATTTTCAAAAAAAAAACTAAATGACGTGAAATAGAAATTGGGTTTGAGAATTTACCCAGAGTATAAAGTGTATATTTGTAAGGGATGAATTCTTTCTCAATTCTTCTTCAAACGCACACTCACAATCTCTTAAACATATATAAATTTCTCTCTGAATTCCTCAAATACTCTCTGACTATATTTTAGACTTAGAAAAATGCAATAAAGAAGACGTATGATATAATAAGAGAACTGACGCACTAAGTGGTCAGTTAATCCAATAATGGGTAACTGCTCCAACTCCCCATAGGGCCTTGTTTGGCTAGCAAAATAGATTTAAAAACCATTTACTTTAATAAAGCTTTATCATATAGTTTAATTAATGTCACACTCCTTCATATAATAAATCAATATCTTATTTAATATAAATAAAATATAATAACTTCTCATAAATTCACATAGTCATATATTTAATGTTCTCATTAATTAATAATGTCACATTATTAATTCTCTAATTAATAATTAAATTAATTAAATAACATCATGCTTAATTAATTATTTCATTTAATACAATAAGCTCACATAATGACATACTTACGATAATAAAATTTCTTCACATTAATTTAATAAATGTAACACATATAATTAAATTAATCTACCACAATCGCATCAATTAATTATTTAATCTAATAATTAAATCATCGAAAATATTTATTTACTTTAATAAATATTAAAATTAAATTACAAAAATCTCGCTCATTAACATCTTTCCCCTTAAAAGGATTCTCATCCCCGTAATCACGACTCAATAAATTCGACCTGAATTACATTCTCCCCACTTACAAAGATTCTCATCCATGTAATCGCTTACACATAATTAAGTAAATAAATGAGGGTAATTTTTCATCATATTCTCTTCGAGTTCCCACATAGCTTCTTCAGCGTTGTGGTTCCTCCAAATTACCTTAACAGAAGGTATAACTTTATTTCTGAGAATTTATTTTTTCTGTCGACAATTTGGACAGGAATTTCTTCGTAAGACAAGTCTTTCTCAAAATGCAGGGGTTCGTATTCAATTACATGCTTGTAATCAGCTTTGTAGGGTCGTAACACAGAAACATGGAAGACGTTATGGACATTCTCGAGTGTTGGAGGTAGGGCTACCTCGTAGCAACTTCTCCGATTCTTCTCAGTACTTTAAATGGTTCAATGAATCTTGGGCTCAATTTCCCTTTCTTTTCGAACCTGATCTTCCCCTTCCAAGGAGAGACCTTCAAGAAAACATACCTACCTGATTCAAACTCGATATTTTTACGATGTGGATCAGCGTATTTCTTCTGTCGATCTTGAGCAGCTACCAGTCGTGCTCGAATAACTTTGACTATTTCTGCTGTCTGTTATACCAATTATGGCCCTAGCAATTGTCTTTCGCCAACTTCATCCCAATAAAGTGGAGTTCTGCACTTTCTGCCGTATAAAGCTTCGTAAGGCGGCATGCCTATACTAGCGTGGTAACTGTTGTTGTAGCCAAACTCTACTAATGGTAGGTGATCATCCCAATTTCCTTTAAAGTCCATCACACAGGCTCTTAGCATATCTTCTAATGTCTGAATCATTCTCTCACTCTGTCCGTCTGTTTGAGGGTGGTATATTGTACTCATTCGCAATTGTGTTCCCATACATTCCTGTAGACGTTTCCAGAAATTTGATGTAAAGCGCGGATCTCTATCAGAAACAATTGACACCGGAACTCCGTGCCTCGAAACAATTTCTTTTACATATAGCCTTGCCAACTGATCTAAGTTGAATCTGATTTTGATCGGAAGGAAGAGTGCGGATTTAAATTCGATCAATCACGATAACCCATATTAAGGTCAGAACCTTTACGAGTCGTCGGAAGGCCAACCACGAAGTCTATTGTGATATGTTCCCATTTCCATTCTGGGATCTCTAACGGTTGTAGCAATCCACTCGGTCTCTGATGTTCTGCCTTCACTTTCTGACAGGTTACTTGGCAACACATTCTGCAACATCACGTTTTAAATTCGGCCACCAGAAATGTTGTCAAAAATCTTGATACATCTTGGTACTACAAGGGTGAATCGAATATCGTGAACTATGAGCCTCGCTCAAAATATCTTCCTTAATCTCTTGTACTGGCGGTACCCAAATTCTACTCTCAAATCTCAGTATTCCTTCCTTATCCATCTTAAATCTCGGTTCAGTTCCTTCATATATCTTCTTTGTCACCTTTTTACATTCTTCGTCCTGAAGCTGATCCTCCTTAACTTTATCCAGTAGGGTTGTACCAGATTGCATCTGAAATAGCTTTTCATCAATTTCCATAGGATACTTCACCTCTAACTCCAGTTTCTTCATTTCTGAAATTAGCTCCTCATGAGCAGTTAACATCATAAATTTCTCACGACCCTTTCTACTTAAGGCGTCAGCGACCACATTTGCTTTACCCGGATGGTATAAAATCTCACCATCGTAATCCTTAATTAATTCCAACCATCTTCTTTGACGATATTCAAATCATTCAAGCGTGAAAATATATTTCAACTCTTTGTGTGGTCCGTATATATTTCACACTTCTCCCGTAAAGATAGTGCCTCCAAATTGTTAAAGCAAAAACAATCGCAATTAACTCCAAATCATGGGTCGGTATCCCTTCTTGTAATCCTTCAACTGTCGTGATGCATACACAATGACTCTGCCATTTTGCATAAGCACACAGCCACGTCCTTTATGAGACGCATCGCTAAAAATAACAAAATTTCCCTTATCATCCTAAAGGGATAACACAAAAGCCATACTCAATCTCTTCTTCAATTCTTGAAAGCTCTCCTCACACTTCTCTCCGTCCAAACAAATTTAATAAACTTTTATGAGTTAAATTCGTTAATCTGAGTTGCGATCTTGGAAAATTCTTGTATGAATCTTCTATAATATCCTCGCTAATCTAAGAAAACTTCTTACTTAGACGATGCGTTCTCTACCGATCCCGCTTAATCACGGCTTCGACTTTAGATGGATCTACCGAAATTCTGTTTTTATCGATCACATGACCAAGAAATTGTACCCGTTCAATACAAAATTCGTATTTCAAAAACTTGGCGTACAACTTCTCCCTTCTCAATACTTCCAACGTTAATCTCAAATGTTCTTTGTGTTCTTCTTTGGTTTTGGAATATACCAAAATATCATCTATAAATACAACTATGAACTTGTCCAAAAACGGCTTGAACACACCATTCATTAGTCCCATAAATGCTGCAGGAGCATTCATAAGACCAAACGACATTACTAAAAATTAGTAGTGACTATATCGCATTCTAAACGCTATCTTCGGTACATCCTCTGGCCTCACCTTCAGTTGATGATAACCGCTTCTCAAGTCTATCTTGGAAAAGTATCTCGCTCCCTTTAATTGATCAAATAGGACGTCGATCCTCGGTAATGGATATCTGTTCTTAATTGTGACCTTATTCAGTTCTCTGTAATCAATACAGAGCCGCATCGTTCCATCCTTCTTCTTCACAAACAACACCGGCGCTCCCCACGGTGATACACTCGGTTGAATGTACTTCTTGTCCAATAATTCTTGTAGTTGTACCATTAATTCCTTCATCTCTACTGGTGCCATTCGGTATGGTGCCTTTGATATTGGAGCAGTTCCTGGCGCCAAATCGATCACGAAATCTACCTCTCTATCTGGTGGAAGTCCTGGTAAATCGTCTGGAAATACGTCAACGAAGTCCCTCACAATTGGTATCTCTTCGACCTTCGGATTCTCTTTTCGACTGTCGACTATGTAAGCTAAGTATCTTACATAGCCTTGTCTTAACAACTTCCTAGCCTGCATCATCGTCAGACAACTCGCTTGTCTAGGCGACTTGCTACCATAAAACACAACCTTTGACGGAGTCATAAGGTTAATACGCTTCTTTTGGCAATCAATTACAGCCCCGTAATTGAATAACCAGTCCATTCCCAAAATAAAATCAAATTCCCCAAGTCGAATAGGGATAAGATCTACGTTCATGATATTACCCTTAATATCCACTCTACAGTTCTTATGTATGTACTTAACAAGGATTATTTCTCTATTCGCAATTTCAATGTTCATGGGGTAGTCCAATTCATTCTTAGGCAAATCTAAATTCTTGGCAAAATCATCGGATATAAAGGAACAAGTAGCACCCGAATCAAATAAAACATAAGCATTAATTTTATTGATCGGAATGATACCGACACCACATCACATCACGATTGAATCGCGCATCTTACCTTTGTCATGTTGAAAGTCCCAAGGCGATCGGCTTGGTTCGTTGCGGTTGGTCCTGATGGTTAAGGTATTTCCACCGTTGTTTCCCAGCTTCCTCCTCGATCCCCGACCTCCCGATCCCTTCTTGGGACAAGTCTCTTGCCAGATGGTCCTTCAACCACAAGTAAAACAAGCACCCTTCTTTGGGTTTGGACAGTTTGGTGCTATGTGGCCTTCCTGACCACAATTGTAGCACACTCTTTTTTCTTTCATACAAACTCCCAAATGAGCTTTCCCACAAGTCGAGCATGCTTTGATTCTTTTCTTCTGATTACCTTACTGATTTCCCAATGATGAATTGTCATTCCACCTTTTCTTATGATTGAAATTTCGACCTCCTGTGCCACTTCCACTGGCCTTGTTATTAATTTCACCTTCACTCTTCTTCCTCTTCTGATCTTGATTATACTTGGTCACCGCATCGCTTCCTCCTTCAGCGAGGATGGCCTTTTCCAAAGATTCTAAGAAATGTGTTTATCTCAAAACATTGAAACTTTCTCAGATACCCAAGGCTTTAGTCCTTGTTCGAATCTTCTGGCTTTTCTCTCGTCAGTGTGTACTTGGTACGGAGCGAACCTTGCCAACTCATTGAATTTAGCCGCGTAGTCAGGTACACTTATGTTTCCCTGCTTCAACTCTAGAAATTGAACCTCCATTTGGTTCTGTAAACTAGTTGGGAAATACATTTCGAAAAACATCTCTTTAAATCTCTCCCACGTAATTACACCTTCACCTCCTCGTACTTTGTTTGCTTGCCACCAATAGCTAGCCTCAGACTTCAACATAAACATTGCAAAAGCGTTCTTCTGGTCTTCTCTAACCCTAACAACGTCGAAAACCTTCTCCATTTCCATAACCCATGTTTGAGCCTCGATTGGGTTTATGGAACCTTTGAACTCTGGCGGTCCCACCGCCTTGAAGTCTTTAAACGTTGTGTTTGGTGGAGCTTGAGGTTGATTGTTCATTGCTCCAGTTAGTAAGTTAACTAACTGTTGAACGGGATTTGCGTTGGCATTATTGTTATTATTGGTTGACTCTTCCTGAGTCGGTTGACGCTGTTGTATTCTCCTTGGCGGCATATTTCTGTTAAATAAACGCTTATTAGAAATTTATTTATTTCTCTAAATAGTTAAGGCATTACTTAACAGTTTAACATACTCATTTAACACATCATCTCAAACAACTTGATATATTTGCATTCAAATCAAAGTTTTAACATTAAACGATAGCATAACTGCTATTTACATTAACTATCCTAGAATAAAGAATCCACAGGATTTAAAACATTCAAATATTCTTTCGTTCATAAACACGTCAAAATTTACATCTAAAAACTAATTAAGTTCTTCACATAATTAATTAAATCATATCACTGTCGGTCAAGGTACTGATTAGCCTTGCTACGCTCCTCTTCTAAGATGCGATACATCGTCCTGCGATCCATCATGTACAATGGTAGTCCTTCGAATTGGATCGGGTATCTCAGAACTCGATCTTGAGTCTCATTCATTGCCTTATTAAGTGTAGAGTACGTTTCCCCAATCTTTGCTTTCTTTGCACGACTATCATCCTCTGCATGATCAGCTCGACGTGATTCTCTTACCCAGCCCTCCTCTGCTATGATCAGCCTTTCAGAGCTTTCCTTTAGTTCCTTCTTCAGCTTCTCTATCTCCTCGGTCTTATCTTCGGTTTGACCCTTCTCGTGGACCAAATCCCATTCTACATTTCCCAGTCGTGAGTGAAGAGTCGAAATCTCCTCTCCTTATTCTAGAGTAGAGTAATCACCGGATAACCGCCGCTCGGTCAAATCTTGGACCTCGTCTCGTAATTCTACGTTACTATTGGCCAGATAACGTGTCATACATCTCAAAGATCAACGGTGTGTATGGTGGTAACTCCTCTTCTTCCTCTTCCTTAACAAATTTCTCCTCGGATCCTCCTCGGATCAGCCTCGAGTTCATGCTCCCGACCAACAACAATTGATCAATGGAGATGATTCCCTCTCGCACTCACCGCTCCCTAACGACATGAATGTCTCTGGGTTCCCTCCTCCGTTTACTTATAGGTACTTTCTGGGGTTCTTCATCCCCAGCTTGACTAGCTTCTCCAACATTCGACATCCTGACAACAAAATTTTAAGTTTTAGTTACTATGTTGTATCATCTAATGCATACTTTAACACAAAAACACATAAGGTCTTTTATTATCTTCAATGAATTACAGAAATTCATTTCTTATAACTCGATGTGAGTTTTCCATCACTATCTTCTTTTTATAAGGCTACTACCTAAGGTTGTTCTCCCACCTAAGGTTCATAACCTACAGCTTTGATACCAACTTGTGACACCCCCAAATCCGGGTACTTCAATTCCACGGGATTTGGTGTTCACTGTACAAATATCATCTATCTATCTACCCATAATAAATGCAAACCATGCAATAGATAGAAATAAAATCTTCCCATTAAGGGTTACAACATCCGAATAATAATACAATCTCAGGTTAAACTAACCTTAAACATCTGTACGGAATATAAACAATAAGTCTTAAGTAACATCATTTCTAATTATCATTACATAACCACATAAATAACCAATCTTCATTACTTGCTAAGCTTGCCCTTGCCTTTACTAGTGGAAGGTTCGTCTGCTCTTTCGTTCTAAATTGCAATGTAATTATTATGCAAGAGTAAGCACGATTTCCCACAAGTATAACAATATAACAATGTATAATAACATGCGAGTGAATCAAAGACTTCTGAAATAAAAGCTCAACTTTTGAATCAAGAATGAATAACAAGAATCAAAAGATTTCCGAGGGTCATAAGACCTTGAACTATGTCCTAGGTTATCAAGGGTTATACTTGAAACCTTTAATGACCATAAGACTATGGACCTTTCTACTGCATTTGGGGGGATCAAATTAGTACCATCTTGTGCACAATATCTTAACGCTTAACGCATAAGTAAATCCCTTTGCGGTTTGTTCATCTCGATTTGACATTCGAGTCCGCACCAAAGGAAGTTTGGTTTGGATAATTCAATAAGGGTTCTAAAATTTAGAACGTTCATCAACTAAGGACTAGTTGAATCAATAAAGTTCACTAGTCTAATAAGGTTCAACAATAATGATATTCAATTTGAATAATAATCTCAAGAAGTATACAATAGGACAATTATTGTATAACTGAATCATGCTTTAAAAAGATAATCAATCTTTAATATAACATTTTAACTTGAATAATAGTAATGATAATTTACTCGAGTTAAATAATAAACTTGAACAATAATGACAAGTAGGGTTAGGAAACTTGCCTCGTGCGTAGATTACACTTTAACTAAGCACGTTCTTTGAATTTAATCCTACATACCATTCACATTCACAATACCAGTTAATTATAACTTAACTAATCATTATAAACTCATTCTTTTGTCTAACTTAAATGTTGACTATACTTAGTCAAATTACCACTTTGTCACATAATTTACACATCATGAATAACAAGCTAATTATGTATTCAATAATTCAATCCACGTATAATTATGTTATTTACATGTTAAGTATCTATTTTAACGTCTCATTATACTTATAACATATTTTTATGTTCATTACATTATGTTAACAATACATTGCTAGACTTAACACTTTAAAAATTATATTTCTGGACCATTCTGCAGAGTGAATTTCAAGCTATTTCACTTTTAATACTAAGTCTTATTCACTGCAATTTGGACATCTGGCATTTTGCGCGATGCATAAGCTATGTGGCCATGTAGTGCGGGGCCTTAAGACATTGGACTGGCACCGCGACATGGCGAACCAGAAACTGTTCTGCAATTCGCGAAAATTGCAGAACACAGCCAAAAAATTCCAATTAAATTATCACTACATGAATTTAATCATACCCACATGTTATAATTCATGTATAATCATAACCCAACATTTATATAATGACTTTAACCAATTTAAACACTTAATTACATAATTTAGGCATGCAACTTCACTGACTTTGATGTTCTTGAAGGTTTTGAAAATAAAACATGAAAATTGTCACTACGGATTAAGAGTAACACATCAATCCGTTCATTTAAAGTTTGGTCCCTTCATATCAACATGCATAATAACATACAAGTGTAAAATTTAGGGATAATATACGATCAACACATTAAATTCCACGTATAAGGCCATATGGCCAAAACCCAAACTCTGTAAATTTTTGAAATAACAATTCATAGTATTATGAAACTGATAACATGATAATTCACATAATATATATATATATATATATATATATATAATCAAATACAATGTGATATGTCATAGCACATACACAACCCATAATCATTACTCATATCCCAATTACAAAGGTTCACAGAAGGAATGAAATCCATTTTCAAAAAAAAAACTAAATGACGTGAAATAGAAATTGGGTTTGAGAATTTACCCAGAGTATAAAGTGTATATTTGTAGGGGATGAATTCTTTCTCAATTCTTCTTCAAACGCACACTCACAATCTCTTAAACATATATAAATTTCTCTCTGAATTCCTCAAATACTCTCTGACTATATTTTAGACTTAAAAAAATGCAATAAAGAAGACGTATGATATAATAAGAGAACTGACGCACTGAGTGGTCAGTTAATCCAATAATGGGTAACTGCTCCAACTCCCCATAGGGCCTTGTTTGGCTAGCAAAATAGATTTAAAAACCATTTACTTTAATAAAGCTTTATCATATAGTTTAATTAATGTCACACTCCTTCATAAAATAAATCAATATCTTATTTAATATAAATAAAATATAATAACTTCTCATAAATTCACATAGTCATATATTTAATGTTCTCATTAATTAATAATGTCACATTATTAATTCTCTAATTAATAATTAAGTTAATTAAATAACATCATGTTTGAATTAATTATTTCATTTAATACAATAAGCTCACATAATGACATACTTGATAATAAAATTCTCCACATTAATTTAATAAATGTAACACATATAATTAAATTAATCTACCACAATCGCATCAATTAATTATTTAATCTAATAATTAAATCATCGAAAATATTTATTTACTTCAATAAATATTAAAATTAAATTACAAAAATCTCGTTAAATCACAAAGATCTATTGGTGTATGCAGTGAATAAACAAAATGCAATCTTGCTTTCTGACATGAAAACCAAAGAAGGCAGAATTCAATCCATGTGACCGCCGCATGAATATACTATACAACTCACGCGCCCGCGCACTCTAAATTTCTGTGCTAAACATGTTCCTTGCGCGCCCGCGCACGCAACCCATTGAACACTCGCGCGGCCACGCGCGACATCAGACGTTGAAAATTTTCTTTTTAAGTTTAAAAACGTGTTGGAGATCATTTGGGTTCTCATTTGAAAACATAACAGAAGCGCAATCACCATGCTCTCTCCAAAACGCACATCTCTTCCTCTCTATCAGTTACACAATTGAAGCCATCAATCTCTCCACTACGTAATCATCCTCGATTTCTTACACGTTCCACATCTACTCAACCTCTACACTGCAGTATAAAACCTAGGGTTTCAGAGTGGGCGTGTAAGGCAGTTTGGGGGTTATTCATTTTTTGACTAGCACTCATCCTCAAGAAAATTTTCATCTTCAACATTCAAATCCTCTGCATTCTCTCTATCAATTGCAATAGGCCCGAAAAGAGCACGCTCTTCTTCATCATCATCGTTGTCCTCTAGCAGTCACAGGGAGGATGTTGTAGATCACATTAAGTTCGTCGATTTAGACGCCCAAATGGAATATTACAGAATAGTGGCAAAAAATTTTGTGAAGGAGAGGGGTTTCAAACCTGAAGGGCAAGATGGTCAGCTCTATGACATAATTCGCGAAAGAGGATGTCTTGGATAGACTGCCATGCCCATGCCTGCCCCAATGGGTATTGTCAGAGAATTCTATGCAAATACAAAGGCGACGATGAGTGGGTTATCAGTGGTGCGCGACGTTCAAGTGGATTTCAGACCACCCGCCATCAGAGCCATTTTCAGAATTACTGATACACGACTGAATGGGTCTGCCAATTGGGTAGCAGGTGCCCATATGGAAACAAACTTGGAATTGGTTATTGCTGAATTATGCGTACCAGGCACAAAGTGGACGTACAAAGCTGGCACGAATCAGCCTCGTATATTCCCAGCCACCGCCCTGAATCGATATGCAAAGGTGTAGAATATGTTCATATATGCCAAGCTAGTTCCTTCATCTCATCAGCGTGAGATCACAGCGGAAAGGGCAATCATTCTGTGGGGGCATAATCACCGACAAATACATTGATGTGGGCCATCTTATCCATCAAAATATGTTACGGTATCTGCGGGGAAGCACTACAGGGAGCATTCCACACGCGTTAGTTGTAGCTATGTTGTGTGCCCATCAGGGCTGCCATTGGGACAATGAGAAAATGCGGAACCCAAGCCAGGATATCAGCCACGCCACCATTGCAAAATTCGAGGATTGGGCAGGAGGTGTACAACAACCGCGCGGACGAGGATTTATTGTCCAACCCACTTTACCAGAGCCACCACAGTAGCCTTCTCAGACAGATGGGGGAGGCCCGTCAACCCAAGTTCCCTTTGCTACTGGGGATCGACAGCTCCGAAGGTTAGAGCGAAAAATAGACGCCATGTACGATAATTTTTTAGTGTTTTCAACGAGGTTGACGAGGTCATTGGCAGAGGCTTTTGCACAACAGGGGACAATGCTAGAGTGGCCTCAGTTCGGGACAGTTGTGCCATACCCACCACCAGATTCACCACCCGAAGAGGGTGGTGCGACTGATCATTAGGGGAGTTTTCTTTAACCCTTTACCTTCATTCACTGGGACATTGAATATTATAAGTTTGGGGGTTTGGGGTAGTAGTATAGTTCCATACAGTATCTGCATGTTTGCTTTAAAGTTGCAGGTTTAGTTTAAATTTTGTATGTTTATGTGTTAGATAAAATTTGCAGAATTTTTTTAAGTTTTAGTTATTATTACTTGTGTTAGTATATTTTTAGTTTGCATGTCTCACAATTCTAGCTTTATGAAAATTTTGTCTAGCCGATGATGATAGTGAATTTTGAAGGATTTTTGAGTATTTTGGATAACATGAGCTAAGATATAATGTTTTATACAATTTAATTCATAATGCTGTTTAAATGCTTTCGGTTTGCACGGCCGTGTTCACAATCACTTGTAGGTATAAGAATTATGTGTTGCATTGCTCGATAGAAAATGTAGTTTTAAAAAGAGGAATATGTGGAAAGTGAACTTAGACTATATAAAACATTGATATTCAAACTTTGGGAAAACATGGGTATGCTATGTATAAAAAAAATCAAATAGAAATAACGTTATAGTCTTATTTGGGAATACTAGCTACTTAAGTAAGTAAGCTCTGTAGGGTGTCTTAACACCTAGCGCCCTAAGGTCTTTCATGGTCTGGGAGTCGTTGGTTGAAAGCTCGCTAAGGGGTAGCAGTGTTTGCCTAATGGAATGAGACATTGCACAGTCATGTAGAAAAAAAAGAAAAGAAAAATAGAAATAAACACCGCGGGAAAGAGCGAAAATCGCCCTCGTGAGTAGCAATAAAGCAGTTAAGCCAATTGTTGAACCTTAGATGGTTTTAATATATTGGAACAATATTTGTTGCATAAGTATACATGAGTCTTGATTTAGACTGTAATTTTCTATTTTGAACAATTTAGCATGTGTATTCTTTGATTAATTCAAGTTTTGGAGAACACAACACACACACACACACAACATCTCTATAGCATTTATGAATTATCTGAGTGTATGACATTATGCCGAGAGTTTGGTTTGAAGTTGTATTCTTGAATCTGGATAATTCACTGAGGCAATTTTGGACTGAAATTCTGTAATAGCTGGAATAATATGAGACTAGTTGCATTATAATTTAGTTGCACAGCATGTAGTTGCATTTTCAGTGTTTTATGTGTATGCATTGCTTGAGGGCAAGCAACAGTTCAAGTTTGGGGGTATTTGATAAGTGGGTTTTATACCTACTTATCGAATATCAATTCACGCGAACTACACCTATCTTAAGTAAATTTTAGTGTGTTTTTAGTTGCATTTTGTTTATTTTGCATTTCATGTACTTAGAACTCCCTTTGGTGTAAAAGTGAAGGATATGACATAAGTTGGCGATGGTGAGTGGAATGTAATCAATGAAGGCACAACATGAGGATAAAGTGTAGCAAGGAGACTAAGCATTGGTGGATGTAAGAATGAAACGACATGAAAGGAATGAGCGTGAGAACAAATCGAGAGTAGTAAGCAAAACCGAAATTCAAAGTTGCGAAGTTGCCATGCATGCTTATTCTTCGGGTCAACGCATGCCTGCATGCGATCAT
The DNA here is from genome assembly GCA_020205605.1 of Panax ginseng. Taxonomy (NCBI): domain Eukaryota; kingdom Viridiplantae; phylum Streptophyta; class Magnoliopsida; order Apiales; family Araliaceae; genus Panax; species Panax ginseng. Next base: position 93,159,756 of record CM035136.1, on the reverse strand, counting down.
TCGGATTACACAGACTTGACACACGCTCACCCGCGCGAGAAATACTAAGGAGGAGTGCACGGCCACGCGCGATGACTAATGCTGCTGAGCTGTTTTATTTTAATTTTTAATTTTAAGGGTTGTAATTAATAAAAAATTATTCTGACTGGTGTCAGACGTATCATTCAGTAGTTTTACGTGTTTTTCATATTGGTAACTAAGGTTTACACTTGGAGAGAGTTCCATTGGAGAACGAAGCATAATCTCTATATTTTTCTACTTCTTCTGTTGGATTTCAATCACAGTGGATAAACTATTGTTACTTTGTTGGATTTTAGTGAGAATTTTAATGTTACTTCTGGATTGTAATCAGCAATTGGGTTTGATCAATTCTTTCTTCTCTTTTTCAATTGTTTGTTTATTATCCATGTTTTGCTTTGATCCCACAATGGCTTTTGGTTCAGTCATGAACTAAACTCCATTATGGGATTCTAACGGATTTTAATATGTAGTTTAGTTGCATGCTTGACTGTTGGACTGTTTATATATCATAAGGAATTTTTATCATGGTTGTTTTGAATGCATGAATGCTTTATCACCATTCGTTTTCAGTACTTGTATGGAATTGAACAATAACATGCGAGTATGGATTGTAATCATGATAAAGATGCGATATGGAAATTTATTTTGCATAGCTTTGTATTTACGTGAACCAAATAGACATATACTGTTTTACCGTATGAGTTAAAATAAGGGCTTGTTCTTAAATTCAATATGGTTGCAATTTCTCACAGACATATATTAATTTTGGTTATATTGATGATTATATGGTGTCTATTGCATGTGGATACTGTGTAAGTAGGTCATAGTACATTAAAAAATGGCTATGTCTATATTAGTGTCCTTGGCTAATTTCTTGTGATATGTAAACAATCTTTCATGATGGTGGTAATTAGATGAAGTATTAAATGAAGTTAGGATCCCATTATTTCCAGATTTGATTCATTACCTTATTGTTCTTGATTTAGTCGTTATTTGTAATCAGAGTAATTCACAATTATAATCATTAGTTTAAGCATATTAATATAGTGATTTAATTGATGCATAGTGGTTTAAATTAGACAACTTTCCCTGTGGATCGATACTCGACTTACTCTGTATTACTTGTTGACGCATGTATACTTACATAAGTTAGAACTCTTTTGTTATAGCTAAAAAAAGAGAGGCAACAAGTGGTCAGTCAAAACGATCGTGTTTTGACTGGCCGCTAGAGGGAGTAGCGACCAACATAAAAACATTTGGCTTAATTACTGATTATCCTAATTACTAATTATCCTTATACATACTACTTATTAATTAGTAAAATTAAATAATAAAATTATAAGGATAATAAGTAATTATCCTTATTCTTATTAATAAAATAAGTATGTATAAGGATAATTATTGATATAATTTTTAATTATAAATAAGAAATAGTGATTGAGTTTATATTATATTCACTCTAATAAAGATAAATATTTGAGTAAGAATATAATATAAATTCAATCACTTAATATTATCCTTATACATACTTATTTTATTAATAAGAATAAGTATAAGTATAAGGATAATTACTGATTATCCTTATATTTTTTGATTATTTTATTTTACTGATTAATAAGTATTATGTATAAGGATAATCAGTAATTAGGATAATCAGTAATTAAGCCAAATTCTTCTTTTATGTTGGCTACTCCTCTAATGCGGCGATCAAAATGATTCGCTTTTATTGGTCATTAGAGGGAGTAGCGACCAACATAAAAAGAATTTGGTTGGCCATAGAGGAGTAATCTTTGGGCCTCATCTCAACCATTCACTTTAATTTTGGACGGATGTATAACTGTTAGTTGAAACAGTACCCAGAACTAATGTTTTACATGTATCATTTCTCTCTCTCTCTCTCTCTATATATATATAAACGTAATGTCGCAAATTTATAATTATAATTAATTTTCTTAGTTCATATATATCATATATCCCAATCGTAAATCAAAATTTCATTAACAAATTAAATTAATCAAGTGGCATAATCTATTTTAAAATAGATTGTATACACAACAAGAAAATAGATTGTAATTACAGTAGAAAAATAATTATTATGTATTAAAAAATAGTCCAATAATTACCTTTGGGAAAAAGAATATGGTGAATAAAGTTTTAAGAATCTTGCTCGCAAACCCTTTTTAATTCCTACCACGTTCCCTCGTTCTCCTCGTTCTTCTTCTTTCGCCTCTTCTTCATTTCTCGCTACGTTAGAAACCCTATTTAGTCGATTATGTCGGTATATGTATTAGGAAGGAATTTAACATAATATATTAATCCTATTCTAATTTAGTTTTTAAACCCATCACCTTAATTTGGGCTCAAATAATTTAACAAGCCCAAACTTAAATACTTCAAAATTAGTTTGACCCAAATAGTATAAATGTCCAAATTAATGTAACCACATACTTATCATAGTCAACATAAATTAAATATAATTTGACCAAAACTGCCAAACATAAGAAAAGTCCAATTTTACTAAGTTAATTATTCATCACTTATTAATACTTATTAGTCCAAATTAATTAAATAACAAGTTTGAATCAAATAAAAGACAAAGTCCAAACAATATGTTTTAAGAATATAAAATTTTATTTATTTAATTTTTTTTCCAGGTATTACATTACCTCCCCCTTAAAAAGGATTTCGTCCCCAAAATCAAAAGAGTAAAAAAAGATTTACTTTACATTAAAGAGCTGATGATACTCTTGCCGAATAGTCTCTTACATCTCTCAAGTAGCTTCGCGCTCCGAATAATTTTAGGAAAAATAAATTTAATATTTAATTTTTAACAAAAATTCAGATTATTACAATAGTAGTTCTCACTATTCTATAAAATAGTGTGATAATAATTGTAATGATGATTTCATTTGAGTTTGGATATTGTCTACGAGATAATATTCGTATTAAAACTCACAACTTATGTTTTGTCATATTTTACAAAATAGTTGATAATTGTATAAATTAAGTTTGTATTTGAATTCTGTACCATGTATTTGGCGACTCAGAATAGGTTGTATGGACCTATTTTGGGGGCATCACAGTTGGTATCAAAGCTTAGGGATATGATCCTTGGCGGAGATCTGAGGCTAGAACTAAGAGGGGAGAAACGAGTAAATCCTTCGCTAGTGTGTCCTACATAAGAATATTTGTTATTTAATTGGTCGGTCGAAATATAGGGATAATTTGTGGCAGTGTTTGAGAATGTCATCTAAAATTTTTGAGATAAGCAATGGAGCACATGAGACCGTTGAGACACCGCCAATCAATAACAATGATAATGTGCATCAAGAAGGCAATAATCCTTATGTAAATAACAACACCAACCAAATGATGAATGATGTGATGTTTAGGAACTTTCTGCAATTCATACAACACCAAACGAGAGAGATTCGTGTTCAAAATGCAGGTGGAATCAATGGGAACTCACGGCTGGTCACTGCTAAGCAATTCAAGGAGCTGGGACTACCAAAGTTTTTGGGAAAGCCCACTTAAGGCAGAGACGTGGATTAAGCAGATCACCAAGATATTTGATGTCTTGGGATGCTCAAAGGAGCAAAAGGTTCCCTTCGCCACCTTTATCTTGCGAGGAGAGGTAGATTACTGGTGGGAATATGTAAAACGTACTCATTTTTCCGCACTGAAGATGTCTTGGGAGAAGTTCTAAGAATTGTTCAACGACAAGTACTTTCCAGAGAGTATTCGTCACATGAAGGAGGTGGAGTTCATCAAGCTGGAACAAAACAATATGATCGTATCGCAATACAAGGCTAAGTTTGCGAAGTTATCCCGGTTTGCATCCCATTTGGTTGATAATGAGGAGCGAATGACACGAATGTTTCAGAGAGGTTTGAAACTCGAAATTTGTCAATACCTCATTTTCTCACAAACTGTGTTTGTATTCAGATGTTGTGAATATGGCTCAGTTATTGGAGCGCGATAATGAGTCAGCCCAACCAAAAGATAACAGCCGGCAAAACGATAATGGTCATACCAGTGGAAACAGTCATTGAAGCGGTGATAAGAAATGTGGAGGAAATTATCATGCCAGAAATGGTAACCACTTCGGTGGTAATCCTAGCCAACATAATAGAAGAAACGAGTCAAGTGGAAATTTCAAAAAGAGAAGGCTCAATAATGATGGAAAGACTACATCACCAGCACCCATTTTTAAGGAAAGAGAACGACCACTGGTCGTATGCTACAGATGCGGAGAGGAGGGATACATCAGTCCAAACTGTATGCAACAACCCAAAGTGTGTTTCAATTACGAAAAAGAAGGTCACCTAGCTCGATTTTATCGTGTAGTGAAGTTAAATCCAGCTGGGATGGTGACACCAAAGGCTATCCCAAACAAGTCAAAGTCGGTGGTTCAAGGGAGAGCGTTTGTCGTGACCTCCCAAAAAGCGAGGAACCCAAACGAAGTTATCACGGGTAAGCTAATCATAAACTCTTGCGAAATCTATACCTTATTAGATACCGGTTCTACCCATTCTTTTATTTCACTTGCTTGTGCTTAACGTGTAAATTTGACTCTAGAGAAATTAGACTTTGACTTATCTGTTGAGACTCCATTGGGAGAAACCTTCATTACATCCACTATTTATAAATCTTGTTTGATTCAAATCGACACTTTCACATTACCTGTTCATCTCATCTCTTTGAAGATACTTGTATTTGATGTGATTTTAGGGATTGATTGATTAACTACTCATAATGCTAAATTTGATTATTTTCGTAAGGTTGTTAGCTTTCATATTCCTAACCAACCTATTATGCGAATTGAAGCAACCAAACCACTAAAGTCAATCACTATCATATCAAGCTATAAAGCCATTCGTTTATTAAAAAATGGATGTAAAGCTTTATTAGCCCATGTCACAAATTTAAACAAAAATACGTCAAATTTGATTGATATTTCTATTGTTAATAATTTTCCTGATGCATTCCCTGAAGAACTTCCTAGCCTACCCCAAAGCGTGAAATTGAATTTTATATTGACCTTGAACCCTGTACAAAACCCATTTCCAAAATCTCATATCGAATGGCTACTATTAAACTTTAAGAGTTAAAAATCCAACTACAGGAATTGGTAGACATTAATTTCATTCATCCTAGTACATCTCCTTGGGGTGCTCCTGTTTTATTTGTAAGGAAGAAAGATGGGAGTATGCGACTTTGCATTGACTATCGGGATTTGAATCATGTCACCATAAAAAATAGGTACATGTTGCCTCGCATTGATGACTTGTTTGACCAGTTATAAGGTGCTAAATTCTTTTCAAAGATTGATCTTCGTTCCGGATATCATCAGTTAAAAATTAAAACTGATGACATTCCAAAGACTACTTTCAGAACTCGGTACGGGCATTGCAAATTCCTAGTCATGTCTCTTGGATTGACTAATGCTCCTGTTGCCTTAATGGATATGATGAACCGAGTATTCAAAGAGTATATAGATCATTTTGTGGTTGACTTTATTGATGACATCCTCATATACTCCAAAATTTGTGAAGATCATGAGCAACACTTGAGGCCGATCCTCCAAAAGCTTCGTGAAAACAAGCTATATGTCAAGTTGAAGAAATGCGAGTTCTGGCTTGAGGAAGTAGCAATCCTTTGGCACGTGATATCGAATCATGGAATATCAGTTGATCCGACGAAGATTGAAGCAATACAAAGTTTGGAGCAACCTAAGTCAGTAATCGGAGTACGTAGCTCTCTGGGCTAAAATGGTTATTATCGGAGATTTGTGGAAGGATTTTCTCGAATTGCCACTCCATTAACTCAACTAACTCGAAAAGATACAATATTCGGATGGAGCAAGGATGTGAGAAGAGTTTCTAAGAACTCAAGAGGAGACTCATTTCAGCACCGGTTCTGACAATACCATCAGGTTCAAAGAGATTTTTCATCTACAGCGATGCTTCAGGCAGAGGTTTAGGATGTGTTCTCATGCAACATGGGAAAGTCATACCCTATGTCTCACGACAACTCAAATAATATGAGAGGAATTATTTTACTCATGATCTAGAGTTGGCAGCAATCGTTTTTGTGCTAAAGATCTGGAGACATTACCTATATGGTGAGAAAGTGGAGATCTATACAGATCATAAAAGCCTCTAATATTTCTTACTCCAAAAGAAGCTCAATATGCGGCAACGACGTTAGCTCAAGCTATTGAAAGATTATGATCATACCATTCAATACCAACCTGGAAAAGCGAACGTGATAGCTGACGTGTTGAGTAGAAGATCATATGCGGGTACGAGTGCGATATTTTCAACACAAAGGCCCATTTTGTATGACTTGCAAAGGATGGAGATAGAGTTAAAGACTTCAGGGACCCACGTGATGATGTCAAATATACGAGTAGAACTGACTTTAATCGATAAAGTTAAAGCTGCTCAAGCTACAGACCCGGAGCTGATGCGTATGAAGAAGAAAGTGTAAGAAGGTGTTATTCTAGTAACAAGAATCGACGAAGAAGGAATACTTCGAGTCAACTCCAGACTTTGTATTCCTAACAACTATGATTTGAAGTATAAAATCATGATGGAGGCACACAACACACCATTTGTAATCCATCCCGGGAGTACCAAAATATATCGTGATCTTCGACATACATTTTGGTAGAACAATATGAAGAGAGAGATCGCGAAGTTTATCTCAAGGTGTTTAACTTGTCAACGTGTCAAGGCGGAGCATCAAGTACCAACAACGTTCTTCGCGTTCTTCGTTCGTTCTTCTTTTTTAATCGATATTTTGATTACGATTTTACTTTTTCATGGAATTTAATGCTATAAATTTCCATTTCTTCCTTAATCCATTGAATGATTCATAATATTCATTTGGATTGTTCATTAACATCAAGCAACTCATACTTCATATGAAAGTTTTTAGGAATTTTTTATAACTAAATTTTAAATTCTTACTTCTTCATTTTCTTATGATTAAACCATAAGAAAATCATTTCTTAACACCATTTACTTTCATTTCCATTAATCTATGTAGTTAGTCATAGAAAACTTAAAGAAAATTTTGATTAAAGCAAGGTTTCGTTTTACCTTTCATCTTTAATCTTCTTCCTTTAGGCGAAGCTTACGATTTGTTAGCTTTTCTTCTTCCTTTCCTTCCTTTCTCCCATCTGAAATCTCCCTCTCTCTCTCTCTCTCTCTCTCTCAAGTATTGGTTGAATTTTTCTAACCAAACAAATGAGCTTAAGCTTGGTTTATATAAGGTTTTCAAGGCTAGGGGCATTTTTGTCATTTGGCAGCTTTTTACCATTTTACCCTCACCTCTTTACTATTCACGAAGCTTCTCTTGGAAGCTTCATTGTTTCGTGTTTCTAAATTCATTCGACAATTTAAAAAACTACATTTTCCAGAATCTAAATATTTTTAGATATTCCGTCTTTCCTCTATCGATTAACTTTTACGCGTTCTTCGAAACTTCGAAAAACTGAAAAACACTTTTTGATGAATAGTGTTTTCTGTCATGTTTTTCCAAAATGTAGTTAAATGATTGAAAAATACATAATAATACTTTTCGCCATTTTTATTTCATTCGATTTCTGTACGTTTTTTGAAAAAATCTTTTATCGGCTAATATGACTTTTCACGATATATTGTCGTGAAATCTTCGAACAGAACGTCATTTTGACATCCTGAACTCTCAAAAAGACCTAGGTTATTCAAACCCTAAACTCTTAGGGTTCATCGGTGAATAGTGCCTATTACATTTTTTTCTCAGAAAAATTTCTTTCCTCAAATTTTTTATTATTTCCGACTTCAAAATTCTTACGCATATATTCTAGCTAATAGCCAGAATCCTCCTATTTTATAATCATCCTAAGTTATAGAACGACTAATAAACACATAACATAGAATATAATTACTAAAAATTCATTTTATTAATTAATAATTCTTTAAACCAAACTTTTTGGACAATTGATTTTCAAGTTGTCACAAAACTAAACATGGAAGCAAAACAAGCTAAACTAACACTAAAGTAAAAATGAAAGAAACATAGACCAAAAGGATACGAAATGAAACTTGCACTTGGGTTGCCTCCGAAGAAGCACTTGTTTATAGTCGTCGGCCCGACTCTTTCACTTCCTTTCAATCCGGCTCAATTGCGAAAATGACCATATCATGCCGCCTATTTGTCATTTCCTTGATTTCTATGGTAGGCATTTATGATTGGCAACCCTCAAACTCCACTTCCTCCATTGGCACAAAGAAACTTTCATTGTTCGAATTATCCACTAATTCGCCTTTCAAAAGATCAACCTCAAAACGTTCTTTATACTCCATTGGGTCTTCAATAGTTTCAAAAACCTTGAATGTGGTTTCAAGATCTTCATCATTCTTGACATCACACCCAATCATGCTCCTATTTTCTCCAACCTCTAAATCCACAGTTATGTCAGGATGCATTTCTACATTGCCTTCAACAACCTTGTGTAACTCCTCACCATTTCTTTGCGTATCCACCATGCATTGCTCTTCACCCTCCTTGGTAGGATTCATTTATGTGAGGCTAGGTAAATTGCTATGCGGTTGATTAAGGATAATATTGACAAGTTGACCTAATTGGCTCTTGAGGTTCCGCAAGGAAACGTCTTGGTTCGTCATCCGAACCACATTTTGCTCTATGAATCTAGAAAGGAGCTCCTCTAACATTCTTTTTTCTTGTTGATCTAAAGACTGGGAAAGAACCTCCTCTAACATAGATGTCTCCGCATATTGCGGCGAAGATTGGTATAAAAATTCTGACTGGTATGAAAAATTTGGAGCATAGGATTGCTCTTGGTTGTCGTCATATGGACAACTTGGATAGCTCTGACACTACGGATGATAGTAGGTTGAGTGATAGTCATCTTGATTGTAAGACCCCAACTTTTATTAATAAAGATTAATTTTTCTCGAAATATATTTTTGAATATTATGGTGTGGATTTGATATAATGTTATAGTTGTGGGTAATATTTATAAATTTTGCAAAGTAAGCAAGTTGTTATAAAATATTCGATTGGTCGGGGAATATTTGTACGATGGCACTATCATTGGTGGACCCCACAATAAAAGTATTATATGTGACGCCCCCAAAATAGGTATACATCACCTATTCTGAGTCGCCAAATACATGGTACAGAATAAAAATACAAACTTAAATATACAACATGAGCTGTGAGTTTTAATACAAATATTGTCTTCTAGACAGGATTCAAACTCAAAATAAGTCTTCAATACATTTATTATCACACTATTTCACAGAATAATGAGGACTACTAATGCAACCATCTGGACCGTCAATCCATTCCCCGACTAGTCCCAACTATATTCTCATTTCCTGAAGAGAACATTGAAACAAAGGGTGAGCTCAACTAGCCCAGTAAGAAATATTATGACTAAGATAATGCAGAATAAATTATCCTTAGCCTTCAACAGTATAACAACTGATAGAATATAATAGACAACAAGTTTTAGATCAACAACTACAGCGGAATAAGTAATCCATTAGAAGAGTCGAGTAAAGCATAAAATCTACTATCTTCTATGATTTAAAAGGTTTTTCATCACTTTTATCGCTGAGACTCAGCTTAATAAATAATCCACATCATTAAATCATCCCTGCACTACAGGCCAAGGATATTCTTTAGTATCACGACCACGAATTATCCATGCACTACGGGCCAAAGATAATCGTGTTTTCATCAATGGTTATGATCACACCATAAAACAATTCATCTTTGCACCCTTGGCCGAAGAGAATCCATAGCCATAATCATACCAAAAACTGTCCATCAATGCACTACGGGCTAATGAGGACTTTTTCCACATCATTTGTAACATTACGGTCATGATTATACCGAATAATCCCTGGTCATAATCATACCAAGTCCATCTATGCACTACAGGCCACATATGACTTTCAACATAATATAAGCATAGGATGATGACAATTCAATAAAATAAGTTCAAGAAATTTTTTTAAAGATTTATAAGTTAATTTATCCTAAACTCAATAACGTCCAAATTGTCAACATGATACTTCTTTGTGGAGTAAAATTCAAGAATGCTCAGAAGAATATTTCCATGAAAAGATACTGGATGAAGCGCAAATATCAAGGATATTCCACTAATTTCATGGAGTATAGAAGCCAAAACTTTAACCAACTGAGTATAATAGAATATATGAAACCGCAAATGGATTGTTGCCGCCATGCGGTAATCCACGTAGACAGATTATTCCAACAGAATAATAAAGAATGGAATAACAGAAGAATTCACCAGTGCGTATGTAATCCGCATGCATGACAAGTTATTCCAACGTAATAATAAAGAATAGAACTGTGTCATGCGTAACCCGCATGCATGTGATATTCAACAGATAATAAAAAGAATGGAACCAGTGTCATGTAAATCTTGCATGCATGGATATTCCAAATGTAATAATAAATAATGGAACCGTGTCATGCGTAATCCGCATGTACACGATATTCAAATGAATAATAAAGAATGGAATAACAACGAAATTCACCAGCATACGATAGACCGCATATATACAAAGTTATTCAAAAGAATAATAAAGAATGGAGTAATGTAGAATTTCACCATGTATGCGGTACTTCTCATAGGCAAAGTTATTCCAACATAATAATAAAGAATGAAATAACAACCCTTACGAGTATTGAAAGAAAATAACTCTCTTCATGACTACGAAAGAATAATACCCTTACCTTAAAAAGAAGAGTATTTCACTGGTAGGGCGGGGATATACTTGAAGAAAACTTGCACTATTTTCTACGCTCAAAGCTTTCTTAAACTCTAAAGAAATACGCTCAAGATTATAGAAGAAGAATTCTCTGAATTTCTGGTGTGATTTTCAATTCTAACTAAGCATCCTATTTATAGGAGAATGGAAAGGATACTATGTCTTTGCACTATGTATAATAAAATATAATATATTCTATTTATAATCAAATAAAACAAAACTTTTTATAAAAGTATTACGCTTTTTATATAAAAAGTTTTACTATACAAATACTATGCATAATAAAATATAATATATTCTATTTATAATCAAATAAAACAAAACTTTATAAAAGTATTCTTTTTATATAAAAAGTTTTCTGTTTTATTACATTTATAATAATAATAAAACAACATTTATCACCATTATTATAATTCACAATATTAATCGACTGTGTCGTTTCCAAGAAAGAGAGGGCTTTCCAATAAGGATTTCTCCTATTGGTGCGCATTAGGTGACCAAACCTCTCCTTGATGTAACTTCTGAGACATCGCCAATATTGCAAATAATAATATTAATAACTTTATCGTCTCAATTATTGATTTAATAATATATAAAATATTGAAAATAATTGAATCAAATAACGTGAGATACTATGCAACAATTCTTCGTAGCAATAATTGAACAAAATCGAGTGACTTCTCACGTAAGCATCAATAATCAATACTGTGCTGCTACTATGCAACCACGTATTCATCAGTACTTTTAACACCGGGTGATTCAACAGCTTAACGGTAAAACTTTCGCCGTTATTTTTATAAAATATTTTTGTCATTTTCTCAATCCGACAATAATTCCGTTGTGGGGTCCACCAATGATTGTGTCATTATACGAATATTCTCCGTTAAAACGAATATTCCCCGACCAATCGAATATTATATAACAACTTGCGTACTTTGCAAAATTTATAAATATTACCCACAACTATAACATTATAACAAATTCACACCTTAATATTCAAAAATGATATTTATAGAAAATTAATCTTTATTCATAAAAGTTGAGGTCTTACAACCTCCCCTTCTTATGAAATTTCGCCCTAGAAATTAGGGTACGTACCTGGTATGTCAAAGAGGTAAGGATACCTTGATTTCATTTCAAATTCTAACTCCCAGGTCATTTCCTCAACATCGTGGTTTCTCCACAAAACTTTGACTTGAGGTATAACCTTGGAGCGTAAAATATGCTCTTTTTTATCAAAGATTTTAACAGGAACCTCTTCATACGTTAAATCTTCCGCTATTTCGTCCGGTTCTAACTCAATAATGTGGTGCGGGTCTTTCACATATTTACGTAACATAGATATATGAAAACGTTATGAACACGAGACATACTTGGCGGTAAAAGCGAGTCTATAGGCCACGGTTCCTACTCGATCGAGGATTAAAATGGGCCACCAATCGAGGATTGAGCTTTCCACTCTTTCCAAATCTCGTAACTCCTTTCCATGGAGCAACACGTAACAACACATGATCTCCAAGCATACATGCGTCAACAAGTAATGCATGAGCAAGTAAAGTATCGATCCCACGAGAGAAAGTTGTTTAACAAACTACTATTCATTAATTAAATCACTATATTTATATGCTCACACTATTGATTAAACTTGGTTTGTTCTTGAATTACAAATAACAACTAAAACAATAATAACGATAGAATAAATGATATTGGAACTAATGGGATTCTAACTTCATTTAATACTTCATTCAATCGCCACTATCATGCATGACTTGCTCACATATCACGGAAAGTAGCCAAGAGCACTAAAAGAGTATTAGCCATTTTCAATGCACTAAGACCTACTTACACAACATCCACAGATGATAGACTCTATGTAATCATCAATACAACCAACATCACTATATATCTATGTGAAATTGCAATTATATTGATTTTAAGTTCAAGCCCTTATTCTGACTTATACGGTGAAACGGTATATATATCTATCTCACAGTTCACGAAATACATAAGCCATATAACACGACCTATATATCGTATACTATCATGATTACATTCCATATTTGCATGTTCATTGTCAATTCCATACAAATCTTTGAAAGCGAATGGTGATCGAGCATTCATACATGCAAAACAATCATGATAGACATCCCATATGATATGCAAAACAATCCGACATTTAAACATGCAATCAAACTACATATTAAAATCCGTTAGAATCCCATAATGGAGTTTAGTTCATGGTGAACCAAAAAGCCATTATGGGATCAAATCTAAACATGATCGATAAACGACAATTGAAAGATGAAAGATGAAACTATCAAACCCAATTCTTTGAATACGAATCAAAATTCAAATCCTCATAAGATTCCGACAAAAAACTAATAATAATAATCCCACTCTGGTAGAAAATCCCAAGAAGGAGCGAGAAAATAGAGTTGTGGCCTCCTTCTACGTTGGAATCTCCCCGAGAGTAAAAAACCTAATTACGATGTAAAGATACGTGAAAAACTAATAAAATGTCAAGTGATACCCACGACACGCGGTCGAGAATCGTTTTAAATCAATTACACCTTTAAAATTTGGAAATAAAATAAAACAAATCGGCGACTTTAGGGCCTCGGCGGCGGCAGCGCTCCTCGACGACGATATTATTCTCGCGGTAGCGAGACTTGCGATGAGGTTTGTATGTTTGGCGGTCTCGCGTGGCGGTAGCGCGCTCCTAAACTTGTCCTTCTCGCGGTCCGCTGACTTTGCGATAGGTTGTCTGGTTTGGTTGGGAACTCGGCGGTAGCGCGCTTCAAGCTATCTTTATCTTTCGCGGTAGCGACTTGCGATTTTTGTCTTCTTGATTACGCTCCTTAGCTTGGTTACGCAATGTTCTTTCTTCTTTACTCTTGACATGTCCTATGTATATCCATGCTTGTCCATCCATGCTCCACTCAATCCCATGCACATCCTCTCTTTTGCCTCGCCTTACGCTTTCATTAGCCTCGTGCTAGATATCACCACCAAAATTAGGCCAATTCACGCACTTATTCACCAAAAGGAGTTTTAAGTATGCGAAAATGCAATTTAACATAAAATGCACTAAAACAGACTAAAATGTACTTGAGATGGGCATAGTTCGCGTGAATTGGTACTCCATAAGTAGGTGTAAATCCTACTTATCAAATACCCCCAAACTTGAACCATTGCTTGCCCTCAAGCAATGCATACTAATGAACAATAAAAATGCAACTATATTATTATGCAACTAATTCTCACATTGTCCCAACCATCATAAAAATTCAGTCTAATTTGCCTCAGCAAATTTTTTTCTAGATTAGAATCTGATTCAAACCAAACTGCGGGCATAATGTCATATACTCATATAATTCAAAAATGTTATCTGAGATCTTTGTGTGTGTGTGTTGTGTTAAGCCCATACTTGATTTGGTGTAGAATGTTCATGCTATCTTGCTCAAACCAGAAAAATTATAGCTTAAATCAAGACTTATGTATATATATGCGACTCGGACTATTTCAACATCTTAAAATAAACTAAGGTTCAACAATGGGCTTAAGCTTTTTATTTATTCTCTCACGGTAATTTACACTTTCTCATGGTGTTTATTGCTATTTTTTTCTTTTTTTTTTCTTTCTTTTTTTCTTCATGATTGTATGCAATGTCTTACTCCATTAGGCTGCTTTGCTACCCCTTAGCGAGCTTTCGACCAGCGACTCCCGGACCATGAAAGACCTTAGGGCGCTTAGGTGTAGAGACAATCCCCTCGGCGTACTTACTCAAGTAGCGAGGGCCCCAAATAAGACTAGCCATGTTATTTCTACTTTTCTTTCTTTTTTTTTTTTTTTTTACACGAGATACCCATGTTTTCCCAAAGTTTAAAAATCAATGTTTTATCTGATCCAAAAATCACTTTTCACATATTTCTCTTTTTAAGACTACGTTTTTTCTATCATCGCTTGAGCCTGACGTACTTCTTATACCTACAAGTGCTTGTGAACACATTTGTGCAAACCCAAAAAGCATTTAAACAACATTATGAATTTCATTGTATAAAAGCGTTACATCTCATTCATGTTATCAAAAAATATTGAAATCATTTAAAAACTTCACTCTCATCATTGGCTAGACAAAAAAATTTTAAGCAGTAGAAGCTGTGAGGTATGCAATTATAACATGCAACTATATATGCTAAAATGTAATCTAAACATGCACATAAAAATTAAACTAATCATGCAAAACTATATGAATCAATCATAAAACTATATGCAAAACTAAAAATACTAACTACTACCCAATACCCCCAAACTTAAAATATTCAATGTCCCAATTGAATGAAGGTAAAAAGTACGAAAACTCCCCTAATTATCGGTGGTGCCACCCTCCTCGGGTGGTGAATCCGGTGGTGGATATGGTCTTTGCTTGTTTCAAAAGCGAGGCCATTCTTGTGTTGTTCCTTGTTGCGTAAACGCTTCGGTTAAAGCCCTTGTGAGTCCCGTCGCAAATGTGCCCAAATTATCGTACATGGCATCGACCTTGCGCTCCAACCTTGAATTTGGCGATCGATCGCCATTGGTGGCGTCGTCGTGCGTGGATGGCCGGACCCGCCTCGTCTGTTTGCGGGGGTTGTTGTGGTGGCTCTGGAAAAAATAAATTTGAAGGATGAATCCTAGTCGCGTGGAGTGCGGTACACCACACCCGATCTTCGAACTTTTTCGATCGTGGCATGAGTAATGTCACGGCTTGGGTATTGCATCTGCTCATTGCCCCGATTGCATCCACGATTAGCACAAAGCATGGCTACCACGGATGCGTGTGGAATGCTCCCAATCGTTACTCCCGTAAATAGCGCGCAACATATTCTAAATGAATGAGATGACCAATGTCGATGTACTTTTTGGTGATTATGCCCCCACGAAAGGCGTGCCCTCTCCGTTGATATTTACGTCTTTGATGGGCGGAAGGCATGAGCTTGGCACATATGAACAAGTTCCACGCTTTTGCATAGCGATTTAGAAATTGCGGTTTGAGGAATATCTGTGGTTGTGTTGTGCCAACTTTATATGTCCATTTAAATGTACCGGCACACATAACTTTCTGCAATAATCGGCTCCATATCGGTCTCGAATGGCGTCGGTTATCCAATTAGCGGCCCCCATTGGCGGTGCATCGTAATTTTGAAAATTAATCGGATGGCAGGGGATTACGTAATCTACCTCGATACCACGAACCGAGATATCCCACTCATAGTGACCTTGGCATTGGCATAGAATTCACGGACTACGCTCATAGGAGCGGGTATTGGAGTAGCCGTCGATCCCACCCCAGACCTCTCTCTCGAATCATGGCGCTGTTGGCCATCCATCTTGCCCCTCGGCTTGAATCCTCGCTCCTTGATGAATGTCTTACGCCACAATCTCGGTAGTATTCTTGTTGAGCTTCAAATTGAGGAATTTGGTGTGATCCACAATGTCGACCTCTTGGCTTGCTGAAGAGGAAGAAGAAGATGATGTAATAGACCTTGCTTTCGCTTAGGCCCCATTTGTGTTTGATAGAGGTTGCAGATTATATGATGGAGAATGAAGAAAAGCTTGAAGAATTTCTACCCCCGATACTCGTTTCTTCAATCCACTTGGAAACCCTAGCTTTATAGTGCACTTTGGAGAAGTTGAGGAGATATGGACTTTGATTGAGGAGAGAATCGTGGCTAATTGATTGAGAGATGTGCGACACAACTTATGGCGATGAAGAGATATAAGCGGCGTGAGTTATGGAGAGTGAGAGAATTTAAACTTATTAATATCCCAAATGAGAGTCAAATGGTCCTGAACTCTATTTTTTAAACTATTCGACTCTGTCTTAACTTGGGTATATGCATGTGTGCCGCCTGCGCGTTTTTTAAAATTTGGTAGCGCGGTAGCGAGACTTGCGAGAATGTTTTGGTGGTTTTCTTAACTTGGCCTGCGGTGCGTAGCAGTTTTTCTTTGCATGGGTCAGAGCTTGAGAGCGAGACTTGAGAAATGACTTGTTGTCTACTTTGGCTTGGCTTGCGGTAGCGCGATTTTTTATCTTGACTATACTTATGCGTGCGGCATGTGCGATCTTTGATATCTGCAATGCTAAACTTGGTTTCACTCTTTGCTTGTCGATTGGTGCCGTCGATGATGGTTCTGCATAGATATTAATGCATCTTGTTAAGGCATGACTTAGTGATCTCATAACACTAACATCTTGCAAATATTATTATGCACAACAATTCTTGTTACACTCTTAAGCATGAACATCAAGTATCCTATTAAAAAGGAATTCGATATAACTCTTGAAATAACTCAAAATGAAATACTAAAAACAAATCAATGGAGAAATAATAATGGGTTGCCTCCCATCCGGTAGCTAAGTTATAGTCAATTAAGCTTGACTCTACTACGAGCTTCATATTCTGAGATGGAATTGAGGTGCCTTCCTTCTTGTCCTCTGCACCACTAAATTTAATGACCTCATCTTTTTCGTCGATGGCTCTTCCTTGAACTCTGAATTTTTACCCATTGCACATATCAATGGTCCATAATCCCTCGATTTACATACTTCATCCTGTAGGCACCAATCCACCACGTCAACTAGGAAGCACTCTTCTTCATCCATTGGTAAATTGATTGCTTTAAAGGCGTTAAAGGTGATCTCTTGATCACGGACACGCATAGTGAGTTCACCTTTACGCACATCTATTGATGTTACGCTTTGTGGCTAAGAATGGTCTCCCAGATATTATTGGTATGCTTTTGTCCTCCTCGTAGTCTAGAATGATGAAGTCAATTTGGAAAAATAAACTTGTCCACCTTAACCACACATCTTCAACAAGTCCCCGTGGATATGTGATGGATCTGTCATTAAGCTTGTAATGCAATGTTTGTCGGCTTTGGATCCGTGCAATCCCAAGCTGGTTAAATACTGACAAGGGCATCAAATTTATGCTTGCCCTAAGATCACATAAACACTTACTGAAGTTCTTCTTTCCAATTGTGCATGGAATTGTGAAAGCTTGCTGGATCTTTGACTTTGGAGGTAGTTTACTGTTGAAACAAACCTTTGCCTTTGCATTCCTCTGTCAAGGCTACTTTGTCTCAAACTCATCTAATCTCCTCTTCCTTGACAATATACCCTTCATAAATTTTGCGTAGCTTGGCATTTGTTCCAATGCCTCGGCGAATGGTATGTTGATCTGCAGCTTTTTGAATACCTCCAAGAATTTGCTGAACTGTTTATCTTCCCTTTTCTTATTTAATCTCTGCGGATATGGAACTTGAATGTGAATTGGTGGTACTGGACTCTTAACCGTCTCCTCTGAACCTGCTTTGTCTTTCTCTTCCTGCTGATCCTCAGATTTCTCCAAATTTTCTTTCTTTCGATGGGTTGGCTCCTGCCTCTCGTGCTGGCGCCGCCCTCCTCGATGCATTCTCGCATTCATGGTAGCGCGACTTGCGATGGCAGCAGATCTTTCCCGGATCTCAATGTGATCGCTTGACCTTTGTTCCTTCCTTCTCTTCTTGGATTTGTCTCCGTATTACTTGGCAATGAACCACAGGGGCTGTTAGTAAGCATGTTAGCCATCTCCCCCCATTTGAGTTTCCAGTTCTTTATAGCCCTTTGCTTGGCTCTTGATCATAACCACATGTTTTGCCATGTATTTCATCATCATCTCCTCCACTTGATTTCTTTTCTTCTTGAGAGTCTGCGGTGGAGTGTGATGTTGTTGTTGTTGTTGAGAAAATCTGGTGGAAAGGGTGGTCTAGGATTAAAGCTAAATTTTGCTTGTGGTGCTTTGAAATTGATTATTTGGTTGAAATTGAGTCTGCTTGATTCCCTTGATTATTCGACCAACTAAAATTTGGATGATTTACATTGTTGGGGTGGTATGTGTTACGAAATTGACCTTGGTCTTTTCTATAGTTGCTCACATCTTGCTTTGATTACGGTGATAGCACATTGATCCGTCGAGTGTGACCCTTTTAAATCTCACATCGTGAGGCAACCGTCTTTACTTTTCCTTACATGAAAGTATCTATCTTCTTTGCCATGGGCGCCATCTGTCTTTGACAAGCGAGTAATAACATCAACCTCCAATACACCTGGAACTTTGGTTTGTGGCATTCGGGATGTAGGATTCTGAAAATCATTCGATGCCATTTTCTCGATAAGATCATAGGCTTCCTCATAGTTCTTTGCCCATAATGCCCCTCCTGCAGCTGCATCTACAATCGGTCTCGATTGCCATCCCAATCCATTATAAAAATGTGTTGATTACCATCGATCGGCATCTTAGTGATGTGGGCACTTTCTCGGCATTTCTTTGTATCTCTCCCATGCTTCATATAACGACTCATACATTTGTTGCTCAAATTGAGAGATAGTTGTCCTCATCTTGGCGATCTTAGCCATTGGGAAGAACTTAGCTAAAAATTTACGTGCTAAATCCTCCCATGTAGTTATAGATCCTGTTTGGCGAGAGAATGAAACCAACTTTTAAACTTTATCCCTCAATGAAAATGGGAACAACCTTAGTCTAATAGCATCCTCCGTCACACCGTTGTATCTGAATGTATCACAAATTTCGATGAAACTTCAATAGATGTGTTCATTCGGATCATCATGTGACACCCCCAAAGCTGAGCGTATTACGCACCATTTGAATAGTGCGGTTTTTATCTCGAATGTATTTCTTTGCTATATCATTGATGCGACTATGCTAGGCGTAGTCCATTAATATTGGGCATGGAATACTCCTTGAGCCCTATGCTCCTCTCTTTGATCTTCTCCTTGTGCCTCGGTTTGCCATATTAGTATCGTGTTTTCAAGCTTGTTCTTGTAAATTTCTCTGACACACGCTTTCCAACCTCTCCGTTTATATTATCACGAAAAGGTGTTAACTCGGGGTTGGTTGACCGTGTCTTGTATAAAAATTTATCAAATTCACAAACAAAAAAACAAAAAGCTGAAATGAGATAAGACTAGAATTGTCTAAGTCATACAATATAGCTTAAAACTAATGATAATAATACTAAATTAAACGCGCCTTTCCCGACAGCGGCGCCAAAACTTGTTGCCTCTTTTTTACGACTAACAAAAGAGCTCTAACTCATGCAAGCATACATGCGTCGACAAATGTCTGAGCAAGTAAAGTATCGATCCCACGAGAAAAGTTGTTTAGCAAACTACTATTCATTAATTAAATCACTATATTTATATGCTCACACTATTGATTAAACTTGGTTTGTTCTTGAATTACAAATAACAACTAAAACAATAATAACGATAGAATAAATGATATTGGAACTAATGGGATTCTAACTTCATTTAATACTTCATTCAATCGCCACTATCATGCATGACTTGCTCACATATCACAGGAAAGTAGCCAAGAGCACTAAAAGAGTATTAGCCATTTTTCAATGCACTAAGACCTACTTACACAGCATCCACAGATGATAGACTCTATGTAATCATCAATATAACCAACATCACTATATGTCTATGTGAAATTGCAATTATATTGATTTTAAGTTCAAGCCCTTATTACTAACTTATACGGTAAACAGTATATGTCTATCTCAGTTCACGAAATACATAAGCCATATAACACGACCCTATATCGTATACTATCATGATTACATTCCATATTTGCATGTTCATTGTCAATTCCATACAAATCTTTGAAACGAATGGTGATCGAAGCATTCATACATGCAAAACAATCATGATAGACATCCCATATGATATGCAAAAACAATCCGACATTTAAACATGCAATCAAACTACATATTAAAATCCGTTAGAATCCCATAATGGAGTTTAGTTCATGGTGAACCAAAAGCCATTATGGGATCAAATCTAAACATGATCGATAAGCGACAATTGAAAGATGAAAGATGAAACTATCAAACCCAATTCTTTGAATCTGAATCAAAATTCAAATCCTCATACGATTCCGGCAAAAACTAATAATAATAATCCCACTCGG
This sequence comes from Panax ginseng, assembly GCA_020205605.1. Taxonomy (NCBI): domain Eukaryota; kingdom Viridiplantae; phylum Streptophyta; class Magnoliopsida; order Apiales; family Araliaceae; genus Panax; species Panax ginseng. Next base: position 93,138,899 of record CM035136.1, on the reverse strand, counting down.
TAGAAAATCCCAAGAAGGAACAGAAAAGATAGAGTTGTGGCCTCCTTCTACGTTGGAATCTCCCCGGAGAGTAAACCCTAATTACGATGTAAAGATAAGTGAAAAACTAATAAAATGTCAAGTGATACCCACACACGATCGAGAATCATTTTAAATCAATTACAACCTTTAAAATTTGGAAATAAAATAAAACAAATCGGCTTACTTGGGCCTCGCCGCAGCGGCGCGCGCTCCTCCGACGTGATATTCTCGTAGTAGCGAGACTTGCGATAGGTTTTGTATGTTTGGCGGTCTCGCGCGTGAACACGCGCTCTCCCTAAACTTGTCCTTCGCGGTGGCATGCGCAACTTGCGATGGGTTGTCTGGTTTGGTTGGGAACTTCATGCGGTAGCAGCGCTTCAAAGCTATCTTTCTTTGTTGCGGCGCGCGCGCGGCTTGCGATTTTTGTCTTGATTCTGCTCCTTAGCTTGGTTACGCAATGTTCTTTTTTTTCTTGACATGTCCTATGTATATCCATGCTTGTCCATCCATGCTCCACTCAATCTTATGCACATCCTATCTTTTGCCTGCCTTACGCTTTCATTAGCCTCGTGCGATATCACCACCACCAAATTAGGCCAATTCACGCACTTATTCACCAAAAGGAGTTTTAAGTATGCGAAATGCAATTTAACATAAAATGTACTTGATATAAAAAGAAACTAAAATGTACTTGAGATGGGCATAGTTAAGCGAATTGGTACTCCATAAGTAGGTGTAAATCCTTCCTCATCGATTCTTCTTGGCATGTTGAGTTCCTTTTGGGTGAAGAAATATTTGAGGCTTTTATGATCCGTAAAGATCTCCACTTTCTCCCCATACAAATAATGCCTCCAAATTTTAAGTGCGAAGACAACAGCTGCCAACTCTAGATCATGAGTAGGATAATTCCTCTCATATTCTTTGAGTTACCGAGAGGCATAGGCTATGACTTTCTCATGTTGCATGAGAACACATCCTAACCCTTTGCCCGATGAATCAATGTAGAAGATAAATCCCTTCAAGCCAGATGGTATTGTCAGAACAGGTGCTGAAATGAGTCTCCTCTTGAGTTCTTGAAAACTCTTCTCATATTTCATGCTCCAACAGAATTTTATATCTTTCTGAGTCAGCTAAGTTAATGGAGTAGCGATTTGAGAAAACCCTTCCACGAATCTCCGATAATAACCAGCTAATCCGAGAAAGCTATATACTTCGATCACTGATTTAGGTTGCTCCGAGCTTTGAATAGCTTCAATCTTTGCCGGGTCAATAGATATTCCATGACTTGATACTATGTGCCCAAGAAATGCTACTTCCTCAAGCCAGAACTCACATTTCTTAAACTTGGCATAAAGCTTGTTTTCACGAAGCTTTTGGAGTATCAGCCTCAAGTGTTGCTCATCATCTTCACGGCTTTTGGAATATATGAGGATGTCATCTATAAATACGACCACAAAGTGATCCAAATATTTCTTGAATACTCGGTTCATCATATCCATGAAGGCAGCAGGAGCATTAGTCAATCCAAAAGATATGACTAAGAATTCATAATGCTTTCGTCTTAGGAGTTCAAGGCGATCTTTGGAATATCCTTAGTTCTAACCTTCAGCTGATGATATCCAGAACAAAGATCTATCTTTGAAAAGAATTGTGCTCCTTGCAACTGGTCAAATAGGTCATCAATGCGAGGCAACGGGTACCTATTTTTGATGGTGACATGATTCAACTCCCGATAATCAATACAAAGTCGCATACTTCCATATTTCTTCTTCACGAATAAAACAGGAGCACCCCAAGGAGACGTACTAGGTCGAATGAAACCGATGTCTAACAATTCCTGTAGTTGGGTTTTTAACTCCTGAAGTTCAATAGGAGCCATTTGATGTGCGGCTTTGGAAATGGGTTTTGTACCGGGTTCAAGGTCGATACCAAACTCGATTTCACGCTCCGGGGGTAGGCCAGGAAGTTCTTCGGGGAATACGTCAGGAAAATTATTAACAATAAAAATATCATTCAAATCTGACGTATTTTTGTTTAAATCTGTGACATGAGCTAAAAAAGCTTGACATTCGTTTTTCAATAAACGAATAGCTTTATGGCTTGAGATGGCCATGATTGATTTTAATGGTTTGGTCGCTTGAATTCGCATAATAGGTTGATTAGGAATATGAAAGCTAACAACCTTACGAAAACAATCAATTTTAGCATGATGAGTAGTTAACCAATCAATCCCTAGAATCACATTAAATGCAAGTATTTTCAATGAAATAAGATCGACAGGTAATGTGAGGGTACCGATTTGAACCAAACAAGATTTATAAATAGTGGATGTAATGAAGGTTTCTCCAAATGGAGTTTCAACAGATAAGTCAAAGTCTAATTTCTCCGGAGTCAAATTTAAATGTTGAGCGCAAGCAAGAGAGATAAAAGAATAGGTAAAACCGGTATCGAATAAGGTATAGCTTTCACAAGAGCTTATGATTAACTTACCCGTAATAACCTCGTTCGGGTTCCTTGATAAACGGTCTCACTTAAACTATCGTCTTTGACTTGTCTGAGACATCCTTTGGCATCACTATCCCAGCTGGACTTGACTTCACTACACGATAAAATCGAGCTAGGTGACCTTCTCTTCCGCAATTGAAACACGCTTTGGATTGCTGCGTATAGTTTGGACGGGTGTGTCCCTCCTATCCGCATTTGAAACATACGACCGGTGGTCGTTCTTTTTCCTTTGAATCGGGTGCTGGTGATGCTGTCTTTCCATCATTATTGAACCTTCTCTTCTTGAAATTTCCACTTCTATTATCTTGGCCATGATTACCACAGAAGTGGTTACCATTCTTGGCATGATAATTTCCCCGATGGTTATCATTGTTAGATGGCCGTTACACCAAGATGCGATTATTATCGTGTTGTTGGTCGTTGCCTTTTGGTTGTGCTGACTCATTATCGCGCTCCAATAACTGAGCCCTATTCACAATATCTGAATATAAACAAGGTTTATGAGAAATGAGGTATTGATGTATTTCGGGTTTCAAACCTCATAGAAACATTCACGTCATTCTCTCCTCATTATCGACCAAATGGGATGCAAACCGGGATAACTCCGCAAACTTAGCCTCGTACTGCGACACGGTCATATTGTTCTGCTCCAACTTGATGAACTCTACCTCTTTCATGTGATGAATACTTTCGGGAAAGTACTTGTCGTTGAATAGTTCTTGGAACTTCTCCCAAGACATCTTGATCGGCGAGTTTGAGTCGCTTTACCAATTCCCACCAATGTCTGCCTCTCCTCGCTTGACATAAAGGTGTGCAAAGGAACCTTTTGCTACTCAGAGCATCCCAAGACATCAACTATCTTGGTGATCTGCTTTATCCACGCTTCCGCCTTAAGTGGTTTTGGCTCTCCAATAAACTCTGGTGGTCCCAACTCCTTGAACTGCTTAACGGTGACCATCCGAGAGTTGCCAGAGTTTCCACCTGTATTTTGGACAGGAGTCGCTCTTGCCTGATGTTGCATGAATTTCATAAAGCCTCTAAACAACCCATCGTTCATCATTTTATCGGTGTTGTTATTTACCTGAGGATTATTGTCTTCATGTTGCACATTATCCTGGATATTGATTGTTGGTGACTCAACGGTCTCATGTGCTTCACTGCTGATCTCAACATTTCCAGATGCCATTTTCAAACACTGTCATAAAACAAGGGTTAATTAACATATCACATATTATCCCTATACTCTGACCTACCAATTAAATACCAAATAAACTTAGGTAGGTCATATTAGCGACAGAATTCCCCGTCTCTCCCCTCCTAGTTCTTGTCTCACATCTCAGCTAGGGATCATATCCCTAAGCTTTGATACCAACTGTGATGCCCCAAAAATAGGTATACATCACCCATTCTGAGTCGCCAAATACATGGTACAGAATATAAATGCAAACTTAAATATACAACATGAGCTGTGAGTTTTAATACAAATATTATCTTCAAGATAGGATTCAAACTCAAAATAAGTCCTCAATACATTTATTATCACACTATTTCACAGAATAGTGAGGACTACTAATGCAACCATCTGGACCGTCAATCCATTCCCCGACTAGTCCCAACTATATTCTCATTTCCTGAAGAGAACATTGAAAGAAAGGGTGAGCTCAACTAGCCCAGTAAGAAATATTATGACTAAGATAATGCAGAATAAATTATCCTTAGCCTTCAACAGTATAACAACTGATAGAATATAATAGACAACAAGTTTTAGATCAACAACTGTAGCAGAATAAGCAATCCATTAGAAGACTCAAGTAGAGCATAAAATCTACTATATTATATGATTTAAAAGGTTTTTCATCACTTTTATCGCTGAGACTCAGCTTAATAAATAATTCACATCATTAAATCATCCACTACTGAGCCAGGATATTCTTTAGTATCACGACCACGAATTATCCATACTCACTACGGGCCAAAGATAATCGTGTTTTCATCAATGATTACGATCGATCATGACATAAAACAATTCATCTTTGCACCCTTGGTCAAGAGAGAATCCATAGCCATAATCATACCAAAACTATCCATCAATGCACTCACAGCCAATGAAGACTTTTTCCACATCATTTGTAACATTACGGTCATGATTATACCGAATAATCCCTGGTCATAATCATACCAAGTCCATCTATGCACTACATGACATAGATGACTTTCAACATAATATAATCATGAGGATGATGACAATTCAATAAAACAAGTTCAAGACTAAATTTTAAAGATTTATAAGTTAATTTATCCTAAACTCAATAACGTCCAAATTGTCAACATGATACTGCTTTGTGGAGTAAAATTCAAGAATGCTTAGAAGAATATTTCTATGAAAAGATACTGGATGAAGTACAAATATCAAGGATATTCCACTAATTTCATGGAGTATAAAAGCCAAAACTTTAACCAGCTGAGTATAATAGAATATATGAAACCGCAAATGGATTTTTGTCGTCATGCGGTAATCCACGTTGACAGATTATTCCAACAGAATAATAAAGAATGGAATAACAGAAGAATTCACCAGTGTGCGTAATTACGCATGATGAGTTATTCAACGAAATAATAAATAATGGAACCAAGTCATGCGTAACCTCAAGATGCAGACGGGATATTCTAACGAGAATAATAAAGAATGGAACCAGTCATGCCTAACCCGCATATGAGACGATATATTCAACGAATAATAAAGAATGGAACCCGTCATGCGTAATCCGCATTGCATGTGATATATTCAACGAGAATAATAAAGAATGGAATAACAACATAATTCACGGGCATGCGGTGAGACCGCATGCAGAATGAGTCATTCCAATAGATTAATAAATAATAGAATAACAGAAGAATTTCACCATGTATGCAGTACTTCGCATAGACAGGTTATTCCAACATAATAATAAAGAATGGAATAACAACCCTTACGAGTATTGAAAGAAAATAACTCTCTTCATGACTACGAAAGAATAATACTCCTTACCTAAAAAAGAAGAGTATTCCGACGGTAGGGCGAGGATATACTTGAAGAAAACTTGCACTATTTTCTACGCTCAAAGCTTTCTTAAACCCTAAAAAAATATGCTCAAGATTATAGAAGAAGAATTCTCTGAATTTCTGGTGTGATTTTCAATTCTAACTAAGCATCCTATTTATAGGTGAATGGAAAGGATACTATGCTGCACTATGCATAATAAAATATAATATATTCTATTTACAATCAAATAAAACAAACTTTATAATAAGTATTATGTTTTATATAAAAAGTTTTTACTATGCATAATAAAATATAATATATTCTATTTATAATCAAATAAAATAAAACTTTATAAAAGTATCGTGTTTATATAAAAAGTTTTCTGTTTTATTACATTTATAATAATAATAAAACAACTTGCGTACTTTGCAAAATTTATAAATATTACCTACAACTATAACATTATAACAAATTCACACCTTAATATTCAAAAATGATATTTATAGAAAATTCATATTTATTCATAAAAGTTGGGGTCTTACACTGTCGGAGTTAGAAAACGACAGAAATGTCTTTTTATAAAAATAATGGCGAAAGTTTTACTGTTAAACTGTTGAACTACCCGGTGGTAAAAGTACAGTAATACGCGTGGTTGCATAGTAGCACACAATATTGATTATTGATGCTTACGTGAGAAGTCTCTCAGTTATACTCAATTATTGATGCAGTAATTGCTGCATAATATCTCTCATATTATTGATTCAATTATTGTCATAGTATCATCTGCATAATTTATATTTTTAAATCAATAATTGAGACGAAAAAGTTATTCATATTATTATTTGAAATATTGACTATGTCTAGAAAGTTCTGTCGAGGAAAGGGATTTGGTCACCTAATTGCGCGCCAGTAGGGAGAAATCCTTATCAGAAAGCCCCCTCTTTCCTGGGAATGATGTGGTTGTTAAATATTGTGAGTTATAGTATTAATGATGAATAAGTTTGTGTTGATTAACGATGAAATTGTTGATAAAAATATTTCCATTGTGTTGAGATTATTTATGTTAGTGGAAATCGACATTTATTTCGATAATAATTGATTTCTGGATGTTAAATTGACCAATCGGGTAATTAATCGGATAAATAAGTAATTAATTGCTATTAGTTCACATGCATATAACTATTTGCTCACATGAATGGAACTATTGGTTCACATGCATTACTATTAGGGGAGGTGGTGCAAGATTGATAATACTTGCAGGACTAAATTAAAAATGGAGGAAAAGATGAATGTACGATACTGTAATAATTCGAGCCCCAAAACGTGCAATTATTGAAACTATGTTTTCCTATAAATAAAAGCTTATTCTTCTTTCATTGTGACGCCCCCAAATTCAGGTACTTGAAACCTGAACTCAGTGCTTCACGATACCATTTCTATGAGGGGAATAATACTAATAATAATAACAATAATATAAATACCAAACTTAATTTACATATATCAGAGTCTAATCCCAGGTAAGCGACCTTTAAATCATTCATTACATTATAATAATAAATATCATTGTCTTACTAAAGTCAAACTATTACATAAAATAACATAAGTTTATTCTGTTTGCTTTCCTTTTCCCTTATTCTGGCCTGAACCTTTCGGTTGATCACGCTTAGCTAAAAACATTTAAATTTAAAGCAAGAATGAGCATTTGATTACCCAGCAAGTAATAGCAACAATAAATATAAGCTAAAAGGATTAAATATTTTTTTTGAACGACATTTCTACAACGAATCAACAGTTGTGAAGTAAGATGAACCAATAATAACAACATATCAATTCTATATCAGATTTTTGAAACTACGTATTGACTAAAATTGGAGAACAATCGACAGATTATGAACTTTGTTTTTAATTTTGGCTAAGGTTTAGCAGAACTTCATCCGCAAACCGTCATAACTTATGGGCGCGAGGGTGATCATCCCAATGTGCCCTGTATTGATCAATACTATATACAAGAACGATATTTTCGTTCATCTTATATGCCTTAGGCGCACAAAAGTTTTCCCATGTTCAGGATGTTCATACTTAGTCCGAAATTCGAACCAAAACAATTTGATTGGATACAATAAAGTTCTATCATGTTCAACGATATTTCTAAACCCGTGTCTAGCTGACAAATAGCTTAGACGACTTTTAATTAATGTATACATACCGAAAATCGATAGGTATGTATCAATATATGATTAAATACAATAATTATCCAAGTGAGGTCACTTGTATAACCATGCTTAGAAATTAACGAACATAACATATATCTTGATTTATAATAACAGAATTAAAGAACTTGTACAATAGATTATAATCTAATAACTTACTTATACAGAATCATTGCATAAGTATATACAAAGGTTAAGATATTTGAACAATGAAAAAGAATAGTTCTGATATTCACTTACGCATGTCCATTGCATAAAGTAAATGCAAAGATATGATAATTCCCTGATCTGTTGCTTACAGTTACGCAACTTAGTTTTATCTTTTATATTAAGACCTATAATTAATAAGATCATTCTATCGATTAGAAATACAAGTCATAACACATAGTACTGCTATTCGCAGCCAACACATAACCTAACCACATTGTCATATATGTTTAATAGTCATTGGATCACAAACAAGTATACAGACAAATTATATATAAGTCTAGATCAATTTCTGAAACATTACTGTGTATCGACGGCTTTATCGAGTAATTAAAGAGTCTAAAATTCTAGTTTGTAGTTCAATATTTGATTAGAAAATTTTAAATATCAGTAATATTATTTTTAAATGACTTATAATAATTTTTAAACATTCATAAAATTTATCATGATTTTTCAAACAGCGGAATCATTATTAAAAGATTTAAATATTGAATAATTCTATTATCATTAATATTTAATTAATATTAAATTATTAATGAAATCATTGCCAAAATATTAAAGTTATTTATAATAACTCAAAATATTTTTAAAGTATCAAGATTACCCTTAAATGATTTTAAAAACAATTAAAATCATTTTTAATAATTACCATTAATATTTAATTATTAATATATTATTTATCAAAATATTAAAAGTCATTAATTATAACTTAAAATATTTTTAAACCATTTATATCCCTTTTAAATGATTTTTAAATTAATAAAACCATTTTTAAACTATTTATTAAATATAATTATTAAATAAATTTAATATCAAATTATTAATGAAATTTACCTTTAAATATTAAAAATTATATTTATTACTTAAAATATTTTTAAACACTTTATTTTTATTTAAAATGATTTTTATAATATTAAAATCATTTTTAAACTAATTTATTTAATATAATTAGTAAATAAACTAATATCATTAATATTAAATAATTAATGAAATTTATCTTAAAATATTAAAAGTTATGTTTTATAACTTAAAATATAATTAAATACCATATTATCATTTAAAATGATTTTTAATATAATAAAATCATTTTTAATTAATTTATTAAATGCATTTATTAAATAAATTAAATATCAATAATATTCAAATAAATTTTAATATTTATGAAAAATATGCCAAATTATTAAAAGTTAATTTTTATAACTTAAAATAATTTTTGTAATTTTTAGAAATTATTTTCTATTTTAAATGATTTTAGGAAATTTAATTAATTAAAATTATATAAATTGCCACTATAGCTTTTAGCGACAGAAAGTGTAGCCTTTGGTGTTCTTGAGCCTCAAGAACATTCAAAGTCAGTGAACGAGGGGCTATGTTTGACCAAGAATAAATCTCGGATCAATGTGTTTCTGAGCTAGATAATGATCAGATATGGTAGTATATATGTAATACTACAATTAACAACAATTAATAAGGTCATACAACATCACAAATGAGAGTTATAAAGCTTTGAACTAGTTGTTAGACATGTTCTTCATGTTCTGGGTTGCCCAGAAACATGAAGTCATGGCCGGTCAACGACCTTTTGTGGCATTATTGCAGTCAATCGATTCATGTTAAAGGTGTTCTAGACGTCGGGCTGTGTAGAGAAACTAACATAGAACATCTTTTGAACAATAGTCAAGTCTAAACATCATTAATCAGAAAGATCTAAGCCATTGAAAAGGCTGTCAAAGATGTTCTTCATTTTCTAGGTTACCCATAAATGAAGAACAGTTTGTGAGGCCTACTTTGGGCTTCCACAACTTGCTGTGCTTGTAACATTTTTGTGATCTAATGAGTCCAGTGTGTAGCCAACATGTAACTGAAAAGATCCATTACAAAACATCAATAAAACAACAATACAATCACAAGATCTATTCTGGTCAAACCTTGTCAGAGATCACATTCTTGAGTTTTCTGGGTTACCTAGAAACTCAGTCCGTGATCATCTGGCCTGCTTTGACCAGCCACTGACTTCAACCCATTTGATATTTAGGAGATTTTAAGGCATAAACATGTAGTCCATACAGCAAACCACAATCTAGATACAACATTAGAATCAAAGTAACAAGAACAAGTAACATCTGGGCCCATGAACTTGCTGTCAGAGCTTTCTGGGAAAGTTCTGGGTTTTCCAGATTTGGAAAGTCATGGTCGGTCAACTAGGTTTAACCAGCCATAACTTTTAATATGTTCATTATCTAGGCTTGATTCAAGTTTCAGATCAAAGATCTCACAGCATACTACAAGAGCAAACCTTTAAACAACAAAAACACATAACAAACAAAGATCTAAGAGGTCTGACATTCATTGTCAGACAACTTTTTCAACTTTTTCTAGATTTTAAAAAACTTCAATTTCGAGCACTTACATGTTATGGATCTACAAGATACCAACCTAGATCATTGATTAACACTACATAGAACATATTACAACACATAATCACCAGATCTAACACATCATTAAAGGTTAGATTCTTAGTTAGGGTTTTATACCTTTATGAATAAGTTCTTGATTTTAGGCTCCTGATTGGTTATGAGTAGTAGTGGGGCTTGGTTTAGGGACTGAAACACCTTAGGATTTCGTGGGTTTAGAGAGAGATGGTCTTGGATGAGTATTGTGAACAAATGGGCTAAATGATGATCTTTTCTCTCTCTTAATCAATATATATAATGGATACAATGTAGTGGCTGATATAATGTGGCTGATTGTTGTGTTTTTAAGTCAAAAGGGAAGTCAAGAGTAGTTGAGCAACTACAAATATTTCTAGATCTACAAATTTCATACAATAATACAAGAGGGGTATTTATGTCATTTGGCTTGGGAATTTAATGGCCATTTTGTCATTTGTCCCAACACTTAGGGTTTGTAAAAATATATTTTTTTCTAGGATTTTGAAATTAGGTTTAAAAATGAAAATTTTAGTTTCTAAAATTCCAAATTAGGGTTTCTTAATTAACATAGGTTATCTAATTACCTAGATTTATCAATTATGTTTAGGAATTCACTAATCACAGTTAGCTTTCGGCCAATTTCGCGATTAGGGTTACCAATTTAGCAATTAAGGTTCCTGATTTAGTAATTAAGGTTTTTAATTAGCAAATTAGGGTTTTTAATTTCATGATTAGAGTTTCGAGTTAATAATTAGGGTTTACCTAGTTAGCATTAAGCTTTATAATTAGCGATTAGGGTTACAATTAGCAAATTAGGGTTTCTAATTTCGAAGTTAGGGTTCTAAATTTAGAAATTAGGTTTTTTTCCTAATTATTATAAAAATGTATAACACCTGTCATTAGACACATTATCACATAATCACGACTACATGACGACTTAACAAATTCTTTAAGTTGTAATTGACTTTCGAATTAGGGTTTCTAAGAATTAGGGTTTTAAATCACAGTACTACTCGGTTTTCTACTGATATATCATAATTGACCAACCATTACCGGTCTACACATATACAGTACATATTTATATCACTAAAATATAATTAATATTATATTAATCATTCATTGCTCAAAATCCAGAATTAGGGTTTGGATTCCATATCTGATTTATCTTACATATATACCATTATTAATTAAGTTAAAATAATTAATTTAACTAATCTGAAAAAATTCACATAATAAAATAGTAATTATAATAATTCCAATAATCATTCCATATATTATTTAAATAATATATAACCATATTTTCATGGAAAATAAACAATAAAAATATTTTTACTACAAAATTAATTATAAAAATATAATTTATAATAGTCAATAATTCTAAGAAAATTATTTGATATTATTCATGTAATAAATAAATTTTATTTATCACATAAATACATATACTTTACCTTGAACGTATTCCCACCTTTAAAATAAAAAAAAAAAATTATACGCAAATTTCTGATTTAATTATATAGAAAATATCAGGTTATTACATTCACCATCCCTTATAAAGATTCCGTCCCCGGAATAACCGTTTCAAACTTATACATACAAGGGTACATAACATACACAGTCATTGCAAGTAGATCTCGATTATAATTGATCGAACTAACTTTTTAACTATTCAACATAAAGCTTGTCTATCTGATTAAACAGAAATTTGATTTCTAAAAGAACTCAGATTTCTCCTTCAAAATTTCTTTATAGAATAATTTACTATATATAGGAAAATCATGTATATATATAAAAAATAAAAATAAAAGTTATACGAATAATACCTGGAGTTGCATCCCCAGATGCCACGGTATCTTGAACGGTCATGTTGAAGACCCTTACAGTTGATTCTGTTAGTTTGTTTGTTGAAGTAGGTTCCTTATTGTCAGCGTCCCGCTACTTTTCTCTATAGTCATACTTCCTGCACCCATTCTCTTTTTCGGACAGTCCTTCACCTTATGCTCCGTTGATCCACACCTGAAACACCCTCTGTTCATCATTGGATTGGGGCAGCTGGAAGAGATATGTCCCTCCTACCCACACTTTTAACACACAAACTTACCCTTAAGACACTCTCCCGAGTGATTCTTTCCGCAATTCCCAAACTTCACAATCTGTTTCTTTCCACCTCTTGGCCTATTTTTAGTATTCCCAAAATTTACTCCTTTCCTTTTTCCAGTCCTACCGCCACTACTCCCTTCTCCGGCTCTAGCTTGATTTGCCTTCCAAAAAAAATTCGCCTCCCCTTTTATCGTATAGGTGTCAAAAGTTGTCTTTTTCCCCTCTGTTACCCTAGCTATCACAAACGCTTCTATAGGGTTAGTTGATCCTCTAAATCCTGGCGGCTCGACTGCCTTGAAGTCTTTAAAGTTTGTCGATCGATTATCTGGCTGATTTCCTATGGCTGGTATTCCATTATGTATAGCTTGAGTGTCCATATTCGTCAAATTATGTGTCTGGTTGTCTGATAAGTAGGTTTTATACCTACTTATCCGGTATCTATTACTTGAATTATTTTCTTAATCTCATGTTTCTTAGTTACTTTTCATGCATTTTGCAGATTATATGCCTGGGAGTTGAAATCACAAAGAATTGGTGTGAAATCGCAAAGAAAAGCAATTCGGACATCGTTTGGGCTTTCATGTTCTTGGCTAGGAACTTGGATTAAATTTTAGAGCTTCTTCCTAACTTTCCAGAACATATTGAATCATTCCAATCGGAGTTCGGATGCAAGAGTTATGATCTTTGTACCAACAAACGTCAAACGTCACTGTTTTGGGTGGCCATTTGCATAGAAGTCAATTCCAGCCCAATTTTGACCTTCATCTGTTCGTTATTTATCAAATCTCAAAGAATGAAAGTTGTAGATCTCGTCGATATCTTCGATTTGATAGGTCGCAGGCATCGTAACTCATTCCGGATCAAATGTTATGGCTGATTTCCCAAAGGACGTCAGAGCAGAAATTAAATATTCCTTCACAAAACCCCCGCCGGGGTGGGCATACATGCTACAAAATAGGCCCCTAGCCTATCGGGGCGGGTCCTTACCCAGAAAATACGAATTTTGGTCAAATTTGAGTCCGAGAAGAATGGTTTTCGATCCGATTGACTCAAGGACTTCCAAGAGGACTTAAAGACATGTAAAGAGCCTTATAAAAGGAGGAGAATCATAAGGATTATAAGAGATTAGATTAGAGAGAGGATTCCATTAGATTAGATTATAGTAGATTAGGACCAAAACTCTAGTTCTTATGAGATTTGGAGATTGAACCAACTTGGAGACCATTGAAGATTCAAAGTAGGAGCAAGGAGGGAGCATCAAATCTACATACAATAGATTCTATCTTCTTATCTTCTTCTATCTTTGTCTTTTATTGTTTATTCAATTGTGTATTCTTAGTTTTAATTCAATAATCATGAACTAATTCTTTGTTTGAGATTACAATGGATCTTATTGTGTAGTTTATTTTAATATGTTTCGCTATCAATTATTATGTTCTATTGTGAGGATTATCTATTGTGATTTGGACTTAATTGCTTAATTGTCTAGCTAACAATTACCGTGATAATCTATATGAACTCGAGAGATGAAGTTTAGATTTAGATCTGATCATGATAGCATGTGTTTGTGATTTCTGCATAGATGGAATTCATGATTTGTGTTTAGGATAGAGATATGCCTTTATGCCATATGTAATCTTATAGAGAACTTGTGCTTTAAATCCTTTTTAATTGTAATTCACATAGAGATATAGTGGATTAATTAATTAGGGTGTCTTTCTTAATTCTATCATCTGTAGATTTAAGTGAGTATGGGTATTATGCATCGAGATGTGGTTTTATCTGCTTTAGTGTTCTTAATTAACAATTTAGGATAGAAAATAATTGATGAGAAGTGTGTTAACTTAAATGAAGCAATAAGTGAAGTTGTGATCTTAAATCTCCATAATCTTATTTTTATTTAGTGGTAATTAGAATTAATGTAATTAAATAATTTAATTTATATAATTTGAAATCCATTCGTTTAAATAAGATTGAGTTGGTTACGAGTTAGTACTTGGTGATTTTTTTATTAAACAATTCCTCATGGGAACGATACTCTACTTTCACTTTATTACTTGTTGACCATGTATACTTGCGTGTTTTGTGTAATTAGGTTTTACCCAACAAGTTTTTGGCGCCGTTTCCGAGGAATTAATTTAATAATTATTTACCAATATTAATTTCAATCAAATTAGTCTTAATTTAAACATTTTTTTTTTAATTCTCTTCCTATATTTCTCTCTTTTCAGGTACCATGGATGACTTTGCGTATCAATGGTCATACACAAACATGACTCAACCAAGGGAATCAAAGATTGATGGACTTAATGAAATTTTTGCAGAGCCAGTACAAATTGAAACAAATTCAAAGACGTTGGAGGTTATCGCAGCCCAACGGAGTCGAAGGATGGCAGTTACGTGTGACTATTGTACTGGCAACCATCAAAGTCATCAATGCACCGTCAGTTTTGAACCGGTACAATATAGTGGTGATTACCTCAATAACTATGTTGATCCTAACTATCACCAAGATTGGGTGTATCACCCGAATTTTTCATGGAGCTATAATTATGATTACCAATATTACGCTCTAAATCCATCATACACACCAAAATTTTCATGTCCACCTACAGTGTCACAAGAGACAGATGATTCAAGGTTCGAGGAATTGTTGTCCAAGTTCGTAGCAGAAAATGAGGAGAAGATGAGTAATCAAGCGAGGTCAATTCAAAATCTTATAGATCAGATAAAGCAAATGACCAAAGCCGTAAGAAACCTTCCTCCAAACACTTGGCTTTATGACATGGATGACGAAATTGACGGAGAACCCGAACCAAATATACTACTGGATGAGCCACAAGATATCAAAAGTGTGGAGACAATTGGGGATAATGAAATAGAGGTCGACGAAGATCTAAATGGGTCTCCACCAAAGATCAAAGAGTCAGTTAGATTTGCAAAGGCATGCCCACTTGGTAGTCATGTCGTCGGTGAAGCTCTTGATGACATAAGAGCAAGTACAATTTCGAATCCATGGTAGGACGAGAAAGAGAAGATAGACGAAGAGCCCATTGTGTGTGACAAGCTTCCATGCCCCAAGGTGATCACATACACAATGGAGAAAACACCTAGCTGTGGGTCGTTCTTGATTGAGATCATACCAAATCAGAGCATGCTAGGTTACTTTAATGCAATGGCTATCACAAATGGGAACCTACCAAAAGCTACATTATTTTCGATGGATGGATGGTTCCTCAATTTTTGAAGAGGAATTGGATAGCGTTCACCAGACAAAGTCAGGCTGAAAGACTATAATTCAAGAGCTAACTGGGAGGCAACCCTGGAATTTTTATATTTATATGATTTACTAGTTTATTTAGTAGATAGGAATTAATTTGCTTATTAAGTTCTCTTACTAATCCAAGTGCTATTCTAATTCATGTTGTCTCTCTTCATTGCAGGTATTGGAGGTTCAATGGATAGGAAAATGATCGTTGCCGCCATCGCCACCATCACCTCACGCTTAGCTAATTACAGAGAAGTTCTCTTCTACTTAATGCTTTATTTTACAATGAGGACATTGTAATTGTTAAGTTTGGGGGAGTTAATTAGTTTAGTTTTGAATGTTTAATGCAGTTGTTTTAGTTTTGCATAAGTTGTCATGTTTGTTTAGTTTAGGATTATTATATGTTTGCATTCATGTAGTTTAAGTGCATAATAGTTTGCACAGTAGTGTAGTTTTAAATAATTTTTATTTATGTTTGAAAAAAAAATCAAAAATATTAGTTAGTTACTATGTGCATTTGCATGAATCCAGTTGTTAGATAGTTTAAGTTTATTTTGGCCAATGATGAGATTGGAATTGGGTAGACAAGTATAGTACTAATTATTAGAGCATTGACGTGATTTTTTTTGTTATAAATTGGATCTTTTCCTGTTTGAAACTGGTATAATCAAGGTTAGCACGTTAGAGACAACTTTGTTGACTGATTACATTTAAATTGATACATAAGTGACTTCTTAAGGATAATTTTAGTTTAAATGAATGAAAGACATGAAAAGGCTGAGATGACTAAATTTAGACAAAAACTTAAGTTTGGGGGATAAATTTGGGATATATAAGCTTTAAAAAGAAAAGAAAAGAAAGAAAATACAGAAAAAAAAAATGAACAAAAAATACCGTGGCTAGTTTTGTTTCGGGGCCTTTGTTACTTGAGAAAGTATGCTCGAAGTAGTGTCTTTACACCTAGCACCCTAAGGTCTTATATGGTCTGGGAGTCATTGGTCGAAAGCTCGCTAAGGGGTATCACTGTTAGCCTAATGTAATGAGACATTTCACAGTCATGGTTAAAAAAAGCAATAAAATGGAAAAAGAGCAAAAAAAACCCCGTAATGAAAAGTAAAGCATAAGTATCCTGGATTTGACTCTTGAACTTGGTGGATGTTTGAATTTTGTTGGATTTAGCTTGTTTGTGAATTTTGTGAGTTTTCACTGTATGATCCTTTAAAGAGATCTATTATGTGTTGTATTTAGCATTATATCAGTTAGCATGGATGTTGAGCACACACGCACTATATCAGTAATAACGGTTTAAGATTTGATGATTGATTGAGAAATTACTAATGAGTTTTGATATGATGTATTATCATGTTTACTTGAGTTTACTAAGGCCGGTTGAATAGACTTGTTTCTGTCATTACTGCTGGATTCGTAGGCATGTAGATTAATTGCATTGCATAGCATTATTGTTTTGTGTTTTTGCTTGAGGACAAACAAAGGTTTAAGTTTGGGGGTATTTGATAAGTAGGTTTTATACCTACTTATCCAGTATCTATTACTTGAATTATTTGCTTAATCTCATGTTTCTTAGTTACTTTTCATGCATTTTGTGTTCATTTTGTAGATTATATGCTTGGGAGTTGAAATCGCAAAGAATCGGTATAAAATCGCAAAGAAAAGCAATCCGGACATCGTTTGGGCTTTCATGTTTATTTCATATTCTTGGCTTGGAACTTAGATTAAATTGTAGAGCTTCTTCTTAACTTTCTGGAATATCTTGAATCAGTCCAATCGGAGTTCGAATGCAAGAGTTATGATCATTGTACCAACGGACGTCGAACGTCACTATTTTGGGTGGCCATTTGCATAACTGTCACTTCCAGCCCAATTTTGACCTTCATCTGTTCGTTATTTCTCAAATCTCAAAGAATGGAAGTTGTAGAGCTCGTCGATATCTTTGATTTGATAGGTGGCAGGCCTCGTAACTCTTCCCGGATCAAACGTTATGGCCGATTTCCCAAAGGACGTTAGAGTAGAAAATATTCCTTCACAAAACCCCCGTCAGGGTGGGCATACATGCTACAAAATAGGCACCTAGCCCACCGGGATGGGCCATTTACAAGCCTAGACCCCCGCCGGGGCGGGCCCTTGCCCAGAAAATATGAATTTTGGTCAAATTTGAGTCCGTGAAGGATTGTTTCGATTCGATTGACTCAAGGACTTCCAAGAGGACTTAAAGACATGTAAAGAGACTTATAAAATGAGGAGAATCATAAGGATTATAAGAGATTAGATTAGAGAGAGGATTCCATTAAATTAGATTATAGTAGATTAGGACCAAAACTCTAGTTCTTATGAGATTTGGAGATTGAAGCAACTTGGAGACCATTGAAGATTCAAAGTAGGAGCAAGGAGGGAGCATCAAATCTACAGACAATAGATTCTATCTTCTTATCTTCATCTATCTTTGTTTTTTATTGTTTATTCAATTGTGGATTCTTAGTTTTAATTCAATAATCATGAACTAATTCTTTGTTTGAGATTACAATGGATCTTATTGTGTAGTTTATTTTAATATGCTTCGCTATCAATTATTATGTTATATTGTGAGGATTGTCTATTGTGATTTGGACTTAATTGCTTAATTGCCTATCTAACAATTACCGTGATAATCTATATGAACTCGAGAGATGAAGTTTAGATTTAGATCTGATCATGATAACATGTGTTTGTGATTTCTGCATAGATGGAATTCATGATTTGTGTTTAGGATAGAGATATGCCTTTACGCCATATGTAATCTTATAGAGAAGTTGTACTTTAAATCCTTTTTAATTGTATGAGTATTATGCATCGAGAGGTAGTTTTATCTGCTTTAGTGTTCTTGATTAACAATTCAGGATAGAAAATAATTGATGAGAAGTGTGTTAACTTAAATGAAGCAATAAGTGAAGTTGTGATCTTAAATCTCCGTAATCTTATTTTTAATTAGTGGTAATTAGAATTAGTGTAATTAAATAATTTAATTTATATAATTTGAAATTCATTCGTTTAAATAAGATTGAGTTGGTTACGGGTTAGTACTTGATGATTTTTTATTAAACAATTCCTCGTGGGAACGATACTCTACTTTCACTTTATGACTTGTTGACCACATATACTTGCTTTGTTGACAGGTTCTTCTGTCCTTTGGTTTCGTTAACATCTCGGCGGCATTATCTGATTAAATAAAATTATGTTCATCCAACTAATTCATAGTACTTTACACCGTATAGCACAATACATACTGCTTTAAACATCCGCTATCTCTTTGTGATATAAAAGTCAGGAATCGCAACCACAACTTATACAAAAGCTGAGAATATTACACTATACCCACATACCTATCATACACACATCATATAATCATACATATTCAAGTAATACTAATACAACTTATTTCTTACGCCTTCACTAAGGATCAATTGCTTGGTAATCTATATATTCCTATTATCCTCAATAATCTATTCACACATAACTATACCAAGTTCGTCAAACTTACCATACATTATGAGTTCAGGAACTTACCACAATCATATGAGTTTAAGAACTTATCCTAGTCAGACCTTTGGCGTCCATTCGCTGAGGGGTTCAAAAATTTTATATAATTATGAGTCGTGAATTTACCATAAGTATGAGTTTTAAGAACTCGAGCTTAACCTTATATTCTTTAACTATATTCTACCCATCTGTTATACCATCGTTTCTGGGTCCGGTACTATATTTTCCAGTATAATCACCTCATCAGGGTTGCTTACAAAGTGAGCCTTTATTTCAGTTATTTACTTTGATATTGGCTCGGTTATGGAGATCGGCTCCTTCTTTACAATCTGAGAGTATCCTAATATTTTCCCACCTGATATCTACACACAACTTATCTTGATTAACACATAATATATACACACATCAAATAATATTTTTTATACAAGTTATCTTCTATTTTGTTTAATGATGAATTTATTCAATTCATCTCCTTTTAAACTCTATATGAGTTATTTGTATTTTCAACGTTTCCCTCTGTTCTAAGGTTATAGCCTAAGGTCTATCCCAACTAAGGTTTCTAACCCTAAAGCTCTGATACCAACTTATGACTCCCCCAAATTCAGGTACTTGAAACCCAAACTCGGTGATTCACGATACCATTTCTATGAGCGGAATAATACTAATAATAATAATAACAATATAAATACCAAACTTAATTTACATATATCAGAGTCTATTACTAGGTACGCGACCTTTAAATCATTCATTACATGATAATAATAAATATCTTTGTCTTACTAAAGTCAAACTATTATATAACATAACATAAGTTTATTCTGTTTGCTTTCCATTTCCCTTGTTCTAGCCTGAACCTTCCGGTTGATCACGCTTAGCTAAAAACATTTAAATTTAAAGAAAGAATGATCATTTGATTGCCCAACAAGTGATAGCAACAATAAATATAAGCTGAAAGGATTAAATGTTTTCTTTGAACGACACTTCTACAATGAATCAGCAGTTGTTAAGTAAGTTGGACCAATAATAACAACATAACAATTCTATCAGATTTTTGAAACTACGTATTGACTAAAATTGGAGAGTAGTCGACAGACTATGAACTTTGTTTTCAATTTTTGCTAAGGTTTAGCAAAACTTCATCCGCAAATCGTCATAACTTACGGACACACGGGTGATCATCCCAATGTGCCCTGTATTGATCAATACTACATATAAGAACGATATTTTCGTTTATCTTATCCGCCTTAGGCACACAAAAGTTTTTCCATGTTCGGGATGTTCATACTTAGTCGGGAATCCGAACCAAAACAATTTGATTAGATACAATAAAGTTCTATCATGTTCAACGATATTTCTAAACCTATGTCTAGCTGAGTCAAATAGCTTAGACGACTTTTAATAAATGTATATATACCAAAAATCGATAGGTATGTATCAACATATGATTAAATACAATAATTATCTAAGTGTGGTCACTTGTATAACCATGCTTAGAAATTAACGAACATAATATATAGCTTGATTTATAATAACAGAATTAAAGACCTTGTACAATAGATTATAATCTAATAACTTACTTATACAGAATCATTGCATAAGTATATACAAAGGTTAAGATATTTGAACAATGAAAAAGAATAGTTTTGTTATTCGCTTACGCATGTCTATTGCATAAAGTAAATGCAAAGATAGGATACTTGCCTGATCTGCTACTTATAGTTACGCAACTTAGTTTTATCTTTTATATCAAGACCTATTATTAATAATATCATTCTATTGATTAGAAATACATGTCATAACACATAGTACTGTTATTCACAGTCAGCACATAACCTAACCACATTGTCACATATGTTTAATAGTAATTGGATCACAAACAAACACATATACAGACAAATTATATAAGTCCAGATCAATTTCTGAAACCTTACTGTTTACCGACGGCTTTATTGGGTAATTAACGAGTCTAAAATTCTAGTATGTAGTTCAATATTCGAATAGATAATTTTAAATATCAGTCATATTTTTTTTAAATGACTTATAATAATTTTTAAACATTCATTATAATTTATCATGATTTTTCAAACACTGGAATCATTATTAAATGATTTAAATATTGAATAATTCTATTATCATTAATATTTAATTAATATTAAATTATTAATGAAACCATTGCCAAAATATTAAAGTTATTTATAATAACTCAAAAATATTTTTTAAAGTATTAAGATTACCCTTAAATGATTTTTAAAATAATTAAAATCATTTTTAAATAATTACCATTATTATTTAATTATTGATGTATTATTTATCAAAATATTAAAAATCATTAATTATAACTTAAAATATTTTTAAACCATTTATATCCTTTTTAAATGATTTTTAAATTAATAAAACCATTTTTTAACTGTAAAGCCCCCAAACTCGGGTACTTGAAACCCTAACTCGGTGCTTCACGATACCATTTCTATGAGTGGAATAATACTAATAATAATAACAATAATATAAAAATTCAACTTAATTTATATTTATCAAAGTCTAATCCCAATTACGCAACCTTTACTATAATTCTTTACATGATATATAATATATTTCATTATCTTAATACAGTCTAACTATTACATAAGATACCATTAACCATATTATGTTTGCTTTTTTTTTCACTTGATCTTGTCTGAACCTTCGGGTTGATCATGCCTAGCTAAAAAAATTTAATTTTAAAGCAAGAATGAGCATTTGGGTGCCCAGCAAGTAATAACAATTAGAAATATAAGTAGCTGAAAGAAATAAATGTTTTCTTTGTACATCACTTCTACAACGAATTTATAGTTGTGAAGTAAACAGAACCGATAATAACAACATAATAATTCTATTTCAAATTTTTGAAACTATGTATTGACTATATATATATAGGTATTAGTTGACAGATTATGAACATTATTTTTAGTTTTCGCTAAGGTTTAGCAGAACTTCATCTATGATAAACCATCATAACTTCTGAGCGTTAGGTTGTACATCCCATGGGCCTGTGTTGATCAATACTACATTATAAGAACGATAAGGTCGTTTCACTCTGTCATATTTAAGATAAAAGTTTTCCCGTGATCGGGATGTTCATACTTAGTCTAGAATCCGAACCAAAATAATTTGATTGGATACAAAAAGGTTTTTATCATATTCAACGACATTTCGAAATTTATGTCTAGCTGATCAAATAGCTTAGACGGCTTATATATATATATATATATATATATATATATATATATATATATATATATATATATATATATATATATATACCATTTAGGCTAAGGAAGTTAATAGAAAATAGAGAGATAAGAAGTGCATAAATAACACAATAATTTAGGGCGGAAGGAAGTTAACAGAAAATAGAGAGATAAGAAGTGCATAAATAACACAATAATTACTAAATAAAAACAATTTTATTGATTTAATGAAACTATGTACAAACCGACATCTAAAATTATTAACTTACAACTTAGAACATTTAAGCGGAGAAGTGGAGAAGAGGGTTAAGAGGTTACTCAGAGGTAGAAACTAAAGATTCTTCCGAGAGAGAGAGCTCGAGTCTTTCTAAGTTTCAAATCAAGAACCAAATGATCTCAGTTTCCTTTTATAATGCAAGGAAAGAGAACTGTTACAATGACTGGGGTAAAGTAAAAACATTTTACTTAAGTGGAAACATATTACTTAAGTAAAAGTAAAAGTAAAAGTAAAAGTAAAAGTAAACAGTAACTACTTTTGACTAAATGCAAAAACTTTCGGCTGCTTTTGAAAAACTGGCCGACAGCTTTGAATGACTGGGACGCGCATATGTGACTGCAGCTGCTTTCGGTGGAAAAGCAGATTCCTTTGACTAAGTGGCTGCCCGAGCAGGAACTGGCTGACCGGAACAGGAACTGTCTAGAACTGGATAATACTGTTGAACTCAGGTGAATGGATCCTGAGCATCCTGTAGGTTGACCGTGCCGTAAGGATCATAATTGCCATCATCATCGGCGAACTGGCTGATTGAATCACCCTGGGAAGAATGATTAGAAGCCTCTTCATGCAAAGCTTCATCAATTCTTTTATTGAGTACCTGGGCAATCTTTAGTAACTCTTTACTGGTGCAATCTTTAAAATCTGAAATACTACGGGAACATGTTGAACCCGAAGGACTGACTTTGGATATTGACTTTGAGGCTGACTCTGACTCTTTTTCTTTAATGGTAGAAACAGTAGTCTTGGATCGGGAGAGTCGGGATCGAACAACAGAAATTCTCTTTGAACTCGAGTAACTATTCTTTTAATGTCAAATTTATCCCACCACTTAACATAAAAGAGGCGAGACACACGAGGAAGTGGATCATTGAGAATGTTATTAATTGGAGTACCAGGGACTGCCAGATGATACTCCCATTTAATAATCCAAGGGATCTTGTATTTACTGACAAATAAAAGAGTGGGTGGAACTCCTTCATTCAATGGGATAGGTTTATAATGATTATTGAAGTGATTTAACTGAATCTTCAAAGGATCAGGAAGAAGATCATAACAAGATCCTAACCTATACCACCAAAGGACGAACCAATAAGGAAAAGGACTTTTGAACTTATGGTCAAACTGAATGAACCAAGAATGACTAAGTGACTCGTTCTGGTGAAGGAGAACCCTATACCAGGCTTCAATATAATCATAGTAACAAAACTGATGATTTTGACTGGAGAGATCCATGAGATCAGAGGGATTTTTTCCCCAATCGGAGATCTGAACAAACTATTTAATATACATAGAATGATATAGGACTTTTGATTTATCATTTTGTGCATAAATGGGCTTGATGTTTACTGACTCTGTTTCCAGAAGAATATCCTTATAGTACACAAGGGACTTATAAGGAGCTAGAGGTTGGAAATGCCATCTAGGGGGGAAAAAGCTGGGCGTGAAGTTTCATCGGGGTCATTTTTGGGCTTCATCTTTGGGTTCAATATGAAATAAATAACTTTCCCATCTCGAGCATGTACTCAATTTGGAGAATGACTAGGAGCCGAGGGACGAGTCCTTAGCGGGATTACTTGAAAGGTCAATCGGAATAAATTTGACCGCCAAAGCCGAATATATGGCTTAGGCATGGTAAATGAAAACGATGAATTTATTATTGTCCGAATAGTTGGGTTAATCGGATGAGGAACCATGGCTCCTCCGGGTTTGATTAAATGGGCCGTAAGGGCGACTCGGACCCCTTGAGGGCGATGCTCGCCTCTAGTGCTCATTTTGAATAAGACTGTATTAATAAATTCCCGAGTAAGAAAATCGAGAATTGAATTGTTACTTCCTTTGATATATTCAATTTCAAACTCAAAATGCTTAATAAAGCTTGCCATCTAGCAAAAGAATGCTTAGAGGCTAGATTTTGGACGCCTCTTTCTAATATGTATTTTCTTGACTTACAATCAATCTGAACTAAAAATTTTGGTTTAATAAATCACTTTGAAATTTAGTAATACATAAAACTAAAGAAAGTATTTCTTTTTAATAGTACCTTTATAATTTAATTGTGTAGTATTCCATGCACCGAATGAAAACGATACAACTGCTCGGGAATCGGTGTTAACTTTTGTTTCGAATGCCCCAAAACCAATATCCGAGGCGCCGGTTTCAACAATTTTAAATCTTTGAATCATTTGAAATGCCAAGACAGAATAATGCCTTGACGTATTTTTTAACTTGTTGGACGACAGAAGTATGAATGTCAGTCCAGGGCGGTGGATTGTCTTGCAAATGCTGAAAAAGAGGTTTGCAGATCTTCCTGAGATTCTTGTAGAACTTGCCTATGTAATTAAGCGAGCCAAGAAATCTCTGCAGTTGGGTTTTGTTGGTTATCTTATCGGGAAACTTGTCAGCGAATTGAATAGCTCGTTCAATGGGCTGGACTTGTCCTCTAAAGATATTAAAACCAAGAAACCTTATTCTGACCTGAAACAGGCTGCATTTGGAAGGTGAAAGAACTAGACCATTATCTTTAACAGTCTTGAAGAATGATTTCAAGTGTTTAATGTGTTCTTCAATGGTCATTGAAAAACAAGGATATCGTCAATATAGACGACAATAAAATGACTGAAAGGGTTTAATATGTCATTGAGGATATTTTGAAATTCACTTGGAGCGTTTTTTAGGCCAAATGCCTGAACATTCCATTCGTAATGACCGAACGGAGTGGTGAATGCTGTTTTGTAACTATCATCTGGATGAATGGCAATTTGCCAGAAACCGGATTTGAGGTCGAATTTACTGAATATTGTGGCATTACTTAACCTGTTGACAAGGTCGTCTTTATTGGGTAGGGGATACCTAATCCATTCTAGGACTTTATTTAATGGTTTGTAATTGATAACTAGACGAGGTACTCCTCTTTCTTTTTCTGCTTCATTGTTGACATAGAAGGTAGGACAAGACCAGGGAGATTTACTGGGTTTAATAAGACCTTTACTAAGGAGATCATTGATTTCCTTTTTACAAAGCTCCACTTGTTCATGATTCATTTGAATAGGCCTAGCCTTAGTAGGAATTAAATGTTCTTTAAATTCCTTAGCATAAGGGAGCCTAACCATATGCTTTTTCCGATGCCAGAAAGCATTGGGAGAGTCAGAACAAAGGTTATCCTTTAAATAGATTTTTAAATCTTCAATTTGCCCTTGAACCTTTTTACTCGTGTTCGCTTCTTTCAATTCGTTTATATTTAATTTCTTCTTTCAAAAATTTCAAATGTGTTGTTTTACAATTGAGTAGATTTAATGATTTAGAGATAGATTCTTCTTAAATGAATTTTAAATCCTCTCTTTTGGTTTAATAAGAAATTTAAATGTTATTTTCTTTCCTAAGTGTCTACGACTTAGACCTTCATTATTAGTAGTAAATGGGTAAAGTAAATATATAAATGGTAATCCTAAGATGACCTTATCAAGAAGATTATGCAATTAAAACAAATGATGTTTTAAAACACATTATTATCTTGATGAGATATGAACCTTAGGCAATTTATATTTAATTTCCATTTGACTACCATTAAATTTAATTTAATCTTTCACCGGTTTTCTTAAAATACTTGGTTGGGATTAAGCCTTCTTGTATATGAGCTTAAATCGCACTGTATCAACCAGCGAGCGAAAAGTCGTATGGAGAAGCTTTTATCAACAACCAGTTAATCGAGACATACCATTTTGAATGGTAATATCTTTGATTCTTTTAAGTGTAAGCCCTTGTATAACTTGATCCGATTCATCTTTAACTCCGATGATTACGGTTCATCGTAATTTTCATCACTAGATGTGGAATCATTAATCAAAGATCCGACTTTTTATCATCAAAATCTTTTCTTAAATTGGAAATTCTAGTTTTAAATTAGCAATATCCTTTTTAAGTTTATTAACTTCTAGATTTAATTCTGGGAGAGTGACTTCTTTAACAGGAGATTTAAATCTTTCCAATGTTTTATTAAGGCTAAAAATTGGTTTTTCTTTGGCTTTAATAAATCATCATTACTATTATCTTTTAATAAATCTTTTAATTGTTTAGTATCTTTGAGCTTTTAGTTTAGGATCAATAATTTTATCTTGATTAGTTCAATTAACAAAGAGCTTTCTTCATCATCTTTTTATTAAGTACATTAACTCTTTTAGTGCAGCAATTCTCATTGCAATTATCAAAGACAAATAGTGACTTCTTCTGTGTCACTGCTTGATAATATATCTGTTTTAGAAGAATTAGAGATTGAAGAACCTTCATCATTACTAACGTCGTTCTCAATTCTCATAAGTTCTAATATGTGTTCAGTATCTTCACTAGAGATATTTAGCTGATTTAGTTTTTGTTTTATTTTACATTCACTTTTATAATGACCCTTTTGCCCGCAATTGTGGCAAACAACTTTACTCTTATCGTATTTTTTGGACTTAGATTTTTTAATATGTCTTTTATTAGTGGTTTTAGGCTTATTATAATAATTGTCTTGATTTTTATCTTTGTGGTAACTTCGTTTTCTTCTATGATGTTTAGTATTTTTGTGAGATTCAATATGTTTATGCCTATGCTTCCTTCTGGAGGGAGCTTTTGGCGGTAAGCCATATTGTTCACAGAAAGTGCCTAACTCATATTTGGCCTTTTTCTTGTCTTTACTAGCCTGTTTGGCTAATCTAAAATCAATACACATTTTTAATCCAATCTTTTGAATATAACTAATTATATCACCGTAGGTTAAGTTATCATAGTCAATATAACCAAGGTTTTTACTCAATTCTTCACGAACTTTGTGGGCAAACAATGAAGGTAAACCATTGACAAATTTTTCTTTCCAAAATGGTTTATTGCTGTCATTGCGTAACATAACTCTGGAAGTAAAAACATCTTTGTACCATCTAAAGTCGCTTAGAGTGGGACAAGTGAGATTACTTAACTGATCGTGAATTCGCTCAGTGATATTACTGGGAGTACCGATAAAGTGTTTTATTATGATAAATATAAGTGTATTAACTCCATCTGGTGGACCAACACCAATTTCTTCATTGAAGATAGGGTTGCCATCATCATCCAATTGGACAGCATGGATTATTGATATTCTAGTATCTTCAGTGAGATGTTTTTCCCACCAAGATCTGAGGATACCAGTGAATCCACTAACTATCAATTCAATAATGTCTGGTTGAGACAAATTATTGAATTTAGTTATGTAACTGTTTGCTACCATAGATATATGATTCAATTTATTTAAAATTTCTTGTTCACTAAACCCATCAATGTTCCATTCATAAATTTTATTAGATGAAACGGAGAACTGTTTATCTAGATTCCTCTCTTCGAACTGTAAATCCGGAGGAGTGGGTCTAGAGTACCAATTCCTAGTTATACTGGTGTTTTTGACAGTTAACTTTTTTAGCTGATCATTGAAATTTAGTATTGAATCAGTGTCAGATTTATCTGAATCACTACTGCTTTTAATATCAGTTTTAGCTTGATCAATAGTGGCAATTGTACCACTCGTACCAGGTTTATTTTTTAGTTTTTTGAATAACTTATCGATGGTTTTAACTAAATTATCATCATCATATGGTAAACCTAACTTATATCTATTTTCTGGTAATTTTATTAAAGGATGTTCAATTTTTGAATCAGGTTTTTTAATAATAGACTCTTCAAATTTTTCTTCTATCCTATCTAGCTGTTTTCCTACAGTTTCTAGATATTGATTACTGAAGTTTAATTGTTCTATAATTTTCTTATCATTATTACTAGCATCAGAAATTTTGAATGGACTGGCTACAACTGAAGTATTTTTAACTGAAATTAGAACAGTTTCTAAAGGGGGATGACTGGAAGAAACTCTTGATTTATCTTCTTTAATCCATTGAGTTTTGGTTATTATATTACATTTACTTTGAAATTGTTCATACCAATAATAAAATGTAATATTCAAACTCTCACTTTTAATGAATCTTTTCCATCTATTGACTATCTTATCACGTTCTCTTTCAGTGGGGTGATTAGATCTGAATAAATGTCTTTTTTCCTTATTAGATTTGGAATTAAAATCTTTTACCAGATTGTCCCAATCTAATACGAACTCTTTTTTAATGACTCTTAATTGATTGTTAATAGGAATATCGAAATCTGACTGAGTGGGCATCATAGAAAAAGTGGGAGAAGAAGAATCTTCTTCCTCAACAAAATCTCTATGAGCATAACAAGGATGACTAGCTTGGCCTTGATTAAGAATACCTTTTAATTTAATGTCTTTAACTGAAGGATTACTGAGTACTTCAGTATCTCTTCGAACGTAAGACGAAGGAGCTGAAGAACTAGTAAAGTCTTCAATAATGACTGGTCTTTTGGTACGTTCAAAACTTATCTTGACCGTTCCATCGGAAAATTGCCTAACGTTTTCTATATTTAATAAATTATTAATTATAGGTTGTTGAGGTATTTCATTAGGTAAAGTCCACTGACTAGGGAGCGTAATATCTTTCCAAAGAATTGTTCTTGGGACTTGAATATTAGCATCAGTAGTAGAACTTTGAATTAACACTGTTAAATCTTTAGGACTTTTATTTAAAGCATGAACATTTAAATTTGTTTTCATTGTTTTATAATAAATCCTATAAATTAATGCAATTGGTTGTGACCCCTCAATCATGTGAGTGATTTCGCCTGAATTTTTAATGTTTAATGTTAAAGCTTTTAGTAAATGTTGATCACTAAGGCTTAAGGTGAAATCAGGAAAGCAATTAAAATGGACTGGTCCATTATGTAGACTTGACTCCATTGCGCCTATTATACTGGGGTGGTAATTCAAGAACCTAGCATCTCTAAGATAGAGATAGATGCATGAATTAATTCCCTTGATGTTTAATGGTTTAACTGCAACTTGAACTAAGCCAATATGAAAAAAATTGTAACCCCTTTTCCTATGTTTTTTAATAACATCAGGGTCAAGAAGACTACAATTTTCATATTCTTTGTTAATATCATAAACCTTTTCGACTGTTTTGACATTGTAATCAGTTTTAAAATTATCAAGAAATGTTGACTGATAAATTTCTTTAGGGGAAACCCTAGGTATATTCCAATTATGTAGGGCTTGACTGATATTTTCATAACTGTGAGTCTCTTGGTTAACTATGTCAGGAACATGAGGCAAAGTTGACTGGTGACTAGTTGAAGAGTTAGATCTAAATAACCTATTCATTATAATAACTTCAAAACAAAATCTCACTCTTTATCTTCTATACAGACCCTCTTACCTTGAGTAGACTCATACCCAAAACCAAATACCCGACACTGCTCGCTCAAGAGACTTACCAAGGTAGACAAGAAGTAGGGTAGACTACAGTAAGATAGGTGACTTCAGATGCAGAAAGAAGAAGAAGTTATGAAGATAGTATGAATGAAAGATTACTGAAATCCGACTAACTAGCAACTAGAAACAATAACAACTTGGCTCTAATACCATTTAGGGCGGAAATTGTTAAAAATTGTTATTGTTTCTCTAATTTATTCATATTTAAAACACTTCATTCATATTTAAAATGATTTTTATAACATTAAATCATTTTTCTCTAATTTATTTAATACACTAATTAAATAAATTAAATATTATTAATACTCAAATAATT
Organism: Panax ginseng; assembly: GCA_020205605.1. Classification (NCBI taxonomy): domain Eukaryota; kingdom Viridiplantae; phylum Streptophyta; class Magnoliopsida; order Apiales; family Araliaceae; genus Panax; species Panax ginseng. The sequence continues at coordinate 93,108,435 of CM035136.1, read as the reverse complement.
ATAAATATTAATGAAAATGTCCCAAATAATTAAAAGTTATTTTTCATAATTTAAAATAATTTTTAAAACCATTTTGTAATTTTTAGAATTTATTTTCTATTTTTAATCATTTTTCTAAATTAATTAATTAAAATTTACTAAGTCCGTCATTAAAGCCTTTGCTGGCGAAAAAGTGTCGCCTTAGGTGTTCTTGAGCCCAAGAACACTGACAAGTCAGTGCTCGAGGGGTCAACTTTGACCACTTATAATTTCTTTGTTCCTGCTTGCTATGGTAGATCTAAAGCATTGATCGTGTGGTATAAATGTAGAACTACAAGTATTCGCAATTATTTTGGTCATACAACAACTCAGATGCAAGATCTGAGCCTTTAAAATGATTGTCGAAATCGTTTCATCAAGTTCGGGTTTGCCTTGAAAAAATTTGGTCAATACCGGTCAACGACCTTGGTGGCCTTATTCCAGTTAATCGGTTTATGTCACAGGTGTTCTAGACGTCGGGTCTTGTAGACTAAGTACCATGGTATCTTTATTTGGTCATTTATAGTGTCCAGATATCATTACATTACAAGATCTAAGTGTCTAAAGTACCTGTCAGACCACTGCCTCAACATTTCTAGGTTACCCAGGCAGTAAGACTTAACGGTCAATGACTTTTGACCGATTACCACGATCAATGTGTTATTTTTTAAGGTTCAAAAGTACTATGAACTTGTAGAACTCATGACATACTATAATATAGATACAAATATTGATCCAAACAACTTTACAGAAACAAAAACAAAGTCGGTCAAAGTCGGTTGCGAACACGTTCTTGATTTTACGGTTACCCGTAAAAACTAAATTAAATCGTTCTATTCAATCGAACTTTGACCGTGAATAACTTCCGATCTACGCATTCAATGATCATGAACCCACTTGCAGATTACTCACAACATTACAGACTACAACTTCAAACTTTCAAATCACAAAAATAACTAATGATCATAGAGATATAAGGCTTGACATTCGTTGTCAGACTTCATTTTTAAACTTTTTCCAGAATTTGAAAAACATCAATTTTGAGCACTTTGATGTTATGGATCTGGGATCTAACAACCAAGATCACTAAATAACATCTTATGACACAACTTTAAACAACAAAAAACAAGATCTAACATCAGATCATAAAATTTTTAAATTCTAGGGTTTATACATTTATGCTTTGATTTCTTTAATCTGATCCTTTGTTGCTGATCATGTAGAGTTAAGATATAATATTAGCTTTATATATATATATATATATATATATATATATATATATATATATATATATCACTCTAAATTTTTGGATTTAGAGAGAGAAGAGCTTAGGCAAGAATGAAAAAAATAAAGTGGCTTTTCTCTCTCTTGATCTATATATATAATGATATGTAATGAAGTGGGCTGAGCATAGAGGCTGATATGTGTCAATTTAAGTCACATGGGGTGGTTGGATTTGGTCACCAACTTCACCTATTGTCAAACCCTACTTTCTAGCTTCAAAAATGCACATAAGGGCAAAAATGTCTTTTGGCTTTTACTGTGACGCCCCCAAAACAGGTATACATCACCCATCTTGAGTCGCCAGATATAAGGTACTGAATTCAAATACAACTTAATAATACAACTGTCGTGTACAATACGACAAAACATAAACTGTGAGTTTGAATACAAATATTGTCTACTAGAGAGTATACAAACTCAAAAGGAGTCCTCATTACAATTAGTATCACACTATTTCACAGAATAGTAAGAACTACTAATGCACCATCTAGGACCATCACTCTGTTCCCAGACTAGTCTCAGCTACGTTCTCATTTCCTGAAGAGAACAGTGAAAGAAAGGGTGAGCTCAACTAGCCCAGTAAGAAATATTATGACTAAGATAATACAGAATAAATTATCAATGGTCATGACTATACCGAATAATCCCTGGTCATAATCATACCAACAACTGTCCACCAATGAACTACAGGCCAATGAGGACGTTTACCACATCATTCGTCACATTACGGTCATGATTATACCGAATAATCCCTGATCATAATCATACCAAGTCCATCTATGCACGTAAGACAAAGATTACTTTCATTACAATATAAGCATGAGGATGATGACAATGACATAATAATTCAATAAAACAAGTTCAAGAATAAATTTTTAAGATTTATAAATTAATTTATCTTGAACTCAATAACGTCCAAATTGTCAACTTGATACTGCTTTATGAAGAAAAATTCAAGAATGCTCAAAAGAATATTTCCATGAAAAGATACTGGATGAAGCGCAAATATCAAGGATATTCCACTAATTTCATGGAGTATAGAAGCCAAAGCTTTAACCAACTGAGTATAATATAATATATGAAACTGCAAATGGATTTTCACCCGCCATGCGGTAATCCACGTATACAGGTCATTTCCACAATTTAATAAGGAATGAATACGCAGGATCTTTCACCATGCATGTGATAATCCCCATAGACAGGTTATTCCAATAGAATAATAAAAAATGGAACAACAGAAGGATTCACCATGCCTGCGATAGACTGCACCGACAGGTTATTCCCAACAGATTAATAAATAATGGAACCAGGTCCGGCGTAAACGCACAGACAGGATATTCCGATAGAATAATAAATAATGGAACCAAGTCCGGCGTAAATGCACAGACATGATATTTCGACAGTATAATAAAGAACGAAATATTAGAAGAATTTCACCATGTATGCGGTACTTTGCATAAAAAGGTTATTCTAACCGAATAATAAGAATGGAATAACAACAGAATTCACCAGGCATACGAGACCGCATAGACAGGTTATTCCAACAGAATAATAAAGAATGGAATAACAGATGCTCTCTTCATGAATACGAAAGGATAATACCCCTTACGATTACAACAAATAATATTCTCTACCTTAGAAAAATTGAATACTGAAGTAGTGAAGTAGCATAAAACTTTTCTTCTTTCTCTCTATAGTTTCTCTCTCTAGAGTTTCAGTGAATTCGTAAGAAATAATGAAGGAATGAGCTTCTATTTATAGGAGAATGGACTGAATAGTAACTAATTCATGAACGGTCCAGATTGATTTACTTTTAAACAGACGGTCCATATTGGTTTACTATTAAAACTTTAAACCAGCGATCCATATTGATTTATTATTATACTTTCCACCAGCGGTCCATATTGATTTACTATTATATCTTCAACCAACGGTCTAAAAAATTAGCACATCTCCTCATGGAATAATATTGTACCCAAAAATGATTTGGACCGAAAAGAAATATATCTTACGGGTGAATAGTACCCCGTGAATAGTAACTAGTGAATAGTAACTCATGAATAGTAACTCATGAATAGTAACTCGTGAATAGTAACTCATGAATAGTAACTCGTGAATAGTACTCCGACACGTAAAGTGACCCGAATACCTGATTGAATAATATAACCTCCAGGCATCAATTATACTAACACAAATAAGTCCAACACAATGGAACTATAAAATTCATCTTTAATCAACACGAACTTATTCATCATGAATATTATAATTCACAATATTTAACAACCAGGTCGTTCCCAGGAAAGATGGGGCTTTCCGATAAGGATTTCTCCTTATTGGCGCGCAATTAGGTGACCAAACCTCTCCTTGACAGAACTTCTAGACATTGTCAATATTGCAAATAATAATATGAATAACTTTGCCGCCTCAATTATTGATTTAATAATATAACATATTATGCAAATGATACTGTAACAATAATTGAATCAATAATATGAGAGATATGATGCATCAATTATTGTAGCAATAATTGAGTATAACTGAGTGACTTCTCACGTAAGCATCAATAATCAATACCGTGTGCTACTATGAAACCACGCGTATTATTGTACTTTTACTACCGGGTAGTTCAACCATTTTAACGGTAACACCTCCGCCGTTATTTTTATAGAAAGATATTTTTGTCGTTTTCTAACTACGATAATACTTCCGTTGTGGGGTCCACCAATGATTGTCTTGCCGTCGTCTTTAATATTCCTATTAAAACGAATATTCCCCACCAATCGAATATTATATAACCACTTGCTTACTTTTTGCAAAATTTGTAAATATTACCCACAACTATAACATTATATCAAATCCACACCATAATATTCAAAAATATATTTCGAGAAAATTATTCTTTATTCATAAAAGTTAGGGTCTTACAAACTCCCTTTTTTTATGAAATTTCGTCCTCGAAATTAGGGTACATACCTGGTATGTCGAAGAGATGAGGATACCTTGACTTCATCTCGATTCTAACTCCCAAGTCATTTCCTCCACATCGTGGTTTCTCCTGAAACTTTGACTTGAGGTATAATCTTGGAGGCGTAGAACATGATCCTTCTTATCCAAGATTTTAACAGGAAACTCTTCATACGTTAAATCTTCCTCTATCTCGTCTGGTTCTAACTCAATAATGTGGTTCGGGTCTTTCACATATTTACGTAACATAGATATGTGAAACATGTTATGAACACGAGACATACTTGACGGTAAGGCGAGTCTATAAGCCACAGTTCCTACTCGTTCGAGAATTAAAAATGGGCCAATGAATCGAGGATTGAGCTTTCCTCACTTTTCAAATCTCGTAACTCCTTTCCATTGAGCAACACGTAACAACACATGATAAACAATATCAAATTCTACGTCCTTTCGATGAAGATCAACATAACTCTTTTATCGATCTTGTGAAGTTTTTATACGTTGTCGGATCGTTTGAATCTTTTCTGTAGTCATACGTACCAACTCCGGTCCCAACAACATTGCTTCACCCACCTCATCCCAGCATACTGGAGAAGGACACTTTCTCCCATACAACGCCTCAAATGGAGCCATGCCAATACTTGCTTGTTAATTGTTATTGTAGGAAAACTTCACCAACGGTAAGAACTTATCCCAACTTCCTTTGAAGTCAAGGACACAGAGTCTTAATAGATCTTCAAGAGTTTGAATAGTCCTCCCCGACTGCCCGTTCGTCTGAGAATGATATGCCGAGCTAAATCGTAAATCCGTGCCCATAGCTTTCTACAAACTAACCCAAAATCGTGAAGTGAATCTTGGGTCTCGATCACAAACTATGGATAATGGCATACCATGCAATCTTAAAATCTCATTTATGTACATACGAGCAAGATATTTAAGTGTATAAGTTTCTCGTATAGGTAAGAAGTGAGCAGACTTGGTTAATCTATCAACAATGACCCAAATTTCATTTATGCCTTGAGAAACCTTGGGAAGACCAGTAACGAAATCCATGGTAATGTGCTCCCACTTCCATTCTGGAATTTCAAGTGGTTGCAATGGACCTTTTGGTACTTGATGCTCCGCCTTGACTCGTTGACAAGTTAAACACCTTGAGATAAACAACTCTATCTCTCTCTTCATATTGCTCCACCAAAATGTATGTCGAAGATCATGATACATTTTGGTACTCCTAGGATGGATTGCAAACGGTGTGTTGTGCGCCTCCATCATGATTTTATACTTTAAATCAGGGTCATTAGTAACACAAAGTCTGGAGTTGCCTCGAAGTATTCCTTCTTCATCGATTCTTGCTTTCGGAATAGCACCTTCTTCCACTTTCTTCCTCATACGTATCAGCTCCAGATCTGTAGCTTGAGCAGCTTTAACTTTATCGATTAAATTCGGTTCTACTCATTTATTCGCCATCATCACATGGGTCCCTGGAGTCTTTAACTCTATCTCCATCCTTTGTAAGTCATACAAAATTGGCCTTTGTGTTGACAATATTGCACTCGTACCCGCATATGATCTTCTACTCAATGCGTCAGCTACTACGTTCGCTTTACCAGGATGGTATTGAATGGTATGATCATAATATTTCAACAGTTCAAGCCAACGTTGTTGCCGCATGTTGAGTTCCTTTTGGGTGAAGAAATATTTGAGGCTTTTATGATCCATATAGATCTCCACCTTCTCTCCATATAGGTAATGCCTCCAAATCTTGAGCGTGAAGACAACAACTGCCAACTCTAGATCATGAGTAGGATAATTCCTCTCATATTCTTTGAGTTACCGAGAGGCATATGCTATGACTTTCCCATGTTGCATGAGAACACATCCTAGCCCTTTGCCCAAAGCATCATCAGTAGATGACAAATCCCTCCGAGCGGATGGTATTGTCGAGCAGTCTTGAAATGAGTCTTCCTTGAGTTCTTGAAAACTCTTCTCACATTCCTCGTTCCAACTGAACTTTTTATCTTTTCGAGTCAGCTGAGTTAATGGAGTAGCGATTCGAGAAAATCCTTCCACGAATCTCCGATAATAACCAGCTAATCCGAGAAAGATATATACTTCGGTCACTGATTTAGGTTGCTCCGATCTTTGAATAGCTTCAATCTTTGCCGGGTCAATAGATATTCCATAACTTGATACTACGTGCCCAAGGAATGCTACTTCCTCAAGCCAGAACTCACATTTCTTCAACTTGGCATAAAGCTTATTTTAACGAAGCTTTTGGAGTATCAGCCTCAAGTGTTGCTCATCATCTTCACGGCTTTTGGAATATATGAGGATGTCATCTATAAATACGACCACAAAGTGATCCAAATATTTCTTGAATACACGGTTCATCATATCCATGAAGGCTGCAAGAGCATTAGTTAATCCAAAAGACATGACTAAGAATTCATAATGCTCGTCTGCCAAGGAGTTACGAGGCGATCTTTGGAATATCCTTAGTTCTAACCTTCAAATGATGATATCCGAGCGAAAGATCGATCTTTGAATGTAATTGTGCTCCTTGCAAGCGGGTCAAACAGGTCATCAATGCGAGACAACGGGTACCTATTTTTGATGGTGACATGATTCAACTCCCGATAATCAATACAAAATCGCATACTTCCATATTTCTTCTTCACGAATAAAGCAGAGCACCCCAAGGAGAGACGCTTGGACGAATGAAACCAATGTCTAACAATTCCTCCAATTGGGTCTTTAACTCCACGAAGTTCAATAGGAGCCATTCGATATGGGGTTTTGAAATGGGTTTTGTACCGGAGTTCAAGGTCGATACAAAATTCAATTTCATGCTCGGGGTAGGCGGGAAGTTCTTCGTGAATACGTCGGAAAATTTATTAACAATAGAAATATCATTCAAAACTGACGTATTTTTGTTTAAATCTGTGACATGAGCTAAGAAAGCTTGACATCTGTTTTTCAATAAACGAATAGCTTTATGGCTTGAAATGACCATAATTGATTTTAATAGTTTGGTCGCTTGAATTCGCATAATAGGTTGATTAGGAATATGAAAACTAACAACCTTACGAAAATAATTAATTTTTGCATGATGAGTAGTTAACCAATCAATCCCTAGAATAACGTCAAACGCAAGTATTTTTAAAGAAATAAGATCGACAGGTAATGTGCGGTTACCGATTTGAATTAAACAAGACTTATAAACCGTGGATGTACTGAAGGTTTCTCCCAACGGAGTTTCAACTGATAAGTCAAAGTCCAATTTCTCCGGAGTCAAATTTAAACGTTGAGCGCAAGTAGGAGAAATAAAAGAATGGGTAGAGCTGGTATCAAATAAGGTATAAACTTCACTAGAGTTTATGATAAGCTTACCCGTGATGACCTCGTTCAGGTTCCTTACTTTCTAGGAGGTTACAACAAACGCTCTCCCTTGAACTACCGGTTTTGTCTTGTCTGGGACGGACTTTGATGCCTCCATCCCAGCTGAACTTGACTTCGGTGCATGACAAAATTGGGCTAGGTGACCTTCTCTTCCACAATTGTAACATGTTTTGGACTGATATGTCCCTCCCCTCCGCATTTGTAACATTCGACCGGCGATCGCTCTCCTTCCTTAACAACAGGTGCTGGTGCTGACGTCCTTCCATCATTATTAAATCTCCTCTTCTTGAAACTCCCACTTTTATTGTCTTGGCCATGATTACCACCGAAGTGGTTACCATTTACGCATGTTGATTCCTCCACGTTTGTTGTCACCGCTTGATGATCATTACCATTGGGTATTTTCATTCTGTTGCTTTCTCTTGGTTGCATTGACCCGTTATCGCGCTCCAATAACTTAGCCCTATTTACAACATCTGAATACAAACACAGTTTATGATAAATAAGATATTGACATATCTCCGGTTTCAAACCTCTTAAAAACATTCGCGTCATTCACTCCTCATTATCCACCAAATGGGATGCAAACTAGGATAACTCCGCAAATTTAGCCTCGTATTGCAACACGGTCATATTGTTTTGCTCCAACTTGATAAACTCCACCTCCTTCATGTGACGAATACTTTCTGGAAAGTATTTGTCGTTGAACAGCTCTTGGAACTTCTCCCAAGACATCTTGAGTGCGTCAGGCTGGGTACGCTTCACAGATTCCCACCAGTAATCTACCTCCCCTCGTAACATAAAGGTGGCAAAAGGAACTTTTTGCTCCTCGGAGCATCCCAAGACATCAAATATCTTGGTGATCTGCTTTATCCATGCATCCGCCTTAAGTGGTTTTGGCTCTCCAATAAACTCCGGTGGTCCCAGCTCCTTGAACTGTTTAGCGGTGACCGTCCGAGAGTTTCCAGTGTTTCCACCTACATTTTGTACAGGAGTTTCTCTTGCCTGATGTTGTACGAATTGCAGAAAGCTCCAAAACATTTCGTCGTTCATCATTTGGTCGGTGTTGTTGTTCACCTAAGGATTATTGTCTTCATGTTGCATATTATCCTGAGTATTAATCTGTGGTGACTCCACGATCTCATGTGTTTCATTGCTTATCTCAACATTTTCGGATGCCATTTTCCAAACTGCCACAAAATAAGGGTTAATTAATATATCACATATTATCCCTATACTCTGACCAACCAGTTAAATACCAAATAAACTTAGGTAGGTCATACTAGCGAAGGAATTCCCCGTCTCTCCCCTCCTAGTTCTTATCTCAAATATCAGCCAAGGATCATATCCTTAAGCTTTGATACCAACTGTGACGCCCCCAAAACAGGTATACATCACTCATCTTGAGTCGCTAGATACAAGGTACTGAATTCAAATACAACTTAATAATACAACTGTCGTGTACAATACGACAAAACATAAACTGTGAGTTTGAATACAAATATTGTCTACTAGAGAGTATACAAACTCAAAAGGAGTCTTCATTACAATTAGTATCACACTATTTCACAGAATAGTGAGGACTACTAATGCACCATCTAGGACCATTACTCTGTTCCCCGACTAGTCCCAGCTACATTCTCATTTCCTGAAGAGAACAGTGAAAGAAAGGGTGAGCTCAACTAGCCCAGTAAGAAATATTATGACTAAGATAATGCGAATAAATTATCATTAGCCTTCAAATCTGTTAAACCGATAAAATATAATACACATCAAGTTTAAGCTGCAATGAACAAGCAATCCATTAGAAGAGTCAAGTAGAGAATAAAATCTACTATCTTCTATAATTTAAAAGGATTTTCATCACTTTTATCATTGAGACTCGACAATAAATAAAATCGAATCATCCTGCTCCCACGGCCAAGGATATTCATGTAATCATCAATGATCATGACTATATCTTAGAATAATCCACGGTCATAATCATACCAACTCATCATCCACCAATGAACTACAAAACCAATGAGGACTTTTACCACATCATTCGTCACATTACGGTCATGATTATACCGAATAATCCATGGTCATAATCATACCAAGTCCATCTATGAACGGAAGCCAAAGATGACTTTCATCACAATATAAGCATGAGGATGATGACAATGACATAATAATTCAATAAAACAAGTTCAAGAATAAATTTTTAAGATTTATAAATTAATTTATCTTGAACTCAATAACGTCCAAATTGTCAACTTGATACTGCTTTGTGAAGAAAAATTCAAGAATGCTCAGAAGAATATTTCCATGAAAAGATACTGGATGAAGCGCAAATATCAAGGATATTCCACTAATTTCATGGAGTATAGAAGCCAAAGCTTTAACCAACTGAGTATAATATAATATATGAAACTGCAAATGGATTTTCACCCGCCATGCGGTAATCCACGTATACAGGTCATTTCCACAATTTAATAAGGAATGAATACGCAGGATCTTTCACCATGCATGTGGTAATCCACATAGACAGGTTATTCCAACAAAATAATAAAAAATGGAATAACAGAAGGATTCACCATGCGTGCGATAGACTGCACCGACAACTTATTCCCAACAGATTAATAAATAATGGAACCAGGTCCGGCGTAAATGCACAGACAGGATATTCCGACAGAATAATAAATAATGGAACTAGGTCCGGCGTAAACGCACAGACTGGATATTCCGACACAATAATAAAGAATGGAATATTAGAAGAATTTCACCATATATGCGGTACTTCGCATAAACAGGTTATTCCAATAGAATAATAAGAATGAAATAACAACAGAATTCACCAGGCATGCGATTGACCGCACAGACGGGTTATTCCAACAAAATAATATAGAATGGAATAACAGAAGCTCTCTTCATGAATACGAAAGGATAATACCCCTTACGAGTACAACAAATAATATTCCCTACCTTAGAAAAACTGAATACTGAAGTAGTGAAGTAGCATAATACTTTTCTTCTTTCTCTCTATAGTTTCTCTCTCTAGAGTTTCAGTGAATTCGTAAGAAATAATGAAGGAATGTGCTTCTATTTATAGGAGAATGGACTGAATAGTAATTAATTCATGAACGGTCTAGATTGATTTACTTTTAAACGGACGGTCCATATTGGTTTACTATTAAAACTTAAAGCAACGGTCCATCTTGATTTACTATTAAAACTTTAAACCAAATGATCCATATTGATTTACTATTATACTTTCCACCAAATGAGTCCATATTTGAATTACTATTATATCTTCAACTAACAATCAAAAAAATTAGCACATCTCCTCATGGAATAATATTGTACCCAAAAATGATTTGGACCGAAAAGAAATATATCTTACGAGTGAATAGTACCCCATGAATAGTAACTCATGAATAGTAACTTTCGTGAATAGTGACTCATGAATAGTAACTCGTGAATAGTACTCTCAAACACGAAAAAGTGTCCCGAATACCGATTGAACAATATAACCTCCAGACATCAATTATACTAACACAAATAAGTCCAACACAATGGAACTATAAAATTCATCTTTAATCAACATGAACTTATTCAATATTAATATTATAATTTACAATATTTAACAACCAAATGTCGTTCCTGTGAAAGAGGGGCTTTTCGATAAGGATTTCTCCTTATTGGCGCATGATTAGGTGACCAAACCTCTCCTTGATGTAACTTCTAGACATTGTCAATATTGCAAATAATAATATGAATAACTTTGCCGTCTCAATTATTGATTTAATAATATAACATATTATGCAGATGATACTGTAACAATAATTAAACTAAAAATAAAATTAGTTTCTAAAAATTACAAATTAGGTTTACTTAATTAGATTAGGTTTCTTAATTACACTATACATGCACATTAGGGTATTAATTATTTAATAATTTGGGTTACCCCACCAATTAGGGTTACTAATTACTTAAAATAAAATTTTAAATTTAAATATTTACTAATTATAGTTAAGCTTGCTAAAATTAATAATTAGGGTTTACAATTAGCAATTATGTTTTATAATTACTAATTAGGGTTACCTAATATAGAAATTAGGATTTCAAAATATTAATTTAGGGTTTTCACTTAAGAAATTAGGGTTTCTAATTTCATGATTAGGGTTTCTACTAATTAGGGTTTTTTTCCTAATTAATGTTAATATCAATAATACTCTATTCATTAATCACATTATCATGATTACATAACGACTTAACAAATTCATAGAGTCGTAAATGGCCTTCGAATTAGGGTTTCAAATCAATTAGGGTTTCTAAAAAAACATTAGGATTTCTAAATATTAATTAGGGTTTCTCTAATTAATATTAAATTCTATAATACACCACATATATCACATAACACTGTTATATAACAGTATTGACTTTCCCATTTGAATTTAAAAATAGGTTTAAACAAATTAATGCTAGGGTTTTGACATTATACACCATAATTGACCAACCATTGTCAGTCCACAAACATACAATACATATTTATAGCACTGAAAACTCAAAATATAATATTATTATATTATTATTCTTATCCATTGATAAAAATCCAAAATTACGGTTTTGGATTTCATATCTGATTTATCTGTCATATTTAACCTTAATAATTAAGGTAAAATAATTAACTTAATAATCTATACTAAAATTCATATAATAAAATAATTATTATAATTATTATAAAATCATTTCATATATTATTTAAATAATATATAATTATATTTTCATAGAAAATAATTAATAAAAACATTTCTGCTATAAAATTAATTATTATAAGAATAAACTTTATAATAGTCAATAATTCTAAAATAAAATTATTTGTAAATATTCATGTAATAAATATATTTTTATTTATTACATAATTACATACATACATTATCTTGTACAAATCATCATCCATAAAATATAAAAAAAATTATATGCAAAATTTTTGATTTATTTATACAGAAAATATCAGGTTGTTACATTCACTCTCCCTTATAAAGATTCCGTCCCCGGAATCACCGTTTTAAAACCTATACATACCAGGGTACATAGCATACACAATCATTACGAGTAGATCTCGATCAAAATTGATCGAACTGATCTTTAATTATTCAGCATAAAGCTTATCTATCTGATTAAACGGAAATTTAATTTCTAAAAGAACTCAAATTCCTCCTTCAAAATAATTTATAAAATAATTTACTATATATAAGAAAATAATATATAAGAAATAAAATTGGTTTGAGTAATACCTGGAGTTGCATCCCCCGCTGCTACAGTTTCTTGAACGATCATTTTGAACACGCTTGCGGTTGATTTCGTTGGTTTGATTGTTGATGTTGGTCCCGTTGTCGCCAATGTCCTGCTGCCTTTTCCCGTATTCACATTCCTTGCCTCCTTTCTCCTTCTTGGACAGTCTTCCACCTTATACTCCATTGATTCACACTTAAAACACACAGACTTGCCCTTTATCTCCTTTCCTTTTATCATATAGGTGACAAAACTATATTTTGCCCCTTCGTTATCCTAGATATCACTAACGTTGCTACAGGGTAAGTTGATCCTCTAAATCCTGGCGGTCTGATTGCCTTGAAGTCTTTGACGTTAAATCTATCGTCGATTATCCTCGATGATCTTCCATAATCGGGTATTCTCGCTACTGCATAGCTTGATCGTCCATATTCAAAAAATTCTGTATCGAGTCTGGTTGTCTTCCAGTTTTGTTAACAGGTTCTTCTGTCCGTGTATTTCGTTTTCGTCTTGGCGGCATTATCGTAAATTATTCTTATTAACTTATATTCTAAACCTTATCGTATACGCGCAATTTTCTATTCAAATAGTCATGTACTCAAAATATTAGACTTTGAAAACTTTGGTTTACCGTATTAACCAGTGTTCAGATAAATAATTACTATCTTTATACCAGCTTATTTCATTAATCCCATATAAATTCATACTCATATCACTTGACATACCATAGCACATATTGATTTAATCATCCGTTATCCCTTTGTGACTCAAAAAGTAGGAATCATTTGCCCTGAACTTATACAAAATTTGAAAAATATTACCTTATACAAACATGCATATCATATAATAACATAGAATCATACATATTCAAGTAATACTAGTACTACTTATTTCTTACGCCTCCACTTAGATCATTTGCTTAGAAATCTGTCTATTCCCATTATCCTCAATAATCCATTAACACCTAACTACACCTAGTTCATCCAACTTACAACACATTATGAGTTTAAGAACTCATCACCAATATATGAGTTTAAGAACTCGACATTGATCACATATTCTTTAACTATATTTTATCTATCAGTTATACTATCGTTTTAGGGGTCGGTACTATACTTTTCAAAATAACCACCTCTTTGAGGTAGCTTTCAATGTGAGCCTCTATTTCAACTATTGACTTTGATACTGGCTCGGTTATGGAGATCGGCTCCTTCTTTACAATCTGAGGGTATTCTAATTCTTTTCTATCTGACATCTACACACCAAAGTTATCCTGATTATCAACTAATATATACACACAGCAAATAATAGTTTTATACAAGTTATCTTTTATTTTGTTTGACGATAAATTTATCCAATTCATCTATTTTTAAAGTCTATATGAGTTATTTATACTTTCAACGTTTCCCTCTGTTCTAAGGTTATAGCCTAAGGTCTACCCCATCTAAGGTTTTTAACCCTAAGCTCTGATACCAACTTGTAAAGCCCCCAAACTCGGATACTTGAAACCCGAGCTCGATGCTTCACGATACCATTTCTATGAGCGGAATAATACTAATAATAATAACAATAATATAAAAATCCAACTTAATTTATATTTATCAGAGTCTAATCTCAATTACGTAACCTTTACTATAATTCTTTACATTATATATAATACATATCATTATCTTAATACAGTCTAACTATTACATAAGATACCATTAACCATATTATGTTTGCTTTCCTTTTCACTTGATCTTGTCTGAACCTTCGGGTTGACCATGCCTAGCTGAAAACATTTAATTTTAAAGCAAGAATGAGAATTTGGGTGCCCAGCAAGTAATAACAATTAGAAATATAAGTAGCTGAACGAAATAAATATTTTTTTTGTACATCACTTCTACAACGAATTTATAGTTGTGAAGTAAACTGAACCAATAATAACAACATAACAATCTATCTCAAATTTTTGAAACTACGTATTGACTATATATATATGTTGGGCTTGACGCAAAATGCACAAATGAAATTAAAATTTTTAAGCAATTTAAAACCCTAAAAACAGGATCCATGCGAAAATCAATTAATTCGGAGGTTTAGAGATTATACGGATATAAACAAAACGAGAATCAAACCGATCATACCGAATCTCCAACGCAATACAAACCGATTGCGCCTACTCGGATCCACGTGAGCGCCTTGCATACGAACCGTCGAGTGATTACTGCAATAAGAAGGACTTGCAGGTACTAGCCACCAAAAGGAATGGATTTTTGAAACTGTTTTCTCTCTAGTCTCTCTCTAAGAAGCGGCTAGGGTTTTCAATTATGATATCTTACCTAAGTAGTGCTATATATATCATATATATAGTAGTTAAAAGGAATTAATCAAATCAAAACCTAATTTTATAAAATCCGAATTTATATATATATATATATCTCTTAATTAAGTCTTACTTAATTAATATACATATATACAATTATCCTTTTAATTTAAATTTGTGATTTAAATACTATTAATCATATTAATATATTTAAATCCTTAAAATTTAAATTAATTCCCTTTAAATAACGTTACATGTGTGTGACCACATAGGTTATTATTACGTTGGCAATAATTTTAAAATCATATTATAAAATTATAAGCGATGGAGCGGCATCTAGTAATGCATCACTGCTACCCAAGTAATAATAAGATCGATGATTCGATGCAACCTTTTTGTGACCAATGTTTCAATGTAATTTAATCCTTTTAACCTTAATATCCTAGATTAAACTTCGAGTCATGGGAATGTGTCATACTCTTCATAATTTAATCTGAGTTTTCTTGATCAATGAGTAGTATATGAAACAAATCACTATTTGAGCATGGCCATGCATTTCATAGTCCTACTCAATCAAGAGGCCTATGGATATCACCCATAATATATATAGATGGTTAAATTCCATCTAGATCATTCATATTTCTCACACGATTAATGATGAACCCAATAATCACCTTTATAGTCCACCACTATTAAAGGTGACATTTGATGATATCAAAGTACATAAATTCTCGTGTAGTAATATAAGCGATTTCGTGTTGGGAGGACCATTACATCATTGTCACTATGAGAATTGCTAATGACACTTCGCATAATGCTCCATATAGAATTCTCATGGTGGAGTCCATCCAAATTACATCGTTCTCTAACATGTACCTATGCATTGACTTAATATCTCATATATTTATGACCAATGAGATTTGGTCATCAAATCGATCCACATACTAGTCTCAATGCATCATTGTTGTCCCATCAACAATGATACTCGACTAGGGACATTTAAGAACAACGATACTAATGGTAATATATAATCTCATGTTCAAGTCACATACTTGAAACTATATAATTTGTATCACTATTCTAAGGAATTTTATTATGTTAACAATTATATTACGCGATAAATAAAACCATAATAAAATCATATATTTATTCAATCAAATATAATATCAAAACGTTAAGCAATTATATCAAATAATTGGCCTCTAGGGCATAAACTCTAACAGGTCTCCCACTTGCACTAGAGCCAATCACTCATGTATCTAATACCCATGGAACTAGTGTGACCGTCGTGCTTGTGCTGCGACAAAGCCTTAGTTAGTGGATCTGCAACATTATCATCTGTTGGCACTCTTCCTATATGTACATCTCCTCTATCAATGATTTCACGGATGAGATGGTACCGCTAAAGTATATGCTTGGATCGTTGGTGAGATCTGGGTTCCTTAGCCTGTGCAATGGCTCCATTATTATCACAGTATAGAACACCGGATCAACAATGGTTGGAACAACACCAAGTTCAGTGATGAACTTTTTAATCCATCTGACCTCCTTGGGCTGCGCTAGAAGCGACAATATACTCGACCTCTCACAGTAGAATCGACCATCGCCTCTTGCTTGAACTTTTCCAAATAACAAAGCACCACCATTAAGGCAAAACACAAAACTGGCCGAGACTTATAGTCATCATTGTCGGTCTGAAACTAACATCTGTGTAACCCTTTACTTCGCTAGTTCGTCTTCACCTCCATATACCAAGAATGAATCCTTAGTCCTTTTCGGTGCTTGAGGATATTCTTGGCTAACCGATGACCTTCACTGGATTCGATCAGTATCTGTTCGTCATGCTCAAAGCATACGAGACATCCGGACGAAAGTACATATCATTGCATACATAATAGATCCAATTTCCAAGCATAAGGATCTTTCTCATATGCTCCTCATCATCTTGTGATTTAGGACATTGGGCCTTAGAGATCTTTACACCATGAGTCACGGGTAAGTTTCCTCTTTTCGCCTCTTGCATCTTTGAACTGTTTCAACACTTTATCAATATATGTACTTTGACTTAGGTAGAGCATTTTCTTGATCTATCTCTATAGATCTTGATACCTAAAATGTAGGCTGACGCTCGCCAAATCTTTCATGGAGAAACATTTTCCTAACCATGCTTTTACAACCTGTAAGGAAGGAATGTCATTCCCAATAATTAATATGTCATCAACATATAATACTAGGAATACAATGTGACTCCCACTAACCTTCTTATATACACAAGGTTCATCTTCATTTTTAATAAAGCCAAATTCTTTGACTGCTTCATCAAATCGAAGATTCCAACTCCGAGAAGGCTTGCTTCAATCCATAAATGGATCGCTGCAGCTTACATACCTTTCCGCATCCTTTGGAGTGACAAAACCCTCAGGTTGTGTCATATACACATCCTCAAGGAGATTTACATTAAGGAAGCGGTTTTGACATCCATTTGCTAGATTTCGTAATCATAAAAAGTCGCATAAATAGCAAGTAAGATCCTCATGGATTTAACCATTTCCACTTTGGAGAGAAGGTTTCATCATAGTCAACACCTTGAATTTGTTTGAAACCTTTTGCTACCAATCGGCCTTTATAGGTTTGTACATTACCATCCATGCCGGTTTTCTTCTTGAAAACCCACTTGCACCGATTGGTTTTACCCTTGGTGGATCAACCAAAGTCCATACTTGGTTAGTATACATGGAGTCCATATCGCATTTCATGGCTTCAAGCCATTTCTCGAAATCTAGTCCATTCATAGCTTCTTGGTAGAAGCGGGCTCATCTTGATCTATGAGCATCACATCGCCGTTTTTTTAGTCACAAGATATCCATAATATCTCTCGGGCTCTTGGCGTGTCCTACGAGATCTACGAATGACTTGTGTAATTTGAGCGGAGTTCACTTTCCACAATTTCTTGTGGGTCCCGCTCATGTTCCAACTCGAGTTCAATGATATTTTGTGGTTCTCGAATTTCTTGAGTTCTCTACTTTCCTCCCACTGCTTCCTTTAGAGACAAATTCTCTTTCTAGAAAAATACCGGTTCGAGCAACAACCACTTTGTTCTCGGAAGGTTTGTAGAAATAATACCCTTTTGTTTCCTTTGGGTATCCCACAAAATTACATTTGTCGATTTGGGTCCGAAACTTGTCGAAATTCGACGCGTTTTACTGAACGCCTCATGACCCCAAATCTTCATGAACGACATACTAGGGCGTTTCCAGTCCACATTTCATATGGTATCTTCTCGAACCGTCTTTGTAGGAACACGGTTAAGTGTGAATGCAGTTTTTCTAAGGGCATGACCCAGAAGCTTATTTGAAGATTTTCATGACTCATCAATGATCGTACCATGTCCAACCAAGGTTCGATTCCTCCTCTCAGATACACCATTCCATTGCGGTGTTCGGGTGGAGTGAGTTGTGATATAATACCACACTCCTTTAGAAGGTCATCAAAGTCTTGGCTTAAGTATTCACCTCCTCGATCGGATCGAAGGGCTTTTATGCTTTTGCCAAATTGGTTTTGAACTTCATTCTTGAATTCCTTGAACTTTTCAAAGGATTCGGATTTGTGTCTCATAAGATACACATATCCATATCTACTAAAGTCATCGATAAATGTAATGAAGTAATAAAACCTACCTCTTGCTAACGAACTCATGGGTCCACATACATCACTATGTATAAGTCCCAATCATATTCTTGCCTTCTCAATCGTGTCCGATGAAAGGGCTTTAGTTATCTTGCCTAATAAACAAGACTCGCATTTCTCATATCATTCAAAATCAAATGAATCCAAGAACCCATCTTTATGGAGTTTGGATATCGTTTCTCATTTATATGGCCTAAACGATGATGCGAGAGATATGCTCGGATTTGAATCATTTGATTTAAATCGTTTTGTATTTATGTTATAGATAGGCATTTCTAAATCAAGAATATAGAGACCGTTAAACAATTGTGCAACACCATAACAAATATCATTTAAGTAAAACAAACAACGATTGTTCTTTATTATAAATGAAAAACCTTTCTTGTCCAAACAAGAAAGCGAAATAATGTTTTTGCTTATAGCGGGCACAAAATAACAATCTTCTAATTCTAAAACTAGCCCGATGGGCAAAGATAAATGATAAGTTCCTACGGCGATCTGACAAAGAACTTTTGCTCTATTTCTAACTCGTAGGTCAACCTCTCCTTTCGCCAAAGTTCTACTCCTTGAGTCCACGCACATTAACACAAATGTGAGAACCACATCCAAGATCCAATACCCATGATGTAGAAGTAGATAAGTTGACTTCTATAACATATATACCTGAATCATAAGTTGTACTTCCTTTTCTTTTCTTCACTTCTTCCAGATAAGCATGACAATTCCTTTTCCAGTGTCCAGGTTTTCCACAGAAGTGACATTCACCTTCTTTAGCCACCCCACCTTTAGGTTTTAAAGCCTGTTTGGTTTTGGAATTGGGTTTGGCAAAAGATTTAGATCCTATCATCTTCTTGCCTTTCCAATTTCCCTTAGCATTCCCTTTTGCACCATCATTATGGGAGCGGGTCACGCTTTTTCATGTTGTTCTCGGTAGTTCTTAACATGCTCAACAACTTTCGATGAGGGGTTTCTCAATTTCATTCATAAGATAGTTCATAACAAATTGAGAGTAGGCTTCTTTGTTCAAAGATTGCAAAACAAGGTCGGTTTGGGCTTAGGGTGATTGGAAAATCCAACCTATCAAGGTACTCAATATACCCAATCATTTTCAAAGATACGTGGACCAAACTGGATCACGTTCACCCATTTTGCGGTGATACAACGCCTTGCTTGTATCATACCTCTCTGTCGAGCATGCCCTTCGACAATTTCTTGAGATGCTCGATCATCTCATAAGCATCCATCAACTCATGTTGCTTTACGAAGCTCGGCGTTCATGGTTGCTAGCATGACACAACTCACATCCGAGCATCATCTTGATGCTTCTTGTAAATATTATGCTCCTTGCACGTGGTGCGATGGCGGTTTGTCTTTGCGAGAATGGGCCCATCAAGGACATATAGCTTACGCTCTTGTTTGAGGACAATCCTCAAGTTCTATGCCAATCGAGGAAATTAATTCCACTTAGCTTGTCCTTTTCAAGGGTGATCGTAATGAAAGACTATTTGTGTTGTTGTTGTTTGCCATTTGATATCTACAATTTATAAGTGCAACAATAATAAGTCAAATTACAGAGTTGATATTATATAATTAATAATAGTACATTCAAAATATACCTCCCACTATTTTATTCAAATTAATAGCCCTCACCATTAATTCGGAAAGCATTTTCTATTAAATCTTTCTAGTGAGCGAAGATCCATATTTCATTATGCCTTAAGTTAGCTTTGGCTATTCTCTCAAAACATAATTATTTAGGTAGACAACCCTTTGTCAATTATATCATATATAACTCCTGATAGTTTGGTAAACAACATTTGTTTCTAGTCCATCTAATGGTACCAACCAAACTCTATGCCTCTAAGTCCACAATCCTATTGAGATAACTTAGTTAAGTCAAGACCCAATGATTTTAATAGTTTGGATATCACAATTATCCTATCGCATCTTACCTAGATAAATAGGGTACTTTGCTTTGGCAAACCTACATCTATTGATCAAGGTCTTGATGAGTGTTATTCATTGGAAGGCATCGATTTAGACTTAATAATTTAATGAGGATTTTATTAATTTAGATCTCACCAATTTTAATCTTGTTAAGCATGCATATTATTAATCATATCATATCGCATACAAGTATAAATAAAGTCTTTGAAATTAAATGTGTCATGCGCTTATGGCCCAATCCATCCATCAATCTTTTCAAGCTAATGAAAGATTGAAGGTCAATCTAAGGTGGTAAAAGATCTTAAAATAAATAGCTTCCTTGGATCTTCCTCTAGCATCGCCTCCTCTCCATCATCATCTTTCCATTGTGTTCTCCATCTTGACATCTTCATCAATTCTGATTATTACATGACATAAAGAAACCTCGAGTTACATTCGAGGGGATTTAGATGAGAAGAGAATATTACATTAGAATTTATAGAAAGGCCACGACATGCAAGTAGTATTTTAAAACCAAAACCACTAACCTATGGGTCAAAAGGCCATAATCAGCACCATGCATATCACAATAAGCACATAACAATTTATATATAATTAAAGAAAACTATATATAAAATATAGGGGACACGACCATCGTCTTATTCTGACGGGGGGTCGAGGGTCTCCCCAGCGGTGGTCCGGTGACCGTCACCGGTGAATGGTCTCACGACCGGTCAATGAAGAAGGCGAAGGCGGCGCCCTGAAAAAATTCAAACTACATTACAGATTGCAGATTTTTTCCATACTGAATCTCTAAATAGCAGTTAAATCATACATTTTAATCCACCAAAACACCCATAATAACAAATCATATATATCCGGTTTGATTTAATCATATTAAAACGAATAACAAGATACACCGAATTTATCATATATTTCGGTTTGATTAATCATATTAAAACGATTCTTCATGCTTCTAATCCGATTAGAATAGTTATATTGTTATTCCACCGATTAAAGATACGATTAACGATTATCATCATATATATTACGAATACACATACAACTAATATCATATATTCAATTTTATATCGGTAAACATGCATCATCATATATCATATATATCGAATACAATTAAAACACGTAATCTGAATTAATCTTTTTTGCAAGTAGCTCGATACCACATTGTTGGGCTTGACGCGAAAATGCACAATGAAATTAAAATTTTAAAGCAATTTAAAACCCTAAAATAGGATCCATGCGAAAATCAATTAATTCGAGAGGTTTAGAGATTATACGGATATATAAACAAAACGAGAATCAAAACCGATTAAGCGCCTCGAATCTCCAACGCAATACAAAACCGATTAACGCCTCTACGATTCATCCACGAACGCCGCATTTAACCGAACAGTTTAACGATTCTGCAATAAGAAGGACTTGCGGTATTAGCCACCAAAAGGAATGGATTTTTGAAGCTGTTTTCTCTCTAGTCTCTCTCTAAGAAGCGGCTAGGGTTTTTCAATTATGATATCTTACCTAAGTAGTACTATATATCATATATATAGTAGTTAAAAGGAATTAATCAAATCAAAACCTAATTTTATAAAATCCGAATTTATATATATATATATCTCTTAATTAAGTCTTACTTAATTAATATACATATATACTAATTATCCTTTTAATTTAAATTAAATGATTTAAATACTATTAATCATATTAATATATTTAAATCCTTAAAATTTAAATTAATTCCCTTTTAAATAACGTTCTATGTGTGTGACCCTATAGGTTATTATTACGTTGGCAATAATTTTAAAATCATATTATAAAATTATAAACAGTGAGAGGCATCTAGTAATGCATCACTGCTACCCAAGTAATAATAAGATCGATGATTCGATGCAACCTTTTTGTGACCAATGTTTCAATGTAATTTAATCCTTTTAACCTTAATATCCTAGATTAAACTCGAGTCATGGAATGTGTCATACTCTTCATAATTTAATCTGAGTTTTCTTGATCAATGAGTAGACTATATGAAACAAATCACTATTTGAGCATGGCCATGCATTTCATAGTCCTACTCAATCAAGAGGCCTATGGATATCACCCATAATATATAGGATGGTTAAATTCCATCTAGATCATTCATATTTCTCACACGATTAATGATGAACCCAATAATCACCTTTATAGTCCACCCTATTAAAGGTGACATTTGATGATATCAAAGTACATAAATTCTCGTGTAGTAATATAGCGATTTCGTGCGGGAGGACCATTACATCATTGTCACTATGAGAATTGCTAATGACACTTAGCATAATGCTCCATATAGAATTCTCATGGTGGGTCCATCCCAAAGACATCGTTCTCTAACATGTACCTATGCATTGACTTAATATCTCATATATTTATGACCAATGAGATTTGGTCATCAGTCAATCCACATACTAGTCTCAATGCATCATTGTTGTCCCATCAATAATGATACTCGACTAGGGACATTTAAGAACACTGATACTAATGGTAATATATAATCTCATGTTCAAGTCACATACTTGAAACTATATAATTTGTATCACTATTCTAAGGAATTTTATTATGTTAACAATTATATTACGCAGTAAATAAAACCATAATAAAATCATATATTTATTCAATCAAATATAATATCAAAATGTTAAGCAATTATATCAAATAATTGGCCTCTAGGGCATAAACTCTAACAATATATAGGTATTAGTTGACAGATTATGAACATAGTTTTTAGTTTTCGCTAAGGTTTAGCAGAACTTCATTTTGCAAACCGTCATAACTTATGGGCGTTAGGTTGTACTTCCCATGGGCCCTGTATTGATCAATACTACATTACAAGAACGATAAGGTCGTTCACTCTGTCCGCCTTGGGCGCATAAAAGTTTTCCCAAGATCGGGATGTTCATACTTAGTCTAGAATCCGAACCAAAATAATTTGATTGGATACAAAAAGGTTTTTATCATATTCAACGACATTTCGAAATTTATGTCTAGTTGATCAAATAGCTTAGACGGCTTATATATATATCAACATATGATTAAATACAATGATTATCCAATTGGGGACACTTGTGTAATCATGTTTAGAAATTAATGAACATAATATATATTTGAATTACCATATACTAATATGTTGATAGACAATGATCGGATATAGAATATATCACAATAGAGTTAATAATATAGCATAATAATAATATAATTCTGAAACTTCTTACTCATGTCCATTGCAGAAAGGAAATGTAAAGGTAAGATACTTGCTTGATCTGCTTTGCTTATAGTTAAATAAATTTAGTTCTATCTTTATATAACACCTATCAGTAATAAGATCATTTGATCGATTAGAATAACATATTATAACACATAGCACTGCTTATAGCAGTCAGCACATAACTTAATCACATTGTCATATATGTTCCACAACCAT
Organism: Panax ginseng; assembly: GCA_020205605.1. NCBI lineage: Eukaryota > Viridiplantae > Streptophyta > Magnoliopsida > Apiales > Araliaceae > Panax > Panax ginseng. The sequence goes on along the minus strand of CM035136.1, from coordinate 93,084,103 downwards.
TGAATCACAAATAAACACACATCTAATCAAGTTATCTAAGTCCAGATCAATTTCTGAAACATGTCGGTGTACCGACGGCTTTATCGGGTAATTATCAAGTCTAAGACTCTATCTTGTAGTTCAATATCTGTAAGTATCAGTCATATTATTTTTAAATGACTTATAATAATTTTTAAACATTTATTATAATTTATCATAAATTTTCAAACACCGGAATCATTATTAAATAATTTAAATATTAAATAATATCATTATTTTTAAATAATTATCATTAATATTAAAGTATTAATGTATTATTTACCAAAATATTAAAATCAAAGTCCTTAATCATAACTTGAAATATTTTTAATTCATTTATATCTTTTTTAAATGATTTTTAAATAAATAAAACCATTTTAAACTATTTATTTAATATAATTATTAAATAAATCTAATATCATTAATATTAAATTATTAATGAAATTTTCCTTTAAATATCAAAAGTTATAATTTATAACTTAAAATATCTTTAAACACTTTATTTTCATTTTAAATGATTTTTATAATATTAAAATCATTTTAAAACTAATTTATTTAATATAATTATTAGATAATTCTAATATCATTAATAGTAAATAATTAATGAAATTTACCTTTAAATATTGAAAGTTATATTTTATAACTTCAAATATTTTTAAACTATTTATTTTCATTTAAAATGATTTTCCTAATTTTAAAATTATTTTTAAACTAATTTATTTAATATAATTATTAACTAAATCTAATATCATTAATATTAAAATATTAATATTTTTCATAACAAAATATCAAAAGTTATATTTATAACTTAAAATACTTTTACAACCTTTAAATCATTTTTCTATAATTTTAAATCATTAATTCTATTTTTCATAAATTATTTAATACATTTATTAAATAACTTTAATTACCATTAATATTAATTAATTAATTAAATTCATCATAAAATATTAAAAGTTACATTTATAACTCAAAAATATTTTTAAACACTTTATTCATATTTAAAATGATTTTTAGAACATTAAAATCATTTTTTCTAATTTATTTAATACACTAATTAAATAAATTAAATATCATTAATACTCAAATAATTATAAATATTAATGAAAAATGTCCCAAATAATTAAAAGTTATTTTTCATAATTTAAAATAATTTTTAAAACCATTTTTGTAATTTTTTAGAATTTATTTTCTATTTTTAATCATTTTTCGGAAATTAATTAATTAAAATTTACTAAGTCCGTCGCTAAAGCCTTTGGCGACAGAAAAGTGTCGCCTTAGGTGTTCTTGAGCCCAAGAACACTGATAGGTCAGTGCTCGAGGGGTCAACTTTGACCACTTATAATTTCTTTGTTCCTACATGCTATGGTCGATCTAAAGCATTGATCGTGTAGTATAAATGTAGAACTACAAGTATTCGCAATTATTTTGGTCATATAACAACTCAGATGCAAGATCTGAGCCTTTAAAATGATTGTCGAGAACATTTGTTCATCAAGTTAAGTTCGGCTCTCTGAAAAATTTGGTCAATACCAGTCAACGACCTTGGTGGCCTTATTCCGGTTAATCGGTTTATGTCACAGGTGTTCTAGACGTCGGGTCTTGTAGACTAACTACCAGGGTATCTTCATTGGTCATTTATAGTGTCCAGATATCATTACATTACAAGATCTAAGTCTCTAAAGTACCTGTCAGACCAATGCCTCAACATTTTTGGGTTACCCAGGCAGTAAGACTTAACGGTCAATGACTTTTGACCGATTACCACGATCGATTTGTTTATTTTTAAGGTTCGAAAGTACTATGAACTTGTAGAACTCATGACAAACTATAATTTAGATACAAATATTGATCCAAACAACTTTACAGAAACAAAAACAAAGCCGGTCAAAGTCGATTGCTCGAACACGTTCTTGATTTTACGGGTTACCCGAAAAACTAAATTAAATGTTCGGTCAACGAACTTTGACCGTGAATAACTTCCGATCTACGCATTCAATGATCATGAACCCACTTGCAGATTACTCACAACATTATAGACTACAATTTCAAACTTTCAAATCACAAAAATAACTAACGATCACAAAGATATAAGGCCTGACATTCGTTGTCAAACTTCATTTTTAAACTTTTTCCAGAATTTGAAAATTATCAATTTCGAGCACTTTGATGTTATTGATCTGGGATCTAACAACCCAGATCACTAAATAACATCTTATGACACAACTTTAAACAACAAACAACAAGATTTAACATCAAATCATAAATTTTTTAAATTCTAGGGTTTATACCTTTATGCTTTGATTTCTTAAATCTGATCCTTTGTTGCTGATCATGTAGAGTTAAGATATAATATTAGCTTTATATATCTCTCTCTCTCACTCTAAATTTTTGGATTTAGAGAGAGAAGAGCTTAAGCAAGAATGAAAAAAATAAAGTTGCTTTTCTCTCTCTTGATCTATATATAATGATATGTAATGAAGTGGGCTGAGCATAGAGGCTGATATATGTCAATTTAAGTCACATGGGGTGGTTGGATTTGGTCACCAACTTCACCTAATGTCAAACCCTACTTGCTAGCTTCAAAAATGCACACAAGGGCAAAAATATCTTTTGGCTTTTATAATTAAGGGCAAACTTGTAAACATGGCAAACCCTTAGGGTTTGACCCTTAGGGTTTAACCCTAAGGTTTAGCACAAAATGATTTTCTAGGTTTTTTTATTTAGGGTTTAAATTAAACTAAAAATAAAATTAGTTTCTAAAAATTACAAATTAGGTTTACTTAATTAGATTAGGTTTCTTAATTACACTATACATGCACATTAGGGTATTAATTATTTAATAATTAGGTTACCCCACCAATTAGGGTTACTAATTACTTAAAATAAAATTTTAAGTTTAAATATTTAATAATTATAGTTAAGCTTGCTAAAATTAATAATTAGGGTTTACAATTAGCAATTATGTTTTATAATTACTAATTAGGGTTACCTAATATAGAAATTAGGATTTCAAAATATTAATTTAGGGTTTTCACTTAAGAAATTAGGGTTTCTAATTTCATGATTAGGGTTTCTACTAATTAGGGTTTTTTTTCCTAATTAATGTTAATATCAATAATACCGGTCGCTAATCACATTATCATGATTACATAACGACTTAACAAATTCATAGAGTCGTAAATGGCCTTCGAATTAGGGTTTCAAATCAATTAGGGTTTCTAAAAAAACATTAGGATCTCTAAATATTAATTAGGATTTCTCTAATTAATATTAAATTCTATAATACACCACATATATCGTATAACACTGTTATATAACAGTATTGACTTTCCCATTTGAATTTAAAAATAGGGTTAAATAAATTAATGCTAGGGTTTTGACATTATACACCATAATTGACCAACCATTGTCAGTCCACAAACATACAATACATATTTATAGCACTGAAAACTCAAAATATAATATTATTATATAATTATTCTTATCCATTGATAAAAATCCAAAATTAGGGTTTTGGATTCCATATCTGATTTATCTTTCATATTTAACCTTAATAATTAAGGTAAAATAATTAACTTAATAATCTATACTAAAATTCATATAATAAAATAATTATTATAATTATTCTAAAATCATTTCATATATTATTTAAATAATATATAATTATATTTTCATAGAAAATAATTAATAAAAATATTTACGCTATAAAATTAATTATTAGAAGAATAAACTTTATAATAGTCAATAATTCTAAAATAAAATTATTTGTAAACATTCATGTAATAAATATATTTTATTTATTACATAATTACATACATACATTATCTTGTACAAATCCTCATCCTTAAAAAAAAAATGTATATGCAAAATTTATGATTTATTTATACAAAAATATCGGGTTTGTTACATAAACTATTTATTTAATATTATTATTAAATAAATTTAATATCAAATTATTAATGAAATTTACCTTTAAATATTAAAATTTATATTTTATTACTTAAAATATTTTTAAACACTTTATTTTCATTTAAAATGATTTTTATAATATTAAAATCATTTTTAAACTAATTTATTTAATATAATTATTAAATAAGTCTAATATCATTAATATTAAATAATTAATAAAATTTATCTTAAAATATTAAAAAGTATGTTTTATAACTTAAAATATAATTAAATACCATATTATCATTTAAAATGATTTTAATATAATAAAATCATTTCTAATTAATTTATTAAATATATTTATTAAATAAATTAAATATCAATAATATTCAAATAAATATTAATATTTATGAAAAATATGCCAAATTATTAAAAGTTAATTTTTATAACTTCAAATAATTTTTAAAATAATTTTTGTAATTTTAACTCTTTTTTTCTATTTTTAAATGATTTTAGGAAATTTAATTAATTAAAATTAAATAAATTGTCACTCTAGCTTTTAGCGTAGAAAGTGTAGCCTTTGGTGTTCTTGAGCCTCAAGAACATTCAAAGTCAGTGAACGAGGGGCTATGTTTGATCAAGAATAAATCTCCGATCAATGTGTTTCTGAGCTAGATAATGATCAGATATGGTAGTATATATGTAATTCTACAATTAACAAGGTCATACAACATCACAAATGAGAGTTATAAAGCTTTGAACTAGCTGTCAGACATGTTCTTCATGTTCTGGGTTGCCCAGAAACATGAAGTCATGGCCGGTTAACAAACATTGTGCCCTTATTCTAGTCAATCGATTCATGTTAAAGGTGTTCTAGACGTCGGGCTGTGTAGAGAACTAACATAGAACATGTTTTGAACAATAGTCAAGTCTAAACATCATTAATCAGAAAGATCTAATCCATTGAAAAGGATGTCAGAGCTGTTCTTCATTTTTTGGGTTACCCAGAAATGAAGAATAGTTTGTGAGGCCTACTTTGGGCTTCCACAACTTGCTGTGTTTGTAACATTTTTGTGATCTAATGAGTCCAATGTGTAGCCAACATGTAACTGAAGAGATCCATTACAAAACATCAATAAAACAACAATACAATCACAAGATCTATTCTGGTCAAACCCTGTCAGAGACCACGTTCTTAAGTTTTCTGGGTTACCCAGAAACTCAGTCCGTGATCATCTGGCCTGCTTTGACCAGCCACTGACTTCAACCCATTTGATATTTAGGAGATTTCAAGGCATAAACATGTAGTCCATACAGCAAACAACAATCTAGATACAACATCAGAATCAAAGTAACAAGAACAAGCAAGATCTGGTCCCATGAACTTGCTGTCAGATCTTTCTGGGTTTTCCAGATTTGGAAAGTCATGGTCGGTCAACTAGGTTGGACCAACCATAAATTTTAATATGTTCATTATCTGGGCTTGATTCAACTTTCAGATCAAAGATCTCACAACATACTACAAGAGCAAACCTTTAAACAACAAAAACACATAACAGACAAAGATCTTAGAGGTCTAACATTCATTGTCAGACAACTTTTTCTAGATTTTCAAAAACTTCAATTTCGAGCACTTAGATGTTATGGATCTACAAGATACCAACCCAGATCACTGATTAACACTACATAGAACATATTACAACACATAATCACCAAATCTAACACATCATTAAAGGTTAGATTCTTAGTTAGGGTTGTATACCTTTATGAATAAGTTCTTGATTCTAGGCTCCGGATTGGTTATGAGTAGTAGTGGGGCTTGGTTTAGGGACTGAAACACCTTAGGATTTCGTGGGTTTTAGAGAGAGATGGTCTTGGATGAGTATTGTGAACAAATTGGCTAAATGATGATCTTTTCTCTCTCTTGATCAATATATATAATGGATACAATGTAATGGCTGATATAATGTGGCTGATTGCTATGTTTTTTAGTCAAAAGGGAAGTCAAGAGTAGTTGAGCAACTCCAATTATTGCTAGATCTACAAGTTTCATACAATAATATAAGAGGGGTATTTATGTCATCTGGCTTGTGAATTTAATGGCCATTTTGTCATTTGTCCCAACCCTTAGGAATTGCAAAAATATAATTTTTTCTAGGATTTTGAAATTAGGTTTAAAAATGAAAATTTTAGTTTCTAAAATTCCAAATTAGGGTTTCTTAATTAACATAGGTTATTTAATTACCTTGTCTTATCAATTAAGTTTAGGAATTCATTAATCACAGTTAGCTTTCCAATTTTGCGATTAGGGCTACCAATTTAGCAATTATGGTTCCTGATTTAGTAATTAACGTTTTCAATTAGCAAATTAGGATTTCTAATTTCACGATTAGAGTTTTGAGTCAATAATTAGGGTTTACCTAGTTAACATTAAGCTTTATAATTAGCGATTAGGGTTACGATTAGCAAATTAGGGTTTCTAATTTCGAAGTTAGGGTTTCAAATTTAGAAATTAGGTTTTTTCCTAATTATTATAAAAATGTATAACACCTGTCAATTGACACATAATCACGACTACATAACGACTTAACAAATTCTTAAAGTCGTAATTGACTTTTGAATTAGGGTTTCTAACAATTAGGGTTTCAAATCACAGTACAACTCAGTTTTCTACTGATATATCATAATTGACCAACCATTATCGGTCTACACATATATAGTACATATTTATAGCACTGAAATATAATTAATATTATATTATTATTCTCATTCATTGCTCAAAATCCAGAATTAAGGTTTGGATTCCATATCTGATTTATCCAACATATATTATTTAAATAACATATAACCATAATTTCATGGAAAATAAATAATAAAAATATTTTTACTAAAAAATTAATTATAAAAATATAATTTATAATGGTCAATAATTCTAAGAAAATTATTTGAAATTATTCATGTAATAAATAAATTTTATTTATAACATAAATACATATACTTTACCTTGAATGAATTCCTAAAAAATACGCAAATTTCTGATTTAATTATATAGAAAATATCGGGTTATTACATTCATTCTCACCAATTCACTAAGACTCACAAGATCAATTATAGAGAGAGAAGCTATAGAGAGGAAGAAGAGTATTTTGCTACTTCACTATTCCAGTATCCAGTCTTCTTCTAAGGTAAGTGATGTTATTTATTTTTTATTCGTAAGGGGTATTATTTATTTCATATTCACTTACGATATTATTTTTCGTATTCGTAAGGAATTTTATTTCGCTCAATATTCGTAATGAATATTATTTTCGTTCAATATTCGTAAGGAATATTATCTTCATTCAATATTCGTAAGGAATATTGATTTCGTTCAACAGTTGTAAGGGATATTATTTTTGTTCAGTATTCATAAGGAAAAATATTTTCTTCCATACTTTGTAGTATGTGAGTAATATTTTCGTCTCATATTCCTGATTATACCCTCATTCTGTTAAAGTATTGCTTCTATACTCCGTGAAATTAGTAGAATATCCTTGATATTTGCGCTTCATCCAGTATCTTTTCATGGAAATATTATTCTGAGCATTCTTGATAATTATCTTTTCATGCCGGAATACTATTCACGGGGTACTATTCACAAAGTACTATTCATAGGTACTATTCACAAAGTACTATTCTCGGGTACTATTCACGAGTATTATTCACAAAGTTTTATTCCCAGGTACTATTCACAAAGTACTATTCACGGGTACTATTCATGGGGTACTATTTACTCAGGTACTATTCACCTGGAGTACTATTCATGACAAAATAAAAATTAATTTCTTTTCGGTCCAAATCATTTTTGATATAATATTATTCTTGAATTTTACTCCACAAGGCAGTATCATGTTGACAATTTGGACATTATTGAATTCTGGATAAATTAAATTATAAATCTTTAAAAATTTATCCTTTGTTTCCTTTTAATTAAATTCTGATATCATTGTCATCATCATCATGCTTATATTGTGATGAAAGTCATCTTTGGCTTACGTGCATAGATAAACTGTTGATTGGTATGATTATGATTAGGGATCATTCGGTATAATAATGACCCGTAATGTTACAAATGATGTGGTAAAAGTCCTCATTGGCCTGTAGTGCATTGATGGACAGTTGCTGGTATGATCATAACCATTGGTGAAAACACGAATATCCTTGGCCCGTAGTGCATGGATAATTCGTGGTCGTGATACTAATGAATATCCTTGGCCTGTAGTGCAGGAATGATTCGATGATGTAGTTTATTTATTAAGCTGAGTCTCAGTGATAAAATTGATGATAAACTTTTAAAACATAGAAGATGGTAGATATCATGCTCTACTTTACTATTCTAATGGATTGCTTATTCCACTGCAATTTTTGATTTAAAACTTGTTGTCTATTGTATTCTATCAGTTGTTATACTGTTGAAGGCTAACGATAATTTATTCTGCATTATCTTAGTCATAATATTTCTTACTAGGCTAGTTGAGCTCACCCTTTTCTTCAATGTTCTCTTCAGGAAATGAGAATATAGCTGGGACTAGTCAGGGAATGGAGTGACGGTCCGAGATGGTGGCTATAGTAGACCTCACTATTTTTATAAAATAGTGTGATAATAATTGTAATGAGGACTCCATTTGAGTTTGAATACTATCTAGAAGACAATATTCGTGTAAAAACTCAGCTATTGTGTTGTCGTAATTTGCACGACAGTTGTATAATTAAGTTTATATTTGTATTTTATACCATGTATTTGGCGACTCAGAATGGGTGATGTATACCTATTTTGGGGGCGTCACATTGATCCTGACAGTAGGCATTTGAAGTAGATTGACACTTAAGATTATCAGAAAACCTTGAGAGATTTGCAACTTGTTCTTGCAATCGCTCAAGTATTCCTTCCGAACTTGGTTGTGTCGTCCTCTCACACGGCCATTAATAGTTATAATCATCCATAGCTAAAAGGACTTAAAAACAAAACAAAGCAAAAACAGATTAAATACAAATATACACGTTCAAATTAAGATTAAATTGATTGAACTTGATATTGGTCAATATTAGAAGAAATAATTCCCCAGCAACAACGCCAATAACTTGTTGTTCAATTTCTCGATCAATAAAACACGCACAAGTATATGCAGTCAAACAAGTAATAAAGAGTAAGTAAGTTCTCGATCCCACTAGGAATTATCACTAATATTTACCAAGTATCGACTTTATATCGCCCCAGTCTTATTTAAACAGTTGAATAAAAGGTAGATAATTAAAGCTAAAGAAATTCTAATTAAAAGAGTAAACAATAAGCAACGACCGAAATCAAGGTGAGACAAGCTAAGATCATAATTTCCCCAACACAAGCAATTATTTTTGCTAATTTTGTTTGTATATTAATTAAAAAAAACTTAGGATATTACAATGAAGATCAAAACATAGTCCTCTTCTCCCGAGAGGGCTAAAACACCTAGAAATTCTAGGAAAACAAAATTAACTAACCTAAAAACATTATCCTCACAACCTGAGGCAAGGTAATTTTAAAATCAAAACACTAATAAAATTATTGAATTTTTTAATTTAGCAGGAGACCAACTTAAAGGATAGCCAACCCACAAGAAAATCTCACATGAGGCCCAACTAACCATACCCTGGCCTATGACCTCGGTTAAGCAGCTAGATCCGACCCAAAAAGTTGTCCAGCCAACACAATTCAAAATTCAAAACAGAGCTGCAGTCAGCAAGTAGGCGTGGGCCCCAGAAGTGTAGTCATCACACTGCCCCATAAAAGCCTTGCCAGACGACCCAAATTAACCGCCGGCCAACACAAGCATTCCGTCGAACACTTGGGGTGCAATGTTTCATTTAATCTCCTAACTCTTCCTTTCAATTAATGAATCACTCGAATGGTTAACCGAGAATTCTAAGTATTCAAAAGCCTCTTCCGATGGTCAAATGAGTATCCCCTTTCTAAATAAATCACGATATTCATATGTGAAATAAATTAGGCAAGGAGTCATTAAGATTTGTTTCTCACAATGGTTACACATGGTATATAGGTATATTCCTAACTTATATGCAATTTATGTATTCACTCCTATAGAGAAAAGTCCATAACATGTGTTATCATAATTAGGGTCTAAACTCTATATTCCACTTTCCAATTTCGTATAAAGCACCACAATAATCACTAACAAAATAATTAATATATGAAGAGAAAAATATGATAACCCATCCAAACGTGAATCAAAACAATTAAAAGGAGGGAAATTCAATTAAAACCATACATTGGGTTCCATTGCAACCTTAGAATGGAAGTTTAGTTCATAGCTATTGAATTAAACACCATTAACAAAGTATTCAACATCTATAAATTATAAAATTAAAGGAAAGTAATAGAGAAGAATAAACTCTGTCAAAGCATTCTTAAATCTATAAGACCTTCTTCCAATTTATGCTCTCCAATTGTTGCCTCCTTTTTAGTCTTACCAAAAGGACTCTAACTCATGCAAGTATACATGGATCAACAAGTAGTATAGAGTAAGAAAAGTATCGATCCACAGAGAAAGGTTTTAAAATCTAAATTATCATATACCAATTGTATAACTATTTTTTATATGCTTAAACGAATAACTCACAATTTCAATTAATTCTAAAATCAACTAGTAATTAAAAACACAATTCTACTTTAATGAAATCAAATTTGTAATTAATGGGATTCTAACTTCATTTCATATTTCATCTAAATATTACCATCATGCAAGATTATACAAGTATCATGGAAAATTAGCCAAGAGCACAAACTTAAACATAACCATTTTTCAATGTAATATGACTTGCTTACATAACCTCCACATGCAATAGAAATCATGTAATCATCAATAAAACCAACATCACTATATTTCTATGTGAAATTGAAGCAATATTGAATTGAAGCACAAGCTCTTATATGACTACACACGGTGAAATAATATATTTCAATCTGGTTCACGAAATATAAAGCTAAACATTTCAGCCTCATAAACACATGCTATCATGATCACAACCATGCTCAAATGTCATTTTTCAATTCCATATAAGCATATAAAATGAATGGTGATCAAACATTCATGCAATCCAATCAATCATAACAGAAATTCCAATGATAAACGAACAATCAAGCAATCAGGCAATAAATTATAGACTACATATCAAAATCCGTTAGAATCCCATATTGGAATTTAGTTCATTTCCGAACCGAAAGCCATTATGGGATTATAGTAACACATGGAAAATAAATAAAGCAATTCAAAGAGAAGATAAAATTGATCAAACCAAATCACAGATTATGTTCCAAAGTGCTGTTTAAATCTCCAATAATTTCCAGCATAATGAAATGATTTATTATTCAATGACTGAATCCAAAAGAAGATGAAGCAAATCTTCAGTTTATGCTCAAATCCTCTTTTGAAATTAGTTTCAAGCTTCAAACCCTAATTCTCTAATGAAAAACTGATAAACACCATAATAACCACATTTGGTAACAACCAGAATAGTTTAGATAAACTCAAGCGCTTCAAATTTCAAATTTAAAATTAAGTCAAATAACAAACTTGGATGACTCGTATAAGCGAAGCGAGGTCCCAATATAAAAGCAGTGGCGCCTGTATGCGATTTTAACTTCTGCAAGCTGATGGCGCAGGCGCGCGAAATCTAGCTTGTTCAGCCACGCGGCTTCTGTGTTCTGCATTCTTGTGCTCTGCTGCTGTTTCTTGTTGTTCTGCTGCTTGTTGCTTGTTCCTCCATCACTGCTCAGTTCCTTATCTACACTCGTTTCACGTGACATGCCTTCTCTAGTCTCATACCACCTACCAATGCCGAGCTATGCCTTTTCCTGCATTTTCATACCATAGGAGTTCTAATTACAAGTAATGCAAAATAAACACAAAATGCAATTAAAAACATACTAAAATCTACTTGAGATGAGCATAATTCTCGTGAATTGATATTCAATTAGTAGGTATAAAACCTACTTATCAAATACCACCAAACTTGAACTATTGTTTGCCCTCAAGCAATGCATACAACATTAAACACTGAAAATGCAACTACATGCTATGCAACTAGATTACGATGCAAATGAGTACCACATGTTTCCAGCTAGAATAGAATTTCAGTCCAATATGCCTCAGCGAATTATCCAGATTCAAGAATAAAAAATCAAACTAAACTATAGACATAATATCATACACTCAAATAATTCATATATGCTATAAAGATTTCGTGTGTGTGTTGTGTTCACCAAAACTTGATTAAAGCAAAGAATACACATGCTAAACTGCTCAAAACATAAAATTACAGTCTAAATCAAGATCCATGTATACTAATGCAACAAAGACTACTCTAACATATCAATACAAACTAAGGTTCAACAATGGGTTTAAACTGCTTTATTTTTACTCACGAGGGAGATTTTCGCTCTTTCCCGCGGTGTTTATTGCTATTATTTCTTTATATATATATATATATATATATATATATATATATATCAAATGGCTGTGCAATGCCTCATTTCATTAGGCTAACAGTGTTACTCCTTAGCGAGCTTTCAACCAACGACTCCCAGACCATAAAAGACCTTAAGGCGCTAGGTGTAAAGACAATCCCCTCGGGCGTACTTGCTCAAGTAACAAAGGCCCCGAAACAAGGCTAACCATGGTAGTTTTATTTTATTTTATTTTATTTTTATAATAATAAGCATACCCATGTGTTCCCAAAGCTTGATTATCAATGTTTTCATAGTCTAAGTCCATTTTCCACATAATTCTATTTTTAAAACCACATTTCCTACCAAGCAATAAAACACATAACTCTTATGCCTACAAGCATTTGTGAACACTTCAGTGCAAACCGAAAGCATCTAAATAGCACCATGGATTACATCATGTAAAACGTTATATCTAAGCTTATGTTATCCATTAAACTCAACAATCCTTCAAGATTCAAATTCATCATTGGCTAGACATAAATTTCACATAGCTAGAAATGTGAGACATGCAACTAAACATATAATGAAACTAACATATACTAACACATATCATCATGACTAAAAACAAAAAAAATTCTACAATTATTAACTAACACATAACCATGCAAACTAAACATGCAAAATTACAATTAAACTAACATGTAAACACTAAGTGCACTTACCTACTACCCAATACCCCCAAAATTAATATATTCATTGTCCCAATGAATGAAGGTATAAGGTTAGAAGAACTCCCCTACCGATCAGCTACACCACCCTCTTCGGGTGGTGAATCCAGTGGTGAAAATGGCACGGCTGTCCCAAATTGTGGCCACTCGAGCATAGTACCCTGCTGCGCAAATGCCTCTGCTAGAGACCTCGTCAAAGTATTAGCAAATGCTACAAAGTTGTCGTACATAGCTTCGACCTTCCTCTCCAACCTTCGGAGATGTCGATCGTCAGTAGTAGCAGTGGCTTGAGTTGACGTGCCTGCTTCATTTGACCCTGTTGGCTGCTGCGATGGCGCAGATGATGCGGGACGAAGGATGATACAATTACCCCTTTGGTGTGGGGTACCCCCCTGCCCAATCTTCAAACTTTGCTATCGTGGCGTGGGTGATATCCTGACTTGGGAATTACAGCTGCTCATCAGACCACCTAACTCCTGCTTTAGCACACAAATGAGCCACAATCGAGGCATGTGGTATACTTCCCGTAGTGCTCCCCCGCATATAACGTAACATGTTCTGATTGATTAGATGACCAATATCAATGTATTTCCCTTTAACAATTCCCTAAAGAATGATGGCTCTCTCAGTTGTAATCTCATGTTGATGAGATGACGGCATGAGTTTTGCATAAATAAAGAGATTCCAAGCCTTAGCATAACGGTTGAGAGTGGAAGCTGGGAAGGTCTTAGGCTGATTAGTGCCAAACGTGCAAGTCCATTGTGTACCTGGTATACACAAATCAGTGATAACCTCATCTAAATATGTCTCCAATCGTTCTGCCTCAACCCAATTTATACGTCCAGTTGGAGGGTCAGGTAAATTGAAGACGCCACGAATTGTCCTAGGTCGATAATCCACTTGAACCCCTCAGACGAAAGAAAATCCATTCATTGTCTCCTTTGCATTTATATAAAACTCCCATACAATGGCCATAGGTGCAGCCATTGGTGTAGAGAAAACTCCATGCCAACATTTTTCCTTAATCATCTGCACCAATTTCCCATCTTGTGCCTCTGGCTTAAACCCTCTTTCTTGAACAAACGACTTCACTACAATACGATAATACTCTATCTGTGCATCCAGACTGACAAATTTGGAGAAGTCCATATTGTCACCACTTTGAATACTGTTAGATGATGACTCAGGAGTGCGAGAGCGAGCACGTTTTGGTCCCATTTCTCTAAATGAAGAAGAAGAAAACTTGTTTGATATAATCGTGAGTGATATATTCGCTGCACAGAGAACCCCCAAACTTATATTGTACAAACCCACTGAAGCCCTAGTTTTATCAGTGTAGATGTTGAACGTGGGTAGGAGAACTAATGTGATAAACACATAGTGGAGATGAAACGTTACACCTTCAATTTGGAACAGTTTGGAAAAGAAGAGTCGTGCGTGTTGTGGAGAACAAGGAAATACGCTCTCTGTTATTTCAAATGATGGAAGATATAGGGCAAGACACGTCTTTAAAACCCAAAAATTTTTCAAAATCCGGTGTCGAAGCGGCTACAAGGTGTTTTTTAAATGGGGACATGGCGGCGGTAGCGATTACTCTTTTTCTCAAGATAGACTTGCGGCCTTGGCCATGGTTTTTCAAGGCTTTTATGGCGCGGCCGCGCGATCCTGCATCCTGCAATGTCAATCTGCATCCCAAATACATCAAAACAGTGATGACTTCATTCCAATACACATGCACAACACCAATTAACAATATCAAAGCATGAATGACTGAATAAACAAGAATGACTATGTTAACACCATACGTTCTATGCTATGCTCAAACATAATCATGTGCAAATTTAGCTCTCACAATATTTATGCAAAATTAATCAAACTAACACAACTAAGTATGAAAATGAACTAACAAAAACAATCTAAATAGAATAAAAAAAGGATAAAGATAGAAATAATGGGTTGCCTCCCATCAAGCCCTAAGTTATAGTCAATTAGCTTGACTGTCTTTGACTTTTCATGTTGAAGAGAGAATTGAGGTTACTTTTTGTCTATCAACCTCGCCACCAAAATAATGCTTCAGCCGCTGTCCATTCACTTTAAACGGCTTGTCCGGGAACTTATCGAACACTTCTACTGCACCATGTGGGAAAACTATTTTCATTGTGAATGGACCTGACCACCTTTATTTGAGCTTCCCAGGAAAAAGTTTAAGTCTGGAATTAAACAGCAAAACTCTTTTTCCCAACTCAAATACTCTCTCTATAATCTTGCGATCATGTCATTTCTTCACATTTTCCTTGTATAGCTTTGAGTTTTTATACGCCTGTAGTCTGAATTCATCCAACTCATTGAGTTGGAGTAGGCGTTTTTCTCCTGCAGCCTTTAAATCAAAATTGAGCTTCCGAATTGCCCAATATGCCTTATTCTCAAGCTCCATAGGAAGGTGACATGCTTTGCCATAAACCAGCTGAAAAGGTGACATGCCCAACGAAGTTTTATACGCAGTTCTATATACCCATAAAACATCATCAAGCTTTAATGACCAATCCTTTCTTGTGGGGTTCATAACTTTTTCCAAAATTCTCTTGACTTCACGATTTGAAACCTCAGCCTGGCCATTAGTTTGAGGATGATAAGCTATAGCAATGCGATGATTCACCCCATACTTAGCTAACAGAGTTGTGAACTTCCTATTACAAAAATGACTGCCCTCATCAGTAATGATAGTCCTCAGAGTCCCAAACCTCATGAAAATACTCCTCTATAAAAACCTTAGGACCACTTTGGCATCATTTGTTGGAAGAGTTGCCACTTCTACCCACTTTGACACATATTCCTCTGTTAACAAAATGTATAGATTTCCACATGAAGAAACAAAAGGGCCCATGAAGTCTATCCCCCAAACATCAAAAATTTCCACCACGAGGATTGTGTTTAATGGCATTTCATTCCTTTTCGAAATGTTCCCGACTCTTTGACATCTGTTACATCTCTAGATGAAATTGTAAGCATCCTTGAAAATTACCGGCCAATAAAATCCTACTTGTAACACTCTAGCCGTTGTTCGCTCTCCACCATAGTGACCACCATATAAAGAAGCATTACAATCCTGCAAAATCCCCTCAATCTCACTATATGGGATACATCTCCTTATCATCTGCTTAGCATATTGCTTGAACAAATATGGTTCATCCCATATAAACCACTTCACATCATGCAAGAATTTCTTCTTTTGATAACCAACCAAGTCAGAAGGTACCATCTTACTCACCAAGTAGTTCGCATAATCTGTAAACCATGGCACTTCCCCTTTCACCGCAAACAACTGCTCATCTGGAAAGGATTCATTAATCACAACCTTGTTATCTGCCTCCCTTCTCGGATTCTCCAGTTAAGATAAGTGGTCCGCCACTTGGTTCTCAGTTCCCTTTATGTCCTTGATCTCCAAATCAAATTCTTGCAATAGTAGTATCCATCTGATCAAACAAGGCTTTGCATCCTTCTTTGACACTAAGTGTCGAATTATCGCGTGATCCGTGTACACTATCACCCTTGTACCAATCAGATATGATCTAAACTTGTCAAAAGCATACACAACTGCCAATAATTCCTTCTCTGTGGTGGTGTAGTTCAAATGTGCATCAGTAAGGGTCTTGCTTGCATAGTATATCACATTAAAAATCTTTTCCTTCCGCTGACCCAAAATAGCCCCCACAACATAATCATTGGCATCAAAAATCAATTCGAATGGTAGGTCCCAATTCGGTGCTGTAATTACTGGTGCTGAAGTTAACCTCCTCTTTAAATGCTAAAATGCAGACACGCAATCCTCGTCAAACTTGAACTGTGCCCCCTTCTCCAATAAACTGCAAAGTGGTTTAGTTATCTTGGAGAAGTCTTTAATGAACCTACGATAAAAGCCTGCATGTCCTAGAAAACTTCGAACACCTTTTACTAAAGTTGGTGGCGGCAAATTCTCAATAGTTTCTAATTTAGCTCTGTCCACCTCAAGTCCCTTCTTCGAAACCTTGTGTCCCAGAATTATTCCTTCTTGTACCATAAAATGGCATTTTTCCCAATTCAATACCAAGTTTGTCTCAACACATCTTCTCAAAACCATGACCAAATTTTCCAGACATAGATCAAAGGATTCCCCAAATATTGAAAAATCATCCATAAATACCTCTACATTTTGCTCCACCATATTTGAAAAAATAGCCATCATACATCTCTGAAAAGTGGCTGGGGCATTATAAAGACCAAAAGACATCCTTTTGAAAGAAAAAGTACCATACAGACATGTAAAGGTTGTCTTTTCTTGATCTTCTGGATCTATTACAATCTGATTGTAGCCTGAATATGCGTCCAGAAGGCAATAAAAACTCATGCCCCGCTAGTCTGTCCAACATTTGATCGATAAACGGTAGTGGAAAGTGATCTTTCCTTGTAGCTTTACTAAGCCTACGGTAATCCATGCAGACTCTCCACCCCGTCACTGTTCTTGTCAAAATCAACTCATTATTCTCATTGGAAATCACGGTCATACCACCTTTCTTTGGTACACACTGTACCGGGCTCACCCATGAACTATCCGAAATTGGATATATAATGCCCACATCTAGCCATTTCAACACTTCCTTCTTTATCACTTCCTTCATGATTGGATTAAGTCTTCTTTGATGTTCCACTGAAGGCTTGCTATCATCTTCCAGGAGGATCTTGTGCATACAGAAAGATGGGCTAATCCCTTTTATATCTGTTATAGTCCACCCAATTGCTGACTTGAACTCTCTGAAGACTCTTAGCAATTTTTCTTCCTGAAAAGATGTTAGTGCAGAAGAAATAATCACAGGTAATTTTGAATTTTCATTTAAAAATGCATACCTCAAATGATAAGAAAGTGGTTTCAATTCAAGTTCTGGAGGTGTTTCAAGAGATGGTTTCAATTTTACTGATGACTCTCCAACTTTCTTTAATGGCTCAACAGGAATCTTGAATTTTCTGAATTGTGGAATTGTATCAAGGAAATGCACAAGTTCTTCAAATTCCTCATCATCTAATTCTAAATTTCCAGCAATATCACTTCTCAATGATTCTTGATTCACCAAGATCTCTACCTCATCATTTGTAATCCTTTCTACTAAATCAACCCTGAAGCATTCCTCATCTTCTGTCGGAAATTCCATTGCCTTGAATACGTTAAAAGTGACTTCTTGATCATGAACACACATTGTGAGTTCCCCTTTCTGAATGTCTATCAAGGTTCTTCATGTTGCTAGGAATGGTCTTCCAAGTATGATTGGTATACTCCTATCTTCTTCATAATCTAGAATGATGAAATCAGCCGGAAAGATGAATTTATCCACTTTTACCAAAACATCTTCAACAATTCCCCGTGGATAAATGATCGACCTGTCAGCTAACTGTAACGAAATATTTGTCAGCCTTGGAGCCGGCAATCCCAACTGATTAAATACTGACAAGGGCGTCAAATTGATACTAGTTCCAAGATCACACAAACATTTATTGAAGCTCATCTTTCCAATTGTGCATGGTATTGTGAAACTACCCGGATCTTTCAGTTTTGGAGGTAATTTGCATTGAAGCACTGCACTACATTCCTCTGTCAAGGCCACTGTTTCAAATTCTTCTAATCTCTTCTTCTTTGACAAGATACCCTTCATAAATTTTGCATAACTAGGCATCTGTTCCAATGCCTCTGCGAAAGGTATGTTAATCTGCAGCTTTTTGAATACCTCCAAGAACTTACTAAACTGCTTGTCTTCCCTTTACTTATATAATCTCTATGGATAAGGAACAGGAGGGTAAACTATTGGTATTTTATTCACGGGCTTCTCAAATGAACCTTCTTTATTCTTTTCTTCTTGCTGTTGTCCAGAATCTTCCTTATTCATTTTCTCCTCAGAAAAGATTTCTTAACCGCGCGTCTTCCCTTTGTAAAAGTGGCGCGGGCGTGCCATGCTGATTTTCTGCAACCTATTTTCCAGACCTAAGTGTAATCTCTTGACATTATTCCTTCCCTTCCCTTCTTGGATTTGCCTCTGTGGTACTTGGAAATGAACCCCGTGGTCTGTTATTAATCATGCTCGTCATCTGACCCATTTGAGTTTCCAAATTTTTAATAGCCACTGTTTGGCTTTTAATCATCACTTCCTTATATTCCATGTACTTCATCATCATCTCCTCCATCTCTGAATTCTTTTCTTGCGGAGGTGCTGGTGGTGTATGATGTTGTTGAGAAAATCTAGGTGGGTACGGTGGTCTTGGTGCAAACTGTTGCTGAGCTGGCTATGAATGAAATTGGTTATGTGGTTGAAAATGACTTTTTTGATTGCTTTGGTTATTGGACCAACTAAAATTTGGATGGTTGCGGTTGTTGGCACTGTATGTGTTCTGAAATTGACCTTGATCCTTCCTATAGTTGCTCACATATTGTACAGACTTTGAACTGATAGCACATTGATCAGTTGAATGTGACCCTGCACATATCTCACACACAAAGGCAACTGTCTTCGCCTTGGTCTCTGTCAATGAATCAATCTTCTTTGCCATAGATGTCATCTGTGCTGACAAATGAGTGATAGCATCCACCTCTAACAAACCTGCAACTTTGGGTTGTGGCATCCTGGCTGTAGGATTTTGGAAATCATTAGCTGTCATCGTCTTAGTGAGATTATAGGCCTCTTTATAGCTCTTCGCCCATAAAGCTCCTCCTGCGGCTGCATCTACAATAGGCCTGAACTGATATCCCAATCCATTATAAAATGTGTTGATCACCATCCAATCTGGCATGCCATGGTGTGGACACTTCCTTAGCATCTCCTTGTATCTCTCCCAGGCTTCATATAGTGATTCACCCTGTTGCTGCTCAAACTGGGAAATTGTTGTCCTCATATTAGCAGTCTTAGCCATTGGAAATAATTTGGCTAAGAATTCTTGTGCTAGGTCCTCCCATGTGCTTTGATAGATCCCGAAGGTAAAGAGTGAAGCCAACTTCTAGCTTTATCCCGCAATGAAAATGGAAATAGTCTAAGTCTGATTGCATCCTCTGTTAATTCGTTGTATCTAAAGGTATCACATATTTCAATGAAACTCAACAGGTGCTCATTTGGATCGTTTGTAGCAGCACCCCCAAACTGTACCGAATTCTGCACCATTTGAATAGTGTCCGGCTTAATCTCGAAGGTGTTAGCTGTTTTCGCTGGTCTGACTATACTTGACTATAATCCATTAATATTCGGCATCGAATAATCTCTTAAAGCCATGTGCTCCTCTCTTTGTTCTGCGGCTGCCATATTATATGTTGTGGTTTCTAACTCTGCTTGTATATTTCTACGTGCTCTTGATTTCCAACCCTTGCCGCTGATGTTGTCCTGTAAAGGTGTTAACTCAGAATTGGAGGATCGAGTGCACATATACTATATACAAGTACCTGATATAAAAACAAAATAGAAATGATACAAGATTTGTGACGCCCCCAAAATAGGTATACATCACCCATTCTGAGTCGCCAAATACATGGTACAGAAACAAATACAACTTCAGTAATACAATTGTCGTACAAAATACGACAACACATAAACTGTGAGTTTGAATACAAATATTGTCTAATAGACAGTATACAAACTCAAAAGGAGTCCTCATTACAATTATTGATACACTATTTTACAAAATAGTGAGGACTACTAAAACAACTATCTTGAATCATCACTCCATACCCCGGCTAGTTCCTGCTAAATTATCTCCTCATAAGAAGAACAATGGAACAAAAAGGAAAAGGGTGAGCTCAACTAGCCTAGTAAAGAATATTATGACTAAGATAATATACAACAAATTATCATTAGTCTTCAACAGGGAAAAATCTGATAAAATATAATAGACAACAAGTTTTAGATTAACAACTGCAGCGGAAACAACAATCCATTAGAAGAGTCAAGTAAAGAAAGAATTCTACTATCTTCTAAGATTTAAAAGTCCATCATCAATATTTTATCCTTGTAACATCAATCAATATACATCTTGAATCAAATATTCATCTTTGCACTATAGGCCAAAGATATTCATTTGTATCACCAGTTGGTCATGTTCATCTCAACACCTGTTCATCTTTGCGCTACGGACCAAAGATATTCATTAGGTAATCATTCATCTTTGCACTACAAGCCAAAGATATTCAGCGATATCATTATTTAGGACTGAGGATGATGAAAAATATCTTAAAGAAAACAAATCCAGTGAGACAAAAGGACAAATATTAGGGATTCATATTATAGTTTATCCAAGTTCAATAATACTCCAAAATAACCAATTGTGAAGCAGAATTCAAAAATTAAGATCAAACCATGGATACAATCAAAGATAGTAACCATAATAGACATCTTGGACAAAAAGGAGAAAATTTCATTTTTTTGGTGAATAGTGCCGTATACGTGAATAGTAACCATGATACAAAAAGGTAGAAATTCTACAATAAAATCTGTACCAATATTTCGGTATAATGATATTGAAAGAATAACATCATTAGAAAGAAAATAACATCCCTTACCTCAAAATATCAGTACTTCTGATCGGATGGATCCAACGGATAGTTTTGAAGATAACATATATGCAAATCAAGCATATGAGAGAGATAAGCAAGCATTGAACAAAAAATGTGAAGAACTCAAAAAGCTCAACCCTACGATCTGAGAAATAGAAAAGCTTGCTCAGCTACTCAGTTCTTTCGAACAAGTGCTTAAACAGCAACTGAGTAGTAACCATCAAGAACTCAACATCTACCAATCAACTGAAGAAAAGTACTAAGTCTGCTGGACTTGAAGAATTCTAAGTGACCTGTAAGAGAGCCAAGTCTGCTGGACTTGAAGAGTTCAAGAGTGAACTAAGAAGTTCCTAGACTGCTGGTCTAGAAAATATGTGTGATTAAGAAGTTGTAAAAGACATCCTTAGGGGATTTCCTACTCGAGGAGTAGAAGAGTGGACTAGGAGCTTTAAGTGCTCTAAACCACTTAAAACGACTGTGTCTTTTACTTTCATACGATAACTGTTATATCTGCCATAACTGATATAACTGCCTCATTCTCATAACTCCACTACTTCGTAAAGGAGATTAAAACAAACATTAATTCCGCTAAGTTTTAATCATCATCAACGAACAAGTTTAAAACGAAAAGATTTTTTAAATATCTATTCAACCCCCCCCTTCTAGATAACTATTATGCCAACTAGGAACTAACAATTGGTATCAGGGCAGGTTCTATTTTACAGCTTACAAGCTTTAGTAGATCCAATGGCACACATACCTAGAGAATCCAGGACTGGAGGAGGCAACAAGCCACCAATGTTTAACAAGGATAAATTTGCAAATTGGAAAATCAGGATACAAGCATACATGGACTCAATAGATGAAGATCTATTTGAGACTGTTTAGAATGGGCCCTATGTTCCAACAAAGCTTGCACCAACCACTGACGATCCAAACAGAATACAAATTAAAGTCAAACAAGAGTGGACAGATAATGAGAAGAGAGCTGTCCAACTTGACAAAAAGGCCAAGAACATCCTGTTTCAATCCTTAGAAGACGATTTATTCGAAAACGTTGTCAACAGCAAAAAAGCTAAGGAGGTTTGGGAAGCATTGCTCATCATGCACGAAGGAACTGAAGAAGTAAGAGAAAACAAACAATCACCCCTGACACAGCAATATGAAATGTTTGCTCATATTTAAGGAGAAAATGTAACTGCCACCTATAAGAGATTTAACGTTCTGTTCAACTCTCTACGAGCATATGGGAAGATCTATCCAAACAAAGATCTGATCATAAAGTTCATGAGAGCCCTACCGAAAGCGGTGTGGGATGCCAAAACCAACGCTATAAGAGAGTCAAAGAATCTTCACGAGATGACGCTTCAATGCGACTATATGGCAATCTCGACATCTGACCGGAGCTAACTCAACGAGCTGAAACCCTATCAGAAGGAAGAAGGAAGGATAAGGGAGTTGCTCTCAAGGCAACTGAAGGTGCATCTAAGGTCAACACTGAGATTGATTCTGATTATGATGAAGACGATGATGAAGATCTTGCTATGCTGGTAAAAAGACTAAGAAGGTTCATGCGTCAAGGCAAAACTAGCAAGCCAAAGAAGGTCAGCAATTACAGCAGCCAGGAGCAAATGAATGATCTATGCTACAACTGCAAGAAGCCTTGCCACTTCATTGACAACTACAACAAACCTCTCAGAGAAGAACTAAAAAAGAAATCACATACAAAGAAGGAATACAAAGGCAACAAAAGGCCTTAGAAGAGAGACAAAGGCCTGGTAGCTGGAGGATCATGGAGTGATTCAGACAATGACTCCAATCCTGATTCCGGAGATGATGAAGAACCACAAATGGCTAATATGTGCCTAATGGCCAAACATGCAAAGGACAAACAAAATTTCAACATACATGATGTAAGTCTCGATGAGGTATTTGACTTCAACTCTCCTGATGTAGACATAAATGATTTAAGAACTGCACTACATGGCATAACCACTGATATACATCAATACATGCAGTGGTTCAGAGTTTTGTCTAAGGATCATTCACTCCTTCAAGAGGAGAAAAAGAAAGTTTAAGAAGAGCTTGAAACATCCCTTCTAAGTACTAACCTTCTTTCCAAGCTTGAGGCTGAGAATGAAATCTTAAAACAGACAAATAAACTCAATACACAAAGAGAGTCTAATCTAACCTCTAAAATTGAGGAACTAGAAAAGACTATCTCTACATCGAATAAATCCTCATCATCCATGGACTCCCTGCTCTCTAGTCAGAGAAGTACATTCGACAGAATAGGCCTAGGCTTTGGGGAATCCATCTCATAGCCATGTGTGGAAAAGACAGAAGAAACTAGCACTAGTAATGCCTCAAGTTTTAGTAGAAGCATTATCTTTGTGAAATCCTCACAAAAGGAAGAACCAGTTTAACCTTGTTCTACTGTTTCCATTCATACTCAAAGAAGTAAAGGATCTCATGCTGGCCTGGGCTTTATAAAAGAGAATAGTAACCTAACCTCTACTCACCAACCTCGAAGAATCGTAGAGTCAAGTAAGACCAACTCTACGAATTAACTGGGAAGGTATAGTGGAGGTAAGGCACACTCGTCACTATTTCTGAAACCTAAGGACACGTGGAAGAATGAGAATCAGTTTAACAGAAGGATAACTAAAGAACCACACAAGTCCAAATGGAGGATGAATTACCATACATACATAGGCATGCATCATACTAGATGTTTTATATGCAATAAATTTGGTCACAAGGTTGCCAAGTGTTATTATAATTCCATGCATGTGAGACCCAAGGTCGAACAGATTTGGGTCCCCAAGGGAACTAACAAAATAGGACCCACGCAAATATGGGTACCAAAATGAAGGTTAAACTTTATGACAAGAAAAGAGCTCCACGATCACAACCTAGTATCTAGACAGTGGATGCTCAAGGCACATGACAGGGAACACAACTCTTCTATCTAACTACATAGAAAAGGAGGGTCCCTCAATCATCTTTGGAGACAACGGCTTGGGCAAGACAAGAGGATACGGCTCTGCTGGCAATGGTGCAGTATCTTTCAGCAAAGTAGCATATGTGGATGGTCTCCAACACAACCTTCTAAGCATCAGCCAACTCTACGACAAGGGTCACCAAGTAACATTCATCAACAACCAGTGTCAAGTCAGAGATCTGAAGACTTATGCTGTAAAGCTTACCGAGACAAGAGAAGGAAATGTCTACACAGTGAATCTTGGTCAACTAAGCTCAGATGAGACAATATGTTTTCTGGCAAAATCATCTGAAGAAATGAGTTGGATATGGCATAGACGGGTGTCTCACTTAAAATTCAAAAGGATGTCCAAACTGGCATCAAAAGATCTCGTAGCTGGCCTACCTAAGTTCAACTTCATAAAAAAAAGGCCATGCAATGTCTGTCAGCTTGGAAAGCAAACAAGAAGCTCATTCAAGAGCAAAACTGCCAACGCTATCGACAAGCCCCTGTAGTTGCTCCACATGGATCTATTTGGGCCAATTCCAACAACTAGTCTTGGAGGAAAAAGATACTCTCTAGTTATAGTCGACGACTACACCAGATTCACATGGGTATTCTTCCTAACTTCAAAAGATGAAACGAGCTCCCAATTAATCAAGATGTTCAGACTGGTGATGAACGAGAAAGGAGAGAAAATCAAGGCCATAAGGAGTGATCATGGAAGAGAATTCGACTTCTCAGAAATGGACCCGATTCAAGCACGCAGAACAATGGCATCGATCATAACTTCTCGACTCCACGAACTCCTCAACAAAATGGAGTAGCTGAAAGAAAGAACAGAACCTTGATAGAGGCTAGAAGAACTCTACTAGCAGCAACTTATCTGCCTGAATACTTCTGGGCAGAAGCTGTCAACACTATATGCTACACGCAGAACAGATCACTAATACACTCTACGATCAAGAAGACGCCCTAAGAACTGTGGAAAGGAAGAAAGCCAAGTGTCAGCTACTTTCATGCTTTCGGCTGTGCATGCTACATTCTCAACAATGGAAAGCGAAGACGACAAAATTTCATTCAAGTCGAGACGAAGGAATCTTTCTTGGATATGCCATGAATAATAGAAGGCCTACAGAGTGTTCAACAAGAAGACACTGAGTGTTGAAGTCTCGATTCACATCATCTTTGATGAAACAGACTTAAACAACACAGTGCTTCAAAACACTATGACCGATAGTGCAGACACTACGAATGAAGTCATCGAGCTCAACACTACGATCGTAGTGCCAGATAGTGAAATTGTTGAACAAGAAAATGAGATCGTAGAGAGGTCTATGCAAGACAACGAACCTCCACACTAAGAAGAAGAAATAGATCTTGAAGACTTAAGACAAGAAGGCATCAGGAAAGATGTCCCAATCGGAAACAGATGGGCCAGAGATCACACTCAAGATCTAATTATTGGAGATCCGAGTGCTAGAGTCAAAACAAGAGCTGCCACCCAAAATGAATGCTTTTATCTAAGCTTCCTGCAAATGGAACCAAAGAAGATAGAGGATGTTACGGAAGACTCCAGTTGGATAGAAGCCATACAGGAAGAACTCAACCAATTTGAACGAAGCAAAGTATGGAGATTGGTACCAAGACCCAAGAGTTATCCTGTCATTGGAACCAAGTGGGTCTTAAGAAATAAAATGGATGAAGATGGAGTTATAACCAGGAACAAGGCAAGATTAGTGGCAAAGGGCTACTCTCAAGAAGAAGGCATTGACTACGATGAGACATTTGCACCTGTTGCCAGACTAGAAGCCATCATAATCTTCCTTGCCTTTTCTGCTCACATGAAGTTCAAAGTCTTTCAGATGGATGTCAAAAGTGCATTCCTAAATGGAGAACTCCAAGAAGAAGTCTATGTAGAGAAACCTCCAGGTTTCATCAATCCATCTCTTTTCAATTATGTTTATAGATTAGACAAAGCCTTATATGGTCTTAAACAAGCACCTAGAGCATGGTATGAAACACTAACTAACTTCTTGATTGAAAATGGGTTCACTAGAGGTAGAGTAGATACCACATTATTTCTTAGAAAACATAAAGACAAAGTCTTATTAGTTCAAATATATGTTGATGATATTATTTTTGGTTCTACTGACGAAAAGTTATGCAAGAGATTCTCCAAGTTAATGCAGAGCAAGTTTGAAATGAGCATGATGGGTGAGCTGAATTTCTTCCTTGGACTACAAGTGAAGCAGACTGATGAAGGAATCTTCATAAACCAAGCCAAGTACATCAAAGACTTACTCAAGAAGTATGGCATGGAATCAACCTCTCCCATGAAAACACCAACTGCTCCTGCAACCAAGCTTGACAAAGATGAAAAAGGTAAAAGTATTAATATAATTCAATATAGAGGTATGATAGGCTCTCTTTTATATCTAACTGCCAGTAGACCAGACATAATGTTTGCAACATGCATATGTGCTAGATTTCAGGCTAACCCTAAAGAATCACATTTATCTGCTGTAAAGAGGATTTTCATGTATCTCAAGGGTACACCTTACTTGCGGCTTTGGTACCCCAAGGAATCCTCATTTGAACTAACAAGATACACAGATGCTGATTTTTCAGGCTGCAAAATAGATAGAAAGAGTACCAATGGCACCTGTCAATTGCTAGGAAACAGACTTGTGTCCTGGTTTAGCAAAAAGAAAACTTAGTGTCTACTTCAACTGTAGAAGCTGAATACATTATTGCAAGAAGCTGCTGTGCTCAGATCCTATGGATGAAAAATCAGCTAGCTGATTATGGGTTTGATTTCAAATCCATTCCCATTCACTGTGATAACACAAGTTCCATAACAATAACTCATAATCCTGTTATGCATTCTAGAACTAAGCATATAGAAATAAGGTATCACTTCATTAGGGATCATGTGCAAAATGGAACTATATCTCTATAATATATCCCTACTGAAAATCAACTTGTTGATGTTTTTACAAAACCTCTAGATGAATCCAGATTTAATAAGTTAATAAGTGAACTTGGCATACTAAATTTACAACCATAAAATATATGCTCTAGATGTGCTAACCATAACAGATACAAAGGCTAAACTCAAAATCGTAGACATGTTCAAGGGAAGTCCACAATCGTAGAACATAAGTGACATGAGAGAAAACGATCGTAGTGCAGACTCAACGATAGCAGAACCTCAACCATCAAGAGGAGGATCCTGTGATGATAAGTCTCAAAACAAAGCAATATCTCTGATAAGCGCCTCAGGAACAAACCTAACCCTTGACTCACTCTAAGAGGTTGGCCCTTCCTAAGTTGCCTTAAAAGAATGTTATGTCAAAAACTCATCACAAGGATTCGGTCAGACTCGACGATCGTAGCTCAGACACGACGATTGCTAGACAGACTCGACGATCGTAGCTCAGACACGACGTTTGCTGGACAAACTCGACGATCATAGCTCAGACACGACGATTGCTAGACAGACTCGATGATCGTAGCTCAGACACGTCATTTGCTGGACAGACTCAACGATCGTAGCTCAGACATGATGAATGCTGGACAGACTCGACGATCGTAGCTCAGACTTGACAAATGCAAAGCAGACTCAACGATCACAAAACTACCTCAATGATCGTAATCCTCCCTAAGGACACATCAGCTCTGCAAGAGCCAAGGGCAAATCAGTACAATCCTTATCAGTCAAACTCGTAGAGCCAAACAAAAGTCGACACCTGTCCCACTAAGCAAAAAGGAGAGAGGGAAATTACAAGTACAAATTGAAATCGTCTTTTTGAAATCAAAAGTTCAAAAGATTATCTCTCTCATCCTCTCTCAAAGTAGAAACCATAAATCAGAAGAAAGCTCAGTCAAATCACACTTCTAGCAAGAAAATCAATGGCGGCTACCAGTGTTATCTCCGGCTACAGACTCTATTTTGACGAGTTCAAAATAGCTGAACCCAAATTTCACAAAACTCTGGCTCTACTAAAGAAGGCGGGTATCGAAGAAGCCTTGGGCACAGACACATTGATCTATCCCAAGCTAGTGAAAGAATTTTACAAGAATGGTGTGACGCCCCCAAAATAGGTATACAACACCCATTCTGAGTCATCAAAATACATGGTACAGAAATAACTACAACATTATTAATACAACATAAAAACTATGAGTTAAAATACAAATATTGTCATCTAGACAATATCCACACTCAAATAAGTCCTCAGTACAATTATTGATACATTATTTTACAAAAATGGTGAGGACTACTAAAATGACTTCTAGAACCATCATTCCATACCCCGACTAGTACTCGCTACATTCTCGCCTCCTGAGAAGAAAAATGGAACAACAAGGAAAAGGGTGAGCTCAACTAGCCCAGTAAAGAACATTATGACTAAGATAATATAAAACAAATTATCGTTAGTCTTCAACAGGGAAAAATCTAATAGAATACAATAGACAACAAGTTTTAAATCAATATTCGCAGCGGAAATAATAATTCATTAGAAGAGTTAAGTAGAGAATGAAAACTACTATCTTCTATATATGAATTTAAAAGTTCATCGCTCTATCTTTTATACCCTAACATCAATCAATATATATCCGAATCAAATATTCATCTTTGCACTACAAAAGCCAAGATAATCATCACCGTTAGTCATGTTCATCTAAACACTGCTCATCTTTTTTGTCTACGGGCCAAAGATATTCATCGAAATCATTCATCTTTGCACTACAGCCAAAGATATTCAATTATATCATCATTTAGGACTCGAGGATGATGAAAGATATTTTAAAGAAAACGAATCCAAAGGAAAACAAAAGAATAAATATTAAGGATTCGTACTTTAAACAATCCAAGTTCAAAATACTTCATAAATAACCAAGAGTGGAGTAAGATTCAAGAATGATCAAAACATGGATACAATCAAAACTAGTATCCATAATAGATATCTTGAGACTGAAAACGAAAATTTAATTTTTCAGTGAATAGTGTCGTATTCGTGAATAGTGCCGTATACGTGAATAGTAACTCTGACTCCAAAAGACAGAAATTTCACAAAAAAACATCATCATGCTTCGTGAATAGTACTCGTGAATAGTAACTCATGAATAGTAACTCATAAATAGTAACTCGTGAATAGTAACTCCTAAATAGTAACTCATGAATAGTAACCCCGACATGAAAAAGTTCCAAATTTGATAAAAAGTTCCAACCAATATTTCGGCATAATGATATTGAAGAAATAATATCATTTGAGAAGAAAATAACATCCCTTACCTTAGTAAGACAAAAGATTTCTAGTTGAAACACCTGGATATAAGCCATGACTTGAACCTACAATCAGATAGCAACACTCAAAGTATTAAAATACTCACAAGAATACGCTCAATATATAGAGAGAGAAAGAGAGAGAAATCAGCAGTTTCTGGTGTGATTTTCAATTCTAACCTAAGCACCCTATGTATAGGAAAATGCTTAGAACACCAAAGTAGAAAATTTAATAAAATATTAATATATATATTAAAATTTTCTACGCACTCATACCAATGAGATTTCAAACTCTTAACACATGCCTACAAATAACAAAAAACGTTTTTCTAACTAAAAATAATTAAAACTTCCAAAATCAATTATTTTAACTACTTAACTTCAATAATTCATAATAAATAGCCCTTTAATTAGAAAATTCAATCTCGTGAATTTTTATAGGAAATTCAATTCTCTACAACTTTGCGTAAGAAAGTTTTCCCAAATTCCAAATGAAATTGACCAAAAAATCCACATACTAGGCGATTTTACAAGCTATAATCAAATTTCAGTCAAAAAATGGGCCCACATACATGTTTAATATGTTTTAAACAACTTTTGTAACAAAAATACTCTTCCTCCTCATATACTCATATATCCCACATTCATTGTAAAAATATCATCATTATTATATTATAATAATATAATAAAATATTATTTTATCGTAAAAGATAAAATATCGATTTTCAACAATTGTCACTTTAAAAATTTTCTCCATCTATAT
Organism: Panax ginseng; assembly: GCA_020205605.1. Lineage (NCBI taxonomy): Eukaryota > Viridiplantae > Streptophyta > Magnoliopsida > Apiales > Araliaceae > Panax > Panax ginseng. The sequence goes on along the minus strand of CM035136.1, from coordinate 93,053,385 downwards.
CCACATAAAATGAATATTTTCCTCATCATATAAATCAATAATTAATTATTCTCAAATAATATTACTGAATCACAAGATCGACAACCAGTGCCGCCTCCTGGAAAGAGGGGCTTTCCAATAAGAATTTCTCCTTCATCGGCGCAAATTAGGTGACCAAACCTCTCCTTAGATGTAACTTTCTAGACATTGCCAATAATGTTTTCTAATAATATTATTCAGATAATATGAATTATTGCTTCGATAATGGAAAATACCGTAGTAGTGACAATTATTGAAACAACAAGAATATAAAATATCAACGCAGCAATTATTGAATCAATAAAATAAAATATTGAATAAGAATTCATCGTAATAATTATTGAGTAGTGCCTTCTTACGTAAGAATCAATAATTGGTGCAATACTGCGTGCTATCGGCAACAACGCGTAGACATCGTGTTTTAACCAATCGGTATTCCAACAAAGATTAATTAGCAGAATAACTACGTCAAGTATTTATAAACAACTTCACTTGTCGCTTTCTTCATCCAATCGCTTTCCGCATGGGGCCCATAAAAAGATCATACCGCGTCATACAAATATTCTCCGACAAAGAAGAATATTTCACGACCAAACGAATATTCCTCCCGACAACAATGAATATTTTATAACCACCGCTTATTAAAAATATTTATGATTTTACCCATAACTAACCACATTAATCAAATCAACCCTTACTATTTCAAAATGATAAATAGAGGAAACTAAATTTCATTTATTAATAATTTGGGGTCTTACAACCTCCCCTCCTTATGAAATTTCGTCCTCGAAATTGACGTACGTACCTGGTGTTTCGAAAAGATGAGGATACCTCACTTTCATTTCCGTTTCCAACTCCCATGTCATTTCCTCAATAGCATGGTTTCTCCACAAAACTTTAACTTGTGGTATGACCTTCGTGCGTAAGACATGCTCTTTCATATCCAAGATTTTGACAGGTACCTCCTCGTATGTTAAATCTTCGGCTATCTCATCCGGTTCTAACTCAATAACGCGGTTCGGGTCTTTCAAATATTTACGAAGCACGGATACGTGAAAAATGTTATGAACTCGAGACATGCTTGGAGGTAACGCGAGTCTATAGGCCACCTTTCCTACTCGGTCAAGAATTTGAAATGGACCAATAAATCATGGATTGAGCTTTTCTCTCTTCCCGAATCTTGTAACTCCCTTCCATGGAGCCACACGCAACAATACATGATCCCCAATACTAAATTCCACGTCTTTTCGATGAAGATCCGCATAACTCTTTTGTCGATCCTGTGCCGTTTATATACGTTGTCAAATCGTTTGGATCTTTTCCGTAGTCATACGTACCAACTCGGGTCCCAACAATGTTGTTTCACCTACCTCATCCCAACATATTGGAGAGCGACACTTTCGTCCATACAATGCTTCGAATGGAGCCACACCTATACTTGCCTGATAACTGTTGTTGTAGGAGAATTCCACCAATGGTAAATACTTATCCAACTGCCTTTGAAGTCTAGGACACAGAGTCTTAATAGATCTTCAAGAGTTTGAATAGTCCTCTCTGATTGTCCGTCCGTTTGAGGATGGTATACCGAACTAAATCGTAAATCAGTGCCCATAGCTTTTTCCAAGCTAACCCAAAATCTTGAAGTGAATCTTGGGTCACGATCCGAAACTATGGATATTGGCATGCCATGCAATCTCACAATCTCATCTTCGTATATACGAGCAAGACGTTCAGGGGAATAAGTCTCCCGTATCGGTAAGAAATGAGCAGACTTGTTTAATCTGTCAATAATAACCTAAATAGCATTTATGCCTTGAGAAACCGTGGGAAGACCCGTAACAAAATCCATGGTAATGTGTTCCCACTTCCATTTTGGAATCTTAAGTGGTTGCAATGGACCCTTAGGCACTTGATGCTCCGCCTTTACACGTTGACAAGTTAAACACCTCGAGATAAACTTCGTGATCTCTCTCTTCATATTGTTCCACCAAAATGTATGTCGAAGATCATGATACATTTTGGTACTCCTGTGATGGATTGCAAACGGTGTGTTGTGTGCCTCCATCATGATTCTATGCTTCAAATCGTAATCGTTAGAACACAAAGTCCGAGGGACTCAAGTATTCCTTCTTCATCGATTCTTGCTTCGGAATAGCACCTTCTTGCACTTTCTTCTTCATATACGATCACCTCTGGTCCGTGGCTTGAGCAACTTTAACTTTTTCGATTAAAGTCGATTCTATGCGTATATTTAACATCATCGCACCCGTTCCTGCATATGATCTTCTACTCAACGCGTCAGCTACCACGTTTGCTTTTCCAGGATGGTATTGAATAGTGTGGTCGTAATCTTTCAATGTTGAGCCAACGTCGTTGTCGCATGTTGAGTTCTTTTTGAGTGAAGAAATATTTGAGGCTTTTATGGTCTGAATATATCTCCACTTTCTCCCCATATAGATAGTGCCTCCAGATCTTTAGCGCAAAAACGACTGCTGCCAACTCTAGATCATGAGTAGGATAATTCCTCTCATATTCTTTAAGTTATCGCGAGGCATAGGCTATGACTTTCCCCACGCTGCATGAGAACACATCCTAACCCTTTGCCTCAAAGCATCATCAGAGATAAAAATCCATCCGAACCAGATGGTATTGTCAAAACAGTGCCAAATGAGTCTCCTCTTGAGATCTTGGAAACTCTTCTCGCATTCCTCGCTCCATACTGAATTTTGTATCTTTACGAGTCACCGAGTTAATCTGAGTAGCGATTCTAGAAAATCCTTCCACAAATCTCCGATAATAACCAAATAAGCCCAAAAAGCTACGACTTTGGCACCGCCTTTGTTGCTCCCAACTTTGTATTGCTTCAATCTTCACCGTCAACAGACACTCCATGTTTTGACACCATGTGCCCAAGGAATGCTACTTCCTCAAGCCGTAACTCGCATTTCTTTAGCTTGGCATATAGCTTGTTATCACAAAGCCTTTGCAAGATCAAATTTCAAATGGCGCTTCATGATCTTCACGGCTTTTGAAATAGATGAGGATGTCATCAATAAAGACAATAACGAATCGATCCAAATATTCCTTGAATACTTGTTCATCATATCCATGAAAGCAAAGCAGGAGCATTAGTCAATCCAAAAGACATAACTAAGAATTCATAATGCCCGCATCGAGTTTTGAAAGCGCCTTTGAATATCCTCGCCTAACCTTCAAATTGATGATATCCGTAATGAAGATCGATCTTTGAAAAGAATTGTCCTCCTTGCAACTGGTCAAACAGGTCATTAATACGAGGTAGCGAATACTTATTCTTGATAGTGATATGGTTCAATTCCCCGAGTAGTCAATACAAAGTCGCATACTCCCGCTCTTCTTCTTTTTTAATAAAATAGAGCACCCCAAGGAGATGTACTAGATTTAATGAAACCGATGTCCAACAACTCCTCGTAGTTGGACCTTTAACTCCTCGAAGTTCAATAGAGCCATTCGATATGGGGTTTTGAGAAATGGGCTTTGTACCAGTTCAAGGTCAATAAAGAATTCAACTTCACGCTCGGGGTAGACCGGAAGTTCTTCAGGAAATACGTCAGGAAATTCACTAACAACAGAAATATTATTCAAATCTAACGTGTCTTTATTCAAATCCATAACATGGGCTAAGAAAGCTTGACATCCATTTTTTAATAAACGAATAGCTTTATGACTTGATATGACAGTGACTGATTTTAATGGTTTAGTTGCTTGAATTCGCACAACAGGTTGATTAAGAATATGAAAACTAACAACCTTACGAAAACAATCAATTTTGGCATGATGAGTAGTTAACCAATCAATCCCTAAAATCACATCAAAGGAAAGTATCTTTAAAGAGATAAGGTCAACAGGTAATGTGATGGTGCCAACTTGGATCAAACAAGATTTATAAATAGTGGATGTGATGAAAGTTTCTCCTAACTGAGTTTCCATAGATAGGTCAAAGTCTAATTTCTCCTGAGTCAAGTTTAAACGCTGAGCACAAGCAGAGAGATAAATGAATGGGTAGCACCCCAGATCTAGTAATGTATAAACTTCGCATGAATTTATGATTAGCTTACCCGTGATCATCTCGCTTTGGGTTCTCGCATATTGACCACCACGACAAAACGCCTTCCAGAACCGCTGACTTTGACTTTTCCGGGATGCCTTTTTAAGTCACCATCCCTCGTTGGACTTGGTTTTGCTACAAAGGCATTCTCGAGCGATATATCCTTCCTTTCCACAGCTTATAACATACCTTAAACTGTTGGGCGCTTAATGATGTATGTCTTTCTTTCCGCACTTATAGCATATGACCGGTGGGTCGCTTCTCCTCCCTTAAAACCAGCTTGTCACCGGTGTTGTCGCCTTCACAAAGGTCATTATTGAATCTCCTTTTTAAAATCTCCCCACTCGCTTCTTCTATTTTCATGGCCACGATTACCATCAGAGTGGTTACCGCTTTTGTCTCAATGTTTTCCTCCTCACCGGTTTTCATTGCTCGATGATCGCCGCCACCATCGGTATGACCCTAGTCATGGTCCCTCGTCGAACGTATCTCGCTATCTCACTCTAATAATTGAGCCCTATTGACAACATCCTAATATAAAGAAAATTTATGAGAGATAAGATATCGTCAATCTCTCGGTTTTAAACCTCTCGAAACATCCTCATCATTCGCTCCTCATTCTCTACCAAATGAGGTGCAACCTCGATAACTCGCGAACTTCGCCTCGTATTGGGACACCGCCATGTTGTTTTGTTCTAGTCTAATAAACTCTACCTCCTTCATATGGCTAATACTTTCAGAAAGTATTTTTCGTTGAAAAGTTTCAAAATGTTTCCCAAGACATGCTTGAAAGCGGCAGGTCGGATACGCTTTCACGATCTCCACCAAAGAATATGCCTCACCACGGAACATAAAGGTGGCGAATGGAACCTTCGTTCTCCGCATCCCAAGACATCGAATATCTTGGTAATTTGCTTGACCCACATTTCCGCCATGATCGGATCCGCTTTTCCTTAAATTCGTGGTCCCAACTCGTTGAACCGCTTGGTCAGACAAGACAAGCGTTGCTATCATTTCCACCAGTATTCTGTGCACGAAGTCTCCTCGTTCGATTTTTTGCATGAATCGCAAAAGCTCCTAAACATCCCATCGCTCATCGCCTCGCTTTCAGTGGTGTTGTTTACGGAGGAATATTGCCTTCATGTTGCACGCGCCCGGGTGGTGATTAAAGGTGTTTCCACTGGCCTCATTAACTCCACCGCTAATATTCTCACCGCCATTCTTAAATATCGCCATAAAAACAAGGGTTAATTAAACAAATTAACGTATCACATATTAACCATATACTTCAACTGACCAACAAATAAGCTTAGGTATAACACACTAGCGAAGGATTACTCATCTCTCCCCTCCTAGTACTATTCCCTGATCTCCGCCAGAGACCATATCCCTAAGCTCTGATACCAACTGTGATGCCCCCAAAATAGGTATACAACACCCATTCTGAGTTGTCAAAATACATGGTACAAAAACAACTACAACTTTATTAATACAACATAAAAACTGTGAGTTTAAATACAAATATTGTCATCTAGACAATATCCACACTCAAATAAGTCCTCAGTGCAATTATTGATACATTATTTTACAAAAATGGTGTGTACTACTAAAACGACTTCTAGAACCATCATTCCACACCCCGACTAGTACTCGCTACATTCTCGCCTCCTGAGAAGAAAAATGGAACAACAAGGAAAAGGGTGAGCTCAACTAGCCCAGTAAAGAACATTATGACTAAGATAATATAAAACAAATTATCGTTAGTCTTCAACAGGAAAAAATCTAATAGAATACAATAGACAACAAGTTTTAAATCAATATTCGCAGCGAAAATAATAATTCATTAGAAGAGTTAAGTAGAGAATGCAAACTACTATCTTCTATATAGAATTTAAAAGTTCATCGCTCATCTTTTATCCCTCAGAACATCAATCAATATATATCCGAATCAAATATTCATCTTTGCACTACAAAAGCCAAAGATATTCATCACCGGTCATGTTCATCTAAACACTGCTCATCTTTGTACTACGGCCAAAGATATTCATCGAAATCATTCATCTTTGCACTACAGTGCCAAAGATATTCAATTATATCATCATTTAGGACCGAGGATGATGAAAGATATTTTAAAGAAAAAATCGAATCCAAAGGAAACAAAAGAATAAATATTAAGGATTCGTACTTTAAACAATCCAAGTTCAAAAATACTTCATAAATAACCAAGAGGTGGAGTAAGATTCAAGAATGATCAAAACATGGATACAATCAAAACTAGTATCCATAATAGATATCTTGGACTTAAAAACGAAAAATTTAATTTTTTGTGAATAGTGTCGATTCGTGAATAGTGTCAGATAGTACGTGAATAGTAAATCCACACCAAAAGATAGAAATTTCACAAAAAACATCATCATGCTTCGTGAATAGTAACTCGTGAATAGAACTCATGAATAAACTCTCAATAAGTGAATAGTAACTCATGAATAAGAACTCATGAATAGTAACTCCCACATGAAAAAGTTCCAAATTTGATAAAAAGTTCCAACCAATATTTCAAAGATAATGATATTGAAAAAATAATATCATTTGAGAAGAAAATAACATCCCTTACCTTGTAAAGATAAAGATTTTAGTTGAAACACTCGGATATAAGCTATGACTTGAACTTACACAGATAGCAGCAACACTCAAAGTATTAAAATACTCACAAGAATACGCTTCAATATATAGAGAGAGAAAGAGAGAGAATCAGAGCTCGTGTGATTTTCAATTCTAACCTAAACACCCTATTTATAGGAAAATGCTTAGAACACCAAAGTAGAAAATTTAATAAAATATTAATATATATATTAAAATTTTCTACGCACTCATACCAAATTTTATTTCCAACTCTTAACACATGCCTACAAATAACAAAAAACGTTTTCTAACTAAAAATAATTAAAACTTCCAAAATCAATTATTTTAAACTACTAACTTCAATAATTCATAATAAATAGCCCTTTAATCGTAAAATTCAATCTCGCAAATTTTTATAGAAATTCAATTCTCTACAACTTTGCGTAAGAAAGTTTTTCCAAATTCTAAATGTAAATTGACCAAAATCCATAAACTGAGCGATTTTATAAAGCTATAATCAAATTTCAACAAGAAATGGGCCCACATACATGTTTAATATGTTTTAAAATAACTTTTGCAATAAAAATACTCTTCCTCCTCATATACTCATATATTCCACATTCATTGTAAAATATCATCATTATTATATTATAATAATATAATAAAATATTATTTTATCGTAAAAGATAAAATATCGATTTTCAACAATTGTCACTTTAAAATTTTCTCCATCTATTTCCACATAAAATGAATATTTTCCTCATCATATAAATCAATAATTAATTATTCACAAATAATATTACGTAATCACAAGATCGGCAACCTGTGCCGCTCTCGTGAAAGAGGGGCTTTCCAATAAGAATTTCTCCTTATCGCCGCAAAGTAATTAGGTGACCAAACCTCTCCTTAGATAACTTTCTAGACATTGCCAATAATGTTTTCTAATAATATTATTCAGATAATATGAATTATTGCTTCGATAATGGAAAATACCGTAGTAGTGACAATTATTGAAACAACAAAGAATATAAAATATCAACGCAAAGAATTATTGAATCAATAAAATAAAATATCAAATAAGAATTACCGTAATAATTATCGAGTAGTGCCTTCTTCACGTAAGAATCAATAATTGGTGCAATACCGCAAAGCATCGGCAACAACGCCAGACATCGTGTTTTAACCACCGGTATTCCAACAAAGTTAATTGCAAATAACTACGCCATTATTTATAAACAACTTATTCTTGTCGCTTTTCTTCATCCAATCGCTTTCCTATGGGGCCCACAAAAGATCAAGGCCATCGCATTTAATATTCTCCGATAGCAAGAATATTCCACGACCAAACGAATATTCCCCGACAACAATGAATATTTTATAACCACTTGCTTATTTAAAATATTTGCGCATTTTACCCATAACTAACCACATTAATCAAATCAACCCTTACTATTTCAAAATGATAAATAGAGGAAACTAAATTTCATTTATTAATAATTTGGGGTCTTACAAATGGTGTGTTTGAATACAACACCATCACTACGAGAGTAAAGGAAGTGGAAATCAGACTGAAGGCCGAAGACATCAACCTCGCCCTAGGTCTCAAAAATGAAGGGTATCCAGTCATAGATAGCATAGACTTCCAAGAGGGACTTAAAAGAATGCATCACATGAAACTCCCCTTTGTGAAAGGATACAAGAAGAAGGAGTTTCCACAAAGGTATGAATTTCTAGCTGATATTGTTGGGAAATATATATGCTGCAAGAGCTCAGATCATTACTCTGTGAATGAAGTACAACTCATGCTCATGACTGCCATGTGTTATGGAATACAACTCAACTATGGAGCCTTATTGCTCGATTGGATTGGAAAGTGGATCATCAGCTCAAAGAAGTCAAAAAGCCCTCAAAAGATGCTCTACGGGCGATTCATAAGTATCATTCTACAACCGCTTCGGGTGACAAAATTGGGGATGAAGAAGGAGAAGCTATCAACCCAAATGATTTAATGACCCAACAATTGTTTGAAAATTAGAAGAGGAACCCAGCTGAGTATGTTCGCATGATGATCGAGTCCAGTGGAAGAACTGGTGATCTGAAGGATTCAGGCCTTCCAGGAAACATGTCTGTTTTCAAGGAAATCGAAGAAGAAGAAGAAACAAACAAAGAAGAGCCCTCTATACTTGTCAGAAAAAGCAAAGGCAAGAGGAAGCTTAAGGCAAGGATGGAAGAAGAACCCCAGGGATCCACAACTGATAAACCAGTAGAGTCCTATAACACTAAGACTCTAAGGATTCTAAGAAAGAAGCAACAGCAGGCTGAGGCTAAAGAAGATAGAGCCACCATATCTCAGCTGCTGAAGAAGAGTAAAACCAACCACAAACCCTAAAAGCCATCCATCTCCTCAATCGTAGAGTCTCTAATGATCGTAGAGACTAGACCAGAAACATCAGGAAAGGAAGTAGCTGCATCAAGCATGTTGGCTATTCAAGAAAGTTCTAAGGCTGTGGATCAGCCTAGAAAATCAAGAAGGAAGCTGGTCAAGAAATACATCCTTGAGAATGAAAAAGTGCTCAAGAAGGAAGACAAGAGCATGGTTGCCAAAGAGGAACTGACCAAAGCAAGTAAAGAGGACAATGCTCCAGCTGAGGGGGAGATCCCTGAGATTCTAATGAGAGAGAATACACCAGCTGAGGGGGAGATGCCTGAAGCTCTAGAAAATGCTCCAGCTGAGGGGGAGCTTTTGAGCTTACAAGAAGATGATCAAGTTGAGGGGGAGCCTCATGATATCACCATGGCAGAAGAAGAGGTCCCTGCCAGAAATGAAGAAGAATCAGTGCAAGAACATTAAGAGGCCATTGAAATAATGGAATCCTCCAATGAGAACAGAGAAGGGGAAGAAGATGATGATGACCTCGAGATCACTGGTGTGGGCAAAGATGGGTATAGAAGCTATCTCTACAATCAGATGTTCTCTTACCTACCCATGATGCCATATCATCAAGCCCAAATCCTAAACTCTTGGAACCACATGTTCTGGAGTTTCAAAGAGTATCTGGCCATCTCAGTACAAGCCAATGGTTTCCCAGGAAGATTCAACTTTGCCAAGAAATTACTTACCAACAACTCTTCCTCAAAGGATAAACCTGAGGTACTGTCTATCCCAACCCTCTTCAGAGTTAATCACTTGCCATCATCCTCATTTAGCCAATTTTATAAATTTCCACGATGGTTGGAAGTGATACTTCATCTACTACATCAATTTTTAGTTGCAAAATCCCAAAATTCTGTAACTGAGGAACCAAATATAGTCAACTTCATAATGCCCCCACAAACTATCGTCTCTACGATCAAGGACTCTAGCCTCATTGCAGAGTCTCCACCTCAAATCGTAGAGTCACCAAACTCAAACATCCAAACCAAAGCCCCTCCATCAGATATTCCATCCTCATCCTCCAATGAATATTTTAGCCTTGATCTTGCTCTTTACTCCCTGCAAGATCAATCCCAAAAATCATCCCCTCCATTAAACAATCCTCAACCCAGTGATCCGCTCACAAATCTGCCCACGAAAGATGACTTGAATGAAGTGTCCAAAAACATGGTCAAGAACATCGATGAGAGCCTAGAAACTCATACAGAAGTCATTCATCTCAGGCTAACTCAAATGATCACTGCTGCAAATAATCTCCCAGGCACTCTGAACGCTGAGCTTACAAAGAAGCTGAGGGAAATTATCAAGGAAATGATTCAAAGCATGAAGGACAGAGATGAAATTCAATTCCGGATAGCCACCAAACAAAGAGAGGCTGTTCTTGAATTACAGATAACTCAAGAAGCCCAAAATAACCTTATGATGGAGAACATCATCAACCTGAAAGCTTCAACAAAGAATTTCAGAAAGTCTATGTAAACCAGAACAACAAATCCACAATCGTTTCACCGCCTCCAAACAAAGAATCTAGATCCGAAGCCTCGATCAAGAAAAGTCGAGAGGACATTGCTCAAACACAAAGCCAACTCAACGAGCTTGTCCAAGGAGTAAATCGACTTTCTACAGATATTCGAACCCTTGATGCTGACAAAAAGGGGGAGAATAAAGGAAAGGAGTTCAAGGAAGCCAGGGAAGCCAGGACAGAGGTAGAGGAGGTCAAAGAAGCCAAGAAAGGGGTAGAGGACAATTTCACACTTCAGTTTCAAGAAGCCCTCCTGCAAGACAATTCCACCATCAGACTCCACGATTAAGCAATTAGACTCAACGATCTGATCAGCAGTAAGTCTTGATGGCTCAGCCATTAAGGAGTCAAGGGCCAACTTGTAATAACCCGAGATTTTCTATATAAAATAAATAAGAAATTTTGCGTATAAATTTTTTTTTTAATGACGAGACTAAGTGTCAAGTAAAGTGAACGATAAATGTGAATACATTTATTACTTGAAAAATAGAAATAATTTTGGAATTATTAATTACCACAAATTATATGGTAAAAATTTACGTAGTTTCGAAATGTTTTTATTAATTATTTTCCATGAAAACATGATTGGAAATAATATATGAAGTGATAATTAGATTTATATAATAAATATTTTATTATATGAATTATTCGTAATATTTAAGTTAATTATTTTAACTTGATTATTGATGTCGTAACGAAGAATAAGTCGGACATGAGATCCAAACCTCGGATTGGGATTGTGATCAAGAGATGAGAATAATAATATTATATTATTTATATAATGATTTTACAAAGACACCATAATTATGTACCGGTATGTGCGATAGATAATATCGAGCAAAACGATTACCAATTAGGTCATAAGATATTACCGTCAGTGAAACCCTAATTATTAAACTCGCTTATGGGGTATTTCGAGTAGTGACCGTGTATATGAAGGTATTGTGAATAAGAATATCGGTAATTAGAAGAAACCCTAATTATCACAGACGTCGATAATTAGAAACAAACCCTAATTATTATAACCCTAACCGTTGAAATTAGAAATCGTAACGATCGTGTTAGTAACATACATACAGATAATTAAAGAACCACTAATGGTCAATTAGAAACCCTAATTGATGACGCTGAGAAACCCTAATTTTAATTACCGGTTTAATTTCGATGTTATTGTATAAGTGTTTTAATTTAAAGGATAGAAGTTAATTGGTAAATTATAAGAATTAAATCTAGTGATTAAATATTACATTTAATTTCCTTGTACAAGATTGCCCATACACTCTTAAACAAAGCCCAACCATCACCCATAACAAATCGTAAGCAAGAATCAAGAATTTTTGGCAAAAGGGTATAAGAACACTAAACCTAGAAATCCTTTGATTCGATGTTATTTGATGCAATTGATTGTTTAAAGTTGTATAATAGAATGTTAATTGATGATATGGGTTGATAAATCAAAGACCCATAACATCAAAGTGCACGAATTTGAAGATTTAAGCAAGTTGGAAAAACCGAATTCTGTTATTTTTTTCACCAAATGTCAAAGGCCATAACTCTTTGCTCGATCATGAGTTTTGTTCTTCAAAAGTTGTTATATGTAGTTCCGATATGTGGTCTTTAATCCGCAAAAAGAATCAAGTCCATATCATGTATAGATTAGAAGTTATAGATGGTCAAACATGGTTGACCGATCATGATAAACTATTTTTGGGCGATCAGTAATGGGGGCATTCTCGTCCACTTCTTGTGCTTTAAAAGGTCTGGACTTTTGATATGTTGTAGCATCACTGAGTTAGGAAGCCATAGGTTTTAATGACCTCATTCCAACCTCGGATGAGGGAATTACGGTGATTGGAAGGAAATGTGTTAAATTTCTCAAACCGAAAGTCAAGAGCGGATGTGCTATTCGGGACACTGTTTTGATCAGTTAATGTTTCCAAAACCTTCTGGCCTTTTGGTATGTTATAGTACACCGAATAAGCTTTCCATAGACTCCGAAACGGACTAAATCCGATATCGGAGGAGAGAGTTATGATATTTCAAAGTAGTAGTGTCAAAACATCCCAACAAGTGCGGTGCAGTCCATTTGAACGGAATTTCTGAGCTGATGTGTTCGGAATTTGGAAATGGTCAAAGAATAAAAGTTGTAGCCCCGTGGTTAGCTTCAAGCGTGGGCTCAAGAATCGCTCAAAATGTTTTACAATGAAAGAGTTATGACTGCTTTAATGCGAAAGAGGGTAAAGCTGAAACGAGATTGAAAACTCATATGAACGCCCACTTTTGACGACTGCTTGGGCTACCTAATGAACCCGAATTGGGTAATTCAGATTTTTAAAAATAGTCTTACATACCATGTATAACATATCCAAAAATCAGATTAATCGAGTGATGAGCAATGCGTTAGAAAATCGCAAAGTGAGCTATTGAAAAATTAGTATAAACCAAGTCCCACATCGACTAAATTGAGAACTTCACCATTTTCTAAACCTATAAATGAAGGGGCTTGGCCTTTGTTTCATTCACCAACAATAAGGCCTCCAATTTTTGAGAAAGGCTTTGTTGTGGGAGAACTTTTTATAAAGATCTTCTTAGTTAAATTTTGGGCGGAAGTGCGATTCAAGATGTGGAATTCAGATTTTAGGGTATGTTTCTTATTTAATTTTTGTAATGTTATTATTTTTAATTGTTAGTTAAAGTTTGAATTTTTGAAGTTTAGTTAGTGTTGTTAATAAACTAGTTAGTTTACTATGTTTATTTTGGCTTGGAATTGATTATGTAAATGCGTTATTTGTGATGACTTTTAATATTTTGTGATAAATTTCATTAATTAATAATTATTAATGATATTAAAGTTATTTAATGATTATATTAAATAATTTAGTTTAAAAATGATTTTAATATTATAAAATTATTTTAAATGAAAATAAGGTATTTAAAATATTTTAAGTTATAAAATATAACTTCTAATATTTAAATGATAATTTCATTAATAATTAAATATTAATTATATTAAGATAATATTAATGATATTTACTTTATTTAATAATTAATATTAAATAATAGTTTAAAATGGTTTTACTTATTTAAAACCATTTAAAGAGGATATTAAGGATTTAAAAATATTTTAAGTTATAATTAATGACTTTTAATATTTGATAAGTAGTACATTAATATTTAAATATTAATGGTAATTATTTGGGTAATATAAATGTTTTAAAAATAGTTTGAGTTATTATAAATAACTTTTATATTTTAGCAATGGTTTCATTAATAGTTTAGTATTAATTAAACTATTAATGATAATGGAATTGTTTAATGTTTAAATCATTTAATTATGATTCCGATATTTGAAAGTTATAAATTTTACCAAACTAACCGACTTGAGAACCGATTATGAAGTTCTAATTTGAAGAAGAACACCTATAAGAATAGCTTATATCACTATAGGCCCTTTAGTGATAGATTTGAATTATTTTAAATTTTTCAATTTCTGGAAATTGCGAAAATGATTAAAAATAAAATGTCTGATATTTACAGATGTTGAAGTACAGAATAAGAGTCTTAGACTCAGTAATTACCCGATAAAAGTCATTTCAATACGCCGACAAATGTCGAACCTTATAAAAAGAAAGAAAAGGCTCATCAAAGAGCATGGATGAGATATTTGAAAAATGTATAAAAATATTTGAAGTATAGAATAGGAACTAAAAGTATGATCACTATGATTATGTGATTAGACTATGTTCAATCGTAATAATGCGATTACTATGTGTTAAGATATATTGTTCTAATCGAATCTAATGATCCGATTATTGATAGGTTGTGATAAAGAGATAAAACCTAAGTTGAGATTTGTAATCGTTAATCGTGCAAGTATCCTACCTTTGCACTTCCTTTATGCAATGGACATGAGTAAGAAGTTTCGAAATTATTCTATCCATGTATGCATTATGTACTCTTTGATTATCGACATGTTAGCTCGTATATATATTCTGCTTCATTGATTTCTATAAATGGTTATACAAGTGTCCCCACTTGGATAATCATGGCATTTGTTTACATGTTGATACACCTTTGTCAATTACCCGTATATATATGTTGAATTACATATTATTGTTGAAAGCAAGATTAAAACCTTCGTTTGGAACTGTGCATGTATGAACATCCCTATATGGGAAGATTTTTTATGTAAGGCGGATAGAGTGAGCGATGAATTTCGCTTCAAGTTATGTAGTATTGATCAATACAGGTACAACGGGGTGATCACCCTCTCGCGCTCGTAAGTTATGATTTTTTTGAGGATAGAATTCCGCTAAACCTTTTCGAAAATGAAAAGAATGTTCATAGTATGTTTCTAAAACCCTATTCAAGGGTAGAACCAGAGCCAAATTTAAAGAATTTGAAAGAGAGTTGTTATGTGAATTTTTTATCAATACGTATTACTTCACAACTTTCAATTCGTTGTAGAAGTGTTATGTAAAGAGAATACTTATATTCTTTCAAATTTTATATATAATTGCTATTACTTGTCAAGCACTTAAATGTTCATCCTTGCTTAAATTAAATGTTTTCAAGCATGTATGAGCAACTCAAGGCTCGTGCACGCAACAAAGGAAAAGGAAAGTCGATTGAATAAGTGTGTATTATGAGTTAATGGTTATAGTTGTATTGGTATCTATTCAAGTATTGTAAGGAATGTATTTGAAGGTCACGCACTGGGAAGTAAACTTTGATGTATGTAAATTAAGTTCGAATGTATTATTATTTAGTATTATTCAGCTTAAAGAAATGGTATCGTGGGGAACCGAGTTCGGGTTTCAAGTACCTGGATTTGGGGTCGTCACACAACTACTAGCTCACAAAATGTGACCACTACAGGCCTAAGAATGCCAATTGGAGATCCAGCATTCATGAATAGGCATGATCACAACCTGATAGTAAGTCCAAGTGAGCTGGAAGAAATAGCCAGAAGGGATGAAACTAGCATGAAAAGAAGGGCTGAGGAGTATATCAATCCTCCACGCAAAAGACCAAAGAAATAGAGATAAGTAAAAGTTTAAAGTTTTATTGATGTAAAGCTAAACTGTAATACTCTTCAATCATCAATAAATTCATGCTTATTCTCTAGAAATTTCAGTTGCTCACTGAAATACTAAGTCATGTTTAAATTTCCTACAAATGCATCTAGACACTAATAATCATGACAACAAATCTCCTTGGTTATGTCAACATCAAATAGGGGAGATTGTTGGGAGAACGCATATTATGATTTGATGTTTAAATGTATATGCTCATGATTATTTGTAAAGTCCTTCAAGGAATATATGTACAAGGACTTAGTGATAAATCAAATTTGTTAGGTTGATGTAAGCTCTTAACGTGTATCATTCTGAAAATTAATGTATAAATAGAAAGATCAAAGCTGTTAGGTTGATCTTGAGATGTAATAGATAGGCTTCGAAGGATTCGTAGTGTATAAATCTGATCAACATTGCAGAAGTCAAGGCAAAAATGTAGAGCTTCAAAGATCATAGTGTGCATGCCTTGAAGGGCCTCTTTGGAAATCGTAGAGTGGTCCCAACGTTTGTCGAGCCAACTCGTAGATCGAAAGTAATGCTCTAAAACGTAGAGTTTACAACTCAAGCAAGCGAAGATCGTCTTGTCTAAAGATTTAAGAGAAATCGTAGTGCTCTCAAATTGATAAAGATCGCACCAGCACCAAGGCGACAAGTCACGATCTGAATTGTAGAGTACTACGATCTGAATCGTAGAGTATCACGATCTGGATCGTATAGTGTCATCTGTCTTGTGTCAGAAACGTCAAGCCTCATAATTTTTGTGGAGATATACTTCAACATATGAGAAAAGGATTCTAAATGTTGCAGTACTCACCAGTCCCAAAGTTATAAGAAATATCTTTAGTATGCAACAAAGAAGCGTATTGAAGAAGCTAAGGAAAGTACCATTGGTAAGGGGGGAAACACCTTTTCAGGTGTTAGGTGAGAAAGCAGTCTGCTGTGTCAGTGGGCCAGAATGCAATTCAGAAGATGTGCATAAAAGTCTCCATCAAAGATCAGAAAGGTCAAACGCATTTAATGCTTCAACGGATGGATCCAACAGATAGTTTTGAAGATAACATATATGCAAATCAAGCAGATGAGAGAGATAAGAAAGCATTGAATAAAAAACGTGAAGAACTCAAAAAGCTCAACTCTACGATCTGAGAAATAGAAAAGCTTGCTCAGCTACTCAGTTCTTTCGAACAAGTGCTTAAACAACAACTGAGTAGCAACCATCAAGAACTCAACATCTACCAATCAACTGAAGAAAAGTACCAAGTCTGGTGGACTTGAAGAGTTCTAAGTGAACTATAAGAGAGCCAAGTCTGCTAGACTTGAAGAGTTCAAGAGTGAACTAAGAAGTTGGACCTGTAAGAGAGCCAACTCCTGTAGTTGGACCTTTAACTCCTGAAGTTCAATAGGAGCCATTCGATATGGGGTTTTAGAAATGGGCTTTGTATCAGGTTCAAGGTCAATAAAAAATTCAATTTCACATTCTGGGGGTAGACCAGGAAGTTCTTCAGGAAATACATCAGGAAATTCACTAACAACAGAAATATTATTCAAATCTGACGTGTTTTTGTTTAAGTTCGTGACATGGGCTAAGAAAGATTGACATCCATTTTTCAATAAACGAATAGCTTTATGGCTTGATATGACAGTGATTGACTTTAGTGGTTTGGTTGTTTGAATTAGCATAACAGGTTGGTTAGGAATATGAAAACTAACAACCTTACGAAAATAATTAATTTTAGCATGATGAGTGGTTAACCAATCAATCCCTAAAATCACATCAAATACAAGTATTTTCAACAAAATAAGATCGGCAAGTAATGTGATGGTTCCAACTTGAATGAAGCAAGATTTATAAATAGTAGATGTAATGAAAGTTTCTCCTAACGGAGTCTCAATAAATAAGTCAATGTCTAATTTCTCCGGAGTCAATTTCAAACGTTGAGCACAAGCAAGAGAGATAAAAGAATGGGTAGAACCGGTATCTAATAAGGTATAAACTTCGTAAGAATTTATGATTAGCTTACCCGTGATCACCTCGTTCGGGTTCCTCGCATTTTGGGAAGTCACGATAAACGCCCTTCTAGGAACCACCGACTTTGACTTGTCTGGGACAGCCTTTGGAGTCACCATCCCCGTTGAACTTGGTTTCGCAGCAAGATAATCTTTAGCTATATGACCTTCCTTTCCATAGTTATAACACACCTTGGATTGTTGTGGGCAGTTTGGGCTGATGTGTCCCTCTTTCCCGCATTTATAACAAATAACCGGTGCTCGTTCTCCTCCCCTAGAAATAGTTGATGTTTGTGCTGACGTCTTCACGTTGTCATTGTTGTACCTTCTCTTCTTGAAATCTCCTCCCGACTTTCTTCTTCTATTTTCATGGCCACGATTACCACCCGAGTGGTTATCGCTTTTGTCCAAATGTTTTCCTCCCCGCTGGTTGTCATTGCTCCGATGACCGCTGCCACCGGTATGACCCTGGTTGTGGCCCCTTGGTTGAACATACTCATTATCTCGCTCTAATAATTGAGCCATGTTTACAACATCTGAATATAAAGAAAATTTATGAGAGAAAAGATATTGCCGAATCTTGGGTTTTAGACCTCTCAGAAACATCCGCGTCATTCGTTCCTCATCCTCTACCAAATGAGGTGAAAACCTGGGTAACGCAGTGAACTTAGCCTCATACTGAGACACAGTCATATTATTTTGTTCCAGTCTGTTAAACTCTACCTCCTTCATATGACGAATACTTTTAGGAAAGTACTTGTCATTGAACAGTTTCTAAAACATTTTCCAAGACATGTTGAGTGTGGCAGGCTGGGTACGCCTCACAGACTCCCACCATTAATCTTCTTCACCACGGAACATAAAGGTGGCGAATGGAACCTTCTATTCCTCCGTGCATCCCAAGACATCGAATATCTTGGTAATTTGCTTGACCCACGTTTCCTCCTTAATCGGATCCGGCTTTCCCACAAATTCTGGTGGTCCCAAATCTTTGAACTGCTTGGCTGTGATAAGCCGCACGTTGCTATCATTTCCACCTGTATTTTGTACACGAGTCTCCCTCGTCTAGTTTTGCATGAACTGCAAAAAGCTTCTAAACATCCCATCATTCATCATTTGTTCGGTAGTGTTGTTTACAAGAGGAATATTGCCTTCCTATTGCACGTTCCCCTGGGTGGTGATTAAAGGTGTCTTCACGGTCTCATTCACTCCATTGTTAATATTTCCAGCTGCTATTCTCAAAAACTGCCACAAAACAAGGGTTAATTAACAAATTAACATACCACATATTAATCATATGCTCCGACTGACTAACCAAATAAGCTTAGGTATGGCACACTAGCGAATGATTACTCGTCTCTCCCCTCCTAGTTCTATTCCCCGATCTCCGCCAAAGACCATATCCCTAAGCTCTGATACCAACTATGACGCCCCAAAAATAGGTATATATCACCCATTCTGAGTCGCCAAATACATGGTACAGAAACAAATACAATTTTAGTAATACAATTGTCGTGAAAAATACGACAACACATATACTGTGAGTTTGAATACAAATATTGTCTAATAGATAGTATACAAACTCAAAAGGAGTCCTCATTACAATTATTGATACACTATTTTACAAAATAGTGAGGACTACTAAAACAACTATCCTGAACCATCACTCCAAACCCCGGCTAGTTCCTATTATGTTCTCACCTCCTGAGAAGAAAAATGGAACAAAAAGGAAAAGGGTGAGCTCAACTAGCCAAATAAAGAATATTATGACTAAGATATTATACAACAATTTATCATTAGTCTTCAACAAGGAAAAATCTGATAAAATATAATAGACAACAAGTTTTAGACCAACAATTGCAGCGGAAACAACAATCCATTAGAAGAGTCAAGTAGAGAAAGAATTCTACTATCTTCTAAGATTTAAAAGTCCATCATCAATATTTTATCCCTGTAACATCAATAAATATATATCTTGAATCAAATATTCAACTTTGCGCTACAGGCCAAAGATATTCATTTGTATCACAAGTTGGTCATGTTTATCTCAACACATGTTCATCTTTGCACTACGAGCCAAAGATATTCATTAGGTAATCATTCATCATTGCACTACAGGCCAAAGATATTCAGTAATATCATCATTTAGGACTGAGGATGATGAAAAATAGCTTAAAGAAAACGAATCCAGTGAGATAAAAGATCAAAGATTAGGGATTCGTACTTTAGTTTATCTAAGTTCAAAAATACCTTATAATAATCAATTGTGGAGCAAAATTCAAGAATAAATATCAAAACATGGATACAATCAAAGATAATAACCATAATAGACAACTTGGACAAAGAAAAGAAAAATTCATTTTTTCTGTGAATAGTGTCGTATTCGTGAAAAGTGCCATATACGTAAATAGTGTCGTATACGTGAATAGTAGCCCTGACACAAAAAGGTAGAATTTCACAATAAAATCCATACCAATATTTCGGTATAATGATATTGAAAGAATAACATCATTATGAAGAAAATAACATCCCTTACCTCAAAAGAACAATACTTCCGGCTGAAATATCAGGTATAAGGCTGAAGGAAACTTGCACTGATGAATAACAATTCACAAAGTATCTAGATACTCAAAAAATACGCTCGATAATATAGAGAGAGAAAGAGAGAAAACTTGTTTCTAATGTGATTTTCAATTCTAACTAAGCACCCTATTTATAGAAAAATTCTTAGAACCCCATAGCAGACTAACCTGCTACCTGATGGCTTTACCTGCTACTATTCACGCCACCACTTTTGAAAATAAATTCCAGCACATTTCATTTCTCACCAACCAAAAGTGGGGCCCACCATGTTTTTAATAAAAACATTTATTTTCGAAATTTCAATAATTCATAATAAATAGCCCTTTTATTAGAAAAAATGAATTTTATGTCCATTCCATAGGAAATCAAATTCTCTACAACTTTGTAGAAGAAAGTTTTTCCAAATTCCAAACATAAAATGCCCGAAATCCACATACGGACGATTTTTTAATACTTCCATTCCGACAAAATACTGATAAAACACCTCAACATTAATTCCTTCATTTATATCCACAAAAAATATCCATCAATTATATCCACATAAAATAAATATTTCCTCATCATATAAATCAATAATTAATTATTCACAAATAATATCACAGAATCACAATAATGACAACCAGGTCGTTCCCAAGAAAGAGGGGGCTTTTCGATAAGGATTTCTCCTTATTGGCGCGTAATTAGGTGACCAAGCCCCTTTCCTAGACAGAACTTCCTTAGACATTGCCAATAATGCTATCTAACAATATTATTCAAATAATATGAATTATTGATCCGATAATGGAGATATCAGCAAAAGGACAATTATTGAACAACAATAATATAAAATATCAACGTAGCAATTATTGAATCAATAAAATAAAATATTGAACAAAGAATTATCGTAATAATTATTGAGTAGTGTCTTCTTACGTAAGAATTAATAATTCAAAAATACTCGCAATATCGCAATGCTACTCTTTGTGCAAACACGCCAGACATCAGATTTTAACCAACGGTATTCCAATAGTGTTAATTCGGAACCTTTACGCCATTATTTATAAAAATTCAACTTGTAGTTTTCTTCATCCCACCGCTTTTCCGTTATGGGGCCCACAATGGTTCTCATTGTCGCATTTAATATTCTCTCGATGAAAAGAATATTTCACGACCAAACGAATATTCCCCGACAACAATGAATATTTTATAACCACTAGCTTATTTTGCAAAATTTGCACATTTCACCCATAACCAAAGCATTATATCAAATTAACACCTTATTATTCACAATAATAATTAGAGAAAAATTGATTTTATTTATAAAAAGTTGGGGTCTTACAGAATTGAAGCACAAGCTCTTATATGACTATAAACGGTGAAATAGTATATTTCTATCTGGTTCACGAAATATAAAGCTAAACTTTCAGCCTCATAAACGCATGCTATCAAGATCAGAACCATGCTCACATGTCATTTTTCAATTCCATATAAGCATATAAAATGAATGGTGATCAAACATTCATGCAATCCAATCAATCATAACATAAATTCCAATGATAAACGAACAATCAAGCAATCAGGCAATTAACTATAGACTACATATCAAAATCCGTTAGAATCCCATAATGGAATTTAGTTCATTTCCGAACTGAAAGCCATTATGGGATTATAGTAACACATGGAAAATAAATAAAGTAATTCAAAGAGAAGATAGAATTGATCAAACCCAATTGCAGATTATGTTCCAAAGTGCTGTTTAAATCTCCAATAATTTCCAGCAAAATGAAATGAGTTATTATTCAATAACTGAATCCAAAAGAAGATGAAGAAAATCTTCAGTTTTTGCTCAAATCCTCTTTTGAAATTAGTTTCAAGCTTCAAACTCTAATTCTCTAATGAAAAACTGATAAACACCATAATAACCACGTCTGGTAACAACCAGAATAGTTTAGATAAGCTCAAGCGCTTCAAATTTCAAATTTAAAATTAAGTCAAATAACAGCTTCGGATAACTCGCTCAACCGCGCGAGGTCCCAATACAAAATGAGCGCGGGCGCGCGTGTATGCGATTTTAACTTCTGCAGGCTGATGACGCGAGCGCGCGAAATCTAGCGTGTTCAGCCGCACGACTTCTGTGTTCTTCTGCTGTTTCTTGTTGTTCTGCTGCTTGTTGCGTGTTCTTCCATCACTGCTCAGTTCCTTATCTACACTCGTTTCACGTGCCATGACTTCGCTAATCTTATACCACCTACCAATGCCGAGCTATGCCATTTCCTGCATTTTCATACCATAGGAGTTCTAATTACAAGTAATGCAAAATAAACACAAAATGCAATTAAAAACATACTAAAATCTACTTGAGATGGGCATAATTCTCGTGAATTGATATTCAATAAGTAGGTATAAAACCTACTTATCACCAATCCGTGTTGCAAGCTTGCTCTTGAGCTCCCATGGAGTTTCTAGCAACTACCCCTCTCTCTCTTTTAGCAAAATGAAGAATAAAATGAAGAATAAATGAAATAGGTTCTTAGGTTAGGCATTTAGCAGCTGAATCTGCCAAAAACCCGCTCCCGGCTTTGCGACGCTTCAAATGGGTTGAGCTATTGCTTCGAGACGCTGTGGCACCCAAAATACACTAGAAAGGAGTGTTGCAACGCCAGACAAAAATTTAGAATTTCCAACTTTGAGGTATGTTGGGAGAATGACCATAACTTCTTCATCTGAACTCCGAATTGGATGATTCAAGATGTTCCGAAAAGAGGAGATGTAGATCCACAACTTTTGTTCTTTAATTTTTCCAAAATACGGACTAGATCAAGGTTCAAATTGAGACTGAAGTGACTGCTATGCAAATAGCAAGCCGAAAATGCGAATTTAACAACCCCAAATGTCGATCCAAGTAGCTTTTATTCCAATTCCTACAAAAAAAAGTAAAAACACATCAAAAACATATAAAAGCAATACAAAACTACATTATACAACAATAAGATAAAAACACCTAAAACCAAATGAAATATCTTAGGATTTACAAATTCATAACCATTGAAAGTACCTAATTTGTGTATATAAAACACACTCATCAATGTATGTAGAGAGATGAGACAAATGTTAATTTAGTTTCTTTACTAAATGTTAAGTGTCAAACAAGGAAGAGATAAAACTTGAAGATAAGTTACAAGTTTTGAAAGAAATGCAGGTAATAAAAGGAATAAGACTAACAGACAATGTGATTTCATTGTATGAGTAACTGATGCATGTGTATATGAACTTCTAAATTGGTGTATGATAAAAGCAAAGAAGTTAAGCTATAGTTGATAATCTACGAGCCATGAAAGTCTTTCAGTTCCTATTTACTTTATGAACTTGATAGCTAATTGTTTGTAATCTAGACTTCTATATGAATGTGGAATTGTATGTGGCTCTATGCACTATGAAAGTCAATTTATGACTAAGCTGATTGAGTTATGGAACTCAATTTTTATTGGATATGTGTATATCATGTATGATATGTTCAGTCAAATGATCTTGATATATAATTTGAGCATGATATTATGTGTTACGTGATGCATGCAAAATGTTAGATTTGCTGAGTTGTCGAGCTTAATCTTGCAAAAATAACCCTTTTGTAGGTTAAACATTCAAGGTGTGTGTAAAGTCCTGAAAAGTGTACGTGATGGTTTATAATGTTTAATAAATGTTGAGTTGCAAAGTTTGAGTTATCCGTTGTATAAGTGATGAGTGGGATTTATACCCGCAAATCTAACCCTTTAGTACTTAAGAAGTTACAGGTTCTTCATATTTTATATTGCTTTTATAGTGTGTTGTTATTATTTTTCTTGAAATATGTTTTATAGGGATTTTCAGGTCATTTCTAGCTTTTAGGCGCAAAAATGTCATTTTCTATACGACAGTAATCGCAAAGACTCTGCCTTAACATTTATTTGGCGCCACAAAATACTCTCTTTTTGTTGCTAAATTTAGACTGAATTAAAAAATAAAAGAGATTACAAGCCTCATGGGAAAACCCCAATCAAAATATAGCACAGACATCATAGAAAAGATTACAAGGCCAAATGCCCAACAATGATGTGACAAGAAAATGCTATCCAACAGTTACAGAACAAAGCCAACAGACAAGCTATAAATAATAATAACAATAATTTTTAATTAAGACCATTTGCAAGTAAATTGAACAACAATAGCAAGAAAAGCCCTAACAACAACAACAAGAGCACAACAGATGGGGTGATAAGTCCCCCAAACCTTTCAGCCACAGCAGACCAAAGCATCTGAAGCTTCTTCAGCACACCAGGTGTAGCCACACTACCAGCAACAACCTGCCAAGACTACATATGATATACGTGACAAACCCAAACACCAGCAGCAATAACAATTAGAACGACATTCCAGGAGAAGCCAAAACATTTAGTAGAAGAAAATCATTCTCCCACACCATAAAACAACATAATATAGTAGCTTCTCTCTAGGCAAGGGCGGAGCCAGGAATTTTGCATCTCCTGGGCTACTAAGTACCAACTATATACACAAGAAATTATCCCACCAAGATCAATCATAAATTCAAAATCATACATAATAGTAAGGTTCAAAGGTACATAACATGTAAGGAAAAAGGAAAACAACACACTATTTAAGTTGCATCCTTCTATGCTTTGTAGAATAGAATTCGTTGATGCACTTCACTATTTAAGTTTTATATGAGATTTGGAAAGGGGTGGTTGGTGATTTGAGATGTCAACATAAGATGGAGAATGCCCTTCACTAGTTGATGCACTTTCTCTTGGTTTAAAGAAAGAAAACAAAGTTTTTTCTCTCTTGCTTCATTGACTTTCTATTGTGACTTATTCAAATTAAAACTGTAGATTGAATTTGTGGCTGTGCAATGGATATATGTGCATTATGCCAGTTAATACATATTAGTATATTATGAGTGATGAAGAATTGAAGATAGCGGCCACATAAAAAAAATTGGGGGTAAAAATAAAACCCTAACCTTGCAATTTGGGGAAATCAGAAAGAGATGGAGGATGGATGGGTTTGGGGAAAGGACCAAGGTATGCCATGGAGACCCGCAAATCGTAGTATTATGGGGTGAAATTCAATAGCAGTATATCACGTTATCTCGAGTCGCAAGCAAGCAGAGGCTCCATAAATTTTATCTTTGAGACTAAACACGGAAAGCCGAAGTTTGAAAGATATCATCAATATTCAGATCTCCTCATTGCTTTTAATGGATCACAAGAAAACGTGAAAATAATATTAGACTGGGCTATTGAAGATATATAATTACTAAATATTTTTCAAAAACTTCACCCGAACTAAAGCCCACCCTAGCCTATACATGCCTCCTCCCCAGACTCTAGGAAACCCCCCTTCTATTGCCTCCTTCATCTTCTCTGCCACCTTCCTCTCCCCTCTCCTTCTTGCGGCCCACCTACTCTGATCTGATCTTGATGAGGCTTTGAGTTGTTTTGGGTTGTTTGGATCCTCTAATTTCCATTTCAGCCTTTGTTTTCTCATCCGGCCCACCCGCCTCCTCCTCCCTTCGGCCCACCATCCCTTCCACTTCTTCGATCACCACTGAAATCCTGCCCAGGTTCTGTTATAGCCTTTCCGACGGCTATTTTATGGACCTTCTCGAACTTCCTCTTCCGATCTGAGCTATGCCAAGTCTGTAGAGGGCTTCGTTTCTGTGTGTGCTAGAAGTGGAGTCATGATCTAAAGTGATAGATCTATTGGGTTTTTTGGATGGAGGTTCCGGATCTTGATGGGAATCTCTGGGTCTTTTGGCTCCGGCGGTTATGGATATTTGGCTGATCTGGGCTTTTGGTTCACATGGAGGCTTCCCCCTGCTGATAATTTTTTGGATTAACTGCCTTATCATCTTGAGTTATCAGTTTAGGTGTTATTGTTAGATCTATTTGTTCTTTTAAAGGGATTTAACTGATATAGGCATCTTGCATATTTGATGGGTTTGTCGTTCTTATACTTCCAAATTGAATCATATATGGATTGTAACCGCCGGCAAATGGGTTAGACTGATTGCAGATATCCCATCCCTTTGGTTCCGGAGGTTCCCGGATTGGGTTTGCTTACTGATTTGGGTTCTTCCTATTATTTTGGTTTGTTTTCATCTGTTCATGTTTTGGCATCAAAATTTTGGTTGTGTTTATAATAATCAAATTGGGTTTATTGACTGGGTCTTGATTATTTGGTTTCGCCGGAGAATTTGGTGCTGCTTTAGTTCCGGTAGTTCTCGCCGATAAACTGGGGTTGTGTGCTGTTTCTTGGGCTGTGCGATGGGTCCCACATTTTACTGATCTGATTGTTCTCACGTGGGATTTATTTGATTTTCAAATTTGCTGTTTCTTGAAATGGTTTTGTTAACTTTTGGGCCCCACATTCTAAGTTCAAACCTTTTGGGCATGTAACTTCTGGGTCTTTAAAGACTGTTGGTATTTGGTCTGCATATGCTGCTCCTGCTGGCGTGTGCAGCTACTACGATGAGCTGACATTTGGGTCCCACACTCCTTAATTCAAATTGATGGTGGTCCTTTATGTAGTTGGTTGTTTTATTCCTGAATTTAGTTAATTTCAGGTCTTTTTGGCCCCTCGTCAGTCTATTTGGGCTCACGGGTGTAATTAAATTTGTTGATTTAAATTACCTAAGCTCGGGTTGTGAGGAATTGTAATTAGGTTGGGTAATTTTGTCTCTTAGGCTTTTTAGTGTTTTAGCCCTCTCGGGAGATGAGGACTATGCTTTGATTTTCATTGTAATATTTTTGGTTTTTTGCTTTTAATATACTAACAAATTTAGCCACAAAAAAAAACAGAACCATTATGGCAACATATCACCAGCAGCTCCCAAACACAGTAGCAGTAGTATAGCAGGCAGCAGACATACTAAGCAACTCCTATCATTGACAGAGCAGCTGTAACAATTTTCAAGGCCATTAGCTACCTGACTGCAGCACCTCCCCTACTACATCACGAGTCAGCAGCAGCAGAACCCAGCAGCTCCAGAGGCATAGAAGCAGCAGAGGCATATATCAACTAACCAAGCAGTAACAATAGTGATAGCAAACATGACCAACCCAGCCCTAGCCCAAATCAGATAATCAATATAAAAGCTGAACTACTTGGCCCTAACCAGACTGGAAGACCTAACCAGACTGGAAGACACGAAAACCATATCTGCCAAGGCCAAGACAGAACCATACCAGCATCCATATTATATGCGTGACAGAACCCACACACCAGCATCAGCAACAAGCAGCGATATCAAAGGAGAAACCAAAATAGGATATAACCCCAACAGTAATACCAATAATCCTCTCCCACCCAACAGATAGTAACAACAAAGCTTAGTAGCTACAGAGCATCTGCAACAATCATCAGCACGAGCAGCAGAACTCGGCAGCAGCAGAACCCAACAATCCTCAAATAGCATTAGCAGAACCCAGTAACAACTACAGCAATCCCCAAACAGTAGAACACCGCAGCTCCAGAAGTCAAAGAACAGAACCCAACCCTAGCGGAAGATGGGGAGAACTGCCTAGCCCCCCGGACTGCATCATCAGCCTGCCAAGGCCCAAGATGACTGATAAGTGGATTTTTTATACACTTATCTGGTATCTTTTACTTGAATTAGTTGCTTATATTCATGTGTCTTAGTTACTTTTCATGCATTTTTGTTCGTTTTGTAGGTTATACATTTGGGAGCGGTGTGAGCGATTATTGGTAAGGAAAAGCAAAGAAAATGCAAAGAAAAGGTAATCCGGACATCATTTGGGCTTTCATTTTACTTCATGTTCTTGGTTTGGAACTTAGCTTACATTTTAGAGCGTCTTCGTAGCTTTCCAGAACATCTGGAATCGTTCTAATCGGAGTTCGGATGCAAGAGTTATGATCGTTGTACTAACGGACGTTAAACTTCGCTGTTTTAGTTTGCCATTTTCATAGCCTTCCAGCCCAATTTCAACCTTCATTCGGCTAGCATTTCTCAATCATCAAAGAATGAAAGTTGTAGAGCTCGTCGATATTTTCGATTTGATAGGTGGCAGGTCCCGTAACTCTTCTCGGATCAAAAGTTATGGCCATTTTACCAGAAACTGCTGGCTCACCCATACACAATGCCATGGAATTCCGTGGTGGTGGCGCGACTTACAAGAGTAAAAAGACACGATTTTCACTTTTTCGGTGGGCGCTACCAACTCAAAGCCATTCCTGCTTGGTAAGCGACTTGATCTTGACCAACGTTGACTTTTCATTAAATAAAGGTAATTGACGCCAGAATCGGAGAGAGGGATTCAATTAGGGCTTATATATTAGACTTATTTCCATGGTGTAAAAGAGATACCACCCCTTGGGTGCTGAATCAAGATTACATATGCTCTTTTCTTCTCTTTCTTTTTAGATTAGATTAGAACCCTAGAATAACTAAGATTTGGAGATTGAAGCAATTGAAGATCCTTGAAGGTTCAGAAGTGAAACAAGAGAAGAAACTCAGATTTGCTATACTTGATCCCTAACTCTCTTTACTTCTATTGTATCTTTCAATGTATATTCAATTATGGATCATGGATTCTAATTCAACTATGAGTTAAACTCTATTTTGGGATTGCAATGGAATCTATTGCCTAGTTTATTTTGACATACTTCATTGTTAGTCTTATTAATTGTTATGAGATTGTCTATTAAGATTCACGCTTATTTGCTTAGTTAATTGGCCATCAATTACTGTGATAACCCATATGAACTTGAAAGACGAAGTATGAGTTTAGATTTGATCTTGATAGCTTGTGTTTGTATGTTCTACATGGTGATGGAATATATGATTCCTACTTAGGATAGACATATACCGAAGCACCACTCGTAGTCAATTGAGGACTTGAGTTCAAACCCTAATTATTTGTAAATCACATAGACATATAGTGGTTTAGGTAATGTGGGTGTTCATGTGTATTCTATCAATTGTGAATTATATGTGATATGAGTATGGCACATCGAGAGATGACTATATTTCACCTTCATGTTCTCGACTAACAATCCGTTATAATTAATTTGGTTTAACTAGAAGTGTGTTGATTTAAATGATGCAATAGGGGAAATTGTAATCTCATGTCTTTATTATCTAGTCTCATTCTAGGGGTAGTTAGTACAATTTAATTTCATAGTTTAAATATAAAAACTCAAAGCAATCGTTTAAATAAGACTGAAATGGTTATGGGCTAATGCTTGGTGAACTTTATTAATTAATTCTTCGTGGGAACGATACTTTACTTACTCTTTATTACTTGTTGACCACGTATACTTGCGTGTTGTGCGTAACTAGAAATTACCCAACAATCACTAGCAGACCCTAACACAACAACAATAGCATAACGGTCATCTCCTGCGGCAACAAGGACCCATAATCCAAACTAATCCTTACAAATACAATAATAAATACATAATACATCAGCAAGTCTCCATAAACTAAATGCCCAAGCAAGACAAAACCCCAATAAAGCTGCAAAAAGATGCTACAATAAAGACCTGCCAATGCCAAAGGCAAACCAAGCCAGCCTCCGAATGATAATGAGCCTGGTTGTTGGCCACTATAAGCAGCACAACTCCACATCTCTGAAGCATCAGCAGACTCGCTGCAGACCCCAACTAAAGAGACTAATTGATGGTGCAGAAAGAGGCAAACACAAAGTCCAACCTCAGCAACATAACACCATAGCAGAAGCACATCAGCTGCTAAAAGGAACCCCTCCAATCAAACATCAACCCAATAACCACAAAAGCAGTGAGCAGCAGCCAACCTCAAATAAAAGGCCAAAAAATAGCACTCCGCGAAATCAAAAACCCAGAATCCAAGAAAAATAAGGCAACATAAAATCGTCATAGAACTAAATGATGGTAACATAATTTATCGTTTACCCGCTTAAATCTGAGATTTGTATGAAGGCTACACTTTATCAAATTCAAAATGTCTTCAACGAGAGTTCGAACAGGGATAGCTTTGTTGGAGAAGATCCTAGCATTACGCTCATTCCCCAATTTGTAAACAACCACTGCAAACCCAAGATGAATAAGACTGTGGTGAAAATGAGGACTAGAGTGGTGAATAAGATAATCACTGATCGAACCCTAGCTCCTACTCTAGACTCTCCAACCACACCGTCGAAGAATAAAGAAAAGAACATGAAAAGAATAGTTGCATTGAAAAAACAAGTGATCAAAAGATTCCAATTAATTGGAACAAAGCACACAAATAGGGTTCACCTGAAGACCAAAGTTAGCTAGTCTATCCAGAGTACGCAACCCCCTATGAAAATTCAGCCACATATTAAAAGGGAATCTTGGGGCCAGAAATTTATGCCACACCAACTTAACCCAAGGAACATCAGCCCCAACTTTCCTAATCGAGTTCCACACTAAAGCAGCTTTAACCTCGATATCTTTAGTATCATCCCAAAAAATCTGATTAGGAATAGTGGAATCATAATGCCTATTAGTTTCAAAAGCATCTCTAAAAGCAATAAAGTCATTATAGTTAGAAGATAGGAGGACCCAAACAGAGTTACTAATAATATGACCAACAGAAGCATCAGGACCTATGCCAGAATTAATAACCAAGGAAGAGTGATCAGAGACGGCCAAAGGAGCCTCACTAAGACAATGATCAAACCAAAGGCTAGTATTCTCCCCATTGCCAATACAGAATCTGATGTGCTTAGCTGCAAAGGATCTCAACTGAAGCACTTTTCGCCAAATCCAAGAGCAGTTATTTGGAATAGGCATACACCAAAAGTTCTTGGATTTCAAATTAGAGTGCACCCAAGAAGCCCATAAAGAACAGATATTAGGATTAACAATCCTCTATAGGTGCATAATGATCAAAGCTTTATTCCACTCCTCAAGTTGCTTGATGGCAAGGCCCCCTTCAGAAAAGGGAAGAGTAATCTTACTCCACGCAACTTTGGCACCATATTTAAGCAGGGAGGGACCCTTCCATAAGAACCTACTCATAATGGATTTGAGGTCTTTACGCACCGAAGCAGGAAGGATAAAGTAAGAAGACCAAAAGGATTGAATGGAGAAAATGACAGATTTAATCAATTGCATTCTCCCAGCATAAGAGAGAAACTTATTAGTCCAAGAAAAGATTCTGACCTTGATCTTTTCAATAAGAGGTTGGCAGTCGGCCAGACTAAGCTTAGAAGTAATCAAAGGGGCTCCAAAAACTTTGCAGGAAACACACCTAATTGAAATCCTAAAGCATCAATGATGGAGGTAGCCTGAGGGCCAGAAACTTGAGAAAGAAAACACATGCTCTTGGAATCATTGACATGAAGCCCCGAGAGGGCAAAGAAGTTGTTAAGACACTGCTTTATAATCTTAACAGAATGGATGTATCCATGACAAAAAATAATGAGGTCATTAGCAAAACAAAGATGAGTGATGGACAACAACTTAGTTTTCCAATGGTGTTTGAAAGGGGCCTCCATAGAAACCTTGAACAACATAAGAGACAAGACTTCTATAGCAATAATAAATAGGTAAGGTGAGAGAAGGTCACCTTGCCGCAGACCTTTAGCCCCTTTGAAGTAGCCCCAAAGCGACCTATTGACCTTAACTTAAAAGATCGTGGAGGAGATGCAAGCCTCGATCCAAAACACAAATTTAGGAGGAAATTTGAAAAGTCAAAGAGCTGCTAATAAGAAATCCCAAGACACTGATTCAAAAGCTTTACTTAAATCAATTTTCATAGCACATCGAGCCGAGGCCCGAAGGCCAATGATAGTTCTTGAATAATTCTTGGGAAAGAAGGATATTATCCCCAATTCGTCTACCAGCAACAAATGCAGCTTGGCAAGGGGAAATTATCAAAGGAAGTATAGCCTTGAGTCTGGATGCAATAATCTTAGAGATGCACTTATAGGTAGTGTTACAACATGATATAGGCCTATAATCATTCATGGAAGAAGGGTGGAGAACCTTAGGAACAAGGACAATGGTAGTAGAGTTAGTACCTCGAAGTAAACATCCATACTTGAAATTGCCGTCTAGGTCTCATGAAGCACAATTCTATCCTTATCTACAATAGAGGACAAGTTACCATTAGCCTTATGAAGAACGCACAGAGCCCTCTTAACCTCTTTCAGTTTCATAGCCAAATTCTGCAAAGGGTCCCCATAAGCAGAGATATTCCAAGCATTCTGAACCACTTCAAAGAAGTTAGGGAGATTCAACATGAAATTAAAGAACTGGAAAGGCTTGGTATAAGAAGGCACATCCAAGCCTATATGGACCACAACCGGGCAATGATCCTAGAGATCTCTAGGGGTAAAGAAAGCCTGAGCCATAAGGAAACGATGCAAGCAAAGATCATTGACCAAAGCTCTGTCTAACTTCTTAAAGATAGGATTGGAGTCATTAGAATTCCACCAGGTGTGAACAGTCCCAACTGCTCTAAGATCAGCCAGATGCAAATCAGAGGAACACTCAAGAAAGTCCTGCATCCCACTGTCCCAAGAGTCGACCCCTCCAACAATTTTAGAAACAGATAAGACCTCATGAAATCCCCTAGCAGACACCAGGAAGGTTGATATAGGGGGCTAAGGATCTTAAATCAGTCCAGAGAGCTTTCCTTTCATAGGGGGTATTGAACCCATAGATAATCGTAACAAAAAATATGAATATTAAGAGCAATAGACATAATAGAACAATTAATAAACTGAGTAGATTTCGATAAAATATTCACCTTCCAAACATTAGGGTCCCAACCAACCCAAATTCTCCCATTCATATGATGCTCGTAATTAAACTGCCATTGCCATCGCGAATGAATAGCCTTAGAAATAGTAAGAGATTTGGGAGCTTTGACTCTAGTTTCAACTAGCCCAACAAAAGAGATATTATACTTATACAAAAGAGCAAGGACACTATCTTGCTTAGGTTTCAAATTTACACCTCTAATATTCATAGAGCAAAAATTAACCATAAATAAAATAATAAAAATTTATGGTGGGGATTTCCCACCCCCTCCTTTAATTTTCTTCTTAGAGGATTTGCCCACGATCTCTACCTTTAGGCTTAGACTTAAGATCACGACCATCCTTTTCATCTATAACCTTAAGCTTACCTACAAGGGGGTTAGGAGAAAGGGGTCCAGTCAGTGTCAGAAATACCCAGGAGATCCTGCTGCTTTGGACCTTTAGAAACCCGAGTCCAATCATTAGAAGAATCCAGAATAAGGCCAATAGAAGAGCCAGAAATAGTGACATAGTCTAGGGGTTTAGGATCCACCACAACTTGAGCTTTAGGAACCCACTTGTAATTAGCCTCAGGGCATCTAAATAGGGAGTGCCCAAAAGACTTACAATGTGAGCAAATTTAGGGATTGTTCTGATATTCAACTATAACTGAAACTATTTTGTCACTATTAGTTTCCACTTCAATAACAACCAAATCAAGGCTAGTAGGCAAAGCAGACGCGGGGGTAATCTCAATGCAGACCCTCACAAAATTCATTGGCTCCAATTTTTCAGTTAATTTGTCTACAAAAAGTGGTTTACCCACTACAATAGCAATATAACTAAGACCATCCGAAGAAAGATACGACAAAGGGATATTGTGGAACTTCGCCCAAATCAGAGCTTTAGAACAAGAATGAAATAGGAAATCCATACCTTCCTTCCATTGCTTAAGACAAAGAAGTTTATTAAAAATATACTAGGGGCCCAGGGCAAGAACATTATCACGATCCTTTGGCGAGGCAAATTTGAAGATAAAGAACCCCTTATCTTGCAAAAACACATTTCGAAGCCCAAACTTGTCCCAAAGATTGTGGACAACCTCTTCAACAAGCTTAAAAGGCAAACGAGAATGAAAAAAACTACCCACAGGACACGAATTCCAAAGACTATTTCCCTTAAGCAGAACTTTAGAAGGAGGCCTAACAAGTTTAGCCCCATTCTCAGAATGAGGGGTAGGAGGCATATAATAAAGCTTAAGAAGAGAAACAAGATCACCTTTCGTTACAACCGAGCTCTAAGAAGTTTTTGCAGACAAGGCTGTAGAACCCCCCGAAACCCCCGAAACCCCCCACCTTGCTGAACTCACCCAAAACTAAATTCCGTATGACCCCAGGAACCAAATGGGAGCTCAGAAGTTCACCGTCTTCCAACACTGGCTCACTACAGCCGACCGATATCTCACGTCGAGTAACAAAAAAAGAGCACCACAGGCGAATGCGAGATTTGAGAATCACCCAAACTATTTCCTCTAGGGGGACTTTTATCAAACAGGATTTGGTCATTTACATTTCGAGCGAAAGGCATAGCTTTACTAGCGAATTCATTCAACTTCTGTGTAGTAAACCCCTAAGCATATATGAATTCCATGAGCATATTACACTTCCTCCGTTCAGCGACAACGTCAATACGCCCCTGTTGAGAAAGTTGTTGAGCAGCTTGACAAATTTCCTTCAAATTAGAGCCAGGCAGAAGCCTTAAGCTATCTGATTCGACACTCAACGAATTCGAACCATCAGAATTAGCAGAACCCACAGTAGCCTCAAGAGGGAAAGGGGCCGATTTGGCCATATCAGAGTCATCCACTAAGGGAGAGTTGGGGTAAGAGACACCAAACTCAGTAAACAAATCTTTAGATGGGCTATTAAGAGAGTTCCTAGTCAAGAGATGAGGAGGGCTAACCATAATATAGAAGAAGAGACGAGAAAGAAAGGAGAAAAGGGACCAAGATCAAGAGCAAACCAGAAGAGAATTAAGGAAGGAGAACGAAAAAGAGAGAGAACCTATATCTTCGAGTTTTATGTAAGATCTTTTCTTGATTTGTAACTACAATGCCCTTTCGGTGCCAGCTCACCCACTTAACACGCTGCATCGCCCTTGTTCCTTCACAAACCAGCGCTACCGCGCCTCCTTATTGACCAATGTTTTTGACTAAGCGTTGTAGCGCTTGTTTAAGGCTATATCCTGACGCTGCAGTGCCACCTCATGTTCCTAGGCAGAGAATAGAGGAAATAACCTAGAAAAAAGGAAGTTATATATATATATATATACATCAGCCTCCTTCTGAAAAGACATATAGAGATCTCCAGATATCACTCTCCCCCCTAACTTAGAACTTAGCATTTCTCTTAAACTTGTGTACATAAATTAGATAGATTAGGGAAATGAATGAGATTTCATGGAGCTCAAGATCAACATAGCAACACGGATTGGAAAGGATTTGACAGGATTCTTGGAGATTGAAGAATGCTTTGACAAAGTTTATTCTTCTCTATTTATTTTCTTTGATTTTGTAATCTATAACTTTTGTATATATTGCTACTGATGTTTAGTTTAAAAGCTATGAACTAATTATTAGCTTTAAGATTATAATGGAACCCATTGTTAAGTTGAATTATTTTTCTTTCTCCTTTGGTTGGCACCATATGGTTTTACTCAATATATTTATGCTTAATATTTAATTGCTAAGGAATTAGTGATTAATTTGGTAATCTATAAGAAATTGGGAAATGGATTTTAGATTTATACCTTGATATGTTGGCATGTGATTATGATTTATCTATATAAATGGACAGCATAATTCGTGTATAAGATATGAATATACTTATATGCCACGTGTGACCTAATTGAGAACCTAAGCTTTAATTCCTTGTCTATGGTTAATTCGCATAGGAATATGTCAGATTATTCAGCTAGGATGTTCTTTTCTATTTTATTCCCTTTTGGGTAGATCTAGAGAGGATAGGTTTGTATATGCCTCGGAAGAGGAGTATGAGCACTTATGAGTTCTCGGCTGACGATACATCGTGACCACTAAGACCAAAGGGAGAGTTAGGTTATTTAATGAAACATTGCACGCCAAAATGTTTGACAGAATGCTTGCGTGGTGGGGAAAATTATGATCTTAGCTTGTTGCAACTTAGATACCAGTCATTAGCCATTTAATTGCTTTGTTAATTAGAATTAAGTAGTTTAATTCATTATCTTTTATTCAGTTGTTTAAATAAGACTGAAACGATATAAACTCGGCACTTGGTAAATATTAGTAATAATACCTCGTGGGTTCGACACTCAACTTATCATATATTACTTTTTAGACCGCTTATACTTGCACGTGTTTTTATTGATTGCAAAATTAACCAACAAGTTTTTGACGCCGTTGCTGGGGATTTATTTCTTCTAATATTGTCCAATATTGATTTCAATCAATTTAGTATTAATTTAGACGTGTATATTTTCATTTAATCTATTTTTACGTTGTTTTGATTCTAAGTCCTTTCAAGCTATGGATGACCATAACTACCAATGGCCTTGTGAGAGGACGACATGATAAGTAGGTTTTATACCTACTTATTCTGTATCTATTACTTAAATTAGTTGCTTAAACATATGTTTCTTAGTTACTTTTCATATATTTTATGATATTTTGTAGGCTATGACATAACATTGGCATGAAGAAGCAAGTGAAAGCAATTCGGACATCTTTTGGACAAAAATACGCAAGCAAATGCAATAAGGGAAGATTGAAGGACTTTTAACACCAAGTTGGATGCATGTTGTGACACCCCCAAATCCGGGTTACCAGACCACCGAGTTTGGTCCTCACGATCCACAATATAATACCATTTAACTACCCATTCATATATAAATAGGAATACATAAGTCCCAGGTCCACTAACCTTAAAATTACAAAAATACCCCTTAGATATAAAAAAAGGGTTTACAATACAATACAACATAATAATAATATTGTTCCTTATACTACTCCAGCATCTTGCCTTTGCCTTTGTTCTTCTTCGATCCGCTGGCCTCTTCGATCCTAACTGAAATGTTTTATATATAGCAAGGGTGAGCAACAAATTTGACCCGCAAGTTAAGACATATAATAAATGTATACGAATCAATAAAAGCAGACTATCTATTTTGATAGAATGAAACCAAAGTTCGGTGAACTTTGAAATAGCTGAACAAATCGTTAATCAATAACAAGTTTTCTCGTATTCTAGGCAATGCAATAATTTGATAATGAAAGAGTATAACGCTTTCAAAGTTTCTACGATATTCTATTGAATAAACAAGAATCAATTCTACGCAATAACAAAATGGAATATTTTCCAGATTTATGTTGAGCGATCCATTGGATCTAGAACTTCTACTTTCTCGGGTATCTATCAAAGATTTACTTTGATACATACGCAGGAGTATCAGATAACCATAAAGATTAGATCATACCCCTCTGCAAGTACTTAGAGCCGGCCAACTCCTTGTACCCTATATTATGCATAATGTAGCGCCCCCGAATCCGGGTCCCGAATCACCGCGGATCCAGTTCGCTATTTCTATAATATAATTATTGCGGAAGATATAAACATAAATTGTTTATACATTAAACATTATACACTATCCCCAAGATCGAGTAACCATAACTTATACACATTTCATAACTTATCTGACACATGATATTATCATCATACAAGACTATTATAAATCTAATCGCGTATTAACTCTAAGATGGAACTGTCTTTAACTTTCCTTGTATCCAAGCATTAAGTCTTTATTCGCAATGTTTTATCATGATATATAAGGGTGAACATGAAAGTTGCCCAGCAAATTTAAATACAATTTAAGGATATATCATGATTGAAAGATTTAGAATAATAAGTTGACTATAATTCACACTGTACTTGTGAATTAGCATGAACAAACTTTTGACTGAACAAGTATTACATATGAACAATATATATATGGACCAACTGGTAATGAAGGTGATCAACCTTTCATACCTGACTTATACATACAAGATGTACAGAGTACAATTCTTCATGGCAATCCGTAATGATTAACCATAATCATATCTGAATGAAACACTCTTAATAGAGTTAAGAAAAACAAACTTGCCTGTTCCGTTGATTACCGGTACACAATTTATATCGCTTTATCCGAAGACCTAATATTAGTAATATAGATCTCCAATATTAGAATAATATCTACAAAATTTAATACTATTATATATATTTACACAGAATAACCTAAACACATAGCACATAATCCTATTAGTCTATAATACACATAAGACTTATCATCAAGTCAAACTATTTAAGTCTGAGTTGAAATCGACACAATTCTGTCATCCCGACGGTCTAGTCGGACAATTTACGAGTTTAAGTTCAATTAAACTCTGCCTAAGTACTTAACAATTATCACAGATAACTTCTTATTAGTCAAAAATAATTTTCAAAGACTTGCAATAATTTTTAAGTAATTATTATTATCATTTATCATGATTTTTAAATCCTTAATCTCGTATTTAAATGAATTAAATACCACATAATTCTTTAATCATTAATATTAATTTAATACCAAATATCAATGAAAATCATAACATAATATTATAATATATTTATAACATCACAAAATATTTTAATACCTTAAAATCATATTTATAAGATTTTTAAGCACTTAAATTCATTATCCGATAACTCGATATAAATATTAAAATATTAATATTTTCATAACAAAATATCAAAAGTTATATTTTATAACTCAAAATATTTTTATAACGCATAAATCATTTTTTATATGATTTTTAAACCATAAATTCTATTTTTCCATAATTTATCTAATATATTTATTAAATAAACTAATTATCATTAATAATAAATATTAATGAAATTCATCACAAAATATCAAAAGTCATCCATAATTACTTAAAATATTTTTTAACACCATAATATAATTTTTCACGATTTTCATGAATTAAAACTATTTTTAAATAATTTATCTAATATTATAATTAAATAAATAAATACCATTTATATTCCAAAAATATTAAATATTTTTGAAATATACTCCAAATAATTAAAACTATTTTTCGGGCTTTAAAATAATTTTTTTCGAATTTAATATGTATTTTAATAATTAAATACCATTTTTTTCTATTTATTAATAATAAATTCCTATTTTCCGCGAAATTAAGTGTCGCTAAAGGGACTATCTGCGACAAATCCGTCGCTGTTGGTATTCTTGAGCCTCAAGAACACCGGCGACAATAAAGCGACTTTCGAGGCGTGGTTTGTTCTGGTTTTTAATCTTGGTTTTAAAATCTTTTCAGCTATCTTAAAGTTTAATCATGTAGTACTTGTGTAGAACTACAACATCCAACAAGACGTTTGATCAAACAACAACACATCCACGAGATCTGGACTGTTGAACTCGCTGTCAGAACATTTCTGGGTTTCCAAAACCCAGAAAGTTCGACCAGCCACTTTCAAAGTCGATTAATTCCACGTTCCAAACATGTTTTATGTGATCTAAAGGTTCAAACCTATTGTCCATATGTCAAGGAACAATATTAAAGCAACAAATCAATTTATCATCAACAGGACCAACATGGACCACTCAGTCAAAGATGGTCAGAAAGGGATGTTCTTATTTTTTTCCGGGTTTTTCCAGAAAAGTAGAAATCAATCCGGGTTGGCTAGTTTGACCACCTTTCACGATCGATCTGATGAAGTTATAAGAGCTCTAAGGACCCAGATCTATAGTACATCCTACAAGCTACAACATTTACCAAATAACAACATCAAACACCAAAACGACTGACAGATCCGGACCATATAAAAAGTTGTCAGAAGCTGTTCATAAGTTCTGGGCTGCCCAGATTTTTAGCAGTCAACGTCGATCAACGGGTTTTGACCTTAAATAACTTTCGATCTACACATGATTGGACACTATTTTCAGTTTCCAAACAAAACCTACATAACATAGAATAGAACCATAACTTAAAACACCATAAACAAATAAATGAGAGACGGATCTATGAGACCGACATTTGCTTGTCGATTGAACATTTTCCAGTTTCAGATTTGAGAAATCTTTAAATTCGTGCATCTAGATGTTATAGATTCTTGATCTAACAACCCAGATCACTTATTGACACCCTAATACACAACTTTAAACAACCAATTACAAGAAATAATTTCAGATCACAGGATTTCTAAATTTTGGGATTTTATACCTTTTGAGCTTTGATTCTTGAATCTGGTTCTTTGATCTGATCTTGCACATGTTAAAAGCTAATAATTTCTTTGTTTCTCACCCACTCTCACTCTCATACACGAAAATCTAGAGAGAGAATGGTTTTGGCAACTTTGAAAAGTAAAAGTGAGACTTTTCTCTCTTTTTAATCCATATGAATGATTGGATACAATGTATGCTGAAGATATATGGCTGAGATTGCTGGTTTTTAGTTACATGCTAGGCTAGGTTAGAGCTAGGGTTGGTACTAGGGTTGTTCACCAACTCAATTTCTTGGCCAAATTTGCAAGTAACCTTATAAATAATGCTAGAAGGTTAGTTTGGTCATTTAGCAATTAATTTTAATGGCAAAATGGTAACTTGTCAAACCCTTAGGGTTTAGGGTTTGGACCTTTAGGGTGTAGCAACTTGATTTCTAAAATTTCTAATTTAGCTTTCAAAAATAGAAATTTAATATTTCAAAATTATAATTAGAATTTTATAATTATAATAAAATTTTCCTAATCATAATTTCAAGATTACTAATTAGGATTTAGTATTTCCTAATTAAAATTTGCTAATTTAGCAATTTGGGTCAAAATGGTACATTAGGGTTCATAATCCATAAATTGGGTTTTAAAATAGAAAATAATCTTTCAAATTTGGAATTAGGTTTCCTAATTAGATTAGGGTTTCTAATAACTTGAAAATTAGGATTTATATTTCCTAATTAACATAAGATTATTAAATTAACAAATAGGTTTTCCCTAATTATAATTTAGGGTTACAAATTAGGGTTCTTGATAATTAGGGTTTTTAATTATCAGAATTTT
The DNA here is from genome assembly GCA_020205605.1 of Panax ginseng. Lineage (NCBI taxonomy): Eukaryota > Viridiplantae > Streptophyta > Magnoliopsida > Apiales > Araliaceae > Panax > Panax ginseng. Next base: position 93,012,159 of record CM035136.1, on the reverse strand, counting down.
CAAATAAATCAATTGGGGTCATCCCCAATTAGGTTTTAACATTAGTACACAAAAATTGTATACACTATACTTAAATCCCCAATTTAGGGTTTCAATATAATGAATTAGGGTTTTAAATTTCCGGAACTGAACTTAGGGTTTCAGAACCGATTTTCAGGGTTTCTTATCATACGCTAGGGTTTCTAGCTGAACGTTGATGTTCTTAATATATACTTAGGGTTTGACATTGATAAAATTTATCTGGTCAACCCTTGACCCTTAACCACATTCTGAACACATACATAACCATAAACACAGAACATAATCACATAAGTCCTTAATCCTGAATAATTCACTACAATCATTCACAGAATTTTGAAACCCTCAAAATTCCTTCCTGATAACATCAAACGCATACACTTATTTTTTGTCTAGGTCTAATATTTGACCTTAAATCAATCATTTAAGATTTTAATAATTTGTCTAAATTCTCGGGTTGTCACACATAATACTTAGGTCGCGCGCAATGGTCGAATATACGACTTAAAAATGTTCCCTTTATATAAAAGGTTGTTCTTCTCAGTCTCATAATCAAGATTTGATTTAAGAACGAAATTTAATGATTTCAATTTCTATTTACTTATCGATCTAGCCAAAATAATTGGCATCGATCTATCAATAACAATGGAATTCTCTTCTCGAATCTATCAAGTTCTAACAGATGTTCGTCTAGCCAGAATAATTAGCTAAGACATTTCTCAATATAATTTGACAATAAACTGGAATTATCTGTATTATCAATTCTATCTTCTACGATTATGAATATCCAACAATAGTTATTCTACAAATGTATATTCTCCGAATCAGTAATTCAATTTGAATTATTAATTATGCACTAACTGTGAATAATCAACAATAAATTCCTTGGACATGGTATAATTAGCAATAATTAACCATTATAATAATTGAATGAATATAACTCAACTAAGCTTTGATACCAACTGTGACGCCCCCAAAATTAGGTATACATCACCCATCTTGGCTCGCCAGATACATGGTACAGAATACAAATACAAACTAATTATACAACAGTCGTGTAAAATACGACTAAACATATGCTGTGGGTTTTAATATAAATATTGTCATCTAGACAATATACAAACTCAATGGGGTCCTCATTACATTTATTATCACACTATTTCACAGAATAGTGAGGACTACTAATGCACCATCTAGGACCATCACTCTATTTCCCCCGACTAGTCCCTTCTACGTTCTCATTTCCTGAAGAGAACAATGAAAGCAAAAGGGTGAGCTCAACTAGCCCAGTAAGAAATATTATGACTAAGATAATGCAGAATAAATTATCGTTAGCCTTCAACAGTGTTAAACTGATACAATATAACAAACATCAAGTTTAACTGCAGCGGAATAAACAATCCATTAGAAGAGTCAAGTAGAGAATAAAATCTACTATCTTCTATGATTTAAAAGGTTTTTCATCACTTTTATCGCTAAGACTCAACTTAATAAATAATCCATATCATCAAATCATCCCTGCACTACAGGCCAAGGATATTCTTTAGTATCACGACCACGAATTATTCATGCACTACGGGCCAAAGATAATCATGTTTTCATCAACGGTCCTAATCATGCCATAAAACAATTCATCTTTGCACCCTTGGCCGAAGAGAATTCATAGCCATAATCATACCAAAAACTGTCCATCAATGCACTACGGCCAATAAGGATTTTTACCACATCATTCATCACATTACGGTCATGATTATACCGAATTATCCCTGGTCATAATCACACCAAGTCCATCTATGCACTACGGGCCAAAGATGACTTTTACCACATCATTTGTAACATTACGGTCATGATTATACCGAATAATCCCTGGTCATAATCATACCAAGTCCATCTATGCACTACATGCCACAGATGACTTTCAACATAATATAAACACGAGGATGATGACAATGACATAATAATTCAATAAAACAAGTTCAAGAATTAATTTATCCAGGAACCAATAACGTCTAAATTGTCAACATGATACTTCTTTGTAGAGTAAAATTTAAGAATGTTCAGAAGAATATTTCCATGAATAGATACTGGATGAAGCGCAAATATTAAGGATATTCCACTAATTTCATGAAGTATAGAAGTCAAAGCTTTAACCAACTGAGTATAATAGAATATATAAAATTACAAATGGATTTTTAAATGCTTATGCGGTAATCCACGTATACAGATCATTTTCACAATTTAATAAGGAATGAATACAAAGGATCATTCACCATGCATGTGGTAATCCACATAGACAAGTTATTCTAACAGAATAATAAAGAATGGAATAACAGAAGGATTCACCATGCGTGCGATAGACTGCATGACATGGGTTATTCCCAACGAATAATAAATAATGGAACCAGTCCCAAAGAAAATGCATGAGCGAGATATTCCGACAAAATAATAAATAATGGAACCAGGTCCGGCGTAAACGCACAGACATGATATTTCGACAGAATAATAAAGAACGGAATAATAAATAATGGAACCATGTCAGGCGAAATTCGCACCTATAGGATATTCCGACAGAATAATAAAGAACGAAATAATAGAAGAATTTCACCATGTATGCGGTACTTCGCATAAACAGGTTATTCCAACATAATAATAAAGAATGGAATAATAGAAGAATGTCACCAAATATAGGGTAGTCCGCGTATACAGGTTATTCCAATAGAATAATAAAGAATGGAATAACAGAAGTTCTCTTCATGAATACAAAAGAAATAATACCCCTTACGAGTACAACAAATAATATCCCTTACCTTTGAAAGAAGAGTATTCCGACTGGTAGGGCGAGGATATACTCGAAGAAAACTTGCACTACGCTCAAAGCTTTCTTAAACTCTAAAGAAATACGCTCAAGATTATAGAAGAAGAATTCTCCCTACAGTTTCTCTCTCTAGAGTTTCAGTGAATTCGTAAGAAATAATGAATGAATGAGCTTCTATTTATAGAAGAATGGACTACATAGTAACTAATTTATGAACGATCCAGATTAATTTACTTTAATCGGACGGTCCAGATTTAAAGAAAAATCTTTTAAATAAAATATAATATATTCTATTTATAATCTAATAAAATGAATAACTTTATAAAAGTATTACATTTTTATATAAAAAAGATTTTACTATGCAAAAACACTATCTGAAGCACTATGCAAATACTATGCATAATAAAATATAATATAATCTAATTATTGTCTAATAAAACGAATAACTTTATAAAAGTATTACATTTTTTATATAAAAAGATTTTACTATTAGCCTAATAAAACGAATAACTTTATAAAAGTATTCTATTTTATATAAAAAGCTTTTCTGTTTTATTACATTAATAATACTAATAAAACAAAACTTCATCAACACTTAATTTGAAAATTTTTTAAATGTCACCCTTAACTTTAAGCTTTTATCAATTTAACTATTTACCAAAATATAAAAATTGAATACTTTTATTTCATAAAATTCGGGGTCTCACAATATCCCCTCCTTATGAAATTTCACCCTCGAAATTTACGTATGTACCTGATATTCAAAGAGATGAGAATACCTTGCTTTCTTTTCGGATTGTACCTTCCCGGTTAATTTCGCTCTATCATGAATTTCCCATTTCTCATCTCCTGTATTTCAAATATCATTCTAGAACATAGTTTCAAAATAAGGGTTAATTAACATATCACATATTATTCCTATACTCTGACCGACCAATTAAATATCAAATAAACTTAGGTAGGTCATACTAGCGAAGGAATTCCCCATCTCTCCCCTCCTAGTTCTTGTCTCACATCTCAGCCAGGGATCATATTGTAAGACCCCAAATTATTAATAAATGAAATTTAGTTTCCTCTATTTATCATTTTGAAATAGTAAGGGTTGATTTGATTAATGTGGTTAGTTATGGGTAAAATGCGCAAATATTTTAAATAAGCAGGTGGTTATAAAATATTCATTATTGTCGAGAAATATTCGTTTGGTCGTGGAATATTCTTCTTTGTCGGAGAATATTAAATGCATTGGTAGCGATCTTTTGTGGGCCTCATAATGGAAAGCGATTGAATGAAGAAAATGACAAGTATAAGTTGTTTATAAATAACGGCGTAGTTGTTATTCTGAATTAACATTTGTTGGAATACCCTTGGTTAAAACACGATAATATGCGTTGTTGCACAATGCTGCACTTGCAGTATTGCACCAATTATTGATTCTTACATATAAGAAGCACTACTCAATAATTGTTACGATGAGTCTTTTCGATATTTTATTTTATTGATTCAATAATTGCTTGCGTTGATATTTTATATTCTTTGTTGTTTCAATAATTGTCACTACACAAGATTTTCCATTATCGAAGCAATAATTCATATTATCTGAATAATATTATTAGAAAACATTATTGGCAATGTCTAGAAAGTTACATCTAAGGAGAGGTTTGGTCACCTAATTGCGCCAAGAAGGAGAAATTCTTATTGAAAGCCCCTCTTTCCTGGAAAGCACAGTTACCAATCTTGTGATTCTGTAATATTATTTGTGAATAATTAATTATTGATTTATATGATGAGGAAAATATTCATTTTATGTGGATATAGATGGAGAAAATTTTTAAAGTGACAATTGTTGAAAATCGATATTTTATCTTTTCTGATAAAATAATATTTTATTATATTATTATAATATAATAATGATGATATTTTTATAATTAATGTGGGATATATGAGTATATGAGGAGGAAGAGTATTTTTGTTGCAAAAGTTGTTTAACACATGTTTTGTGTGTCGGTGGACCCCATTTCTTGACTGAAATTTGATTATAGCCTGTAAAATCGTCCGTTTATGGATTTCGAACAATTTCTGTTTGGAATTTGGGAAAACTTTCTTCTGCAAAGTTGTAGAGAATTGAATTTCCTATAGAAATTGTGAGATTTGAATTTTCTCATAAAAGGGCTATTTATTATGAATTATTGAAGTTTAGAGGTTCCAGAATAATTGATTTTTGAAAGTTTTAAATAATTATATTAACAAAAATGTTTTTTTACATTGTTGGAACTCATTTAACATGTGATTAGGTGGCTGATTTCAGATGCTAAGTGTGCGTAGAGAATTTATAATATAAATTTTAATATTATATTAAATTTTCTGCTTTGGTGTTCTAAACATTTTCCTATAAATAGGGTGCTTAGGTTAGAATTAATAATCACACCAGAAACTAAAGATTTCTCTCTCTTTCTCTCTCTATAATATCGAGCGTATTTGTGAGTATTTTAGCACTTTGAGTATTGCTATACGGTGCAAGTTTTTTCAGCACTATATCCAGTATTCTAGTCCGAAGTACTATTCTTTACAAGGTCAGGGATGTTATTTTCTTCTCAAATGATATTATTTCTTCAATATCATTATGCCGAAATATTGGTTGGAACTTTTTATCAAATTTGGAACTTTTTCATGTCGGGATTACTATTCATGAGTTACTATTCATGAGTTACTATTCACGAGTTACTATTCATGAGTTACTATTCACGAGTTACTATTCACGAGTACTATTCACGAAGCATGATGATATTTTTTTGTGAAATTTCTATCTTTTGGTGTCGGAGTTACTATTCACGTATACGGCACTATTCACGAATACGACACTATTTACAGAAAAATTAAATTTTCGTTTTTCGTCCAAGATATCTATTATGGATACTAGTTTTGATTGTATCCATGTTTTGATCGTTCTTGAATTTTACTCCACTCTGATTACTTATGAAGTATTGTTAAACTTGGATTGTGTAAAGTATGAATCCTTAATATTTGTTCTTTTGTTTCACTGGATTCATTTTTTTAAAAATATTTTTCATCATCCTCAGTCCTAAATGATGATATTACTGAAAAGCTTTGGCCTGTAGTGCAAAGATGAATGATTTCTTGATGAATATCTTTGTCACGTAGTGCAAATATGAACAGTGTTGAGATGAACATGATAATCGATTAATATCTTTGGCCCATAGTGCAAAGATGAACAGGTGTTTAGATGAACATGACCAACTGATGAATATCTTTGGCCTGTAGTGCAAAGTTGAATATTTGATTCCAGATATATATTAATTGATGTTACAGGGATAAAATATCGACGATGAACTTTTAAATTCATATATAGAAGATAGTAGTTTGCATTCTCTACTTAACTCTTCTAATGAATTATTATTTTCGCTGCGAAGATTGATTTAAAATTGGTTGTCTATTGTATTCTATTAGATTTTTCCCTGTTGAGGACTAACGATAATTTGTTCTATATTATCTTAGTCATAATGTTTTTTACTGGGTTAGTTGAGCTCACCCTTTTCCTTGTTGTTCCATTTTTCTTCTCAGGAGGCGAGAATGTAGCGAGTACTAGTCGGGGTGTGGAATGATGGTTCTAGAAGTTGTTCTAGTAGTCCTCACTATTCTGTAAAATAGTGTATTAATAATTGTAATGAGGACTTATTTGAGTGTGGATATTATCTAGAAGACAATATTTGAATTTAAACTTACAATTTATGTGTTGTCGTATTTTGCACGACAATTGTATTAATGAAGTTGTAGTTGTTTCTGTACCATGTATTTGGCGACTCAGAATGGGTTGGTTGGATTGGACCTATTTTGGGGCGTCATGGTTGGTATCGAGCTTAGGATATGGTCTCTGGCGAGAGATCGGGAATAGTACTAGGAGGGGAGAGACGAGTAATCCTTCGCTAGTGTGTCATACCTAAGCTTATTTGTTGGTCAGTTGAAGTATATGGTTAATATGTGATATGTTAATTTGTTTAATTAACCTTGTTTTATGGCAGTATTTAAGAATGGCAGCTGAGAATATTAACGGTGGAGTTAATGAGACCGTGGAAACACCTTTAATCACCACCCAGGAGAACGTGCAACAGGAAGGCAATATTCCTCCTGTAAACAACACCACTGAGCAGACGATGAATGATGGGATATTTAGGAGCATTTTGCAGTTAATGCAAAACCAGACGAGGGAGACTCGTGCACAGAATACGAGTGGAAATGATAGCAACGCGCGTCTTGTCACAGCTAAGCAATTCAAAGAGTTGGGACCACCAGAATTTAAGGGAAAGCCGGATTCGATCATGGCGAAAACGTGGGTCAAGCAAATTACCAAGATATTCGATGTCTTGGGATGCACGGAGGAACAGAAGGTTCCATTTGCCACCTTTATGTTCATGCGTGAGGTAGATTACTTGGTGGAGTCTGTGAACGTACTCCACCACCCTTTTCAAAGATGTCTGGGAAACGTTTCAGAAACTTTTCAACCAAAAATACTTTCCTGAAAGTATTAGCCATATTAAAGAGGTAGAGTTTATTAGACTAGAACAAAACAACATGACAGTGTCCCAATACGGGCGAAGTTCGCAGAGTTATCCAGTTTGCACCTCATTTGGTAGAGAATGAGGAATGAATGACGAGGATGTTTACGAGAGGTTTAAAACACGAGATTCGACAATATCTTATCTCTCATAAATTTTCTTTATATTCGGATGTTGTCAATGAGGCTCAATTATTAGAGCGAGATAAGCGAAATACGTTCAACCAAGAGACCGCAACGAGGTCATATCACAAATTGGCGGCGATCATCGAAGCAATGAAAACCAATGAGGAGGAAAACATTCAAACAAAAGCGGTAACCACTCCGGTGGTAATCGTGGCCATGAAAATAGAAAAAGCGAGTTGGGGAGATTTTAAAAAGAGAGATTCAACAATGACATTTGTGAAGACATCAAAGACCAAAAAGAATCGGTTTAAGGGAGGAGAACGACCACCCACGTCGTATGCTATAAATGTGGAAAAGAGGGGACACATCATTGGCTGTCCCACAACAGTTCAAGGTATGCTATAATTGTGAAAACTAAGGACATATCACTCGAGATTGTACGGTAGAGAAACCAAGCCCAGTGGGGATGGTGACTCAAAAGGCTATCCCAGAAAAGTCAAAGTCAACGGTTCCTGGAAGAGCGTTTGTCGTGACTGGTCAACATGTGAGTAACCCAAACGAGGTGATCACGGGTAAGCTAATCATAAATTCATGCGAAGTTTATACCTTACTAGATACCGGTGCTACCCATTCTTTTATCTCTTCTACTTGTGCTCAACGTTTAAACTTGATTCCTAGAAGTTAGACTTTGACCTATCTCGTGGAAACTCCGTTAGAGAAACTTTTTGTTACATCCATCGTTTATAAATCTTGTTTGATCCAAATTGGCACCATCACATTACTTGTTGACCTTATCTCTTTAAAGATACTTGCATTTGACGTGATTTTAGGGATTGATTGGTTAACTACTCATCATGCCAAAATTGATTGTTTTCGTAAGGTTGTTAGTTTTCATATTCCTAACCAACCTGTTATTCGAATTCAAGCAACCAAACCATTGAAGTCAAGCTCTTTAATATCAAGCCATAAAGCCATTCGTTTATTGAAAAATGGATGTCAAGATTTCTTAGCCCATGTCATGGACTTGAACAAAAATACGTCAGATTTGAATGATATTTCTGTTGTTGGTAAAATCCCTGACGTATTTCCTGAAGAACTTCCCGGTCTACCCCCAGAACGTGAAGTTGAATTCTTTATTGACCTTGAACTGGTACAAAGCCCATTTCTAAAACCCCATATCGAATGGCTCCTATTGAACTTCAAGAGTTAAAGGTCCAACTACAGGAGTTGTTGGACATCGGTTTCATTCGTCCTAGTACATCTCTTTGGGGTGCTCCTGTTTTATTTGTAAAGAAGAAAGACGGGAGTATGCGACTTTGTATTGACTATCGGGAATTGAACTATGTAACTATCAAGAATAGGTATCCGCTACCTCGTATTGATGACCTGTTTAACCAGTTGCAAGGAGCATAATTCTTTTCAAAGATCGATCTTCGTTCTGGATATCATCAGCTGAAGGTTAGAACTGAGGATATTCCAAAGACTGCTTTCAAAACTCGGTACAGGCATTATGAATTCTTAGTTATATCTTTTGGATTGACTAATGCTCCTGCTGCTTTCATGGATATGATGAACCGAGTATTCAAGGAATATTTGGATCAGTTCGTTGTTGTCTTTATTGATGACATCCTCATCTATTCCAAAAGCCGTGAAGATCATGAGCGCCATTTGAAGCTGGTACTGTAAAGGCTTCGTGATAACAAGCTATATGCCAAGCTGAAGAAATGCGAGTTCTGGCTTGAGGAAGTAGCATTCCTTGGGCACATAGTGTCAAAACATGGAGTGTCTGTTGACCCGGCGAAGATTGAAGCAATACAAAGTTGGGAGCAACCAAAGACGGTGACCGAAGTACGTAGCTTTTTGGGCTTAGCTGGTTATTATTGAAGATTTTGTGGAAATATTTTCTCGAATCGCTACTCCATTAACTCAGTTGACTCATAGAGATACAAAATTCGAATGGAGCAAGGAATGTGGGAAGAGCTTCGAAGAACTCAAGGGGAGACTCATTTTGGTACATGTTCTGACCATACCATCTTGGAAAAGCGAACATGATAGCTGACGTGTTGAGTAAAACATCGTATACGAGTACAAGTGCGATATTGTCAAAGACCCATTTTGTATGACTTACAAATGATAGAGTTGAAGACTCTAGGTACCCATGTGATGATATACGAGTAGAATCTACTTTAATCGATAAAGTTAAAACCGTTCAAGCTACACACCGGAGCTGATGAATATGAAGGAGGTATAAGAAGTGGTTATTCCAAAAGCGAGAATCAGCGATGTGAGGAAAGCTCAAACCTTCGATTTATTAGTCCATTTGAAATCCTCGATCGAATAGGAACTGTGGCCTATAGACTCGTTTTACCTCCAAGCATGTCTCGAGTTCATAACGTTTTTCACGTATCCGTGCTTCGTAAATATGTGAAAGACCCGAACCATGTTATTGAGTTAGAACCGGACGAGATAGCCGAAGATTTAACGTACGAGGAGGTACCTGTCAAAATCTTGGATAGGAAGGAACATGTCATATGCACGAAGGTCATACCACAAGTTAAAATTTTGTGGAGAAACCATGCTATTGAGGAAATGACCTGGGAGTTGGAAACGGAAATAAAAGCGAGGTATCCTCATCTTTTCGAAACACCAGGTACGTACGTCAATTTCGAGGACGAAATTTCATAAGGAGGGGAGGTTGTAAGACCACAAATTATTAATAAATGAAATTTAGTTTCCTCTATTTATCATTTTGAAATAGTAAGGGTTGATTTGATTAATGTGGTTAGTTATGGGTAAAATGCACAAATATTTTAAATAAGCAGGTGGTTATAAAATATTCATTGTTGTCGGGGAATATTCGTTTGGTCGTGGAATATTCTTTTCTTTGTGGGAGAATATTAGTAACAATGGCATGATCTTTTGTGGGCCCCATAACTGAAAGCGATTGGATGAAGAAAACGCACAAGTATAAGTTGTTTATAAATAACTTGCGTAGTTGTTATTCTTTATTAACAATTTATTAGAATACCCGTTGGTTAAAAAACACGATGTCTGGCGTTGTTGCACGATGCTTACGATGTTGCACCAATTATTGATTCTTACGTAAGAAGGCACTACTCAATAATTGTTACGATGAGTTACCTTCAATATTTTATTTTATTGAGTCAATAATTCTTGCATTGATATTTTATATTACTATTATTTCAATAATTGTCACTACACATATTTTCCATTATCGAAGCAATAATTCATATTATCCTAATAATATTATTATAAAACATTATTGGCAATGTCTAGAAAGTTACATCTCAAGGAGAGGTTTGGTCACCTAATTGCGCGCCAAGAAGGAGAAATTCTTATTGAAAGCCCCTCTTCTCGGAAACTACACAGTTGCGATCTTTGTGATTCTGTAATATTATTTGTGAATAATTAATTATTAATTTATATGATGAGGAAAATATTCATTTTATGTGGATATAGATGGAGAAAATTTTTAAAGTGACAATTGTTGAAAATTGATATTTTATCTTTTCTAATAAAATAATATTTTATTATATTATTATAATATAATAATGATGATATTTTTACAATGAATGTGGGATATATGAGTATATGAGGAGGAAGAGTATTTTTGTTGCAAAAGTTGTTTAACACATGTTTTGTGTGTCGGTGGACCCCATTTCTTGACTAAAATTTGATTATAGCCTGTAAAATCGCCCGTTTATGGATTTCGGTCAATTTCTATTTGGAATTTGGAAAAACTTTCTTCTGCAAAGTTGTAGAGAATTGAATTTCCTATAAAAATTCGCAAGATTTGAATTTTCTGATAAAAGAGCTATTTATTATGAATTATTGAAGTTTAGAGGTTCCAGAATAATTGATTTTTAGAAGTTTTAAATAATTATATTAACAAAAACATTTTTTACATTGTTGGGATTCATTTAACATGTGATTAGGTGGCTGATTTCAGATGCTAAGTGTGCGTAGAGAATTTATAATATAAATATTAATATTATATTAAATTTTTTTCTTTGGTGTTCTAAGCATTTTCCTATAAATAGGGTGCTTAGGTTAGAATAGATAATCACACCAGAAACTAAAGATTTCTCTCTCTTTCTCTCTCTATAATATCGAGCGTATTTGTGAGTATTTTATTACTTTGAGTATTGCTATACGGTGCAAGTTCTTTCAGCACTATATCTAGTATTCTAGTCAGAAGTACTATTCTTTACAAGGTAAGTGATATTATTTTCTTCTCAAATGATATTATTTTTTCAATATCATTATCCTGAAATATTGATTGGAACTTTTTATCAAATTTGGAACTTTTTCATGTCAGGGTTACTATTCATAAGTTACTATTCATGAGTTACTATTCACGAGTTACTATTCATGAGTTACTATTCACGAGTTACTATTCACGAGTACTATTCACGAAGCATGATGATGTTTTTTTGTGAAATTTCTATCTTTTGGTGTCGGAGTTACTATTCACGTATCTCATTTTATTCACGTATACTGACACTATTCACGAATCGACCTTATTCACGAGAAAAAATTAAATTTTCGTTTTTCGTCCAAGATATTTATTATGAATACTAGTTTTGATTGTATCCATGTTTTGATCATTCTTGAATTTTACTCCACTCTGATTACTTATGAAGTATTGTTGAACTTTGATTGTGTAAAGTACGAATCCTTAATATTTGTTCTTTTGTTTCACTGGATTCGTTTTCTTTAAAATATTTTTCATCATCCTCAGTCCTAAATGATGATATTAGTGAATATCTTTGGCCTGTAGTGCAAAGATGAATGATTTCTTGATGAATATCTTTGGCCCATAGTGCAAAGATGAGCAGTGTTGAGATGAACATGACCGATCGATTAATATCTTTGGCCGTGAGTGCAAAGATGAGCAGTGTTTAGATGAACATGACTTAATCGATGAATATCTTTGGCTGTAGTGCAAAGATGAATATTTGATTCGGATATATATTGATTGATGTTATAGGGATAAAATATCTACGATGAACTTTTAAATTCATATATAGAAGATAGTAGTTTGCATTCTCTACTTAACTCTTCTAATGAATTATTATTTCCTCTGCGAAGATTGATTTAAAATTGGTTGTCTAATGTATTCTATTAGATTTTTTCTGTTGAGGACTAACGATAATTTTTTCTATATTATCTTAGTCATAATGTTCTTCTTCGGGCTAGTTGAGCTCACCATTTTCCTTGTTGTTCCATTTTTCTTCTCGGAGGCGAGAATGTAGCGAGTACTAGTAGGGGTGTGGAATGATGGTTCTAGAAGTTGTTTTAGTAGTCCTCACAATTACAGTAAAATAGTGTATTAATAATTGTAATGAGGACTTATTTGAATGTGGATATTGTCTAGAAGACAATATTTGTATTTAAACTCACAGTTTATGTGTTGTCGTATTTTGCACGACAATTGTATTAATGAAGTTGTAGTTATTTCTGTACCATGTATTTGGCGACTCAGAATGGGTTGGTTGGATTGGACCTATTTTGGGGGTGTCACACATATCCCTAAGCTTTGATACCAACTGTGACGCCCCCAAAATTAGGTATACATCACCTATCTTGGGTCGCCAGATACATGGTACAGAATACAAATACAAACTAATTATACAACAGTCGTGTAAAATACGACTAAATATTTGCTGTGGGTTTTAATACAAATATTGTCATCTAGACAATATACAAACTCAATGGGGTCCTCATTACATTTATTATCACACTATTTCACAGAATAGTGAGGACTACTAATGCACCATCTAGGACCATCACTCTGTTTCTCCCAACTAGTCCCTTCTACGTTCTCATTTCCTGAAGAGAACAATGAAAGCAAAAGGGTGAGCTCAACTAGCCCAGTAAGAAATATTATGACTAGGATAATGCGTAATAAATTATCGTTAGCCTCAACGATGTTAAACCGATACAATATAACAAACATCAAGTTTAATCTGCGGTGAACAATCAATCCATTAGAAGAGTCAAGTAGAGAATAAAATCTACTATCTTCTATGATTTAAAAGGTTTTCATCACTTTTATCATTGAGACTCGACAATAAATAATTCACATCATCAAATCATCCCTACACTACAGTGCCAAGGATATTCTTTAGTATCACGACCACGAATTATTAATGCACTACGGGCCAAAGATAATCATGTTTTCATCAATCTATCCCCGATCATGCCATAAAACAATTCATCTTTGCACCCTTGGTCAAGAGAATCCATAGCCATAATCATACCAAAATCGCATCCATCAATGCACTACTGACCAATGAGGATTTTTACCACATCATTCATCACATTACTACTCATGATTATACCGAATAATCCTTGGTCACAATCACACCAAGTCCATCTATGCACTACGGGCCAAATATGACTTTTACCACATCATTTGTAACATTACGGTCATGATTATACCGAATAATCCCTGGTCATAATCATACCAAGTCCATCTATGCACTACTGAGCCACACGAGATGACTTTCAACATAATATAAACATGAGGATGATGACAATGACATAATAATTCAATAAAACAAGTTCAAGAATTAATTTATCCAGGAACCAATAACGTCCAAATTGTCAACATGATACTTCTTTGTAGAGTAAAATTTAAGAATGTTCAGAAGAATATTTCCATGAATAGATACTGGATGAAGCGCAAATATCAAGGATATTCCACTAATTTCATGGAGTATAGAAGTCAAAGCTTTAACCAACTGAGTATAATAGAATATATAAAATTGCAAATGGGTTTTTCGTCTGCCATGCGGTAATCCAAGTATACAGATCATTTTCACAATTTAATAAGGAATGAATACAAAGGATCATTCGCCATGCAAGTGGTAATCCACATAGACAGGTTATTCTAACAGAATAATAAAGAATGGAATAACAGAAGGATTCACCATGCGTGCGATAGATCCGCATGAGGTTATTCCCAATGAAATAATAAATAATGGAACCAGTCCCAAAAAAACACATGCATGTGATATTACGACGAGAATAATAAAGAAACGAATAATAAATAATGGAACCAATCGTCGAGAAATTACACCGCCGATAGGATATTCCGACAGAATAATAAAGAACGAAATAATAGAAGAATTTCACCATGTATGATGTACTTCACATAAACAGGTTATTCCAACATAATAATATAGCATGGAATAATAGAAGAATTTCACCATGTATGCGGTACTTCGTATAAACAGGTTATTCCAACATAATAATAAAGAATGAAATAATAGAAGAATGTCACCAAGTATAGGGTAGTCCGCGTATACAGGTTATTCCAACAGAATAATAAAGAATTCTAGAATTGAGTGGGCCCCACTTGTGGTTGGTGTAGAAATGTGCTGAATTTTTTTTTAAATATGGTGGGTAGCAATAGTAGCAGGTAAAGCCATCAGGTTGCAGGTCAAGTCTGCTTCGGTGTGCTAACACTTTCCTATAAATAGAGGGTTAAGTTAGAATTTAAAATCACACAAGAAACATAAGTTTTCTCTCTTTCTCTCTCTATATTATCGAGCGTATTTTATGAGTATTTAGATATTTTGTGAGTTTCTATTTTTCAGTACGAGTTTCTGTTAGCACTATATCCGAAATTCAGTCAGAAGTACGGTTATTTTGAGGTAAGGGATGTTATTTTCTTCGTAAATGATATTATTCTTTCAATATCATTATGCCGAAATATTGGTCTGAACTTTTTTTATCAAATTTGGAACTTTTTGTGTCGGGGTTACTATTCACGTATACGACACTATTCACGTATATGGCACTATTCACGAATACGGCACTATTCACCGAAAAATGAAATTTTCTTCTTTTTGTCCAAGATGTCTATTATGGTTACTATCTTTGATTGTATCCATGTTTTGGTCTTTATTTTTGAATTTTGCTTCAAAATTGGTTATTATGGAGTATTATTGATCTTGGATAAACTGTTATATGAATCCCTAATATTTGTCCTTCTATCTCACTGGATTCGTTTTCTTTAAAATATTTTTCATCATCCTCAGTCCTAAATGATGATATTACTGAATATCTTTGGCCTGTAGTGCAAAGATGAATGATTAACTGATGAATATCTTTGGCCCAGTAGTGCAAAGATGAACAGTGTTGAGATGAACATGACCAATTGGTGATACAAATGAATATCTTTGGCACATGGTGCATGATGAATATTTGATTAAAGATGTATATTGATTCTTGTTACGAGGATAAAATATTGATGATGGACTTTTAAATCTTAGAAGATAGTAGAACTCATTCTCTACTGACTCTTCTAATGGATTGTTGTTTCCGCCGCGATTGTTGATCTAAAACTTGTTGTCTATTATATTTTATCGATTTTTTCCTATTAAAACTAATGATAATTTGTTGTATATTATCTTAGCCATAATATTCTTTTATTGGGGCTGAGTTGAGCTCACCCTTTTCCTTTTGTTCCATTTTTCTTCTCAGGAGGTGAGAACATAGTAGGATCTAGTCGGGGTATGGAGTGATGGTTCTAGAGAGACGTTTTAGCAGTCCTCACTATTTATGTAAAATATTGTTTGAATAATTGTAATGAGGACTTATTTGAGTGTGGATATTGTCTAGAAGACAATATTTGTATTTAAACTCACAGTATGTGTTGTCGTATTTTGCACGACAGTTGTATTATTGAAGTTGTAGTTTGCTTTTTGTACCATGTATTTGGCAACTCAGAATGGGTGTTGTATACCTATTTTGGGGGCGTCATAGTTGGTATCAAAGCTTAGGGATATGGTCTCTGCGGAGATCGGGGAATAGAACTAGGAAGGGAGAGATGAGTAAATCCTTCGCTAGTGTGTCCTATCTAAGCTTATTTGTTGGTCAGTCATAATATATGGATATTATGTGATATGTTAATTTATTTAATTAACCCTTATTTTATGGAAGTATTTAAGAATGGCTGCTGAGAACGTTAACAATGGAGTGTATGAGACTATGGAACAACCTTTAGTCACAAACCAGGAGAACGTACAATAGGAAGGCAATATTCCTCCTGTAAACAACACTACTGATCAAATGATGAATGATGGAATGTTTAGGAGCTTTTTGTAGTTCATGCAAAATCAGACGAGGGAGACTCGTGTACAAAATACGGGTGGAAGTGATACCAACGTGCGGTCTGTCACAGTCAAGCAGTTCAAGGGGTTGGGACCACCATAATTTATTAGAAAGCCGGATCCAATCAAGGCGGAAATGTGGGTCAAGAAAATTACAAAGATATTCGATGTCTTGGGATGCACGGAGGAACAGAAGGTTCCATTAGCCACCTTTATGTTCCGCAGTGAGGCAGACTACTGGTGGGAGTCTATAAAGCGTACCTATCCTGCTATACTCAAACATGTCTTGGAAAACGTTTCAAAAACTATTCAATGACAAGTACTTTCCTGAAAGTATTCGTCATATGAAGGAGGTAGAGTTTATCAGACTGGAACAAAGCAACATGATTTTGTCCCAAAGACGAAGCGAAGTTCATTTGAGTTATCGAGTTTCAGACCTCATTTGGTAGAGAATGAGGAACGAATGACAAGGATGTTTCTGAGAGGTCTAAAACCCGAGATTCGTCAATACCTTATCTCTCATAAATTTTCTCTGTATTCAGATGTTTTCAACAGGGCTCAATTATTAGAGCGAGATAGTGAGTATGTTCAACCGAGGGACCACAACCAGGGTCATACTGGAGTGATAGCAACCATCATCGAGCGCGATAATAACCAACGAGGAGGAAAAATACGAACAAAGCGGTAACCACTCGGGTGGTCATCGTGGCCATGATAATAGGAGAGGTGAGTCAAGTGGAAATTTCAGAAAGAGGAGATTCAACAATGACGGGAATACATCAAAGAAGAAAGACCGGCACCAATAACAAATTCTAGGAGGAGAGAAACGTAGCCGCCAGTTAGATGTTACAAATGCGGGAAAGAGGGACATATTAGCCCAAACTGTCCACAACAATCCAAGGTATGTTACAACTGTGGAAAGGAAGGCCACATAGCTCGGGATTGTTCTGTAGCAAAACCAAGTTCAGCAGGGATGGTAACTCCAAGGGCTATCCCGGATAAGTTAAAATCAGCGGTTCCTAGAAGAGCGTTTGTTGTGACTGGCCAAAACTTGAGGAACCCGAACGAGGTGATCATGGGTAAGCTAATCTTGAATTCTTGCGAAGTTTATACCTTACTAGATACCGGTTCTACCCATTCTTTTATCTCTCTTGCTTATGCTCAACGTTTAAACTTAACTCCGGAGAAATTAGACTTTGATTTATCAGTGGAGACTCCGTTGGGTGAAACTTTCGTTACATCCACTGTTTATAAATTTTTCTTAATCCAAGTTGGCACTATCACATTACCTGTTGATCTTATCTCTTTAAAGATACTTGCTTTTGATGTAATTTTAGGAATTGATTGGTTAACCGCTCATCATGCCAAAATTGATTGTTTTCGTAAGGTTGTTAGTTTTCATATTCCTAACCAACTGTCATACTGATTCAAACAACTAAACCACTAAAATCACCACTATCATATCAAGCCATAAAGATATTCGTTTATTGAAAAATGGATGTCAAGCTTTCTTAGCCCATGTTATGGATTTGAACAAAGACAAGTCAAAATTGAATAATATTTCTGTTGTTAGAGAATTTCCTGATGTGTTTCAAAGAACTTCCTGCTCTACCCCGTAACATGATGTTGAATTCTTTATTAACCTTGAACCGGGTACAAAACCCATTTCTAAAACCCCATATCGAATGGATCCTATTGAACTTCAGGAGTTAAAAGTCCAACTACAAGAATTGCTAGACATAGGTTTCATTCGTCCTAGTACATCTCCTTGGGGTGCTCCTGTTTTATTCGTAAAGAAGAAAGACGGGAGTATGCGACTTTGTATTGACTACCGAGAATTAAATCATGTCACCATCAAGAATGGGTATCCGCTACCTCGCATTGATGACCTGTTTGACTAGTTGCAAGGAGCACAATTCTTTTCAAAGATCGATCTTCATTCTGGATATCATCAGTTGAAGATTAAAACTGAGGATATTCCAAAGACTGCCTTCAGAACTCGATACGGGCATTATGAATTCTTAGTCATGTCTTTTGGATTGACTAATGCTCCTACCGCTTTCATGGATATGATGAACCGTATTCAAGGAATATTTGGATCGGTTTGTTGTTGTCTTTATTGATGACATCCTCATCTATTCCAAAAGTCGTGAAGATCATGAGCACCATTTGAAGTTGATACTTGAAAGGCTTCGTGAAAACAAGCTTTATGCTGTTTGAAGAAATGTGAGTTACGGCTTGAGGAAGTAGCATTCCTTGGGCACGTGGTGTCAAAACATGGAGTATCTGTTGACCCGTGAAGATTGAAGCGAAGACAAAGTTGGGAGCAACCAAAGTCGGTGACCAAAAGTCGTAGCTTTACGGGCTTAATTTGGTTATTATCGGAGATTCGTGGAAGGATTTTCTCGAATCGCTACTCCATTAACTTTCAATGACTCGAGAAAGATACAAAATTCGTATGGAGCGAGGAATGCGAGAAGAGTTTCCAAGAGCTCAAGAGGAGACTCATTTCGGCACTGTTACGCAATACCATCCGAATACGGATGGATTTGTTATATCTGAATGATGCTTCGAGCAAAGGGTTAGGATGCGTTCTCATGCAACATAGAAAAGTCATAGCCTATGCCTCACGATAACTCAAAGAATATGAGAGGAATTATCCTACTCATGATCTAGAGTTGGCAGCAGTCGTATTTGCGTTGAAAATTTGGAGACACTACTTGTATGGGGAGAAAGTGGAGATTTATACGGATCATAAAAGCCTCAAATATTTCTTCACCCAAAAAGAACTTAACATGCGGCAACGACGTTGGCTTGAGCTGTTGAAAGATTACCATCAGACCATCCAATATCATCCTGGAAAAGCAAACGTGGTAGCTGACGCATTGAGTAGAAGATCATATGCGGGTACGAGTGCAATGTTGTTAACACAAAGGTCCATTTTGTATGACTTGCAAAGGATTGAGATAGAGGTAAAGTCTCCAAGTACCCACGTGATGATGAAGAATATACGAGTAGAACCGACTTTAATCGATAAAGTTAAAACTGCTCAAGCTACGGACCTGGAGCTGATGCGTATGAAGAAGAAAGTGTGAGAAAGTGCTAATCCAGAAGCGAGAATCGATAAAGAAGGAATACTTAGATTCAACTCCAGACTTTGTGTTCCTAACGACTCTGACTTAAAGCATAGAATCATGATGGAGGCACACAACACACCGTTTGCAATCCATCCTGGGAGTACCAAAATGTATAATGATATTCGACACACATTTTGGTGGAACAATATAAAGAGAGAGATCGGGGAGTTTATCTCGAGGTGTTTAACTTGTCAACGAGTAAAGGCGGAGCATCAAGTGCCAAAAGGTCCATTGCAACCTCTTGAGATTCCGGAATGGAAGTGGGAACACATTACCATGGATTTCGTTACAGGTCTTCCCAAAGTTTCTCAAGGCATAGATGCTATTTGGGTTATTGTTGATAGATTAACCAAGTCTGCCCATTTCTTACCGATACGAGAAAGTTATTCCCTTGAACGTCTTGTTCATATGTACGTGAATGAGATTGTGAAATTGCATGGCATGCCAGTATCCATAGTTTCGGATCGTGACCCAAGATTCACTTCAAGATTTTGGGTTAGCTTGCAGAAAGCTATGGGCACGGATTTCTGATTGATTGAATACCATCCTCAAACGAATCGGACAATCGAGAGAGGACTATTCAAACCCTTGAAGATCTATTAAGACTCTGTATTCTAGATTTTAAAGGAAGTTGGGATAAGTACTTGCCACTGGTGGAATTCTCCTACAACAACAGTTATCAAGCAAGTATAGGCATGGCTCCATTTGAGGCATTGTATGGACGAAAGAGTCGTTCTCCAGTATGCTAGGACGAGGTAGGAAAAGCTACGTTGTTGGGACCAAAATTAGTACGCATGACTACAGAAAAGATCCAAATGATTCGACAACGTATTCAAACCTCACAAGATTGACAAAAGAGTTATGTTGATCTTCATCGAAGGACGTGGAATTTAATATTGGGGATCATGTACTGTTACGTATTGCTCCATGGAAGGGAGTTACAAGATTTGGGAAGAGAGGAAAGCTCAATCCATGATTTGTTGGTCCATTTGAGATTCTTGACCGAATAGGAAATGTGGCTTATAGACTCGCATTACCTCCAAGTATGTCTTGTGTTCATAATGTTTTTCACATATCCATGCTTCGTAAATATGTGAAAGACCCAAACCATATTATTGCGTTAGAACCAGACGAGATAGCCGAAGATTTAACGTACGAAGAAGTACCTGTTAAGATCTTGGATAGGAAAGAGCATGTCCTCGCACCAAGGTGATACCACAAGTTAAGGTTTTGTGGAGGAACCATGCTATTGAAGAAATGACTTGGGAGTTGGAATCGGAAATGAAAGCGAGGTACCCTCACCTTTTTGAAACACCAGGTACGTACGTCAATTTTGAGGACGAAATTTCATAAGGAGGGGAGGTTGTAAGACCCCAACTTATTATAAATAAAATTGAATTTTTCTCTATTTATTATTGTGAATAATAAGGTATTAATTTGATATAATACTTTGGTTATGGGTGAAATGTGAAAATTTTGCAAAATAAGCAAGTGGTTATAAAATATTCATTGTTGTCGGGAAATATTCGTTTGGTCGTGGAATATTCTTTCTGTCGGGGAATATTCGTACGACGACGCAGCCATTTATGGGCCCCATAACGGATAATGGTCGGATGAAGAAAACGACAAATTTGAGTTTTTACAAATAACGCACGTAGTTATTCTCAATTATCACTGTTGGAATACCCGGTGGTTAAAATACGATGTCTGCGTGGAGGCACAGTATTGATGAATTATTGATCCTTACGTAAGAAGGTACTACTCAATAATTGTTACAGTAATTACTGTTCAATATTTTATTTTATTGATTCAATAATTGTTGCGTTGATATTTTATATTATTGTTGTTTCAATAATTGTCACTGCACAGTATTTCCCATTATCAGATCAATAATTCATATTATTTGAATAATATTATTAGATAGCATTATTGGAAATGTCTAGAAAGTTCTGTCAAGGAGAGGTTTGGTCATCTAATTGCGCACCAGTAAGGAGAAATTCTTATTGGAAAGCCCCCTCTTTCCTGGGAACGGCCTGGTTGTCATAAATGTGATTCTGTAATATTATTTGTGAATAATTAATTATTGATTCATATGATAAGGAAATATTTATTTTATGTGGATATAAATGTTGGATATATTTATTGTGGTTAAAAATGAAGAAGTTAATGTTGAGGTGTTTTCTCGATTTTTTGTGTGAAATGGAGATATTAAAAATTAAACCAAAGGTGTTTTTGAGATATATTAAGTGAGTTATAATTTTTAATCCGAATAGTTGGATCGTTGTGATTTTTGGATATGGATATGTTATACATATATAAGTTAAGTATATGTCCACAATTTTTGAACCGTTAAAATGAACGTATGATTTGTTATGAATTTTAAGAGGTGGTTGATTTCTAAATTAGGTTTATAAATGATTTTAGTGGAAAATTCTAGAATTGAGTGGGCCCCACTTGTGGTTGGTGAAGAAATGTGCTGAATTTTATTTCAAATGTGGTGGGTGGCAATAGTAGCGGTAAAGCCATCAAAGTTTGCGTGTCAAGTCTGCCTTGACGTCTAACACTTTCTTTATAAATAGAGGGCTAAGTTAGAATTAAAAATCACACCGAAACATAAGCTTTCTCTCTATATTATCGAGCGATTTTGTGAGTATTTAGATACTTTGTGAGTTTCTAGTTTTCAAAGACAAGTTTCACAAAGACTATATCCGAAATTCAGTCAGAAGTACGGTTATTTTGAGGTAAGAGATGTTATTTTCTTCGTAAATGATATTATTCTTTCAATATCATTATGCCAAAATATTGGTCTGAACTTTTTTTATCAAATTTGGAACTTTTTGTGTCGGGGTTACTATTCACGTGTCTACACTATTCACGAATCTGTTATTCAAGAAAAATGAAATTTTCTTCTTTTTGTCCAATATGTCTATTATGGTTACTATCTTTGATTATATCCATGTTTTGGTCTTTATTTTTGAATTCTACTTCAAAATTGGTTATTATGGAGTATTATTGATCTTGGATAAACTGTTATACGAATCCCTAATATTTGTCCTTCTATCTCACTGGATTCGCTTTCTTTAAAATATTTTTCATCATCCTCAGTCCTAAATGATGATATTACTGAATATCTTTGGCCTGTAGTGCAAAGATGAATGATTAACTGACGAATATCTTTGGCCCGTAGTGCAAAGATGAACAGGTGTTGAGATGAACATGACCAACTGGTGATACAAATGAATATCTTTGGCCTGTAGTGCAAAGATGAATATTTGATTAAAGATGTATATTGATTGTTGTTACATGGATAAAATATTGATGATTGACTTTTAAATCTTAGAAGATAGTAGAACTCATTCTCTACTTGACGAATGATGGAATGTTTAGGAACTTTTTGCAGTTCATGCAAAATCAAACGAGGGAGACTCGTGTACAAAATACGGGTGGAACTGATACCAACGTGCGGCCCATCATGCAAAGCGCTTCAAGGAGTTGGGACCACCAGAATTTATTGGAAAGTCGGATCCAATCAAGGCGGAAATGTGGGTTAAGCAAATTACCAAGATATTCGATGTCTTGGGATGCACGGAGGAAAAGAAGGTTCCATTCGCCACCTTTATGTTCCGTGGTGAGGCAGACTACTGGTGGGAGTCTGTGAAGCGTACCCAGCCTGCAGCACTCAACATGTCTTGGGAAACATTTCAAAAACTATTCAATGACAAGTACTTTCCTGAAAGTATTCGTCGTATTAAGGAGGTAGAGTTTATCAGACTGGAACAAAACAACATGACGGTGTCCCAGTACGAGGTGAAGTTCGCTGAGTTATCCAGGTTTGCATCTCATTTGGTAGATAATGAGGAACGAACTACAAGGATGTTTCTGAGAGGTCTAAAACCCGAGATTCGTTAACACCTTATCTCTCATAAATTTTCTCTATATTCAGATGTTTTCAACAAGGCTCAATTATTAGAGTGAGATAGTGAGTATGTTCACCCGAGGGACCACAACCAGGGTCATACCGGTGATAGCAGTCATCAGAGCGATGATAACCAATGAGGAGGGAAAAATACGAACAAAGGCGGTAACCACTCGGGTGGTCATCGTGGCCATGATAATAGGAGAGGCGAGTCAAGTGAGAATTTCAGAAAGAGGAGATTCAACAATGATGGGAATACATCAAGAAGAAGACCAAAGACCAACAACAAATTCTAGGGGAGGAGAACGACTGCCAGTTAGATGTTACAAATACGGGAAAGAGGGACATATCAGCCCAAACTGTCCACAACAATCCAAGGTATGTTACAACCGTGGAAAGGAAGGTCACATAACTCAGGATTGTTCTGTAGCAAAACCAAGTTCAGTAGGGATGGTAACTCCAAGGGCTGTCCCGGATAAGTCGAAATCAGCGGTTCCTGGAAGAGCGTTTGTCATGACTGGCCAAAACGTGAGGAACCCGAATGAGGTGATCACGGGTAAGCTAATCTTGAACTCTTGCGAAGTTTATACCTTACTAGATACCGGTTCTACCCATTCTTTTATCTCTCCTGCTTATGCTCAACATTTAAACTTGACTCCGGAGAAATTAGACTTTGATTTATCAGTGGAGACTCCGTTGGGTGAAACTTTCGTTACATCCACTGTTTATAAATCTTGCTTAATCCAAGTTGGCACTATCACATTACCTGTTGATCTTATCTCTTTAATGATACTTGCTTTTGATGTGATTTTAGGAATTCATTGGTTAACCACTCATCATGCCAAAATTGATTGTTTTCGTAAGGTTGTTAGTTTTCATATTCCTAACCAACCTGTCATACAAATTCAAACAACTAAACCACTAAAATCAGTCACTATCATATCAAGCCATAAAGCTATTCGTTTATTGAAAAACGGATGTCAAGCTTTCTTAGCCCATGTTATGGATTTGAACAAAGACAAGTCAAAATTGAATAATATTTCTGTTGTTAGAGAATTTCCTGATGTGTTTCCTTGAGAACTTCTCGGTCTACCCCTAGAATGAGATGTTGAATTCTTTATTGACCTTGAACCGGGTACAAAACCCATTTCTAAAACCCCATATCGAATTGCTCCTATTGAACTTCAGGAGTTAAAAGTCCAACTACAGGAATTGTTAGACATAGGTTTCATTCGTCCTAGTAAATCTCCTTGGGGTGCTCCTGTTTTATTCGTAAAGAAGAAAGACGGGAGTATGGGACTTTGTATTGACTACCGAGAATTAAATCATGTCACCATAAAGAATAGGTATCCGCTACCTCGTATTGATGACCTGTTCGACCAATTGCAAGGAGCACAATTCTTTTCAAAGATCGATCTTAGCTCGATATCATCACCAAGATTAAAATCGAGGATATTCAAAAGACTACCTTTAGAACTCGAAGACGGCATTATGAATTCTTAGTTATGTCTTTTGGATTGACTAATGCTCCTATTTGTTTTCATGGATATGATTAATCGTGTATTCAAGGAATATTTGGATCGGTTTGTTGTTGTCTTTATTGATGACATCCTCATCTATTCCAAAAGCCGTGAAGATCATGAGCACCATTTGAAGTCGATACTTGAAAGGCTTCGTGAAAAATAAGCTTTATGCCAAGTCAAGAAATGCGAGTTCTAGCTTGAGGAAGTAGCATTCATTGGGCACGTGGTGTCAAAACATGGAGTATCTGTTGACCCGGCGAAGATTGAAGCAGTACAAAGTTGGGAGCAACCAAAGTCGGTGACCAAAGTGCGTAGCTTTCGGGCTTAATTTGGTTATTATCGGAGATTCGTGGAAGGATTTTCTCGAATCGCTATCTGCTAACTCACCGACTCGAAAGATACAAAATTAAATATGGAGGAGACTCATTTAAAGACTGTTTCGCAATACCATCTGGTACAGATGGATTTGATATATACAGCGATGCTTCAGGCAAATGGTTAGGATGCGTTCTCATGCAACATGGAAAAGTCATAGCCTATGCCTCACGATAACTCAAAGAATAATAGAGGAATTATCCTACTTATAATGCTGAGTTGGCGTGATGCATGATTCATTGCGTTGAAAATTTAGAGACACTACTTGTATGGGGAGAAAGTGGAGATTTATACAGATCATAAAAGCCTCAAATATTTCTTCACCCAACAAGAACTCAACATGCGGCAATGACGTTGGCTTGAGCTGTTGAAAGATTACGATCACACCATCCAATATCATCCTGGAAAAGCAAACGTGGTAGCTGACGCATTGAGTAGAAGATCATATGCGGGTACGAGTGCAATGTTGTTAACACAAAGGTCCATTTTGTATGACTTGCAAAGGATGGAGATAGAGGTAAAGGCTCCAAGTACCCACGTGATGATGGCGAATATACGAGTAGAACCGACTTTAATCAATAAAGTTAAAGCTGCTCAAGCTACGGACCTGGAGCTGATGCGTATGAAGAAGAAAGTGCGAGAAAGTGCTATTCCAGAAGCGAGAATCGATGAAGAAGGAATACTTAGATTCAACTTCAGACTTTGTGTTCCTAACGACTCTGACTTAAAAGCATAGAATCATGATGGAGGCACACAAGACACCGTTTGCAATCCATCCCGGGAGTACCAAAATGTATCATGATATTCGACACACATTTTGGTGGAACAATATGAAGAAAGAGATTGCGGAGTTTATCTCGAGGTGTTTAACTTGTCAACGAGTAAAGGCAGAGCATCATGTGCCAAAAGGTCCATTGCAACCTCTTGAGATTCCGAAATGGAAGTGGGAACACATTACCATGGATTTTGTTACAGGTCTTCCCAAAGTTTCTCAAGGCATAGATGCTATTTGGGTTATTGTTGATAGATTAACCAAGTCTGCCCATTTCTTACCGAAACGAGAAAGTTATTCCCTTGAACATCTTGTTCATATGTACGTGAATGAGATTGTGAAATTGCATGGCATGCCAGTATCCATAGTTTCGGATCGTGACCCAAGATTCACTTCAAGATTTTGGGTTAGCTTGCAGAAAGCTATGGGCACGGATTTACGATTCAGTTCAGAATACCATCCTCAAACGAACGGACAATCAGAGAGGACTATTCAAACCCTTGAAGATCTATTAAGACTCTGTATTCTAGATTTTAAAGGAAGTTGGGATAAGTACTTGCCACTGGTGGAATTCTCCTACAACAACAGTTATCAAGCAAGTATAGGCATGGCTCCATTTGAGGCGTTGTATGGATGAAAGAGTCGTTCTCCAGTATGCTGGGATGAGGTGGGAAAAGCAACGTTGTTGGGACCAGAATTAGTACGCATGACTACAGAAAAGATCCAAATGATTCGACAATGTATTCAAACCTCACAAGATTGACAAAAGAGTTATGTTGATCTTCATCGAAGGACATGGAATTTAATATTGGGGATCATGTACTGTTACGTATTGCTCCATGGAAGGGAGTTACAAGATTTGGGAAGAGAGGAAAGCTCAATCCATGATTTGTTGGTCCATTTGAGATTCTTGAATCGAATAGGAAATGTGGCTTATAGACTCAGATTACCTCCAAGTATGTCTCGTGTTCATAATGTTTTCACATATCCATGCTTCGTAAATATGTGAAAGACCCAAACCATATTATTAAAGTTAGAACCAGACGAGATAGCCAAGATTTAACGTATAAAGAAGTAAATCATTAAGATCTTGGATAGGAAAGAGCATGTCCTACGCACTCAAGGTGATACCACAAGTTAAGGTTTTGTGGAGGAACAATGCTATTGAAGAAATGACTTGGGAGTTGAATCGAAATGAAAGCGAGGTACCCTCACCTTTTGAAACACCGTGCACGTCGCCAATTTTGAGGACGAAATTTCATAAGGAGGGGAGGTTGTAAGACCCCAACTTATTATAAATAAAATTGAATTTTTCTCTATTTATTATTGTGAATAATAAGGTATTAATTTGATATAATACTTTGGTTATGGGTGAAATGTGAAAATTTTGCAAAATAAGCAAGTGGTTATAAAATATTCATTGTTGTCGGGAAATATTCGTTTGGTCGTGGAATATTCTTTCTGTCGGGGAATATTCGTACGACGACGCAGCCATTTATGGGCCCCATAACGGATAATGGTCGGATGAAGAAAACGACAAATTTGAGTTTTTACAAATAACGACGTAGTTATTCTGCAATTATCTTGTTGGAATACCCTGGTTAAAATACAAAGAATACGCTGGAGGAGCCAGATGATATTGATGAATTATTGATCCTTACGTAAGAAGGTACTACTCAATAATTGTTACAGTAATTACTGTTCAATATTTTATTTTATTGATTCAATAATTGTTGCGTTGATATTTTATATTATTGTTGTTTCAATAATTGTCACTGCATAGTATTTCCCATTATCAGATCAATAATTCATATTATTTGAATAATATTATTAGATAGCATTATTGGAAATGTCTAGAAAGTTCATCGAGGAGAGGTTTGGTCATCTAATTGCGCAGCACCAATGAAGAGAGAAATTCTTATTGAAAGCCCCTCTTTCCTGGAACTACCGTTGTCATAAATGTGATTCTCGTAATATTATTTGTGAATAATTAATTATTGATTCATATGATAAGGAAATATTTATTTTATGTGGATATAAATGTTGGATATATTTATTGTGGTTAAAAATGAAGAAGTTAATGTTGAGGTGTTTTCTCAAGTATTTTTGTTTTGAATGGAGATATTAAAATTTAAACCAAAGTGTTTGTGAGATATATTGCGTGAGTTATAATTTTTAATCCGACCGTTGGATCGTTGTGATTTTTGGATATGGATATGTTATACATATATAAGTTAAGTATATGTCCACAATTTTTGAACCGTTAAAAATGAACGTATGATTTGTTATGAATTTTAAGAGGTGACTGATTCGGAAATTAGGTTTATAAATGATTTTAGTGGAAAATTCTAGAATTGAGTGGGCCCCACTTGTGGTTGGTGAAGAAATGTGCTGAATTTTATTTCAAATGTGGTGGGTGGCAATAGTAGCAGGTAAAGCCATCAGGTTGCAGGTCAAGTCTGCTTCGGCGTGCTAACACTTTCTTATAAATAGAGGGCTAAGTTAGAATTAAAAATCACACCAGAAACATAAGCTTTCTCTCTCTATATTATCGAGCGTATTTTGTGAGTAGTTAGATACTTTGTGAGTTTCTAGTTTTCAAGATAAGTTTCACGAGACTATATCCTCAAATTCAAATGAAATACGGTTATTTTGAGGTAAGAGATGTTATTTTCTTCGTAAATGATATTATTCTTTCAATATCATTATGCCAAAATATTGGTCTGAACTTTTTTTATCAAATTTGGAACTTTTTGTGTCGGGGTTACTATTCACGTATACGGCACTATTCACGAATACGGCGCTATTCACCGAAAAATGAAATTTTCTTCTTTTTGTCCAAGATGTCTATTATGGTTACTATCTTTGATTGTATCCATGTTTTGGTCTTTATTTTTGAATTCTACTTCAAAATTGGTTATTATGGAGTATTATTGATCTTGGATAAACTGTTATACGAATCCCTAATATTTGTCCTTCTATCTCACTGGATTCGCTTTCTTTAAAATATTTTTCATCATCCTCAGTCCTAAATGATGATATTCTTGAATATCTTTGGCACCAGAGTGCAAAGATGAATGATTAATCGATTTAATATCTTTGGCCGTAGTGCAAAAAGATGAACAGTGTTGAGATGAACATGACCAACCGGTGATACAAATGAATATCTTTGGCTGTGTGAGTGCAAAGATGAATATTTGATTAAAGATGTATATTGATTGTTGTTACATGGATAAAATATTGATGATTGACTTTTAAATCTTAGAAGATAATAGAACTCATTCTCTACTTGATTTAATGATGGAATGTTTAGGAACTTTTTGCGCTTCATGCAAAATCAAACGAGGAGACTCGTGTACAAAATACGGTGGAACCGATACTAACGTCATGATCATCACACCCAAGCAGCTTCAAGGAGTTGGGACTACCAGAATTTATTGGAAAGTCGGATCCAATCAAGGCGGAAATGTGGGTTAAGCAAATTACCAAGATATTCGATGTCTTGGGATGCACGGAGGAAAAGAAGGTTCCATTCGCCACCTTTATGTTCCGTGGTGAGGCGATATCTTTGGTGGGAGTCCGTGAAGCGTACTCCACTGCTGCAAAGACACTCAACATGTCTTGGGAAACATTTCAAAACTATTCAATGACAAGTACTTTCACGAAAGTATTCGTCAGATTAAGGAGGTAGAGTTTATCGATCGAACAAAACAACATGACGGTGTCCCAAAGACGAGGTGAAGTTCACGAGTTATCCAGTTTGCATCTCATTTGGTAGATAATGAGGAACGAACTACAAGGATGTTTACGAGAGGTCTAAAACCCGAGATTCGTTAACACCTTATCTCTCATAAATTTTCTCTATATTCGATGTTTTCAACAAGGCTCAATTATTAGAGCGAGATAGTGAGTATGTTCACCCGAGGACCACAACTGTGGTCATACCTAAGATGATAGCGATCATCGAGCGATGATAAGCAATGAGGAGGGAAAAATACGAACAAAGGCGGTAACCACTCGGGTGGTCATCGTGGCCATGATAATAGGAGAGGCGAGTCAAGTGAGAATTTCAGAAAGAGGAGATTCAACAATGATGGGAATACATCAAGAGCGAGACCAAAGACCAACAACAAATTCTAGGGAGGAGAACGATCGCCAGTTAGATGTTACAAATCTGGAAAGAGGGACATATCACCATTAAACTCGTCCCACAACAATCCAAGGTATGTTACAATCGTGGAAAGGAAGGTCACATAACTCAGGATTGTTCTGTAGCAAAACCAAGTTCAGTAGGGATGGTAACTCCAAGGGCTGTCCCGGATAAGTCGAAATCAGCGGTTCCTGGAAGAGCGTTTGTCATGACTGGCCAAAACGTGAGGAACCCGAATGAGGTGATCACGGGTAAGCTAATCTTGAACTCTTGCGAAGTTTATACCTTACTAGATACCCGGTTCTACCCATTCTTTTATCTCTCTCCCGCTTATGCTCAACATTTAAACTTGACTCGGAGAAATTAGACTTTGATTTATCGGTGGAGACTCTCGTTGGATGAAACTTTCGTTACATCCACTTCGCTTATAAATCTTGCTTAATCCAAGTTGGCACTATCACATTACTGCTGATCTTATCTCTTTAATGATACTTGCTTTTGATGTGATTTTAGAATTCATTGGTTAACCACCATCATGCCAAAATTGATTGTTTTCGTAAGGTTGTTAGTTTTCATATTCCTAACCAACCCGTCATACAAATTCAAACAACTAAACCACTAAAATCAGTCACTATCATATCAAGCCATAAAGCTATTCGTTTATTGAAAAACGGATGTCAAGCTTTCTTAGCCCATGTTATGGATTTGAACAAAGACAAGTCAAAATTGAATAATATTTCTGTTGTTAGAGAATTTCCTGATGTGTTTCCTTGAGAACTTCTCGGTCTACCCCTAGAATGAGATGTTGAATTCTTTATTGACCTTGAACCGGGTACAAAACCCATTTCTAAAACCCCATATCGAATTGCTCCTATTGAACTTCAGGAGTTAAAAGTCCAACTACAGGAATTGTTAGACATAGGTTTCATTCGTCCTAGTAAATCTCCTTGGGGTGCTCCTGTTTTATTCGTAAAGAAGAAAGACGGGAGTATGGGACTTTGTATTGACTACCGAGAATTAAATCATGTCACCATAAAGAATAGGTATCCGCTACCTCGTATTGATGACCTGTTCGACCAGTTGCAAGGAGCACAATTCTTTTCAAAGATCGATCTTCGTTCTGGATATCATCAGCTGAAGATTAAAACTGAGGATATTCAAAAGACTACCTTTAGAACTCAGTACGGGCATTATGAATTCTTAGTTATGTCTTTTGGATTGACTAATGCTCCTGCTGTTTTCATGGATATGATTAACTGTGTATTCAAGGAATATTTGGATCAGTTTGTTGTTGTCTTTATTGATGACATCCTCATCTATTCCAAAAGCCGTGAAGATCATGAGCACCATTTGAAGCTGATACTTGAAAGGCTTCGTGAAAATAAGCTTTATGCCAAGCTGAAGAAATGCGAGTTCTAGCTTGAGGAAGTAGCATTCATTGGGCACGTGGTGTCAAAACATGGAGTATCTGTTGACCCGGCGAAGATTGAAGCGAAGACAAAGTTGGGAGCAACCAAAAGTCGGTGACCAAAGTGCGTAGCTTTAAGGGCTTAAATTGGTTATTATCGGAGATTCGTGGAAGGATTTTCTCGAATCGCTACTCGTTAACTCAAATGACTCGAGAAAGATACAAAATTGCATGGAGGAGACTCATTTCTAAGACTGTTTCGCAATACCATCCGCATGCAGATGGATTTGATATATACAAATGATGCTTCAGTAAATGGTTAGGATGCGTTCTCATGCAACATGGAAAAGTCATAGCCTATGCCTCACGATAACTCAAAGAATAATAGAGGAATTATCCTACTTATAATCTGGAGTTGGCAGCAGTCGTATTCGCGTTGAAAATTTAGAGACACTACTTGTATGGGGAGAAAGTGGAGATTTATACAGATCATAAAAGCCTCAAATATTTCTTCACCCAACAAGAACTCAACATGCGGCAATGACGTTGGCTTGAGTCATTGAAAGATTACGATCACACCATCCAATATCATCCTCGGAAAAGCAAACGTGGTAGTGGGCGTTACGAGTAGAAGATCATATGCGTAATGCAGAGTGCAATGTTGTTAACACAAAGGTCCATTTTGTATGACTTGCAAAAGGATGGAGATAGAGGTAAAGGCTCCAAGTACCCACGTGATGATGGCGAATATCTGAGTAGAACCGACTTTAATCAATAAAGTTAAAGCCGCTTTCAAGCTCTTTTAATTCCGAGAGGCGATGCGTATGAAGAAGAAAGTGCGAGAAAGTGCTATTCGTAAGCGAGAATCGATGAAGAAGGAATACTTAGATTCAACTTCGGACTTTGTGTTCTAACGACTCGACTTAAAAAGCATAGAATCATGATGGAGGCACACAAGACACCGCTTGCAATCCATCCGGGAGTACCAAAATGTATCATGATATTCGACACACATTTTGGTGGAACAATATGAAGAAAGAGATTATGAGTTTATCTCGAGGTGTTTAACTTGTCAACGAGTAAAGGCAGAGCATCATGTGCCAAAAGGTCCATTGCAACCTCTTGAGATTCCGAAATGGAAGTGGGAACACATTACCATGGATTTTGTTACTGTGTCTTCCCAAAGTTTCTCAAGGCATAGATGCTATTTTTGGGTTATTGTTGATAGATTAACCAAGTCTCTTATTTCTTACCGAAGCGAGAAAGTTATTCCTTGAACATCTTGTTCATATATACGTGAATGAGATTGTGAAATTGCATGGCATGCCAAGATCCATAGTTTGGGATCGTGACCCAAGATTCACTTCAAGATTTTGGGTTAGCTTGCGAGAGCTATGGGCACGCATTTCTGATTGATTCCTGAATACCATCCTCAAACGAATCGGACAATCGAGAGAGGACTATTCAAACCCTTGAAGATCTATTAAGACTCAGATTCTAGATTTTAAAGGAAGTTGGGATAAGTACTTGCCACTTGGTGGAATTCTCCTACAACAAAAGCTTATCAAGCAAGTATAGGCATGGCTCCATTTGAGGCGTTGTATGGATGAAAGAGTCGTTCTCCAGTATGCTGGGATGAGGTGGGAAAAGCAACGTTGTTGGGACCAGAATTAGTACGCATGACTACAGAAAAGATCCAAATGATTCGACAATGTATTCAAACCTCACAAGATTGACAAAAGAGTTATGTTGATCTTCATCGAAGGACATGGAATTTAATATTGGGGATCATGTACTGTTACGTATTGCTCCATGGAAGGGAGTTACAAGATTTGGGAAGAGAGGAAAGCTCAATCCATGATTTGTTGGTCCATTTGAGATTCTTGACCGAATAGGAAATGTGGCTTATAGACTCGCATTACCTCCAAGTATGTCTCGTGTTCATAATGTTTTTCACATATCCATGCTTCGTAAATATGTGAAAGACCCAAACCATATTATTGCGTTAGAACCAGACGAGATAGCCGAAGATTTAACGTACAAAGAAGTAACTGTTAAGATCTTGGATAGGAAAGAGCATGTCCTACGCACCAAGGTGATACCACAAGTTAAGGTTTTGTGGAGGAACAATGCTATTGAAGAAATGACTTGGGAGTTGGAATCGGAAATGAAAGCGAGGTACCCTCACCTTTTCGAAACACCAGGTACGTACGTCAATTTTGAGGACGAAATTTCATAAGGAGGGGAGGTTGTAAGACCCCAACTTATTATAAATAAAATTGAATTTTTCTCTATTTATTATTGTGAATAATAAGGTATTAATTTGATATAATACTTTGGTTATGGGTGAAATGTGAAAATTTTGCAAAATAAGCAAGTGGTTATAAAATATTCATTGTTGTCGGGAAATATTCGTTTGGTCGTGGAATATTCTTTTCCGCTTGGGAATATTCGTGCGACGACCATATGACCATTTATGGGCCCCATAACGGATAATGGTCTTCAATGAAGAAAACGACAAATTTGAGTTTTTACAAATAACGACGTAGTTGTTACTGAATTATCTTGTTGGAATACCCCTTGGTTAAAATACGATGAATACGCGTGGAGGCACGATATTGATGAATTATTGATCCTTACGTAAGAAGGTACTACTCAATAATTGTTACGATAATTCTTGCTTCAATATTTTATTTTATTGATTCAATAATTGTTGCGTTGATATTTTATATTATTGTTGTTTCAATAATTGTCACTGCATAGTATTTCCCATTATCAGATCAATAATTCATATTATTTGAATAATATTATTAGATAGCATTATTGGAAATGTCTAGAAAGTTCATCAAGGAGAGGTTTGTCATCTAATTGCGCACTGATGAGAGAAATTCTTATTGAAAGCCCCTCTTTCCCGAAGCTACTGGTTGTCATAAATGTGATTCTGTAATATTATTTGTGAATAATTAATTATTGATTCATATGATAAGGAAATATTTATTTTATGTGGATATAAATGTTGGATATATTTATTGTGGTTAAAAATGAAGAAGTTAATGTTGAGGTGTTTTCTCAGTATTTTTGTCGGAATGGAGATATTAAAAATTAAACCAGTGTTTTTGAGATATATTGCGTGAGTTATAATTTTTAATCCGACCGTTGGATCGTTGTGATTTTTGGATATGGATATGTTATACATATATAAGTTAAGTATATGTCCACAATTTTTGAACCGTTAAAAATGAACGTATGATTTGTTATGAATTTTAAGAGGTGACTGATTCGGAAATTAGGTTTATAAATGATTTTAGTGGAAAATTCTAGAATTGAGTGGGCCCCACTTGTGGTTGGTGAAGAAATGTGCTGAATTTTATTTCAAATGTGGTGGGTGGCAATAGTAGCGAGTAAAGCCATCAAAGTTGCAAAGTCAAGTCTGCCTTGAAGTCTAACACTTTCTTATAAATAGAGGGCTAAGTTAGAATTAAAAATCACACCGTAAACATAAGCTTTCTCTATATATTATCGAACTCGTATTTTGTGAGTATTTAGATACTTTGTGAGTTTCTAGTTTTCAGTACAAGTTTCTGTCAGCACTATATCCGAAATTCAGTCAGAAGTACGGTTATTTTGAGGTAAGAGATGTTATTTTCTTCGTAAATGATATTATTCTTTCAATATCATTATGCCAAAATATTGGTCCGAACTTTTTTATCAAATTTGGAACTTTTTGTGTGTGGGGGTTATTATTCACGATACTAAAGACTATTCACGAATCTGGCGCTATTCAATTAAAAAATGAAATTTTCTTCTTTTTGTCCAAGATGTCTATTATGGTTACTATCTTTGATTGTATCCATGTTTTGGTCTTTATTTTTGAATTCTGCTTCAAAATTGGTTATTATGGAGTATTATTGATCTTGGATAAACTGTTATACGAATCCCTAATATTTGTCCTTCTATCTCACTGGATTCGTTTTCTTTAAAATATTTTTCATCATCCTCAGTCCTAAATGATGATATTACTGAATATCTTTGGCCTGTAGTGCAAAGATGAATGATTAACTGATGAATATCTTTGGCCCGTAGTGCAAAGATGAACAGGTGTTGAGATGAACATGACCAACTGGTGATACAAATGAATATCTTTGGCCTGTAGTGCAAAGATGAATATTTGATTAAAGATGTATATTGATTGTTGTTACAGGATAAAATATTGATGATTGACTTTTAAATCTTAGAAGATAGTAGAACTCATTCTCTACTTGACTCTTCTAATGGATTGCTGTTTCCGCTGCAGTTGTTGATCTAAAACTTGTTGTCTATTATATTTTATCAGATTTTTCCCTGTAGAAAACTAATGATAATTTGTTGTATATTATCTTAGTCATAATATTCTTTACTAGGTTAGTTGAGCTCACCCTTTTCCTTTTTGTTCCATTTTTCTTCTCAGGAGGTGAGAACATAGTAGGATCTAGTCGGGGTATGGAGTGACGGTTCTAGAAAGATGTTTTAGTAGTCCTCACTATTTCTGTAAAATAGTGTTTGAATAATTATAATGAGGACTTATTGAGTGTGAATATTGTCTAGAAGACAATGTTTGTATTTAAACTCACAGTATGTGTTGTCGTATTTTGCACGACAATTGTATTATTGAAGTTGTAGTTTGCTTTTTGTACCATGTATTTGGCGACTCAGAATGGGTGTTGTATACCTATTTTGGGGGCATCACAGTTGGTATCAAAGCTTAGGGATATGGTCTCTGGCGGAGATTGGGGAATAGAACTAGGAAGGGAGAGATGAGTAAATCCTTCGCTAGTGTGTCCTATCTAAGCTTATTTGTTGGTCAGTCATAATATAGGGATATTATGTGATATGTTAATTTGTTTAATTAACCCTTGTTTTATGGCGATGTTTAAGAATGGTCATAAGAACGTTAACAATGGATTGTATGAGACTGTGGAACAACCTTTAGTCACAAACCGGAGAACGTACAACAGGAAGACAATATTCCTCCTGTAAACAACACTACCGAGCAAACGATGAATGATGGAATGTTTAGGAGCTTTTTGCAGTTCATGCTGTCGACGTCGGGATTTTTGGATGTCCCTTTCCGTTACTTGTTCTTTGGTGTTCTCATTTTAGGTGAGATTTGTTT
The DNA here is from genome assembly GCA_020205605.1 of Panax ginseng. NCBI lineage: Eukaryota > Viridiplantae > Streptophyta > Magnoliopsida > Apiales > Araliaceae > Panax > Panax ginseng. The sequence goes on along the minus strand of CM035136.1, from coordinate 92,975,054 downwards.
AAAAAAACAAGTGAAAAAGGTCCGACATGTATGATGTCGACGATGGGACTGTTAAGAGTCACCAGTTGGTTTTTTAAATGGTTGTACCAACACAACCGAGAAAAGGTTTGCACAATGACCCAGTGATGTGACACTGATATACGGGTCGGCGAAACCGAGATTCGTTTAGGGTCCGGGGACTTGGTTATGCGGGGGGAAGGAGTTAGGCACCCCCCAAAATCCGTGTTACCACGGTGACCACCTATTTTCAAGAAACTATTATCTGTGTGTGTGTGTGTGTGTGTGTGTGTGTTTGTGGGTCAATGTGCTATTATAGGAAAGTTGTGCGAGGCCTCGTTCGAACCTATATACACAGGGTTTGAATTTATGTAAAAATTTAGTTTTTAGCAAGATATGGCAATAATGTTTTATAAAAGATGTTTTTCAAACCCTGATTCTCAATAGGAATTGAGACCTTTTACACTTCCATTTTTATTAAGTGAGCGGCTGAATTGATTTTATTTGACGGATGCGAGGCATCCGTATGAAAAATAATACATCTAAAAATAATGCCGACTTCCTCGTGGGTATGGAAACCATCTGAGGAAATACAAACATCGCAGAATAATATACAAGCTGCTTACATCTGAAAATGTCCATCACGGGAACCGAATCTAGATCCAATGAGATGAATCTGTGATCACATGATTCCTAGGCCCACAGAATATTGCAATTTGTATAAAAGCAATAAGCAGGTATATATATATAAAAGCGGTAAATATATATATACTGACGGGATCATCAACCACGAAAGCACCTCCATGGGGATCGAAAATGTAAATAAAGTCAGAGATACGGTCAATCGCCACGAAGGAAACTCCAAAGCGGACAGAATGTAAATAAAGTCAGAATACGGTCCAATCGCCACAAGTAAACTCGAGCGGAATGAAAATGTAAAGAAAGTTGTAAAAGCGATCAACTTCCACGAAGGAACTCGAGCGAGACAAAATAAATATATATATATATATATATATATATATATATATATATATATATATATAAAAGAAATAAACGCATATAGGATGTAAAATCCGTGCTCATCGAACATAGTTCACCACAGTTCATATATATAAGTATATATATATAAAAGCGAGTAAACGCACTGCATCAAAGTCTAGGCTCATCGAACAAAGTCCGACACACACGATTGATATATATAAGTATATATATATATATAAAAAGAATAATAACGCACTGCATCAAGTTCTAGGCTCATCGAACAAAGTCCTACACACACGGTTGATATATATAAGTATATATATATATATATATATATATATATATATATATATATATATATATATATATATATATATAAAAGCGAATAAACGCACTGCACTAAAGTCTAGGCTCATCGAACAAAGTCCCAGGCACACAGGTTGATATATATATATATATATATATATATATATATATATATATATAAAAGCGAATAAACGCACTGCATCAAGTTCTAGGCTCATCGAACAAAGTCCGACATACAGTTAATATATATAGGTATATATATATATATATATTACAAGATGAAACGCTCTCGGGCCAAAAGTTCAGGCTCAATCGAGGCATAACTCGATAATGTTAGTCAATATATATATAAATATATATATATATATATAAATATATATATATATATAAAAAGCGAATAAACGCACTGGACTAAATGCAGGCTCATCGAACAAAGTCCTACACACAGTTGATATATATATATATATATATATATATATATATATATATATATATAAAAGCGAATAAACGCATTGCATCAAGTTCAGGCTCATCGAACAAAGTCCGACATACGCTAATATATATAGGTATATATATATATATATATTCTGACAAAGATAGAAACGCTCGCATCAAGTTCAGGCTCAATCGAGGCATAACTCGATAATGTTAGTCAATATATATATATATATATATATATATATATATAATATATATATAGACTGGAATGAAACCATGGACTGAAGTTTGGGCAAAAGCAAGCAACACGACTCTCAACGTGTAGAAGGGTGTGTGCAAAGATGAAGAGAAAGACTCTAAAGTGTGTGAGAAAGCTTACAGCTGACTGATAAAAAGGGCTTCTATATCTTTAGAGTGGGTAAACACTGGGCTTTTGTGGGTACAAAAGAGGCTATATATGAGCTCACAAGTGTTTGAAAGTGGGAAAATACACTGTATGGCAAGTGCAGAGCAAATTGTGCAGGGTTTCCCCGTCTTTTTGATCTTAGAAATCAGCACCCCAAGCCTCCTATTTATAGGTAAAGGTGTCATGAGGTGTACTGCTGGCTCACCAGCAGTGTGTACAGTAGGGCGGGTGGGTCGGCCCAATTACAGCCGTGTCGTCAAATCGAAGTACGTGCACTCAAGCACTATAATGTCCACTTGGATTTTGAGAAGTGCAATCCGGGCATCCGTTTTGAGGTATTCAGAACCTATTTCGGACGGCCGTTGTCGAGAGTTGTACGATGGCATGGGATTAGAGTTTGTACGAAGTCTTTGAAGATGGGACGATGCCTTCCGGTCTTCAAGCTTCAACTTTCATCCGTTACCCCGCACAATAGTCACTCGGGATTGGTTAGCCTTGTGGGACATTGTTGCGTAGAGATGAGACGTGACATCGTGTTGGACAAAATGGCGATGTTGCCCCTCACCGGTGTTACTTCCGAATTGGGCTGATAAGCAGACGTTGCTCAAACTTCACTGAGATTGGACTGCTGCATTTTTTGAAGGTCCTCATTTTCATCTTTGAGGTGTGCCTGTCTTCCCGATGTTATTACGGCAGCACAATGTATTTTATTGTGAGTCTTAGATTGAAGTGATGGCATTTGAAACAAGCATTTAGGGTTATCTCCAAACCGCATTCCTTGGGGTTATCACCAAGGTTAACCTATATACACGAGGTCATTTGAATTTATGTAAAAATTCAGTTTTAGCAAGATATGGCAATGATGTTTTATAAAGAGGTTTTTCAAACCACGATGCTCAATAGGAATTGAGACCTTTTACACTTCCATTTTTATTAAGTGATAATTTGAATTGATTTTATTTGGCGGATCTGAGGCATCCGTATGAAAAATAATATATCAAAAATAATGTCGACTTCCTCGTGGGTATGGAAACCATCTGAGAAATTGAGGACATCGTGAGAATAATTTACAAAATTTGCTACATTGAAAATGTCCATCACGGGAATCAGAATCTAGATCGATGGGATGAATCTGTGATCACATGATTCTAAGGCGCCTGAATATTGCAATTTGTATAAAAGCAATAAGCGGTATATATATATAAAAGCGGTAAATATATATATATATATATATATATATATATATATATATGGGGATCATAAATGTAAATAAAGATGATGAATCGACCACGAAGCACCTCGAAGGAAACTCCAGGGGATCGAAAAATATAAATAAAGCTATTAAAAAGCTATAAATCGCAACTTCCACGAAGTAAACTCGAGGCGGAACAAATGTAAAGAATAAAGGCATAAAAAGCGATCAAGCGCCACGAAGGGAACTCGAGGCGGAGCGAGGATAATATATATATATATATATATATATATATATATATATATATATATATATATATATATATATAAAATCGATATCATCGAAATAGATTAAACCACACGGGATATATATATATATATATATATATATATATATATATATATATATGAATAAATAACAAAAGTCTAGGCTCATCGAACAAATCATATATATACATATATATATATATATATATATATATATATATATATATATAATAAATACACCCAGGCCAAAGTCTAGGCTCATCGAACAAAGAAAGTCCGACACATATATAGTTAGTATATATATATATATATATATATATATATATATATATATATATATATATATATAAGCGATTATATATATAAGTATAAGCTCGGAATATATAAAAAGTGCAGGCTCAATCGAGGCATAACTTCGATCAATGTTAGTCAATATATATATATATATATATATATATATATATATATATATATATATATATATATATATATGGAATGAAACCACGGACCAGAAATCTCAAGGCAAAAAAAACAACAACACGACTCTCAGCGTGTAGAAGGGTGTGTGCAAAGATGAAGAAAAGACTCTAAAGTGTGTGAGAAAACTTACATTTGGCCCGAAAAGGGCTTCTATATCTTTAGAGTGGGTAAACCTTTGGGCTTTTGTGGGTACAAAAGAGGCTATATATGAGCTCACAGGTGTTTGAAAGTGAGAAAATACCTTTGTATGGCAAGTCACGAGCAAATTGTGCGAGGGTTTCCCGTCTTTTTCTCTTAAATCAGCACCCCAAGCCTCTTATTTATAGGCAAAATGGTGCAGGTGTACTGGCGGCTCGTAGCCAGTGTGTGGCAGGCGGGTCGGGTCGGCCCGGTTTTGTCGGGTCGGGTCGTCTCGAAATCGTGCACTCGAGCCTTTGTAATGTCCACTCGGTTTTGAGAAGTGCAATCAGGGCATCCGTTTTGAGGTATTCGGGACCTATTTGGACCAGCCGTTGTCGAGAGTTATGCGATGGCATGGGATTAGAGTTTGTCTGAAGTCTTTGAAGATGGGGCGATGCCCTCGGTCTTGAAGCTTCACTTTCATCCGTTACCCATACAATAGTCACTCGGGATTGGTTAGCCTTGTGGGACATTGTTGCGTAGAGGCGAGGCGTGGCATCGTGTTGGATGAGATGGCGATGTTGCCCTCACCGGTGTTATCGCCGGATTGGTAGATAAGCGAGCGTTACTCGAGACTTATTTGAGATTGGGCTTTCTCTTTGCATTTGTTGAAGGTCCTCATTGTCATCTTTGAGGTGTGTACTGTCTTCCGATGTTATTGTTGGGTTGGTACAGTGTATCTCGTTGTGAGTCTTGAGATTGAAGGCGATGGCATTTGAAACAAGCATTTAGGGTTATCTCTCGAAGCTGCATTCCTTGGGGTTATCACCAAGGTTGGTGGCTATTCCATGGTTGGGGCCGAGGCCCCGGATACCTCGGGGTTATCTCAAGAGATTAATCGGTCTTCTCGGTGTGTGTTACGTATTGTATCTGCGGGTCTCGGGGTTAGATCAGAGGTTGAAATCATTACTCCCAGTTGCGATCCGGGGTTGATCTTGAACTTAGGTAGTATCCGGTATGGATTTGGATTGTCTTTGAGGTTCTCTCTTAAAAGGCGAATCTCCTCCTCTGCAATGTTAATAACGATAGTATGAAAAATTTGAGTGTCTCTGGATGCCCTCTTTATCATACTCATGCATGGCGATGCATGGGTAGGATAAAGAATCCTAGACACTTGAAGCGCAACAAGATAAACATGGTACTATGGATAGCAACATGATGCAAATGTATGATGCATGTATGCGGGGTTGTGGCCCAACATCTTTGGGGATGATTCTTTGGTTCCTGTTGCTTCATTTGGGGATTGGCAATCTTGACCAGATCGATGTGCAAGCCGAATCTGTTAGGATGTTGGTGTTGGAGTTATCACCAAATTCACATGTGTTCTTGATAACGACTTGATCTTGAAGAATTATCTCTTATGTGTAAAGAGATGCACGTGGGGATAAAAGCTTGATCTGTTTGAGGATGTGTATAACATATTCCATCATCTATCCTCTTTGATAATGTTGACCTCTCTGGTTAGTATCGCGAAATATGTCATGATTACATTGGATTCTTTGCTGACAACAAATCTTTGTCGGGGATGCGACCTTCGTTGGCGTGTGAATCAGCGGTTGAAACATCTGTGGGATATCTTTGTCGAGGTTGCTTGACCTTGACGGACGATGTGAATCAGCAATTTGAAACTTCTGTGAGGAGATCGTCAAGGTTGCTTGACCTTGTTGGCGATGTAGATCAGCGGAGCATTGCGTTGTGACCCCGTAGGGATCCATTTGAGAATATGAAAGCGGTTTGGTATGAGAACCTCGAAACGGCTCTATAGCTCGATGAGTTTTAAATGCTATCGGTGAAATGATGTCAAGGTTGCTTGACCTTCGTTGATATGTGTGTCAGCGGTGAGCATGCGTTGCTTACTCCTCCCACCGGAGATATCGTTGTAACCCCGTCGAGACTCTTGGGGAACGCGTCGATGAAATGCGTCTGTGCGCGACTATCGAGCGGTTCTCAACTCGAGCTTCGATGGGTTTACCCATCGGGTGAAATATTTGAAATAATGTCACGACCTTCGTTGATGACTCGCGTTGTAACCCGCGGAGGGATCTCATTTGTAACCCGTCGAGACTCACGTTATAACCCCCATCGAGGGACTCACGTTATAACCCCGTCGAGGACTCACGTTATAACCCGTCGAGGACTCCACGTAGGGTAACGACACAGAGTCGGCGACATCGGACCTATATAAGGTATTGCCGTATGTGATTTGTGACAAGCGAGGTCATCGGCGAGTATACCTTGTGTTGAGGCGACTACCAATGAGTGATGTCTGATTCAAAGTCTCATCGAGAAGACCGAGTTGTATCTTTTGTTTTGCTCGATCGCGTGGCATTTTATTCGATTTGACCTTTCTAGCTTAGTAAGAACTCCGTTTCAACTCGAGCTGGACCAGAGTGGGAGGGTGGGACCCACATAGGAGGCCAGCGTGTGTGCTTTGCTTTGCGGCCCAGCGAGTGAGCTGCTGACGAGGCGTGGATGATAAATCCATGACTGCCTTCACAAGTCACTTTCAACTTGTTTCTCTCTAGGAAAAAATCATGAGCCACTTCTAGATTTGCTTTGAGTTAAGAACTGCTTTACGCAAATTCATCACCGTAGTACAAGTGTTCTACTTATCACACAGTAGCGTATGCATGTATTTTTTTTCGGTTTACATCCAGTTAGATTGTGAGATATTGCACGAAATGCATCTAAACACATAGTAGTGATTATGTATGCACAAATGACTTGATAAAAAATATTCAACATAGTAAATGTTAGTATTAAACCATGCTGAACATAATGATGTAAAAAAATTTGACTTCTGAGACAGTCAAATTGGCACCTTTTTTTGCTATTTTTTGTCCTATTTGAGGTCCAATGAGCAAAAGGTAGAAAGGCAAAATACTCCTAGCATTGAGGTTGGCCTTATGCATGATGTTTTGATTTTTATGCATATATTAGGTATATGACTTTGGGGTAGGTGTCTTCTTGAATGGCCACCTAGACATGCACTGTGTGCATGTGGATAGTCCTATTTTCAAAGGGACTATGGCAAAATTTTTCAAATGTAGGCATTGGGTAGTCATGCATTCTAACTCTATTATATGTTAAAGTAAATGCATGCATGCATATAGTCATATAATGCATTTTAAAAGCTCGAAGTAAAAGAAATACCACACCCTTTTTAAGGTGATTTGGAGACTTGTTGTCGGATATTATGGATCCGGATCGGTAGAAGCGGTTCTTATGGGGATAGCTTACGGCGTCTGGCGGAGGGCTTACGAAGTGCCTCGTCCCAGATTACATCGAGACGACCCTCGTCGGTTGGTGGAGGCTGTGATTAAATCCCATCGGTGAGAGGTTCGGGCGTCGAGGGCGAGGAGGTGGATATTGAGGATCCGCTCTGCTGCATCATATCCCTCGCGAGGGAGCTTAGAGCATCCGGTGGTGAACCCGAGTTCTTTGGGTGATTTGGGTAGACACCCATCGATGTACTTGCATCTAACGAGGTATGACGTTAGACTTTATCTTCCTTCTTTCTATTGATGAGGATTAAAAGGTTACGATGTTGATCTGCTTTTCATGCGGGTTCGGGTTTTACCGACCTCGGGGCGGTTTAGCATCCACTCCATGTACCGGGCGCTTCATCCACGATTATAGAAGCGATGGTGCATGAGTGGGGATTTGGGGCATTTTCTCCATCCTTCCCGTCGTTGTCCACAGGGTTACCTCTCGGGGCATTATGCGGCGATGGTTTCATCGGACTTCGATCCTCCACTGCTTTGGATTGCGAGGTGATGATGGCGCCTATGGATTGGCGATTTATCACGGTATGGAGTTTGGAGGGCGATTGCCTTGCATGGCGAATATCACCCTCTTGTCGTCCGGTCCTTGTTAGGAGTTCGGTGGAGTGCGCTCAAAGGTAGGGATATCCGTTCGGGTCCTTTGGCGTAGATGTTATGGCGGGCTATTGGTGAGCCCATGCACGATGATGTCGGGATCGGGGATCGCGTTCTGCGGCGATTGTTCTGATGATCATTGAAATTTGCTTCATGTGAATAACTCTTCCACGGTATCTTTCGCTTTGATCGGTATACACGATGTGGGCCCGTATAGGAGAGTATGATTGGGGCTCTTACACCTTTGCCTATTTCCTCAGGGGCATGCGTCTGCGCTCACGAGGTTTGGCCAGAAACTTGGCTAGGATTTTACCGTTTTCTGTTGGTGAGTATTTCTCTTGTCTTTTTCCTTTCACGGGTTAAGAGTGTTCTTGATAGCGAGATGTTTTGCCATTGTGTTGGCGATTTTGGGCCTATGAGAGGCTTCCATGTTTTGCGTCCTATGAGTGTGTTTAGGCTTAGATACCTATCCACGAGGGCGACGATGGCACCATTCTATTTTGCGAGAGGTCCTGTGTCGAGGGCTTCGCTCATTCTTGTATCTGTTGGAGTTCTTGACGGTGGCGCCATCATCATGGCTTCCATACTCGAGGATCATTTGATCATCGGTTTTGAGGATGGACACCCTCTTTGGAGTAAGTATTTGATTTCCACCGGAGATTTCCTCTTTTCACTGATGGAGGGGGAGCTCTATTTAGGAGAGCGTCTTATTAGGAGCACCACGGGGAGATTAGTATCTGATCTTGCCTCTGTTAGGCGTCATTGGCACATATCACGATCACCATATTGATGATATTCCATTGTTGGGAGTTGTGGTTTTGATTTATCAGAGGGTCCATGTACTCGGGAGATATTCGGTATTTGGTGGCTCCCTCGCACTATTGGGGCCCGATCCGTGCCACCACGATTTATGGGGACATGGTTCTGGATCTTTGATGATGATGGATTGGGTAGCTTGTGTTGAGCTCAACTCATCGACCCAGTTGATAACTTGACGGCGGTTGGATCGAGCACACATATTTATTGGCATTTGGGCGAGAGATCCGGTGAAAGCGGAGACATTTGTTCCTTCCATTCGGGTCTTTGGCCCTCGAACGACCCATTTGGTTTTGCGGTATGAGATCCTCCCTTTATAGGCTGACATCCTGTTGATAGAGATCCGGTGACTCGGGAGGAGTTACATCGGTGGAGCGAGGATTGAGGATGTGGACATCGAGACCATTGTCTTCTTGATGTATATTCTCGTTATATCTTTTGATAGGCCTCTGTTAGATATTGGGTGGTTGTTCCCCATTCTCGCTATATATCTTTTGATAGGCCTCTGTTAGTAGTAGAGGCGTTTGTGCCCCATTTTCATGTATTTGTAGGCGTATAGAGTGATGTATTAGATGATGATATATTTAGGAATGTATGCACCATTTTTTCATTCCTATATCATATTGCCATCCATTATCATTATGCATGTATCATATTATGCATATGTATGTATGTCGAGAGATATTGGCATTGACCCTGGATGGTCTTATGACACGGCCCTTACGAGATGTCTTCTTGACGATTAGCCGTATAGATCATACCCCCATCGTCGGTGGTGGCATTGGGTATCTTGATCGTGATGCGATAGCATGTCACCACCGGATAGGGTGTTGTAGATCTGTTATTTGCGACATACCATGACCCTTTTGGCATTTCGGGTTCTGCTGCGAGGATTGTAGATGGGATGATAGAGCATTGGCTACGATAGGCGGTATTCCATTTTGGCACCCATGAGTTGACTCTACTACTCGGAGGGTATGCCGTTTTGGCGATCTTGCCCCTAGAACCAGACCCTTGCGTGCACATGGCTTTGGGAGACATGAGTAGGCGATTCATGACTCTCACGGGATTGGTAGCGAGTGGTGCGGGATGGTGACATCGTCGGCCATGTGATCTCTCGGCGTTTTACGTATGATGATTTGGTGCGGAGGATAGCTACTCACGACATTCGGGGATTTCACAGGTGTCGGAGGATCATTGGCGTTTGGCGAGTTGATGTCTTGATACTATGTGTCTTGTCATACGTGTATATGCCGCGATACATGGATGAGATAGATATAGGCGTTATCATGGTGGTGAGAGCTCTCGGGGAGGTCGTACCATTGTACCTATGATGTGTGGCGAGACCTTGCGATCGACATCTCTGCTGATGTACTTACCGTCGGGTGTGTTCTTTGGGAGTTGGTCATCTTTGTATGTGTGGTTTATGTCACACTTACTGACGACCGGTTGGTACCTTTAGGCAACACAGGTATTGTTTCTCCCATGAGGTGGCTATGTCGTATTCCTTTTCGCCCGTCGGTGTGTAGATGCTCGATCTGGTCGCATTTTTTGCGGATATCGAGAGATCCATTTAGCATATTCTTTGTGCTCGGGGCTTTGCTCACCATCTGACTTCATTACTCATACTCGGGGCATGGATTTCCTCCTTTTGGGCGGCTTGAGGCGTGACGACTTATCATCCATTGGTAGTGATGTCGCGATTTGACCCGTTCGAGATTTTCATCCTTTTCGAGGGGGCGGTCGGCGTTCGACTTCTCGATACCTCTCGGTAGGGCCGATCTAGTGTATCGCTTCTTTGGGATCGGCGTGAGCTAAATTGCTTTTCTGCCGATCGTCCGGTTATTCATGAGTACTCGCATGGATGGAGACGGAGGTTTTATCGGTTTGCGATGATTGCGATGCCGGAGATTGAGTTAGGCGATGTAGAGCTATAGAGGACATTGATACCTACATCGAGGAGGATCTGCATTTGTTGGGTTGCCGACATTTCTTCCGATTCTCCTAGTACCGTACTTTTGTGATCCGGCCTTTCGGCCGCGATATTTAGAAGCGAGTCTTCATCGATGACCTTTGAGAGAGACGAGATTCGATCTATGATGTCATTGCTCTTGATGTGAGGGCCTTATACCTATTAGAGAGAGCGAGGCATTAGCTCGTAGAGATCTGCATTGTTGTTGGCGGGATGAGGCTAGATCGAACGAGATCTTGATGATAGTTGAGTGGGGATAGTGCTATATCTCTGCGGGGATGTGGTACATCACGAGATATCTTTCTGGCGAGGTCCACTTACCTTTGGTATGATCGCGAGATGGCGCTTATATCGATGAGCATATGGTCATCATGCGGATGGCTCTGAGATCTGTTGGGTCGTGTGGATATTCTTATCCGAGGAGACTACTGACTTTACCTCCTTCATCGAGAGGGATGCCATGTTGGTCTTGCTAGCTCGCATGTACCTGATTATTAAGTAGATGAGCTTGTATTTACTGCCAGACTAAAACAGCCATTTTGTCATGTCTGAGTTCACATTGTATATATATCAAACAACATTATATATGATGAGGAAATATATTTTTTTGGATCACTTCCCTTTTAGATATGCCTTGCTATTTGCTTGATATTTTGCTTCTTTGCTTGGGCTTGTGATCTTGATGAATTACGAATTCTTCCTTGGTGGATGGACATTGAGTTTCTCTGGATAGTTCGAATGGATCATCGATCTATATATCCCTACCATCTTTGGTGTCTTGGGACTTGTTTACGAATGGAAATGTGGAGAGGTGTGTGGCTTTCCTCTCTACGAGATTGACCGCTTTCCACGAGATGGTCATGATCTTCTATTTAGGAGAAGCTAGTTAATTCCACCTCTTATGGTTTAGTATTGCTCTTGAGGTATGATGCATGACTTAGATGGTCGTGAGATCTCTATTTGGGAGGAGTTAGAGGTAATTCCATCCCTTTGATGCAATAGAATGAAATATAATGGATTGAAAGAATCCCAATACCCGTTGACAATGGTTTGTGTTTTGGTAGGGGTGAGACCGCACCATGAATGGTACTGCCTACGTACTCTATTGAAGAGGAGATCAGTGCTGCGTGGTTTCGAACTTGGTGTAAGAGGTTCAACGTTGTATATATGGTGATATGGTGTAGGAATGTTTTTGGTTGTTTTGTTTTTATAAGAAGAAGAGGGTAGAAATGTTTTTGTTGTTTTTGTTTTATTGCGGTAGGGCCATATGAAATGGTTGCCTCGTACTCTATTGAAGAGGAGATCGGTCGGCGTAGTTAGCCCCTCGGGCGAGAGAAAAAAGCGTAATCCATGTGCGGTCGAGTCGGGGAGGAAAGTTTAATCTAGGTTGAGGATAAAGCTGCGGTGAGAGAGTTTGATCCCATGTGGGGGTAGCCAAGCTATGACATGAAGAGGTTCAATCCGCGGTGGGATGACCTAAGTTGTATGGTATGAAAAGGAGAAAGCCAGTGGCTTGGCTTGAAGAGTATGTTTCCACGAGGGGCAAAGTGTAGAAAAGTTGTAGGTGGTAAAGGGTTAAAAACCGGAATGGTGGTGACACGATGATGATGCACCGGGGTGTTTCTTTGGTTACTTTGACATAATACCGTTTCACGGTGTATGAGTTGATGAGTTGTGGAAATTCATCGTAGTCCATTTCTTGTAATCTGAGGCGCCTCCTGTCGATACTTCTTTGACAATAAGCGGGCCTTCCAGATTAGGAAGCGAATTTTCCTTTGGCTTTGATCTTGGTTGTCGAGAATCTTCTTGAAACCAAGTCGTGTTGTTTAAATTATATGGCCGGACTTTTTTGTTGTAGGATCTGGCGATCCTTTGTTGATATAATGACCATGGAAGATAGCCGCGGTTACCTTTAAATCTATCGAGACAATTGGTGATACATCTTGTACCCATTGGTTTTCATCCGGTGGCGTCGATCAACACTCTGAGAGATTCCATCTCAACTTCTATAGAACCTTTGCTTCCATCCCATAGGTTAAAAGCGTGAGGGGTTGCCCGGTTGAAATGCGCATTGTGGTCTGTAAGGCTATGAGTCGAGAGCGCAATAGGTCGAGGCCAATCTTTGTGGTTGGCGGACATCTTTTGCATAATCTTCTTGATATTTTTGTTAGCAACTTCACACCCGTTCATCTTGGACGATAGATGTGAGTTAAGATGTTTGATGTGGAATCTCTTGCATAATTCCTCCATCATTTTGTTGTTGAGGTTTTGGCATTGTCGACACAATCACCTCTGGTTGTCCATATCGACAAACGACATTGTTTTTTACGATGAAAGCAATGATGACTTCTTTAGTGACCACAGGGAAGGAGGCGCTTCTACCCACTTGGTGAAGTAGTCGATCATGGTGAAGATAAATCGGTGACCATTCTTGGCTTTAGGCTCGATGGGCCCGATAACGTCCATTCCCACATTGAGAAGGGCGAAAGAACTCATATTGTGGAGCTCCGTGGAGGGCGTGTATAGCATTCCCATGAATCGCATGCGATAGCATCTTTTGGCGTGGTCGTTGCAATCGACTTTGAGAGATGACGATAATGTCCGTCATCGAGGACTTTCTTGACAAGGAGGGGCCACTCATGTGTGTGGGGCCCACAGAGACTCCACCATGGATTTCATCCATAAGCCTCTGGGCTTGATCTTTGTCTAAACACACAGGAGACCCGATCCTGCATCTCTTTTTGTAGAGCGCATCTCCACTCGGGTAGAACTTCATAGCAAGTCGATGGATCCACCTTTTCTCGGTCGGGCTCGCCTCGGTGGGTGTAGATCCATCTCGCGAGATATTCCTTGATATCTTTGATACGAGGAGGTTGGATGGGAGGTAGCTCATCGATACTTCTCAATGTAATTCCCATAAATTTGGGGCCTTGTTGAGAAAATTGTGGCGGCAAGTGTTCCTTGTGCGATATCTGCGAATCGAGGAGGCCAAAGTTGCTAATCGTCCATGAAATCATTCTATTACGAGGAATGTGTAGAAAGGAGATTTCTTGAACTCAAAAGCCATCTTCAAAACACTGGATGGTAAAGGCGACAAATGTAGTTCCTTGGTTTGATAGATTCGGTGGATTGTCGATTACCAACTCAGAATCTCGAGGGCGATTAACAAACTTGATGCCCATTGAGCGGGCAAGTTTTAGCCCCATGAGGCGACCTTCATACTCGGTAGTATTGTTGGTCTTGACAAAAAGCTGTAATTTGGCGACAGCGGGATCTGCTCCCGTGTCGAGATATTAGAATTGCTCGGCTCGAGAACCTTCCATATTAATGACTCCATCAAAATACATCCTCCATGATTGGCGTGTATCGTCTTGATGGTGTTCTTGTCTTTGTCATTACTCCTTCATCGAAATATGTTTCCAAGGGTTTGAAATCCCACGAAGGTGCGGCGACGATTGATCTGCGATTCCTTGACCTTTGATGGACTTTTGAGTCACATATCGATGTCAAATTGTTGTAGGATCAAGCGCCATCTGGACGGTACGAATTTAACATGGGTTTGTTGAACACGTGCTTGAGAGGATCCACGCGGGATATGAGATGGGTTGTGTGACCATGTAGGTAATGATGTAACCTCATGGAAGCCCATGCTAAAAAAAGCCTGAACCGTCTCTTCTCGATCGAGTGTACTTGTGTTCACTTCTTCTTTGAACCTTTTCTTTGAGGTAATAGATAGCTCGTTCTTGGCCTCTATCGTCTTTACTGTCCCGACATCTGACCCATGGCATTGTCACTTATGGACGGATACATGAGCAGGGAACATCATCCACAGGTGGTACCAAGGCAGGAGCTTTGACTAGGCTTGTTTCTTGATTGTAAGGAAGGCATTACGGCACTCATCATTCCATTTCATGGAGGAGTTCTTCCTTAATAACTTGAAGATTGGCTCACGAGTTTCTTGTGAGTTGGGAGATAAACTTCTTGATGAAGTTGATCCTTCCCAAAAATCCCGTATTTCCTTCTCTGTCATGCGAGGAATGGGCATTTACGTGATGGCTTGGATTTTGGCGGGGATCGACTCAATCCCTTTGTGGTGACTAGAAATCCTAGCAACTTGCGACTTGGCGCCAAAGGCGCGCCTTAGCTGGATTCAACTTCAAGTTGTACTTACATGACTGTGTTGAACAACTTTACGAGATGGTCTAGATGGTCATCCTCCTTAGGGACTTGACAATGATGTCATCCACGTAGATCTCAATCTCTTTATGCATTAAGTCGTGGAAAAGAGCCATCATAGCTTCGTTGATAGGTAGCTCACGGCATTGATGAGGCGAATGACAACCGTCTATAGCAAAAAGTTCCCCAAGGAGTGATGAAAGCGGTCTTCTCACGATCTTCCTCGGCAACCATGATCGATGGTACCCATAAAAGCAATCGACAAAGGAGTACATGTCGTATTATTGCGCGATATTGTCGATGAGAATGTGGATAAATGGCATGGGAAAGCTATCTTTTAAGCAAGCTTTATTCAAGTCCGGTAATCCACATACTCGCACCTTCCCTCGGGTTTAGAACACGGGTACAATGTTGGATATCCACTTCGGGATATGTAGACACCATGATGATGCCGCTTGAAATTGTTTCACAATTTCTTCTTTCACCTTTAAACTCCACTCGGGTTTCAATCGCTTTGAGCTTTTGTTGGCCCGGCTTAAATCCCTCTTTAATGGGAAGGCGATGAAGGACAATGTCGATGGATAAACCCACCATGTCTTCATGAGACCATGCAAACACATCCACGGAATTGGGTTAATAAGCGTAACCATGTCATTCCGTTGGTTTGGGGTAAGGTGCGAACCAATCTGGATTAACTTAGGGCTTTCTAAGGGTTAGAGATTGAAAGAAGTGGTTTGATCAAGGTTGGGTTTGGGTTTGTCTTTGACCCATTCTTGAATTTACTGAGGCACCTCAATGTCATCTGGAGATCCATCAAATTTGAATTCATCTCTACATCAAAGTACAATCCTTGTGTAGGAGAGCATCGTATCCATAAATCTGAGGCACATCTAAATTGAGAGTCACGAAACAAAATATGCTTTCACTTAGTATATATGAAATGTGTTGATCATACACAATGTTAGCATATCTTGGCAAAATAAAGCTGCTAATATTTTGTCTGAAAAAAAAGCGATTATTATATCTACAGGCGAAAAAAGAATTTTACCTTGCTTTACCTATCGTCGACCAAAGCGAGGAATGTTGTCCCAATTGGTAAGGGTAAAAGTCCGGGTGGACCATGATGATGGAGGATTGTCATCATCCTCTTTCCGAAATGATGGCCATTACGTCGAGAGCGATCATCATCATGCAGGGGTGTATCTGTTGGTATGTTCATCATGGACGATGATCGCATGCAGACATTATTCGGACAACGTTTTCCTTGATTCTCGCTCTCTCTTCTTGATTGCGGGATGCGGAATAACGATTTTCTTTTCCTCCACCGGTTTTGGCTTAGGAAATAACATGGCCATGACATTGGGCGGCACCTTTCTTTGGAGGTTGTGCGGACTCGAGTTTGAAAGCGGCCGAGCATACCACATGGTTGAAGTGAAGGAATCTGTTGATGCTTATGAGGATTCACATGACTAAAATTTGGCGAGAATAGCCTAGTCCATTTTCCAACTTGCTTGGTTAATCGAATAGAGTCTTGGATACCTGGCCATCTTTACCCACCCTTGTCTGGCTTATGACCCAACGACATCATTTCTTGAGTGGTGACATCACCTCGGCGAAATGTGGGGTTGAGCGATGGTGCTCAATAAGCGTGGTATTGGGTGTTGCTTATTTCAAAGCATGAAAAGCCGGTTGGTTCTCGTCTGCATTGGCATTGATGAGCGGAATGTCCCGTCTTTGAGGAATCTACGGTTCGGCGTTGGCCGTGACCGGGCTATTGTTGATAATGTACTTCATTGTTGGTGAAGGGTGGAGGGGCCCCTGCCATGTGGATCCATGGTGGCGTCCCAAAAGCGGGTTGTATCCGAATCTATCTTGAGCACATGGAAGGATCTGCGAGAATGTATGAGGGCGATTTAGATTGGCGGCTCAATTACTCAATAGGATTCTGGCGGGCTCCATCAAAAGCTTTGATGATAGTATGGCTACTCAAAATTCGGTTGAGATTGATATTCATCTTCACCAAGGTGGCATATGGGCGGATATTGAGAGGAACCTCCATCTATTAAGACTCCGACCACCATATATCAGGAGGATAAGGCCATGATATGTCAGCGGTTTGCAATGACCGATCCCTTGGATGGTATGTCATCATCGATGAAGGATATCACATTGTTGTTGAAAATGTGATCAACCATATGTTGAAACTTTTACGTATCCAGCGATGTCGGAAGATGAAACTCTTCAGAACCTTTAACAAGACCTTAGGTGATTCTCGGAGGTTAGGACCAAGTCCAAAATTGATATTTGTGGTGGAGCTTCCTTCAAGCTTAAAACCACAGAGGCTTCGTTATGACCCCAGTAGCGGAGGAATTTTTCAATCTTCTCCATGGGTATTTTCCCTTTGATTTGGTGGTGGGGTTCATCACCCGATGGGGAAGATCGATGGATTTTCCTTGACAACTTTGCGGCGGTGGTATGTGAGGTGGATCCTTCACCTTCTCCATAATTCCACGGAACCTTGCATGTAAGCTAACAATAGGATATTGTGCTCTGCATGGCAAGTTGATTGGCTCGGGGGGCGGCCACTTTCAAAGTTGTTTCCTCCTTTGAAATTTGAATTATCGGTGTTGTGAGCAAAGTATTAATCCCTTCAACTTGATGGATATAAGCTACTACACACTTTTCCTTAGTAGGGCTGCATTCTCACTTGCGCGTAACACGGTGTCGTTATATCTGCGCCTTGATACACCATTGTCGATTAGATTTTGAATAAGGTGGCGGAGTGCCCACATTCTTACATCTTTGTGTGTGCGAGGCTGGAGTGGTATTGACATACTCCATCGAGTTGTACCATCCGACGGGGTTGATTGGAGGTAGAAGGGGCGATCCTTCCTTCATTGATTAACATGTGAAGGATTTCCTCCATGGGTTGGCCCAAATAGGTGAATTCCGTTTGTTGGCGAAATCCAGACGGGCTTTGGCATTTGCTCTCTTAAATCACTTTGTCTTCCAACATTTCATTTTACGAAAGTGATGAGGAATATTCATGACGATAGGTAGGAGGCGGCATGCTCTGGTGATTAATTGCTGAGTCACTTGATCTTGATAAGTCACCGATTCAGCGATTGCTCGATTTGTTTGCGAGAGCTTTGATCTTTCGTTCCATTGTGAATTGGAACTTAGCATAATCCCATCTGTCATCACCGTCTTTGATGGTGCAGGAGGAATCACGGTGAAGTTGGAACTACATCCTTTGCTCGATTAATCATGTTGACCTCTTCTTCTTTGTGTTGAGGAAGAGGTTGTCTTGTACATGAAAAATTGATCGGGTTTGGTGACTCGATCTCTCCATTATCTATTAGGTCTGGATCTTGTGTTTCAAGGCCCAACAATCCACGAGTATCATGTCCGTGCCCACCGGCATGATAAGCACATTTCTAGCGACATTGAAACCCGTCCATTAGAAATTTGGTGGTGGTGGAAGAAGATCGTAATTTTCTTCTGTGTTGTCGGAAGATTAAGAATGTTCTCGAGGTATCCCCCAAGGGTGTAAACACTTTCGATGGCGTTTGACTTCTCCACCTTTTTTAGTCTTTGGAGGTTTGCGGTTCTCTTTGGAAAGGGAGTGTAGTTTCTCCTTTGAATGGGCATACTTTGATTGCCTTTTTGCCCTGTAGTATCGAAACATCTTCCTCTTTCTTTTTATGGACCCTCAAAGTTGTTCCCATAATTTCCAGTTGGATGTGATCGACAACTGACTTTGAGTGCGGCTAGGTCTTGAATCTTTCTGACTTTCAACCCCATTTGACCCATCTCCCCATGTTTAACCATTTTAGAAAAATGGTTTGCCGATCTTGGCTAAAACTCTCTCATAGAAGGGAGCTTCTTGTATATATCTATGAATGTCATGACCATTTACGATTACGACATGGCGGGACTAACTTAACTTGGGCGACCAGATCTCTCCACCTTTGAGCATACTCTCTGAAAGACTCGTTAGATTGTTTCTTGATCTTGGTAATTTGATCTGGAATCGAGGAGCCATTTGAGTTTGAAAAGCTATATTGAGTGAGGAAGGCATGTGCTAGCTCTTCCCGGTTTGTGGATTTTGGAGTTGTCTAATCTTGTGTACCACGAGCAGGCTTCTCGATTAGACTCTTTTGGAACAATTGCATTACGAGTTTTCATCCTCTGCATGGGATCCCGGTTCTCCAATAAAGACTTTTAAATGTGTATAAGGATCCCCCAACTTGTCATATTTTTCAAAGTCGGGAGTTTTAAATTTTTACGGATAGTGAACACGGGAAAAATACATAGATCGACATATGAAACACTCCGTGTGTTCCAATTCCTTTGATAAGCGAAAGGGTCTCTTCCATTTGGAGGACTTTCTTTTTGATGTCACCATTATGCGGATCTCGATGGGAATGGGCGACATCATGAGTTTTGTTGGTCGTATCCAAGCTGTGGCTCTGGTATGGTAATGGCCGGAATTCCTCCTTGTGTGGGAGGGCTCTCGGTATGTCTGGGTATTTTACGACCTGTGTGGTAGGTGTAATTCTTTTAATAGAACAGCCAAATCTGTAATCTGTTTGCTTAACCCGTCGAATTCTTTGCGAGAAACTGGATTAAGTTCGATCAGTGTGGATGACGACATGATTGACTGTAGGCCTGTTTTGCCTTTTTGGACTTTGATCGGGTAGTAGGTCCGATTGATTCCCTACGAAAGACTGGCATAGTTTAGTCCTTAGGGAAGGTGTATAATGACATGCTATGTGATGTGTCCATTTTAGGAATTTTATCCTGCAAAATGGGTGTCAGCTATTTGTAGCATGTATGTGGACACATTGCTTCATATTTCTCATTACATGGAGATAGATATGGAATGAAATTACAAGTAATTGTGTTTACAA